>JASDDO010000019.1:317710912-320110912 GCA_030015575.1 Agapanthus africanus
TGTGTACTTATAGACGCTCTCTTCTAAATCACTATTTAGAAAAGCAGTCATGATACCCAACCACCAGATATTGTAGTCATGGTATGTAGCAATGGCAAGTAGGATCCGGATGGACTTAAGCATAGGCACTAGAAAAGGTTTCATCATTATCCACACCTAGTCGATGACGAGAACCATTTACAACAAGCCTTAGCTTTGAAAGTCTTAACTTTTCCATGTACACCAAGTAATCTTCTCAAGATATACTTGCTCCTGATAGGGATTTAACCCTTCAGATATAGCAACCAAAGTCCATACTTTGTTGGCGTATATGGATTCCATCTCAGATCGCTTAGCATACAGCCATTCTTACAGAGTCCCTACTCTTGATGGCCTGCTCGAAACCAGTTGGGTCATCATCTCATGATGCAATCATCGATCCCACTGTCATAGAGAAAACCGAAGTATCTATCAGGTGGGTGAGGAACCCTACTAGATCGGCGGAGAGGCTGAGTTTCGTCGGGAGTTATTGAATCCTCCGGTTCTACCAAATCATCAGCTGCTGTTTGTATAGCTGGAACTCCTTCCAATTCTACCTCATGACCACTAATTTCTTCACAAGAAATTTCCTTTCTCAAAGATGGCATGGTGAGAAATAAAACACTTTTTGCTTCTCAGTGTGGAAGAAGATATTTCCTTACGAATGCTTGGGATATCCAACAAACTTCCATATAACTGACCTTGCCTCGAACTTTTCCAGATTTTGCTTTTAGACATAGGCCGGACAACTCCAAATCTTAACTTACTTTAAGAGATGGGCTCTTCCCATACCATATCATATATGGAGTGGTAGGCACCTGATTTGGTTGGAACCCTACTCAATAGGTATGCAGCTTCACAAGTGCATAACCCCAAAAGGAAATAGGCAACTCAGTAGTACTCATCATAGAGCACACCTTATCACATATGGTGCGATTGCTCTGCCCCGATATACCAACGTGCTGTGGTGTATACGGAGGAGTAATGCTGAGAGAGAATTTCATTCTCCTTTAGAATAGTCCAGGAATTCCGTGTGCAAGTATTCTCCTCCCTGACCACATCAAAAGACATAATACTTATACCCGTTTTGGTTCTCTACTTCTGTTTTATATTCTTTGAATTTCTCAAAAGT
The DNA here is from genome assembly GCA_030015575.1 of Agapanthus africanus. Classification (NCBI taxonomy): domain Eukaryota; kingdom Viridiplantae; phylum Streptophyta; class Magnoliopsida; order Asparagales; family Amaryllidaceae; genus Agapanthus; species Agapanthus africanus. Next base: position 317,712,063 of record JASDDO010000019.1, read on the forward strand.
TTCAGACTTGTGTTTCAACAGGAACACATGTGCGAAACTTGAGAGATTATCAGTGAATGTAATGAAGTACAAAAAAGCAGTCCTGGCATGTGTAGACAGGAGACCTACATATATCATCATGTATCAATACCAAGAGTTCACTAACTCTTTCACTGTTTCCAATAAACGGAGCTATGGTCATCTTATCTTTATGACATGACTAGCAAGTTTCATAAAATGTAAATTCAAACTAATTTAAATATGCATCTTTATGTAACTTAGCTAGTCGGGTCGCATTGATATGACCTAGTCTACAATGCCTCAAGAAGGATCCGTTCATTTCTGAACTTTTTCTCTTGTGTCTGTTCTGTACGTTAAGAACTGTGATTTGATTTAGAACATATATACTTTTAGATAACGTGCCTGAACCGATCAACTCTTGATATAGGAAATGTTCAAAACATTATCCAACAATACAAAATTATATCCTTCTTTACTAAATAAAGAGACTGATGTGATGTTGTATATCAGGTTCGGTATCTAATAACATTCGTTCAGAATTAATGTATTTGGTAATACAGGGTGATAACTGCCAACTGCTTTGGCTGCAATATTTGCACCGTTTCTAACTCTTAAAACTTATTACCCATTCACAGTTCTCTACCTATCTGTAGCCCATGTAACAGATTACATATGTGGGATCCTGATCCGGTATCTCATACCCAGGACGTAAAGGATAGTGAGAAACAGTTCTCGGTAATGAACACAACCGAACAAGATGTATCAACATACACTTTCTTCATTTGGGCGGCATGGAAATTCCGGTAATCCCATATTTCCTGCTTGATCTTATAACAATTATAAGTTGGAGCAGGACCAACGTTCCCCAGCTCAGTATAACAAGTGGGTATGGTCAATACATCAATATTATTATCTTGATTAAGGTGTGACATGGTCGCTACCTGGAGAGAGAGAGAGAAGAAAACACTCAGTGTATGCTCTTGCAATATTAGATTGGTTATTATTTTATCTAATCAGGATGGCTTCCATTGTTTTAGTCAAATTTTCCTTCAAACCCTAAAAGGAAAGACTAGCCGGGATTAATTACACCATACAAGTTCGCCAATCTTTCAGCCAGGCTAGTGCTGGTACTTTGAGGGAGGTTCCCCGTATTTTTGAATGGACCTAATTAAAATAAACCTCATTTTCCCAGAAGCGTAATCCCGTTAACAACTTTCTAGACACCTACTTGATCGGCTAATTGTAATGTGTAAAACTCTCACAGAAGTAACTCTTACTCGCAGTGGGTATCGAGATCCAACTATCTCAAAGAAAGTATGCAATCTCATTGAAAATTTCAATGCTTAAAATTCCCGATAATATTTTACCCCTAGCATCTTATGGCCTTGATGAAAGCCAACAAACTATAGGGTGCTAGTCAAGTTCAATCCGTACATTTCCTGATTGAATTAAACCCACCCGCACGACCCTTAACGAAAGCCAACAAAATCGCACGACTATCCTAACTCAATTGCATCATATGCTTATGCAGATATGCATAAATAGCTACCGCACACTGCGCTTTGACGAAAGCTAACAAACGTAGCACGAATACTATGAAGTACTAATCTGAAATGACGGAGGGCAACGATAGGTTTTAAAGAAAACCTTTTGCGTAACGAGCTTGATCTCATCGTAGAATTGAGTGATTTTAAATGGAGTGTTTTTAAGGCTTTTACTAGTATTGCTAAAGAGGTCACTCCTGGTGAAGAGATCTTGGCTCTTTCCTTATCGAATAAGATACAGGATATTTCACAAATACCACTATGCAAAGCAAAAACTATAGAAGGAATCAAAAGACAAATCGAGTGTATAGCATCTGCTAGTTTCGCTAAAGAGGTCACTCCCAGTGAAGGGATCTCGGCTCTTTCCTTATCGAATAAGATGCTGGATATTCTGCAATGAATACCGCTATGCAAAGCAAGAACTAGAGCTACCAGTTTTTAAAACAAGTTTCTACAACATCTTTTAGGTTTCTTTTATTTCATTAATCTGATTAATGATGTCCCATTTATTATGCTTCCCAAGCATCACATATGAAACGAAAGCAACAATATATAATATATACCATATATATATATATATATATATATATATATATATATAATATAAGCATTCATCTCCGAATATAATCAATGATCACATCACAGAGCAGCAGAAGATAACATATGAAATATTGGATATACTAGGATTTCCATGTTTTAAATTAAGCCTATATAAAACATGGATTCCACGGTCGTGATGAATATCCAAACCCACATCCTTAAACCCCTACGGGAGAGGCAAGCAACCCTGCCAATTCTAGAGTTAGGAGACCCGGTCTCGACTCCTCGAGACGGTCTCCCACTGGACCCTAGAACCCGGTTACTTATGCTCCCCGCCTTGGGTCTATCCTAATGCGGAAAAATAAATAATATACAATGGTGACATCATCCTCAACCCGGAAGTACCCTAATAAAAAAATATTACATACAATGAATTTTACATGAATGAAAATGAAAAACTCGCATCTCACATAAAACCCCCGGCTATTCAAAACACGACGATCCAATATAATATATCACAGCAATACATAACATCACATGTCATCAACGTAAGTAAATATGCGTATCCCAATTGTCGTTGACATATAGCACCGAAACCGATGATACACCATATATTACATTTACGGTCGCAGAAAAGAAAGTGAAAAACTACAACAGTTGGAATCCGCAACCACCTTAGACATCATAAACCCAACGTATCACATATTTTGGATTTCATGCCTAACCAAATGAATTCCTTAAACATTACATGCCTAACAATTATAAACCCCGCATTTTAGTCTCGATGTCGAAAACACTTTTCAATATCAAGTCGGGTAATTCAACAAGATTCCCGACATCCTGATCGAATGCTCATCGGAAACTTTAGTAGACGGCCGCACCCCCCGATACCGTCGACGAAGTGCACTAAAGCGGAACACCACTGCCGCGAGCACCCGAACGGATGATTTTGGCGATGGGGTTCTCCTACAGTAACTTGGTCGGGGCTATGGGGCGTGGCTATCTAATAAGGTTACCCGGCGTGTATCCACGTACGCTACGAGATTGCGATGGACTTTTGATCACATCAAAATTTCGTGGCAACCGATCAAATGAGACAAAATTGCTAGATTTATTAAATTCAAATTAGTGTGGATTCCAAGTATTGTATCCCATCACATAATATCCAGATGACGTTAAACTCTTCGATTGATTCATCAAAATCCCACAATTTCCCGACAGCTCAACACTTGAGCACGGTTTTATCAATACCAAGAACATGCCACAGTACCTATGCACCAGCCGTAGAAGGGCAGACCCAAGCCTCACTCATGTCGCCACGGAACTACGGCAAACCCTAGAGTATGACCGCGGTTCCGCAATCCAAAAAGTCGAGTTAGGGTTTCATTCTTCTAGAGAGTTCACAGAATTACTTGCATGTTTTTCCGAATACGTTAAACTTGGAAAAATAGGTTTTTGATAATCGTTCGAACTTTTTAACTTCGCCTAGACAATATGTGAATAACCCGAAACAATGTTAAAACTACGAATACGAAACACTCCGAATTGCTTATAGTGTAAGATTATATCACATGCAAAATTAGCGAAAACAAACAACACCTGAAACATCAAAACCAAGTCACTGGAACACACAAAAAAATTTCAGGGAATTCTGGAAAAAAGTGGTCGTCCCCATACACCATGATCTCGGCCCAAAACCGAGCAAACCCCCTGAAATTTTTACTATGTTCATGATATATCCCATATAACACTCTGTACTTGTTTTAAAAAAAATTGACAACATTTTAAAAACGATAGCAAGCAAGTTTTGGCGTTTCAAGTTTCGAAGTATTTCGGTTTCGTAATCTTAACAAAATCCGTATAAATTTCTAGAATGGCTCTGATACCACTGCAGGGTTTCCTAGGACGGCAGCAAGGTTTCGGGAGGTATCGTCCATGCCAAATTAAAATTTTGTCGTTCTAGCTAACCCTAAATATAGAATCATTTACTAGAAATCTGACGGAATAATATACAAACACTTTGTAACTTAAAAGCGAACAAGGAATACAACCTTTGTAGACCGGTCCTTCACTTCATTAGCTCCATGTAGTAGTCCCTTCACTGCAATCATGAAGTCTCGGGCTCCAGAGAGGCTTCCTTGAAGAAACGAACATGCTTGCTTCGAAGTCTTCGAGGCCGCAGATGATCTACATTGAGGAGACACTAACCCAAGCTATCTCTTCACTAATCATGGAATTAGTGAAGAAAACACCCTATACTAAATGGCAAGTAGTAGAGGATGATGAAGTAGGAATTTTTCTCACATTAGAAATCATTTTCTCATTCAAAATCATCACTTTATTACAAACTAGAGAGCAATCTCAAGAGGAAGAAGAAGATGAAGTCAAGTGATGAATTTGTGAATGAATTCATGTTGTGGTTAGAAATGTAACGAAGGGTTAAGCATATCATGATTAACCCTTGTAGAGTGTTAACCATGAGCTAAGGCTAAAGGTTAGGTCAAATAATATCTTAACCTAGACGAAAAGAGTGGACAAAATCAAAGATGCTTACAAACTTCTACAAGCTTTCAACATATATCAACCATGACTAATTCCACAATTTTTGAATTACTTAATGATAAAATATAAACCCTAATCTTAACCCTAGCATGGTTTAATCTCTATAAACCCTAGTTGCATTTGTAACCTAGTATGATACAAACATGCACACAAATATACATATCACATATATACAATGTGTACAAAGTGAGAAAAAGAAATCATAAGTGAGCTTAATATTAGTTAATGTAATATAATATATCAAATATATCATTATACATTAAATTATTAAATCAACTCTTGATTTAATAATCCAGCTATATCACATATAACCGACTAATATCATGAGTAACAACTTATCGAATCAACACTTGATCCGATAACCCGGCTATATCGCATATAACCGATCAATGTCACAAATCGCGAGAATAGAATACGGTATCTCATAACGTATCAATCTCGATCCTGCACATATCACATATGTGCTCCTACTATGTGTCGCTTAAGCCAGGAAATCTCTGTGCATGACTCTAAACACTCGTCAATACGCCGGCAGTAGGTGATGATCATATCAAACACCCACAAACCGCAAGCGGTCTGCTAATCGTAACGGCCATCCGGGTATTGAGCGATCAAAAGATCAACAAGCAAGCCTTCTCACACTCCTGCGAATCCAATCAGTAACACTACCGTACAGTCCGGTCTCTTCGTCTGATATGTCGCATATCTCGTCTAGGGGTGGTGAACGTCAGACCCCAGTAACTCGATAAGTTGTGTCGATGTAAGGCTCATAATGGGTTGAGAAACTACTGATAACACTTACCAGTATATCTCTAAAGCAGCCCTGGTCAGGGACTTCCTGTTATAGCCAATCGAGCACAGTGCAACATCAACCCTAAATACCGGGAGAGACAAAACCCCTTCTATCGCTCATTGCCTCCATGTGATTTGGGACTGTACCCAAAAGCCACCGTTTTGCACGTTCTCTTGAACGTGGTAAGGTAAAAATCAAAGCACGGTGGGAATCACACAAGACTCTATGACGATCTCGGGTCTACAGACTAACCTGTACCAGTGTCACAAGAGAACTGCCATCTGATGTAGGATATAATACCATCTGGAAGTTCTCGGCGAGTCCGTTCAGTGTACCGAGTCTCCACTGAGCACCCGTATACTGTCTCTGATGTCAAACACCAATGGATATGGGATCATCCTTCGCTCATCTACATGGGTCGAGAAGCTATACGCTGGTCTACTCTGGTATATCGATGCCCTGTCTCGGTACACCCACGACTAGGAACATTTGAAGGATGTACTTAACGACTACTCTGTCCCCACTAATACGATATGCATCATAGTCTTGGTTGTCAAGTACTCATCCAAAGGGCTTTATCAACATGTAATATAGAAACAATCAGAGTACATGTTAAGATAAAGAGCAACCAGATAGCATACTATCATGTCGAGCAAGAAAGTCCTCCATGTATATGTCCAAGCATCCACTACAATATACATCGTATGTACAGTAATGGCCTCTAGGGCACACATATAACTCACAGACATTGCGGCCACAATTTAGTTTTAGGGACGTTGCTGTCCGCAATTCAGTTTTAAGGACATTCCGGTCCAAAGAGTTTAGTTTTAAGGACACTGCGGTCCAATGTTTAAGGACATCAAAGTCCGTGGAATTTAGTTTTTAGGGATGGTGTGGTCCACAATTTAGTTTTAAGTACATTGCGTTCCACAATTTAGTTTTAAGGACGTTGCGGTCTATGGAGTTTAGTTTTAAGGACAATGCGGTCCACAATTTAGTTTTTAGGGACATTGCGGTGCATGGAGTTTAGTTTTAAGGACATTGTGGTCCATTGTTAGTTTAGGGACGTTGCGGTCCATTGGGTTGTCGGTTTGGAGGGCTGTACCAAGAATTATTTGTTATTGGGACCCTCCACCTCTCTGAAGACGTTGAAGAATTACAACGACATGTATCAAAGGTGTAGAGAGATGTACCCTTGAACCAATGAATGTTTATCAAAGATTTGATAACCTTGTTTGGGACTAAGTCCAATTTAGAAGAAGACCTATGGGCTCGGCCGATTTTGGGGTTTGGCCAACCTTGGCTCAGCCCACTTAGTCTTTATCATTTCCCTTTTTTTATAAAGTGTTAGACACTTTCTAGGACACAATCCTTTCTCTGTGCACATAATGATGAACATTTATGTGAATACTGACACCCACTTTCTTTTGTTTTTTATGAGTGTTGAACACTCTTCATGGCGCTAAGCTCTTCTTGAAGAGCACAGAGCACTCTGTGTTAAGTAGCGCCCACGTGAGGGGCACGTGGGGCTCTTCGCGTTGAGCGCCAGCATTTGAGCGCTAAGCGCTCTTTTTATTTTGAGCAGCTCCCACGTGAAAGGCACGTGGAATGCTTGGCGCTGAGCACCAGCATTTGAGTGTTGAGCGCTCTTTATTAAGCAGCGCCCTCGTGAGAGGCATGTGGGCCGCTTGGTGCTGAGCGCTAGGATTTGAGTGTTGAACGCACTTTTATTGAGCAGCGCCCACATAAGGAGCACATGGAGCGCTCGGCGCTGAGCGTCAGATTGAGTGCTAAGCACTGAGTTTTTTGTTCTGCCCAATTCAATTCTTAGAGAATTTGGTTCTTCCTTGTGAAAGACTTCGTCTTATAGATCTGAGATCTGGAAAAAGAACTAAGTTCTTCTGATGTGAGAGTTAAACTCTTAAAATGTGGAGGTGATGATGTGATCTCCCTTCTTCTTATGAAAGACTTTGTCTTATAGATCTGTGATCTGGAAAAGGAACTAAGTTCTTCTGGTGTGAGAGTTAAGCTCTCAAATATATAGGAGATGCTATGATCTCCCTTATTATTATTTATCTTGAAGAAGGTTCTTCTTCTTAGAGCTTGCTCTTCTCTTTTTCTTTTTCTTTTTTTAGAACTTGAAACTTATGGGGAGGTTTTTCTATCTAAGACTTGAAGTCTTGGGTCCTTTATATAGGGAAGGCTGATTTGTTGATTCAGTTAAGGAAATCTCACATTGAGAGATTTCTTAATTGATTTGTGGAATTTATCCACCATTGGATCTTTGGTCCAAGGAATTCTGTTTTACAGAAGACATTTTTCTTGTTGTTAACAATATTGGGGAAATATTTTCCACAAACAGAACTTATTCTGTATCTTGTTGATTTTTTAATCATCATTGAATCTTTGATCCAACGGTGCTCTGATTTACAGAGCACAATCTTTCTTGTTTAGAACGATATGAGGAGTATTTCCTCAATCAGAATTCATTTCTGTATTTTGGTGATTTTTAATCACCATTGGATCTTTGATCAAACGGCAGAGAAATTTTAGTTCTGGTGCCGGCTCTCTTGGCGCTAGCGCTCTCGTGCTTTGCACGTGGGGCGCGGACTCCGAGTTTTTGACTCTTGGCACTGGCGCTCTTGGCACTAGCGCTCTCGTGCTTTGCACGTGAGGCGCTACCTCAGAGTCTTTGACTCATGGCGCTGGTGCTCTTGGCGCGAGCGCTCTCGTGCTCTGCACGTGAGGCGCTATCTCGGTTCAAATTTCAAATTTTGAACAGATTCCAGCTCTCTTGGGGGGAAACAAATGCCCCCCACCGTTGCGCTCACGTGGCTCACACGTGAGTGCAGCGGTGGCAGCCTTTCCACCGTTGGGTTGTCTTGGAAGTTGGATCAACTTCCAGCGCCTATAAATAGGGCCTTTGGCCTTTTGAGATGACCGCTGTTCATCTTCTCCCCTTCTTGTTTTTATGAGAATTTAATTTTCTCTTCAGAGCATAGATCTCTGCCTAAGGAACTTCCTTTAAGTTCGAACTTTGTTCAAATTTTTGGTAAGAATCATGTTCGACCCATTAAACAGAGCTTTGCTCTTCTCAGATCACAGATCTTAAAGATGTGTTTTAGGGTTTCATAACCCGTTAAATTAAAACAGAGCTTTTCTCTTCTCAGGTCATCGATCAAAAAAACTTCTTTTTAGGTTTTCTTAACCCATTAATGAGGAACTCTTAGAGTTCATTTTGCAGATCTTAAAGATCTCAGAGTTTTTAACTCAGTTAAAGCTTTGCTTTTTAGGTTTTTGATGAATGAGTCCATCATTTTCACAGAGCATAGCTCTTAAAATTTTTAGGGAATTTTACTCCTCTCATGATTAAAGTTGACAGATGTCACTCTTGTCTGCAGAGCGTTGCTCTGGAGGGAGTTTAACTCCTTGGCCCGAGGGGTCTCTCATTAAATGGGAATCTTTTTAGGATTTCCTTTTTTAATGAGTGACTGTCGCATCAATGATGAGCTGTCACCTTGATTTTGTGGGTCCCCTCTGGTCCCTTTCCACTACATTGTAGTGCGGTACAATTTTAAAGTATCAAGTGTCAGAATTTGAACTGTAGCCTTGACAGCTAACTCTTGTTCCCTTTCATGTAGGTACTATGTCATTTGACACTTCTTTCCTATTTGTTCGTCCAGAAAGCGCATTCCCTGACGCGCCCGTGGATAGGGAAGTCTTTGCGCTTATTAAAGATCACGACCCAGAGCAGAAATCTCTTCATTTATGGGGGTTGTGGTATAATCAAATTATCCAGGGTCGGCGTAGCTTCTCTTGTGCAGTACCCTCAGAGCCCATCTCAGCGATTCATTATGCTGACTCACCCCCGGTGAATTATGCCGTAAAGGAGGTCAACTGGATTGCGGATGTACGCCTCCAGCCTTTTATGGGCACGATACCTGTGCAGCCGCCGATGGCTTTAGATACTCTGGGGTAGCGCATATTTCAGGGAGAGTCGCCCCTTAGGGAAAGGCGTATATGATTGGCTTGACTCCTCGCCATTCAGCTGGATATCTTCAGTGGGCTCGGTACATTTTGTCGTCCAAGAAATCATTGCTGCTGAAGCTCGGGTTGTACCCTGCAATTTATGTGTCTCTTTTCCAGTATTCCACGCCTCCTGTATGGTGGGTCAAAGCTTTTTTGGAGCAATGGAATATCCCGACTCAAACCTTCCTTCTATCAGATAGGGAAGTTTCAATCTCTTTGGAGGAGTTCGTAGAGATCTTCGGCTTACCCTTCAGGAGGGAACATTTCGAGGAGCTACTTCCTCCTGACGAGTACATCTTTGCCACCAAATTAGTGGTAATGGGCCTTACCCCGGAGAACGCCATTCAACATCGATTGCCGAGTTTGATCAAGGTGTTGAATATTTACGAAAGTCTTTTTCTAGAGTCCGGAGGGCATGGAGTCAGCTTCGCAGACTTCATCGCTCATTTTCTTCGTCCGGAGGTCTTATCAAAGCAAGCCGCGATGTTCGCCAAGCTTGACGATCCGTTCTGTTTTGGTTTCGATAACCAGCCGACGGCGGAAGCATATTTAAAAAGGTTCTTTATTCCGGATACCCCGGCCGTTCCTTTCGCAGATCTTGCTGCTTCAAACAACAATGAAGAGACGTTAGTGCTGGGGTTTATTGGCTTATGGTTGAACTGGTTTGTGCTTCCAATGCACCCTCGTTGTATGAGGCCATAAGTCTTTTACCTAGCCTGCCGCATGGTTGCGGGAACTCGAGTGGCCGTCGGGATCGCTGGGTTGGCTCACCTGTATCGTGGCCTCAGCTTAGCGGCAGACACCGCTCAGCCGGGGGTACATCCCGTCACTCTCCCGTTGCACTATTTTACGTCGTGGATCGAGCTTCACGTGCTTGGCGCTTTTGGAGCCCACAAACGGCCCCGTTTCTACGAAAGTTATAACTTCCCTCGGATTATGCTCCTAGTTGACGTATCCGATTTAAATCCGTCATAGTGAGAGGTTTGGTCTGGTCCTTCGCCCACATACAGTTCGAGATGGCATGACCTTTGTCGATAAGGTTTTAACTATCGGCAAGGAATCCACTAAGACGGTGCAGCCGCTGCGGGACACCTTGAAAGACGGGGCTTCTATATTGAAGGATCGGGTGATTCTGCATCTGTACTCAATCAGGCCGAGCTTTTTGGTGTTCAGGCAGAATGACTCGACGTTGTTCATGAGGTACAACCCGCACCGGTTCGATCAACAATCGAGCTACGATCAGGTGTCCCGCTAGAGGCTTTCCTAGCTGAGCCGGTTGACACGGAAGAGGGTATCCGCAACGCGCTACACCATTTCACACGACTGAAGACCAGATCCAACTTTTTTATCAGTGAGCCAAGTTGCATCCCGAAAATCTGGAACGCATACGTGGCGTGGTACCGGCATTCGATGAGTGCTGTTATTAGGGAAGAAAAGAGGTTATTGCCCGATTGCAAGGGTGTTGTCCCTGCTGGTAATCCAGCTATCCCTTTGAAGTGACGGACCATTGTTCGTCCTTCCTTAAGAGAAGCCGTTGCGGTTGTGGTCCCGCACGCCTTTCCTGATAAGCCTCTACCTCGTATGCCTGTAGAAGCAGTGGCTGCAGTGCCTCCGGAGTCTGGGGCAGGTACGGAGATCGGGACTCGTCGCCCAAAATTGCCCGCCAAGCGCAAGATCCTGTCATCGGCCGCTGGCGCCCACTCGCAGAAAAAGAAGAAGAAGTCGCTATTTTCTACCGACATTGTGCTCGGCTAGGAGCCTCATGCTCCCTACAGCGAAGGCTTAAGTGAGTGTGGCACCAATGAGGGTTTATTTATCGTTCCTGCGGATGACACTGATCTTTAGGCTGCCCTTGTGGCTTCCGAGCGATTAGCTCGCGAAGAAGTGACGCTGATCACCATCACGAAGTCAGGTATGCTTCAGTTGTATTTTTCCTTTTCATTCCTTCGTTATTATTATGCTTTCACTGACGCTTTCTTCCTCAACAGGTATATTCGCCAAAGAGGCTCCCGCGGCTTCCCTCAAAACATTTGAAGAGGAAGAGAGGCTCCGTGCCTCTTTGTGCCTTGGTATACTTTGGATCATTGTGCCTTCATTCCATTTTTCTTTATTCGTGGTTTGACCCTCTCTTTTATTTTGTAGCAGGGACTAGCTTGACTCAGGTTATCCCAAGTGCGGTGCCGATCCCGACTGGTGATGCGGCAATGCTTCCAGAGCTGGCTATTATGGCCCCTGCTCCCCCGACAGTACCGCAGGAGGCTTCACTTAAGCAGCCGATTACAGACGTCGTAACGGCTCCAGAGGTAGAGCTTGGTTCGGACGATGACGTCCCTTTGACGGAGGTCTTGAGGAGATCGCTTCTTACCGCTCAGACCGAAAAGAAGCGTAGGAAGCGTGTCGCAAGGGAAGGCGATGCCAGCTTGGCTGTGGGTGCAGGTTCAAGCATTACCCCATCTATCGCTATTCCTCCAGAGGATGCTCCAGCTGCCCTGTCAACCGTCTATAGACAGGTTGCGCGCGCGGCTCAGGAAGAAACTGAAAAGATGCCCGAAGGTAACGTAACGCTGAGTCTTTTATTAGAACTTGATCTTCAAATTCTTATATACCATATCTTGCAGGGTCAAGTCCTGGCGATGAGATGGCAAGTGAGATGACGGCGACCACAGAGCCCGAAGAGGCTACTCATTGTCGGGAGTCTGGGACTGCCCAAACCGCCACTCTTTCCCCTTTCGGCTCCCCGATATCGGTGGGCATCGTAAGCGTCATGATGGCTCTTTTCGAATCAGGGGATGAAGCCACAGGCGCTGAAACTATTCCACTGAAGGAGAGCGAAGAAGCCACTGCGTCTGGTGATGCTTCCGTCGCGGTTTTAGCCGATGACCCATCAGGTAGGTCTTGGGTCGCTGTTTACTTTTTATTTTGCAATCCCTTTCAGTCCCCTCTGATGACATTTTGTTCGTTTTGAGTGTTGGTGTGGTGAACGCTGAGGTTGTGCCACCCGAAGAAGCGTCTCCAATTGCTTCTCTAACAGTCGCCGTCTTATCGCCTTCTCTCGTGTCCTCTCAAATGCTAGAAGGTATGGGTTTGCGATTTATTTAATTTAAATTGTGGATACCATCTTCCTTGTATTGATAATATATTGTCGCAATTCTGCAGGAGTCCTTTTCGACCATCCGTATCAGGTGTTGAACCCACATTTTTCTTCCAGTCAGAAATCGTCCTGCCTGCTGGTGTCGGTGAGTATAGTTTTTAACCGACATCCTTTCCTTTCTTTTACGGGAAACCATGTCATTGCTAATTCATCTTTGAATTAATTGCAGCATTACAAATTAGAAGAGGGGACGAGAGAATAGCGGTGCCTCCGGTACTCCCAACTTTGCCACCTGTCGCAGCCGGTATAGTAGACTCCTTCACTCGTGTATTTTCTTTATCTCTTGAGCTGACATTTGACAATAACTTGTTTTGCAGCAGTCGCACCAGCTCTAGCTCTCTTTGAGTCTCGCATCTTAATGCCGGCAGGGCCCTTTTCTAGACGTCCGTCTTCCAGGGGCGCTGCGACTAGCCTGCTCATGTTGAGTGAATTCATCAAAGATGTTGACGCTGAGGCCCTCGTATTCGCTGCAGATTTTGCGGCTGAGCTTAATCCTATGCTGGCGACGCTCATGAACTTTCATGACAAAGGTGTCGTCGAGTCTTTGGTTAATCACTACAGAAAGATCGAGGCCTTCCTGCATGAGATTGAGCTCAAGCGTCCCGCTCCGGAAGTATCGAGTTTGAACACCCAGCGAGCTACATGGGTAGAGCAGAGTGTTCCCTTCCTTCGCTATTTTGAACGAGAGGTGACCCTGAGGCAAAAGGAACGTGAATCGGCTTCCACCGAGTCTGTCCAATTGCGTGCCCAAGTCAAAGTGAACGCTGCACAGCAGAAAGCTATTTTTGAAAACCTCCAACGATGTATTTCTAACGGAATGGTGCTGAGGAAGAAGCTTGACTTCACTGAGCAGGTTACGCAGAGTCATGAAGCCGTTCATCTTGTTTGCGGCAACAGGCTCGAATTGAAGCTGAGTTGGCCGTGGCGGCTGATCATGAAAAGGAGTTGAGAGGAGTGCGCGAGCGGCTTGCTGATTTATTAAAAATGCCTCCTCCTCAATAACCATATTTGTATTGAGTGAAAATTTGTAATCTATGAATAACATGCATTCATTCATTCATACATTTTTTTATGATGTATCTTGTATTCAATTGAATTTATGAATAAAAGACACATTTTTTTTATCTCCTACTATCGCCTCTTTTCTTTGATGTGTTGTTAGCATGTTACTTTAGCAAGTGTGGCCTGTAGATGATAAGTAACGGTTCATCTTGAACTCTTTGTGGGGTAAAGATGGCTTAGGAAACAGGTTCAGGTCTGTCGCCTAAGACTTTTCAACTTTATGAGTCGTGAGGGTCTCATAAAGATTTTTTCTCCCTACGAGTCGAGAGGATCCCGTAGGTGTATTTTCTCCTTAGGAGTCGTGAGGATTCCTAAGTGCGTTTTCTCTTCAGATTCATAAGGATCTCATAAGAGAATTTTCCCCTTCACAAGTCAAGAGGACCTGTAAGTGGTTGGTGAGTTGACTTGTTTCCGAGTCGAAGCTTTGCTCTGACGGGGAGTTCGTTGGCGGACTTGTTTCCGAGACGGAGGAAATTTGTTGACGTGTTTCCGAGACGGAGGTCGTTTGCTGACGTGTTTCCGAAACGGAGGTCGTTGGCTGACGTATTTCCGAGATGGAGGTCATTGGCTGACGTGTTTCCGAGACGGAGGTCGTTGGCTGACGTGTTTCCGAGATGGAGGTCATTGGCTGACATGTTTCCGAGACGGAGGTCACTGGCTAACGTGTTTCCGAGATGGAGGTGGCTGATGTATTTCCGAGACGGAGGTCGTTTGCTGAGGTGTTTTCGAGACAGAGGTCATTTGCTGACGTATTTCCGAGACGGAGGTCGTTTGCTGACGTATTTCCGAGACGGAGGTCATTGGATGATGTATTTCCGAGACGGAGGTCGTTTGCTGACGTGTTTCCGAGACGGAGGTCACTGGCTGACGTGTTTCCGAGACGGAGGTCATTTGGTGACGTGTTTCCGAGACGGAGGTCATTTTCTGACATGTTTCCGAGACGGAGCTCATTTTCTGACGTATTTCCGAGACGGAGGTCACTGGCTGATGTGTTTCCGAGATGGAGGTCATTTGCTGACGTATTTCCGAGACGGGGCGTTGGATGACATGCTCCGCTTTCCGCGGTGTCGGGGCTGACTCTAGGTTGTCTGTGAACCATAGAGTCTTGGAACTGGGGACTTTGCCGTGGCTCCGATTGGTGATGTAGCGTCCGTGCCCGGGTGGCATGAGGAGGAACGCCGTTGTTGGTCTTCTGGGATGCAGATGTTGCTGTCGAGATCTGACTTTCCCTTTTATAGAGGTGTTAGTTGTATGTATGCCCGAGAAGCCATTATTATACATATGATGTATATTATAGTGGATGCTTGGACATATATAGAGAAGACTTTCTTGCTCGACATGATAGTAAGCTATCTGGTTGCTCTTTATCTTAACATGTATACTTGTCTCTTGATACTGTCTCATGGTTACATGTTGGTAAAGCCCTTAGGATGTGTACTTGACTACTAGGATTATGATGCAGATCATACTAGTGGGGCCATGGTAGTCCATAAGTTCATCCTTTAATGTTCCTAGTCGTGGGTGTATCGAGACAGGGCGTTGATAAACCAGAGTAGACTAGTGTATACGCTTCTCGACCTATGAGATGGGCGATGGATGATCCCATATCTATTGGTGTTTGATATCAGAGATGGTATACGGGTGCTCAGTGGTGACTGGGTACACTGGACGGACTCGCCGAGAACTCCTAAATGGTATTATACCTGACATCAGATAGCAGTTCTCTGGTGACACTGCTATAGGTTAGTCTGTAAACCCGAGATTGTCATAGAGTCTTGTGTGATTCCCATTGTGCTTTGATTTCCACCTTACCACGTTCAAGAGGACGTGCAAAACGGTGCTTTTTGGGTACAGTTCCGAGTCACATGGAGGCAATGAGCGATAGGAGGGGATTTCGTCTCTCTCAGTATTGGGGGTAGATGTCGTGCTGTGCTCGATTGGCTATAACTGGAAGTCCCTGATCAGGGCTGATTTAGAGATTTACCGATAAGTGTTATCAGTCATTTCTCGACCCGTTATGATCCTCGTATCGGCATGACTCATCGAGTTATTGGGGTCTGACGTTTACCACCCCTAGACTTGATATGCGATATCTAAGACGAAGAGACCGGACTGTACGGTAGTGTTACTGACAAGCTTTACAGGAGCTAGAGCGGGCTTGCTTGTTGATCTTCTGATCGCTCAATACCCGGGTAGCCGTTACATCCAGCTAGTACCGCTGACGGCTTGTGGGCGCTTGATATGATCATCACCTACTGCCGGCGTATTGACAAGTCTTTAGTGTCCTACACAGAGGTTTTACTGGATCAGGCAAAATGAAGTAGGAGCACATATGTGATATGTGCGGCACTGAGATTAATATGGGTATGAGATACCGTATTCTATTCTCGCGATATTTGTATCGGTCGGTTGTATGTGATATAGCCGGGTTATCGAATTAAGTGTTGATTCGATAAGTTGATATATAAAATATTAGTCGGTTAAATGAGATATAGCCGGATTATTAAATCAAGTGTTGATTTGATAATTTAGTGTATAATTTTATCTGTGATATACTAGTTTAAATTAACTAATATTAGCTCACTTAAGCATTTATTTTTCTCACATGTGCACATTTAATATATATATGATATATATTAATTGTGTTTTATTTATGTGTCATGGTTGATGATACATGCAACATGGGTGTATGAGACTTACACCATGATAAAAATAATGTAGGGTTTATTTATTTATTGTAATACAATTATTAGTTGGAAATTTATCATATGGCATGAAGCTTCATGAAGCTTTGAGATCCATTGACTTAGTCCACTAGTTTTGTCTTACACTAGATATTTTGTTAACCCAACCATTATCTAAACGCATGGTTAAGTCACTACATGAGTAATATTAGATATTTTCTCACGCATGGTTGCCATTGACTCTCACAACATTATCTCTTTTCATCTTCTTCTTCAAGCTCAAGAGCTCTCTAGCTTTTGAGAAAGTGAGAAATATTAGTGAGAAAATCAATTCTAAAGTGAGCAAAAATCCTACTTCATCATCCTCTACTAGATTAGCACTTTAGTATAGGGTGTTAGCTTCCTTAATCTCTCATTAGTGAAGTAGTAGCTTGGGTTAGTGTCTCCTCGACGTAGATCATCTTCTGCCTCGAAGACTTCAAGCAAGTTCGTTGCTTTCTTCTTGTGAAGCCATACTAAAGTCCGGAAGATCACTAGTTGGAGTGAAGAGACTACTACATGGAGCTATTGAAGTGAAGGACCGGTCTACAAAGGTTGTTTTCCTAGTTCACATAGTTATAAAGTAGTTTACAATATGTTTTGTATGATTCTCTAGTTAAAGATTCTAGTTTAGGGTTCTTTAAAACGGCAAAATTTTGAAAATGGCATGAACGATACTTCCCGAAACCTTGATATCGTTCATAAGAACCCTACAGTGGTATCAGAGCCTACCTAGAGAATTAGACGGATTATGTAGGATTACGAAACCGAAACAACTCCTAAACTTGAAACAAGATTACCTAGTTTCTGTCGATTTTAAAACATGCTCTAAAATTTTTTTAAACAACTGCAGAATGTTGTATGAGATGCAACATGAACACAACACAAATTTTAGCCCAAGACCTCATATTTTGGCCGGCCACATAGGCTTAAAAACTGGCCTGCTCGGTTTTTTGATGGTGTCTGGGGTTGAAATTTGTACTGTGTTCCAGCTTTTGGGTTTTGGTGTTTCAGGTATTGTTTGTTTTTGCTAAATTTTCATGTGATGTTAACTTTCTGCAAAGGAAACTCGGAGTGTTTCGTATTCGTAATTCTAATAGTTTTTCGGGTTATTTTAGACGGTGTTAAAAAGTTCGATCGGGTATCAAATACCCACTTTAACCCTTGCTGGAAAATTTTCCAAGTGTTGGATTTTTCTTTAGTTTAAAACATTCAGAAAATCATGCAAGTGATACTATGGACCCTCTAGAAGAACAAAACCTTAACTCAATTATGTGACCGTCAAAATTGCCACTAAACCCTAGGGTTTGTGGTAGTTCAGCGGTGCCACATGTGAGGCATTGGTTGACCCTTCTACGGCTGGTTCATAGGAGCTGTGGCATGTACTGAGTATTTTTAAATTACACTCAAGTGTTGAGCTTTTTGGGAAATTTTGAGTGTTTGTTGATTCGATCGGAATGTTTAACATCGTCTAGATTTTCTGGAATGTGATACAATATGTGGAATTCATATAGTTAGACATGAAATCCAAAGTATGAGATATTTTGGGTTTATGATGTCTAAGGATATTATGGATTCCAAATGTTCTACTTTGACTTTTTCTTTTCTGAGACCGTAAGTGTAATATGTGGTGTATCGATGATTTCATTGCTATATTTCAACGATAATTGGGATACGCATATTTACTTACGTTGATGACATGTGATGTTATGTGTTGCTGTGATATATTATATTGGATCGTCGTGTTTTGAATAGCCAGGGGTTTTATGTGAGATGAGAGTTTTTATTTTCATTCATGTAAAATTCATTGTATGTAATATTCTTTTATTGGGGTACTTCCGGGTTGAGAATGATGTCACCATTGTTGTATATTATTTTCTTTTTCCGCATTAAGATAGACCCAAGGATGGGAGCATAAGTAACCGGGTTCTAAAGTCCAGTGGGAGACTAACTCGAGGAGTCGAGTCCGGGTCTCCTAACTTTAGAATTGGTAGGGTTGCTTACCACTCTCGTAGGGGTCTAGGGATATGGGTTTGGCTATTCATCGCAACCGTAGAATCAGTGTTTTATACATGCTCAAAATAAAATACGGACCTCCTAGTATATCCAATATTTCATATGTTATCTTCTCCTGCTAATATTCTGTGATGAGATCACTTTATATGCTTGAGACGATTGCTTTATTATTATATATATAATATATAATAAACGTTGCTTATGTTTTGCACCCGCGCTAGTCCCTCCCCGCTATGCCGTTAGTTAAGTAACCTAACGGTGCGTAACGGGACACTGTAGCGAATGCGGATGGCATAAGCGTACGTTGTATTTTCGTTTCTTCTGTGATGCTTAGGAAGCATAAATGATGGGACTTCATTAATGAGATTAATAAAAGAAAAGAAACCTAAAAGATGTCGTAGAATCAAATTTACAAAAAGGGTAGCTCTAGTTTTTGTTTTGCATAGCGGTATTCCTTATAGAATATCCAGCACCTTATTCGGTAAAGAAAGAGCCGAGATCCCCTCACCGGGAGTGACCTCTTTAGCAAAAACTAGCAGATGCTACAGAACTCGGTTTTGTTTTTGATTGCTTCTTTTAGTTTTTGCTTTGTATAGCGGTATTTCTGAAATATCCTGCACCTTATTCAATATGGAAAGAGCCGAGATCCCTTCACCGGAAGTGACATCTTTAGCAAAACTAATAAAAAGCCTCGAAAACACACCTTTTCAAAAATCGCTTGTTTCTACAACGATATAAAGTTCATTACGCAAAAGGTTTTCTTAAAACCTGTCGTAGCCCTCCGTCATTTCGGATAAGGACTATTTAGTATCTGTGCTGCGTTTGTTAGCCTTTGTCAAGGCGTAGTGTGGAGTAGCTGAATGGTGCTTATCTGCTTAAGCATGTGATGCGATTGGATTAGGGTAGTCGTACGATCTTGTTGGCCTCTGTCAAAGGTCGTGCGGGTGGGTTTAATTCAATCAGGAAATGACGGGTTGAACTTGATTAGCGTCCTATGGTTTGTTGGCCTTTGTCAAGGTCATAGGGGTTAGGTGCAAAATATTATCGGGAATTTCAAGTGTTGAATTTGCAATGAGATTGCATACCTTCTATGAGATAGTTAGATCCCGATACCTACTGCGAGTAAAAGTTACTCCTGGGAGAGCCTTACACTTTACAATTAGCCGATTAAGTAGGTGTCTAGAAAGATGTCAACGGGGCTATGCCTTTGTGAAAACGAGGTTTACTTTAATTATGTCCATGCGAAAGCAAGGGGAACCTCCCTCAAAGTATCGGCACTGGCCTGGCTAAAAGCTTGGTGAACTTGTAGGGTGTAATTAATCCCGGCTAGTCTTT
The DNA here is from genome assembly GCA_030015575.1 of Agapanthus africanus. NCBI lineage: Eukaryota > Viridiplantae > Streptophyta > Magnoliopsida > Asparagales > Amaryllidaceae > Agapanthus > Agapanthus africanus. Next base: position 317,731,818 of record JASDDO010000019.1, read on the forward strand.
CCTTTTAGGCTTTGAAGGAAAATTTGATAAAAACAGTGGGAGCCATCCTGATTAGATAAAATAATAACCAATCTGATCTTGCAAGAGTATACGCTAAAGTGTTTTCTTCTCTCTCTCTCTCTCCAGGTAGCGACCATGCCACATCTTAATCAAGATAATAATATGGATATATTGACCGAACCCGCTTGTTATACTAGGCTGGGAACCGTTGGTTATGTTTTTTCTTATAAATGTTATAAGATTGAGCTGGAAATACGGGAATATCCGGATTCCCACGCCACCCAAACGAAGAATAAGCATGCTGATGCATCTTCTTCGGGTGTGTTAGTTATCGAGAACTGTTTCTCAGTTCACTCTACATCCTGGGTATTAGATATCGGATCAGGATCCCATATATATAATATGTTGCATGGGCTAAGGAAAGGTAGAGGACTGGGAGGGTGATCATTCCGTAAGAATAGGGAATGGGGCAAATGTTGCAGCCAAAGCAGTTGGAGAATATCACCTTGTATTACCAAATGGTAATACATTGATTCTAAACCAATGCTATTACATACCGACCCTGATATGCAATCTTATATCAGTTTCTTTATTAAGTAAAGAAGGATATAATGTTATGAACATTTTCCTGAATCAAAAGTTGATTGGATCAGGCTCGTTAAATAATGCCATATACGTTCTAAATCAAACCACGGTTCTTAATATACAAAACACATACAAGAGGAAGAGTTCAGAAATGAACGAATCCTTCTTGTGGTATTGAAAACTAGGTCATATCAATGTGAAACGACTGGCTAACTTACATAAGGATGGATATTTGAATCCGTTCGAATTTTCATCTTATGACACTTGCTAGTCATGTCTTAAAGGCAAGATGACCAAAACTCCGTTTACAGGACACGAAGAAAGAGATGGTGAACTCTTGGGACTGATACATAGTGATGTATGTGGTTCCATGTCTACACATGCCAGGAATGGTTTCTCATACTTCATTACATTCACTGACGATCTCTCAAGGTTCGGACATGTGTTCTTGTTGAAACACAAGTCTGAAGCTTTTGAGAAATTCAAAGAATATAAACACGAAGTCGAGAACCAAATGGGTAAAAGTATTAAAATTCTTCGATCTGATCAAGGAGGAGAATACTTGAGAAATGAGTTCCTGCATTATCTAAAAGAGAATGGGATTCTCTCTCAGCTTACTCCTCCGTATACACCACAGCACAATGGTGTATCGGAACGGAAGAATCGTACCCTATTAGATATTGTGCGCTCTATGATGAGCACCGCTGAGTTACCTATTTCTTTTTAAGGTTATGCGCTTGAGACGGCAGCATACCTATTGAATTAAGTTCCATCTAAATCTGTACCTACCACACCATATGAGATATGGAGTGGGAAGAGCCCATGTCTTAAATGAGTTAAGATATGGGGTTGTCCGGCCTATGTCAAAACGCAAAATTCGGACAAACTCGAGGCACAGTCAGTTCTATGCAAGTCTATGGGATATCCCAAACATTCACATGTATATCTTTTCGACCATGGCGAGGAACAAAAATTATTTGTTTCTCGACATGCCACCTTTTTAGAAAAGGAATTTCTTGCAAAGGAAATTGGTGGCAACGAAGTAGAACTGGAAGAAATTCCGGCTACACAAACTGAAACTGAAGATTTAGTGGAACCCCAAGGATTCGATAGTTCCCAACGAACCTCAGCCTCTCCGCCGATCTAGTAGGGTTCCTCATCTAGCTGAGAGATACTACGGTTTTCTCATTGATGGTGGGAGCGAGGATTGCATCATGGAAGATGATGACCCAACTAGCTTCGAGCAGGCCATCACGAGTGGAGACTCTGTGAAATGGCTGGATGCAATGCGATCTGAGATGGAATCCATGTACACCAACAAAGTATGGACTTTGGAAGTTGCTCCTGAAGGGGTAAAACCCATTAGGAGCAAATAGATCTTTAAGAAGAAACTTGGTGTAGATGGAAAATTTGAGACTTTCAAAGCTAGACTTGTTGCAAAGGGTTTTCGTCAATGACCAGGTGTGGATTATGACGAAACCTTTTCCCCAGTGGCTATGCTTAAGTCCATCCGGATCCTACTTGCCATTGCTGCATATCATGACTACGAAATCTGGCAAATGGATGTTAAGACCGCCTTTCTAAATGGTGATTTAGAGGAGAGCGTGTACATGACTCAGCCAGAGGACTTCGCAGACAGTGGGAGCAGCGAAAAGGTGTGCAAGCTGTTTAAATCCATCTACGGGTTAAAGAAAGCATCGCGGAGTTGGAACATCTGTTTTGATGTCGTTGTCAAAGAGTTTGACTTCGTCAAAAATATAGATGAATCTTGTATATACAAGAAGGTGGCAGAGAGTAAGGTTGTCTTCCTCGTATTGTACGTGGATGACATACTCTTGATAGGAAATGATATTCCTATGCTGCAATCGGTAAAGCTCTTCTTATCACAAAGATTCTCAATGAAAGATCTAGGTGATGCCTCCTACATCTTGGAGATTAAGATCTATAGAGATTGATCTAAACGGATACTGGGATTGTCCCAACACAGGTACATTGACACTATACTAAAGAGGTTTAGTATGGAAGAATCCAAGCGTGGGTTTTTACCCATGATCTCAGGACTCACTCTCTCCAAAAAGATGTCTTCCAAGACTGATTTAGAAAGAGCTCGTATGCAAGGGATACCCTATTCCTTGGCAGTAGGCTCTATCATGTATGCGATGCTATGTACCAGACCCGATGTAGCATACCCACTAAGTGTAGTGAGTAGGTATCAAGCAGATCCAAGAGAGAGTCACTGGACAACTGTGAAGAGTATTCTAAAGTACTTGAGAAAGACTAAAGAGATGCTCTTTGTGTATGGTAACGAAGAACTCCAAGTCGATTCCTTTACCAATTCAAGCTTCTAGAGTGATAAGGACGACTCTAAATCGGTCTCGGGATTTGTCTTTACCCTCAATGGAGGGGTAGTATGCTGGAAGAGTTCCAAGCAAGAAACCATGGCAGACTCGATGATGGAGGCTGAATACATCTCTGCCAACGATGCTGCCAAAGGGGCTGTCTGGATGAAGAAGTTCATAACTGAACTTGGAGTGGTTCCATCCATTGAGTATCCAATACCTTTGTATTGTGATAACAATGGAGCGGTGGCTTTGGCCAAGGAACCCAGGTCTCATCAGCGATCCAGGCATATTCTGATGCAGTATCACCTGATCCGGGAGATAGTTGATCGCCTGGAGATCGAGGTCAGGAGAGTTGACACGAAGAACAACACAACGGATCCACTCACGAAGGCCATTCCCTAGATACAGTTCGAGAGACTCTTCAGGATGTTGGGTATGCGATACTACAACAGCTGGCCCTAGTGCAAGTGGGAGATTGTTAGTTGTATGTATACCCTAGAGGCCATTATTGTACATATGATGTATATTATAGTGGACGCTTGGACATATATAGAGAGGACTTTCTTGCTTTACATGATAGTATGCTATCTGGTTGCTCTTTATCTTAACATGTATACTTGTCTCTTGATACTGTCTCATGGTTACATGTTAGTAAAGCCCTTAGGATGTGTACTTGACTTCCAGGATTATGATGCAGATCATACTAGTGAGGCCATGGTAGTCCATAAGTTCATCCTTTAATGTTCCTAGTCGTGGGTGTATCGAGACAGGGCATCGATATACCAAAGTAGACTAGCGTATACGCTTCTCGACCCATGAGATGGGCGATGGATGATCCCATATCCATTGGTGTTTGACATCAGAGATGGTATACGGGTGCTCAGTGGAGACTGGATACACTGGACGGACTCGCTGAGAACTCCTAGATGGTATTATACCTGACGTCGGATAGCAGTTCTCTGGTGACACTGGTACAGGTTAGTCTGTAGACCCGAGATCGTCATAGAGTCTTATGTGATTTCCACTGTGCTTTGATTTCCACCTTTCCACGTTCAAGAGGATGTCAAAAATGGTGGTTTTTGGGTACAGTCCCGAGTCACATGGAGGCAATGAGCGATAGGAGGGGATTTCGTCTCTCCCGGTATTGGGGGTAGATATCGTGCTGTGCTCGATTGGCTATAACTGGAAGTCCCTGGTCAGGGCTGATTTATAGATTTACTGGTAAGTGTTATCATTAGTTTCTCGACCCGTTATGAGCCTCTTATCGGCATGACTTATGGAGTTATTGGAGTCTAACGTTTACCACCCCTAGACTTGATATGCGACATCTAAGACGAAGAGATCGGACTGTACGGTAGTGTTACTGACAGGCTTTACAGGAGCTAAAGCGGGCTTGCTTGTTGATCTTCTGATCGCTCAATACCCGGGTAGTCGTTACGTCCAGCTAGTACCGCTGAGGGCTTATGGGTGCTTGATATGATCATCACCTACTGCCGGCGTATTGACGAGTCTTTACAGTCCTACACAGAGTTTTTACTGGCTCAGGCAAAACGAAGTAGGAGCACATATGTGATATGTGCGGGACCGAGATTAATACGAGTATGAGATACCGTATTCTATTCTCGCAATATTTGTATCGGTCGGTTGTATGTGATATAGCCGGCTTATCGAATCAAATGTTGATTCAATAAGTTGATACATAAAATATTAGTCAGTTATATGAGATATAGACGGATTATTAAATCAAATGTTGATTTGATAATTTAGTGTATAATTGTATGTGTGATATACTAGTTTTCATTAACTAATATTAGCTCACTTAAGCATTTATTTTTCTCACATGTGCACATTTAATATATATGTGATATATATTAATTTTGTTTTATTTATGTGTCATGGTTGATGATACATGCAACATGGGTGTATGAGACTTACACCATGATAAAGATAATGTAGGGTTTATTTATTTATTGTAATTCAATTATTAGTTGGAAATTTGTCACATGGCATGATGCTTCATGAAGTTTTGAGATCCATTGACTTAGTCCATTAGTTTTGTCTTACACTAGATATTTTGTTAACCCAACCATTATCTAAACTCATGGTTAAGTCTCTATATAAGTAATATTAGATATTTTCTCACCCTTGGTTGCCATTGACTCTCACAACATTATCTCTTTTCATCTTCTTCTTCAAGCTCAAGAACTCTCTAGCTTTTGAGCAAGTGAGAAATATTAGTGAGAAAATCAATTCTAAAGTGAGCAAAAATCATACTCATCATCCTCACTAGATTAGCACTTTAGTATAAGGTGTTAACTTCATTAATCTTTCATTAGTGAAGTAGTAGCTTGGGTTAGTTTCTCCTCAACATAAATCATCTTCGGCCTCGAAGACTTCAAGCAACTTCGTTGCTTTCTTCTTGTGAAACCATGCCAAAGTCCGAAAGATCACTACTTGGAGCGAAGGGACTACTACACGGAGCTATTGAAGTGAAGGACCGGTCTACAAAGGTTGTATTCCTAGTTCACTTAGTTGTAAATTAGTTTACAATATGTTTTGTATGATTCTCTAGTTAAAAATTCTAGTTTAGGGTTCTTTAAAACGGCATAATTTTGAAAATGGCAAGGACGATGCCTCCCGAAACCTTGTTGTCGTTCATAGGAACCCTACAGGAGGGACGTAGAATGTCTGCAACTCTTGCACAATATATGTCTCCAGCGCATCGAGATCTCTGTAATGCCACCACAGAACCATGGAGATTTGCAAACTCCGGTCTGCTCCAACGAAGGTTTGCATCGACGGGTGGACGGAGAATATGGCGTTGGTTTCATCTTCGGAGTCGCTGCTAAAGACCAAAATCGGAGCGAATAGTCTGGGTTTATCATTCCGCTTATGAGGCTGTCCCAAGTAGACTATTTCTTCATCTTCCTCGGTATCACTTCCAAAAGTAGGAATGGGAGTGACGGCATTCTATTTAATCTCCGGCTTATGACACTTCTCCATGTCTTCGAAGTCTGGCAAGAAGTACTTGGCATCTTCATATTTTCGGACTTCGTTCACAGAGAATGCGTTTAGCTCTCCCGTAACGGTGTACTCAAGGACGTCTTTGAAATACTTCATACACCGGTGTTGTGTAGAAGGGATGACGTTATATTCATGTAACCAAGGCCGACCAAATAGAGCGTTGTAGCAAGTCCTACCGTCGATGACATGAAATTTGATGTCTGTGACGAGAAGCCCAAAGCGCAATGTCAGTATCACAGACCCGAGCGTCTGCGACGACTGGGAATCAAATCCAAAGATGGTGATTTTATCTCAGTCTAAATGCTGAACAATCATGCAGATTTCTTTTAGAACCCGCACGTTGAGAAGGTTGACAAAGGACCCATTGTCAACAAGTATTTTCCCTATTTTGATATCATGACAGTATCCAGTGACATATAAAGAGTGGTTGTGGTCGCACGTACCAAGGAGAAGATCCTCATCGCCGAAAGTGATGTCAGCTATGTGCACTTCTTCCAGCTCGTCCTTCATCTTTTCTTCGGCAAGGAAAGTTTGGAATTGGTCGGGCTCTTGTAGTGCCTTGATCAGACAATCTCATGCATCTTTAGATAGAAGAAGGGCATCCAAAATGCTTAGCTGTGAGGGTATCTTCCTCAGGTGTGCCAGAACATTGTAATCCACCTTGTTTTTCTTAGGCGGGTCCTTGGTTGCCAGCTCTTCGACGAATCGATCATCGAGGGCAATATCCTCAGGGACTTTTTCCTTCCCTTTATCTTTTTTGTTCATCCCCTTATTTGTAGGTCCGAGATTCTTTTCAGGCAATGTACGACTACACAACTGAATGTTTTAACAGTTCTTTATCTCCTTCTCTTTTCCTGAGGTAGATTCTTTGAAGAGAGGGCCGAGGGACGTTTCTTCGTCAGAATCGCTCCCGAAGGTGAGGACTTGAGGTTTTGGTCTTGTCGGGGTGGCATCCACCATGTGACAGTTACCGGGTTCTCCTTTACGCTCATTGGTCGTGCTTTCCTGCTCCCGACGGGCTTTGCGCTTTATTCACTTGAATTGTTGTCAATAGGTGACGTATTCCTGCCACCACTTCTTGAAGGGGTTACACTCTTCGGTAGGGTGCGTGATCTTCTGATGGTATAAGCAGTAGTTTGGATATGCATCCGGTTCATCGGGGCACGTACTTTCTGAAGTGCTTTCTTTGAAAGGTGGCAACTTCATTCCCATTGACAGGGCCTTAGCGAATCGTTTCCTCGTCTTAAGCCTGCTTTTGCTGGTAACAAGGGCACTTTGACCCGGTTGGGGCATTTTATGGCTTCTCATTACCAGAGCTTCTTCAGCTTGACGCTGACGCTTGGCCTTTTTCATATATGGCCGTTTCACGCTCTCGGTCAGCTTTGCTTTTCTGCAAAGCATCGCCCAGCAGCCTGTCAATCAATTCGTCTGACGGCTCCAGGATTTTAGTTCTAGTTCTGCCCCCAGTCTTCCTCATCAGGAGCTTCTTTACCATCTATTGACGAGTGAGAGATCATGTGGCAGCTTGCCACATAATCCTCGGGCATTTCTGAAGAATCATCTCCTTCATCAGCGTTATCGTCTTCATTCTCAAGAACATGCTTGAAAAATTCGTCCAATGTAATTGGGGTCCGTCCCTTCTGGTTATATTCTTCCAGTGTATCGATGTATTTCTGCAAACTTGTACGGTTGTCGTCGGGTTGGACGGGCTTCTTGGCCTTCTTCTTTTTCTTTAAAGACTTCGGAGGCTTGGCCCGAAGGTTCTGTCCACCGTCACCAACTTTCAGTGTTGGGCGCGGCTTCAGCATCCCCTCAATAATCTTAGGCTCCAGAGGGCTTTTCCATCTAATCGCCGGACATGCTTGAAGGTCCTTCAGCATTATTTTAGTCTTAGCTGAAAAGGCCACCTCCAATGGGGCTTCCTCTATAAGTGAGCATGATGCCCCGGCGTGTCCATCTTTTTAGGAGCATGCGGTTGTGGCGGGTTCACCCTCCAGTTTTCGGACAACATGAACTTGCCCTGTTGGTACTGGTTTTCGATCCAACTTTTGAAGATGTAGCAATCTTCGATCGGGTGACCCAATATTCGGTGGTAAGGACAGTAATTGGGGCTATTAACGTCGCCTGATTGCATTGGGTGTCTCGGCTCTGGCAGAGTGATGAGCCAGTTGCGCAGCGTTAACTCAAATAATCTCTTCGTCTTATCCCGAGGGAACGAATAATGGCGTCTTATCTTTTCTCCGAGTGATCGCTGTTTATCGTTTTGATGAGCAACCGGCTTCGGGCCACTCGGTTGTTGCTGAGCGTTGGGGACGAGGGTGGCTTTCTCTTTCCCATTTTCATTCCGAAAATCTATTTTCGAAAAGGACGGCTTATGGCCCATCTAGTCCATTTGGGCGAGCTTGTTGATCAAGTCCTGGAAAGTGGTCGGCTTGAAAAACATCATGAATTGGGAAATGGTCGCCTGAGGGTCGAGGGTCTCCACAAACATTCCCATGGCTGGAGCTTCTTTTATGCGATGTTCACACATTGACCATAGGTTCCGCCACCGAATAGCGTATTGAACCCAGGTTTCTCCCGGCTTCACTCTAGCGTTAATTAGTGCGGTGATCGGGGTGTGCTCGCTAGCGCTTCCGAATCTTTGTATAAACAGTAGTTCCATTTCTGCAAATGTCTTGACAGTGTCATTCGGGAGCTCGGAGTACCATTCGAATGCTGTCTCCGACAAGCTGCCAAAAAAATGGCTAAGCAGCAGTTTGTCGTCACCCCAGTATTACCGCACAGAGCGCTGAATTAAGCAACGTGCTGCTGTGTATTACCCGTCCCTTTATACACATGGAATTTAGGGATTGTATATCCTAGCGAGTACTTAATTTGATCGTACCAACCCAGATAGGGTCGTACAGTCTTGACGATTTAGCCAGCGACTTCGCTCGCCTAGTGAGCTCGTATCTGTTGAGCTATATAGTCGTTAAGGGTGACTTTGGAGATGGTCTCTTCCTTGGCTGCTGATAGAGCCGGAAGAGGGTTTGATGTCTCCCCTCTATCGTCTTCAAGGATTATTGGAGGGACTTCAGCTGGAGGATCTGGCTGTATCATCATCCCGACCATATCTTGGAACAACAGCTCCATTTATTTTATGTTGGCCACTTGTTCCGCGACCTCTTTGTCTTTCTTCTTGAGCATTCTTCAGAGGAACTCGGCGTCGGTTTTCTGTTCTTGGCGTTGCTCCGACGACGTCTTCGTGCTTTCTTTTGGCCCAGTGAGCGCGGCCATCTTCGTTAGCATCTTCTGGAGCTTTTGCTGTTACTCCTGAGCCTTTGTCACAGATCGGGTGAGTGGTCGATGACCCGTAGAGATACGGCTATCCTCTTTCCTAGAAGCCATGTAAATGGTGTGCACTACCATGTCCCCAGACTTGGGATGTTTGGATTCAGTGCCCTTGAGATTTGTCGCAGACATAGGGATCTTCTTCGGCCTTCTCCTTTCATGAGCGGTCGACGTTGAGGGGGCTGTTGTGATAGGCACACGGGCAAACGATACCTTCCGTGGCACGGAGATGAGATGGTCCTCCTCTTGCCGAATCTTCATCTTCTTTGGTTGGCGGGAGTAGTCTTGGTTAATTACAGAGTCTTGGACTCTTCGCCAGACCTTGTGGATTTTGGAGGATAGCCGCTGAAGGGGCTGTTTCGGCTTTGCCTTTGTAACGTTCTCCACAGGTGGAGATCTTTTTAGCATGGCGGTCGGAGAGTTCTTAGGCACCCTCTTGAGCAGCCCAAAACTGTTCCCAGTTGGAACAGCAGCGTCAATTTCCACCATCGGAGCTGGTGGAGTCAATCCATAGGGAGAGCTGCCCCCAGTTTTCCTCACTCGGCGCCAGCGGCGATATCGAGCGTGTCTTGCAGATGGGACTGGCTCATATACGGGGGTGGCTTCATCATGCCCCCTGTTCTGGTGAAGGGTTGTTGTTGGTGCCAGCCTATCGAAGACTGACGTCCGCTGAGAAAAAACGTCCAACCTGTCGAAGACTGACCTTTGGGAAGGAGAAGCAGCTTTGGTGACTTCGCCTGAAGCGGGAGTTGGAATGGACAGTCTTGTGAAGACTGATCCTTTAAAGGGGATTGCCGCTTTGACGATTTCATCTACCGGAGTTGGCATAGCTATCTGCTTCGGGATAACTCCTTCGGGTATTGCAGGCTTCTTCATGGGCCCACTTGAGTTTTGGCCTAGTCTGTTAAAGACCGAGGTGTTGGACTTGGACGGCCCGTTGAGGGGGGCTGTGGTAGTTGTAAGCCGATCAAAGACCGACTTCTTTGGAGCTTCCTGGGATGGCACTGGAGCATTGAAGCTCATTGGCGGGAGCATGGTCCCGAAGAATAATCCAATGGTGGCATGTGTCAGCTATTCCACCGGCATTGCGAAGATGGAAGCCGCTTGGGGCCCATAAGTCACTCCTCCGGCGAGGACAGAGCGGGAGTTGTTGTTGCAGTTGGTGCAGTTGGAAGCCATTGATTCCATCTTCACTTCTGCACGGAGCAAGACACCAAATCTTAGTACCTCGAATCCAAGGGCAACCATATTAAACCGCGATTTGTTCGCGAACACGACACACGAAGTTTAGAGTGCAAAGAGGAAAAGGTCCCACCGGGCGTGCCAGAATCTGTTCTCCTTCGAAAGACGCGACCGGGATGTTGGGACGTCTAGCCTGAATTTTGGGGGCAGATGCTATTTAGGTTTTATCCGTCCACCTTTCCGAAAATGCCAAGTTGATTTATGGCACCGTATATCGGAGGTTTAGACAGATGCGGCCGTTGTAGCAGACTTCGTCAGATTCCCCCTCGTTTGCGAGGGGTTTTTAATTATGGGGACGCTCTTCCCTGCAGGGCAACCCCATGCAATTAATTACGCTACCGCATCGCGGTAACCACTTTCTCCTTCTCCAGATGTTCACTTCATGTCATGTGTGTTTGTTTTGTTTTTGGTTGCCCGTGGATCGTATATGAAGACTAATTTATGTTGTCGCCTGTAGGGCATGGATTATTCCAAATCCATATTTTCTTAGATTTGGGTTTAGGTTGGTTTAAGGATAGTTAATCTTGTTTTATATTAAGATCGACTCAAACGTTTGTTGAGAATACGTTAGTCTAATTTTATACTAAGATCTACTCAACAGGATTTCTTTAGTTTATAGGGACATTGTAGTCCGCAATTTAGTTTTTAGGGACGTTGCGGTCCGCAATTTAGTTTTAAGGACATTGCGGTTCAAGGAGTTTAGTTTTAAGGATATTGCGGTCCAAAGTTTAAGGATATCATAGTCCGTGGAATTTAGTTTTTAGGGACGTTGCGGTCCGCAATTTAGTTTTAAGGACATTGCGGTCCACAATTTAGTTTTAAGGACGTTGCGGTCCATGGAGTTTAGTTTTAAGGATATTGCGGTCCACAATTTAGTTTTTAGGGACGTTGCGGTCCATGGAGTTTAGTTTTAAGGACATTGAGGTCCATTGTTAGTTTAGGGACGTTGCGGTCCATTGGGTTGTTGGTTTGGGGGTATACCAAAAATTATTGGTTATTGGGACCCTCCACCTCTCTGAAGACATTGAAGAATTACAACGACATATATCAGAGGTGTAGAGAGATGTACCCTTGAACCAATGAATGTTCATCAAAGATTTGATAACCTTGTTTGGGACTAAGTCCAATTTAGAAGAAGACCTATGGGCTCGGCCGATTTTGGGGTTTGGCCAACCTTGGGCTCAACCCACTTAGTCTTTATCATTTCCCTTTTTTATAAAGTGTTAGACACTTACTAGGACACAGTCCTTTCTCTGTGCACATAATACTGAACATTTTTGTGAATACTGACACCCACTTTCTTTTGTTTTTTATGAGTGTTGAACACTCTTCATGGCGCTAAGCTCTTCTTGAGAAGCGCAGAGCGCTCTGTGTTAAGTAGCGCCCACGTGAGGGGCACTTGGGACGCTTGGCACTGAGCGCCAGCATTTGAGTGCTAAACGCTCTTTTCATTTTGAGCAGCGTCCACGTGATGGGCACATAGAGCGCTTGGCGCTAAGCGCCAGCATTTGAATGTTGAGCGCTCTTTATTGAGCGGTGCCCTCATGAGAGGCATGTGGGGCGCTTGGCGCTGACCGCTAGGATTTGAGTGTTGAGCTCTCTTTTATTGAGCAGCGCCTACGTGAGGAGCACATGGAGCGCTCGGTGCTGAGCGACAGATTTGAGTGCTAAGCACTGAGTTTTTTGTTCTGCCCAATTCAATTCTCTGAGAATTTGGTTCGCCCTTGTGAAAGACTTCATCTTATAGATCTGAAATCTGGAAAAAGAACTAAATTCTTCTGATGTGAGAGTTAAACTCTTAGATGTGGAGGAGATGCTATGATCTCTCTTCTTTTTATGAAAAACTTTGTCTTATAGATCTGTGATCTGGAAAAAAAAACTAAATTCTTCTGGTGTGAAAGTTAAACTCTCAAATATAGAGGAGATCCTATGATCACCCTTATTGTTATTTACCTTGAAGAAGGTTCTTCTTCTTAGAGCTTGCTCTTCTCTTTTTCTTTTTTTTTAGAACTTGAAACTTACGGGGAGGTTCTTTTGTGCAAGACTTGAAGTCTTTGGTCCTTTATATAGGGGAGGCTGATTTGTTGAATCAGTTAAGGAAATCTCTCATTGAGAGATTTCTTAATTGATTTGTGGAATTTATCCACCGTTGGATCTTTGATCCAAGGACTTCTGTTTTACAGAAGATATTTTTCTTGTTTTTAACCAGATTGGGAATATATTTTCCCCAAACAAAACTTATTCTGTATCTTGGTGATTTTTTAATCACCATTGGATTTTTGATCCAACGGTGCTCTGATTTACAGAGCACAATCTTTCTTGTTTAAAAGATTTGAGGAGTATTTCCTCAATCAGAATTCATTTCTGTATTTTGGTGATTTTTAATCACCATTGGATCTTTGATCCAACGGGAGAGAACTTTTAGTTCTGGCACTGGCGCTCTTGGCGCTGGCGCTCTTGGCGCGAGCGCTCTCGTGCTTTGCACGTGGGGCGCTGACTCAGAGTCTTTGACTCATGGAGCTGGCGCTCTCGTGGTTTGCACGTGAGGCGCTACCTCAGAGTCTTTGACTCATGGCGCTGGAGCTCTCGTGCTTTACACGTGAGGCGCTACTTCAAAGTCTTTGACTCATGGCGCTGGCGCTCTTGGCACTGGCACTCTTGGCGCTAGCGCTCTCATGCTCTGCTCGTGAGGCACTGCCTCGGTTCAAATTTCAAATTTTGAACAGATTCCTGCTCTCTTGGGAGGAAACAAGGGTCAGTCGAATTTAGGGTTAGGCCGACTAATGTCTTTCTTTCATCGATGGAAGTAAACAAAGAAGAAGTGCCAGCAGTAGCTCGGAGGTTTATGGATGTCTTCGAGGACATCTCGGGTTTATTGCCATAATGAGATGTGGAGTTCGTGATTGATCTTAATTCTGGAGCAGCACCGATTTCAAAAACTTATTATCCAATAGCGCCGGTGGAATTAGAAGAGATAAAGAAACAAGTTGTTGAATTACTAGAGAAAAGTTGGATTCGCAGCAGCGGTTCACCATGGGGAGCTCCAGTTCTTCTTTTCAAGAAGAAGGATGGCACATGACGAATGTGCATCGATTATCAAGAATTAAGTCAGGTGACTATTAAGAACAAGTACCCAAACTCTCGCATCGGCGAATTATTCGATCAACTCTGTGGCGCAAGGGTATTCTCGAAATTGGATTTGCGATCCGGATATCGTCAAGCTCGGGTGAAATCAGAAGATATTAGCAAGACAGTGTTCCGAACCCGATATGCGCATTACGATTACTTAGTGATGCCATTCGGAGTTACTAACACACCGGCAATATTTATAGACTTGATGAAACGAATCTTTTCACCGTACCTAGACCAGTTCATAGTGGTGTTCATTGATGATATTCTGGTCTATTCGAAGAGCAAAGAAGAGCATGCAGAACACTTAAGGATCGCACTGCAAACGTTGAGATAAGAAAAGTTATATCCTAAGATGAGTAAGTGCGAGTTTTGGCTCGAAGAAGTGAGCTTCTTTGGTCATGTTGTATCCGGAAATGGAATTGCCGTTGACCCTGAAAAGATTGCAACAGTTTATGATTCGCCAATTCCAAAGAACGTAGGGGAGATCAGAAGTTACTACAGAAGGTTTGTGGAGAACTTCGCTCGAATAGCAGAACCATTGACCAAGCTAACTCGAAAGGAGGTACCATTCGTATGGACCGAGAAGTGTGCGTTAGCTTTTAAAGCGTTGAAGCAAATATTGACCATCGCTCCTTTTCTGACAGTACCAGACGGTTCCGGAGAGTTGGTTGTTCACAGCGACGCATCTGGGAAAGACTTAGGATGTGTTCTAATGCAGCATCGGAAGGTCATAGATTATACGTCGAGATAATTTTCATGCCCCGTTTTCCGGTGTACGGCAAGAGGACGCGACGGGTCATGCGACGTACTTACTCAGAAGTAAATACGCTAAGCGTTACTAAGCAATATAAAGTAAAGTACACCAGAGACAGGAATGTAAATGAACAGCAAATTTATTTATTAAACATTCTTTTACTGGTACAACTGAAATGTAAATACATGAGTAGAAGGCGATGCCTAAATAATGGCATATTTGAAATGAAATAAATATGTATAAGTGCCTACAGTTCTGGGTCAAACGGTATCTGCTCCAAATCTTCAGTGCTGGGCTCGATCTTTAAAGCGTCCAAAATACCTGACAACATTCCAAAGAAAGAAGAAAGTAATGACGTCAGCGAACAATCGCTCGGTAAGTCCCAAAGATGAGTAGAGATAGAATAGACAGAAAGAGAATATAACTTTATAATGTTTGATTATATTGTTAACGTTGTTGTTTGTAGCTTGGTACAGAATATGCCAGTTTATACGAGAGGAGTCCAACTTACACCGTAGACTTTAGTAACCCATAGTACAAGGCTCCGTCGAAAATACCACGGAACAACGGCATGGATGTCTTAAGTGACCACCTCGTACCAGTCTACCCTTTTATAAACCTCGTAGTGTCTTATTATATTGATTATATTGGTTGTACTGATGGTATTGTATTGTCTTGTAGTAAATGGAAGACTTGCCGAAACCATGATATCAGTAAATGGAATGGATATAAATGGAGAGTCATGTAGACGGAGTATATCCATAGTTCGGTTTGGTCAATATAAATTGTTATAGATTGAATAGATGGATTTATGGATTCTTGGTGTATTGTAGTTTATACATGAATTATATTCAAGTCAAATTGATTAGATTGAGACTCAGTCTGAGTCAGACACTTTGAAAAGAACTTGAAATCTTGAATTAGTTTTGAAGTTATCGGTAACCGCTGCACATGGACGGCCGGATTTGTATCTTTTTCCAAGAAAATTACCGTGTTGATAATACCATTTGTTAGATTATCTACCTTAGATAAGAAAGCACCCATATTCTCCTGCTCCCTGAGGCTCAAAAGAACTGGTCCCGCTTAAACCTATGTTTACTAGGGTCCTTATTGTAATTTAATATAACTTGAAGGGGTTTTAGTAAAAAAAGTTTAATATAATTTTCAAAATATATCTTAAGTATTTAATTATCGTCTTCAGGGTTTTCATAGATGTTTATTTTATAAAAGTGAAATTTCTAGTGAGTATAACCTAATTTTCATAGTATATGGTATTTTCTTGAAATATTGGAATTGTTTTATATTTGGATGGTATTTTCATGTAATGGTGATTCCTTTGATTTGGAAAACTTGGAATATTTATATAATATAATTAAAATAGATATTTTAATAATAGATATATGTATTTAATAAAATAAATTTTATTTATTTTTGTAAAAATCTCATTTTCTAAAGAAAAATGCATTAAAATTCCATCAAGATCGAATGCTCCTTTCGGAGGTCTGCATCTCGCTCTACTAGGCCCAAGAATGTGCGATAATCCGCACCATCCTGAACGGGGTCCTCAAAAGTGGGTTATGGATGCGCAATTGCAAGGAATTGTTTAATACACTTTTTAAAGAAATGGTTTTGCAAGTTAATGATATTTATTTGTAATGTCGTATTATCCCATGAATATATTCCCAAAACTTCATCGTGCTATGTCAAAAATGTGTGTTGTGATGAGATAGGTAATTACCTCGTGAGTTATCTAAAGTTAATACAAGTTTTATGTTGTTTTATGTCGGAAATGAAGTATGTGGTATTTTACCATAAAAATACGATAAAAGTTGCAATAAAGATTCTTTTGAAATGAAACTTATTTTAATATGTTTGTTAATGTTTGTTAAACAATATATGAGAGTATGGTATTTTCCTGTTTAATAAAATATAGAGTTTTTAATGAAAACCGAATCGGAAGTCGGATTAACTCCGCTTCCGTCGGGTTTTAGAAATGAAAGTTTTTAAAGTAGAAGAAGATAGGGGAGAGGGGGCTTACTGGCTACAAGGAAAGGGAAGAGGTAGGAGAAGGGTTAGGGATATTCGGGGCACCGTTTCGTCGCCGGAATCTTCTCGGAACTTCTCCAGAACTTTTCCCTTTGCTAACTCCACTTGCATAACTTAGGACATGAAAGTTTTAGAGAGTTTTTGTGGGGAAATTCTGAATAAGGAGGGCTAAAATATGGGGTGGTATTTATATGGAAAACTAGGGTTTAGTGTATTGAATTGGAGAATTAAAAATTTGAATTTAAAAGGATTAAAGGGGTGATTTTAATCCCTCTGCCAATGTGCAGAAAAATCAAACAATATGGGGGAAGTAGGGTAGGCCAAGAGTTGCAAGGGGAAAAGAATGGAGAGCGGTACCTATGGGGGGCCTAGCGGTGCCGGCCCCATCAACAAATCTCGTCGGTTGGATTCGGTGGTATAGGGCTCGGATTCACGCCGCGTGTCCCTGTCGTCTCGTATACCCTCATGCACGTGTTTTTTTATTCTGTCTTTTCATTTTACGTGTAGTGTACATGTAAATCCTTGGGCTTATAAAAGATTATAAGAAATTTTAATAAAAATAATATGTGGTTGAGGGGATTCGATTACATGGGTTACATCACAGCAGTGCAAGGCTTTACCAATGAGCTACAATTGCTTTCTTGCTGTTCAAAAGCAAATCAAATTTATAAATTAAGCTGAGGCTAAGGTACTTCTTTCTGTATTTTGAAAAAAAATCATACAGAAAGTTTAAGGTTGTTACACAATTGAAAACTCATGAGAAGAACTACCCAACTCATGATCTGGAGTTAGCAGCAGTGATTTTTGCTCTGAATATTTGGAGATACTACCTATTGGGAAAAAGGGTAAAAGTATTTACCAATCACAAGCGTCTAAAGTATGTGTTCATACAGAAAGAGCTCAACATGAGGCAGCATAGAGGGTTAGAGCTGATGGATGACAATGATCTTGAGCTAAAATACCATCCGAGGAAGGTTAATATAGTGCCGGATGCTCTAAGTCGGTTGTCAACAATACGGATGTTGACTGCACAGAAGGAGATTATAGCTGATTTTCATAGATTCGAATTAGAGATAGTACTACCGAATTCTTTGAGACAGTTGATGTAGTTGCAAGTACAGTCATCCCTGATCTATACTTTAAAGCAGCACAGTCGCACGATCCTAGAATAAAGAATATTCGAGAACAAGTAGCAGTGGGACTTCGAACGGACTTGTTAATTCATGAAGATAGTTCGTTACGATATGGTAGTCGTTTATGTGTGCCCAAAGGAGATGTTCGAGAAGAAGTCATGAAGGAGGATCATAGTTCTGCGTATTCCGTGCATCCGGGAGGCACAAAGATGTACAAAGATCTACGACATCATTTTCGGTGGGAAGGCATGAAATGGGAGATTTCTCACTACGTATCGAAGTGGTTGGTGTGTCAGCAAGTCAAGGCTGAACATCAAAGGGTAGCTGGATTATTGCGACCACTTCCGACTTCTCAATGGAAGTGATAACATAAAACCATGGATTTCATGACAGCATTACCATGGAGTCCAAAGGGCAATAATGCTGTTTGGGTCATTATCGATCGATTAACCAAGGCATCTCATTTTATACCGTTTCGAGTTGGTCAGTCGACGGAGGCTTTAGCAGAGCGGTACATGCAGGAGATTGTGAGATTGCATGGAGTACCCTTGAGTATCGTTTCCGATCATGATACTCGATTTCTTTCATACTTTTGGAGGAATCTACAGAAAAGTTTAGGGACTCACTTGAAATTTGGCACAGCCTATCATCCTCAGACAGATGGCCAATCTGAAAGAACGATCCAAACTCTTGAAGATATGTTGAGAGTATGCATGTTAGACTTCAAGGGTTCATGGGACGATCATTTGCACTTGGTGGAGTTTTCATACAATAACAGTTTTCAAGCGACTATACAGATGGCTCCATTCGAAACGCTATACGGTCATAAGCAACACTCGCTTGTCTGTTGGGACGATATTGGAGAAATAAGATTGTTGGGACCGAATATTATTGTGCAAACGGTGGAGAAAGTTAACGTAATCCGAAATCATAGAAGGCGGCACAGGATCGACAAAAAGTTAGGATGATACAGGACGAAGACCTCTAAAGTTCGCAATTGGTGATCATTTATTCTTGAAAGTATCACCGACCAGAGGAGTGATTCAATTTGGTATTCGAGGCAAGCTTAGTCCTCGATTTGTGGGGCCTTTCAGCATTATAGAGCATGATGGAGAGGTAGCTTATCGATTAACTTTACCACCATCCTTGGCGGATGTTCATGACGTGTTTCATGTATCTCAACTCCGCAAGTATGTCAGAGATGAGAGGCACGTCTTAGATCACTCGGAACAAGCTGTAAATGAAGATTTAACATATGAAGAGTAACTAATGGCGATTGTGGATCGACGAGAAAAGGTCCTCAAGAATAAATTTGTCCCACTAGTACTTGTTTCATGAGGAATCATTCGCACGGAGAATCTACTTGGGAATGTGAAGACAAGTTTCGGCGGAAGTTTCCACACCTCTTTTTTAAGATTCATATTTTCTTGTCTTTTCTTGTTCTGGGAATTTCGAGGACGAAATTCTTTTATAGTTGGGTATAATGTAACACCCTAGCACTGTTATACTATATTTATTTGGGGTATTTCACATCTTGCGGTAAAATTATTTATTATTGTTGCTTTTAGGTTGTGGATAGTGCAATTGGTAGTTGTGTTTATTATCCGACCCGACCCGCATGGTTGAACCCAACATGGTTCAAGATTATATCAAATAATTGCTAGTACAGAGTATTCATGAAAATATAGATTTTATAAACATATATAATATATTTTAGAATCTGCATATGTTTTATAATACAATATAAAATCAAATAACATATTTTCTTATCTAGCCTTACTTGTCATAATACCCCATATTATGTTGTTGCGCCCATGTATCTTGTTCATGTCCTAAGTGTTATACAGACAGATTATTTGATCGCTACATATATTTACGTAGATCAATATTTAGGGGTATATGTTTTTATTTACCGGATATCATATTATGGTTTAGATTTTTATGTATATTCTCCATATTTAAAAACTAAATTTTTAGAAAGGACATGGGTAATATTCGGAATAATCTGGTATTAGCTGTAAAATCCTATTTATATATATATAACTAATATAATATATAATTAATTTAACTAATTAAATTCCCCCCTCTCTCGTCTCTCTCTCTCTCTCTTGTCTCTCTCTCAGAATTCCATCCCCACCTTCTCTCTCTCTCTAATATATATATATATATATATATATATATATATATATATATATATATATATTATAATATATAATAAAATCCCATACTGTCACTCTCTCTTCCTTTCTTCTTCATCACGCCCGTGAACCCTAACCCACCTCCATCTCTACGTCGCAACTCCTCACCGTCGCAGTCCTCATTGCCTTCACCTCGCCTCCATCACCTCCACCTCTTCCTCCTCTCACCGACGACCTCAAGCCCCAATCACAACACCGAACTCTGTTCACCGCTGGAAAACGGAGACTAACTAGGATAGATCGTCTTGCCTGAGTCCTGGGGGCAGATACTATTTGGATTTATCCGTCCACCTCTCCGAAAATACCAAGTTGATTTATGGCACCGTATATCGGAGGTTTGGACGGACGCAACCATTGTAGCAGATTTTATTAGATCCCCCCTCGTTCGCGAGGGGTTTTTGGTTGTGGGGACACACTTCCCTGCAGGCACAAACCCTGCAATTAATTACGTTATCGCATCACGATAACCAATTTCTCTTGCTCCGGAGGTTCACTTCGTGTCGTGTGTATGTTTGTTTTTATTTTGAGTTGCCCGTGAATTGTATACAGAGACTAATTTATGATGTCGCCTGTAGGGCGTGGATTAGTCCAAATCCGTATAATTTTAGATTTGGGATTGGGTTGATTTAAGGACTATTAATCTGGTTTGAGATTAAGATCGTCTTAAACATAAGAGCATTTAGGCTCGATTATTTTAGTTTAAGAATATCACGGTCCATTATCACCATGTTTGAGGCGAAGTTTTAGTTTAGGTACGTTTCGGTCAATTATCGCCATTTTGGAGGCGAATATTAGTTTAAGGACGTTTCGGTCCATTATCGCCATTTTGGAGGTGAATATTAGTTTAAGGACGTTTCGGTCCAACATTCAACTTACGCGCACGTGTATTTATTACGTGACGAAGTGAACGATGCTGATATGGAATGTGCCTAATTTGGGGCACGATCCGATTTGAGGTGTGCACATCAATTTGGAAGTGCATCAATATAGGATGAAAGGAGTTGTTGGTCATCGGGACCCACCACCTCTGAAGAAGTGGAAGAATTACAACAACATATATCAGAGGTGTGAAGAGATGTACCCTTGAACCAAATCCCGTGTTTGAGAAAGAGGGGCTATGGTGGCCTTAAGAATTTTTGTTAAGGATTCGTTAGTCCAATTTGAGACTAAGATCCACTTAAAAACATTTCATAATCTTCCTTATTTAAGACCCAGCAACAGAGCATTTGGACTCAGTTGCAAGACTTTAGCAACTTAGCCAATTTAGGCTTTAGTCTGCATAGTCTCCCCTCTTTTTTTTGGAAAAAAAGTGCTAAGCACTTGTTTGGGCTCTATTCAATCAGTCCTTTTTTATGCAAAAAGTGTTGAGCGCTTATATGAGTTCTGACGCCCACATATGATCCTGTGGAACTTTCATTTATGGGCATTGCCCAACAAGTGTTGAACACTCTACTCCTTTTGTCTTTATATGGAGTGCTAGGCACTCTTTATGGCGTCCACATGGGGAACACGTGAGGCGCTGGGCGCTACCCAATGGTGTTGAACACTCAGCCGTTTTGGGCTGTTTATGGAGTGCTAAGCACTCTTTTTTCTCTTTTGCGGCGCACACGTAAGGAGCACGTAAGGTGCTGGGCGCTAGGCGCTACGTAGTGAGTGCCAAGCCCTCTTCCTTTCTATGGCACCCTAGTGAGGAACACGTGTGGCGCTGGGCGCTGCCTAGTAAGTGCTAAGCACTCTTCTCTTCTGTGGTACCCACGTGAAGAACACGTGCAGCGCTGGGCGCTGCCTAGTGAGTGCTAACCACTCCTCTCTGTGGCGTCCACGTGAGGAACACGTGCGGCGCTGGCCACTGCTAATAGCATTTTTGCCCATTAATGATCAATAGGATCTTTGTTTTGCAGATCTAGGATCAAGCATTCATTTTTAAGAACCAAGTTCTTTTACGAGAACTAGGTTTCTCTTATATGCTTTTTTTTTCAGGAATTCAATTCTTAGTTCATTTCTGAATCTTTGATTCTCAAGAACAAATTCCTCCCGATGAGAATTAAATTCTCAACTTGTGGGAGACTTGACTTGTGGATCTCAGATCCAGAGAAAGAACTAAGTTCTTCGAGAAGGGTTAGACCCTTAGATATGTAAATAAGATGTTTTTATCTTTGGTTTTTTTTCTTTACCTAGAGTTTTTAAGGAGGGAGATCTTCTTCCTTGAGAATTTAATTCTCTATTACTTTTTGAAGCTTTCTGCTTTTTGTTTTTAGAAGCTTATGGAGGGTTCCTCTCCCTCAGACTTGAAGTCTTCGGTCCTTTATATAGTGGTGGCAAGTTTGTTAATTAGATTTGAAGAAATCTTTCATTAAGAGATCCCAATTGATTTGAGGAATTTTACACACCATTGGATCTTTGATCTAAGGGTTTCTGTTTTACAGAACATATTTTCTTGTTTCTAACAAGATTGGGGAAATATTTTCCATATGCAGACTTTTATTCTGTGAAATTGTCACGACCCAAAGTTTAGCCCGTAACCGGCACTTAACCACGTAACGTCTACAGGCATAACGCGACTAAGTAAGCCGAAACCCAGAAATCTAAACCATTGAAAGTAATGAGTGTTGAAAACATTGGTTTTAAAACATTTAGAAAACTCGAGTAAAAATCATTAAAGTTTGTTATTTTCTTAAAAATTTCGGCAGCAATTCCTCTGTAAAAACTGGCCCCGAAAACGGGTACAAGACATGATATAAGTAAAAATGGCATACAATAAGAATAAAGCTTCCCCAAACGGGAGCAATCACGCCCAACGGCGGAAACAACCATCACAATGATAATATACGACGCCGTAGCGAAGAAATGGACAATATAAGTTAAACAGCATAAAAGATGAAAATGCATAAATAAAGTCGGCTCACACGAGCTCGACACCAGAGTACAAAATAATATACATCGTTCTCACAACTGGTCTCTAAGTCAATACATGAAATAGTAGATGGAGAGTACTAGATACAATAGTGTGTGCATATGGAAAATAAACGGATACCGCAAAAACCCACCTATAAGCAAAGGGCTCACACGCCAACTGCAGTGGTATCCGTAGCAAAAAGAAACAAGGAGGTAGCCCTGCCGCAACTACTCTGAGGGGCAACCTGCAAACACTGTGGCACAACGGGGGTGAGTTGCCAACTCGTGAATAGTAGATAACATATAAAGGTAATCGTGAGTATGCACGTACTGCGATACTCTAACATGTGCAACAGATAATCTCGATATATGATGAGCTGGATACGCAATAATCATGCATATCAAGTGCGATCTAATAATATCTATATGATGAGCTGAGTCCGCAATAATCATACAAAGTACTCTATCAGGTACTACGACTACATGATGCAATGCATAACAGGGAATGCTGAGCATGGGATCAAATATCATCTACACGGATCATCAACGTGGAAAAACCCCGGTGTCTACCAAAAACACCCCAAAATCCCGATAACTCAGACGCCGTCACTCTATCTGGCCCTCAATCCTGTAAATCTCATAGAAGCGGGGTGCCCAACATCGGCACCCAAAAACATCATGAAATATTCGTGTCCAGCAGCGACACGCAAATCCTCATCTATCGGGCTCCGTCAGTCCGGATCGGCCCACGGGCTCCGTCTGCGGAATCGTCCCTCGGCCCCAGCAGTACGGGTCGACCCATATCCATCTCTTGACTCTGGTCAGTATCCTCCGGATAACCGCCAGGTCCAACCAATCACCGGTAGGTAGTAGTCCCTCTGCCAGGCTCACCGTCTGTATACACAGCATCATTTTCTTGCCCGGGGGTACCATACCGGGTCCACCATGTACCCGCAATCAGTCTCATCCAGTTCCTCGATTCGGATTCACATGCCACACGTCTCAGAACCGAGAAAACACATAGTGGACGCACTGAAATATCATATCAAGAGAAACCGGGTTTTCAAAACAGTGCACATTTTCTTAAAATAATACCTCGGTTCTCAAATCCAGAAATCAGAGGGAATCCAAAGCTCAATGCGTAAATCCATGCAATGTGTCGTATGCTACTAAGAGTAAAAAAAGGGAAAACCGCTCTTTTAAATGGATCCAGTTTGAAAATATCTCATGCGGTTCCCATTTTCTAGAAATCAAAGCCAGTATCATCCATGTATGTGAAATATGTATATATATAGGTATGGATGTGCAAGTGGATATATACGCATGTATGAGTGTATCAATGTATATGTGCACCAATGTGGATATACAAAGTGTATATGCACAAGTATGGATATATCAATGTATGTGTGCACCAGTATGGATATACAATGTGTATGTGCGCAATATGGATATATCAATGTATGTGTGTCCCAGTATGGATATACAATCTGTATGTGCGCAATATGGATATATCAATGTATGTGTGCACCAATATGGGTATACAATGTGTATGTGCGCAATATGGATATATCAATGTATGTGTGCACCAATATGGGTATACAATGTGTATGTGCGCAATATGAATATATCAAAGTATATGTGCACCAATATGGGTATATAATGTGTATGTGTGCAATATGGATATATCAATGTATGTATGCACCAATATGGGTATACAATATGTATGTGCGCAATATGGATATATCATGTCAAATCAATGATGCGGTAATCAAAATGATGTATGGTTCGTAGCAATCCTATAGTGCGAGTGTCATGCCAATCACTAACGGTGTGGGTGTAACATATAAATAGTGCTCGTGCAGCTTGAACCGTTAGTGACAGTGCGGTGTTACATGGCTATTATGTCTATATGCAACAAAAATGGGTACGCTACAATACTACATGTGCACAAGCAATATACATATAAATATATATATATATATGACTACAATATCCTATCAAGCCCTGACGCTTAACGCCATACGGGCGATTTCCCCGTAGATGTTAAATCTACTCACTGTGATCTCGTGCTAAGTGTAGCTGAGTATCTGTTTTCCCTTCTTTGCGGCGTCCGAAGTACCCGCCTGCGAGCCTAGAAATTACATAAAGAATACACATAAGCTAGAATCCTGCAAAAATGCGATATTAAAACCAAACGAGAAACAAGCGTCGCGAACTAAACGCGTGTGTATACATAACGCATGTGCATACACCAAAAACCAACGAGACACGCTGTGGAACACAGTGACACGCTGTGACACACAGCAACACCAAACCCACTCATAGCGCACGTATCGCGCAAGTCCCACTACACGAATTATAGGTAAATGGGTCCCAGATTTAATCTGGAGCACAAACAAGAAAATCAAATAAGACCAAACCTATCACAAAACCTACAAACAACTACCTGCAAAAACTCAATAAATTCCCAAACAATTGGGCTGGCGGCTATAGGTAGGGTATCGGCCAAAAACTGGTGAAAGGGGTCCAGGTTTCTACACTACATTCCTAGCACAATTCATAGCCTAATGTATATATTTGATTACTAAATATACTACCCTAGATACAGCAGATTTTACGTATCCTAAAGTTTAGTTTAAAACCGTTTTAAAACACTTAGTTTGCAACAAAAGGGTGCACAAGTGATATCAGGTGAAATTACTTGACTTAAATGATACCACCAGCACAAATTTGAGCTAATCTAACTATAATCACCATGAATAATCCTATTTTTCAATTAAACCATCAAATTATCGTCAAAGTTCACGAAATACTAAAACTAACCCAAACTCTCTCCCAGGTTTCACCAACAGCAAAAACCCAAACACCAAACAATACCAAACACAGAAAAATCCCCACAGACACCCCTAGCCAAAACATCAACACCCATCTCTTCAGGGGGGCCGACGATGCCGGAATTTGAGGGTAGGTCGCCGGATTTTTGGGAAGAGTGTGGGCTCGAAAATCAACACAACACTCAGTAAGGCCTGCATACTATTCTGTAGGTATTTGCTAAGCTAGAAAAAGATCACAGTTGTAGCAGATCACCAATATCCTACAGTTTGCTTCTAAACCGTATTTTAAATTTCAAATTGCGACTTTAAGGTGACTTAGCTAAATCTAGAGATACTACTAGGTTTAATCAGCAATACTAACACTTAATTAGGTTCATTAAGCTATAATAATCTTAACTTAGATTAAACCCCACTTAAAACACAAAACTAGCACTAAAACCACATAAATCACTAACCGAAGCTAACTAACTACAAGCAAGAAAAGAAAAGAGTTAAGTTTACGAAATTATACCCCACTTGATCCTAGGATGCTGGAAGAAGGAGGAGGAGAAGAGGAGGAAGAGGTGTTGCAACTGCTGCTGTTGCTGATGATGGTGCTGATGCTGCTGCTACTGCATTGCTGTTGCTGCTGTTGCTTGGTGCTGCTGCTGCTTGTGCTGCTGTTGCTTGGTGCTGCTGCTGCTTGTGCTGCTGCTGCTGCCTGAGTGAGTGTGTGTGTGTGTGTGAATGAGAGGGAGAGATGTGAGGAAATGAGTGTTTGGAAAAGAAATGAGAGAATAAGAGAGTCAAACCCCCCTCTCTCTCTCTCCTCATTAAATGCAAGTATGGCTCAAGCCATCATGCTCTCTCTCTCTCTCTCTCTCTCTCTCTCTCTCTCTCTCTCCCCAAGTCAACCCACAAACACAAATCATTATCTTTTTTTTTAAGAGAAAAACTAATACACTTAAAGAAATTCAAATTAACCTAATAAGAATGGGTTAGTCCACCATGGTTGTCTAAATATAGTTTAACCCCAAATTTAACCCTAATTAACATGCACATGTGTGTGCAAGCCAAATTAAATTCTAATAAAATACTCATAAATTTTGATAAAACATTTGAAAATCGTTTTGGTAAACTTTTTACTAAAAACCACACATTAAATTATAATTAGCCACTAATCACATTTTAAGGTGTTACAATCTTCCTCCCTTAAAGAAATTCATCCCCGAATTTAAAAATATAGCTACGTGTACCTTCAAAAAAATGAGGGAATTTCTTCCGCATCTCCCCCTCGGCCTCCCAAGTGATCTCTTCACCATTTGGGCTGTGCCAAATCACCTTCACAGATGGCAAGACCTTTGATCGAAGTTTCTTCACCTGCCGGTCCAATATCACTACTGGCTGTTCGGTGAACGAAAGATTGCGCTCGAGCTGAACAGTCTGATGCTGAATCATGTGAAAAGGGTCATGCAGGTATCTGCGAAGCATCGACATGTGGAACACAAGGTGAACATCCAGAAAGTCGGGTGGAAGAGCCAAACGATATGCAACTGTGCCCACACACTCGAGGATCTCGAAGGGACCTATAAATCTAGGGCTAAGCTTCCCTTTCCGTGCAAATCTCATCAAGCCCTTATTGGAGAGACCCTCAGAAAAACGTGATCGCCAAATGCGAACTCTAATCTGCACTGGCGCCTGTCAACATACGATTTCTGCCTACTCTGAGCCGCTCTCATCCGATCTCGAATCAACTGGATCTTCACGGTCGTCTCCCCGACAATCTGCGGCCCCCGAATGCTGCTCTCGCTGAGCTTTGTCCAACAGAAAGGCGATCTACATCTCCTCCCATACAAGGCCTTGAAAGGTGCCATCTAAATATATCGTAAACTATTGTTGTAGGAGAACTCCACCAAGGGTAAATGACGATCCCAGCTACCACCAAAATCTAAAACGCACGCTCGGGGCATGTCCTCGAGAGTCTGAATAGTCCGCTCTGACTGGCCGTCGGTCTGCGGATGAAATGCTGTGCTGAAACTTAAGCGGGCGCACAAAGCCTCCAGAAGCCTTTGCCATAGTCGGCTGGTAAACTGGGTGCCTCGGTCTGACACGATACATGTCGGGACTCCATGCAGTCGTACAATCTCGTCGATGTATATATGGGCATACTGAGCAAATCCTAAAGTCGTCTTCACTGGCAGGAAATGAGCCGCTTTCATCAATCGATCCACGATCACCCAGATGGAGTGATACACTCGACTAGTCCTGGGTAGACCCACAATGAAGTTCATAGAAATCTGCTCCCATTTATACTCCGGAATGGGTAACGGCTGTAGCTCTCTCACAGGCCTCTGGTGCTCGGTCTTGACTTGCTGACAAGTCAGGCATCTCGATGTAAGCCCGCGGGGGCGCCCCGGCCGTCGATCCGACGCCGGAAACGCGGAAAACAAAAACTTTGCGAACTTTGCAAAACGGCACCACCGCGGACTTTTCACCCGGATCGGGCCATTAACCTAGCTAGCTAGCAAAATAGAAAAGAGTAGAGATGCTATACCAAGCGATCTGTGTCCTTCGGTCTTCGTCTCCACTCCGATCTCTTGCGGAATCTCCGTCACCTCCTCGCTCGTCGGAAAGGGGCACCACGTAGCCGGAATCTTTTACGGGCTCCCGCCTCTTGACCGAGGCAACTCGGGCGCGAAGTTGGCTAGCCGACGCGTCCAAGACTTGCTATAGAATAGTGTAATAAACTTGTCTCTTGGGGTTCTTGAAGTTGCCATGGAGGATGGAGGTGAGAAAAAGATGAGCTTTGAGAATGGAACTTTCATTTTTGGATGAATGGAATAATGAGATTAAGATATTTGCCACCATCAAAAATAATCCCTCTCCTTCACCATGAAGTGGCCGGCCCCTCTTCTCACAAAGAAGATTGGAGAGAGAAAAAGAAAACTTCTCTCCTTTTTCATAATGAGAAAAAGAAAAATGATATATCAAAATGGTCAAACCAATTTCCATATCAATCCACTCACTAACCATCATGAAAAAGCAAATGAATGGACAAGAAAAGAATATCATCATGATGCAAGTCTCATCATAATGCACAAGTGCAAGAAAACCCTCCACTAAATGTTAATTGCAAACTTGCAATTAACACCCTCCAACAAGAAAGTCCGACCGAGAAGGAATGAAGGAAAACCGGCCGGAACGGAATGCAAACTGGCAACTTCAGAAAACCGATCCCGTAATAAATTACAGGAAAACCCCACTACTGCAAATACATGCCCGCATTTGTATTCCCACTGAACACAAATGCAAAGAGACAAAACTACACTATCTAAAACTAGAATTCGGCTTAAGCCAAAGCCGGCTAGTAAAATCTGTCCGATCACGATCCGTGCAATACCGCACGTATCTGATCGAACCCTGCCATATCTCCATACGGCCTCTACAGCGTTTCGCCCGAAACTTGAGTAACTGAGTGTGGTGGACTCTAAAGACTCGTCAATACCGTGGCTGTGGATTTAACCACTAGCACGTCAGAGGTATAAGCCAATACATGACGGGCCACCAGCTATTGACCAAATGGGACGTCGATGAGGAAGCTCACCCCGACACCCAACTGAGCCTGTCAGTGACAATATCCGTACAGTCCGGTCCGTTCGTCTATGAGTATCGCATGGCGGGCCTAGGGGTTGGTAAAAGTCAGACCCCCAAAAGCGGTACAAGTCGTGTCGGAGTGTAGCCCAGAACACCCTGAGATACTACTGGAATACCTACCAGCAAATCTCCTGCCTTGGCCAAGGACTTTTCATGTTCTGGCTCTCCTAGACAGAGCACGACCTCACCCCCAATACCGGGAGAGACGAACCCCTGCAGATCCGCTCACTGCCTCCATGTGGCTCGGGACTGTACCCAACTAAAACCTGTTTGCACGACTCCTTTGAGCCGTGGTAGGGTAGTAATCAAAGTACAGTGGGAACTCACACGAGACAAATGACGATCCCAGGTCGATGAACTAACCTGTACACATGTCACCTGGGAACTGCTATCTGACGTCTGGTATATCCCAACTAGCAGGTTCCCGGCGAGTCCTGTCCGGTGTACTCATAACCCAATGAGCACCTGTATACATCTTAGGTGAACCAACTGACACCAGTGGCTTGTGAGACCGGCCACCGCCCCTCGTCGGGGTCTCGACTGTATACACTAGTCTACTGTGGAGAATCGATGCCCTATCTCGAATCTCCCACGACTAGGGACCTTTTAAGGATGTGCTTGTAGACCCCCAGCTCCCACTTATATGATCGCCCTCATACTGCTGGTGGTCAAGCAAGAATCCTAGGGGCTTTATCAACGTGTAATAGCGACTCGTAAGGTCACCTAAAGCAGTACACGATGATAAAGATAAACCAGATAGCATACTATCATCTCGAGTAAGACTGTCCTACCGGGATAGGTCCTCCCCTCAATCATTGCAATCACGTGCCTGTGACCCAATAATTGACTCTGAGGGCACTATCTCCAACAATCTCCCACTTGCACTCGAGGCTAATTATTGCGATGTCGCATACTCACAGCCCGTGTGATACCGAACACCCAACTCCTCTACTAGTCAGTCTCACAAAGCTCGTTTGCGAGACTATTGCGATCGAGGAATAGCCTCAGTGAGTGGATCCGCTGTGATGTTTCTTTCTATGTCTCTCTATATCTCATGTTCGCAGAGAAATCCATCTCCCGAAATGAGCAATACTTGTCTTAGAATGTCTGGATATCTGATGGGACCTAGCTCATAAATGAACTCCAAATCCAAACTTCTTAGACTGTATCGACAACTGAACTCAATCAGTATCCTGCGCCATGCCTTCCCTCAGTATCCTCCTGGACCACCTGTCCAAAATACTGCCCCTCGTTAGAGGAAAAACTATAACTCTGACAGCCACTCTGCCATCCAGGTCACCTTGGAAGCCTGGAATGATAACCGTCTCGTAAAGGAGGCTGCCGTTATCAATTCCTTAGAACATCAACTTATGTTCTAAAACTGCTTCCGACTGTTTCTCCAAGATTGGATTAATATCAACTTATTGCACCTACTGCAAGAACAACATCTGGTGTGGTACTTGACATCTCATGATTGACTCAATTGCCTAAGCAAGTGATCTGCCAATCATGCATATCCCTCTCCCCTTTAGTCTGTAAGACACCTTTAGAGAGGGTGACTCCATTACCTGCAGGTACACTACCGTGCCAGGAGTCGTCCATTCTAAATACTCATAGAATGCTGTCAAAGTACCCAGATTGGGAAACCACCCAAATCTAGATCTAAAACTATAGATCTAGTAACCAGAATGTCTGAAATAATATCCAAATCCTATGTGGAGAAACTACTGTGTGACGACCAAGGTATAACCGATCGTAGTATAGGAATATCACTTCCTACTCTGTGTATGTCATCAAACACCAGGACATCACACCCTACTACCTTTTTAACAGATCCATCCCTTATTCTGATGAAGTCAAACCTCTGACTGTCACATCAGAAATAGATGATCTATCTCCGCTATATCTGCTCTAGTCTATAAATAGACATAAGCCCGACATCCACCAATGCTTCCGCTGCTCCCACTGACTACGACAACCCTCTGGCAGAGTCATATAGACGTGCACTTCTAAAGCCAGTTTAGAACGACGCTATACTCATCCTCCCGCCGGGTCTCGCAGCCTGGAACAACAGCAATGGTAAGTCTGGATAAACAAGAACCTCCCTGCCACCGTCCTTGAGCATACCGAAGTACCTCTCGGGTGCCTGAGGTTACCCACCTTATCTGCGGAGTGGCCAATGGAATGTCAAACCAGATTGAATCTTTAGGTTCTTTATCAAATCTTCAGTAATCGTTTGTGGTTCTGGAATCACTTCCAGTCCTACCATACTCCCACTACTGTTTTCTGAAAAAATCCATTTTTGATAAAACTGTGGCGAGTCAAGAACAATATCACTATTGATCTTCCAGATGGTAGAAAATCAACCCTCGTCATAGCCCGGGTCAACCCACAAACAGCCACTACTGAAACGTGCCTTGAGTTGTCCAGAGTCAGGTTTTAAGCATAAGCCGGACAACTCCCCGTATCTTAACAAAGTCAAGATATGAACTGTTCTATATCCAAGAAACAGAGGCACTGA
Source organism: Agapanthus africanus (assembly GCA_030015575.1). Lineage (NCBI taxonomy): Eukaryota > Viridiplantae > Streptophyta > Magnoliopsida > Asparagales > Amaryllidaceae > Agapanthus > Agapanthus africanus. The sequence goes on from JASDDO010000019.1 coordinate 317,763,487, forward strand.
TTTAATTGAACCAGATTCAAATCATGCAGCTGTCTCCAGTGCATGTCAACTAAATGGAAAGAGGCCGATCAGCGTTACTCAACCTAGGAATGCTTCCAATTATGAGTAACCTGAAAGAGAAGCAAGTTCTCTTAAACATTACTATCAACTGAATACCATACACAAGTATCTACATCTTCGATCACCTTGAAGAATCCCGATACTTGTAATACCTGGTTCTCTACTTTATTCATATACCCATAACTTCTCAAAACTTGGACCTTGTGTTTCTACGAAACACTTGTCTAAGAACTAGAGAAGTCATAAGTAAACCGAATATAGTACGAGTACCTACCCCTCTGTCCTAATGGACACTGGACAATATACAATACTCTGTATAAGTCCCCTGAGTCTGGTGACTCATTCACTGTGTGTCGTAGGTTGAAAACTGTACTTATGGTTAAGAAGAATTACACCGCTGTTCAATGCTCCTTACCTAACCATCCACTGGTATAGGTAAATGTCATAGACATAATTTCAAAAAGGTATGTCTCACTCTATAAAAATAGACGTACAGATATATCAATTTGAAATTGGTGCACAACAACGGATATTCAAAACCAAATATTTGCCGACCGGCAAACAACCCAGGTGACTTCCTCAAATATCACCAATTACAACGAATCCCGATATAATGAGGATGATCACCTAATTCCCAATAACTTACTCCCACTCATCATCTGTAAAACCATACAGATGTGAGAACCATACCTGGTAAATACATACCCTGGAGCAAGTGTCTAATTGGGAAATCAGTTTTCTTTTAACTGTACACAGTGAAACTGAAACATTGAAATGTTTCGATGGGGTATCCTGGTATTCCTAGTAATGCCTCTTCCATTATCCAGATTCACAACTATAACCGTATAATTCTTTGCCATCTTTCCAAATCCCTTTATATGTCTTTAGTCATTACCTTCTGTACACCCCTTTAGGCCAAATGGTTTTCTTCCTTCCCTACCGTTCGGCACCAGCCTATGGTTTGGAAGAAGACTATCCAAAAAGCATAATGGGTGTACTGTCCTAATCCGAGGAGCACTCGCAATGCGAGAGAAGGTGAGGATAAAAGACAACCGAATGTACTTAATTCATAGGTGATTTAGGATTGACAAAGAAGTACATGGTTTGGTCGTGAATTGCAGTCGCAATTTACTTTGCCCTCTTACTAATCCCGTGCTTTGTCTGAACTTAATACCTTCTGTACACCGTTTAGGCTAATTGGCTTTCTTCATTCCCCACCGTTTGGCACCAGCCTAAGGTTTGGAAGAAGACTATCCAATTTGCGTAATAGGTGTACTATCTCCTAAACCAAGGAGTACTCGCAACCTGAGAGAAGGTAAAAGGGAAAGACAACTGAATAGTCCTATTCGTTTTCTCCAGAACCGGAAACCATCCTCGAATTCCTTCGAGTTCGTATATAACCATACGATGGTTTTGTCCAATGGAAGTGGATGTTCGTAGTAATACGGGGTGTCCCGGAGAAAAGGGTAAAAGTAGGAGTGGCAAAGAGGTTCGCAACTCTGACAATCCAAAAGCCAGTGTTAAGAAGGTTCGGTCAACTTGGTCACTGAGTCATAGTCTAGGGTCGGGTCAATGGTCGCTGCCAGAGAGAGAGAGAGAAAAGAAACACTCAGCGTGCACTCTAACCTAGATCAGAATGGTTGTCACTTTATCTAATCTGGAAACCTCCCACTGTAACGTCAAATTCTTCCCCAAACCTGAAAGAAGAATTAGCCGGGATAACCCGAGGAGTAAACCAACTCATCAGTGGGAATCGGGATCCAACTCTCATCGCATGATAACGTGACGGAATCCGCTCACGTTATCACACTCCAGAAGGTATGCGCATATCTGGCAAGTTTCAGTACTTTTGAAACTCCCGATGTGGATTTTTGCCCCATGCTCTTATGACCTTGACTAAGGCCAACAAATCATAAGTCACATGTCAAGTTCTACCCGTCATTGTCCAGGTTGATTTGAACCCACCCGTACAAGCCCTTGACTAAGGCCAACAAGGCTATACGACTGTCCCAAACCAACGCATCTATCTATGTAGCATATGAATACCCAATAGCTACCAAACACTGTGCCTTGACTAAGGCCAACAAACACAGCTTGAATACTATTGACTACCCATATGAAACGACGGAGGGCTACGAATGGTTTCTGGCGAAAACCTTTAACGTAGTGAACTTGATATCGTTGAAGGAACGGATAGCTTTTTAGAAAATATAGTGACGAAAACCTTTACTAAAGAGGTCACTCCCGGTGAAGGGATCTCGGCTCTTTCCCCGTAGAATGGGGTGCAGGATATTCCAACTGAATACCACGGTGCAAAGCAAAAGTAATCGGCTATAGTGAAGTTACTGCCCTGACGCAAACTTCTGTCCAAGGGGTCACTCCCGGTGAAGGGATCTCGGCCCTTGCCTCGTCGACTGAGGAGCAGGATATTCCAACTGAATACCACTGTGCAAAACAAAAGAGAACGCCCTTGCAATAACAGCTTTTTGAAAAAGTGTTCCAACAACATCAGAATAGGTTTGTTTAACTTGCACTGATCCGAATCAATGCAGTCCCATCAATTGAACACACCACAAAGAACGAAAATATACTGATGTACGTATATGCCATCCGCATTCGCCACAGGGTCCCGTCATCACCCGTTAGGTTAGCTAACTAACGACAGAGCGGGGACTGGACTAGCGCGGATGCAAAGCATATACAACATCTACTAATATATATACCAATATATAGTATTCGCTCAAGGCGCGATAAAATGCAACACAGAAATGTACAGCAACACAGATCAATACAGATACCTGGGATCCCCGGGTTTCACAGAGCCGCTGCTGAAACCCGACGTTCCCCTGGTCGTGTGAATAGCCTGTGCAATGAAAATCCTAGACCCCTACGGGCGCGGCAAGTCACCCGCCAAAACCTGAAGCGAGGCAGCCCCCTTCAGCTACGTGAATGGACCACCCAGCACTTCACGGAATCCGGTAACTTGGGCACCCCTCCTGGGTCAACCCTATACCCCCTACGAGTGCGGCGAATAGCCCGCCAATCCTAGAGTGAAGCCCCCTCCGTCTCAATGCCATGAGATGCGGGCTTGTTGCCCTCTAGAACCCGGCTATCCGTGCACCCCTCCGTGGGGTAATCCTAGTACAGAAAGTAAAATATACATACAACGGGTACATCGACCGCAACCAGGTCGTGCCCCAAAATAATAATACAAACAGGCAGTGACGGCAGTCCACATGTCGGACGCTCGCCCCGCAATATCAAATGTACATAATACAACAAAACTGTACTACCACTGCAACCAGACTATCCCCCACGACCGATCCGCAACAACACAGTACAATCACAGAACATCAACGTGAAAATCACGTTCGCAAATCCGTCTAACCGGGCTATAGCAGTTAGACCGGATTTACCGATCGAGTGACATTCACGGTCGCAGATATAATGTAAATACTGTGAACTAGCATGTTTAAAATATCCGATCGAACAAATTTATCAAAGTGGGCCCCCAAAAAGAACTGTAGCACTTACAGAAAACCTGGGCCCAAATAAAATATCCCAAAAGCCCTATTTCTAACTCATAAGCTTAGTGGGAAAATAGGGTGCCAAGATTCCTCCTATCCGCCGCGGAAGCGCGGCCAAACCGAGGTTTTGGCCGCCCTTCCGCGGTCGAAGTGAAGAATCATTGGATCGTATTTTCCCATAATTCTTATAATTGCTTGTACATGCCTCTGCAACAACCTGAAAAATTTTAGGAGCTCAAAAAATTTCAACAGAGAACATATGTGCACAAAAATACGGTTTTTGGGGATTTTGTTCGATCGGGTTCTAAACGCGCTAGTGCAAGCTAGGCAAGGTTAATGGCGTGGCTCTGATACCATTGTAAGCCCGCGGGGGCGCCCCGGCCGTCGATCCGACGCCGGAAACGCGGAAAACAAAAACTTTGCGAACTTTGCAAAACGGCACCACCGCGGACTTTTCACCCGGATCGGGCCATTAACCTAGCTAGCTAGCAAAATAGAAAAGAGTAGAGATGCTATACCAAGCGATCCGTGTCCTTCGGTCTTCGTCTCCACTCCGATCTCTTGCGGAATCTCCGTCACCTCCTCGCTCGTCGGAAAGGGGCACCACGTAGCCGGAATCTTTTACGGGCTCCCGCCTCTTGACCGAGGCAACTCGGGCGCGAAGTTGGCTAGCCGACGCGTCCAAGACTTGCTATAGAATAGTGTAATAAACTTGTCTCTTGGGGTTCTTGAAGTTGCCATGGAGGATGGAGGTGAGAAAAAGATGAGCTTTGAGAATGGAACTTTCATTTTTGGATGAATGGAATAATGAGATTAAGATATTTGCCACCATCAAAAATAATCCCTCTCCTTCACCATGAAGTGGCCGGCCCCTCTTCTCACAAAGAAGATTGGAGAGAGAAAAAGAAAACTTCTCTCCTTTTTCATAATGAGAAAAAGAAAAATGATATATCAAAATGGTCAAACCAATTTCCATATCAATCCACTCACTAACCATCATGAAAAAGCAAATGAATGGACAAGAAAAGAATATCATCATGATGCAAGTCTCATCATAATGCACAAGTGCAAGAAAACCCTCCACTAAATGTTAATTGCAAACTTGCAATTAACACCCTCCAACAAGAAAGTCCGACCGAGAAGGAATGAAGGAAAACCGGCCGGAACGGAATGCAAACTGGCAACTTCAGAAAACCGATCCCGTAATAAATTACAGGAAAACCCCACTACTGCAAATACATGCCCGCATTTGTATTCCCACTGAACACAAATGCAAAGAGACAAAACTACACTATCTAAAACTAGAATTCGGCTTAAGCCAAAGCCGGCTAGTAAAATCTGTCCGATCACGATCCGTGCAATACCGCACGTATCTGATCGAACCCTGCCATATCTCCATACGGCCTCTACAGCGTTTCGCCCGAAACTTGAGTAACTGAGTGTGGTGGACTCTAAAGACTCGTCAATACCGTGGCTGTGGATTTAACCACTAGCACGTCAGAGGTATAAGCCAATACATGACGGGCCACCAGCTATTGACCAAATAGGACGTCGATGAGGAAGCTCACCCCGACACCCAACTGAGCCTGTCAGTGACAATATCCGTACAGTCCGGTCCGTTCGTCTATGAGTATCGCATGGCGGGCCTAGGGGTTGGTAAAAGTCAGACCCCCAAAAGCGGTACAAGTCGTGTCGGAGTGTAGCCCAGAACACCCTGAGATACTACTGGAATACCTACCAGCAAATCTCCTGCCTTGGCCAAGGACTTTTCATGTTCTGGCTCTCCTAGACACAGCACGACCTCACCTCCAATACCGGGAGAGACGAACCCCTGCAGATCCGCTCACTGCCTCCATGTGGCTCGGGACTGTACCCAACTAAAACCTGTTTGCACGACTCCTTTGAGCCGTGGTAGGGTAGTAATCAAAGTACAGTGGGAACTCACACGAGACAAATGACGATCCCAGGTCGATGAACTAACCTGTACACATGTCACCTGGGAACTGCTATCTGACGTCTGGTATATCCCAACTAGCAGGTTCCCGGCGAGTCCTGTCCGGTGTACTCATAACCCAATGAGCACCTGTATACATCTTAGGTGAACCAACTGACACCAGTGGCTTGTGAGACCGGCCACCGCCCCTCGTCGGGGTCTCGACTGTATACACTAGTCTACTGTGGAGAATCGATGCCCTATCTCGAATCTCCCACGACTAGGGACCTTTTAAGGATGTGCTTGTAGACCCCCAGCTCCCACTTATATGATCGCCCTCATACTGCTGGTGGTCAAGCAAGAATCCTAGGGGCTTTATCAACGTGTAATAGCGACTCGTAAGGTCACCTAAAGCAGTACACGATGATAAAGATAAACCAGATAGCATACTATCATCTCGAGTAAGACTGTCCTACCGGGATAGGTCCTCCCCTCAATCATTGCAATCACGTGCCTGTGACCCAATAATTGACTCTGAGGGCACTATCTCTAACACTCGACACGAAGTCTGTGACGTCCCTCTTCATTCCGTCCCACCAGTAAACATCTTTCAGATCGTGGTACATCTTGGTGGAACCCGGATGAACACTGTACACCGATCGATGTGCCTTCTCAAGAATCTCACGCCGCAGTCCCTCAGCATCTAGTACGCACAGTCTAGTCCCAAATCATAGTATCCCGTGATCATCGATCACCAACTCGGAAAATCTGCCCTATCCAATCTATGTCATAATCTCTGAACAACGGCCGTCACTGTACTGCGCCTCATGTATACGGTCAAGCAACTGTGGGCGTGCATGAACATGCGCAAGCTGTCCCCCGCTCGGAGTGAACTCGAACTGCACTCGGCTGTCGCATAATATCTGCCAATCTGCCAACGACTGCCTCTGCACTGTGCTCAAACAAGATAAACTACCCCCGGGCCTCCTACTCAAAGCATCCGCCACTACATTTGCCTTGCCCGGGTGGTAAAGGATCTCACAATCGTAGTCCTTCACTAACTCTATCCAACGGCGCTGTCTAAGATTCAAGTCTCGCTGCTGGAAAATGTACTTCAAGCTCTTGTGATCAGTGAATATCTGGTACAACTCGTCGTATGGCAGCGATCTGATTCGAACCTAATTCAATAGGTATGCAGCTTCTCAAGTGCATAACCCCTTTAAAAGAAACAGGTAACTCGGTGATACTCATCATAGAGCACACCATATCACATAGGGTGCTAATGCTCCGTCCTGATACACCGTAGTGCTGTGTTATATTCAGAGAAGTAACACTGAGAGAGAATCTCATTCTCCTTTAGAATAGTCCAGGAATGCCATGCACAAATATTCTCCTCCTTGATCTCATCATAGGACATAATACTTATATCCGTATTGGTTCTCTACTTCTAGCTTATATTCTGTGAATATCTCAAAAGGTTCGGACTTGTGTTTCAACAAGAACATATGTCTGAATCTTGAGAGATTATCAGATAACGTAATGAAGTATAAAGAACCAGTCCTGGCATGTGTAGACAGGGGACCTTACATACATCATCATGTATCAGTCCCAAGAGTTTACCGACTCTTTCTCCATTTCCAGTAAACGGAGCTATGGTCATCTTATCTTTGTGACATGACTGGCAAGTTTCATAAGATATAAATTCAAATTGATTTAAATATGCATCTAAAATGTAACTTAAGCCAGTCGGGTCGCATTGATATGACCTAGTCTAGAATGCCTCAAGAAGGATCCGTTCGTTTCTGAACTCTTCCTCTTGTATGTGTTCTGTATACTAGGAACTGTAGTTTGATTTAGAATGTTAATGCTTTTAGATAACGTGCCTGAACCGATCAACTTTTGATATAGGAAATGTTCAAAACATTATCCGTCAATACAAAATTTTATCATTTCTTTACTAATAAAGAGACTGATATGATTTTGTATATCAGGTTCGGTATCTAACAGCATTTGTTCAGAATCAATGTATTGGTAATACATGGTGACAGTGACCAACAGACTTGGCTGCAACACTTGCCCCGTTTTCTGTCTCATGAAACTTATCACCCGTTCTCAGTTTTCTACCTTTTGTAGCCCTATGTAACAAATTACATATCTGGGATCTTGATCCGGTATCAAATACCCAGGATGCAGAGGATACTGAGAAACAGTTCTTTGTAATGAACACACCCGAAGGAGATGCATCATATGCACTTTCTTCGTTTGGGCGGCATAGGAATTCTGGTATTCCCCTATTTCTGCTCTGCCTTATAACAATTATAAGTTGGAGCGGGACCAACATTCCCCAGCTCAGTATAACAAGCGGGTTCGGTCAATATCCGTATTATTATCTTGATTAAGGCGTGATATGGTCGCTACCAGGAGAGAGAGAGAAGAAAACACTCTGCGTGCGCTCTTTCAAGATTAGATTGGTTATATATTTTATCTAATCAGGATGGCTCCCACTGTTTTTATCAAATCTTCCTTCAAACCTTAAAAAGAAAGACTAGCCGGGATTAATTACACTCTACAAGTTCGCCAATCTTTCAGCTAGGCCAGTGTCGGTACTTTGAGGGAGGTTCCCCGTGCTTTCGCACGGACCTAATTACAGTAAACCTCGTTTTCCCAGAGGCGTAACCCCGTTGACACCTTTCTAGACACCTACTTGATCGGCTAATTGCAAAGTGCAAAACTCTCCCAGGAGTAACAATTACTCGCAGTGGGTATCGGGATCCAACTATCACATAGAAGGTATGCAATCTCATTGCAAATTTCAACACTTGAAACTCCCGATAATGATTTTTACCCCTAGCACTTATGACCTTAACTATGGTCAACAAATCATAAGTACTAGTCAAGTTCTACCCGTCATTTCGTGATTAATTAGACCCACCCACATGACCCTTAACTAAGGTCAACAAAGTCACGCGACTGTCCTAACTAATCACATCATATGCGGTGTAGCAAGACATCACTTAGCTACCATACACTGTACCTTGACTATGGTCAACAAACACAGCACGAATACTAAGTACTCTACTTCCTAAAATGACGGAGGGTTGCGAATGGTTTTTATGAAAACCTTTAATGCTTTGAACTTGATCTCGTTGCGGAATCAAATGGTTTTTAAATGGAATGTTTTTCGAAGCTTTTCTAGTTTTGCTAAAGGGGTCACTCCCGGTGAAGGGATCGTCGGCCCTTTCCTCGTCGAATGAGGTGCGGGATATATCATATATATCACTGTGCAAAGCAGAAACTATAGAAGCGATCAAAAGACAAACCGAATGTGTAGTATCTGCCAGTTATTGCTAAAGGAGTCACTCCCGGTGAAGGGATCTCGGTCCTTTCCTCATCGAATAAGGTGCAGGATGTTCTATAATGAACACCGCGATGCAAAGCAAGAACTGTAGCTACCTGTTTTATTTTGAAATTCGATTCCACAACATCAATTAGGTTTATTTTCTTTCATTAATCTCATTAATGAACGTCCCATCATTTAAGTCCACCTAAACATCACAGATAAATATAACATACGCTTATGCCATCCGCATTCGCCTCGATGTCCCGTCTGCACCGTTAGGTTAGGTAACTAACGCCAGAACGAGGCAGGGCTAGCGCGGGTGTAAAACATAAGCAACGTCTATATAATATATCATATATACTATATACTATATCTATCTGAACATATCACATGATCACATCACAGAAATCGCAGAAGAAGAAACATATGAAATATTGGATATACTAGGACGTCCGTGTTTTCAATACGAGCCAGTATAAAACACGGATTCCACAGTCGTGATGAATAGCCAAACCCACACCCCTAGACCCCTACGAGAGCGGCAAGCAACCCTACCAATTCTAGAGTTAGGAGACCCGGACTCGACTCTTCGAGTTGGTCTCCCACTGGACTCTAGAACCCGGTTACTTGTGCTCCCCTCCTTGGGTCTATCCTAATGCGGAAAAGTAAATGATATACAAATGGTGACATCATCCGCAACCTGGAAGTGCCCCAATAAAAGAATATTACATACAAGTTTATACATTAATGAAAATGAAAAACACTCATCTCACATAAAAACCCCCGGCTATTCAAACACGACGATCCAATATAACATATCCAGCAACACATAACATCACATGTCATCAACGTAAGTAAACATGCGCATCCCAATTGTCGTTGGCATATAGCAACGAAACCGGCGATATCACATATTACACTTACGGTCACAAAAAAGAAAGTGTAAAACTACAACAGTTGGAATCCGCAACCTCTATAGACATCGCATGCCTAATCAAATGAATTACTTAGACATCGCATGCCTAACAATTATAAATCCCGCATTTTAGTCTCAAAATCGAAAACTCTTTTCAATATCAAGTCGGGCAATTCAGAAAGATTCCCGACATCCTGATCGAATGCTCGTCGCAAACTTTAGTGGACGGCCGCACCCCCGACGCCGTCGACAAAGTGCACCAAGGAGGAACACCGCTGCCGCGAGCACGCGAACGGATGCTTTCGGCGACGGGGTTCTCCTACAGTCATTTGGTCGAGGCTATGGGACGAGGCTGTCTATTAAGTTTACCCGGCGAGTATCCGCGTACGCTTCGTGATTGCGACGGACTTTTGATCACATCAAAATTCCGTGGCAACCGATCAAGTGAGACTAAACCGCTGGATTTATAACATTCATTCAGTTATCTCATAACTACTTGTGAATTCCAAATGTTGTATCACATTCCGGATAAATAAAAAATGTTAAACTTTCCGATCGAACAATCGAACACCCAGGTTTTCCAAATACAGCTCAACACATGAAATAAGTCTAAAAACATTCAGTTCATGCCTCAGTACCAAAGGTCCAGCCGTAGAAGGGTCAAGCCAACGCCTCACATGTGGCACGTCGTACTGCCCCAAACCCGAAGGTTCAAAGGGCAGTTCAAGACGGTCACATAATCGAGTTAAGGTTTGTTGTCTTCTAGAGGGACCATCACGTTACTTGCACTACTTAGAAAGTGATTAAACTATAAAAAATCCAACAATTGGAAATTTCCCGGCAGGGGAAAAAATGGGTATTTATATCCGGACGAACTTTTTAACATATTCTAAAATTACCCGGAAAAACACACTTACAAAATTAGACAATCCGATCGATACACCGAGTCCCCAATACAACCCAGAAAACTCAACTCTTGAGTAAATATTAAAAATTCCCAGAAAACTCAGCCCTGCAAAATAGGAATTACTGTGCAAAATTCAATGCAAGAGGAGACTAAAGGGTCGCGGAACCGCCGCATTAGCATGCTAATGTCGCGGTTCCGCCGCGCTTTGATGGACTCAGGAGTACGGGCTTCTCAATAATTCTTAGAATCTCCTGCTGGGTTTTCTGCATATTTTTAATTCTCAAAAATCCACGATTTCAGAAAATGTACAGAGAGCAAGTTTGAATTAGGGTTTCGGTTCGATCGGACTTCTAACTCCGTCTACGCATCGCCTAAGGCTCTAGCTAGGCTCTGATACCACTGTAGGGTTCCGGGGCACACTAATGAAGTCTCACAAGGCATCAAACATGGCCAATTCAAATTTTACAAGTGCCGAGAAACCCTAATACGGATCGTTAACTAGATGTATAGGTGATGCGATGCAAGTAAACAACTTTAACTTAAAAGGAAAGGGGCTACAACCTTTGTATATCCGGTCCTCCACCTCCTAGGCTCCATGATGACGTCCCTCCGCTGTCCAAATTGAATCCATGACTCTAGCATCGGCTTCATCGGAGAAAAGGACGGACTTGGTCGTCGGCTTCGATGCCGAAGATGATCTACGTCGAGGCATCACAAGATCAAGCTCCCACTTCACCAAGTCATGAAACTTGTGAAGAAAACAGCCTATACTACTTGGCAAGAGGTAGAGGATGAAGAAATAGGAGGTGGGTTCACTTTAGAATTGGATTTCTCACTCATTTTCACTAGTTGCCATTGATGGCGGCTAGGTTTTCTTCTTGTTCAAGATGAAGAAGATGATGATGAAAGAATATCATAAGTGTTATTCTAAAAAGAAAATCAATATGAATACTTATCATATCCTAATCTTGGTTAGGTGTAGAGAATATACCATGGTTAGTTTTAATGGTTAGGGTTAAGAATGAGACAAGAATGGTGGACTTGTTCAAAGCTTCATGAAGCTTCAACAAACAAACAAACAAAGCCACCATTCTTTCTTTATCTTTTCCAAAATAAGAATTATAAATAAATAGATAAGTAATTAAACAAACAAAACCCTAATCATTAACTTAACCATGGTTTAATTCTTTACACAAACCCAAGTGAGCAAGTATCATCAAACATGATACAAACAAGTGCACAAAAATATATCACATATACAATGTGCATTTCAAGTGAGAAAATCCTTTTAAAGTGAACCAATACTAGTTAATGCAAAGTAATATATCAAATATATAATTATACATTAAACCATTAAATCAACACTTGATTCAATGATCCGGTCATGTCGCATACAACCGACTAGTATCCAATATATCGACTTATCGAATCAATCCTTGATTCGATAACTAGGTTATATCGCATACAACCATTCGATACATTCATCGCGAGAATAGAATATGGTATCACATACACGCATTATTCTCGGTCCCGCACATATCTCATATGCGCTCCTATTTCGTTTCGCTTAAGCCAGGAAACCTCTGTGTAGGACTCTAAAGACTCGTCAATACGCCGGCAGCAGATGATGATCATATCAAACACCCACAAGCCGCAAGCGGTCTGTTAAACGTAACGGCCACCCGGGTATTGAGCGATCAGAAGATCGACGAGCAAGTCCGCTCACACTCCTGCGAATCCAACCAGTAACACTTACCGTACAGTCCGGTCTGTTCTTCTGATATGTCGCATATCTCGCCTAGGGGTGGTAAACGTCAGACCCCAGTATCTGGATAAGTCATGCCGACGTGAAGTCCATAACATGTGTGAAACCACCGATAACACTTATCAGTAGATCACTGCAACCCTGGCCAGGGATTTCCTGTCATGGCCAGTCGAGCATAGCGCAACATCAACCCCCAATACCGGGAGAGACGAATCCCCTCCTATCGCTCATTGCCTCCATGTGAATCGGGACTGTACCCAAAAACAACCTGTTTGCATGACTCAGTAGAGCCATGGTAGGGTGGAAATCAAAGCACAGTGGGAGACACACAAGACTCTATAACGATCTCGGGTCAACAGACTAAGCTGCACCAGTGTCACCAGAGAACTGCCATCTGACGTGAGGTATAATACCATCTGGGAGTTCTCGGCGAGTCCGTTCAGTGTACCCAGTCTCCACTGAGCACCCGCATACCATCTCTGATGTCAAACACCAATGGATATGGGATCATCCATCGCCCATCACATAGGTCGAGAAAATATGCGCTAGTCTATTCTAGAATATCGATGCCCCGTCTCGATATTCCCTCGACTAGGAACAATGAAGGATGTACTCATCGACTACCTAGGTCCCACTGGTATGATCTGCATCATAGTCCTGGAAGTCGAGTACACATCCTAAGGGCTTTATCAACATGTAACAGAGAGACAGAAAGTAAACATGTTAAGATAAAGAGCAACTAGATAGCGTACTATCATGTCGAGCAAGAAAGTCCTACCTATATATGTCCCAGCATCCACTACAATATACATCCAATGTACAGTAATGGCCTCTACGGCATACATATAACTAACACTACAAAGGTTTTATTCCTTGTTCATTTAGATGTAAAGATGTTTACATACTTGTTTCGTCTAATTCTCTCGTTAAGATTCTTAGTTAAGGCTCTTTAGCGCGCCAATTTTTGAAAACGGCATGGTCGATACCTCCCGAAACCAAATGGCTGTGCTGCGGAACCCAATAGTGGTATCGGATCCATGCTAGAGAATTAGACGGTATTTGTAGAATTACGAAACCGAAACAACTCCGAAACACTCAAAACCATAACCTAGTTTCTGTCAAAATTTTTAAGTCGTCTAAAATTTTTTTAAGCAACTGCAGAATGTTACATGAGATGTTACATGAACAGCACAGGAAAACGAACCCCTCTCGCCGGAATTTGACCGGCCACATGTTGAATAGTCTTAGGTTCGTTTTGGGGTGGGGTTCCGGTCTCTTGTTTTTGGTGTTTCAGGTGTTACTTGGTTTTACTAGGATTGCATATGATGTTATCTTTCTGTAAAAACAATTCGGAGTGCTTCGTAGTCGTAATTCTAACATCGTTTCGGGTTATTTAGACAACATTAAAAAGTTCAAACGGATATCAATAACCTAGTTTTTCTCACGCTAGAAATTTTCCAAGAGTTGGATTTTTTTCAAGTTTAAAATTTTCAGAAAATCATGCAAGTGATTCTATGGACCCTCTAAAAGAACGAAAGCCTAACTCGATTCTGTGACCGTCGGAACTACCACCAAACCTTAGGGTTTGTGGTAGTTCCGCGGCGCCATAGGTGAGGCAAGGGTTGGCCCTTCTACGGTTGGTCCATAGGTGTTGTGGCATGTTCTGGGTGATTTTTAAGCTCCGCTCAAGTGTTGAGCTCTCTAGGAAATATGGGTGTTTGTTAATTCGATCGAAAAGTTTAATATCGTCTAGCTTTATGTGATTGTGATACAATACTTGGAATCCACAATATTTAGTTTTATGAAAACTAATTTGAATTTTATAAATCTAGCAATTCAGTCACATTTGATCGGTTGCCACGGGATTTTGATGTGGATCAAAAGTCCGTTGCAATCACGTAGCGTACGTAGAACTCGCCGAGTAACCTTACTAGATAGCCATGCCCCGTAGCCCTAACCAAATGACTGTAGGAGAACCCCGTTGCCAAAAGCATCTATACGGGTGCTCGCGGCCGCGTGTTCCGCCTAAGTGCACTTTGTCAACGGCATCGGGGGTGCGGCCTTCTACTAAAATTTCTGACGAGCATTCGATCAGGTTGTCAGGAATCTTGTTGAATTACCCGACTAGTTATTGAAAAGTGTTTTCGATATCGAGACTAAAATGTGTGGTTTTTAATTATTAGGCATGAGAAGTCTAAGGAATTCATTTTGTTAGCCATGAAATCCAAAGTATGTGATACATTGGATTTATGATGTCTAAGGTGGTTGTGGATTCCAATTGTTGTAACCTTCACTTTCTTTTCTGCGACCGTAAGCGTAATATGTAGTGTATTGCCGATTTCGTTGCTATGTGTCGACGACAATTGGGATACACATATTTACTGACATTGATGACATGTGATGTTATGTGTTGTTGTGATATATTATATTGGATCGTCGTGTTTTGAATAGACGGGGTTTTTTTATGTGAGATGAGAGTTTTTCATTTTCATTCATGTAAAAACTTGTATGTAATATTCTTTTATTGGGCCACTTTCGGGTTGAGGATGATGTCACCATTTGATGTATATTATTTACTTTTTCGCATTAGGATAGACCCTAGGAGGGGAGCACAAGTAACTGGGTTCTAGGGTCCAGTTGGAGACCATCTCGAGGAGTCGAGACCGAGTCTCCTAACTCTAGAATTGTTAGGGTTGCTTGCCTCTCTCGTAGGGGTCTAGGGATGTGGGTTTGCTATTCATCGCGACCGTGGAATCCGCGTTTTCACTGGCTTAATTAAAACACGGAATTCTTAGTATATCTAATATTTCATATGTATTCTTCTGCTGCTGATATTCTGTGATGTGATCACTTGATATTCTGAGACAAATGGATTATTATAAATATGATATATAATAAACGTTGCTTATGTTTTACACCCACGCTAGTCCCGTCCCGCTACGTTAGTTAAGTAACCTAACAATGCATAACGGGACATTGTGGCGAATACGGATGGCATAAGCGTACGTTATACTTTCGTTTCTTTTGTAATGCTTAGGAAGCATAAATGATGGGACTTCATTAATGAAATTAATGAAAAAGAAAGAAACCTAAAGATGTTGTAGAATCTTATTTTAAAAACTGGTAGCTCTAGTTCTTACTTTGCATAGCGGTATTCCTTGTAGAATATTCAGCACCTCATTCGATGAGGAAAGAGCCGATATCTCTTCACCGGGAGTGACCTCTTTAGCGAAACTAGCAGATGCTACATCCTACTAAGTTTTTTTTTTTTGATTGCTTTTTTAGTTCATACTTTTTATAGTGGTATTTGTGAAATATCCAGCACCTTATTCGATGGGGAAAGAGCCGAGATCCCTTCACCGGGAGTGACCTCTTTAGGGAAACTAGTAAAAGTCTCAAAAATACTCCTTTTCAAATTCACTCGATTCTACAACGATATCAAGTTCATTAAAAGGTTTTCTTAAAAACCTGTCGTAGCCCTCCGTCATTTCAGATAAGTAGTATTTAGTATTCGTGCTACGTTTGTTGGCTTTCGTCAAGGCGTAGTGTGCGGTAGCTACTTACTGCTTATCGGCTGCATATGATATGATTGGATTAAGGTAGTCTTACGACTTTGTTGGCTTTTGTCAAGAGTCGTGCGGGTGGGTTTAATTCAATCATGAAATGTACGGGTTGAACTTGACTAACGGACTATGGTTTGTTGGCTTTCATCAAGGTCATAGGACGCTAGGGGCAAAATATTATCGGGAATTTCAAGTGTTGAAATTTGCAATGAGATTGTATAGCTTCTATGAGATAGTTGGATCCCGATACCCACTGCGAGTAAGAGTTATTCCTGGGAGAGTTTTACACATTACAATTAGCCGATCAAAGTAAGTGTGTAGAAAAGTGTTAATGGGGTTACGCCCCTTGGAAAACGATGTTTATTTTAATTAGGTCCGTGCGAAAGCACGGAGAACCTCCCTCAAATTACCGACACTTGTCTGGCCGAAAGATTGGAAAACTTGTAGGGTGTAATTAATCCCAGCTAGTCTTACCTTTTAGGGTTTGAAGGAA
The DNA here is from genome assembly GCA_030015575.1 of Agapanthus africanus. Taxonomy (NCBI): domain Eukaryota; kingdom Viridiplantae; phylum Streptophyta; class Magnoliopsida; order Asparagales; family Amaryllidaceae; genus Agapanthus; species Agapanthus africanus. Next base: position 317,779,991 of record JASDDO010000019.1, read on the forward strand.
GATTTGATAAAAACAGTGGGAGCCATCCTGATTAGACAAAATAATAACCAATCTGATCTTGTAAGAGCATATGCTGAGTGTTTTCTTCTCTCTCTCTCTCTCTCTCTCTCTCTCCTGGTAGCGACTGTAACATGCCTTAATCAAGATAATAAAATGGATGTATTGACCGAACCTACTTATTATACTGAGCTAGGGAACGTTTGTTTCGCTCTTATAATTGTTAAAAGTCCGAGCAGGAAATAGGGAAATATCTGGATTCCTACGCGGCCCATTCGAAGAAAAAGCATGTTGATGTATATTCTTCGGGTGTGTTTATTACCGAGAACTGTTTCTCAATATCTTCTATGTCCTAGGTATGAGATACCGGATCAGGTTCCCACATATGTAATCTGTTACATGGGCTACAGAAAGGTAGAGAACTGGGATTGGGTGATATGTCTCTAAGCGTTAGAAAATGGTGCAATTGTTGCAGCCAAATCAGTTGGCAAATATCACTTTGTATCACCAAATGGTAAATACATTGATTCTGAACAAATGTTATTAGATACCGAACCTGATATGCAACATTACATTAGACTCTTTATTAAGTTAAAGAAGGATTTAATTTTGTATTACAGGATAATGTTGTGAACATTTTCCTTAATCAAGAGTTGATTGGATCAGGCACGTTATGAAATAGCATATACGTTCTAAATCAAACCACAGTCCAAAATATATAGAACACACACAAGAGGAATAGTTCAGAAATGAACGAATCCTTTTTGTGGCATTGTAGACTAGGTCATATCAATGCGACACAACTAGCTAAGTTGCATAAGGATGAATATTTGAATCCGTTCGAATTTTCATCTTATGATACTTGTCAGTCTTGTCTCAAAGATATAATGACCAATACTCCGTTTATTGAAAACAGATAAAGAGTTATTGAACTCTTGGGACTGATACATGGTGATTTATATGGTTCTATGTCTACAAATGCCAGGCTTGGTTCTTCGTACTTCATTACATTCTTCGACGATCTCTTAAGATTCGGACATATGTTCCTGTTGAAATACAAGTCTGAAACTTTTGAGAAATTCAAAGAATATAAGCTTGAAGTTAAGAACCAGACGGGTAAAAGTATTAAATCCTTCGATGAGATCGGGGAGGAGAATACTTGAGCATGGAGTTCTTGGATTTTCTAAACGGAGAATGGGATTCTCTCTCAGCTTACTCATTAGTATAAACCACAGCATAACGGTGTATCGGAGTGGAGGTATCACGCTCTATGATGTATGGTGCGCTCTATGATGAGTACTGCTGAGTTGCATGTTTCCTTTTAGGGGTTATGCACTTGAGAAGCTGCATACCTATTAAATGGGGTTCCATCCAAATCTGTGTCTACCACTCCATATGAGATATGGAATGGGAAGAGACCATGTCATAAACGAGTTAAGATATGGGGTTGTCCGGCCCATGTTGAAAGGCAGAATCCGGACAAGCTCGAGGCAAGGTCGGTTCTGTAAGTTTGTTAGATAACCCAAACATTTGCAAGGGAATATCTTCTACCAAACTGAGGAGCAAAAGGTGTTTTGCTTCTCAGCATGCCACCTTTTTAGAAAAAGAATTTCTTATGAAGAAATTATTGGTCATGAGGTAGAACTGGAAGGAGTTCCAGTTAGACAAACTAACAGCTGATGATTTGGTGAAACCAAAGGATTCAATAGTCTCCAACGAACCTCAGCCTCTCTGCGAATCTGGTAGGGTTCCTCATCCACCGGAGAGATACTACGATTTCCTCAGTGATGGTGGGAGCGAGGATTGCATCATGGTATATGATGATCCAACTAGGTTCAGGTAGGCCATCATGGGTGGGGACTCTGTGAAGTGGCTGGATGCTATGCGATCAAAGATGGAATCCATGTACACCAACAAAGTATGACTTTGAATATTGCACCTGAAAGGGTAAAATACATAGGGAGCAAATGGATCTTGAGAAGATTCTTGGTGTAGATGGAAAAGTTAAGACTTTCAAAGCTAGACTTGTAGTAAAAGGTTTTCGTCAATAACCAGGTGTGGTTTATGATGAAACCTTTTCTCCAGTGGCTATGCTTAAGTCCATCAAGATTAAAGCACGCATCACGGAGTTGGAACATCTGTTTTGATGTGGCAGTCAAAGAGTTTGACTTCATCAAAAAGGTAGATGAACCATCTATATACAAGAAAGTTGTAGAGAGTAAGGTTGTTCTCCACATATTGTACACGGATGACATACTCTTAATAGGAAATGGTTTCCTATACTACACTCGGTCAAGCTCCTCTTATCATGAGGATTCTCTATGGATGATCTGGATGATACCTACTACATCTTATGGATTATGATCTATGGTGATAGATCTAAGTGGATGTTGGGAGTGTCCTAAATCCAGGTACATTAACACCATACTAAAGGGGTTTAGTATGGAGGATTCTAAGCGTGGTGGTTTGCCCGCTCACTCATGAATCACTCTCTCCAAAAAGATGCCTTCTAAGATTGATTTGGAGAGAGCTCGCATGCAAGCGATATCCTATGCTTCGGCAGTAGGCTCTATCATGTATGCGATGTTATGTACCAGACCAGATATAGCTAACTCACTAGGTGTAGTGATTAGGAATCAATCGGATCTTAGGAGAATCATTGGAAAGCTGTGAAGGACATTCTTAAGTACTTGAGAAGCACTGAAGAAATGTTCTTGGTGTTTGGTAACGGTGAACTCCAGTGGGAGTCCTTTACCAATTCGAGCTCCCAGAGTGATAAGGTCGACTGAAAGTCAGTCTCGGGCTTTGTCTTTACCCTAAGTGGAGAGACGGTATGTTGGAAGTGTTCCAAGCTATATACCGTTGAAAACTAGACGATAAAGGCTGAATACATCGCTACCAATGATGCTATCAAAGTGGATGTCTGGATATTTCTTGTTCATGAGATGAATATGGTTCCTACCATTGAGCGTCCAATAACTGTTATTGTGACAACAATGGAGTTATGGCTTTGGCCTAGGAACGCCGGTCCCATCAGCCATCCAGATATATTCTGAGGACGGTATCACCTGATCAGGAAGATAGTTGATCTCTAAGGGATCGAGATAAAGAGAGTTGACGCGAATTATAACACGGTGGATCCACTCACAGAGGCCTTTCCCTGGAAAGACTTTTATAGGGAGTTGCATATGAAATACTACAACAAATAGCTTTAGTGCAAGTGGGAGACTGTTAGTTATATGTATGCCCTAGAGGCCATTATTATACATGTGATGTGTATTATAGTGGATGCTTGGACATATATAGGGAGGACTTTCTTGCTCGACATGATAGTATGCTATCCGGTTGCTCTTTATCTTAACAGTACATTCATTGTCTCTCTATTACATGTTGATAAAGCCCTTAGGATGAGTACTTGACTACCAGGATTATGATGCAGATCATACTAGTGGAGCAGAGGTAGTCGGTAAGTACATCCTTCAAATGTTCCTAGTCATGGGAGTATCGTGACGGGGCATCGATATTCCATAGTAGAATTGCATATACGCTTCTTGACCCATATGATGGGCGATGGATGATCCCACATCCATTGGTGTTTGACATCAGAGAAGGTATACGGGTGCTCAGTGGAGACTGGGTACACTGGATGGACTCGCCGAGAACTCCTAGATGGTATTACACCTCAAGTCAGATAGCAGTTCTCTAGTGACACTAGTACAGGTTAGTCTGTCGACCCGAGATCGTCATAGAGCCTTGTATGATTCACACTGTGCTTTGATTTCCACCTTACCATGTTCAAGAGATAATACAAAATGGTGGATTTTGGGTACAGTCTCGAGTCACATAGAGGCAATGTGTTATAGTAGCAGATTTCTTCTCTCCCGGTATTGGGGGTTGATGTTGCGCTATGCTCGATTGGCTATAACAGGAAATCCCTGGCCAGAGTTGCTGAGATTTACTGGTAAGTGTTACCAGTAGTTTCTCGAACCGTTATGAGCCTCACATCGGCATGACTTATCAGGCTATTGGGGTCTGACGTTTACCACCCCCAGGCTGTGATATGCGACATATCTGACGAAAAGACTGGACCACACAGTAGTGTTACTTATTGGATTCGCAGGAGTATAAGCAGGCTTGCTTGTTGATCTTCTAATCGCTAAATACCCGGATAGTCATTACGTCCAGCTAGTACCGCTAACGGTTTATGGTTGACTGATATGATCATCTACTGTCGGCGTATTGACGAGTCTTTAGAGTCCTACACAGAAATTTTCTGGCTCAAGCGAAACGAAGTTGGAGCATATATGTGATATGTGCGGGACCGAAATTAATACGCGTATGTGATACTGTATTCTATTCTCGCGATATATGATATCGGTCGGTTATATGTGATATAGCCGGGTTATCGGATCAAGTGTTGATTCGATAAGTTGATACATATGATATTAGTCGGTTAAATATGATATAGCCGGATTATTAAATCAAGTGTTGATTTAATAATTTGATGTATAATTATATATATGAGACATATTAATTTACATTAACTAATATTTGCTCACTTAAGCATTTCTTTTTCTCACTTGTGCATTTAGTATATATGTGATATATATTAATGTACACTCTTTTGTGTCATACTAGATGATACATGAGATATGGGTGTATGAGAATCATACCATGCTTAACATAATGAAGGGTTTTATTTATTTAAAGTAGATTAAAATTAGTTGGAAATTAGTCTCATGGTTGAAACTTGTGGAAGCTTGTGGAACCATTGACTTAGTCCACTAATTTTGTTTTACATAAGATATTTATTAACCCAACCGTTACTTTAAGCCATGGTTAAGTCTCTACATGAGTTTAGTATATGATATTAACTCAACCATGGTTGCCATTCTACACTTGATTTTTTCCATGGTTGCTTTTCTTCATCTCCTTCCTCAAGCTCTCTAGCTTTTGGGGGGTGAAGAAAATTAGTGAGAAAAATTATTCTAAAGTGAGCAAAATTCTTACTTCATCAACCTACACTAGATTAGCCATTTAGTTTAGGTTGTTTGCTTCACAATTAGTGAAGAGGTAGCTAGAATTGGTGTCTCCTCGACGTAGATCATATTCGGCCTCGAAAACTTCAAGCAAGTTTGTTCCTTTTATCTTATGGAGCCTTTCTAGAATCTGCGAGTTCACTACTTAGAGCGAAGGGAATACTACACGGAGCTATTGAAGTGAAGGACCGGTCTACAAAGATTGTATTCCTTGTTCACTTAGATGTAAAGATATTTACATACTTGTTTCGTCTAATTCTCTTGTTAAGATTCTAGGTTAGAGTTTTTTAGCGCGCCAATTTTTGAAAACGGCATGGTCGATACCCCCCCGAAACTCAGTGGCGGTGCTGCGGAACCCAACAAACGTGTTTTGTCATCAAGGAGGAGAGGCGGCTGCTGCTTGACCATAAGGATGCTGTCCCGGCCAATAATCCAGCGGTCCTACTGAAGTGACGGGCAGCCATGCTCCCTTCTTTGAGAGAGATCACCATGGTTATAGCCCCGTGCACTTTTCCTAGTAAGCCTCCACCAGATGTTCCTATGAAAGTGGTAACCGTAGTGTCTCCATAATCGGGCATTGGTTTGGAGATCGGGACCTGCCGTCTGAAAAAGCCTGTTAAGCGAAAGCTTTCATCATCGGCTGTTGGTGTCATTTCGCAGAAGAAAAAGAAATCCTTATTTTCTACTGACGCCGTATTCGACCAGGAGCCCCATGCCCCTATAGCGACGGCTTGTGTGAGGATGGCACCAATATCGGTCTGTTCGATGCGCCTGTGATTGATACCGATCTTCAGGCTGCCATTGAAGCTTCCAAATGACTGGCCCGTGAATAGGCGGTGTTAGCCTCTATTGCGGAGTCCGATATACTTCATTTATACTCTCATGTATATATCCCTTCCCCTTTTTTTTGAATTTATTATGCTTTGCTAATGCTCTCTTCCTTAATATGTATTTCTGCTGAAGAGGCTCTCTCGGTTTCCCTCAAGACATTTGAGGAGGAGGAGAGGCTCCGCGCCTCCTTAAGCCTTGGTATGATTCGCTTCACTACACCTTTATATTTTTAATTCATGATCTGACCCTTTTCTTTATCCTATTACAAGAACCATCACAACCTAGGTTGTTCTGAATGTAATGCCAACCCTGGGTGGTGATGCAGAAAAGCCTTCAAAGCCATTGACTACGGCTGCTGCAGGAGGCGTTACTGAAGTAGCCGATGATGGATGCCACAGCGGATCCGGAGGCCTAGATCGATTTGGACGATGATGTCCCCCTATCAGAAGTTTTGAGGCGATCGGTTCATACAACCCAGGCTGAGAAGAGGCATAGAAAACACGCTGTGAGGGAACGTCAGGCTCTCTTGGCCGTGGGCGCGGGTTCGAGTAATGCTCAACCCTCTGGCATTCCTATGGTGGACATTCCTTATGCCCTGTCTACTGCCCATAAATAGGTTGCGTATGCGGCCCGAGAAGAGATTGAACGACTGCTTCAAGGTAGAACAACGCACGGTTCTTAGTAACAGCCTTTTTCTTGTATCATAACACACGCATTCTTTAACATGGTCAAGTTTAGGTGATGGCATGGCAGGTGAAGTGGCGGCGACTAAAGATCCTGAAGTGGCCAACTTCCTCTGGAATCTAGGATCGTTCTGATTGTCGCTTCTTCCACCTGTGGATCCATGATATCGGTGGATGATGCAAGCATTACGACAGCCCTTATCGAGTCAGGGGATGAAGGTGTGGATGCTGAATCTACTTTCCCAATGGAAACCAAGGGAGTCGTCACAACTAGTGACGCTTCGGGCACTGTCTCGGTTTCTGCCCTGTCAGGTACTCCTTGGGTTATTATCTTTGAGTTTTAATCCTTCTAAACATCTCTAATGATATCTCATTTATTCTGAGAATAGGCACGGTAAACCCTGATGCTGTACTGACTGAAGAATTACCGCCGGTCATTGCCCTGACTATCACAGTTCCTCCCCTCTCTTATGTGTCTCCCCGAATTTTGGAAGGTAAAGATTTCTCATTTATTTGCTTCACTATAGATACCATTTTCTTGCATTAATCATATATTACTGCAATCCTGCAGGGGTGCTCTTTGATCACTTACACCAAGTGTTAAGCCTGCATTTTGCCTTTTAATCGGAATCCGTTCCCCCTTCCGGCATTGGTTAGTATATTGTCGCTTAGTGTCTCTTCTTTCCATGAGTAAGTTTTCTATTGCTAAGCTTTCCCCGTATTGAACAAAGTATCATGGCTCGAGGGAGGAGCGAAAGAATAGTCGAGCCACTTGTGCTCGCTGTCTTGACACTTTCAACAACTCGTACGGTAGATCTCGTCCATCAACTTTCTTCTTTATCTTTCAAGTTGAAATCCGACCCTTATTTGTGCGTGATTTGTTTTGCAGAAACTATACCGGCTTCAGTCCCTGTTGAGTCTCGCATTCCTATGCCTATAGGACCTTTTGCTAAGCGTCAATCTTCCAAGGGCGCGGTGACTAGCAGGCGGATGTTAAGCGAATTTATCGAAGATCTTGATGCCGAGGCTCTCACCTCTACTGCGGATTTCACTGACGAAGTCAATCCTATGCTGGCGACGCTTGTGAATTTCCATAACGAAGATTTCACCGGCTTTTGGGTCGACTATTGTAAGAGGATCGAGGCTTGTCTGCATGAGATCGAGCTCAAGCGTCTTGCTCCTGAAGTATTAACCTTGAAGGCTCAGCGGGTTGCGTGGATCAAGCAAAGTGGTGATTTCATTCAATATTTTGAACAAAAGTTAACCCTGAAGCGAAAGGAGCATGAGACGGCTTCATCCAATTGCGTGCCCAGATCGAAGTGAATGCCGCGCAGCTGCAGGTTATTTGCGAAAACCTCCAACAATGTATTTCTGATGGGCTGGCACTGAGGCAGAAGCTCGACTTTACCAAGCGAGGCATGCAAGATTGCGAAGTTGCCAAGCAGGAAATCACTGAAAAGCTCTCATCATGCTTATAACAGTGGGCTCAAATTGAAGCGGGGCTGGCCGCAATAGTAGCATGCGAGGAGGAGCTACGGGGAGCGCGTGAGCTGGTGGCCAATTTGTTGAAAGTCTCGCCTTCTTAATAATTGTAATTGTATTCCCCCTTTTGTATTAATTGTATCTCTTAAACACTTTGATTCGTGAATAAGAATATACACTTTTTTTTCATGCGCTTATCTGTGTTTTGATGTCTTAGTGCAGCGCTAATTAATTTAGTAACTCGTTTTGGAGTCCGTAGTTTATTCACTCGTTTCGGAGTCTCTAGTTTATGTACTCATTTCGGAGTTTGTAGTTTATTCACTCATTTTGGAGTTTCTAGTTTGTCACGCCCCGCTTCCCGGTATACGGCGAAGGGGACGCGACCGGTCCGCTACGTATTTAATCAGAAGCAAATACGCTAAGCGTAGCTAAGCAATATAAAAGAAAATGTACATAAGAGATAAGGTATAATAAAAACAGTAACTTTTATTTATTAACATTCTTTTGTACAATGCATGAAAAGTAAATACAACTGAATAAAAAGCAATGCCTAAACAATGGCATAACAGGAATGTAAAGTACTGAGAGGAAATGTATACAATGAAACTAAAGCTCTGGGTCTTCAGCAAACTGAACCAAGTCTTCAGCAGTCGGCTCGATCTCTGACGTGTCCAGATCACCTGACGACATTCAAACAAGAAAGAAAGAGAATGTCGTCGGCGAACAGGTCGCTAGGTAAGTCCCAAAGATAAGAGGAGAAATAGAATAGACAGAGAGTAAGAGAAAGAGCGAGAGAGAGAGTAGTTTTTACAGTTGTATTATGTTGTTATATTGTTGTATTTAGTATTAACGCTGTTGTTTGTAGCTTAGTACAGAAGATGCCAGTGTATACGAGAGGAGTCCCACTTACATCGGGGACTTTGGTAACCTGTAGTACAAGGCTCCATCGATAATACCACGGAACAACGGCATGGTTGTAATTACGTCTTAAGTGACCACCTCCTGCCACCTTTAACCTATTCCGTACCAGTCTACCCCTTAAACCCCGTAGTGTTATCTTGATTGTATTATATTGTCTTGTATTGTAAACTGTATAGGTTGTATAATTGGAGGACTGACCGAAACCATGATATCAGTAAACGGATGTAACCGTAGAATCATGTAAATGGATGATCACGGGAGATCATGTAAATGGAATGTATATCCATGGTTCGGTTCAGTCAAGTTGTATAGATTGATAATTGGATTCAATGGATTTATGTTGCACTGTAATATTGAAGATTATAGAATTGTAGATTATAGACCGTTGATCATGTTCAAGCCGGATTATATTGAGACTCAAACCGAGTCGACAATTAACAAGATAAATCGAAGTCCTGATTGTTTTTATTAATTTTTCTATCTGAGATAGGCAAGCACCCACTTCTCCGACTCCCTGGGGCTTAAGAGATTGGTTCTGCTTAACCTATGTTTACTAAGGTCCTTAGGGTAAATAATAGAACTTGAGGGGGTTTTTATGTAAAAATACTTTTATATACTTTTCAAAATACTCCTCAAGTATTTATTATTGGTCTTTTGAGTTGTAATGAATATGGATTTTATATTGTGATAGTTCTAGTGAAAATATCCTAGTTTCGGAAAATAAAGTACTTTATTTGTAATATTGATTTGTTTGGAATTCATGGTATTTTAGTGTAAACTTTATTCTTGTGATTTTTAGAAAAAGGTGGAATATTTATATCAAAATAAAATAGGTATTTTAAGGATAAGTATACATATAATTATACAAAAATAATATTAATAAATATTTTATATTCTAAAAATCTCATTTTCTTAAGATGTCGTATTTTAAATCTTTCGAGACCGAATGATCCCTGCGGAGGTCTGAATCTCGCACTACTAAGCCCGAAGATGTGCGATAAACCGCACCATCCCGAACGGGTTCCCCAAAATGGGTTGTAGCGGCGTTTTGCAAAGATTGTAAAATACTAAATCCTTTAGAAAACGGTTTTATGAATTAAGTGGTATTTATTTGTAAAGATGTCAATTTTCCGTATTCTATGTTTTAGGGTCTCCTAAGTCAACTAGATTATTCCTAACTGGTCCAAACGATAAGTTGTGAGATGTCTCAAATCGCCTCTCCACCGCCAATTGTGGTCAGGTAAGTACAAGTGAAGAAATGAGGGATCCGCTCACGAATCACCGTGAAACGGGCCTTTTAAAGTTACCTTTCTCGCTTGCCTAGTCTAGATACCACAAAGTCAGGTTTAGATAAACGACTGATATGCACAACTTATCGTATTTTCATAATAAGAGGTATTTATTTAAAAGTGTATCAACACTAAATCTTTTAGAAATAGTTTTATTAAGTCAATGGTATTTAAATGAAATTGTTTGTTTTCTCGTTTTCTAAGTTTTCGATGGTATCGTATTAGGTTGTATGTAAGTGTCTGAGGAGGTAGGTCGTTACCTCGTGATCTACTTTAAATGTATAGCAAGTTTGATGGAGTTAAATGAAGGATTGAAACAAAGTGGTATTTAAATGAAAACTACGATAAGTTGAAATAGCTATCGTTTCATATGATGAAACTTGATCAAATTGTTTGATTAAAGTTTAATAGTGAACATGAGGAAGTTTAAGTATGATTGTATTAGTGAGAAGTGGAATTTTATAGAAAACCTAATCGGAAATCGGATTTATTCTGATTCCATCGGGTTTTGCAATTTCGTATTTTTAGAATAGAAAAGAGAGATAGAAAAGGGACTTACGGGTTTTAAATTACACAAGAGAGTGAGAGAGAACTAGAGAGATCGCCGATATGTTGCGTCGTCGCCGGTAGTTCCTAAAACGATCGCCGGATGTTCCGCCGGGAATTCGTTGGGGCTTCGTCTCGGGCTTGTTTTCAAAGTACACGATTGTTTGGAAATTTTTTGAGAGTATATGCTCAGGATTTTGTGATGAGAGGGTAGAGGGTAGGGGTGTATTTATAGAGGTAGGCTAGGGTTAGGGTAGTTGAAGGGTTTTTAATAAAAAAAATGTAAAATATAGGAAATCCATTAAAAATTGGAGTAATTAGGTGTTAATGGGCATTCTGGAACCGATCTGAGTAATTGGAGTGTGCAGGGGTTAGAGAAGTGGAAAAGGCACAACTTTCATCTTGGGGACTCGGCCGTCCGGCCGAGTCGAAACGTCGGGAGGTGGGGAGGTCTCCTGGGGTGCTCACTAGTGCATTTAGTTTTTAATGGGTAGTGGGAAAATCTGGAGTTATCTTGTGTGAACTGTTGGGCTTCCATAAAATTTAAAACAAAATAAATACAAAAATAATGTGGGGAATGGGATTTGAACTCTGGTGGCTTGGTTCAGCAATGCAAGGTATTACCAATAAGCTACAAGCTCTTTCTTGTAATTATTATGTGAAATAATTGCTTAAAGTGGTAACAGCAACATTAAATACCCTAAGTATACTTCAAATTTAAATCAAATTTATGTATACTAAAAATGGAGTTGTTACAGTCTACCCTTCTTACAAAAATTTCGTCCTCGAAATTTGTAAAAGGAAAGTGTAACAAATTCAAGGAAAGTTTGGTGATTAAAATACTAACAGTGTATGAAAAATAACAAGATGGTGCAAGTGTTTAAAAATATGAAAGAGTCTTACTAGTGTTACCTTGGTCAACTGTCTTGGCTTCTACGGCTGCTAAGATGTAAGCCTGTTGTTGTGGCACGTTCCTCCTAGCTGGAGGCATATTCCCCTGTACTCGAGGCATGTTTTTCAGTGACTGATGGAATTGGCAATTTGGCTGTGCAGGAAATCCATGTGGAGGTGGTGCTGGGAGTACAGGACGAGTTGCAGGAGCCTGGATGACTGGCTGCTGCGGGTAGTTGATGGGTGTGTGAGCCGAGTTGCGTCTATAAGGACAGTTTCCAATTCCGTGATTGGATGCGCTACAAACCAAGCATAGGCCTCTTGCGCACCTACAGTCCTTCCACAAGTGTCCTTCCCTCTTACAATAAAAGCAAAAATCGGGTCTTGGCCGATCCTTAACTTCTTCCAGTCTTCTGAGTTCAACGGCTGGCCTTGAAGAGGCCCTTCCTGCCATTTGAGTGGCAGGGCGTTTCACTCCTGCAGATTGAGGTCTGCCCCTTGCCTTTATCACTGCCTCATAACGGCGGGCAGCTTCCAGAGCATCCTCGTGAGTCGGAAATTTCCCTGTGGCTAGTGCAGCCTGGATTTCCGTGTCCAAACCTTGTTGAAATCGACGGGCTCTGATCTCATCCATCGGTATCAGGTGCGCCGCAAATTTATTACGGTCTTGTGTTAGCTGTGTATTATGTGATATCAAAAATTTGAAATACTGTGACATATCTTACCGACTGAGCATGGTGAACTTAGCGTCATACTCATCTACTGACTTGTCCCACATCGAACCTTGTTGTGGATGAATGAACTGTTATTCCATGGCAAACCTGGCAGTCACAGGGAAGTACTTCACGTCGAATCTATCGCAAAAAGTCTTCCATTCAATAGGCTGATCAAGACGGCTTTCTTCCGCCTTCCACCAATTCCGTACATTGTCCGTGAGTTGCAGCTTTGCAACTCGGACCCAAGCTATTTCTGGCACTTGTGCTGCTGCCAGATCATCCTCGATACTTTGAGCCCATTCCTCAGCTTTCAGTGGGCTCCCCTTTCCTGAGAACTGTTTGGGATGTAAAGCTCTAAACTGCTTCACCCCGGGTGCTTCAGCCTCGGGACGGTTTAAGAGCTGCTGCTGTCCCTTTAGGGGACTGCAGATTGCCTCAAACAGAACCGTTTGCTCTTTGAGTGGAGCAGGAACGACAGGTGTGAGTGGTAGTGGTGGAGGTGTGTTGTTGACATTGGTGCTGGTGTTGTTTGGTGAATCCATAACCTTGAATGAAAAATTGAGGTTAGGATAAATTCAGAGTATATGATTTAAAGAATAAGAAATGATGGGATTCAAGAAACATGATTGTAAAGAATGTTTTAGTTGCTGGCTCTTGTGTTATATTGCTTAGGTTGTTCACGCAGAACAGAACTGCATGATAGAGTTTTATTCAGCTCTGACCTGCATGGGCCGCCAACAAAACCTGTCACGCCCCACTTCCCGGTAGACGGTGAAGGGGACGCGACCGGTCCGCTACGTATTTACTCAGAAGCAAATACGCTAAGCGTAGCTAAGCAATATAAAAGAAAATGTACACAAGAGACAAGGTATAATAAAAATAGCAACTTTTATTTATTAACATTCTTTTGTACAATGCATGAAAAGTAAATACAACTGAATAAAAAACAATGCCTAAACAATGGCATAACAGGAATGTAAAGTACTGAGAGGAAATGTATACAATGAAACTAAAGCTCTGGGTCTTCAGCAAACTGATCCAAGTCTTCAGCAGTCGGCTCGATCTCTGACGTATCCAGATCACTTAACGACATTCAAAGAAGAAAGAAAGAGAATGTCGTTAGCGAACAGGTCGCTCGGTAAGTCCCAAAGATAAGAGGAGAAATAGAATAGACAGAGAGTAAGAGAGAGAGAGAGAGAGTAGCTTTTACAGTTGTATTATGTTGTTATATTGTTGTATTTAGTGTTAAACGCTATTGTTTGTAGCTTGGTACAGAAGATGCCAGTGTATACGAGAGGAGTCCCACTTATACCGGGGACTTTGGTAACCTGTAGTACAAGGCTCCGTCGATAATACCACGGAACAACGGCATGGATGTAATTACGTCTTAAGTGACCACCTCCTGCCACCTTTAACATATTCTGTACCAGTCTACCCCTTAAACTCCATAGTGTTATCTTGATTGTATTGTATTGTCTTGTATTGTAAACTGTATAGGTTGTATAATTGGAGGACTGACTGAAACCATGATATCAGTAAACGGATATAACCATAGAATCATGTAAATGGATGATCACGGGAGATCATGTAAATGGAATATAGATCCATGGTTCGGTTTAGTCAAGTTATATAGATTGATAATTGGATTCAATGGATTTATGTTGCATTGTCATATTGAATATTGTAGAATTGTGGATTGTAGACTGTTGATCATGTTCAAGCCGGATTATATTGAGACACAAACCGAGTCAGACAATTAACAAGGTAAATTGAAGTCCTGATTGTTTTCATTAATTTGTCTACCTTAGATAGGCAAGCACCCACTTCTCGGCTCCCTGGGGCTCAAGAGATTGGTTCTGCTTAACCTATATTTACTAGGGTCCTTAGGGTAAATTATAGAACTTGAGAGGGTTTTTATGTAAAAATACTTTTATATACTTTTCAAAATACTTCTCAAGTATTTATTATTCGTCTTTAGAGTTGTAATGAATGTGGATTTTATATTGTGATATTTCTAGTGAAAATATCCTAGTTTCAGAAAATAAAGTACTTTATTTGTAATATTGATTTGTTTGGAATTCATGGTATTTTAGTGTAAACTTTATTCTTATGATTTTTAGAAAAAGGTGAAATATTTTAAGGATAAGTATACATATAATTATACAAAAATAATTTTAATAAATATTTTATATTCTAAAAATCTCATTTTCTTAAGATGTCGTATTTTAAATCTTTCGAGACCGAATGCTCCCTACGGAGGTCTGAATCTCGCACTACTAAGTCCGAGAATGTGTGATAAACCGCACCATCCCGAACGGGTTCTCCAAAATGGGTTGTAGCGGCACTTTGCAAAGATTATAAAATACTAAATCCTTTAGAAAACGGTTTTATGAAATAAGTGGTGTTTATTTGCAAAGATGTCAATTTTCCGGATTCTATGTTTTAGGGTCTCATAAGTCAACTAGACTATTCCTAACTGGTCCAAACGACAAGTTGTGAGATACCTCAAATCGTTTCTTCACCGCCAATTGTGGCCAGATAAGTACAAGTGAAAAAAGGAGGGATCCGCTCACGAATCACCATGAGACGGGCCTTTTAAAGTTACCTTTCTCACTTGCCTAGTCTAGACACCACAATGTCAGGTTTAGATAAACGACTGATGTCCACAACTTATCGTATTTTCATAATAAGAGGTATTTATTTAAAAGTGTATCAACACTAAATCTTTTAGAAATAGTTTTATTAAGTCAATGGTATTTAAATGAAATTGTTTGTTTTCTCGTATTCTAAGTTTTCGATGGTATCGTATTAGGTTGTATGTAAGTGTCTGAGGAGGTAGGTCGTTACCTCGTGATCTACTTTAAATGTATAGCAAGTTTGATGGAGTTAAATGAAGAATTGAAACAATGTGGTATTTAAGTGAAAAATACGATAAATTGAAATAGCTATCATTTCATGTGATGAAACTTGATCAAATTGTTTGATTAGAGTTTAATAGCCAACATGAGGAAGTTTAAGTATGATTGTATTAGTGAGAAGTGGGATTTTATAGAAAACCTAATCGGAAATCGGATTTGTTCCGATTCCGTCGGGTTTTGTAATTTCGTATTTTTAGAATAGGAAAGAGAGATAGAAAAGGGACTTACGGGTTTTAGATTACACAACAGAGTGAGAGGGAACTAGAGAGATCGCCGATGTGTTGCGCCGTCACCGGTAATTCATAAAATGATCACCGGAAGTTCCGCCGGGAATTCGTCAAGGCTTCGCTTCGAGCTTGTTTTCAAAGTACATGATTCTTTAGAAATTTTTTGAGAGTGTGGGCTCAGGATTTTAGGGTGAGAGGATAGAGGGTAGGGGTGTATTTATAGAGGTAGGCTAGGGTTAGGATAGATGAAGGGTTTTTAATAAAAAAAATGTAAAATATAGGAAATTCATTAAAAATTGGAGTAATTAGGTGTTAATGGGCATTCTGGAACCAATCTGAGTAATTAGAGTGTGCAGGGGGTTAGAGAAGTGGAAAAGGCAAAACTTTCATCTTGGGGACTCGGCCGTCCGGCCGAGTCCGGCCGGCGGCGCCGGCCCGAGCCGGCTGGTCCGTCGGCCGATCCCGGCCGAGTAGCTAGCCGAGATGACTACGGGTCGTCCTCAGGGATATATGGAACTTTTAATCTTATTTTAAACGTGTTGATTGAAAAGAGGAAGAATAGAAGAATAAAGAATTGTGGAAAATAGTTTCTAGATCTATGTTAAATACGGATGTAGAATACAGATCTAGTTTAAATACGGATATAGATTTTATAAGAAGAGGACTTGTAGGGTTCATTAGGATTTACAGTCGTGGATGACTAATAAAGATTACTCCTTTTATCTTTTGATAGATTTAAAACTAGATAAATAGTGATGAATAAGGATTAGGGTTTTTGAAAGAAACTAGGGTTTCCACACGATTGACCCTTGTCCTTCCATTGATCTCTATTCAAATCTAGCCCTTAACAAAACAATTGTTAATCTGATCTCAAATCGCGGTCGAGACTAGCAATAAATTGGTAGCGTGCCCGATAAGTATGTTAACGATTCTTTTGCTAAAATATATAAACTTCATAAGACTTAAAAGAAGTTAAAGTATTTTTCTCATCCATTGTTCTACCCTAATCCTACGAACCCTATCATGATGTAACTAAATAATTAAACTAATGATCTACCTTTATTAATCAACTTCACAAGTACAAAATCTTCAAGTTTAGATTACAAGAGGAAGAAGACGTTGCACTCGATCTCTGCCTTGTTGGGTTGGAAGTAGATACTCTGTCGAATCTCACATCGCCTTATCACGTCGAATCGCGGACCTGTCATGGATCACTTGTTCTTTAACGGTGATTTGCTTCGTGTAAAAGATTGATTAGATAAATTGATAGGTTTAGCCCTCAGTCCTTTATATAGCCTCAAAACAGAAACTTTATATCCCTAGAATTAGGGTTAGTTGTAGAAAATCTCAACTAAAAATCCTAACTCTTGACTCGGTGAATCGGTTGCGGATCCACCGCATATTGCATGGTTTGGCCGCGGATCCACGGCCATTTGGTGGGATCATGGGTTCATTTTTCTGGGGCTAAGGCATGTTGACACGTGGAAATCTTCTAGATATCTGGAATTTGATAATATTTCCTGAGTCTCTGCCAGTATTGATTCTTTGATTTTATTTAACTTCATCGGCAGATTTTTGATTCCCGACATCTCAACATCTCGATCTCCTGGCCTGAACTAAACCTTGCACAATATCTCAATGAATAATATTAGTAATATTTGGTATTTTTGAGATATTATCCTAACCATTTGATATGATATTATATTTTAAGAATATTGATTAAGGATATCTGATATGATTTGCATATTTAAATTATCAAAATATTATATAAATATTATATGCATACATTTTCCTTCATAATGTTAATTATAATATATAAATATATGACAATAGATATTTTACAGATAAACCCTCATATGTATTATATTTATAATAAACACATTTAGATATTTAAGAAAAGTAAGGAAAATGATATATCAAATGTGCGATATTTTCGACAGAACAAATACCCCAAACATAACTTTGATCGTCCCGAGGAAACTATTTATTCAAGAGAGGGAGAAAAAAGAAAAAGAAAAACCTAAGTAGCACACTTTCGTAGGCAACACGATTGCACTGAGCATGTGCAACAAGCCGTTAAACCTCTATGTGTCCCTAGTAGGTTGAGTGTTATCTCCTGAGGGTTTTCAGCTGATTACACCCACAAAATCCTATAATAAAAGAAAAATGGTGAAATTTACATACAAAGATAAGAACTATAAAAGAAAGAACTTGAAATTAAGAGTTTCCAACTACAGCAGTTTTTCAGTTGCTATGAGCCCTATCTTAACGGTCATGAAAAAATGTTAGAAATTACATTATCTCTCAATAAAACATCATCTTTAGTTTTCCTTCCTATGTTTCTTCCAAACATCGATCATATACCCCTACGTGTGTATAAAAGACTTCCCTACACTTAGAGAATTCAATTCAAGCTATCATGCTTTTGTTCATTTTCCAAAGTACTTTATAGTTGGTGAATATTTTAGATGGAATTGCTCACACATTCTTCATGCGGCCATTAATACTTCTTAAGGTACTAACCGACCAATTACAAAATGTGCTCGCGCATTAAGGCGTAATTTCTCGTCTTGCACCACCTAAAGCTTGGCAGTGGCTCCCAAACCAATTGGTCTAAGGCACTAGGTGATAAAGCACCCTCGCTATATTTTTTATGCTGCTTTAAGCAATTACAAAACAAGTGTTCATTTTTTTCTTCACCGCTTATACTTTTTTATTTTTTATTTTTCAAACTAAGGCTTTTAGACAAAAGCATTTCAAGGTATCCTCTACTATCCTAAGTTTCAAGATGTGTGCAAGTGCATATAGTAGGGTATTAACGTTTAAATGTTTGGCCTCAAGAATAGGGACTATTTTTCATACTTATTTTTATCCTCAGATTAGCAATTTCCTTCATCTTACTAACCCTTGGGACAACGGCTAATAACTACTTATTATTAGTTTCGTTTAAGAAAACATCTAATTTTCTTGCTTTTCCCAAACTATTCCTATTTTTCATATATAAATTTTCACTTTCAAACTTTCATTATCAAAAAAAATTTGTGCTTATATATATGATAATACAAAATAATGCGTGAATAAGCACAAACATTCCCCAAACCTGTTTGCTGCAATGTCCTCACTGATGTCATCTGTTAAACTTAAAAAAACTATAGACTTTGGAGGAAAAGTTAGTAACGGGGACAAGAAATAGTGAAAGTAAAATTCTCCCCCAAAGTTATTTTTGTCTCACAATAAAAAATTCTTTTCGTTCAAGAGCCAAAAATCCCCCCCCCCAAACTTGAGTAAAATAATATTAAGCATTTAAAATTATGAGAGGGGTTAAAGTTATTAGTCTATGCAAAGCCTTACAAAGGCCAAAAATCAACACCAACCATTTAAATATTTTATCGATGTAACGCACTGGTTGGTAGAAGAACATGTCACCTATCGACGTGAAGAAATGGGGAGGGGATAAGGGGTGGAATAGAACGGGTTTACGTCTTGGTTCATAGAGAAAAAACAATGATGATGGATTACTCGCATTCTCGTTATTGATTAGAAGAAGTGGTTGCGGTTCAACTTCTATGGGTTGGGGTTAATTCATCACAATGCCCATGTCTTCTAAAAACGCGAGTTCTTCAGCGAAGGTTTCATTGATATCCCGAATAATAATCTCATCAGAAAGAACGGGATGATACTCGGACTCTATAAAAGGTTCATAATTAGCGTTAGATGTTGACCCGAACAACTCGATAGAAGGGTCTGTATGTGTATAATAAATAGCAGGGTCAAACAACAACGTAATAGCGGAGTCGAGATCAGTATCGTGAAGCTTTTCAAGTTCGCTGCTGTCTAAATTTATCGCTTCGACAAAAAATACTTGAACATAGGGTTCGGAGGGTTCACTTCCCAACTTGAAAATGTTAAGCTCAATTGACATCTTCCCGAAGGATAGGGTCATAGAGCCATTTCGAAAATTGATTATTGCATTGGAAGTCGCAAGAAAAGGTCGACCTAAAATCACCGGGATTTGGTTTCGTGGGTTTGCTACAGGCTGTGTATATATAAAGATAAAGTCCACAGGGAATATAAATTCGCCAACTTTGATTAACACATCCTCTAGCTCACCCCTAGGTTGGGTGATAGATCGATCGGCCATCTGAAGAGTGCAGTGCGTCGGTTTTAACTCTCCGATACCTAATTGCTCATACACAGAATATGGAAGCAAGTTAACACCAGCGCCTAAATTGAGTAGAGCACGATTGATAGTTTTTCCCCCAATAGAAATAGATATTATAGAATTTCCAGGGTCCTTTCGTTTCTTAGATAGTTGTTGTGTAAAAGCTGTGCTTACATTACTCGTTAAGCGTACCTTTTCGGCACTTAAGTTTTTCTCTTCCTAGTGCACAAGTCCTTTAGGATTTTTGCATAAGACGGAACTTGTTGAATAGCATCTAGGAGATGAATGTTTATGCTAACTTGCTTAAAAATTTCCACAATCTTCTCTATTTGTGGACTTGGTCTGTTGCCCCTTAACCTGTTTGGATAAGGTGATTTATCAATAAGGGTTGGGTCCAACATTGGAGAAGTTTGTGGATCTATCCCAGAATTAGAGTGGGGATCGTATTAGGTAGACTCGAGAAAGCGGGTTGAGTGTCCGAGCCTTGTGGAAAACGGAGAATAGGCTCGGAAGAAGGTGGACTAGACGAAATGGGAGAAGAAGTAGAAGCCGGGGTATCATTAATATCATCAACGTCATCAACATGTTCACCCACTTGGTTGTCCAGCACAATTCTCGATCTCAATGTGGTTATGACACTCACATTATAACTTTGTGAGTGGCCAGGATTTGGTATAGGTTAAGATGGAAGTTTCCCTTTCTCTCTCGTACTGATCGCGGCATTTATTTGTGCGAGTTGTGCTTCTATAGATTTTATACTTTCCCCGTGGGAGGAGGTGGTCTGTGTTAATGTTTGAATAGAAGACTTTATATCATCCGTTGATTGCATGGAATGTTTAATAAATATATCCACGCTTCGTTCGAGTGCAGATGATTTTTCAGTACCGGCCGTTTGGAAAGAATTATTATAAGGTGTAGAATTGTTAGCCGGATTTTGAAAAGGTTGCGATTGAAAGAGGTGCTAAATCTGTGGGTGTGGTTGTTGTTGCTGTGGAGGAGATCTTTGATAATTGCTTTGGAATTGGTTTTGATTTTGAGTTTAGTTTTGGTTCCAAGCAAAATTAAGATGATTCCTCCACCCCTAATTGTACATGGAAGAATAAGGATCATTTCTAGGTCGCTGCTGAAAAGTAGCATTAGTTTGTTCTTGACCTTGAAATGGAGGATTCAAAGGACATTCTTCCGTCAAATGTGATGGGTTGGAACAGCAACTACACACGGTTTTGGGGAGCGTAAATTGGTTTAAAGAGGCTGAAGAGACTTTGTTTTCTATAGCATCGAGTTTCCTTTGTATCGCGGGCATTTCGGCTTTCACTGCGAAAGAAATATCGAGCTGTTGGATACCTCCCCTAGACGATGTAGGTCTAATGCTTTACCACTGCAAAGTTTGTTCAGAGAGATCTTCCAGAAATTGCCAAAGCTTCACCATCATCTTTAGACAGGAAATGAAATTAACACATGATTTCAAGCATCTGTCTTGTTGCTGGATCAATACCCTCAAATATAATGCGACAAAGGTCACATCTATTGATTCTGTGATGAGGGCATTGTAGAAGAAGATGCTTAAATCGTTCAAAGAATTTCCAAAATGGATCATTGGGAGTTTGGGTAAACTGGTTAATCTCGCTTCGAACGCGGGTAGTCTTATAATTGGGATAAAATTTTTTAAGGAATGCTACAACGAATTCATCCGAATTGGAAATAGAATGTGCGACAGTGTTATAAAGCCATTTTTCTGCTAGATCGCACAAGGTAAAAGGGAGAAGACGTAATCTCATAGCATCCACAGAAAGTTGTGACGTGCCAATCATTGCGCATACGTTTTCGAATTTGTTAATAAAAACGTATGCATCTTCGGATTCAAGCCAGTGAAATTTAGGCAAAAGTTTGATGAAGTGGGGTTTAATTTCAAAATTATCCCCATTGGCTGGTGGAATAGATAGACAAGTAGGAAGGGGTCCACACATGGGGTAGCATCTTTTTGGAGAGAGATGCGCGGTGGATTCTGCGCACCTACGGGTGGTGGCGGGTTGGTGGTATAATCAGATGGAGAACCGTCTATCTCGGTCGATGTGGTGGGTGGAGGGGAAAAAAAAGATGAAGAAATACCGACTTCGGAGTTGATAGCCGAAACGCGGACAAGACGGGTACTAGAATCCCATGTCCAGCCGAGCATGCACTAAGCCGGTTTAGCGCACATGGCAGCGTGTGTGTGATTAAAATTGGTTTGTTTTGAAAAAGTGTCAAACGTGAGACAAATCACACAAAAATGCTCAATCAACCCTAGAACTAAGGTTACTTAGGTCAAGTCTCTAGACCGCTCCTAGATGTCCAAAGGACAAATCGCAGGATCAATTCTCTACCACCTCTTTATCCCTCCTGTGTCCAGGTAAGTGGCAGGTATCCGCTATACGAATCACCGAAAATAGCGGGCCTAATTAAGTAACCATTTGCCTAGACACACTTATCTAGACACCATAAAAGAAATGCGGATAAGCAATAGATTACCCATGATCTTCCTCTGTCCTATTTGAGCGCGACGGTCCTTGAAGTCTTGGTCTAGATATTTTTTAATTAAAGTAGGGTGATGCGAATACTCATTTTGTGATTTGTGAGGCCTAGGAAGGGTGATGAAATCCCCACCTAATCTAAATTTTGGTCTTGCCCCTTAAAGTCCGTATTAAAATATGCACAAACAAACCGCAAAGCAAAACACGCAAAAGATTTTTGAGCGGCGATATTTCACAAAGAATCCTGCAGAAAAATATATTATTGGATTTTTCAGAAGAGAGAGAAAGAGATAGAAAAGATACCAGAGAAGTTTGAGGGCACAGCTCCCTAAGACCATCGCGGTTCCACCGCCGTTTGCACACAATAGCCGTGGTTCCGCCATGATTTAGGGGGTTCTTTGTTTAATTTTTTCACGGTGGCCTCCTTTGCTCCTCTGGGTTTTAATGAATGTCTCTAAATCTTTATCTCCTCGGTAAAGTGAGTCTAGATTCCCTCGCAAAAATCGCACACTAATCGTTAAATATGCATGATGCGGTTTTGTTTTATTTTTATGATATTAATCGAATAAGAATTCAACACGAATAAAATATTACGCACGTATCCCCGGCAACGGTGCCATTTGGTTGATTTCTGAAAGTGAGTGTTTGTAGTGCAACCGCAGTCAATAATGATGTCGCGTGTAGCTATCCGAGATGAGTACGGGTTGTTCTCAGTAATATGTGGAACTTTTAATCTTATTTTAGACATGTTGATTGAAAAGAGGAAGAATAGAAGAATAAAGAATAGTAGAGAATAGTTTCTAGATCTATGTTAAACACGGATGTAGAATACAGATCTAGTTTAAATACGGATATATATTTTATAAGAAGAGGGCTTGTAGGGTTCGTTAGGATTTAGTAGTCATGGATGACTAATAAAGATTACTCCTTTTATCTTTTGATAGATTTAAAACTAGATAGATAGTGATGAATGAGAATTAGGGTTCTTGAAAGAAACTAGGGTTTCCACACTATTGACCCTTGTCCTTTCATTGATCTCTATTCATATCTAGCTCTTAACAAAACAATTGTTAATATGATCTCAAATCGCGGTCAAGACTAGCAATAAATTGGTAGCGCGCCCGATAAGGATGTTAACGATTCTTTTACTAAAGTTTATAAACTTCATAAGACTTAAAAGAGGTTAAAGTATTTTCTCATATATTGTTCTACCCTAATCATACAAACCCTATCAAGCGGAGAATTAGTCGCGCATGATGGAGATAGAAGAACGGATAGAGATCATGATGTAACTAAATAATTAAACTAATTATCTACCTTTATTAATCAACTTCATAAGTACAAAACCTTCAAGTTTAGATTACAATAGGAAGAAGAACTTGCTCTCAATCTCTACCTTGTTGGAAGTAGATACTCCGTCGAATCTCACGTCGCCTTATCACGTCAAATCGCGGACCTGTCGTGGATCACTTGTTCTTTGATGGTCATTTGCTTTGTGTAAAAGATTGATTAGATAGATTGATAGGTTTAGCCCTCGGTCCTTTATATAGCCCCAAAACCAGAAACTTTAGATCCTCAGAATTAAGGTTTGTTGTAGCAAATCTCAATTAAAAATCCTAACTCCTGACTCGGTGAATTGGCCGCGGATCCGCCGCATATTGCATGGTTTGATCGTGGATCCACTGCCATTTGGTAGGATCATGGGTTCATTTTTCTGGGGCTAAGGCATGTTGACACGTGGAGATCTTCTAGATATCTGGAATTTGATAATATTTCATGAGTCTCTGCCAGTATTGATTCTTCGATTTTATTTAACTTCATCGGCAGATTTTTGATTCCTGACATCTCAACATTTCGATCTCCTGACCTAATCTAAACCTTGCACAATATCTCAATGAATAATGTTAGTAATATTTGGTATTTTTGAGATATTATCCTAACCATATGATATTATATTTTAAGAATACTGATTAAGGATATCTGATATGATTTGCATATTTAAATTATCAAAATATTATATAAATATTATATGCATACATTTTCCTTCATAATATTGATTATAATATATAAACATATGATAATAGATATGTTACAGATAACCCCTCATATGTATCATATTTATAATAAACACCTTTAGATATTTAAGAAAAGTAAGAAAAATGATATATCAAATGTGCGATATTTTTGACTGAACAAGTCGTGAGGACTCCTAAGTGGTATTTTCTCTTGCAAATCGTAATGATCTTACAAGTGCGTTTTCTCCTCATAAGTCAAGAGGACTTACAAGTGTCGTTCACCGTATGGGGATATTTCTTATCAATGGTGGAACATGGTAAGAGAGTGTTTATTTATGCCCGTGGATTGTATACAAAGGTCAATATTGAACCACTTGTAAGGCAACTTGGGGAATATGACAGCTTAAGAACAGGTTTAGATCACTGTAACTTAAGACTTTTGAATTCTATGAGCCGTGAGGGTCTTATAGAGGAGGTTCTCCTTACGAGTCGAGAGGATCTCGTAAGTGAAAATTTTACGAGATTCCGCCCTTCCGGGTTTTCACAAGCTCGCCGGTAATCCTGCTGTTTTTACTCACAGCGCCCTTTCGGGTTTTCATCCGTACCTATTTTGGTTGTGGACATACCGTTTTTTTTTCTTTTTCTTTTTCTTTTTTTTAACGAGATTGCTCCCTCCCGGGTTTTCACAAGCTCGCCGGTAATCTTGCTGTTTTTACTCACGGCGCCCTTTTGGGTTTTCATCCATGCCCATTTTGCTTATGGACATACCGTTTTTTTCCTTTTTTCTTTTCTTACCGAGATTGCGCCTTTTCGGGTTTTCACAAGCTCGCCGGCAGTCCTACTCTTTTTACTCACGGCGCCCTTTCGGGTTTTCATCCGTACCCATTTTGCTTGTAGACATACCTTTTTTTCACATGACCCATCTGTTTGCCCATGGGACATGGGGGTGACTTCACCGCTGGAGTAGCTGTGCAGCCGATAATACTTGAGTTGCAACTTTCGTCGTTGAGGCTTTGATTGTAATATAGACCTTAAGGATGGATATCGCCGTATTTAGTACGTTGTGCCGTGTTTGAGGCGAAATTTTAGTTTAAGGACATTTTGGTCCGTTGTCGCCGTTTGAGGCGAAGTTTTAGTTTAAGGACATCTCAGTCTGTTGTCGCCGTATTTGAGGCGAAGTTTTAGTTTAAAGACTTCTCAGTTTGTTGTCGCCGTTTGAGGCGAAGTTTTAGTGTAAAGACATCTCGGTCCTTCATTCGGAAACGAGTATTAGTTTAGGGACGTCTCGGTTCATTATGGCCATTTTCGAGGCGACGGATCTTTTGGATACTACTTTTAGGGTTTTGACTCAGGAAGATAGAGAGCATACATAAGCGTCATCATCTATCATTGACCCAGGTCGTAACCCGTTAGGCGTAGTATTTTTTGAGGAATCGGCCGTTTATTGGCTGGAAGGGTCTTTCGCCACGCATATCCATGAGCAAATAGGCTCCACCTTGGTAAACCTTGTCTGTGATGTACGGGCCGTCATAGTTCGGCTCGAATTTCCCCCGTTTTGCACGGTTGGGGATCATAGGTCTTTTGACAACTAGGACGAGTTCGTCTTGGCAAAATGTTCTCAGCCTAGTTAGTTTTTCATATGACCGCGTCATCCTTGTCTTATAAGCTTCCAGGTTTTGCTGCGCTATAAGGCGGGTTTCATCGAGGGCATCGAGCTTCTCAAGTCGGAGATGAGCGTTTTCTTCATCCGTCAACTCGTGTCGAACCGCTACTCGAAGAGAAGGGAGTTCTATTTCCAAGGGAAGCATTGCTTCCATACCGAACATTAACGCGTATGGTTTCGTATTCGTGGTCGTTTTGAATGTCGTTCGGTATACCCAGAGAGCTTCATGCAGCCTTTCATTCCAGCCTTTTTTGTTTTTGGACACCTTTTTCTTTATAATCTTTGTCAAGGTCTTTTTGAAAGCTTCAGCTAGACCATTGGCATAAGGATTGTAGAACGAAGAGTATCTCCAATCTATTTTATGCTGCTGTGCGAAGCGACTGATTTTATGATATCTATAAGCTGGTCCATTATCCAAGATAATTCGTCGCAGAGTGCCGAATCGATAGATGACATATGTCCTGAAGAAATGGAGGATATTCTCCGTCTTTACATCCGTTAGTGGTACTGCTTCTGCCCACTTGGAGAAGTAGTCGGTCGTTGCCAGTAAACCAGTGTCTTTTGGATGATGCCGGTTCAATAGGGCTGATTATATCGGTTCTCCACATTTCAAACGGCCAGCTAGCTACTGTTGGGTGTAGCGGGTTTGGATGCTGGTGGATGAAATCCACGTGAATTTGGCACGAGTGACACTGCCTCGCATATTCAAGACAGTCCTGAATCATTGTGGGCCAATAATAACCCATTTTTTTGATCATCAGCTTCATTTTTGGCCCAGCTTGATGAGAACCGCAGAGTCCGTCATGAGTTTCTAGGAAGAATCGGTTCGCTTCTTCTGGTCCCAGGCATCTTAGCCATAGGCAATCGAATGATCTCTTGTATAGAGTATCATTGACGAAGGCAAAAGACAGAGCTTGTTTCATGAGCTGATGTCTAGACGGCGCATTTTCAGGCGTTCGTCGAGATTTGAAGTAGTCTATGAAGACTTCCCTCCAGTCCTTAACCTTTCCTTCGTCCTCTATTTGAAGGGATGTTTGTTTAGCCGTTTCTTTTTCCTCAGATAGCACTGTTAAGTCTTCTGAAGATATTTCTGCTGGTGCGAGAACCCTGTGGCTTTGCACGATGATCTTTATGTCGTCGAGGTCTTCGTCGGCTAATTCCTTAGCCAGCTTGGCCAATGCATCCATCTTGATATTTTCTGCACGCGGTATACTCTCTAGGATGTAGGAGGGGATTTGTATTAGCAGTTGCTGCACTCTTTCGCCGTAAGTTATTAGCTTTGGCTTGCACATCTGATAGTCGCCATTTACTTGGCTAATGATCAGCTGGGAGTCTCTATATATGAGGAGGTCTTTGATTCCCATGTCGACAATGATCTCGAGACCTACTATCAAAGCTTCATATTCGGCTTCGTTAGTAGTCCTTGGCTCCGTTAAGGAAAGGGCATAACGCAGTATCCCTCCATACGGAGTCACGAAGATAAGGCCCACTCCGGCCTTGATTATGGGGGTGTTTTGCCTTCGCCTCTTCAAGGAAGATGCTCCGTCGAAGTTGAGTTCCCATTGGGAATCATTTTCATCCTTCTCTCCTACGATTGTGTCGAACTCATGTTCATCCGGCAAATCGCAATTTAAGGGGGAGTCGGCTGGTATCGGATGCTCGACAAGGAAATCAGTAATGACCTGGCATTTCACTGCTTTGAGGGGTCGATACGTTATTGAGAAGTCCATCAGGAGGAGGGCCCATTTGGCGAGCCTTCCCGTTAGTATGTCCTTCGACATTAGATATTTGAGAGGATCCACCTTTGATATAAGATGGACCTCATGTGCCAAGGCGTTGTGTCTGAGCTTCGTTATCGCGAAGATTAGTGCCAGACAATACTTTTCGATGTAGGAGTAGTTGTTTTCTGCCCCCAGGAGAACTCGACTCAAATAGTATAGATCTCTTTCCTTTCCTTGGTTGTTCTCATATGCCCATAACATGCCTAGAGAACCCTCAAGGGCTGTTGTGTACAGGATGAGGGGTTTCCCTTCACCGAAGCAGTCAGTACCGGCGGATTTTGTAAGTACTGTTTGATTTTATCTAGTGCGTTTTGGCACTTTTGATCTCAGACGAACGGGGTCCCCTTCTTCATTAGATGACTGTAGGGACGGCATTTTCCTACAGGTTAGCTATGAACCGTCGGATATACGTGAGCTTTCCTTGAAAGGATCTCAATTGATTGAGAGTCCTTGGCGTGGGCATTTCCGTAATCGCCTTGTTCTTTGAGGGGTCGATTTCGATACCCCGGTGCTGTATAATGAATCCTAGGAATTTTCCTGAGGAGACTCCAAACGTGCATTTTAGAGGATTCATCTTCAGATTATATTTCCGAAGACGTTGAAATACTGTGTTTAGATTTCCCAATGTTCCTCATATGACTTGATTTTCACCACAAAGCCGTCGATGTAGCATTCAACAATCTCATGGATGAGGTCATCGAAGATCTTCGTCATGGCCCTCTGGTAGGTAGCGCCAGCGTTCTTCAGACCGAAAGGCATCTCTTTATAGCAGAATATGCCCAGCGGAGTCTGGAAGGCATTATGCTTTTGGTCTTTGGGATGCATCTTTATTTGATTGTATCCTGAAGATCCGTCCATGACGTAGAAGACCTCATGGGTAGACGTGTTATCGATCATCTGCTCGGTAACAAGTACTGGGAAATCAT
Organism: Agapanthus africanus; assembly: GCA_030015575.1. Lineage (NCBI taxonomy): Eukaryota > Viridiplantae > Streptophyta > Magnoliopsida > Asparagales > Amaryllidaceae > Agapanthus > Agapanthus africanus. The sequence continues at coordinate 317,808,588 of JASDDO010000019.1, forward strand.
CCTTCGGGAAAGCTTTGTTGAGGTCTCGAAAGTCCACGCAGATGCGCACTGTCCCATTTTTCTTCATCACCGGAAGGATGTTAGCGATCTAATTAGAATATTGAACTTCTTGGATGAAACCGGAGTCAATTAGTTTGTTAACTTCGGCGTTGATACTCATCTCGAGTTCGAGCCGCATTCTTCTTAGCGCTTTCTTGACTGGCTGGATGTCCGGCGATATGGCCAGTTTATATACTGCTACTTTTTTATCTAATCCCGGCATCTCGAAATAATTCCATACGAAGCAATCTTTATATTGCATGAGCATGCCTTTTAACTTATTTACTTATTTTCAAGATAGCAGTTCACTAACGAACGTTGGCCTTGGATCATTTTCCGTTCCTAAGTCAATTTTCCTTAGGTTGTCCTCTGTGGTGTATATCCCGTCTTCCAGCTCTTTTGGTGCCGGTGGAAATTCTGGGATCAACTCATCCTTGTGAAGCACTTGAAAAGGCCATCCATAGCCTCATGCCCTTCCCTTTCTGAAAGTGTTATCACATGGCAGGTACTGTTAGGTCCACGTTACCTCTCCCGGTACTTTCGGGGTTGCGGAAACGGTAAAACAAAAAATTTTCTAAGCTTTGTAACATGGACCGTAAAAGCCGGATCTTTGCTAAACTATAAACTAGCATCCTAACAAGAGATGTATCTACTCGGTTAGGGGTTATACCTCAACTTGAACTCCTTCTCTTCTTGTTGTTCTTCTTCTTTGTTGTTCTTCACTTCTTGTAGCTCTTCTCTTTGCTTGCTCAATGGTTGATCCGGACTTTGGTCACCTCCGCGGCCTCCTTGAGTCGAAGACGATCCACCCGAGAGATGTACACCGAGCTCCACCTCAAGCCGAGGTAACTAGGGCAAGGAGATTGCTAATCTAGAAGCCCTAGGATGTGTAGAGGAGATGTATGGATGTGTTTGTCAAGTGAAAACCTTTTTCTCTCAACACATGAGATCAAAGGAGAAATCAAGAGGAGGAAGAAGAAGGAGGTTTTCTTGCAACCATGGAGCTTCTCATTTCAAGAGAGAATGAGAATAATATTATGATACAAAAGAAAAGAACCATGGTTGCAAATAATGCAAAACAACATCATTACTAATCCCATCAAGATAAAGTTGATGGCTACTTTGAAATGACCATTATCATAATCCAAAAGAAAAAGGAAAAGAAAAGAAAAGAGTAGAACCCTCTTGAAAGTCAATGGTCAACCCGGTCAACCGGTCAACAAAGTCAAGAGAGGTCAACGGGGTCAAATGGTCAATGCAATTAGCCATTATAAGATTATCACTAATAGGATTAGTAAATGATGTTCGCGGCTCATAATGGTTTTGACCAATACGAACTGTCAAAACCCTAATGAGTCCGCCTCAAAATGGTTTTGACCGAATCAACTGTCAAAACCCTAATGAGCCTGCCACATAGCGGTTTTGGCCGAACCAACTGCCAAAACCCTAATGAGGCACCTCCTCCTTCATCGCTCCGGAAAACTGTGCATACACACCTGCATCCGTATTCCGTAGAATGCGGATGCGCAGAAGACAAAACAAATCCATCCGTGCAGTACTAGGATCCGGCTTAAACCAAAGCCTACTAGTACTGCCTGCCCGAACACCATATGCACACAAGTGTACGTAAGTGATCGGAGCCCTGCCGTAAAAACCATACGGCCTCTACACGTTTCGCTCAGTGCAGGGAAACTCTCTGTGTGGGACTCTAAAGACTCGACACTACGCTGGCAGTGGGTTTAACCACAGACCGCAAGCGGCACTAGCTGTACGTAACGGTCCCCAGGTAGATGTCGATAAGAAGGCCGATGAGGTAAACCCATCCGAACTCCTACTGATCCTGTATGTGACAATCTCCGTACAGTCCGGTCTGTTCGTCTGATACATCGCATGGCGGGCCTAGGGGGGCGGTAAACGTCAGTCCCCTAATAGCGGTACAAGTCGTGTCGGAGTGAAGCCCAGAACACCCTGAGATAACACTGGAACCTACCAGTACATCTCGCTTGCCCTGGCCAGGGACTACTTGTGTAATGGCTCTCCTAGACACAGCGCGATGTCAACCCCCAATACCGGGAGAGACGAATCCTGTCTAACCGTCACTGCCTCCAAGTGCTTCGGGACTGCTCCCAACTACTACCTGTTTGCACGACTCAGTAGAGCCGTGGTAGGGTGGCAATCAAAGAACAGTGGGAACACACTCGAGGCGAAGTGACAGTGTCAAGTCAGCGGACTAAGCTGTACTCATGTCACCTGGGAACTGATAACTGACGATAGGTATAATACCAACCATCAGTTCCCGACGAGTCCTGTCCAGTATACTCGTAACCCAACGAGCACCCGCATACTATCTCAAGTACGACGTACCGACGGCTGTGGGACAGACCGTCTCCCGTGCTGGGATGAGAAGCGCATACGCTAGTCTACTCCGGAGTACCGATGCCCTATCTCGATACTCCCACGACTAGGGACGTGTATAAGGATGTGCTTGTAGATTACCCAGCCCCCACGAGTGTGATCGCCATCACAACGCCGGTAATCAAGCAAAGATCCTAAGGGCTCTACTAATGCGTATAGGTGATATAATAAATAAACACACATGTACACATTAAAGCAGAGACAAACCAAGTAGCATACTACTATATTGAGCAAGATTGTCTGTACAACTGTGAATATCCCAAGCTTCCATCAAGTAATATACATACTAGTATGATACAGTAATGGCCTCTAGGGCATATACACTAACAATCTCCCACTTGCACTAAGGCCATGTACTGGCGTATCGAAGACCTATCATCTCGATCAGCCGCTCGAACTGAGTCTGGGGTAAAGCCTTCGTGAATGGGTCCGCAGTGTTGTCCTTTGTGTCCACTCTCCGCACCTCGATCTCCTATCGATCAATGATCTCCCTGATCAGGTGATACCGCCTTAAGATGTGCCTGGATTTCTGATGTGATCTTGGTTCCTTCGCTAAAGCTATAGCCCCATTGTTATCGCAATACAAAGGTATTGGGTCAACAATGGACGGAACCACCTGAAGTTCACTAATGAACTTCTTAATCCAGACCGCCTCTTTTGCGGCATCGCTTGCAGCAATGTATTCAACCTCCATCGTCGAGTCTGCGACGGTATCCTGCTTGGAACTCCTCCAACATACCGCCCCTCCGTTGAGGGTAAACACAAAACCCGAGACAGACTTGCTGTCATCTTTGTCACTCTGGAAGCTTGAATCGGTAAAGGACTCGACCCTGAGGTCTTCATTACCGTAAACCAGGAACATCTCCTTAGTCCTTCTCAGGTACTTGAGAATGTTCTTCACTGCTGTCCAGTGGTCCTCCCCTGGGTCTGACTGATACCGGCTTACCGCGCTCAACGCGTAAGCTACATCTGGTCTTGTACATAGCATCACATACATTATAGATCCTACCGCCGAAGCGTAGGGTATAGTGCTCATGCGAACCATCTCCTCGTCAGTCTTAGGAGACATCTTCTTGGAGAGGGTAATTCCGTGCAATGCGGGTATGTTATCGCGCTTGGAACCCTCCATACTAAATCTCTTTAGTACGGTCTCTATGTTCCTGGACTGTGAAAGTCCCAACAGTTTCTTGGATCTATCTCTATAGATCTTGATCCCCAGAATGTACGAGGCATCACCCAGGTCCTTCATGGAGAACCTTTGTGACAAAAACAGCTTGACCGATTGTAGCATAGGAATGTCATTTCCTATCAAAAGAATGTCGTCCACGTACAAGACTAGGAATACGACAGTTCGTCCTACAATCTTCTTATATACACAGGGTTCATCTTCGTTCTTGATGAAATCAAATTCCTTGATTGCCTCATCAAAACAGATGTTCCAGCTCCGCGATGCCTGCTTTAATCCATAAATGGATTTAAGCAACTTGCACACCTTTCCGCTGCTCCTACTGTCTACGAAACCTTCTGGTTGATCCATGTAAACGCACTCTTCCAAAAAACCGTTTAGGAAAGCCGTTTTAACATCCATCTGCCAGATCTCATAGTCATGGAAGGCAGCAATGGCAAGTAGGATCCGAATGGATTTGAGCATAGCCACTGGAGAAAAAGTTTCGTCATAGTCCAAACCAGGTCTTTGACGGAAACCTTTTGCAACGAGTCTAGCTTTATAGGTTTCCACCTGCCCATCTACACCAAGTTTCCTTTTGTAGATCCATTTGCATCCAACGGGTTTTACCCCAGGTGGAGCAATATTCAAGGTCCACACTTTATTGGCGTACATGGACTCCATTTCGGATTGCATTGCTTCCTGCCACTTATCAGAGTCCCTACTGATAATGGCCTGCCTGAAACTGGTAGGGTCATCTTCTTCCAAGATGCAATCCTCTCGATCCCCGTCTATGAGAAAACCGTAGTATCTCTCGGGCGGATGAGAAATCCTACCAGATCTGCGGAGTGGCTGAGGTTCGTTTGGGGTTATTGAATCTAGCGGTTCCTCCAAATTTTCTGTTAAAGCTTGTGTTTCTGGAATTTCATCCAGTTCTACCGTGCTGCCACTAATGTTTTTAACAAGAAATTCTTTTTCTAAAAATGTGGCATTTCTTGAAACAATTATCTTCTGTTCCTCTGCATGGTAGAATAGATACCCACTTGAATCTTTTGGGTATCCCACAAACTTACACAAAACTGCCCGTGCCTCAAGTTTGTCTGGGTTCTGCTTTTTGACATAAGCTGGGCAACCCCAAATCTTAATACGTTTAAGATACAAACTTTTACCACTCCATATTTCATACGGAGTCTTAGGCACGGATTTGGATGGAACTTGATTCAATAGATGTGCTGCAGTTTGAAGTGCATATCCCCAGAATGAAAGAGGTAACTCAGCACTACTCATCATGGAGCGAACCATATCCAGTAGGGTACGATTCCTCCGCTCCGATACACCGTTGTGCTGTGGTGTATAAGGAGGAGTAAGCTGAGAGAGAATACCATTCTCTTTTAAGTAATCTAGGAATTCCGTGCTTAAGTACTCCCCTCCCCTGTCAGACCGGAGGATCTTGATGCTTTTGCCTGTCTGGTTCTCTACTTCGTTTCTGAATTCCTTGAATTTCTCAAAAGCTTCAGATTTGTGTTTCATCAGATACACATATCCGAACCTAGAGAGATCGTCAGTGAATGTGATGAAGTACGAGAACCCACCCCTTGCATGTATAGACATCGGACCACATACATCACTATGTACGAGTCCCAAGAGCTCTGCTGCTCTTTCTCCATGTCCGGTGAACGGAGATTTGGTCATCTTCCCTTTGAGACAAGACTGACAAGTTTCATAAGATGAAAACTCGAATGCATCCAAGAGTCCATCTTTATGCAACTTACTCAGTCTTTTCTCTCCGATATGACCAAGTCTACAATGCCACAAGTAGGATTCATTCGTATCTGAATTCTTCCTCTTGCGTGTGTTTTGTATATTGAGAACTGTATTCTGATTTAGAACGTAGATACCATTACACAGTGTACCCTCTGCAACCAATACCTTATGTAGGTAGATGTTCATGATATTCTTGTCAAGAACAAAGTTATATCCATCTTTATCGAGTAAAGAAACTGATATGATGTTGCAAACCATGGAGGGTACATAGTAGCAATCGTTCAAAATCATAGTCTTGCCATTAGGCAATACTAGGTGATATTCACCGACGGCTGCCGCATTAACTTGTGCTCCGTTCGCTACTCTGAGCGACATATCACCCGGTGCAACTTTCCTACTTTTTCTCAGTCCCTGCAATAAATTACAGATATGAGATCCTGATCCGGTATCAAGTACCCAGGAGGTAGGGCTGACCGTAAAACAGTTCTCAATTACAAGAACACCTGAAGTAGATGCAAAACCATGCTTCTTCTTCAACTGGGTATCCTGGAAATCCATACTTTCCTCTTTCCCATTCTCATACTCATGACTATTGTCACAAGTTAGAGCTGAACCAACTTTCCCCAGTCCCGAATAAGAATTCGGATCGGTCAAGCGATACATTTTATTATCTTGATTAGGGCGTGAAAAGGTTGCTGCCTGGAGAGAGAGAAAAGAAACACTCAGCGTATGCTCTTGCAAGATTAGATTGGTTTATTAATTTATCTAACCAGGATGTCTCCCACTGTTTCCTCAAATTCTTCTTAAAACCTTTTTAAAAGAAGAGCTAGCCGGGTTTTAATTCACGTCACAATACTTGCTTAACCTTTCAGCCAGGCTAGTGTCGGTACTTCGAGGGAGGTTTTCCAACGCTTTCGCGAAGTTCCTTAATTAAAGAACCTCTTTTCTCTGGGGGCGTAGCCCCGCTAACACCTTTCTAGACACCTACTAGGTTTATAGCATTGATCGTTAAGTGAAATAATCTCCCGAGAGTAAACCAACTCATCAGTGGGATCGGGATCCAACTGTCATTGTGTGATAACCTAGATGGAATCCACTCTAGTCACCACACTCCAGAAGGTATGCTAAATCTGCAAGTTTCAGTTCTTTTGAAACTCCCGATATAGTTTTTGCCCCTAGGACCCAAGTGATCTTGACACAGTCAACAAATCAAAAGGTCCTAGTCAAGTTCATCCCGTCATTATCTTGATTGCATTAAACCCACCTGCATAACCCTTGACACAGTCAACAAGGTTCTACAAATGTCCTAACCAATCACATTGTATCCAGCAAATAAGCTACACTTAGCTACCGTTCATTGCGCCTTGACACAGTCAACAAACGCAGCACGAATACTAAGTATAACTTATAAGAAACGACGGAGGGCTACGGCTGGGTTTTTGGCGAAAAACCCGTTAACGTAATGAACTTGATATCGTTGAAGGAACGTGATACATCCTTTTGAAAAACATAGTGGCGAAAACTTTTGCTAAAGAGGTCACTCCCTGTGAAGGGATCTCGGCTCTTTCCTCGTCGAGTGAGGTGCTGGGCATTCGTAAGATGAATACCTCGATGCAAAGCAAGAATAATCGACTATAGTGAAGTTATTACCCTGACGCAAACCTTTTGTCCAAGGGGTCACTCCCGATGAGGGGATCTCGGCCCTTGCCTCGTCGATTGAGGTGCTGGGCATTCATAACCGAATACCTCGATGCAAAACAAAAAGATGAACGTCCTTGTAATAACAGCTTTTTGAAAAACTTGTTCCAACAACGTATTTTAGGTTTATTTTCTTGCATTAGTTCTTTTAATGCGTCCCATCATTTAAATCCTACCATTGCAGAAAACAACCAAAATATGACGTACGCTTATGCCATTCGCATTCGCCACGGGGCCCCGTCATCACCCGTTAGGTTACTTAACTAACGACAGAGCGGGGGCTGGGCTAGCGCGGCTGTAAAACATAAGCAACGCCTAAATAGTTATTATATATAGATATAGCAATGATAGCCAATCCAGATCACAGATGAACACTTTGGATATACTAGGAACCCGCAATTCGTTCGAGCCTGCAACGAAAAGCGGATTACACGGTCGCGATGAGTAGACAAAACCCCACCCAAGACCCCTACGGGTGCGGCAAACTACCCGCCAAGTACCCGAAGCGAAGCAACCTCCCTCAATGCCATGAGTAGGCCACTCGGCACTTCGAGATACCCGGTAGTTTGTGCATCCCCTCCATGGGTCTATCCTAGAAGCAAAAACAGTAAAAAGAATTATACAATGACGGCTACAACCCCGACCCGGTTGTGCGGCCAAACAAATAATATTACATCAATTTACAAATTTATTACATGAATGAAAGAAAAAGAAACTCTCATCTCACATCCATCCCGGCTATTCATCCGCGACAATCCAACGAGTTCATATACACAAACCATCAACAACAATCACAGATCATAGATATGTATAACCCCGACTAATTGACATATAGCGATTAGCCGACGTTCAATACATAAGAACATCACAGATATAACCAACATAGTCAAAGTGTAGTGAAGTTCGAAAAAATATACGGAATTATAGGCCCCCAAAAACAAATTTCTATTCTGGAAAATCTGGGCACATATAATATATCTGAAAAATCCTAAAACCAATAAAGAGATACACTGCACCAAAATCGAGGCAGAGAGGAGACAAGATGGCCGCGGATCCGCGGCGACATAGCTTGCTGCCGCCGCGGAAACGCGCTCGTTTTGTCAGCTCTCTGGCTCGTTTTTGGTGGTTATCTTTAGAAAACCCTGAGATGATTTTAGGTGCATGACAAATTTTGTTTTGACCAGAAAAAATTTTAACAGAAACTCAGGTTTTCGCAACTTTGTTTTATGGATTTTTCCGTTTCGAAATTCGATACACTTCACTACCAAGCTAGTTTATGTTTAGTTAGGCTCTGATACCACTGTTAGGTCCACGTTACCTCTCCCGGTACTTTCGGGGTTGCGGAAACGGTAAAACAAAAAATTTTCTAAGCTTTGTAACATGGACCGTAAAAGCCGGATCTTTGCTAAACTATAAACTAGCATCCTAACAAGAGATGTATCTACTCGGTTAGGGGTTATACCTCAACTTGAACTCCTTCTCTTCTTGTTGTTCTTCTTCTTTGTTGTTCTTCACTTCTTGTAGAGCTTCTCTTTGCTTGCTCAATGGTTGATCCGGACTTTGGTCACCTCCGCGGCCTCCTTGAGTCGAAGACGATCCACCTGAGAGATGTACACCGAGCTCCACCTCAAGCCAAGGTAACTAGGGCAAGGAGATTGCTAATCTAGAAGCCCTAGGATGTGTAGAGGAGATGTATGGATGTGTTTGTCAAGTGAAAACCTTTTTCTCTCAACACATGAGATCAAAGGAGAAATCAAGAGGAGGAAGAAGAAGGAGGTTTTCTTGCAACCATGGAGCTTCTCATTTCAAGAGAGAGAATGAGAATAATATTATGATACAAAAGAAAAGAACCATGGTTGCAAATAATGCAAAACAACATCATTACTAATCCCATCAAGATAAAGTTGATGGCAACTTTGAAATGACTATTATCATAATCCAAAAGAAAAAGGAAAAGAAAAGAAAAGTGTAGAACCCTCTTGAAAGTCAATGGTCAACCCGGTCAACCGGTCAACAAAGTCAAGAGAGGTCAACGGGGTCAAATGGTCAATGCAATTAGCCATCATAAGATTATCACTAATAGGATTAGTAAATGATGTTCGCGGCTCATAATGGTTTTGACCAATACGAACTGTCAAAACCCTAATGAGTCCGCCTCAAAATGGTTTTGACCGAATCAACTGTCAAAACCCTAATGAGCCTGCCACATAGCGGTTTTGGCCGAACCAACTGCCAAAACCCTAATGAGGCACCTCCTCCTTCATCGCTCCGGAAAACTGTGCATACACACCTGCATCCGTATTCCGTAGAATGCGGATGCGCAGAAGACAAAACAAATCCATCCGTGCAGAACTAGGATCCGGCTTAAACCAAAGCCTACTAGTACTGCCTGCCCGAACACCATACGCACACAAGTGTACGTAAGTGATCGGAGCCCTGCCGTAAAAACCATACGGCCTCTACACGTTTCGCTCAGTGCAGGGAAACTCTCTGTGTGGGACTCTAAAGACTCGACACTACGCTGGCAGTGGGTTTAACCACAGACCGCAAGCGGCACTAGCTGTACGTAACGGTCCCCAGGTAGATGTCGATAAGAAGGCCGATGAGGTAAACCCATCTGAACTCCTACTGAGCCTGTATGTGACAATCTCCGTACAGTCCGGTCTGTTCGTCTGATACATCGCATGGCGGGCCTAGGGGGGTGGTAAACGTCAGTCCCCTAATAGCGGTACAAGTCGTGTCGGAGTGAAGCCCAGAACACCCTGAGATAACACTGGAACCTACCAGTACATCTCGCTTGCCCTGGCCAGGGACTACTTGTGTAATGGCTCTCCTAGACACAGCGCGATGTCAACCCCCAATACCGGGAGAGACGAATTCTGTCTAACCGTCACTGCCTCCAAGTGCTTCGGGACTGCTCCCAACTACTACCTGTTTGCACGACTCAGTAGAGCCGTGGTAGGGTGGCAATCAAAGAACAGTGGGAACACACTCGAGGTGAAGTGACAGTGTCAAGTCAGCGGACTAAGCTGTACTCATGTCACCTGGGAACTGATAACTGACGATAGGTATAATACCAACCATCAGTTCCCGACGAGTCCTGTCCAGTGTACTCGTAACCCAACGAGCACCCGCATACTATCTCAAGTACGACGTACCGACGGCTGTGGGACAGACCGTCTCCCGTGCTGGGATGAGAAGCGCATACGCTAGTCTACTCCGGAGTACCGATGCCCTATCTCGATACTCCCACGACTAGGGACGTGTATAAGGATGTGCTTGTAGATTACCCAGCCCCCACGAGTGTGATCGCCATCACAACGCCGGTAATCAAGCAAAGATCCTAAGGGCTCTACTAATGCGTATAGGTGATATAATAAATAAACACACATGTACACATTAAAGCAGAGACAAACCAAGTAGCATACTACTATATTGAGCAAGATTGTCTGTACAACTGTGAATATCCCAAGCTTCCATCAAGTAATATACATACTAGTATGATACAGTAATGGCCTCTAGGGCATATACACTAACAGGTACGAGTCAGCTTCCATTCTTGATACTGGGCTGGTCCTATCCTTGCAATATAGGTTTTCTTTGGCTCATGCTTTTGTGGTGTGGTTACCCTCCAGCTGTCGGATAAAGCGAACTTGCCTTGTTGATACTGGTCTTCAACCCAGTCTTTGTAAGTGAAGCGGTCTTCAAGGGGGTGGCCTATTGCTCGGTGATAGGAGCAATAATCTAGATGATGGACCCCGTTTATTTGTTCGGGATGCCGAGACTCCGGAAGCGTCATCATTTGGTGCTTCATGACAAGGTTGAATATTTTCATTGTCTTTTCTTAAGGGAAAAAGTATTCCCGGCCCATCTTCTTCATAAAGGACGGGTTCCAGCTGGCTTTTCCTCGAGTGTACTGCTTCTTTGATCCGTTTAGCTATTTTCGGCCGTTGTTTGCTTTCTTCGCCTTATTTTTGCCTCTATTTCGGGATTTTCCTTCAAGGCGAGAACGTACATCTGGCTGAGGATGAAGGGTATTGTAGTCTTCTTTCTCCACGAACTGTTGGTTGAAGCGTTGCGTCCTGGCCTTTTTCATACATAGCCATTTCGCGACTGTGGTCATTCCGAATCTTTTGACAGACCTCTTTTATTAGCTGGTCAACCCGTTCTTCGAACGATGGACTCAACGTTCTTAGAGCGGGATCTCATTATGTTTCAACGTCACAGCTATTTAGAAGAGCGTTATCTTCTTTACCGGAGCTGTTTATAGCACGGCAACTATGGAAATGCTCTCATTTCCTGGACCGAACGTATCCGAGCCCGGTTATCTCCATCTTCCCGTTAGGCATCTTTCGCTGAGTCCTGGGAATATCCCAAATCTTTTTGTAGAATTGGGCTTGTCGAATAGTTTGTTCAAGTGGTACACTTTGGCATATTATCAGCCTTTTCAATCCCTCCAAGTAGTATCTTGGGAGAAGGATTGGTTGAATCTTGTCGAGCGCAAAATCGGCACCATGCCAGACTTCTTTTTCTGCTTTGGTCTCCGTCGATTGGTAGAAGAGGATCGCCTTTTCACCTCCCTGAGAGGCACATAGAAAGTTTGTAATTCTTGTACGCTGTATGTATTGAGTGCATCGAGTTCCTTATAATACTAAGGCGGAACCATAGTGACTTGTAAACTCTGATTAGCTCTAGTAACGGTTTGTGCTGACGGACGAACGGAGAACACGGCGCTGGCCTCGTCCTCAGAGTCACTGCCAAAGACCAAAATAGAAGTAGATGGTTCGAGCCTGTTGCCTTAGGGTTGTCCCGAGTAAACTACTTCTTCATCTTCCTCGATGTCGCTCCCAATGATTGGAACGGTGGCGACGGGCTTCAGTTTATCCTCCAGCTTATGAACCCTCTCCGTATCTTCGAAGTCTGGTAGGAAGTACTTTGCATCTTCATATTTCCGGACTTTGTTTACCGAGAATGGGTTTAGCTCCCCCGTGACGGTGTATTCCAAACCGTCTTTGAAATACTTCATACACTGATGTTGTGTATAAGAGATGACGTTATACTCATGCAGCCAGGGTCTGCCGAGCAAAGCGTTATAGCAAGTCTTGGAGTCAATAACGTGAAATTTGATGTCAATGATGAGCAATCCGAAGTGTAACGTCAGTATTACGGACCCCAGCATCCGTGACGACTGTGAGTTGAACCTGGGGATGGTAATTTTGTCTCGGGCTAAGTGCTAAACGTTCATGCAGATCTCCTTTAGCACTTTAACGTTGAGAAGGTTGACGAAGGATCCGTTGTCGATAAGGATTTTTCCTATCTTGATGTCGCGGAAATATCCGGTGATGTATAGGGGACGGTTGTACTCGCATGTTCCAAGGAGGAGATCCTCATCGCTGAATGTGATGTCAACTGTGTGAACCTCTGCCGGCTCGTCCTTCATCTTTTCTTCGGCTAAGAAAGCTTAGAATTGATCAGGCTCTTTCAATGACTTGATCAGGGATTCTAGCACCTCTTTGGACAGGAGGAGAGCATCAAGTATGCTCAAGTGTGAGGGCATTTTCCTCAGATGCGCTAAGACATTGTAATCCACCTTATTTTTCTTAGGCGGGTCCTTGGATGCGAGCTCTTTGACAACTCGATCATCGAGGGCAATTTCCTCAAGGATTTTCTCTTTCCCTTTGTCTCTTTTGCTCGGATCTTTGTTTGTAGGTCCGAGATTCTTTTCAGGCGGCGTGCAGCTACGCAGCTGAATGTTCTTGCAGTTCTTCTTCTCCTCTTCTTTTTCGGAGGTAGAATCCTTGAAGAGAGGGTTGAAGGTTGTTTCTTCCTCAGAATCTCTCCCGAAAGTAAGAACATGGAGTTTTGCCTTTTCCGAACTGGTATCAACCATATAACAGTTGCCAGTCATTTTCTCACGCACATTCGTCGCACTTATTCGTTGTCGACGAGCTTCACGCTTCATCCTCTTGAAGTTTTGTTGATAGGCAACGTATCCTTGCCACCACTTATTGAAGGCACTGCATTCTTCGATGGGATGAGTAACCCTCCGATGATATAGGCAATAGTTTGGATATGAGTCCTCTCCGTTGAAGCTTATGACCCCGGGCGTGTTTCCTTTGAGAGGTGGCAGCTTCATTCCCACTGACAGGGCCTTGGCGAACCGCTTCTCAGTCTTGATTCTGCTCTTAGTTGCCGCAGGTGTGCTTTGGTCTGGTCAGAGTACTTTACGACTCCTCCTTGCCGCAGCTTGTTCATCCTAACACTGACGTTTAGCCTTTTCGTATATGGTGTTCATATCATAATTTTGCATTATTATATTCCCCATTCTTATTCATTTTATAAATAAACAGGTGCTTTTGATCCATGTCTGCTACATAATTGCAGGTTACAGGTTCTAGAAACAAAAACAGTGAAAAGATGATACAAAAGTGAGACTACGACCAACAAATGGAAGAATTTTGATCAAGCCTAAAGTTGGAGAATAAACGAAGATCAATGAACAAGTTCACAAAGCATAAAGGCAGCGCAAGATTCAAGATTTCGACACGAAGCAAACGGTAAAGTCCACAACATCATTCACTGTGGAAATCTGGAAGAAAACTAGAAGGCAATATGAGAAACCAAGTAAAGAAACAAGAAGTAAAAACCAACAAGAAGCAGCCCAGGAAAAAGCAACTGAGAAGCCCACTAAATGGCCGCGGATCCGTGGCCAAACAGGGGTTTTGGCCGCGGTTCCGCGGCCGTGCTAGACCCGTGTCGGTGCGTCGGTACTTTGACTAGTCTTCTTAGGGGCATATTTATAAATGCAGATGTGAATCGATTGTAACCCTAGGGTTTCTATGATCTATAAATAGAAACCCTAAACCTCTTTTTGAGGTATGCCCCTTTTTATTTCATCTATTCAGAATTCTAAATTCGGTATAAATGTTTGGAGAGAGCCATCAAATAAAGTAAGGTTTTTTATTTCATTGCCCTAGTTAATTTTCATTCTGCCTTAGTATAATTTTTCTTATCTGTCCTAGTTAGATAGTTAGAAAATGTTAATCAATTCCCTAATGAGTGAGTAGTTCCTCACTTGTTAGGGTTAGGAATAGGGAAGGCTTGAGAGATGAAAATCTCTCACCCCTTTCTTTCCCATCACATATAATTAATAGGACTCCATGCATACATACACATACCGTTCCCTACAGCACCCTATCCCACGAGGTAGCGATGATACCGTAGTATAAACGACCGGTTGCGTATGTTTTCCATGGAGGTTAGGGAAATAATTAAGAAAGGAAGGACAAGAACCTAGAGGAAGAAACATCGTTTCTTCCCGATGGTACTAATCCCCTTTATTAATTTTACCATAACACCTAAAGAGATCTAAATTAGGGCATTGAAAGCGGTGAAGAAATCTTTAATTTCCAAACTTAACCTAAACCTAACCCTAGCAAGATTCTAATCCTAGTTTAAATCAGTTTAGTTTTTAGGGATAATCCATCCACACCGTTTGGAATTAACTCGTTAGACCAAATTAGGAAATACACAACATCCCTGTGGACCGACCCGTACTCAACGGCTAGCTACCAAGCGACGCCGTTCTTGATTGCGGTAATTAATTCTTTGATTCATCTTTTAAAAAGCGCAAGCATGCAAAACCAAATCAATCAAATGGCTGTTTCGCGTTCTCGATCAGTTTTGCTTTTACGAAAGGCTTCGTTTAACAGCCTATCGATTGGGTCTTCCGACGGTTCTGAGGATTTTTGCACCGATCCTGCCCCCAGTTCCTCTGCGTTGTTTTCTAACGCTGAGGGGGATTCTTAGTCATTTAACGATGAATAAGAAACCATGTGGCAACTTGCTACATAGTCTTCGGTTTCTGATGAGTCGTCTTCCTCATCGTTGTCACTCTCTTCTTTCTCAAGAATATACTTGAGAAACTCTTCGAGGGTGATCGGTGTCCGCGCCTTCTGGTTGTACTCCTCCAGCGTGTCAATGCACCTTTGTAGATCTGTGCGTTTGTCTTCATATTCGGCAGGTTGCACAGGCTTCTTGGTCTTCTTCTTTTTCTTCGAAGACTTTGAAGGCTCGACTTAGGGATTTTTCCCTTTATCGACAGTTTTCGGTATGGGACGCGGTTTCAGCATCCCTTTGATGATTTCCGGTTCAAGTGGGCTTCTCCATTTGACTGCCGGACATGCCTGGAGATCTTTTAGCATTCTTCTGGTTTTAACTGAAAGAACGACTTCCCATGGAGCTTCTTCTACGAGCGAGCATGATGCCCCCGGCGTATCCACCTTTTTGGGAGCGTGTTTCTGTGGCAGGTTTACCCTCCAGTTCTCAGAAAGCGTGAACTTCCCCTACTGATACTGATCCTCAACCCAGTTCTTGAAGACGTAGCAATCCTCAATTGGGTGGCTCACCATTCTGTGATAGGAGCAGTAGTTGGGGTTGTTGACATCGCCGGGTTGCGGTGGACATTGTGGGTCTAGCAATGTGATGAGTTTGTTGTGCACTGCCAGCTCGAACAGTCTCCTCGTCTTGTCATGGAAAAACGAGTAAGCATGTCCTATCCTTTCTTCTAGGGATAGGCGCGGACACATGTTGTTTTGGCGAGCAACCGGTTTCGGGTCACTCGGTTGCTGTTGAGTGTTGGTAATATATGTCGTTTTCCCTTTACCCTCGGCATTTCGAAGGTCCATTTTTGAGGAGGCATGCCCGTGGCCCATCTAGTCCATTTTGGCCAATTTATCGATCAGAGTCTTGAAAGTGGTCAGCTTGAAGAACTTCATAAACTGGGACACAGTCGTTTGAGGATCTAGGGTCCTAATGAACATGCCCACGGTGGAAGATTCTTCGATGCGCTATTCGCATTTTGACCATAGGTTCCACCAACGGATCGCGTATTGGACACAGGTTTCTCCTGACTTCACCCTAGCATTGATTAATGCCATGATCGGGATGCGCTCGCTTGCACTGGCGAACCGCTGTGTGAACAACAGTTCCATCTCTGTGAACGTTTTGACGGAGTCATTTGAGAGCTCCGAGTAGCATTCAAATGCCATCTCTGACAGGTTGCCAACGATCTGGTGAAGCAACAATTTGTCTCTGCCTCCAGTGTTGCCGTACAAAGTTCTGAACTGTGCTACATGCTGGTGTGGATTGCCTGTCCCCTTGTACACATGGAACTTGGGGATCGTATATCCCGGCGAGTACTTGATTTGATCATACCAGCCTGGCTACGGTCGCCTAGTTCTGAAGATTTGGCCAGCTGCTTCATTCACTTAATGAGCTCATATTTATTGAGCTATATAATTATCAAGAGCAGCTTTGGAGATTGTTTCCTCCTTAGCTGTTGATAAAGCCGGAAGGGGGTTTGATGTTTCACCTCTGTCGTCCTCAACGATTATCGGTGGATCTTCAGCCGAAGGTTCTGGATGGATCATCATTCCATCCATGTCCTGGAACAGAAGCGCCATCTTCTTTATGTTAGCAGCTTGTACCGCAGCCTCCTTATCCTTCCTTTCAAGCACCCTTCTCAGGAACTCTGTATCGGTCTCCCGCTCTTAGCGTTGTTCGCTTGCTGATTCCGGACTTTCTTTCTACCCGGTAAGTGCTGACATTTTGATCAGCATTTCTTGGAGCTTTTGTTGTTGCTTCGGACTTTTTTCAGCGATCGAGTTTGTGGTCGATGGCCTACGGAAGCACGGGTTTCTTCTTTTCCGGAAGCCATGTAAACCGTGTGCACGATCATGCCCCTAGACCTTGGGCGTTTGGGTCTATCGCCTTTGGAATTTGGTGTCGGCGGTGGGAGGTACTCCAGCCTCCCCTTTTTGTGGAAGGTCGAAGTTGAAGGAGCCTTTATAACATGCACCCATGTGGAAGAATTCCCTCACTGTATGATGCAGGGATGATCTTTCTTTTGCCGAGCTTTCGATTTCTTCGGTCGGCCGGATTAATTTTCGTTGATCACAGAGTCCTTGACTTTTCGCCAGACTCTGTGAATTTGCAAGGAGAGCCGCTGATGGGGCCGCTCCTGCTTTTCCTATACAGGGACCGAAACAGGAGGAGGTGATTTCTTCAGTACCGCTGTGGGGAAGTTTTTGCGCACCATCTTCAGCAGTTCAAAGCAGTTCCCGGTTGGAACAGCAGTATCAGCTTCCACCATTGGAGCTGGAGGGGTAAGTCCAGAGGGGGAGTTTCCCCCAGCTTTTCTTACTCGGTGCCAGTGGCGACGTCGAGCGTGCCTTGCTGAAGGGACCGCCTCGGTTTCGGAAGCGGTTGTAGCTTGCCCCTGGTTTTGTTAAGGAGCTCCAGCAGTTGCCAGCCTGTTAAAGATCGACGTCCTTGGCAAGATTTGATTGGAGACGGTCATCCTTTCAAAGACCGATCACCTGACTGGAGAAACACTTTTTACAACTTCATTTGCAGCAGGAATTGGGATGGCTATCCTTTTTAGGGTAGCCCCTTCCGGAATCACGGGTTTTTTTGCGGGCCCGCTTGAGCTTTGGCTCAGCCTATTAAAGATTGTGACCCTCTTTTTGGACGGATCTTTGAAAGGAGCCATTGCGGTCATCAGTCGGTCGAAGACCGACTTCTTAGGAACATCGGGTTGCGGCGTTGAGGCACCGATTCTCATTGGTGGGAGCATGGTCCCGAAGAATAATCCAATAGTGGCTTTTGTTACTTGCCCAGCCGGCATTAAAAAATGGAGGCCGTGTTGGGCCCATAAGTCACTCCTCCAGTTGGGGCGGAGCAGGAGTTGCTGTTGCAAGTTGTGCAGTTGAAAGCCATTGATTTTTTCTTCTTCTGCACAGGAACAAGACACCAAATCTTAGTATCTCGAATCCAACGGCAACCATAGCAAACCGCGATTTTGTTCGACTAACGCGACACACGAAGTGTGGAGTGGAAAGAGAAAAAAGTCCCACCAGGCGTGCTAGAATCTATTCACTGTCGGAAGACGAAGACGAACCGGGATAGATCGTATAGCCTGAGTGCTGGGGGCAGATACTATTTGGATTTATCCGTCCACCTCTCCGAAAATGCCAAGTTAATTTATAGCATCGTATATCGGAGGTTTGGACGGATGCGACCATTGTAGCAAATTTTATCAGATTCCCCCTCGTTTGCGAGGGTTTTTGATTATGGGGACACTCTTCCCTGCAAGCGCAAGACCTTGCAGTTAATTACGTTACCGCATCGCGATAACCACTTTCTCCTGCTCCGAAGGTTCACTTCGTGTCGTGTATATGTTTGTTTTTATTTTGGGTTGCCCGTGGATTGTATACGAAAACTAATTTATGTCGTCGCTCGTAGGGCGTGGATTATTCTAAATCTGTATACTTTTAGATTTGGGTTTGAGTTGATTTAAGGACCGTTAATCTGGTTTGAGATTAAGATCGACTTAAACATATGAGTATTTGGGCTCGATTATTTTAGTTTAAGGACATCACGGTCCATTATCACCATGTTTGAGGCGAAGTTTTAGTTTAGGGACTGTTCGGTCCATTATCGGCATTTTGGAGGCGAATATTAGTTTAAGGATGTTTTGGTCCATTATCGCCATTTTGGAGGCGAATATTAGTTTAAGGACGTTTCGGTCCAATATTCAACTTGTGCGCAGGTGTATTGGTTACGTGACAAAGTGAACGATATTGATATGAAATGTGCCCAATTTGGGGCACGATCCGATTTGAGGTGTGCACGTCAATTTGGAAGTGCATCAATATGGGATGAAAGAAGTTGTTGGTCATCGGGACCCGTCACCTCTCTGAAGACGTTGAAGAATTACAACAACATATATCAGAGGTGTGAAGAGATGTACCCTTGAACCAAATCCCGTGTTTGAGGGAGAGGGGTTATGGTGGCCTTAAGAATTTTTGTTAAGGATACTTTATTCCAATTTGAGAATAAGATCCACTTAACAAAATTTCAGGATCTTCCTTATTTAAGACCCAACAACAGAGCATTTGGACTCAGTTGCAAGACTTTAGCAATTTAGCCAATTTGGGCTTTAGTCTGCTTAGTCTCCCCTCTTTTTTTTTGAAAAAAAGTGCCAAGCACTTGTTTGGGCTCTATTTAATCAGTCCTTTTTTATGCAAAAAGTGCTGAGCACATATATGAGTTCTGACGCCCACATATGATCCTGCGGAGCTTTCAATCATAGGGATTGCCCAACAAGTGTTGAACACTTTACTCTTTTTGTTTTTATATGGAGTGCTAGGCACTCTTTTTGGCGTCCACATAGGGAACACATGAGGCGCTAGGCACTAGGCGCTGCCCAATGAGTGTTGAACACTCAGCCGTTTTGGGTTGTTTATGGAGTGCTAAGCACTCTTTTCTTCTCTTTTGTGGCCACACATGGGGACACGTGTGGCGCTGGGCGCTACCTAGTGAGTGCTAAGCACTCTTCCTTTCTGTAGTGTCCACGTGTAAAACACGTGCGGCGCTGGACGCTGCCTAGTGAGAGCTAAGAACTCTTCCCTTTTGTAGCACCCACATAAGGAACACGTGCGGCGCTGGGCGCTACCTAGTGAGTGCTAAGCACTTCTCTCTGTGGTGCCCATGTGAGGAACACGTGCGACGTTGGGCGCTGCTGATAGCATTTTTGTCCATTAATGATCGATAGGATTTTTGTTTTGCAGATCTAGGATCAAACTTTCATTTTTAAGAACCAAGTTCTTTTACAAGAACTAGGTTTCTCTTATATACTTTGTTTTAAGGAATTCAATTCCTAGTTCCTTTCTGAATCTTTGATTCTCAAGAACAAGTTCCTCCAGATGAGAATTAAATTCTCAACTTGTGGGAGCCTTGTCATGTGGATCTCAGATCCAAAGAAAGAAATAAGTTCTTCGAGAAGGGTTAGACCCTTAGATATGTAAATGAGATATTTTTATCTCTGTTTTTTTTTTCCCTTTACCTAGAGTTTTTAAGGAGGGAGATCTTCTTCCTTGAAATTTAATTCTCTATTTCTTTTTAAAGTTTTCTGTTTTTGTTTTTAGAAGCCTATGGGGGGTTCCTCTCCCTCAGACTTGAAGTCTTCGGTCCATTATATAGTGGAGGCAAGTTTGTTAATTAGCTTTGAGATAATCTCTCATTAAGAGATCCCAATTGATTTGGGAAATTATACCCACCATTAAATCTTTGATCCAAAGGTTTCTGTTTTACAGAACATATTTTCTTGTTTCTAATAAGATTGGGGAAATATTTTCCATATGCAGAGTTTTATTCTGTGAAATAGTGATTTTTAGTCACCATTGGTTTTTTAATCCAAGGGTTCTATGCTTTATAGAGATCAATCTTTCTTGTTTAGAAAGATTGAGGGAATATATCCCAAAAATAGAATTTTTTTCTATGATCCAATTTGGGGAATGTTTTCTCCCGACAGAATTTAATTCTGTATTTTTGATGATTTATCATCTCCGATGGATCTTTGATCCAACGGCTCTGTTTAACAGAAGGTAGAATTTAATTCTACCTGGGCACCGGCGCTCACATGTTGTACACATGAGGCGCCACTTGAGAGTTTTAACTCTTATAAATTCTTTTGGTGCTTTGCACACTGGCGCCCGCGTGAAGAGCACGTGCGGCACTATATGAGAGTTTTAACTCTTATTTAATCTAATAGATTCTTTTGTGCTTTGCACACTAGCGCCCGCGTGAGAAGCACGTGAGGCGCTGCCTCATTAATTTTGAACAGAGTTTTGCTCTTTTATTGGAGAAAACAAACCCATCTCGTCCAAACCAACACACCACCAGCAACCCCTCATCACCAGAAAACCCACCAATGCCGACCACCCTCTTTACCCTCCTCGTCTCCCCAGCAACCCAGAACACCATACATCACCACCACCGACCCTTGCTCCTTTCCCCGAGCACACCAGAACCTATACCCTCGTCCATGACGACCTCGCCACCGACGACTTATTCTCATCACCGTCACCTCATCGCCTACCTTCTCCTCTGTCCACGCCAAGTCCAGAGAACCAACAGCAGTCCTCTCTTCTTCTTCTTCTTTCTTTTCTTTCTTTTCTTTTCTTGATCCCCAACCGTCTCGCCGGAGTTGCGCGCATCGCCAACGATCCAGACGAACCATTCACCATCGTCGTCTAACCCAGTTACCATGTCACACAGCTGCTCAGCCAGGTCCAGTCCTGTGTACATAAGTTTTGCATCGTAACTTTATTTCGACGTCGAAATGTGACATCCGTATCCCGACGTGAGATCCGATCAGGCAAGTTATAGACTTGCAACATGCTATTTTATTATATCAGTAATTATTTGATAAATGATAGTGCATGTATTTTACTATTCAGCAGAGATTATCGATTTATAGTTTTATAGCATCCGTCTGTATCCGTACTGATAATAGCTTATCTAGTTGCATACCGGAACATCACAATCTTATTATACTACTATAACAGTTCAATATATTATATAGTTTGCATCATACAGGGTAATGGACGTATAATGGTTATTACAGATAGATATATATGCATCCTGGCAGTAGTTGTGTTTACCGTGTTTCGATATTGATTACAGTTTTACATTGGTATCTATTTTGGTTAGTATACAGTACATGGCATATTCACGACACACTACCAGACTTGTTACTTGGATATTATTACTAATGCCAACAATTTTGACATTGTTGTCCTGATGGACATGACTTGTTGTCTGTATAGACTAGACATGTACCTGATTGATCATGTGTTTGCATTAGATTTATATCGTCAATACCTGACTTGAACACAAAACCTAGGGGGGAAATGGGAAATCAAGAATGTAACTGAAACGTAACTCAGGAGGATATTATTTTTGTTTTCCATGATTCCAGGCATTACGGAATAAATCATTGTTTGCCATGATTCCGGGCGTTACGGAATAAATCATTGTTTGCCATGATTCCGGGCATTACGGAATAAATCGTTGTTTTCCGTGATTCTGGACGTGACGGAATAATCATTGTGCCGTGGTCCCGTGGGTGTTTGAACGGGATATATACTGTTGAGTTACGATAAGAATTACTGTAACAACCCTAACTTCCTGTACGAATTTTTTTCAAAATACAGAAATGAATACCTAAGCCTGAGCACGAGTTATAAGTTTGTTTTGCTTTAGAACAGCAAGAAATAACTTGGAGCTCATTGGTAAGACCTTGCACTGCTGAACCAAAACCCCAGAGTTCAAATCCCATCAGCCATATTATCTTTTTGTTTTAATTTCTTGTAATCTTTTAGAAGCCAAAGAGTCTACGCGTGCACTACACGTAAACTAAAGAGATACAGCCTAATCAAACATGTTCACAAGGATAGATCAAACGACAGGGACACGTGGCCAAAGAACCAAGCCCACCCGTCGGAATTTGGCCGGTGAAACCCATGGATAAATTGGCACCGTCGAGTAAAACCGTCCAAAATGCTCCCAAACTTTGCCCCCTGCACCCTTTCAGCTATCCCCACTAACCCCGCATTGCTTGTTTGCTCTGATTATTTCCAGAGAGCAATAAAATTCCCAATTAATCCAATTTTAATGCATATTTCAATGCATTCTTTAAACACCCTAAACCCTCATTTTTCCCTATAAATACCACCCATCATATCACCCCTACCCACTCATAATTCCCTGCCAAAACTCTCAAAAAATTTCAAAGTTCCTATAGTGTGCAAGTGGAGTTAACAAAGGGCGAAACTCCGACGAAGTTCCGGCGACGATACGAGGAGTTTTCGGCAACGAAATGAAGCACCGACGAATTCTAGACCTCCTCCTACCTCCCCCCTCTCATCAAAGCCAGTAAGTCCCCCCTCTCTCTTTTGCTATTCTCAAAACTTGTCATTCTCAAAACGTGTCGGAAGCGGAGTTATCCGGTTTCCGATTCTCTTTTCTTTTAAAAATACAACTTCTCCTTAATAAAATACCTATAAATTTTGATATCTCATTTAGTAATCATTAATAAAGACAATAGAACAAGTTTAACTTCAAAATAATAACCGTAGCAAGTTTTATTCCACTTTTACATTAAAATACCTTTATATTCCATTTCGACATGCTTATACCTTTTAACCGTATTACCTTAGAAAAACTCATGAGGTAATAACCTATCTCATTACAACACGCATATCTATCGTAGCACGATGAATTTTAGGACAACAGAATACAAGAAATACAACTTTGCAAATAAATCCCTTTAACTTATAAAACCGATTTTTTTAAAAAGTGTATATAACTTTCCATGCAATTGCGCCTCTACAACCCACTTTTGGGGACCCGTTCGGGATTGTACGGATTATCTCACATCCTTGGGCTTAGTAGAGAGAGATGCAGACCTTCGCAAGGAGCATTCGATCTCGATGGAATTTTTTATACATTTTTCTTTAGAAAATGAGATTTTTACAAGAAAATAAATAAATTTATTTTCGTTAAATATATATATATATATATATATATATAAATACTTATTTAAAATATATATAATATTCAATGTTTCCAAAAGTCAAGAAAAGAATTCAAATATTACATGAAACTACCATGATAATCCAAAACAACATCCATATTACAAATAAATACCCTACATTATGAAATTAGGTTTTATTCACTAGAATTTCATATTGATAAAATATACATTTATAAAAACAATAAAAACGATAATTAAATGCTTGATGTGTATTTTGAAATTATACCAAAACTATTTTTACATAAAACCCCCTCAAGTTATACTAAAGGACCCTGGTAAACATAGGTTTAAGCGAGACCAGTCTCTTGAGCCTCAGGAAACTGGAGATATGGGTGCTTGCCTATCTAAGGTAGACAACCTAACAAACGGTGTTATCAATACGGTAATTATCTTGGAAAAGGACACAAATCATGCCGTCCATGTGCAGCAGTTACCGATAACATCAAAACCTAATTAAGGACTTCAATTTCGTTTATACTTGTCTGACTCAAACTGAGTCTAAATATCATCAATCTGACTTGAATATGATTCAAGTATAAAATCACAATTCAATATGAATCCATATACTCAATATACTCAATCTATTCAATCTATACAACTTGACTGAACAGAACTATGGATATATTCCATTTACATGTTCATCCATCATATCCGTTCCATTACTGATATCATGGTTTGGGCAAATCATCCATTTATTACAAGACAATACAATGCAATCAGTCATCCATCTATATAATCAATTAATACAATACAATCAGTACTTGCAATATAATACAATCAATACATAAACACTATGTGTTATAAAGGAGCAGACTGGTACGGAACATATTAAAGGTGGCACGGGATGGTCACTTAAGACGTAATTATATCCATGCCGTTGTTCCGTGGTATTATCAACGGAGCCTTATACTGCGGGTTACCAAAGTCTCTGGTATAAGTAGGATTCCTCTCGTATACACAGGCATTTTCTGTACCAAGCTACAAACAACTGCGCTAAAATTATAATAAAACATTACAAAACTACACTCTCTCTCTCTGTCTATTCTACTTCTCCCTCGTCTTTGGGACTTACCGAGCGATTGTTCGCTGACGACATTCCTATTTCTCTTCTTTTTTGGAATGTTGTTAAGAGAACTCGATACTGAGGAGTACGATACCAGTCAGTAGCATTTGGAGCAGGCCCCTGAGCAGTACACAGAAGACCCAGAGCTGTAGCCACTTGTACTCAAGAAATTTCTAAGTTCCTATAGTGTGAAAGTGGAGTTAACAAAGGGCGAAACTCCGACGAAGTTCCGGAGACGATACGAGGAATTTCCGGCAACGAAACGAAGCACCGACAAATCCTAGACCTCCTCCTACCTCCCCCCTCTGATCAAAGCTAGTAAGTCCCTCTCTCTCTCTCTCTCTCTTTTACTATTCTCAAAACTTGTCATTCTCAAAACGTGTCGAAAGCGGAGTTATCCGGTTTCCGATTCTCTTTTCTTTTAAAAATACAACTTCTCCTTAATACCAAACCTATAAATTTTGATATCTCATTTAGTAATCATTGAAAAAGACAATAGAACAAGTTTAACTTCAAAATAATAACCGTAGCAAGTTTTATTCCACTTTTACATTAAAATACCTTTATGTTCCATTTCGACATGCTTATACCTTTTAACCGTATTACCTTAGAAAAACTCATGGGGTAATGACCTACCTCATCACGACATGCATATCTATCATAGCACGATGAATTTTGGGACAATAGAATACGGGAAATACGACTTTGCAAATAAATCGCTTTAACTTATAAAACTGTTTTCTTAAAAATGTGCATTTAACTTTCCATGCAATTGCGCCTCTACAACCCACTTTTGGGTACCCATTCGGGATGGTGCGGATTATCGCACATTCTCGCGCATTCGATCTCGATGGAATTTTTTTTACATTTTTCTTTAGAAAATGAGATTTTTACAAGAAAATAAATAAATTTATTTTCATTAAATATGTATATATAAATAATACTAAAATACTTATTTAAAATATATATAATATTCCATGCTTCCAATACTCAAGAAAAGAATTCAAATATTACATGAAACAACCATGATAATCCAAAACAACATCCATATTACAAATAAATACCCTACATTATGAAATTAGGTTTTATTCACTAGAATTTCACATTGATAAAATATACATCTATACAAACCCTAAAGACGATAATTAAATTCTTGAGGTGTATTTTGAAATTATATCAAAACTATTTTTACATAATACCCACTCAAGATATACTAAAGGACCCTAGTAAACATAGGTTTAAGCGGGACCAATCTCTTGAGCCTCAGGAAGCCGGAGATATGGGTGCTTTCCTATCTAAGGTAGACAAACTAACAAACGATGTTATCAATACGGTAATTGTCTTGGAAAAAGACACAAATCCTACCGTCCATATGCGGCAGTTACCGATAACATCAAAACCTAATTCAGGACTTCAATTTCGTTTCTAATTTTCTGACACAAACTGAGTCTAAATATCATCAATCTGACTTGAATATGATTCAAGCATAAAACCACAATTAAATATGAATCCATATACTCAATATACTCAATCTATTCAATCTATACAACTTGAATGAACCGAACCATGGATATACTCCATTTATATGTTCATCCACCATATCCGTTGCATTACTGATATCATGTTTTCGGCAAGTCATCCATTTATTACAAGATAATACAATGCAATCAGTCATCCATTTATATAACCAATTAATACAATACAATCAGTACATGCAATACAATACAATCAATATATAAACACTACGGGGTTATAAAGGGATAGACTGGTACGAAATATGTTAAAGGTGGCATGAGGTGGTCACTTAAGATGTAATTACATCCATGCCGTTGTTCCGTGGTATTATCGACGGAGCCTTGTACTAAGGATTACCAAAGTCTCCGGTATAAGTGGGACTCCTCTCGTATACACTGGAATTTTCTGTACCATTCTACAAACAATTGCCCTAACATTATAAAACTATACTCTCTCTTTCTATTCTACTTCTCCCTCATCTTTGAGACTTACCGAGCGATTGTTCGCTGACGACATTTCTATTTCTCTTCTTCTTTGAAATGTTGTCAGGAGGACCCGACGCTCAGGAGTACGAGACCAGTCAGGAGCATTTGGAGTAGGCCCCTGAGAAGTACACCGAAAACCCAGAGCTGTAGCCACTTGTACTCAAGAAATTTCCAAGTTCCTATAGTGTGCAAGTGGAGTTAACAAAGGGCGAAACTCCGACGAAATTCCGGCGACGATATGAGGAGTTTCCGGCAACGAAACGAAACACCGACGAATCCTAGACCTCCTCCTACCTCCCCCCTCTCATCAAAGCCAGTAAGTCCCCCTCTCTCTCTTTTGCTATTCTCAAAACTTGTCATTCTCAAAACGTGTCGGAAGCGGAGTTATCCAGTTTCCGATCCTCTTTTCTTTTAAAAATACAACTTCTCCTTAATAACAAACCTATAAATTTTGATATCTCATTTAGTAATCATTAATAAAGACAATAGAACAAGTTTGACTTCAAAATAATAACCGTAACAAGTTTTATTCCACTTTTACATTAAAATACCTTTATGTTCCATTTCGATATGCTTATACCTTTTAACCGTATTACCTTAGAAAAACTCACGAGATAATGACCTACCTCATCACGACACGCATATCTATCATAGCACGATGCATTTTGGGATAATAGAATACGGGAAATATGACTTTGCAAATAAATCCCTTTAACTTATAAAACCGTTTTCTTTAAAATGTGTATTTAACTTTCCATGCAATTGTGCCTCTACAACCCACTTTTGGGTACCCATTCGGGATGGTGCGGATTATCGCACATTCTCGGACTTAGTAGAGCAAGATGCAGACCTCCTCAAGGAGTATTCGATCTTGATGGAATTTTTTATACATTTTTCTTTAGAAAATGAGATTTTTACAAGAATATAAATAAATTTATTTTCGTTAAATATGTATATATAAATAATACCAAAATACTTATTTTAAATATATATAATATTTCATGTTTCCAAAACTCAAGAAAAGAATTCAAATATTACATGAAACTACCATGATAATCCAAAACAACATCCAGATTACAAATAAATACCCTACATTATGAAATTAGGTTTTATTCACTAGAATTTCACATTGATAAAATATACATCTATAAAACCCCTAAGGACGATAATTAAATTCTTGAGATGTATTTTGAAATTATTCCAAAACTATTTTTACATAAAACCCACTCAAGTTATACTAAAGGACCCTAGTAAACATAGGTTTAAGCGGGACCAGTCTCTTGAGCCTCAAGAAACCGGAGATATGGGTGCTTGTCTATCTAAGATAGACAACCTAATAAACGGTATTATCAATACGGTAATTGTCTTTAAAAAAGACACAAATCCTACTGTCCATGTGCAGCAGTTACCAATAACATCAAAATCTAATTCAAGACTTCAATTTCGTTTCTAATTGTCTGACTTAGACTGAGTCTAAATATTATCAATCTGACTTGAATATGATTCAAGTATAAAACCACAATTAAATATGAATCCATATACTCAATATACTCAATCTATTCAATTTATACAACTTGATTGAACCGAATCATGGATATACTCTATTTACATGTACATCCATCATATCCGTTCCATTACTGATATCATGGTTTCGGCAAGTCATCCATTTATTACAAGACAATACAATGCAATCATATATCCATCTATATAACCAATTATTACAATACAATCAGTACATACAATACAATACAATCAATACATAAACACTATGGGGTTATAAAGGGATAGACTGGTACGGAACATGTTAAAGGTGGCACGAGGTGGTCACTTAAGACGTAATTACATCCATGCCGTTGTTCCGTAGTATTATCGACGGAGCCTTGTACTATGAGTTACCAAAGTCTCCGGTGTAAGTGGGACTCCTCTCGTATACACTGGAATTTTCTGTACCAAGCTACAAACAACTGCGCTAACATTATAATAAAACATTATAAAACTATACTCTCTCTCTCTTTCTATTCTACTTCTCCCTCATCTTTGGGACTTACCGAGCGATTGTTCGCTGACGACATTCCTATTTCTCTTCTTCTTTGGAATGTTGTCAGGAGGACCCGACGCTGAGGAGTACGTGACCAGTCAGGAGCATTTGGAGCAGGCCCCTGAGCAGTACACCGAAGATCTAGAGCTGTAGCCACTTGTACTTAAGAAATTTCAAAGTTCCTATAGTGTGCAAGTGGAGTTAACAAAGGGCGAAACTCCGACGAAGTTCCGGTGATGATGCGAGGTGTTTTCGGCAACGAAACAAAGCACCGACAAATTCTAGACCTCCTCCTACCTCCTCCCCTCTCATCAAAGCCAGTAAGTCCCCCCTCTCTCTTTTGCTATTCTCAAAACTTGTCATTCTCAAAATGTGTCGAGTTATCCGGTTTCTGATCCTCTTTTCTTTTAAAAATACAACTTCTCCTTAATAAAAAACTTATAAATTTTGATATCTCATTTAGTAATCATTAACAAAGACAATAGAACAAGTTTGACTTCAAAATAATAACCGTAGCATGTTTTATTCCACTTTTACATTAAAATACCTTTATGTTCCATTTCGACATGCTTATACCTTTTAACCGTATTACCTTAGAAAAACTCACGAGGTAATGACCTACCTCATCACAACATGCATATCTATCATAGCACGATAAATTTTGGGACAATAGAATATGAGAAATACAACTTTGCAAATAAATCACTTTAACTTATAAAACCGTTTTCTTTAAAAAAGTATATTTAACTTTCCATGCAATTGCGCCTCTACAACCCACTTTTAGGGACCCGTTCGGGATGGTGCGGATTATCGCACATCCTCGGGCTTAGTAGAGCGAAATGCAGACCTCCGCAAGGAGCATTCGATCTCGATGGAATTTTTTATACATTTTTCTTTAGAAAATGAGATTTTTACAAGAAAATAAATAAATTTATTTTCGTTAAATATGTATATGTAAATAATACCAAAATACTTATTTAAAATATATATAATATTCTATGTTTCCAAAACTCAAAAAAAGAATTCAAATATTATATGAAACTACCATGATAATCCAAAACAACATCCAGATTACAAATAAATACCATAGATTAAGAAATTAGGTTTTATTCACTAGAATTTCACATTGATAAAATATACATCTATAAAAACCCTAAAGACGATAATTAAATGCTTGAGATGTATTTTGAAATTATAGCAAAACTATTTTTACATAAAACCCTCTCAAGTTATACTAAAGGACCCTAATAAACATAGGTTTAAGCGGGACTAGTCTCTTGAGCCTCAGTGTAACAACTCCAATTTTAGTGTACAAAAATTTGTTTAAAAATTAATGTATACTTGGAGTATTTGCATTTCTGTGAGTACCATAAATATTTGTTTTGCTAATTAATTACAAGAAGGAGCTTGTAGCTCATTGGGAAAACCTTGCACTGTTGAACCAAGCCACCAGAGTTCAAATCCCATACCCTACATTATTTTTAATATTGTTTTATTTTGAATTTTTAGAATACCATGGGTTTACACGTGCATAACTCGTAAAAACCCCACTACACTAAATAAACTAACTGTGCCAGGGGGATAATGAACCATCGAGGAACGCCGACCACCCTTGACTCAGCTGGAATCGGCCGAATCGGCCGGCGACTCGGTCGACGCTGGCCGCCGCCGCAGGCCGAACTCGGCCGAACCGCCGAGTCACCAACATGAAAGTTGGGCCTCTTCACCTCCCCTGTACACCTGCACACTTTATTTTTGTATATCGGTTCCAGAGCCTCTTTAAATCACATTAAACCTTATTTTAATACATTTTATTACATTTAAATACATTATTTTCAATTAAACCTTTCACGTATGCTAAACCCTTGCCTTACTCTATAAATACAACCCCTAGACACCCCCCCCCCTCACTCCAAAATTTTGATAAAAAACTCTCAAGAAAAACCCTAGTAGTTGTGTGCATTTGAAGTTAGCAAAAGGGGCGAAAGCTTCGGCGATTTTCCGACGACAACCTTAGGAGCTCCCGGCGACGAAACAACGCACCGGAAGCTACGTCCACTCCCTCTCCCTCTCCTTTTTAAGCTAAACCCATAAGTCTCACCTCCTTCTCTCCTTTGCTACTCTAAAATCATATTTTAATAAAACCCAACGGAATCGGAGTCAAACCGATTTCTGAATCGGTTTCTTTCTAAAAATCACACTTTTCTTAAACACAACCCTATTAAACCATTACATGTTGACTATTAATCATTAACAAACATGTTGAACAAGTTTCTTGACAATCTATATCATTTTGTAATTTTTATCGCTCTTTTTCAGTAAAATACCATGTATTTTCATTTTGACATTAGATCATCACAATCTTGCTATACCATTAAATTTGATCACGAGGTAATGACCTACCTTCTCACAACACTCATATGAAATATAACACAATACTTTGGGAACATAAAATACGGGAAACGAACCTTTACATATAAATACCCTTTTGCTAATAAAACCATTTTTACAAGATTTAGTATTTTTAAACAAATCTTTGTAAAGCGCCGCTACAACTCATTTTGGGGAACCCGACTGGGATGGTGCGGATTATCACACATCCCTGGGCTTAGTTAGTCTGAGATGCAGACCTGCGCAAGGAGCATTCGGTCTCGAAACATTTAAAATACGAAAATCTTAAGAAAATGAGATTTGTAGAATTATAATATATATTAAAATTTATTTTTATAAATATATATATGTATGTAATATCAAAATATCTATTTTTTATAATATAATTATTCCAACTTTTCCAAATCAAAGAATCACTTTACATTAAAATACCATGAATTCTATACAAATGCAATATTACAATTTAATACCATATATTATGAAAATTAGGTTATCTTCGCTAGAAATATCATAAATATAAAATCTACAATTATTACAACTCTAAAGATGATAATTAAATACTTGGGGTGTATTTTAAAAATTATACAAAGTATTTTTACATAAAACCCCCTCAAGTTCTATAAATTAACCTAAGGACCCTAGTAAATATAGGTTTAAGCGGGACCGATCTCTTGAGCCTCAGAGAGCCGGAGAAGTGGGCGCTTGCCTATTTAAGGTAGACAACTTAATAATGGTGTTATCAACACGGTAATCGTCTTTGAAAAAGACATAAATCCTGCCGCCCATATGCAGCGGTTACCGATAACATCAAAACAATCAGGACTTCAATTTCTTTTCTAATTGTTCTGACTCGGAATGAGTCTCATTAATCCGACTTGAATATGATTCAAGTACAATCTACAATCTACAATATTACAATTCAACATGAATACATATATTCAATATATTCAATCTATATTGACTGAACCGAATCATGGATATACTTCCATTTGCATGATTATCTAGTTGCAGCCATGATTCTCCAGTTACATCCATTTACTGATATCATGGTTTTGGTAAGTCATCCAATTATACAACCTATATTACAAGTCAACACAATACAAACAATACAAACAAGATATCGCGGGGTTTAAGGGGTAGATTGGTACGGAAGGTGTTAGAAGTGGCACGAGACACTAAGATTTAATACACCTAACCTGAATCCAGTTACTGTTGTACCGTGGCATAAACGGTTCCTTATACTACACTTGCCTCTAGTCTCTGGCATATAGAGAGTCTTCTCGTATACACTGGCATCCTTCTGTATCAAGCTACAAACAACAGCGTTAACCATATAATACAACTTTAAAAGCTACCTTCTCTTTCTGTCTATTCTATTTCTCTCTTATCTTTGGGACTTACCGAGCGATTTGTTCGCTGACGACATTCTCTTTCTTTCTTCTTTGAATGTCGTCAGGTGATCTGGACACTCCGGAGATCGAGCCCACTAGTGAAGACTTGGACCACTTTATTGAAGAGCCAGAGCTTTAGTTCATTGTACACTTTTATTTCGGTACATTTCCTTTTTTCTGTTATGCCATTGTTTAGGCATTGCTTTCATTCAGTTGTATTTACTTTTCCATGCATTGTACAGAAAGAATATGAATAAATAAAGTTGTTGTTTTATTATATCTTGTCTCTTGTGTATTTACTCTTATATTGCTTAGATTCGCTTAGCGTATTTACTTCACGGTAAATACGCAGCGGTCTCGTCGCATCCTCTGCCCGTATACTGGGAAGCGGGGTGTGACACTCAAGGAGCCGGAGATATGGGTGCTTGCCTATCTAAGGTAGACAACCTGATAAACGGTGTCATCAATACGGTAATTGTCTTGGAAAAAGACACAAATCCTGTTGTCCATGTGCAGCAGTTACCGATAATATCAAAACCTAATTCAGGACTTCAATTTCGTTTCTAATTGTCTGACTCAGACCGAGTCTAAATATCATCAATCTGATTTGAATGTGATTCAAGTATAAAACTACAATTCAATATGAATCCATATACTCAATATACTCAATCTATTCAATCTATACAACTTGACTGAACCGAACTATGGATATACTCCATTTACATGTTCATCCATCATGTCGGCCCATTCCGAGTTGGCAAAGAAGTTCACGGAGGTAATAATCTACTTAAGATTTAAACTCTTTAAATATGTACTATACCTGATACCCATGAACTCATACAAGAAATTGTAAGACTTCATGGAGTACCGGTCTGCATTGTCTCCGATCGTGACACCAGGTTCCGATCGCAATTTTGGCAGAGTTTGCAAGCAAGCTTGGGAACAAGTATGAACTTCAGCATGGCTTATCATCTACAAACAGATGGTCAATCTGAGCGAACTATTCAGATCTTGGAGGATATGCTCAAAGCATGTATGTTAGACTCCAAAGGATCGTGGGAAGATCACCTACATCTTATGGAGTTTTCGTACAACAACAGCTACCAACCAAGCATAGGAATAGCACCCTTTGCAGTACTGTATGGAAAGAAGTGTCGATCGCCATTAAATTGGGATGACATCGGAGATAGAGAACTTCTTGGACCTGAGATGATAGTAACGACTGTTGATGTGGTTCGTACTATCAGAGAAAGAATGCGCATACCCCAAGATCGACAGAAGCACTGGGCTGATGCAAAGCGATGTCACTTGGAGTTCCAGCCAGGAGATCACGTATTTTTAAAGATATCTCTGAACCGCGGAGTGATCCGATTTGGAAGACGGGGAAAGCTATATCCGAGATATATTGGACCGTTCGACATACTCGAACGAGTCGGTGAAGTGGCATACCGCTTAGCACTTCCACCTTCATTGAAGGAGTGCATAATGTGTTCCACATATCCCAACTCAGAAGGTATATGAGTGACCCCAGCCATGTTCTTGATCATTCCGAACTCACTATACAACCCGACTTATCTTGTGAGAAACAACCTGTGGAGATCCTGGAAAGGAAAGTGAAGACACTCCGGAATAAGGAAGTCAACTTAGTCCAAGTGATGTGGAGAAAAGACACTCCAGGAGAATCAACTTAGGAAAGAGAAGATGAAATGCGTGCAAGATATCCTCACCTCTTTGTAAACTAGTCCTTAAAATAAAAGTTGTAAATTTCGATGACGAAATTTTTCTAAGGAGGGTAGACTATAACAACTCCAATTTTAGTGTACAAAAATTTGTTTAAAAATTAATGTATACTTGGAGTATTTGCATTTCTGTGAGTGCCATAAATATTTGTTTTGCTAATTAATTACAAGAAGGAGCTTGTAGCTCATTGGTAATATCTTGCACTGCTGAACCAAGCCACCAGAGTTCAAATCCCATACCCCACATTATTTTTAATATTATTTTATTTTGAATTTTTAGAATACTAAGGGTTTACACGTGCATAACTCATAAAAACCCCGACTACACTAAATAAACTAACTATGCCAGGGAATAATGAACCGTCGAGGAACGCCGACCACTCTTGACTCGGCCGGAATCGGCCGAATTGGCCGGCGACTCCGCCGATTCGGGCCGCCGCCGCCGCCGGCCGGACTCGGCCGGACCGCCGAGTCACCAACATGAAAGTTGGGCCTCTTCACTTCCCATGTACATCTGCAAACTTTGTTTCTGTATATCGGTTCCAAAGCTTCTTTAAATCACATTAAACCCTATTTTAATACATTTTATTACATTTAAATACATTATTTTCAATTAAACCTTTCACCTACCCTAAACCCTAGCCTTTCCCTATAAATACAACCCCTAGACACACCCTCCCTCACTCCAAAATTCTGATAAAAAACTCTCAAGAAAAATCCTAGTAGTTGTGTGCATTTGAAGTTAGCAAAGGGCGAAAGCTTCGGCGATTTTCCAACGACAACCCTTGGAGCTCCCGGCGACGAAACAACGCACCGGAAAACACGTTCACTCCCTCTCCCTCTCCTCTTTAAGCTAAACCCGTAAGTCCCACCTCCCTCTCTCTTTTGATATTCTAAAAACATCTTTTAATAAAACCCTACGAAATCGGAGTCAAACCGATTTCCGATTCGGTTTCTTTCTAAAAATCACACTTTTGTTAAACACAACCCTATTAAACCATTACATGTTGACTATTAATCATTAACAAATATGTTGAACAAGTTTCATGACAATCTATATCATTTTGTAATTTTTATCGCTCTTTTTCAGTAAAATACCATGTAGTTTCATTTTGGCATTAAATCATCACAATCTTGCTATACCTTTAACTTAGATCACGAGGTAATGACCTACCTCCTCAAAACACTCATATGAAACATAGCACAATATTTTTTGGGAATATAGAATACGGGAAACGAATCTTTACATATAAATACCCTTTACTAATAAAACCATTTTTACAAGATTTAATATTTTTAAACAAATCTTTGCAAAGCGCCGCTACAACCCATTTTGGGGAACCCGACTGGGATAGTATGGATTATTGCACATCCCGGAGCTTAGTAGTGTGAGATGCAGACCTCCGCAAGGAGCATTCGGTCTCGAAACATTTAAAATACGAAAATCTTAAGAAAATAAGATTTATAGAATTATAATATATATTAAAATTTATTTTTATAAATATATATATATGTAATATCAAAATATCTATTTTTTTATAATATAAATATTCCAACTTTTCCAAATCAAAGAATCACTTTACATTAAAATACCATGAATTCCATACAAATGCAATATTACAATTTAATACCATATATTATGAAAATTAAGTTATCTTCACTAGAAATATCACAAATATAAAATCTACAATTATTACAACTCTAAAAACGATAATTAAATACTTGGGGTGTATTTTGAAAATTATACAAAGTATTTTTATATAAAACCCCTCAAGTTCTATAAATTACCCTAAGGACCCTAGTAAATATAGGTTTAAGCGGGACCAATCTCTTGAGCCTCAGGGAGCCGGAGAAGTGGGTGCTTGCCTATTTAAGGTAGACAACTTAATAACGGTGTTATCAACACAGTAATTGTCTTTGAAAAAGACACAAATCCTACCGTCCATGTGCAGCGGTTACCGATAACATCAAAATAACCAGGACTTTAATTTCTTTTCTAATTGTTTTGACTCAGAATGAGTCTCATTATAATCCAACTTGAATATGATCCAAGTACAATCTACAATCTACAATATTACAATTCAACATGAATACATATATTCAATCTATATTGACTGAACCGAACCATGGATATACTTCCATTTACATGATTATCCAGTTACATCCATGATTCTCGAGTTACATCCATTTACTTATATCATGGTTTCGGCAAGTCATCCAATTATACAATCTATATTAGAAGACAACACAAAACAAACAATACAAACAAGATATCGCGGGGTTTAAGGGGTAGATTGGTACGGAAGGTGTTAGAAGTGGCACGAGACACTAAGATTTAATACACCTAACCTGAATCCAGTTGCTGTTGTACCGTGGCATAAACGGTTCCTTATACTACACTTGCCTCTAGTCTCTGGCATATAGAGAGTCTTCTCGTATACACTGGCATCCTTCTGTATCAAGCTACAAACAACAGCGTTAACCATATAATACAACTTTAAAAGCTACCTTCTCTTTCTGTCTATTCTATTTCTCTCTTATCTTTGGGACTTACCGAGCGATTTGTTCGCTGACGACATTCTCTTTCTTTCTTCTTTGAATGTCGTCAGGTGATCTGGACACTCCGGAGATCGAGCCCACTAGTGAAGACTTGGACCACTTTATTGAAGAGCCAGAGCTTTAGTTCATTGTACACTTTTATTTCGGTACATTTCCTTTTTTCTGTTATGCCATTGTTTAGGCATTGCTTTCATTCAGTTGTATTTACTTTTCCATGCATTGTACAGAAAGAATATGAATAAATAAAGTTGTTGTTTTATTATATCTTGTCTCTTGTGTATTTACTCTTATATTGCTTAGATTCGCTTAGCGTATTTACTTCACGGTAAATACGCAGCGGTCTCGTCGCATCCTCTGCCCGTATACTGGGAAGCGGGGTGTGACACTCAAGGAGCCGGAGATATGGGTGCTTGCCTATCTAAGGTAGACAACCTGATAAACGGTGTCATCAATACGGTAATTGTCTTGGAAAAAGACACAAATCCTGTTGTCCATGTGCAGCAGTTACCGATAATATCAAAACCTAATTCAGGACTTCAATTTCGTTTCTAATTGTCTGACTCAGACCGAGTCTAAATATCATCAATCTGATTTGAATGTGATTCAAGTATAAAACTACAATTCAATATGAATCCATATACTCAATATACTCAATCTATTCAATCTATACAACTTGACTGAACCGAACTATGGATATACTCCATTTACATGTTCATCCATCATGTCCGTTCCATTACTGATATCATGGTTTCGGCAAGTCATCCACTTATTACAAGACAATACAATGCAATTAGTCATCCATCTATATAACCAATTAATACAATACAATCAGTATATGCAATACAATACAATCAATACATAAACGCTACGGGGTTATAAAGGGGTAGACTGGTACGGAACATGTTAAAGGTGGCACGAGATGGTCACTTAAGACGTAATTACATCTATGTCGTTGTTCCGTGGTATTATCGACGGAGCCTTTTACTATGGATTACCAAAGTCTCTGGTATAAGTGGGACTCCTCTCGTATACACTGGCATTTTCTGTACTGAGCTACAAACAACTGCGCTAACATTATAATAAAACATTATAAAACTATACTCTCTCTCTGTCTATTCTACTTCTCCCTAATATTTAGGACTTACCGAGCAATTGTTCTCTAACGACATTCCTATTTCTCTTCTTCTTTGGAATATTGTCAGGAGGTCCCGACGCTGAGGAGTACGAGACCAGTCAGGAGCATTTGGAGCAGGCCCCTGAGCAGTACACCGAAGACCCAGAGCTGTAGCCACTTGTACTTATTCCATTTTCAATTCTGTTATGCCACTGTTTAGGCATTGCTTTCATTCCATGTATTTTCATTTCAGTTGTATTGTAAAAAGAATGTTAATAAATAAAGTTGTTGTTCAATTATATCTATTGTCATTGTCTCTTGTGCATTTTACTTATATTGCTTAGATACGCTTAGCATATTTATT
The DNA here is from genome assembly GCA_030015575.1 of Agapanthus africanus. Lineage (NCBI taxonomy): Eukaryota > Viridiplantae > Streptophyta > Magnoliopsida > Asparagales > Amaryllidaceae > Agapanthus > Agapanthus africanus. Next base: position 317,846,769 of record JASDDO010000019.1, read on the forward strand.
TCTAAGTAAATACATAGCGGCCTCGTCGTGTCCTCTGCCCATACACCGGGAAGCGGGGCGTGAAAATTACATTAATTGATTTCAAAGACTTATAGAATAGATAACTTAGAAGCACAGATTTTAGGATACACATCACATACTTATAGCTCATTGTTTTATACATGTGTTATTTGTTTACATGCATATTTAATCATAACATCATACCTGGTTATCGCTATTATTTTGATATTATGACGCATTAACGTCTGGGTTTTGCATGGCCCGGTTCCTCTACATTTATCGCAAGTAGATCAAGAGTACTTTAGCAATCAAACCGAGTAATGAGGAGCTAGCTATTTAGTTTAGAGATTCTTAGTTTATTTATTTCAGCAGTTTATTGATGTGAGCACATATTGGAACGTGATTCAGATACTATTGTTTATTGGATCCTAATTCGTTTCCGCTTTATGTATTTTCTTGATTTTATTTATTGTGGCAGATGGAAATGTGTTAGCTAGATTATATTCTATTTTATTGTTCTTGATATCCAATTGATAGCCGTAATGTGACTGTGGATGGATGATTCCTAGCCACATGTAGTATGGTTGGCTCTGTCACATGCCGTGTTTACGTATTTTGGGAAGCGGGGCGTGACAGACACTCTTTCTGCGTGTGACCGGATAGACAGCAAAAGTCACAAATCACAGCCTTTTTCTGATCTGATACAAAAGGCTTCTTCATAGGTATTGTCCCTTGTTTGTTTACCGGAATGCCTCTATATACAGGAGAGTGCAAACACAGTCTTCCGCACTACAACCTCTTGCTATTGATTACCCTTTACTCTTACTGTTAAACTCTGTTGTACCCTAACCGCCTTGAGAATTTAGGAGAAGGTGGTCAATCCCAATGATATGATGTGTCTCTGAATCTCCACATCCAAGCTACGCATAAACCGTCTTGCCCTATCTGCCTCATTGGCAACCAAGTACCCTGCAAATCAACTGAGCCGGGTCCACTCAGCAGCATGTGTCTCAACAGATCCGCCATTCTGCTTCAAGCTAATGAACTTCTCCTCTATTTTCTCCCGAGCAGATTGCGGAAAGAACTTCTCCAGGAAACCTCGCGAAAAAGTTTCCCACCTGATCGGCTTAGTCAAACGGGTCTCCTCGATAAGCCACCACTCGCGAGCATAGTCTACCAATTGGATACGCACTACATTTATCCTTTTCTCATCTAGAATCTGGGCGGCAACAAGCAGGTTCTTTGTATCAACTAGCCACTGCTCCGCTTGTAATGGCTCTTCTAATCCTGTAAATGTGAACAGACCGAGCTTCCTGAAGTCCGCCACGGTGCCCTCACGCTATGTTGGTCTGGGAGCTGCTGCCATCTCAGCTGCTGACAACAGTCTGTTGGACCGTCCTTAAACCATTTTGGAAAGCTTCGGCATGCCGCTGATTCAGCTCAATTTGACGCTTTTAGTTTTCCAACATACCACGTATGACCCCAAGTAATGCGGCATTGTCAACACGCCTCTGGTATGCCTACAAATCTTTATCTGCCATGATTCTGAAGCCAAGAACATTGAAAAGAATTAGCAACAGTAAACATGATTCAATAAACAAGAAGTCGATAAACTATAGATTCAAGACTGGTAAGGTAGTAATGTGGCAGGACATGTTCCTAAATCTGGGTTTCCTGGTTAGTGTATTGGGTCCAATACCCAATTACAAAAAAAACCAAACCCGACTAATCCTAAAACCTATGGCTCTGATACTAACAAAATCTTGTCACGCCTTACTTCCCAAAATAAGTAAATACGGTACGTGATAAAGCCAACCATGCTACCTATGGCGAGGAAAGATCTTTCCATAATCACATTACGACTGTCAATCAGATATCAAGAAAAATAAATAAAATCTAACTAACACATGTCTATCTGCCACAATAGATTATAATCAAGAAATGTATATAGCGGAAATGAATAAAGATCCAATAAAGAAATAATATTCTAGCTACGTCCCTTATGGGATCATAAACTAAACCATAAATAGAAATTAAACTAAACTAAACATCTCAAAACTAATCATCAAGTTCGTCACTGCTCAGCTTGCTTGTCAAAATACTCTTGATCTTCCTGCGAAAAGGTCAAAGGTACCATGCCATGCAAAACCATGACGTCAGTGCGTCATAAATATCAATAATAATAGTAATGACCAGAACATGATGCTATAAAGAAGATATGAGTATAAATAATAATCACAGACGTTAGAACAGTGAGCTATATGTATGTCACGAATATTCTAAAGTTTGTGTTTCTGGGTTATCTATCCTAACGGTATTTGAAATCAATTAATGGAATCATCTATATAACTCAACAGTATCCCGTGCATGCCTGGAACCACGGTCAAGACCCTCGGGGATGAATCTGAGACGTGCCGCTGGGCAGTAAAACAGTATCATGTATAGACGAATGATGTCAACATCATCATTCCGGGGCCCGAAGCCCGTATCGACTGATTAGTATCTAGAAAGTAATGAACTGTTGAGTTACAAGTCAGGTTTCATTATTAACTTCCCCTTTTCCCCCAGGTTTCACGTTTAAGTCAGGTATTAACGATATCTACCCAATGCCAACACAGGAACAGACAGGTATAAATCTTTTCTATCTAGACAACAAGTCACGTCCATCTGGACAACAAGTCAGGATTGTCGGTATTGGTAAATTATCTAAGTAACAGGCAAGATAACATGTCGTGGACAAGTCAGGCAGTGTGTATTAAATAGGATAAATACTTGATGAAAAACAGTAATCAGTTTATTTTAAACACTGTAAAAATAACTAATGTATATTATTTATATTGTAAGTTATAATTAATTTGTGTGTATGTGTGTGTGTGTGTGTGTGTGTGTATAAACCCATTTATAATATCCTTTTGCATTTGCTACTAGATGTACTGTAGTCTAGGTAAAAAATAATGAGCTACAATGGAAATATATTAAAATTATAATGAACTAGCATGCAACAAAATAAACTTGCTATTGATACAAAATACGGATTAATGCTATAAAATTTTATAATAACTTGTTAAATATTAAAATACGCATATTAATAAATAACTATATAAATATATATATTAGAACATGTAATGTAGCATGTCATAAGTTTAGAAACTTGCCTGAACGAAACGCTCGAAAACTCACGACGAAATATGGATATCCGCACGACGAAAACGCTCAAAAACACGACGTACTCATGACCTTGGCTAAAAGCGACTGCGTACTACTCTGGGATGCTCGCTGGTGCTCTGTGGAATGCTCTGGTCCTGATGTCTAGGTCGAAGGTGATGGCGACGAGTCGGAGTTAGCCGGTGACGAGAAAAAGTCGGGGTAAAAGCTTGTGAAGAAGAAGAAATATAGAGAGGGATGATGGGTCTGTTCTTTGAGGATGTGGTGACTAGGGATGGTCTGGGTCGTGCTTGTCGGAAAGGGGAAGTGGATGGCAGCGGTGAACAGCTCCAACGAAGGAAAGAAAAGAAAAGAGAAGAAGAAGAAGACGGGGTCGGGGTTGATGATGGTGGCTGGGTTCTGAGTCATGTCGAGAGCAAGGAGAAGAGGTCGTTGGGTTGGCTACGAGGAGATGGGGAGGCAAAGTCGACGACGAGGTCGACATAGGTGCGGTGAGGCTCGCGGTTGGTTGAAAAGAAAGGAGAAGAAAGAAGAAGAAGATGCCGGCGTTGGTGTTCTGTAGTGCTGGCGATGAAGAAAGAGGAGAGTTGATGAGGGTGATGGTGGTGGTGGTCGGGTTCATGTGAGGTCGATAAAGAAAAGGAGGTGGGTTCTCGGTTGTGGAGTCGGGGCTCGGGTGAGATCTCGGGGTTGAAGGAGGAGGTAACGACGAAGGTGGTAAGGTGCAGGAGGCGAGGGGCTGATGACGACGAGGACTTGAAGGCGAGGGTTAGGGCTTGGGGATGACGAGGGCGAAGGTGCGTGGTTTAGGACTTCGGGGAGGAGGACGACGAAGGGGGGGAGAGAAAGAATAGAGTAAAAAAGAGATACGAAAGGAGAGAAAGACAAAGAAGGGGAGAGAGAGTTATAAAGTATATAGTATATATATATATATATATATATATATATATATATACAGTATATTTAATATATATAGTATATTTAATATATATATATATATATTATATTTTTAGGGTTTTACAGATAATATCAAATTACACCAAACTTTACCAGAATCTCGTCAAAAATATTTTTAGAGAATAATACATATACGTAAAGATTTAAATCATCATGCAAAAATATAATTTTAAATACACATACCTCCTAAAAGATTTAAATAAAGGAATTTAAATAGATATACAATGATTTAGTAAATATTTGGTTATCTGATATTTTGGAATTTGAACATAATAGATAAAAGCGAAATAAGATATGGGGTGATAAGCCTGCAATGTCAGTTAGAAAAATATAATTTATTCATAACTTGTAGCTATAGATAGATATATTAAGATCTAAATATATATGATGTATATATTATACTAGATTCATATAGATACACTTTACTGGTAAATATCATATATACTCTAGCACCATACTGGGTTCCAAACATGCAGGTCGAGTCGGATAACGAATACTACTATTCGAATCACTCGCAACCCAAACGAATATAATAGGAAAATATAAAACAAGTCTTAAAATACTAAATATTCTTGTATTAACGTATTAGGGTGTTACAAAAAGCCTCCATGTGGGACTCTAAAGACTCGCCAATACGCTAGCAATGGGTTTAACCACAAGCACGTCAGTGGCACTAGCTATACGTAATGGTTACTCAGGTATTGAACGAAAGGAAGGCCGACAAGTAAACTCGTCCATACCCCTACTAAGCCTGTCTGTGGCAATACAATCCGATCTGTTCGTCTAAGGGTATCGCATACCGGGTCTATGTGGTGGATAAAATCAGACCCCTAATAACGCGATATTTCGTGTCAATGTGAAACCCATCACCCACTGAGAAACTACTGATCTAAATCAGTAATTCTTGTTCACCTTGGCCAAGGATTTCTGATGATGGTCACCCGTGCACAGCAAGACATCTACCCCCAATACCAGGAAAGACGAATCCTCGACGATCCGCTCACTGCCTCCATGTGGCTCAGGACTGTACCCAATTAAAACCTGTTTGCATGACTCCTTTGAGTTGTGGTAGGGTAGTAATCAAAGCACGGTGGGAACTCATACGAGAAAAATGATGATCTCAGGTCGATAGACTAATCTGTACTCATATCACCAAAGAACTGCCATCTGACAATAGGTATAATACCATCTAGTATATTCCCGGCAGGTCCGTCCAATGTACCCACCTCCAGTGAGCATCTATATACTATCTTAGGTGACCAACTGATACCAATGGCTTATGAGACCGGCCACCGTCCCTCGTCTGGGTCTCTAAAAGTATATACTAGTCTACTCAGGAGTATCGATACCCGGTCTCGATACTCTCTAGACTAAGGACATTTAAGGATGTGCTTGTGGACCACCTAGCTCTTACGTATATGATCGCCATCATAATGTCGGTAGTCAAGTAGAAATCATATGGGCTCTATCAACATGTAATAGTGATCTGTAATACAATATAATGTATGTACATGATGATAAAGTCAAACCAGATAGTATACTATCATCTCGAATAAGATTGTTCTACCCGTATAGGTCATCTCCCAATCATCACAATCGCATGCCTGCGATTACAACAAATGACTTGAAGACACTATACCGAACAGAGAGACCCTCCAATTAACAGGTCAATCAGATCATGCAAACTCAATGTGCAGTATGCGCGTGTTGTGTTTAGAAGGTGTTTTGGACATATCTGGGGCTTCGCAGAGTTTAAGGGGTTCCTGCTAACAGGAGAAGTGTTTTGAGAGTGGAACGTGTATGTTTTTTAAAACAAAAGAGAATGGGTATGTTCATTTTTTTGGAAAAGTGGGGGAAAATTAGGGGTGAAAAGCGTTCTCAGGACGCATGGTTGCTGCTGCAAGTGGGTCACGTGCGTAGCATGTGGCTGCTGGGCGCCAGCGGGCCACGTGCCCGGTACGCGGTCGCTAGGCGCCCACGGGTCACATCCGCGGCACGCGACCGCTGGTTGCAGTAGACCACGTGAGCGGCACGTGACCACCGGGCGCCAACGGATCACGTACGTGGTATACGACCGTTGGACACAGTGAGCCACGTGAGCAGCACGTACTCGCTAGAAACACCAGCGGAAGAAGGGACTTAGCCCCTGAGCTGGGAGTTGAACTCCCGAGGGATTTTGGAGTTATACTCCTAAAAAAGAAGGTTTTTTTTGAGTTATACTCCAAAATATTTTATTTAGGGTTGAACTCCCAAAAGATTTTTATTTGGAATTGAACTCCCTAAAAAGATTTTTTGTTTGGAGTTAAACTCCCAAAAAAATTTATTTGGAGTTGAAATCCCTGAAAAAGATTTTTGTTTGGAGTTAAACACCCAAAAAAAAAATATTTGGAGTTAAACTCCTAAAGACTTTTGAGAAAGAAAACTAAAAAAGAGTTCTCTAAGAACTTCAAGATCTTAAATTTTGGATCTTGGATGATGATATGGGACCCATTTCTTCTCTTTTGAGCTTTGGATCCTCCCAAAATGCAATTTTCGGAGATGGGTCTCCTCTTTCTTCCTCACTTTTTCTTGAATGTCTGAAAAAAGGATGGTGAGATTTAAAATCTCCCCTTATAGAGATTTGATGGGAGATTTAAACTCCGCTTCATTGATTTTATGATGAAAAACTATTTCTTTTTTAGAAAGAAGAGTTAAACTCTTAATTTAATTCAAAAAGAGCAAGAAGAATGTTTAAAAACTTGAAGAAGAAGAAGGATGCACATAACCTAAATTGATATGGGAAGAATATTGTTGTTTGTTATTCATCATGATGCCTTATATAGGTTTTACATTTTATATATAGCCCCTTAGGCTTTATAAAATGGCACATATGTCTTTCCTATGATATGTGCTCTTTTCTTTTTGCACATAAGCTATATTCCTTTACAAAATTGGCTTTCTTGACTATATTTATAACATTTATTAATGAAAATTGCATTTGGAATGGGAGGGCCGGCCTCTTCATGCTTGAGCCCGACTTGAGCATGGGTTCACGTGACCTGGGCTAAGGCCTGCTTACTTGGACTTGAGTTCGAGCTTGGGCCCAATTGACTTGAATTCGGGCTTGGATCCAGGCCCACTTTTTGAGCCTTGACTTTGACTGTGGAGTGTAAGTTTTTACCCCAACAATACTCTCTCTTTGTATTCATGGATCTCGGGCAAGACTTGTAATTAAATTTATAAATTAAAATACGTGGGGGATAAGGGGTAGTTTGGTAAAGAATGTATGTCGTGGTATGGGAGTCCACTAAAAGACACCTCTTGAGTATCTTGTGCCGTTGTCCCGTGGGTTTGACGGGGCCTTATACTTCTTGTGATGTGGGTTCGTGGGTTTAACAGACCACTCTCGTATACACACATACCTTCCTTATCGAATTATAAACAACCACGTTAGAATAAAATAACCATGTTTATACATAGACATACTCAGGTTTAATTGATACCCTTACCTGACCACTATTATATGAAGATTCATATTCTACTTATATACATATTCTTTATCACTTTTATATTCATATCTGTTTTGGACTTACCGAGTGCAAGTTCGCTGACGGACATTCCACCCATCTCTTTGTTTTCTTGGAATGTTCGTCAAGTGATCTGGGAACTGAGGAGATCGAGCCGTCGAGAGTTGATCATCAAGGTGGTGGAAAGTGAAGCTTAAGATAAATTCAGAGCAATATGATGAGATTCAAAAGAATTGAAATGCAGAGATTGTAAAAGTTGTTGAAGTTCATAATTTTTATGATACGTTGCTTATGACGTCCAAGCAGAACTGACCTGCATGGGCTACCAATAAAACCTGTCCTGCCCCGCTTCCCAAAAAACGATAACGGTACGTGACGAGGCCCACGACGTTTTTATTTCGAGAATGTTATTTCCAGAAATAAATACGCTAAACGTTTATAAACAATATAACAACATATCAAGAATGAATAAGAGAATAAAATTTCAACAACGACTTTATTCATATTTAACTTTCACAACTTTCAAAGTATATATACGATGTCTGAAACAAAATGTAAAAAATATGAAAGCGCCCAAACAGTGTCATACTGAAAAATAAATAGTTGAATAGAACTAGAAGTCGGCCTGTGCCTTGAGCTGAGCGTAATCCTCCAGATTTTTGAATCAACTCTAGTTCACCTTTTCTAGTTATACCTTGTAGGCCTATTAGCTCAATTAGTTAGAGTATCGGTTGACAGAGCTCGAAGACAACATCATCCGTAACTTTTCCCGTTCCTTTTTTCGACATACTTCTTAAATGAATTTCGGGACGAAATTCTTTTAAGGAGGGTAGACTGTAACGTCTACACCATGATTTCGTCCCTCTAGATTCTCTTCTTATTTTTTTCCCCAATAATCATGTCTCAATATAAAGAAAACGAAACTTTGAACCTTTCACCTCCGTTTGATCTTATTTTATAATTTTCTCGATTCTTTATTATTTTCTTAAATCTTATCTCATTGACTCTGATCGTAGGATTTTTGTGACTTAAATAGAGTTATATGATTGTAATTATAAACTGCAGCATAATTATAATACGATACTCTACTTGAGTGACTTAGAGTTCTACCTTTGATTCTCTTTCATTTTAACTCAGCTAAGTTCTAACGCATATCCGTATCCTTGACTATCGAATCATATCTTCTTTGTTAACTTATATTCTTCCCTAATTTTAAATTCAATTTTCATTCTTTATCTTTGTACCATTCTTGACAATCAAATCCCTGATTACATTTCTTTTATTCGTGTGCTTGCTCGCGGCTTTCTTGAAAACTATCCTTGATTAGCCTAGCAATATCTATTCCGATTTTCGAAACTATTTGTCTTTCTCGCTGTCTTATCGTGATTTACTTTGAGTGCCGGCTGATGAAGCACGCCGACAATACACGACTACGTTATCCTGATCGTTTTCCTTACTCTATTGCAACATCCTTCTTAAGTAATTTCGAGAATGAATTATTTTTAAGGAGGGTAGAATATAACGACTCCAAAATCCATATACCTTGTACCAATTTTTTTTAATAAAATACTATATTAATTTATTTTTGGTATTTTCTGAATATGTTGTTAAATATACTTAATTTCTCCATCTATTTTACTACCTTATTATTTTAAACAAACCCCTTTTTTTTAATTCCAAATCTTTCCATTTTCTTTTCCAGCCCATAGCTCCAATCCCACATCTCATTCTTTTATTGTTTTTACTAGAGTCCAAACCCAAGCCCAGAAACCGTTAAGTAAAAACCCTCTGCCCACTCTTCCTTGACTCCGTAAAAACTCTTTGCCCACAATCCCTTTTCTTCTTTACTTCTTTCCCCTTCTTTCCCTTTTTCTCTTCTTCTTCCTTTTCTTCACTGTTGACTTCTCATAAACCCATGAGCGTTTCAAATTGACCCCACGCTTCTTTTTCCTCCTCTCATTCCCTACATCTCCCGTAACCTACCCCTTCACTTACTCTCTCTCTCCTTCACCTTCTTTAACTCCTATATAATCCCCGCCTTCTTCTTCCTCTCTTTCTTTAACCTCCTCTCTCTCTCTCTCTTCCCCTCCACAAAAACCCAACACCAACAACAAAACTGCAACCCCTTCCTCCATGCCCGGCCACACTTCTTCGACAGCAACTCCAGCCGCTGTGATTGCCTCGCCGTCGTAGCGACAATAACAACAGCAGCATCAGCCGCAACAACAACACAACACTCGATCTTCAGCAGCCATTTTCAATGCGTTCTGGGTCGAGAACCAAAGATCCAAGGCCGGGCCCGAGTCCGCATGTGCGTAACGATCATTTCCATGCCTTCGGATTTTCTATCCGTCGATGTTCCAAAATTGCGTCAGGAGGTATTCGACGAAATGTCTCAATGAAAACTTCCGCCGTTTCCTTACGTTCTAATCGCACATGAGTCCCTTTTTCTCTCTGTCCTCTCTTCCTCTTGTCGTGCTCTTTCATGAATTCACTGTCTTGCCTTATCCTAATACTAATAGGCAGTGGCAATGATCATAATTACATACGCTTGACCCTGAAAATCACAAATGTAATAATATTAATAAAATTGAAGTGCTGAATCTATGAAACCAGAAGCTGTAATAAAACTGAAAAGCTGAATTAAGTGACCTAACTATAAATAAATTATTATGTACTGCCATAGTTCTAAAGACATTTAATTGTACTATGTGAATAATTTACAGCATACTACACTATGAAGTTTTCAGTAGCTAAACATTTGTAAAACTAGATATTTCATAAGGTATTCATTATGAAGCAGAGTGGGTGGGTAATATAAGTATTGCACATATTGATGTTATAAAGTATCAAATTGAGTATTTGTGTTATTATGTAAAATAAAGATTTAATTAAGAACGTCACAAGTTTATCACATTGTTTCTTGACAGTATATGTGATGACAGTAATAATTCATAATTAATGTTTGTATTATAAGGTTGTATAGTAATGTTAGAAGTATTCATTAAAATCCTTCTCCTTTTTGCATAAACTGCTTCTACAACACTCTTCAGGAGAACCTTATTACATGTTGGTTATAGCATGTCTTGGGTTTAGTAAAATGAGATGCAGAGCTCTGCATGGAACACGGTCTCAAAAGAAAAAGTGGATTTAGAAAATAAAACGATTCCTATAAAAAAAATTAAATAAAAAGAAAAGATGATAAATTAGGCCAATTGAGTTAATAACCATAATTTATCATTTCTAATTATTTAAAAGAAAACAAGATTTGCAAATTAGATTTTTCAAGAAAGTACCCTAAATTTTTAAAAGGCTGGGTTTTTACTAAAATACTTTACATTATCAAAAGCATACATTTTATCATAACACCCTCGATATTCTAAATGATATTTTTAACGAAACATTCTCGAGATTTTAAATAATAATATTTTACATAAAATCCTCTCGAACTTTTAATAGACTATTTTCATATAAATACCTAGAAATATGCAACCAGTAGCTAGCTGGTATTTAGGTAGCAAATGGTTTAAGTGACCTATTCTCTCTTAAGTCTCGGTGAGCCGGAGACAATCAACGTTATCACTTGCCTGCCTATTTGAACAAATCAATTCGTATCGTCTCAAAATGTAAATTGGTTTTAAAACTTGTTTTGTAACCTAAACCATATATTAGTCCAATGTCATGAACCATATGCTTGAATCACTTAGTTAAACCTACTACAATCTAGAATTGACTTGATCCGAACCATGAATACGACTTGACTTGAACTGGACTTGAATACTTGAACTCAACTTGAACTTGCTTTATACTCTCTTTGTATTCATGGATTTCGGACAAGACTTGTAACTAAATCTATAAATTAAAATACGCGGGAGATAAGGGGTAGTTTATTAAAGAATGTATGTCGTGGCACGGGAGTCCACTAAAAAACACATCTTGAATATCTTGTGCCGTTGTCCCGTGGGTTTGATGGGGCCTTGTACTCCTTGTGCCGCGGGTTCATGGATTTGACGGACCACTCCCGTATACACGCATACCTTTCTTATCGAACTACAAACAATCACGTTAGAATAAAATAACCATGTTTATAAATAGACACTTAGGTTTAATTGATACCTTTACCTGACCGCTATTACATTAAGATTCATATTCTACGTATATGTATATCTTTTATCACTTTTATATTCATATCTTTTTTGGACTTACCGAACGCAAGTTCGCTGACGGGCATTCCACACATCACTTTATTTCCTTGGAATGTTCATCAGATGATCTGGGAACTGAAAAGATCGAACCAAGTCAGGAGTATTACGCTCAACATAAGGCATATACCGACTTCTAGTTCTATTCAGCAGTTTATTTTTCATTATGCCGCTGTTTAGGCACTTTCATGTTTTTTACTTTTTGTTTCAGACGTCGTATCTGTACTTTGAAACTTGTGGAAGTTGAATGTGAATAAAGTTGTTACTGAAATTTTATTCTCTTGTTAATTTTTGATATGATGTTATATTGCTTATAAACGCTTAGCGTATTTATTTCGGAAAATAATCTTCTCGAAATAAATACGCCGTTGGCCTCTTCACGTGCCGTTACAGCCTTTTGGGAAGCGAGGCGTGATAGGCTCTTTGGCCGATTACAAGAGATAGAAACATATATTTTTAAAACCATGAGATGCACATAAAATTTCAGAAGAAAACACGAACAATAGGCGGCGAATGGCCGACCCAAGTCGGCGAAAATCCGGCGAATAAAGCCCAAATGGCTTCCGCTCTGGTCAGCTGCTTTGGTTCTCGGAGTTGGCTCATTTGGCTAGCTTCTTGGTTCTTTGTCTCAACTTTTTTATCGGTTTCATCATTAAATTGTTTACATCCAACATACGTAAATTCATCTTTTGTGTATTTTTGCACTTAAGATCCTATAATCTATTTAAAAAACATATTGCGAGTAGCATTAAATAGATAATATAACGTAAATGCGGATAAAAAATTAGGCAATAAATTACACCTATCAAATAACCCCCACACTTAACTTTTACTAGTTCTCGAGTAAAACAAAAACTAAAAACTAAGAAAAATAAAAATTACCGAAAGTCTACCTAACGTGTTCCTTTTCGCAGGCATTATGATTGCACTTAGCACGTGCAATAAGCCGTTAAACCCTCAGATTATCCAAGCAGACGAATGTTGTCTCGTGAGGGTTTTCAGTGGATACTACCCATCAAATCCCAAAAAATATACGAAAAAAGATAACAAAGATAAAAGAAAAACTAAAAATAAAGAAAATGAAAAACTATGTACAAAGAAAAAGAAAAAAGAAAAAATAGAATATCGATAGTTTTTCGGTTTTCAAGACTCAGCATCCTAAAGTATTGTTTCAAATCCAGTATTTCTATCCTCCCTTGATATAACATGATCTTATTTTTCGCGGCCCACTTTCCCTTAAATGTAGCTCCTATACCCTTACGTGTATGTGTAATGTGTCTTTTCATCTCGAGACTTCAATGCAAACTGTCATATCAATGTCTCATATCATCGTAATATATATATATATATATATATATATATATATATATATATATATAGAGAGAGAGAGAGAGAGAGAGAGAGAGAGAGATTAATGGAGGAAAGAGGCCATAGGAGGGGATTTCCTCCTATGGCGAGGGAAAAATACAACCTCCGCCATTTTTTCCGACGATCGGCACCTATCATCATCTTTGTTATCATCTAAGATGTGCGTACACCAAATTTCATGTGATTCCACAACTTTTTCACCGTTGATTTAGTGGGTTCAAAATTAACGGTTTACCGACAATAGAACTTTTTACATTGCTAAATCAATGGTGAAAAAGTTATAGAATCACATGAAATTTGGTGTACGCACATCTTAAATGATAACGATGAAGATGATGGGGGCCGATCGTCGGAAAAAATGGCGGAGGTTGTATTTTTTCCACGCCATAGGAGGAAATCCCTTCCTATGGCCTCTTTTCTCCATTATTCTCATATATATATATATATATATATATATATATATATATATATAGACACACACACCCACAACACTTTTCTATGTGGCTGTTAATGTTTCATGAGGCACGAACTAACCGATTAATCGTTGTGTGAGTGTTATGATGTCTAGTCTTGCAACTACCTAAAACCTCTAGCAGTGACTCCCAAACCAGATGGTCTAAAGCACTGGGTGATGAAGCACCCCTAAAGACTGAAGATTTACTCGCTTTAAGCAATTATAAAACTAAACTTAGTATATTTATACTTTTTTTACAATGACATTTCAAAAAAGATACTTCTGGTTCTCCTCTACTATCTCAAGATTCAAAACACGTGCTCGTGCGACTGGTAGGGTGTATATTCACTATATCTAATTTCAAGATGGTTATTTTTTAGATTTCGTTTCATTCTCAGATTCAATAGTTTTCCTTCATATCACTTAACTTTCGGATTTCAAAATCAAGCCAACCAATTAACTAGCTTGATTCAAAAACTTTTTTTTAAATTCTAAAAAAAATTGTTGGTGAAGAAAAACTAAAAATAAACCTTAAAAATGAAAGATAAAAGAAAAACAAAACTATGGAAACCACCTCCCCCCGATACTTATTTATGACATTATCCTCAATATCGACCTTTCACTCGTCTCCTAGATTATTTCACAATTCAGTAAAGAATAGTCACTACAATATTCCATGCTAAACAGATATATAAAATAATATAGTGAAATTAATTCAGAAAGAGATAAACCATTAAAATTGATAAACAAAAATTTATCAAGAACAAACTTACAGAGCTTAAAAATTTAGGAGATTCTGCCCTCATTAAATCGCTAATTGGCGATGATCGGCTGTCGATATGCAATTTGATATTGGATTTCTACTTTCTGCTTTGAACTGCATGCGCTACAACTTATTTCTTATTTTTATGTTAGGTTTTGTAGTCAAATAAGTGGAGAGATGTAAGATGATTTTTGTTTTATTTTTAAAAAAAAAACTAAAACCCTAAAAAAATAGACGAAAAAAATTAAAAAAGAAGTAATTAAAATTATACAACGCTTTGGCTAATCCAAACATCAATATTAACCGCTAAAAAAATTTCTATGATCATGCAGGAGTAGTATAACAAATTATAACAATAAATATTAATTAACACTCTAAAATTGATATACATAGAATTAATATGGTGTTTATATGTGGGTGAACAAAATCGTGATCCAAGCTTTGTCGAAGAAACTAATGCAGTAATAAATAATTGAAGTATAAAAAAATTATGCAACTTTACTAACTTGGTAATGTATTGGTTAATTGGATCAAAATCTTCAAGATAAACATACGGGAAACTCACGAAAAATCTCATAATAGAGAATCCATCATGAGAGACAAAAGAATAACTTGTAGCTCAGATTTCAGGGCTTTGAGCTCATTTTACAGACTCATCTAAAACGAGCATTATCACTCACACACGCACATACACGCGCATATGCACGCGCACGATAAGGGGGCTTTACCCCTATGCTTGACCACTCGAGACCTAAAGGAACCTTGAGGGTTCATTGAGAGGCTTGTCTCGGTATGGAGCCAGCGTCGGTCGGAGATATAAATCAAAGATCCCGTTATAGGAATTGATTGTACAACTTCTTTTTGCTCTTCGATAGGATAGGCTTTCATGATGACCGGAAGTATTTAAGGGTTAACTTCATCTATTAAAGACTCAAAAGGGTGTTCCCAATTTATGTTCTGCACTTGATGATTTGGTGAGTCTAACCCATCTTAAAAGTTGAGTTCATCCTTAAAAATTTCCTCAAAACTTTGGTCAAAATAACCTTCATCAAAATTATCATCTTCTCCTCATATACTTCTTCTATTATAGCAGTGGACCCTTCAAAAATTTCGTCACATCTCTCGTCTCGCAATTCTTTTTCCTCCTCCTCAAATTGACTTGTAGGTTGGCTTATTTCCTCCACAGATGTAGCTTCTATATTTAAAACATTCTCAAAAAATTTATTTGCCACTGCAGATTATTCATCAACATCTTCCTCAAATATTTTGTTCAAGTCACATCCATTAAAATCATAAGTACTCTCAAAAACTTTCTTGCTACGGTCAGTCAAATCAAACGTCTCGACCTCGAACGTATCTTCGATTATATCATTCTCATTACTTACTGACGGCCAAATTGGTATTTTGAAATTTCGAGACTTGGGTTTAGACTGATTCGGATGTGTCTCTTGCTCTCTTTCCCCCCATAGGGTCATAATTTGTTCTATTAGTGCGTCAGGCTTATCAAATTGTTTCCTTAATTTCTTATGGGCTGTACGCGAGGATGTAAAATCTGTCAATCCATTTTCTAAGTCATACGTGGTTTATGAAAGAGTTTCAGTGAAAGATTCAAATTCGGTTTGCAATGGGGAACTCTTTATTTCGTTTTCATCATCAATGTCTAAAGAAGGTGTGAAGGTTGGGCATGATTGGAATTGATTGTAAGGAGGGCCTGTAGGGTTATGTAATGCGGCAGTAAGGTTTCGGGAGGTATCGTCCATGCCTTTTCTGAAATTTGCCGTTCTAAACAACCCTAACCCTAGAATCTTAACTAGAGATTTAAACAAAACAATATGCAAACAACTTTGCATACAAAGTGAATGAGGAATACAACCTTTGTAGACAGGTCCTTCACTTCTAAAGCTCCGTGTAGTAGTCCCTTCACTCCAAATAGTGAACTCCCGAACTTTAGTAAGGGTTCACATGAAGAAATGAACAATCTTGCTCAATGTTTTCGAGGCCGAAAATGATCTACGTCGAGGAAACTCAAGCCCATGCTACATCTTCACTAATATGTGAATTAGTGAAGCAAACATCTTAAACTAAATGGCTAATAGCAGAGAATGATGAAGTAGAAATTTTGCTCAGTTTAGATTTGTTTTTCTCATAATATTTCATCACTTTTTCAAAAGCAAGACAGCTTCAAGAAGATGAAGAGGAAGATGGTGAATAATGAGAAGAGGTTATAAATGCAACTGTCACGCCCCGCTTCCCAATGTACGCTAAAGTGGGCACGTGACATAGCCAACCATGCTACCTGTGGATAGGAAAAATCCTTCCACAGTCACATTACGGCTGTGGAGATATCAAGAACAGGAAAGTAAACTAACTACCTAGTACATGTCCATAAGCCAGAGTAAAAGAATCAAGAGATAACAATATGCGGAAGCCAAAAGATACAATAAATAAAACACCTGGAGTGAAACTACGTAACGACAGGAACCTCACCGCTCGTCTAACAACGGCAAAACTCCTAATCAGTCTGCAGCAAGGTAGAAGAATCTGGGCCATGCAAAACCCAGACGTCAGCGCGTCAAGTCATCAAGTAATAACATAGTAAACAGGCAATGCGAATATAAATATGAATAAAGCAAGGGTAACAATAATATAAATCAGAGCAGTACAGGGTAGTGTGCAGTGGGTAAACTAAACTGTTATATCAGGTTTTCTATTCTAGAGTCTTTGAAATCAATTGATGAATCGTCGATGTAACTCAATAGTATCCCGTGCGTGCCCGGGACCACGGTCAAGATCCTCGGGGCTGAATCCGAGACGTGCCGCTAGGCAGTAACAGGTAGCAGGATGGGCGAGTGATGTCAGCATCATCACTCCGGGGCTGGCCTAGCCCGTAAGACTGATCAGAACAGGTATCGAACTGTTGAGTTACAAGTCGGTTTCATCTTTGATTTCTCCATACCCCCAAGTTATGTATGTCGAGTCAGGTATTCAGTAATCAAGAACTAATGCCAACACAGGATCAGGTAAAAGCAGGTTTGTCTGGATAGACAACAGGAACGGTCCATGAGGACTACATGTTATGTTTGTTGGCATTAGACACAAGATCAGGTAACAGGTAAAGCCATGGTACATCAGGTCCAGCCAGGTAATGTATAAAGGTGTCATGTCAAGAGTGTACGGTACCATGTCATGTCAAGTAGGAAGTGTAACAGGTCATGTCAGGAAGCACAAGATGTCATGTGGGTGCTCATAATCAAACAAACATAAGCATGTGTATAAATAAACAAGCATGAGTACTATCAGAACAATAAACTGGAACATGTAATATGATATGCAAATAGATATAATTTCAAGGATATGGATGCACAGTTATCGATTAGGGTTACATTTATAATTCCAATATTAATTAGGATGCAATTTATTAAACATGGAGTGTTAATATCACATTATTATGTAGTAATGTGATCTATGGATGCAATTATATGTATCTTAAATGCGATGGATGCAAACGGGTATCCGAAAAGTTATAAAACTATAAAATGATAATGTGGGATATACAACTAAGCAATATGTGATATAAATTTTGATATAATAATATTAATATGGATAGCATATTCAAAGCGATTAATAACTGTAAAAGTGGTATTGATTAACCATGCACAAGAAGGTTCCGTTCAGAAATTCAGCGTCACCCTAATTTGTAAAATAGCTTAAAAATAACAAACGTTCTCCAAAAGGGACGTGTCTTATACCAAAACAAAGATAATTCAATAAGGTTTTCAGTTTTATAAGTATAAGCCTCTCAGGTTGTCCCTACAAAAAGTTATGAACATTCGAAGTTGAAAGTTTGCTGCTGGAATTTCCCTGTACAGCAGTTTGGAGACATTTTCATTTGCATTTAACGTTATTTAAACAATTTATTTTGCAAGTAAATATTTTATAGAGTTATAGTATTCTGAGTTAGCTTCGTAACGAACTGAAGAACGTATACTAATGATTTTTCTATGATTTATAATGAATTTTATAAGATAAGGTGTACAGTAAATTTCAGATTTGTCATATCCGATTTTTCAACGACGTTTCATGTGTAAACTATAAGATTTTCAAATGTATAACATTATAAAATGAAGATTATAAACTAATTAAAGATAATAATAATAAATATTATGACGATATATATTTTAAATGATATGGTTGCAGTATAATGTAATCTAGTATGTCACAAGATAAGTTTTCATGATCTAGATTTAATATGATATAAACGGATGCAAACGGAACATCGAAACGTTATAAAATTAAACATGGGGCGCTAAATTTAAACTATTGGTACGGTATTTATTTAAATAGGTATAAAATGAATTATATAGCATGTAGCAAGATTAACTTGCCTCGATGGGTCGCGAATCGGGAAAACGGAACGTTAACCGTCTGCGGGGAAAATTCGCGACGAGCGCACGGTTCACGGAATGAACCCAAACGACGAACAAAGGAACCACACGGGTCGGGGTACCTCGCTGGAACGTCGAGAAGCGTCACCGGCACGACGGAATTCCGGCAACAAAAGAACAGTTAAAAAAATGAGAAACGAGACATGAAGCAAGAAGAGAAAGAATGATAAAGAGAAGTATGAGAGAATATATGAGAGAGAGAGAGAAAGTGGAGAGAGAGAGAGAGCTGCAGGTGGGGGCCCACGGAATTAAAAGGAACGCGATTGGCTAAAGGGGAATCGTTTGTTAGGGATAAATATTAATTAAAGATTCAAAACATTTTAAGTAACAGTAGGATATATATATATATATATATAGGTTAATTTAAAGATTTAAAAGATAGGTAATGAACAGTAAGATATCAGGTTAGTTAGAAAAATATATGCGATGGTTTTAATAATATTAAAATTTGGGATTTTGGCGCCAAATAAAACATTTCCAAATCGCGCCCGGGTCGAGTCCAAAAATTTGAAATTGAAATAATAGGATTTTAAGCGGGATCCAAATTTTAAAATTAAGTGTTTTATGATTAAAAAGCATACCCCCAAAACGGACACATGTACGCGCGCGTAGCCGTCCAAACTCGCCCGTTTCACTGAATGGGACGGGAACACAATGCACGGACGCTACCACGAGGCTAGGGGTGTCAAGTAGGCCAAGATGAATATTTTCAATTTTATTTTAGATGCCAAAATTTGTTATATGTAGAAATGACTTTGCCGGGTAAATTTTACAGTAAGCAACAAACAAGCAAGTTAAATGAAATGAGTACCACATTATGCTCAAACAGTAACTGAAAATTGTAGAATTGGGCTCGGGTGTTACATTATACCCAACTACAAAAAGAATTTCGTCCTCGAAATTCCAAGAATACAAAGATAGATAATTACAAGAAAAGATGAGGAAACTTCTGCCGGATTTCATCTTCTCGTTCCCAAGTGGACTCTCCATGCGAGCGATTACCCCAAGAAACAAGCACAAGGGGGATAACCTTGTTCTTAAGAACCTTTTCCCCTCGATCCACGATTTCAATCGGTCGCTCCTCAAAAGTCAAGTCTTCTCGTACTGTTAGCTCCGAATGATCCAAAACGTGTGTTTCATCTCGAACATACTTACGGAGTTGAGATACGTGAAACACATCGTGCACATTTGCCAAGGAATGCGGTAACGCCAAATGATACGCTACCTCACCAACATGCTCC
Organism: Agapanthus africanus; assembly: GCA_030015575.1. Lineage (NCBI taxonomy): Eukaryota > Viridiplantae > Streptophyta > Magnoliopsida > Asparagales > Amaryllidaceae > Agapanthus > Agapanthus africanus. The sequence goes on from JASDDO010000019.1 coordinate 317,866,870, forward strand.
ACGATCTCAAGGGTCCAACGAATCGAGGACTAAGCTTTCCTCGACTTCCAAAACGAATCACCCCTCTAGTCGGTGATATCTTCAAGAATACCAAATCACCCACGGTGAACTCTAGAGGTCTTCTTGATGTATCTGCCCAACTCTTCTGTCGGTCATGTGCTGCCTTCGTATGATTTCTGATAGGGTTAACCTTCTCAACTGTCTGCACAACCAAATCTGGTCCCAATAATCTTCGTTCACCGACATCGTCCCAACAAACAGGTGAACGGCATTTACGACCATACAAAGCTTCAAATGGAGCCATCTGAATAGTTGCCTGAAAACTGTTGTTGTATGACAACTCCACCAAAAGTAGATGATCCTCCCAAGACCCCTTGAAGTCCAACATGCATGCTCTCAACATATCCTCAAGAGTTTGGATCGTTCTTTCCGACTGACCATCAGTTTGAGGATGATAAGCTGTGCTAAACTTCAATCGAGTCCCCAAACTTTCCTGTAAACTCCTCCAGAAGTGTGATAAGAACCGAGTGTCCCGATCGGACATGATGCTCACCGGTACTCCATGCAATCTTACAATCTCCTGCATGTACCGCTCTGCCAAAGTCTCTGTTGATTGACCAACCCGAAAAGGAATAAAGTGAGCTGCCTTGGTCAATCGGTCAACAATTACCCATACTGCACTGTTGCCTTTTGGACTCCGCGGTAAAGCCATCACGAAATCCATGGTTATATGTTCCCACTTCCACTGAGGAATCGGAAGTGGTTGCAATAAACCAGCAACCCTTTGATGTTCAGCCTTAACTTGCTGACACACCAAGCACTTCGCCACAAAGCGAGCAATCTCCCGCTTCATGCCCTCCCACCAGAAATGCTGTCGAATATCTCGGTACATCTTTGTGCCTCCTGGATGTACAGAATAAGCTGAACTGTGTGCCTCCTTCATAAGCTCTTCACGAATATCTCCCTTTGGCACACACAAACGGGTACCAAACCTCAACGAACCATCTTCGGGGATTAATAAATCTGTTCGTAGTCCGGCTTCAACCTGTCCTCGAAACTTTTGCAGTCTAGGATCCTATGATTGAGCTGCTTTAATATTCTCGATCAAAGACGAATGTACTTGCAGCTGCAACAACTGTCCCGTAGAACGCGGTAGCACAACCTCCAATTCAAATCTTCAAAAATCTGCGACGATCTCCTTCTGCGTAGTTAACACCTGAATTACTGGTAACCGACTAAGCGCATCCGACACAACATTAACCTTCCCCGGATGGTACTTAAGATCAAGATCGTAGTCAGCCATCAGCTCCAACCATCTACGCTGCTTCATGTTAAGCTCCTTCTGTGTGAATACATACTTCAAGCTCTTATGATCTGTAAAAACTTCGACTCTTTCGCCCAAAAGGTAGTGTCTCCAAATCTTCAAAGCGAAAATCACAGCCGCAAGCTCCAAGTCATGAGTTGGATAATTCTTCTCATGGGTCTTCAACTGTCTCGATGCGTATGCTACAACCTTCCCATACTGCATCAAAACACATCCCAATCCTTTCCCAGATGCGTCGCTGTGAATCACCAATCCTCCGAAATTGTCTGGCACGGTCAGAATAGGGGCGGTTATCAACTTCTGCTTCAACGTCTCGAAAGCTAACGCACACTTATCCGCCCATACAAAAGGTACCTCCTTGCGCGTAAGCTTGGTCCACGGCTCTGCCAGACGAGCAAAGTTCTCCACACATCTCCTGTAGTATCCGGCTAATCCAAGGAAACTTCTTATCTCAGCAACATTCTTTGGAATAGGCCAATCTCGAACTGTTGCAATCTTTTCTGGATCGACGGCAATGCCATCGCTAGACACAACATGCCCCAAAAACCTTACTTCCTCCAGCCAAAACTCGCACTTACTCATCTTCGCATACAATTTCTCCTGTCTCAACGTCTGCAGTGCGATCTTCAAATGCTCAGCATGCTCTTCAAAACTCTTCGAGTAAACCAGAATATCGTCAATGAATACCACAATGAACTGATCCAAGAACGGTGAAAAGATTCGGTTCATCAAGTCCATGAATACTGCCGGCGCATTCGTTACTCCGAAGGGCATCACTAAGTACTCGTAATGTCCATACCGAGTTCGGAACGCCGTCTTGCAAATATCTTCTGTTTTCACTCGGACCTGATGATATCCGGATCGTAAATCCAACTTCGAGAATACCCTCGCCCCACTAAGCTGCTCAAAAGTTCTCCAATGCGAGGGATCGGGTACTTGTTCTTGATAGCCACCTGGTTTAATTCTCGATAGTCGATGCACATCCTTCTTGTGCCATCCTTCTTCTTTACTAGAAGAACTGGAGCTCCCCAAGGCGAGTTACTGCTTCGAATCCAACCCCTTTCAAGCAATTCAGCAACCTGTTTCTTTACTTCTTCCAACTCTACTGGCGCCATTGGATAATACGCTTTAGATACTGGCGCTGCACCAGGAATAAGATCAATTGTGAACTCCACGTCTCTCCTCGGCGGTAAACCCGATATATCTTCAAACACGTCCATAGAATCACGAACAACGGCCGGCTCTTTACTTTCATCACTTCCATTGATGCAAGAATATTGTTTGTCGGCCTAGCCCTAAACTCGACCGGCCCGACCGAACTGCTTCCTTAACGCAACTGCTGTCTGCTGCAAACTCCCTTTCATCCCAGATAAACTCTGCTGCTCTTGGCTGCTGCACGTATTTGTGAGAAAGTGGTCAAACCCAGGGAGACAATCTGCCTCTGGATGTCCACGTCCAGTCTGCGCATGAACCTCCGTGCCTTGTCTGCATCGTTAGCAACTAAAGGTCCAGCGAAACTACTGAGTCTCGTCCATTCTGCTACATGCACATCTACGGGTGCTACTTTCTGCTTTAGTCCGATGAACTTCTCTTCCATTTCCTCCCGTGCAGTCCGCAGGAAGAACTTCTCCAGGAAACTCTTAGAAAAATCCGCCCACTTGATCGGCTTGGGCAAGCGGGTCTCCTCAACAAGCCACCATTCTCGGGCGTAGTCCACTAGCTGAATGCGTACCACAATAACTTTTTTGTCGTCTGGAATCTGTGCCGCAAAAAGCAAGTTCTCTGTGTCAACTAGCCACTGCTCCACTGGGAACGGCTCCTTTAAACCAGTAAATGTAGACGGACCCAACCGCCTAAAATCTGCTACGATCCCTACTCGGTCAACTGGTCTAGCTCCAACATTGTTCACAGACTGCTGAACGATCTGCAAACCTTCCCGAAACGAGTCCGCTTGCTGCTGGATCAGCTCAGTCTGTTTCTTTGATTCTTCAGCATTCCTCTTATCACTCCAAGCATGGCGGCTTCTTCCACACGCCTCTGGTATGTCTTCAATTTCTTACCGGCCATAATCCTGAACTCAAAATACCCAACATTAGCATGATGATAGATTTTGAATATAGATCAAGGCTAGAACTCCAAGATACTTAAATAGAGTACCGCATTGTAACTATGCCGCGGTATCATAGCCACAATTACATAACTCCATCCAAGTCGCCTAAGTCCTAGAGATAACAAGGAATCAGGTTTTCGAATCGATATGCAAAGGAAGTTTGCACATCGTAAAAAATGTAATCAGGAAGAATGTGATTCAAGAATGGTAAAACGGTCAAGGTGGTAGGACATGTTTCCTAAACACGGGTATTCTGATTTGTGTATTGGGTACAATACCCAACTACAAAAGAATCAACCCGACTATCCTATGGCTCTGATACCAAAAGAACCATGTCACGCCCCGCTTCCCAATGTACGCTAAAGTGGGCACGTGACATAGCCAACCATGCTACCTGTGGATAGGAAAAATCCTTCCACAGTCACATTACGGCTGTGGAGATATCAAGAACAGGAAAGTAAACTAACTACCTAGTACATGTCCATAAGCCAGAGTAAAAGAATCAAGAGATAACAATATGCGGAAGCCAAAAGATACAATAAATGAAACACCTGGAGTGAAACTACGTACCGACAGGAACCTCACCGCTCGTCTAACAGCGGCAAAACTCCTAATCAGTCTGCAGCAAGGTAGAAGAATCTGGGCCATGCAAAACCCAGACGTCAGCGCGTCAAGTCATCAAGTAATAACATAGTAAACAGGCAATGCGAATATAAACATGAATAAAGCAAGGGTAACAATAATATAAATCAGAGCAGTACAGGGTAGTGTGCAGTGGGTAATTAAACTGTTATATCAGGTTTTCTATTCTAGAGTCTTTGAAATCAATTGATGAATTATCGATGTAACTCAATAGTATCCCGTGCGTGCTCGGGACCACGGTCAAGATCCTTGGGGCTGAATCCGAGACGTGCCGCTAGGCAGTAACAGGTAGCAGGATGGGTGAGTGATGTCAGCATCATCACTCTGGGGCTGGCCTAGCCTGTAAGACTGATCAGAACAGGTATCGAACTGTTGAGTTACAAGTCGGTTTCACCTTTGATTTCCCCATACCCCCAAGTTATGTATGTCGAGTCAGGTATTCAGTAATCAAGAACTAATGCCAACACAGGATCAGGTAAAAGCAGGTTTGTCTGGATAGACAACAGGAACAGTCCATGAGGACTACATGTTATGTTTGTTGGCATTAGACACAAGATCAGATAACAGGTAAAGCCATGGTACATCAGGTCCAGCCAGGTAATGTATAAAGGTGTCATGTCATGTCAAGAGTGTACGGTACCATGTCATGTCAAGTAGGAAGTGTAACAGGTCATGTCAAGAAGCACAAGATGTCATATGGGTGCTCATAATCAAACTAACATAAGCATGTGTATAAATAAACAAGCATGAGTACTATCAGAACAATAAACTGGAACATGTAATATGATATGCAAATAGATATAATTTCAAGGATATGGATGCACAGTTATCGATTAGGGTTACATTTATAGTTCCAATATTAATTAGGATGTAATTTATTAAACATGGAGTGTTAATATCACATTATTATGTAGTAATGTGATCTATGGATGCAATTATATGTATCTTAAATGCGATGGATGCAAACGGGTATCCGAAAAGTTATAAAACTATAAAATGGTAATGTGGGATGTACAACTAAGCAATATGTGATATAAATATTGATATAATAATATTAATATAGATAGCATATTCAAAGCGATTAATAACTGTAAAAGTGGTATTGATTAACCATGCACAAGATGGTTCCGTTCAGAAATTCAGCGTCATCCTAATTTGTAAAATAGCTTAAAAATAACAAACGTTCTCCAAAAGGGACGTGTCTTATACCAAAACAAAGATAATTCAATAAGGTTTTCATTTTTATAAGTATAAGCCTCTCAGGTTGTCCCTACAAAAAGTTATGAACATTCGAAATTGAAAGTTTGCTGCTGGAATTTCCCTGGACAGCAGTTTGGAGACATTTTCATTTGCATTTTACGTTATTTAAATAATTTATTTTGCAAGTAAATATTTTATAGAGTTATAGTATTCTGAGTTAGCTTCGTAACGAACTAAAGAACGTATACTAATGATTTTTCTATGATTTATAATGAATTTTATAAGATAAGGTGTACAGTAAATTTCAGATTTGTCATATCCGATTTTTCAACGACGTTTCATGTGTAAACTATAAGATTTTCAAATGTATAACATTATAAAATGAAGATTATAAACTAATTAAAGATAATAATAATAAATATTATGACGATATATATTTTAAATGATATGGTTGCAGTATAATGTAATCTAGTATGTCACAAGATAAGTTTTCATTATCTAGATTTAATATGATATAAACGGATGCAAACGGAACATCGAAACGTTATAAAATTAAACATGGGGCGCTAGATTTAAACTATAGGTATGGTATTTATTTAAATAGGTATAAAATGAATTATATAGCATGTAGCAAGATTAACTTGCCTCGATGGGTCGCGAATCGGGAAAACGGAACGTTAACCGTCGGCGGGGAAAATTCGCGACGAGCGCACGGTTCACGGAATGAACCCAAACGACGAACAAAGGAACCACACGGGTCGGGGTACCTCGCTGGAACGTCGAGAAGCGTCACCGGCACGACGGAATTCCGGCAACAAAAGAACAGTTAAAAAAATGAGAAACGAGACATGAAGCAAGAAGAGAAAGAATGATAAAGAGAAATATGAGAGAATATATGAGAGAGAGAAAGAAAGTGGAGAGAGAGAGAGAGAGAGAGAGAGAGCTGCAGGTGGGGGCCCACGGAATTAAAAGGAACGCGATTGGCTAAAGGGGAATCGTTAGTTAGGGATAAATATTAATTAAAGATTCAAAACATTTTAAGTAACAGTAGGATATATATATAGGTTAATTTAAAGATTTAAAAGATAGGTAATGAATAGTAAGATATCAGGTTAGTTAGAAAAATATATGCGATGGTTTTAATAATATTAAAATTTGGGATTTTGGCGCCAAATAAAACATTTCCAAATCGCGCCCGGGTCGAGTCCAAAAATTTGAAATTGAAATAATAGGATTTTAAGCGGGATCCAAATTTTAAAATTAAGTGTTTTATGATTAAAAAGCATACCCCCAAAACGGACACATGTACGCGCGCGTAGCCGTCCAAACTCGCCCGTTTCACTGAACGGGACGGGAACACAATGCACGGACGCTACCACGAGGCTAGGGGTGTCAAGTAGGCCAAGATGAATATTTTCAATTTTATTTTAGATGCCAAAATTTGTTATATGTAGAAATGACTTTGCCGGGTAAATTTTACAGTAAGCAATAAACAAGCAAGTTAAATAAAATGAGTACCACATTATGCTCAAACAGTAACTGAAAATTGTAAAATTGGGCTCGGGTGTTACAGCAACCATGGGTGAGTTTATGTCATACACAAACTCATGTAGAGAACAAACCATGGTGTAAGGTTAATGGTTAGGTTAACAAATATCTTAAGAAAGACAACAACAAGTTGACTAAGTCAATATTCTATAAGCTTCTTCCAAGCTCAACCATGACTAATTCCAAATGATTTTGAATTACTTAATAATAAATATTAATCCCACATTAAATCAAGCATGGTGTCAGTCTCATACATCCATGTTGTATGTGTAACCTAACATGACACAATAATATATATCACATATATATTTTATGTAAAAAGAAAACAATACAATTAACATATATCACATATATGTTAAGTGTATCATAAGCGAGAAAAAGAAATGCTTAAGTGAGATAATATTAGTTAATGTAATTTAATATATTAAATATATAATTATATATTAAATTATTAAATCAACACTTGATTTAATAATCCGGCTATATCACATAAAACCGACTAATATCAAATGTAACAACTTATCGAATCAACACTTGATCCGATAACCCAGCTATATCACATATAACCGACTGATGTCACAAATCGTGAGAATAGAATGCGGTATCTCATACGCGCATTAATTTCGGTCCCACACATATCACATATATGCTCCTACTCCGTTTTGCATGAATCAGGAAAGCTCTGTATAGGACTTTAAAGGCTCGTCAATACGCCGGCAGTAGGTGATGATCATATCAAACACCCACAAGCCGCAAGCGGTCTGCTAAACGTAACGGCCACCCAGGTATTGAGCGATCAGAAGATCAATAAGCAAGCCTGCTCATACTCCTGCGAATCCAATCAGTAACACTACCGTACAGTCCGGTCTCTTCGTCAGATATGTCGCATATCACAGCCTAGGGGAGGTATAACGTTAGACCCCAATAGCCTAATAAGTCATGCTGACGCAAGGTCCATAACAGTTCGAGAAACTACTGATAACACTTACCGGTAGATCTCAGCAATCCTGGCAAGGGATTTTTTGTTATGGCCAATCGAGCATAGCGCAACATCAACTCCCAATACCGGGAGAGATGAATCCCCTCCTATCGCTCATTGCCTCCATGTGACTCGGGAATGTACCCAAAAACCATCTTTTTGCACAATCTCTTGACCGTGGTATGATGGAAATCAAAGCACAGTGGGAATCGCACAAGACTCTATGACAATCTCAGGTCGACATACTAGCCTGTACCAGTGTTATCAGAGAACTGCTATCTGACGATAGGTATAATACCATCTAGGAGTTCTCGATGAGTCCATCCAGTGTACCCAGTCTCCACTGAGCACCAGTATATCTTCTCTGATGTCAAACACCAATGGATATGGGATCATCCATCGCCCATCATATGGGTCAAGAAGTGCATACGCTAGTCTACTCTGGAGTATCGATGCCCTGTCTCGATACTCCCACGACTAGGAACATTTGAAGGATATACTTACCGACTACCATTGCCCCACTAGTATGATCTGCATCATAATCCTGGCAGTCAAGTACTCATCTTAAGGGCTTTATCAACATGTAATAGAGAGACAATAAGTGTACATGTTAAGATAAAGAGTAACCAGATAGTATACTATCATGTCGAGCAAGAAAGTCCTCCCTATATATGTCCAAGCATCCACTACAATATATATCACATGTACAGTAAGGGCCTCTAGGGCATACATATAACTAACAATCTCCCACTTGCACTAAGACCATTTGTTGCAGTATCTCATACTCAACGTCTTATAGAAGTCTCTCTAGGGAACGGCCTTCGTGAGTGGATCCGCCGTGTTATCCTTCGTGTCAACTCTCCTAACCTCGATCCCTTGGAGATCAACCAATCTCCTATGTTCAAGACTCTATGACAATTTCTTGTTCAGGTGATACTGTTCTCAGAATATGTCTGGAACGCTGATGGGACCTACGTTCCTAAGCCAAATCCACAACTCTATTGTTGTCACAATAACAGTTATTGGACGCTCAATGGTAGGAACCTTGTTCATCTCATGAACAAGAAATGTCCAGACAACCTCTTTGGTAGCATCGTTGGTAGCGATGTATCTAGCCTTTATCGTCTAGTATGCCTCGGTATATAGTTTGGAACTCTTCCAACATACCGTCCCTCCACTGAGGGTAAAGACAATGCTTGTGACTGACTCTCATTCGACCTTATCACTCTTGAAGTTTGAACCAAGAACATTCATTTAGTGCTTCTCAAGTACTTAAGAATGTCCTCCACAGCTGTCCAGTGATTTTCCCAAGATCCGATTGATTCCTGATCACTACACCTAGCGAGTCATCTACATCTGGTCGGTACACAACATCGCATATCTGATAGACCCTATTGCCGAAGCATAGGTTATCCCTTGCGCGCGAGCTCTCTCCAAATCTGTCTTGGAAGACTTCTTTTTGGAAATAGTGATTCCTGAGTAAGTGGACGAACCACCATACTTAGAATATTCTATACTAAACCCCTTTAGTACGGTGTTAATGTATCTGGATTTGGGACACTCCCAACATCCACTTATATCTATCACCATATATCATAATCCACAAGATGAAGTAGGTATCATCCTGATCTTCCATGGAGAATTCTCGTGATACGAGGAGCTTGACCGAGTGTAGCATAGGAAACCATTTATTATTAATAGTATGTCATCTACGTACAATACGTGTAAGACAACCTTACTCTCTACAACATTCTTGTATATATAAGGTTCATCTACCATTTTGATGAAGTCAAACTCTTTGACTGCCATATCAAAACAGATGTTCCAACTCCGCGATGCATGCATTGATCCTGATGGATTTAAGCATAGTTTTGAAAGTCTCAACTTTTCCATTTATATCAAGAATCTTCTCAAGATCCATTTGCTCCCAATAGGTTTTACCCCTTCAGGTGCAATATGCAAAGTCATACTTTGTTGGTGTACATGGATTCCATCTTTGATCGTATAGCATCCAGCCTTTTCATAGAGTCGCCACTTGTGATGGCCTGCGTGAACCTGGTTGGGTCATCATCTACCATGATGCAATTCTCGCTCCCACTGTCACCGAGAAGACCGTAGTATCTCTCAAATGGATGAGAAACCCTACCAGATTCACTAAGAGGCTGAGATTCGTTGGAGACTATTAAATCCTTTGGTTTTACCAAATCATCAGTTGTTAGTTTGTCTAGCTGGAACTGCTTCCAGTTCTATCCCATGACCTCTAATTTCTTCACAAGAAATTCCTTTTCTAAAAAGCTGGCATGCTGAGAAACAAAACGCCTTTTTCTCCTCAGAGTGATAGAAGATATTCCCTTATAAATGTTTGGGATATCCTAACAAACTTATACAGAACCGACCTTATCTCGAGGTTGTCCGGATTCTACCTTTCAACATAGGGCGGACAACCTCATATCTTAACTGGTTTAAGACATGGTCTCTTCCCATACCATATCTCATATGAAGTGGTAGGCACTGATTTGGTTGGAACCCCATTCAATAGGTATGCAGCTTTTCAAGTGCATAACACCAAAAGGAAACAGGTAACTCAGCAGTACTCATCATAGAGAGTACCATATCTCATAGGATGCGATACCTCCACCCCGATACACCATTGTGCTATGGTGTACTCGAAGGAGTAAGCTGAGAGAGAATCACATTCTCCTTTTAGAAACTCTAGGAACTCCTTGCACAAGTATTCGCCTCCTCGATCATATTGAAGAACTCAATACTTCTACCCGTCTGGTTCTTAACTTCAAGCTTATATTCCCTGAATTTCTCTAAAGCTTCAGACTTGTGTTTCAATAGGAACACATGTCTGAACCTTGAGAGATTGTCGATAAATGTAATGAAGTACAAAGAACAAACCCTGGCATTTATAGACATAGGACCGTATACATCATCATGTATTCGTCCCAAGAGTTCAGTAACTCTTTCTCAGTTTCCAGTAAACGGAGTATCGGTCATTTTACCTTTGAGACAAGACTGGCAAGTAGCATAAGATGAAAATTCGAACAGATTCTCATATTCATTCTTATGTAACTTAGCTGGTCGTGTCGTATTGATATGACCTAGTCTACAATGCCACAAGAAAGATTCGTTCATTTCTGAACTACTCCTCTTGTGTGTGTTCCAGATACTTTGAACTGTGGTTTGATTTAGAACTTATATGCCATTACATAACGTGCCTGATCCAATCAACTCTTGATTCAGGAAAATGTTCACAACATTATCCTCGAATACAGAATTATATCCTTCTTTAACTTATTAAAGAAACCGTTGTAATGTTGTATATCAGGTTCAGTATGTAATAACATTCGTTCAGAATCAATGTATTAATACAAGGTGATATTTGCCAACTGGTTTGGCTGCAACACTTGCACCATTCTCTACACTTAGAGACATATCACCCAATCTCAGTTCTCTACCTTTCTGTAGCCCATGTAACATATTACATATGCGGGATCCTGATCCGGTATCACATACACAGGACGTAGAGGATACTGAGAAACAATTCTCGGTAATGAACACACCCGAAGAAGATGCATCAACATGCACTTTCTTCGATTGGGTGGCATGAGAATCTGGATATTCCCCTATTTTCTGCTCGGACTTATAACAATTATAAGATAGAGCGGAACCAACGTTCCCTAGCACAGTATAATAAGCAGGTTCGGTCAATGCATCCATAATATTATCTTCATTAAGGAGTGACATGGTCGCTACCAGGAGAGAGAGAAGAAAACACTCTGCGTGCGCTCTTGCAAGATCAGATTGGTTATTATTTTATCTAATCAGGATGGCTCCCACTGTTTTTATCAAATCGTCCTTCAAACCCTAAAAGGTAAGACTAGCCGGGAATAATTACACCTTACAAGTTCGGCAATCTTTCGGCCAGGCCAGTGTCGGTACTTTGAAGGAGGTTCCCTGTGCTTTCGCACGGACCTAATTAAAATAAAACTCGATTTCTTAGGGGCGTAACCCCGTTAATACCTTTCTAGACACCTACTTGATCGGGTAACTGTAATATGTAAAACTCTTCCAGGAGTAACTCTTACTCGCAGTGGGTATCGGGATTCAACTATCTCATAGAAGGTATGCAATCTCATTGCAAATTTCAACACTTGAAATTCCCGATAATATTTTGCTCTTAGTAACTTATGACCTTAATAAGGTCAACAAATCATAAGCGCTAGCCAAGTTCAACCCGTCATTTCCTGATTGAATTAAACCCACCCGTACGACGCTTAACAAGGTCAACAAAGTCGTACGACTACCCTAATCCAATCGCATCATATGCTTATGTAGATAAGCACTAATCAGCTACCGCACACTACGTTTTAACATGGTCAACAAACGTAGCACGAATACTAAGTAGTACTTATCTGAAATGACGGAGGGCTACGATAGGTTTTTATGAAAACCATTTGCGTAATGAACTTGATATCGTTGTAGAATCGAGTGATTTTTAAAAGGAGTGTTTTTTAGGCTTTTACTAGTTTTGCTAAAGAGGTCACTCCCGGTGAAGCGATCTCGGCTTTTTACTTATCGAATAAGGTGCACGATATTTCATAAATACCACTGTGCATAAGCAAAAACTATAGAAGCAATCAAAAGATAAACCGAGTGTGGTGTATCATCTGCCAGTTTCGCTAAAGAGGTCACTCCCGGTGAAGAGATCTCGGCTCTTTCCTTATCGAATAAGGTGCTGGATATTCTACAAGGAATACCGCTATGCAAAGCAAGAACTAGAGCTACCAGTTTTTAAAACAAGTTTCTACAACATGTTTAGGTTTTTTTTATTTCATTAATCTCATTAATGAAGTCCCATCATATATGCTTCCTAAGCATCACATAAGAAACGAAAGCAGCAAGATTTATTATATATCATATATGTAAAATATAAGCAATCGTCTCATCATATCAAGTGATCATATCACAGAATATCAGCAGCAGAAAAATCACATATGAAATATTGGATATACTAGGAATTCCGTGTTTTAAATTAAGCCAGGAAAAAACGCAGATTCCACGGTCGTGATGAATAGCCAAACCCACATCTCTGGACCCCAACGAGAGCGGCAAGCAACCCTATCAATTCTAGAGTTAGGAGACCCGGTCTCGACTCCTCGAGATGGTCTCCCACTGGACCCTAGAACCCTGTTACTTGTGCTCTCCACCTTGGGTATATCCTAATGTGGAAAAGTAAATAATATACATCAATGGTGATATCATCCTCAACCCGGAAGTGCCCCAATAAAAAAATATTACATACAAGTATTTACATGAATGAAAATGAAAAACTCGGATCCCACATAAAACCACCCAGCTATTCCAAATACGACGATTCAATATAACATATCACATCAACACATAACATCACAGAATCGCTTGCATGATTTTCTGAAAATTTTAAACTCTTGGAAATTTCCAGCGAGGGAAAATATGGGTTATTGATATCCGTTCGAACTTTTTACGTCGTCTAAATAAGCCGAATAGATGTTAGAATTACGACTACGAAATACTCTGAATTGCCTTTGCAGAAAGATAACATTACATGCAAATTTAGCAAAAACAAGCAACACCTGAAATACCAAAATCCAGAGACTGGAACATAGTAAAAATTTCAACCCAGAACCTCATGTCCAAACCAAGCATGTCGGTTTTCAAAGCTATCTGGCCAGCCAAATTCCGGCAAGGGGGGTGAATTTTCTACTGTGTTCATGTTATATCACGTACAACATTCTGCAGCTGCTAAAAAAATTTTTAGAGGCCATTTAAAATTCGACAGAAACTAAGATTGTATATCGGGTGTTTCGGAGTTATTTCGGATTCGTAATCTAACAAATATCGTTTAAATCTCTAACTTGGCTCTGATACCACTGCAGAGTTATGTAGCGCGGCAGCAAGGTTTTGGGAGGCATCGTCCATACCTTTTCTAAAATTTGCCATTCTAAACAACACTAACACTAGAATCTTAACTAGAGATTTAAAAAAAACAATATGCAAACAACTTTGCATACAAAGTGAATGAGGAATACAACCTTTGTAGACCGGTCCTTCACTTCTAAAGCTCCGTGTAGTAGTCCCTTCGCTCCAACCAGTGAACTCCCGAACTCTAGTAAGGATTTACATGAAGAAATGAACAATCTTGCTCAATGTCTTCGAGGACAAAAATGATCTACGCCGAGAAGACTCAAGCTCATGGTACCTCTTCATTAATATGTGAATTAGTGAAGCAAACATCCTAAACTAAATGGCTAATAGTAGAAGATGATGAAGTAAGCATTTTTCTCACTTTAGATTTGTTTTTCTCACAATATTTCATCACTTTCTCAAAAGCAAGAGAGCTTCAAGGAGATGAAGAAGATGATGATGAATAATGAGATGAGATTAGAAATGTAACCATGGGTGAGTTTATGTCATACACAAACTCATGTAGAGAATAAACCATGGTGTAAGGTTAATGGTTAGGTCAACAAATATCTTAAGCAAGACAAAAACAAGTGGACAAGTCAATGTTCTACAAGCTTCTTCCAAGCTCAACCATGACTAATTCCAAATGATTTTGAATTACTTAATAATAAATAATCCCACATTAAATCAAGCATGGTGTGAGTCTCATACATCCATGTTGCATGTGTAACCTAATATGGCATAACAATATATATCACATATATATTTGTATAAAAGAAAAACAATACAATTAACATATATCACATATATGTTAAGTGTATCATAAGTGAGAAAAAAATACTTAAGTGAGCTAATATTATTTAATGTAATTTAATATATCAAATATATAATTATACATTAAATTATTAAATCAACAATTGATTTAATAATCCGGCTATATCACATATAACCGACTAATATCAAATGTAACAACTTATCGAATCAAAACTTGATCCGATGACACGGCTATATCATATATAACCGACTGATGTCACAAATCACGAGAATAGAATGCGGTATCACATACGCGCATTAATCTCGGTCCCGCACATATCACATATGTGCTCCTACTCCGTTTCGTATGAACCAGGAAAGCACTTTGTAGGACTTTAAAGACTTGTCAATACGTCAGCAGTAGGTGATGATCATATCAAACACCCACAAGCCGCAAGCGGTCTGCTAAACGTAACGGCCACCCGGGTATTGAGCGATCAGAATATCAACAAGCAAGCATGCTCATACTCTTGCGAATCCAATCAGTAACACTACCGTACAATCCGGTCTCTTCATCAGATATGTCGCATATCACAGCCTGAGGGTGGTATAACGTCAGACCCCAATAGCCTGATAAGTCATGCTGATGCAAAGTCCATAATGATTAGAGAAACTACTGATAACACTTACCAGTAGATCTCAGCAACCCTGCTCAGGAATTTCCTGTTATGGTCAATCGAGCATAGCACAACATCAACTCCCAATACCGGGAGAGACGAATCCCCTCCTATCGCTCATTGCCTCCATGTGACTCAGGACTGTACCCAAAAACCACTTTTTTGCACGATCTCTTGATCGTGGTATGGTGTAAATCAAAGCATAGTGGGAATCACACAAGACTCTATGATGATCTCGGGTCGACAGACTAACCTGTACCAGTGTCACCAGAGAACTGCTATCTGACGATAGGTATAATACCATCTAAGAGTTCTCGGCGAGTCCGTCCAGTGTACCCAGTCTCCACTGAGCACCCGTATATATTCTCTGATGTCAAACACCAATGGATATGGGATCATCCATCGCCCATCATATGGGTCAAGAAGCGCATACGCTAGTCTATTCTGAAGTATCGATGCCCTGTCTTGATACTCCCACGACTAGGAACATTTGAAGGATGTACTTACCAACTACCATTGCCCCACTAGTATGATCTGCATCATAATCCTGGTATTCAAGTACTCATCCTGAGGGCTTTATCAACATATAATAGAGAGACAATAAATGTACATGTTAAGATAAAGAGCAACCAGATAGCATACTATCATGTCGAGCAAGAAAGTCCTCCTTATATATGTCCAAGCATCCACTACAATATACATCACATGTACATTAATGGCCTCTAGGGCATACATATAACTAACAGGTCCGACATCATAACATGGGTATGATGGGAATTGTTGGTCTATGAAATTGGAAGGAGTGAATGTTGGTTCGGTTTGAATTAGATTGGATAGAGAACCGACATTATAATAAGGGTTTGGTTGGAATTGTTGGCCTAAATTATATTTAGGCACTTCTGAATTCATGACTTAGTTCCAACAATAATTTTGTTGATTCCTCCAATCAATAAATGGACAATTTTCATACATATGAGAGGGATCTTGACAGTTGGTGTAAAAAAATTGAAAAGGTAGATTACTAAGAACTCGGTTGTTAACTTCTAAACCTTCTATTTTTTGCATAATAGCATCTAAAAAAGCATCTAACCCAGCACCATTGGCAGTTATGGATGTGTCAAACGAATTAAAATTGCGCCTATATTTATTAATATAAATGAAAGATTCAAGTGATGGTTTAACTGGATAACATAATTCATATAAACTTGGTTTTGCATGTTTGTTACCCATATTCCTAAAAGTTTCTTTTTTTTAATTTAAAATTTAAATTTAAATCATTTGAAATTTGAAATTTAAAAAAAATTCTTTAAAATTTAAATTCAAATTTTCTTTAAATATTTTTTAAAAAAAATTAAACTAATAAAAAAACAGAAAAAGGGAGAAAAAATAATTAATTCTAAAAAATTTAACTAAAATTTGAAATCGCCCTTCCCGGCAACGGCATCAGAAACTTGTTGGGTTATTTTATTAGCTTTAAATTATATCGTAAGTGTACGGTTGTCAATTGTAGCACTTGTGAGTCGATCCACAAGAAAGAGGGCGATTTCCATTAAATCTATTCATGATGATTTGAGTTTTATAAAATTATACTAATTAAATAAATTGCAGAAATTTAAAATAATTAAATGAAAAATTGATAAAAATTTGAATAAAGAAAAAAATATTATTTCGAATCCACTAAATCTATTCATGATGATTTAAATTAATTTGTTTTCTTTATCTTGATTTCCACCCTTAAAATAATTACATATCAATTGTTAGAAGTATAAAATATACGTTCATCGCAATAAATTATCAAAAAAATTAGAAAGCATAACCAATACGAATATCGCATACTGTGTCAATTAACAATAGGGAAAATAATTAACTTAAGAATTATGTGCTAATTAACTTGAGATTAATTTGATCTAAACCTTCCATTAGGTAGATCTAATGGTTGTCAATCATATATCTACCTAGCTTTATCTCCTAGTCAAAGTTAATCCTAATTTTCTAGATCAAATACAAACAATAAAAATATGAACATTACTTTCTTTCGAAAACTTTTATGGTTGTCAATCGATCATTAAATTAACTAGTTTATCAGTAATGCGTATTCTATTCCTAAATAAACCTTATGGTCGTTAATCACTCATCATCTATCTAGTTTATCAGAATTGCAAACAAATAACTTATTTTTATCATTAAGTATTCCTCATTAAGATCATAAAAAAAAACTATAACAATAGAATCAAACACCAATCGCAGATTTAGTTTTCATCTAAACCCTAGACAGAAAAATTACCTACTCATAGCATAAAAATAAAAACATATAATAAAAAGAAAATTCATTGCATAAAAATTAAGGAAATAAGTTACAAAACTTTGATCCTGTAACATCCTATAAAACTTGTTCGGCTTAGTAACGCTATTAGTTATTATTTTGCTCAAATAAAACTTTATTAATTGGAGTTTAATATTTTATTTAAGATAAATAAATAATTAAGTAAATAAAATTAAAGCCCAAGTTATTCTTTCCTTATTTTACCCTTTTCTCTTGTTCCCTTCCCTAATCAAAATCTAACCTTCATGCAAACAAATCATTTATAATCAAACGATATGCAACAACATTTTAAGATACAAATATTGTATACATATTACTAATATAAGATTGTTTGAGACAATAATAAAATAAATCTATATGATAACATTTTATGGTTATTTTATTGTAGTTATTTTAGCTTCGGTTATCAATTTGAAATTTTATGAATCATATATAATCACATATTATCATAAGATATAATATTACGATTAGTTTCAGTATACATTAATAAGTAAAAGTTAGAATTAGGTACAATATAATATAGTAACAAGATCACATATATATGTCAATAATTTCTTAAATTACATAAGTATTTAATAGAAGTGACGTCAATATTATATATAGTATATAATATGGTAAAAAATATATATTACCTTAAATCTGATACCAAAATAAACATAAACAGTTATATCAATATCTAAACATAATAAGTGTGTTTACCACCAGAAACCGAGTCTGAGGCGCGGGGAGCACGTCTAACCTGAATTTGGAGGCAGATGATATATGTAACATATTCATCCACCTCTTCGAAAATACCAAGTTGATTTATGGCACCGTATATTGGAGGTTTTGATAGATGCGACCGTTGTAGCTGACTTTTTAGATTCCTCCTCAATAATTAGGAGGTTTTGATTGTGGGGACGCTTTTTTCTGCAAGCGCAAACCCCTGCAGTTAATTACATTATCGCTAAACGATAATAACTTTCTCTTCTCTAAAAATCTTTTGTGTCCTGTTATGGTTTGTTTATTTTGGGGTTGCATTTGATTGTATATGGAGACTAATTTTATGTCGTTTCCCGTAAGGCACGGATTAGTTCAATCTGTATATATTAGATTTGGGATGAATTCAGGTCACATATCTCATATAAATGAGTTTCATCAGTTCACGAGAAACTTAGGTTTGAGCTAAGAATCGTTAGACGTATATGGGATTAAGATCAACTTAGATGATATGGGTTGAGCATCGTTAGTCGTATATGCGACTAAGATCAATTTAGATGATATGGCTAAGAATCGTTAGTCATATATGAGATTAAGATCAACTTAGATAACAGTCAGCATATGGGCTCAATTGATCATTTGATCTCATATGAAGTATACGCTTTTATACTTAGTATATTTTGGTTAAGTACTAAGTTTTGGCTTATCATCATTTGCATTTTACTATGGATAGCCCGTGGATAGTATACGGTAGTCAATTTGAAGACAGGACGTAGGGCGGAATACTAGTTTAGAGACATAGCGGTCCATCTTACAGTTTGCACGCACGTGTATATCATGTGGCGAAGCGCATGATGTGAACATCTAAATGGGATGTGCCCAATATTAGGGTACGGTCCAATTTGAAGGAATTAATATTTCCTCCAAAGATATAGACATATACATATATGTATACTTTCATAAAGCCAAGGCTCGATAGTTACTCTTTCTTCTAATGGTGCGCACGTCTATATAAGGTGCGCCTCAATAAGAAGTGCGCATCTGTATGGGGTGCGCATCCAGAATTAAGGCATTCCCTGTCTCAATGAAATTTCATATCTTTCAAGAAATTAGGACGAAAGAGGACTTGCTGGTTATTGGGATCCGCCACCTCTCTGAAGACGCTGAGAAATTACAACGCCGTATATCAAATGGGTGGAAGGATGTACGCTTGAACTAAATCCCGTATATGAGGGAAAATATGTTGGAGAATGGCTCTTGGCAAACTTATATTTTACATAAAGATCATTAGTCTTATATGAGACTAAGATCAACTTAGGTAATATGAGCTAAGAATTTTTAGTCGTATATGTGTTTAAGATCAATTTAGATATCATGAGCATGTGTTTGAAGGATCTTTAGTCGTTTATGGGATTAAGATCAGCTTTAAAATATGGTTAAGGATCGTTAATCTTGTTGTAAATTAAGATCAACTTAAACATTCAGCTAAAGGCCATTAGTTATATTTGGGACTAAGGTCAACTTAGGTATTATGAGCATATAGGCTCAATTGATCTTAAAATCAAAGCAACTTAAGCTTCAGGAAATCGGCCAAGAAGAATGGTGTAGCATACTTATATTGGCGCATCCCTTATTAGCGCACAACATCATGGGCACATGTCCAATGGCGCATGCCTATTGGAGCATGGGTCTCTGGCGCATGCCACGTGACGCGTTTATATTGGCGCATACATATTGGCCTATGAAAAAATGGCATTGGGACATTGACGCATGTTTAGATTAGCGCATGCCACGTGTCGCTATATCATTGGCGCAATACATCTGGCGCATTTGGGTTATTGGCGCATATTTACATTGGCGCTTATCCACATGGCTCATGCCCATTGGTGCATATGCCTCTGGCGCATGGCAAAGAAATTAATTTCTATCTTTTAGACAAATTAAGTTTTCTGAAGCTTAAACATCTGTTAATGGTTGGTTTAGCCATTAACAACATCATGATCTTATATTTTTATGCTCTGTTCATATGGGCACTATTTGAAGTATAAACTCCATCATCTTTATATAGGGATCTTTCAGATTATTAGGGTTCTGTTCATCATGTTCAGGAAGAAAGCTTAAGTTTTCTTTAAAGCCTAGATCTTAAGATCAATATCCTTTCATGAGAGGTGATCTTGACTTAAGAATTTTAAGATTCGAGAAGAACTTACGTTCTTATGAAGGTTAACCTTCTTCTATATAAAGCTTACGTTTCTTATGACGGAGATTGATCTCCTATTCACCTCGGTTTCTTGAATGAAGAGGAAGATGGCAGAGAGCAAGCAAGTTTTAAACTTTTGATCTTAACTTTATGGGAGGGTCGGCTGTTTTTGAGAGGTTGAAGATGATCTTCAAAGAGAATTAAATTATCTGTTTTTGTAGGGCTTATGGGGGGGTATTTTCCATGTTGAGATTTGACTTCTGGGTTCTTTTATATAGGGTATGGAATTTTGTTAGGGAAGTAGAGAAATTCTGTCATTTAGTTTTCTCTAATTGATCTTAAATCAGGTCGGATGTTTTAGCATCGTTGGATTTTGATCCAAGGGTTTTTATTAACCCAATTGGTATTTTCTTTGTTTAGAAAAATACCTGATTGATTTATTTTTTGATATCATGTGTATCTTTATGTTTAAGAAAGATATGAGAAATTAATTTCCAAATATAGTTTAAGCTATAATGAAGCGAAAGCGCATTTATTCTAGTGCCAGAGGGCATTGGCGCATGCTTTAGGCAGCACCAAATACGCATTAGCTCATGCTTTAAACATCGCTAAAGAACTTAAGTTCTTATATGAAATATTTTTATGGGAACAATGCTTTATTGGATGCAGTTGTGCACGAAAAGTATGTGCGCACGTGCTTCGCACATGCCGCAGCTTAACTCATGCATCAGCTTACACATATGCATGTATATTGATATGCATGTCATCAAAGTGGTTTTTTCACCATGTGCGCACTTCCTATGTTTGCGCAAGTGCCCTTACCCTTTTATGATAGGTGCGCATCTAGTATGTTTGCGCGTCAAAATTGGTGCGAACAAAGTGCTATCAAACTAAACCACATGCATCCTATTTAAGCCCTACGCTTCTCCTTTCTAATCTAAAACCCTAGATTCCTTCTACCTCCAGCCTTCGACCAAACTGCGATCGTTGTCGCCTTGTTTCAGCGCCGCCATCTTCTTCTTCTTCCTATTGCTTCTTCGACCACATCCTTACTCGAGTATCCTACCCGGGCACCCCTAGCCGAGATCTTACCATCGGATTCAAGCTTCGCCATCTTCGTAGCCGTTTCCGTTCACGTGATTTTTCATACCCAGGCAAGTATTTGTATACTTGCTTTATATGCTAGTTACGGTAAGATTAAATTTTGCTGTAATGTTATTATTGCTATTTGATAAATTTGCATTAATGCCATTGACGAGACATCGAGATTTGGTTCACGATATATCGTTAAACCTAAAAATATCATTTTTATGTTAATTAGGTTAATATAATACAATTTAGAGAATTTGATGCAATATATTTGTTTTATATTCATATATGTAGCGATTGATTAAGTGAACGTGCTCAATCGCATTGGCCAAATGAAACCCTTGTTTGAACCCCTGTTTTGATCATTAGTTTATATTTTTTCAAATAATTGTTGTTGCAAAATATAGATAGAATATATTATAGTCCTATACATGAAATGTCATCGCCAAGCAGAGACGACAATTTTGAAATTTACTGCACTCTTTGCGTTAAAAAATTCATTATAAATTGCATAAAAATAGTTAGCAGATATTCTTTATCTCGTTTCGAAGCTAATTCAAAATACCTTAGATCTGTAAAAGGTTTTTCCGCTAAATTAATTGTTTAACTGTCATAAACTGCGAAGAAACTCACCTTTGTACTGATGTCTAGGAAAGTGCCAGACCCAAACTTTCAATTTCAAACATCCATAATTCTCTTAAGAAATAATCTGAGATGCTCTAATTTATATCAGTGTAAATATTATCGAATTAGTTTCGTTTTGGATTGTGACTCGTCATTTTTAGAAACCGTTTGTTATTTTTAAAGTATTTTATAAATCAGAGTGTTACTAAAATTCCAGAACCGAACTTCCATGTACATGATCAATAGATACAACTTATTCATAGTTATTGATATGATTATGTTATTTCGAATAATGCTAGTTAAATTGATTGCTTACATATACTCATGCTTGAACTTGTTTAATCGTTACCATATCAGGATATTCTTGCAATTTAATTATTACCCAATACCAACGAATTCATGATACTGCCTACTGATTGATCTACTGCTTGAATTGAATTGACTTGACATGACATATTACGTGATTGATCTAGAGTTGGCATAAGGTAAGAATTAAATTGACACTTGACATGAAACATAAAACCGGAGAAAAGGGAAATCAAGAAATGGAACTCATATCGTAAAACTCAAGGGGACTTAGATTTTAGAGACTGATCGGTCGAGAGGGGTCTCTGTGTTCCAGAATGAGAATGCTGACATTATTCGATTGTACTTGACATTATAGAATTTAGTTCTTAGCGGCACGTCTTGAGATTCAGCCCTGAGGGTTTGTTACCGTTGTCCTGGATATGCACGGGATTCTGTTGAGTTACGAAAAAAATTTCATTAACTGATTTCAAATATCATTATGATGGATAAAATTTAGCGACATTGACACCTAAGTTTCATATGATATATTAATTTACTATGTTCCTGTTGACAATCGGTGATAGGGTCGCAACACTTGCGGACCGCGGCGAAATAACAAATGAAAATTTTCGTAATCATAGCACCAATTGTAAACCCAAAATCATTCATTTACTAATTATTGCACAATACAAGATAGCAAACATGAAATTTAGAGAGCTACAACCTTTGTAGTGTGTGCACTCGTCTACTGGAAGACCCTAGTTAAGCTCCATCACCTCCGGAACAAGTTTGGTGGCCGACCGTCTCGCCGAAGATGATCCATACTGAAAGCAACGACCCAAGCTCCAACTTCTAACTAGCTCTAAAATCTTGCTAAGAAATAGAGATAGTGATGATTTGGATAATAATCACTCATTTCCCTTTTTCCTTTAGGGGCTGTTTGGTTGTAAGATTATGAAATTTGGATTCCAAAATAGTACAGTTGAAAATTTCTGGATTTAGTAATGTGTTGTTTGGTTGGTATTCGATTTCTAGTATTGGATTTGTAGATCCTTCTAATTTTTGTATGGTTGGTGAAAAGAAAGTGGGATTTGGATTTGAGGATTTTAGAGAGAGATAGATAGATAGAGGATTATTAAATAAATACAGTACCCGGGTCCCATCTAAAAGCACAATGAATAGTGCCATATCCTTGCAAATTCTCCAAATTTTTTAGGATTCAAAGATCCTTGTTTTGTGGTGGGCCCTCCATAAAAAAACAAAGAAATCCTACAAATCCAAATCTTACAACCAAACACAAAATTATGGAATCCTCATAAATTTTTGGATTCCACAATCCAATTCTTTCATAATTCTAAAACCAAACGGGCCTTCAATTGAATTTTCTTGAACAAGATGAAGAAAAATGATGGCTTTCCACTCATTTTTTTCTCCTCTGTTCTTTTTTCCAACCGAGCACAATCAAATGCATATCTCCCTCTCTTTTTCTTTTTAAAAAAATATGATGATCATACCTCTCTTTTTCCCTCTTTTTAAATTCTCAACAGAGAATGGAAAAAGAAAGTGTGCCCATGTCATCAAATTATCTCTCTCTCTATACTATTAAATAATATTAATTTATTTGCCCATGCCTCTATGTCTCTTCTCTCTTTCTTTTCTTTTTCAAATAAAAAGAGATATATCATTCACATAAAAATTAAAGAGAAAGAGAGAGTATGAGCATATATATATATATATATATATATATATATAGAGAGAGAGAGAGAGAGAGAGTAAATGTATCATATACATTAACATATTATCTATCATATACATAATATATACAATTGAAGAGAGAATATATGTATCATTTACATATACACATTATGTATCCATATACATAATAATACATTAGTATCATATACTAATGAGAGAGAGAGAGAGTGTGTGTGTGTGTCATATACATAATACTAGGATTCATATCACATATATGGATATTAAGTCAACACTCGACTTAAAACCACGGTTTATAAATAAGCCGGCTAGTATAAACGAACATCCGATTAAATCACGCATTTAATCGAACTCCTGCACGTATCTCTATACGTACGCCACATCATCATTTTTTCTAGGCAAGCAATTTCGTTATGAGACTCTAAAGACCTGACAATACGCTGATAATAGATTAAACGTGATCATATTCGATTGAATCTGAAATATTTTTAGATTCAATCCCCCATGGGTTAACCCATAAGCTCGTCAACGGTACTAGATGCATGTAACGACTATCCAGGTATTGATCAAGAGGTAGGTCGACGTGCAAACTCATCCAAACCCAACAAAACTTATAAGTGACAAATACCATACAGTTCGGTCTCTTCGTCAAAGAGTATCGCATACCAGGTCTGGAGATGGGAACTGTTAGACCTCCAATAACTCAATAAGTCACGCAGACATCAAACTCATAACCATATAAGATACAACTAATAACACTTATCAGTTTATCTCAACCGTCGTGGCCATGGACTTCTGGTTATAGTCGTAACCATGCACAGCGTGATATCGATTCTCTATATCAGGAAAGACGAATCCTCTCGACCGCTCACTGCTTCCATGTGTTTCGGGACTATACCCAACTAAAACATGTTTACACGACTCTTTAAAACCATGGTAGGTTAGTAATCAAAATATAGTGGGAACACACACAAGACACTATGGCGATCTCTGGTCATGGGTGTTGGGTTATGCCAGCGCCCCGGCCATCAATCCGTGGCCATATGCGGAACAAATTTTTTATAAACTAGCGCTAACACAACCCTATCCTACGGATCTACCATTAACCCTAAACTAGCAATATGTAAATAGAGTTAAGAATGGTTATACCGAATGATCCATGTCCTTCAGTCTTGAACCATCATCCCAAGCTCCTAGAGGCTTCCTTGATCAAGCTTGATCTCCGGTCTCCCTCCATCGAAAATGATCCACCCGAGAGTCTATGAATCGAGCTCCAACCACATATCCGAGGTAACTAGAGTACCTAGATCGGTACACTAGATAGCCTAGAAGAAGTAGAGAGTGATGAACGATTAATTTGTCTTAAGACACCCTAGGTTTCTCAACACATGAGAGGGTTGGGGTGGAGGAAGAAAAAGATGCCATAAGGATGAGAGTGTTGTAGGAGAGAGAATAAATAATGGCTAATTGTTGCTGTGTGTTGTGAGAGTTATTAATAAATAATGGAGCCATCCAAAAAATATCTCAAGACCCCAAAAAATATCTTAAGTCAGCTAAAAAATCTCAAGTCAACAAAATCTCAAAACAAATAAAAACCCTAAGCATGCTAGAATAGTAACCATAAGTCACTACTAAGCCATACCACAATAAAATGCAATAAACACCTCATTCTCCACCTCATAAACCTTTTAATCCAAAAAGGTTTAAAACATAATGAGGTGTAATCTTTTAAAAAATTACAAGAATACTCCTCATCCATATATACATACCCGCATCCGTATTCCGAAGAATACGAATACAATGAGACAAAAATAATCCAACAATATAATACTAGGATCCGGCTTAAACCAAAGCCTACTGGTATTGTCCGTCCGAATCATGACACGCGCACAAGTGCACGTATATGATCGAACCCTGCTATAAAACTATACAGTTTCTACAACGTTTCGCCCGAAATAGGGAAACCCTCTGTGTGGGACACTAAAAACTCGTCAATACGCTGGCAGTGAGTTTAACCACAAGCACGTCAGCGACACTAGTTTTACATAACGGCTACTCAGGTATTGAGCGAAAGGGAGGCCGGCGAGCAAACTCAACCTGAAAACCCTACTGAGCCTGACAGTGACAATATCCGTATAGTCCTGTCCGTTCGTCTATGAGTATCGCATATCGAGTCTAGGGGGTGGATAAAGTCAGACTCCTAATAACACGATATTTCGTGTCGATATGAAGCCCATTACCACCTGAGAAACTACCGATCCTAGATCAGTAATTCTCGACTACCAAGGATTTCTGGTGATGGTCACCGTGCACAACGCGACATAAACCCCCAATACCGGGAGAGACGAATCCCCTGATGATCCGCTCACTGCCTCCATGTGGCTTGGGACTGTACCCAATTAAAACTTGTTTGCACGACTTCTTTGAGTCGTGGTAGGGTAGTAATCAAAGCACAGTGGGAACTCATATGAGACAAATGATGATATCAGGTCGACAGACTAACCTGTACACATGTCACCTGGGAACTGCTATCTGATAATAGGTATAATACCAACTAGCATGTTCCCGGCGAGTCTGTCCGGTGTACTCATAACCTAATGAGCAGCTGTATACTATCTTAGGTGAACAAACAGATTCCAATGGCTTGTAAGACCGGCCACCGCCCCTCGTCTTGGTCTCGATCAGTATACACTAGTCTACTCTGGAGTATCGATGCCCAGTCTCGAAACTACCTCGACTAGGGACATTTAAGGATGTGCCTATAGACCACCCAGCTCCCACGTATATGATCGCCATCATAATACTGGTAGTCAAATAAGAATCCTAGGGGCTCCATCAACATGTAATAGTGATCTTAATGCCACCTAATGATGTACATGATGATAAAGACAAACCAGATAGTATACTATTATCTCGAGTAAGACTGTTCTACCGGTATAGGTCCTCCCTCAATCATCATAATCACCTGCCTGCGACTATGATAATTGCTCTAAGGTCAGTATAGCCAACAATCTCCCACTTGCACTTAAGGCTAATTATTGCGATGTCGCATACTCACTGCCCGTGTGATACCGAATACCCAACTCCTCTACTAATCTGTCTCGCAAAGCTCGTTTGTGAAACTATTGTGTTCGAGAAATAGCCTCAGTGAGCAGATCCGCTGCAATATTTCTTTCTGTATCTCTCTATATCTCAACTTTGCGGAGAAAACTATCTCCCGAAATGAGCAATACCTGTCTTAGAATATGTCTGGATATCTGATGGGACCCAGTTTACAAATGAACTCCAAATCCAGCAAACTTCTTAGACTGTATCGTCCACTGAATTTAATCAGTATCTTGCACCATACCTTCATCAGTATCCGCTTGGACCAACTGTCCAACATATTGTCCCCCAAAAGAGGGAAAACTAAAACTCTGACAGTCACTCTGTCATCCAGGTTACCTTAGATGCCTGAAATAATAACCGTCTCCTAAGGGAGACTGCCACTACCATATCCCAAGAACATCAACTTATGTTCTTAACTGCTTCCCAACGTTTCTCCAGGATTGGATTAATATATATACTTATTGCATCTATTGCAAAAACAATATTTGGTGTGGTACTTGACATTACATGATTGACTCAATTGCTTAAGCAAGTGATATGCCAATCATACAAATCCCTCTCCCTTTCAGTCTAAAAGACATTCTTTAGAGAGGGTTGCTCCATCACCTGCAGGTACATCACCATGCCAGAAGTCGTCCATTCTAAAACACCTTTAGAATAGTGTCAAAGTACTCAAATTGGGAAACTTCCCAAATCTAGATCTAAAATCATAGATCTAGTAATCAGAATGCCTGATATTATATCTATATCCTATATGGAGAAACAACTGTGTGACAAACACAGTATAACCGATCGTAGTATGAATTTCACTTCCTATAAAGTGCATGTCATCCAAATACCAAGATATCACACCCTACTACCTTTTTACCAGATCCATCTCCTATTCTGATAAAGTTAAAATCTATGACTGTCACATCAAAATAGATGATCTATCTCCGCTACAACTGCTTTAGTCTATCTATAAATAGACATAAGCTACTTGCCCTCTATGTTTCCGCTGCTGCTACTGACTACAACAACCCTCTGGCAGAGTCATATATACGTGCACTTCTAAAGCTAGTTTAGAACGACGTTATACTCATCCTTCTGCCGGGTCTCATAGTTTAGAATAGCAGCAATGACAAGTCTGGGTAATCAAGAACCTTCCTGTCACCGTTTCTGAGAAGACCGAAGTATATCTCGAGTGCCTGAGGTTACTCACCATATCTGTGGAGTGGCTAATGGAATGTCAAAACCAGTTGAATGTTTAGGTTCTATTAAATTTTCAGTAATCATTTGTGGTTCTGGAATCACTTTCACTTCTACCATATTCCCACTAATGTTTTCTGAAAAGAATCCATTTTACTAAAATTGTGGCAAGTCAAGAACAATATATCTATTGATCTTCCAAATGGTAGAAATTTAACCCTCGTCATAGCCTGGGATAACCCACAAACTGCCATTACTGAAACGTGCCTTGAGTTTGTCCAGAGTCTGGTTTTAAGCATAAGCCGGACAACTCCATATACCTTAACATTGTTAAGATATGAACCATTCTATATACAATATAGAAACAGAGGAACTAATTTAATTGGAACCAGATTCAAATCATGCAGCTGTCTCCAGTGCATGTCAACCAAATGGAAGGAGACCAATCAGCATTACTCAACCAGGAGTGCATCCAAATATGAGTAACCTAAAAAACAAGCAAGTTCTCAAAACTATTACTATCAACGGAATACTAAACACAACTATCTACATTTTCGATCACCTTGAAGAATCCTGATACTTGCAACATATGGTTCTCTACTTTATTCATATACCTATAACTTCTCAAAACTTAGACCTTGTATTTCAACGAAATACTTGTCTAAAACTGGTGAAGTCACAAGTAAATAGAATATAGAACGAGCACCAACTTCTTTGTCCTAATGGTCACCGGACAATACTTTGTATAAGTCCTCTGAGTTTAACAACTCAATCCCTGTGCGTTGTAGTTTGGAAACCGTACTATGGTTAAGAAGAATTACACCGCTGTTGAATGCTCCTTACCCAATCATCAATTGATACAGGTAAATGTCATAGACATAATTTCAAAATGTTATATCTCACTTTATAAAATAAACGTACAGATATATCAGTTTGAAATTGGTGCATAAAAATCAGATATTCAAAACCAAATATTTGCCGTTAGGCAAAAACCCAGGTGATTTTCTCAAATATCACCAATTACAACGAATTCTGATATAATGAGAATATAATCACTTAATTCCCAATATCTTATTCCCACTCATCATCTGTAATACTATACAGATGTGAGAATCAAATCTGGTAAATACATACCCTGGAGTAAGAATTTAATTGGGAAATTAGTTTTCAATTAACAATGCACAGTGACACTAAAACATGAAAATATTTCGAAGGGGTATCTGGGTATTCCTAGTAATGCCTCTTCCACTATCCATATTCATGACTGCAACCGTATATTTCCTTGTCATCTCTCCAATCCCTTAATTTGTCTTTACATATTATCTTCTGTACACCATCCTTAGGCTAAATCGTTTTCTTTCTTCTCTACCGTTCGACACCAGCCTATGGTTTGGAAGAAGACTATCCAATAAGCATAATAGGTGTACCCTCCTAATCTTAGGAGCCCTCACAACCTGAGAGAATGTAAAGATAAAAGGCAACCGAATAATCCTTATTC
Source organism: Agapanthus africanus (assembly GCA_030015575.1). NCBI lineage: Eukaryota > Viridiplantae > Streptophyta > Magnoliopsida > Asparagales > Amaryllidaceae > Agapanthus > Agapanthus africanus. The sequence continues at coordinate 317,896,785 of JASDDO010000019.1, forward strand.
TATTTCTCCTGAACCAGAATCCATCCTCGAACTGGAACAAGTTCCTTCGAGTTCGTATGTAACTATATGATGAATTATCCAATAAATGTGGATTTTCGTAGTGATACGGAGTGTTCTGGAGAAATCCAAAGGTGAAGTAGGAGTGGCGATGATATACGTGGCTTTGTCGTGAATGATAGCAGTCGGAATTTACTTTACACTCTTTCTAATCTCTTTATTTGTCTTTACTTATTACCTTCTGTACACCACACTTAGGCTAATTGGTTTTCTTCCTTCCCTACCTTTCGGCACCTGCCTATGGTTTGGAAGAAGACTATCCAATAAGCGTAATAGGTGTACTCTCCTAAATACCAGGACCCCTCGCAACCTGAGAGAAGGCAAAGAGAAAAGACAACTGAATAGTCCTATTCAATTTCTCCAGAACCGAAAACCATTCTCGAATCTGAAATAAGTTTTTTCGAGTTCGTATGTAACTATATGATGGTCATATCCAATAAATGTGGATTTTCGTAGTGATACAGAATGTTCCGAAGAAAAGCAAAGGGTAAAAGTAGGAATGACAATGATATATGTAAGTATGACAATCCAAAAGCCAATGTGATTTAAGAAGGTTCGGTTAGCTTGGTTCATGAGTTTTAGTCTAGGGTCGGGCCATGATTGCTGCCAAAGAGAGAGAGAGAGAAAAGAAATACTCAGCGTGCACTCTAACCTAAATCAAAATGGTTAATCACTTTATCTAATCAGGATGTCTCCCAATGTTTTCTCGAATTCTCCTCCAAACCCAAAAAAAGAATTAGTCGGGATCATCTAAAATCACCCGAGGAGTAAACCAACTCATCAGTGGGAATCAAGATCCAACTATCACGGCATGATAACTTGATGGAAGCCATTCAAGTTATCACACTCTAGAAGGTATGCGTATGCATGGCAAGTTTCAGTTTCTTTAAAAACTCTCGATGTGGATTTTTACCCCATGCTCTTATGACCTTGACGAAGGCCAACATATCATAAGTCACATGTCAAGTTCTACCCCTCATTATCCAGGTTAATTTAAACCCACCCGTACATACCCTTGACGAAGGCCAAAATAGCAGTACGACTGTCCCAAACCAACACATCTATCCATGCTACAGATGAATATTCAGCAGCTACCAATCACTATGCCTTGGCGAAGGTCAAAATACATATCTTGAATACTACCGAATACCCAACTGAAATGACGGAGGGCTACGGCTGGTTTTTGGCGAAAAACCTTTAACGTAATGAACTTGATATCGCTGAAAGAATCCAAGTGGTTTTACAAATGTATAGTGGCGAAAACTTTTGCTAAAGAGGTCACTCCCGGTGTAGGGATCTCGGCGCTTTTCTCGTCGAATGAGGTGCAGGATATTCCAAACTGAATACCACGATGCAAAGCAAAAAATAATCGACTATTGTGAAGTTATTATCTTGACGCAAACTTCTGCCCAAGGGGTCACTCCCAATGAAGGGGTCTCGGCCCTTGCCTTGTGGAATGAGGTGATGGATATTCATAACTGAATACTACTGTGCGAAGCAAAAAAGAACTTCTGTAATATCTGTTTTCAAAAATCTTGGTTCCAACAACATCAAATAGGTTTGTTTTATCCTTGCGTTAATCAAAATTAACGCAGTCCCATCAATTAAACACACCAGAAAAAAACGAAAAATATGATGTACGTATATGCTACCCGCATTCGCCACTGGGCCCCGTCGTCACCCGTTAGGCTACTTAACTAACGGCAGAGCGGTGGTTGGACTAGCGCGGGTGAAAAACATATACAACATCTACTAGTATATATATATATAAATATATATAACATCCGTCCCAGACATGATATAAAGTAACATCACAGAATCTCAACCAAGCAACACAGAGTGATGGATAATCCTGGAGCCTCGGGTTTCACTTGAGCCGAAAATGAGACCCGATATTCCCTGTCGTGTGGATAGCATGTGCAATGAAAACCTAGACCCCTACGAGTGCGGCAAGTTACCCGCCAATCCCAGAAGCGAGGCAACCCCAATCAGCAACATGAATAGGCCACCCAGCACTCCACAGAATCCGGTAACTTGAGCACCCCTCCTTGGGTCAACCTATACCTCCTACGAATGCGGCGAATAGCCAACCAATTCTAGAGTAAAGCCCCTTCCGTCTCAAAGCCATGAGATGCGGGCTCGTTGCCCTCCAAAACCCAGCTATTTGTGCACTCCACCGCAGGATAATCCTAGTACAGAAAGGAAATATGTATAAGGGTAATATCGACCTCAACCCGGTCATGCCCGAAACAAATAATATGCAAACTGATAGTGACGGCAGTCCACATGTCGGACGCTCGCGCCGCAATATCAAATGTATAAATGAAACTAAACTGTACTACCATTGTACCACTGGCTATCCACCACGACGATCCAACTACAACCACAACACAACACAGAACATCAACGTGAATGTCACGTTCGCAAACCCGTCTAAAAGAGCATATCGAAATTAGACGAGTTATACCGTTCTAATGACATTCACGGTCGCAGATATTAATGCATGTACTGAAAACTAATGTATTTAAAATTTTGATCGACAAAACTTCCCAAAATGGCCCTGATCGCACACTTTCAGCATGTCTGAGTTCAAAGTTCTAAATTTATAATCGCGATCAGGACGGTGTCGCTTTGCAGCTAGCCGGTTGAGCACGGGTCGATCCGCAGGAAGATGGTTGTATGTCCGTTCGTGTTTTAAATGAGTCAATAAAGAATGTATATATGTATGTTCAGTTCTATCCTAAGTGTTCGTATTTATGTTCAAGTAAGCTTGTTAAGGTTAAGCTTGGTTAGTAGAGTTAGTATTAGTCTTGTGCTTATCTTTTTCCATTCTTAAAACGATATTGGGATAATCAAAAGTAGCGGGGATTAGGAGGACATAGGAATGAGATTTGCGAATTTAAGCGAGCTTTCCAACGCTAAATCCATTACTAGTGCCCCTTGTCCGTCCGTTAAATACGCTTATCCCAATCCTCGGCCAAACACCCGCAACCATGTATCCAATTAAGTCACAACTATATGTCACGTTGTAGTGCGCTTAAAGGACTTCTCGACTTAGGTCGCGGCTATATGTCACGTATAGCGCGCCTAAGTGAGGGGGTTGCTTTTGTTTGGTCGGGGTTTGTTTCAAGATGTTTGGCGAAGAGAAGCACAAGAGATTTTTCCATCCCTCATACCACCTTCCTTAGCTTTAACAAGTGAAGTTATTCACACATGGTAAATGAAAAGAAAACAAAACAAGAAGGAAGAAAAGAGAGAAAAGGAAAATACGGTTTTACAAATGGTGCAAGCTAACTACTTGGGTTCTCACCTAAGCAAGGAACTCCGTCGAGTATCACGGCTTGAAAAATACGGATAAGAGAAGAGAAGGAAAAGAGCACAAGCAAAGAAATAACAACAACTAATTAACAATAAGAATTGAAATTACAATACAAGATAATAGAATTACAAGACAAGAAATTAAAGAGACAAGATAATAAAAACCCTCATCTTCATTGATCTTCCACTCAAAAAGCCCTCACTACAATTTTCATGGAAGAAAGAATGAAGAAGAAGAAGAAGCTAAACTAAAACTAAACTAAATCCTAACAAAAAGAAGCATAAGCATGAGCCCCTTGGCTTGGCACAAAACTGGGCTATTTATAGGCTGAGTGCTGAAACCCTAGGGCAAGATTCTGAGCCCATACAAAGTTACCAAACTACCCCAAAAATCCGAGTTGATACCAAGTCAACTCGGCCGTGGATCCGCCGCATAATGGCCATATTGGCCGCGGATCCACGGCCATTTGGAGGAGTTAAGTTGTCGTTTTTTCTGGGTTTTCTTATGTTGCTCTCCACTGTTGTTCTACATGCTCCAAATTGCAAATTGCCTCAACAATTTCTTCAGATCTGCAACAGTCCAAAGTGGCATAAAAAATAATACTTTTGACCTCATCTCTCTCGAGCTCCGCGCACCCCTTGATTCTTGTGCTGCCCCCATCGTGCTCTGTGCTTGTCCGAGACACGAATGACCACTATCATTTGTCTTGTCTCTGGAACTGGTACGCAGCACTGGATGTATACGGATGACCGAACCCGACTTTTATCTGTTGGCAACAGATGTTCTGCATTTTAGCGTAACTGTGGAGATTTTGTATCATTTGCGTTATTTTGGACTAGAAACCTATAGCCTGTAAATATGTAGCAAACATGGATTAAAAGCACCTGTCTATAAACAAACGAGCATAAGAATATGCGGTATTAAATGCTATTCTGGTATGAACAAATACCCCCAAACTTAACTTTTGCTCGTCCCGAGCAAAACCAATTATTCAAAAAAACTCCTAACCTCACTTTCGCAGGGAACGCGATTGCACTGAGCTCGTGTAACAAGCTGTTGACCTCTATGTGTCCCTAGTAGGAGGAGTGTTGTCTCCTGAGGGTTTTCAGTGGATACTACCCACAAAATCCCGTCAAGCTAGTTTCATATGTTAACCTCGATTCTACTCCTACGGTTTAGTATCTAGGTTAGAAATTCTATTATCCTAACTTAGAAATATCCAACCCTTATGTTTCACACCTCCTATCTATTTAATCTTAGAAACTATACGTTTCAAAAAAGTTTAGAAAGATGTCGGTGTCTCTTGAGTTTTCCTTCTAAAGTGCGGTCTTAAATCAGGAATTTTTATCAGTTTTACAGAAAACATAAGTCTTAGTTTTTATTTCTATCTTTCATCCAAATATCAATTGTATACCCCTACGTGTGTTTATTATTTCATCCCTACACTTAAGAATTCAATTCAAGCTATAGTACCCTTGCCCTAATACCTAATACTACTTCTTTTCGTTAATGATGGACGGTGTTGCTCACGCACCTTTCATGCGACTATTAATGCTTCTTGAGGCACTAACAGCCGATTACTGAATGTGCGGGCTTAAAGCGTAAATAACAGTTTCCAGGTCTTGACTTTGTTTATTTATTTTTCATTTTTTCTTCCTTTTTCAAGACCGGATATATTTTTCAATATGCTCTTTTGGTGTTTAGCTTTAACTTCCGTTTTTTCTTTCATACTAGGCTTTCAGGAAAAAGTATTTCTAGGTATCCTCTACTATCCCAAATTTCAAGGTGCGTGTATGTGCAGTTTGTAGGGTATATACTTTCTAAATTTGGATTCAAGGATAGAAACTATTTTTCAGACTTATCCTTCAGTAAAACTTCAATACTTTCCAGTCATCTCGACTTAACTCAAGAACTGAACTCAAGATTACCTACTTCTAAAAAAAAATGTAAGGACGTATAATTACCAAGGTTAAACAGCATGAGGATTATTTTTAGGGTTTTCAATTCTTAAACCTAGAATTTAGTTATTTCTAACATATCAACTAAACTTTCGGAAAAAAAATCTAAGTTACCCTTCACGACAAAGTTTTTATATTTTTGTGAAATTTTTCGATTTTTATAGGTTTTTAAAATAAGTATGCAAATGTAGAAAATACAAATGAATGCGAAGGAAGAAACCTTACCGAGTACACCCCCAAACTTAAACTTGATAGTGCCTTCACTGCCAGGCTACACCAAGAGGGTCAAAATTGTCGGCGCTTCCTAAAAGAAATATATACAAAGAAAAAAGCAAAACAAAAATATATACACAAAAAAGTCCCCCCCCCTAAATTTAAGTGAAACGGTGTTTCTACTGTTTAAGCAGTGAAGTTCAGAAGTAGGGGGGAAAGAGAACAATATTAACCTATACAAGGCCTTACATAGGCCAAAAGTTAACACCAACCATTCAACGATTTTATCGCTATAATATGCAGGTTGGTGAAAGAATACGGTAAGGAAAGAAATGGAGAACACGCAAAACCGTATGGGGATAGAAGTGGTATATGGTCCCGTATATGAGAAGAAGAATGACGGAAGGGAGAAAGAAATGGAGTACGAACTTGAGGGTGAAAATGGAGTGAATAAATTAGCACAATATGTGATGACTGATATGTAAAAAGCGATTGTGCTAATCTATCAATCCGTCGAGAAATGGGGTCAAATCCCTCAAGATTTATGAGAAAACATGGGTACGCCAAACTTGGTAAACCAGACACAAGAAATGAAAGTGATACGGTGTCTTGCAAGGTCGGAACGATAGAAAAGATGGAGGGAAGTGATCGAGGAAGGGCATCAGTTAAAGGTTCAGGAGGGTGTACACAGTCAATGAAAGGGATAGGATGAATTGGAAAATCCAACTCATCAAGTAAAACCGTTTCATCCTCAAAACTATCCTTAATATTCTCCTTAAAACACAGTTCATCCATGCAATTCTCATCAAAATCAAGACACATATGAAGTTTGGGAAAAACATTCAATGACTCGGGATGATGAATTGGAGGAAAAACTCAGCCAAATCTGCGGGTTCATCATCCAAAATATTCCCAGCGTCAATATCCTCAATCAAGTGAAAATCAAATTTCTCAGACACCTTAACAAAAGCATGGATATCAATCAATTCAGGTTCTAGATGTTAGTGTTTATGCCCTAGAGGCATTACTGTATCATACTAGTTTGTATATTACTTAATGGAAGATTGGGATATTCACAGTTGTATTGACAGTCTTACTAAAAATGGTAGTACGCTACTTGGTTTAAGTTTACTTTAATATGTGCATTTGTTTCTTTTAACATATCGCTTATACATATTAGTAGAGCCCTTAGGATCTTTGCTTGATTACCAGCGTTGTGATGGCAATCACACTAGTGGGGGCTGGCTAGTCTGTAAGCAACATCCTATACAGGTCCCTGGTCGTAGGATTATCGAGACAGGGCATCGATACTCCGGAGTAGACTGGTGTATACGCTTCTCATCCCAGTTGGGGAGATGGTCCGTCCTACAGCCATCAGTACGTCGTACTGGAGATAGTATGCAGGTGCTCGTTAGGTTATGGGTACACCGGACATGACTCGCCGAGAACTGCAGGTTGGATTTATACCCATCGTCAGATAGCAGTTCCCAGGTGACATGAGTATAGCTTAGTCCGTCGACTTGATACTGCTACTTCGCCTCGGGTGTGTTCCCACTGTACTTAGATTACTACCCTACCACGGCTCAAAAGAGTCGTGCAAACAGGTAGTACTTGGGTGCAGTCCCGAAGCACTTGGAGGCAATGGCGGGTAAACAGGATTCGTCTCTCCTGGTATTAGGGGTTGATATCGCGCTGTGTATGGAGAGCTATTACGCAAAGTCCCTGGCCAGGGCAAGCGAGATTTACTGGTGGCTTCCAGTAGTTTCTCAAGGTGTGATGGGCTTCACTCCGACACGACTTATACCGCTATTAGGGGTCTGACGTTTACCGCCCCCTAGGCCCGATATGCGATAGTCCTAGACGAACAGACCGGGCTGTACGGAGATTGTCACATCAGGCTCAGTAGGAGTTCGGATGGGTTTCCTCATCGTCCTTCTTATCGACGTCTACTTGGGGACCGTTACGTACAGCTAGTACCGCTTGCGGCCTGTGGTTAAACCCACTGCCAGCGTAGTGTCGAGTCTTTTGAGTCCCACACAGAGAGTTTCCCTGCACCGAGCAAAAGGTGTAGAGGCCGTATGGTTTTACGGCAGGGCCGCGATCACTTATGTACACTTGTGCACGTATTATGATCGGGTAGATAATACTAGCGGGCTTTAGTTTAAGCCAGATTCTAGTATTATACAGATGGATTTATTCAGTCAAAGATTATCCGTGTTTTTCGGAAATACGGATGGGAGGGGCAGTCTCGTAATTTGTCGGGAAGCTTCTAGAAGAAGATGACTCATTTGTTTTTATTTCTTTATGGATTAAACACAAATGAGGTGGAGCGATGAGTTGTAAGTTTTCATTAAATGCTTAATGACTCATGAGGTGATTCACCATTTAGAATTAAATGAAGCTTATAAGATATTTCTAGATATTTATCAAAGAGATATTTGTATGCTTGATATTATTCTTTCATGAGTTATTATTCATATCATTATCACAAAAGCTTTCTCTCTCCTCACTTTCTTCATCTTCTTTCTCAAACCTTAATAGCTCTCATGAGTTGAGAATCCTAGGGTTTAAGTGACTAAGTAATCCATCTAATTACTCTACACCCTCTGGGACTTCTAGATTAGCGATCTAGAAGCCGTAGTTATCTCAGATTCGAGATAGGAGCTCGGACTATAGACTCTCGGGTGGATCGTGTTTGACTCGAGGAGGCCGTTGAGGTGCCAACATTCCATAGAGCCTACGAGGCGTGGAGGATAACGATGAAGACCCGAAGGACAAGTAACGTGATGTATAATTTCGAATCAGAGTAGTTAAACCTTTCGTAGTTTGCTGGTAATGGTTTAGACACGATCCGTGTGCTCAAGTCCGTGTTACGAAGTATTGATAATTGTTTTTCATATATTCCGCCTCCCCGCAAGCTCGTGGGGTGCGTGACATGGACTTACAGTGGTATCAAAGCCTGCTAAACCTTTACTAGCTTGTTAGCAACTAATTAGAACTTCGATCGTCGGAAAAACGCGAAAACATAACCCCGGACCCCTCAAGTTTCTGTCAATTTTAAACGTGTCGAAAAAATTATTTGATAGGTATGAAAATTCACAGCAGGGAATTCTAAGAATACTGGTGAAATACGAAGACCCAACTCGGTGAGAACGCCGTGGAAGCGCAGCGGATTAGTGCAATCCGCCGCGGAGCCGCGGCCGAGTCAACTCCGAGTTGACTCGGATTTACACGGTAACTCTTAGTATAGGGTTTTATGTTTTTCTGTATATTTTGTTTCTGCCTAGGTTATTTCAGTGCTGGCTTGCATTTGGGGTAGAGACGGAAAAATGTTGTCGATCGATATTTTAAATTATTTGCTAATCAGGTTTTATATGTAATGTTTAATGTGTTCGTAAACCTCCCCTAATTGCTAGTATGTTGGTTAGCAGGGGGTTGCACATTTCTGTAATGGTTTTTACTGGCTTGTGTATATGAACTTGATTGGATCGTTGTGATGATTAGCCGGGGTTTGAGATGAGATTTTATATTCATTCATTCGATATAAATTGTAATATGATGTAATATTCTTTTGCGGGGCACATCCAGGCTGAGATTGTAGCCACCGTTGTATTATTTCATTTACTGTTTTATGTTCCTAGGATAGACCCAAGGTGGGGTGCACAAACTACCGGGTACTTTGAAGTGTTTAGTGGCCTACTCACGTTGTTGAGGGAGACCGCTTCACTTCGGGTACTTGGCGGGTAGTTTGCCGTACCCGCAGGGGTCTAGGGTGGGGTAATGGCTATTCATCACAACTGTGTAGTTCGTCTTTCGTTGCAGGCTCAAAGCAAACGCGGATTGCTTGTATATCCAATAATGTTCATCTATGATCTGGAATGCCTATTATTGCGTCTGACGAATGTACAATATCTATATATGATAGCTATTAGACGTTATTTATGTTTTACACCTGCGCTAGCCCAGCCCCCGCTCTGTCTTTAGTTAAGTAACCTAACGGGTGAATGACGGGACCCAGTGGCGAATGCGGATGGCATACGAGGACGTTGTATTTTCGTTGTTTTCTGTAATGATAGATTAATTGATAGGACGCATTATATTAATGCAAAGAAAATAAACCAAAGTTGAATTGTTGGAACAAATTTACAAGAAACCACTCGGTTATTTTAAAAAGAGCAGAATTTTTAAATTGCGGAGCTTTAACCACTCCTTTTAAAAAGCTATCAGGTTCCTTCGATTATATCAAGTTCACCACGTTCACGGTTTCGCCAAAACCAGTCGTAGCCCTCCGTCATTTCTTATGGATGGTCAGTAGTATTCAAGCTATGTTTGTTGGCCTTCGTCAAGGCATAGTGTTTTGTAGCTGCTGAGGTATTCATTTGTTGCATAGATAGATGAGTTGGTTTGGGACAGTCGTAATACCTTGTTGGCCTTCGTCAAGGGCATGTATGGGTGGGTTCAAATTAACAAGATAATGATGGGCAGAACTTGACATGTGACTTATGATTTGTTGGCCTTCGTCAAGGTCATAAGAACATGGGGCAAAAATCCATATCGGGAGTTTCTAATGAAACTGAAACTTGCTAGTGTTGCATACCATTTGGAGTTTGATGAATGTTGGTAGGATTCCTTCAGCATTATCACACGATGATATTTGGATCCCGATCCTACTGTGAGTATCCGCTACTCATCAGGAGATTCGTCACTTAACGATCAATGCTATAAACCAAGTAGGTGTCGAGAAAGGTGTCAGCGGGGCTACGCCCCCAGAGAAAAGACGTTATTTAATTAAGGAACTTCGCGAAAGCGTTGGAAAACCTCCTTCGAAGTACCGACACCGGCCTGACTGAATGGTTAAGTAAGTATTGTACGGTGAGATCAGTCCTGGCTATTTCTTCTTTTATGGTTTGAGGAAGGATTCGAGAAACAGTGGGAGCCATCCAGTTTAGATAAACTAAAAACCAATCTAAACTTGCAAGAGTATCATGCTAAAGTGTTCCCTCTCTCTCTCTCTTTGCAGCGACCTTGTGACCATGACTAGGCTACATCTAGATAACAAAATGACTGAATCTGACATATTTGATTGGCAAAGGTCTGTCCAGATGTCCATTGCCTATGATAAGCTGGACCACCCTATTACTACTTTAGCCCCCACCGTCCCAGGTCCATTTTCCACCGTCGCGGATATGGATATCAGTCAGACAAGGGAAAAGGATAATGCGAATGCCCAGTGCCTCGTATTGGCTTCAGTTGATGGTGTATACCAGAAGCAGCACGAGAAGATGGACTTAATTTCCATCTTTCTCCATAACAAAGATTTATATGGAGAGCTATCTCATATCGCAAGATATGAGACCTCGAACGAATTATTTCAAGCGAGCTTGGCTGTCGGGTCATCTGTAGGGGACGACGTCCTTATGATGACTAGCTATATTGATGAGCTCAAGGACCTGGAGACCACGTTGGGAAACAGGTCATACGCTGACTTATTTCCACAGTCCCTACCTTCTACTTACACCCTGAAGGAAACCAGGGAGACACCCGCTCTGCTTATTGGGGGACCTTCTTCTTCTACATCCAGGGCGAAAGCAAAGGGTGAAAAGAAGAAGACCTCCACAAAGCCGATATACGTTATCAGTGAAGTAGAAGGAAAGGGAAGAGCAAAAGTTTCAGGACTTGGTGTAGGTAAGGAGGGATGTTCCTATTGTTATGGGATTGGGCATTGGCAGAAAGATTGCAGGGCTTTGGAAGCCAGTAGCCAAGATTCGAAGCATGTTGTGGTTTCGGCCTCGAGTGTGTTTATGATTGAGAACTGTTTGTCAATTAACTCTACTTCCTGGGTACTGGATACCGGATCAGGATCTCATATCTGTAATTCATTACATGCTTTGAGAAACCGTAGAGTTATCAGGGTAGATGATTTGTCTCTCAGAGTTGCAAACGGAATGAGCATAGACGCTGAATCCGTGGGAGAATATCGCCTAGGTTTGACAAGTGGGCAGATATTGATTCTACGTAATTGATTGTATGTACCTAGTTTGACTTGTAATATCATATCAGTATCCTCACTTTCGAGAGAGGGATATGACTTTACATTCGTAAGCGATGTAGTTCATATCCACCTAAATCAAGTTCTAATTGGGTCCGGTACATTAGATGACGGTATATACGTATTGATTCAAGCTCAGGTTTTCAATGTTCAGAACACACTTAAAAGAAAGTCTCCAGAAATAAATCAGGCTTTCTTATGGCATTGTAGACTAGATCACATCAATGAAACACGGTTGACAAAGTTACATAGAGAAGGATATTTGAATCCGTTCGAATATCAATCTTATGCTACTTGTGAATCTTGTCTCATGGGAAAGATGACAAAGACTCCGTTTACTGGACACGGAGTAAGAGCGAGCGAGCTCTTGGGACTCATACACAGTGACGTGTGCAGTCCAATGTCTACACATGCGCGAGGTGGTTATTCCTACTTTATTACTTTTACGGATGATTTCTCTAGGTATGGACATATCTTCTTAATGAAGCATAAATCCGAGGCCTTTGAGAAATTCCAGGAATACAAGAATGAAGTGGAAAACCAAATAGGCAAAAGTATCAAGACACTGAGATCTGATCGAGGTGGTGAATACTTAAGTGCCGAGTACCTGGGTTACTTAAAAGAGAATGGAATTCTCTCTCAGCTTACTCCTCCATACACACCACAACACAACGGTGTATCGGAAATGAGGAATCGAACCCTATTGGATATGGTTCATTCCATGATGAGTAAGGCTGAGTTACCGCGATCTTTCTGGGGTTATGCACTAGAATCAGCTGCATATCTTTTGAACAAGGTTCCAACCAAGACTGTGCCTACCATACCATATCAGATGTGGAGTAGGAAGAAACCCTATCTTCAGTACCTGAAGATATGGGGATGTCCATCTTTTGTAAAAAAGCAGTATCCGGACAAGCTCGAGGCACGCTCAGTACAGTGTAAGTTTGTGGGATATCCAAAGAACTCCAAGGGGCATTATTTCTATTACGCAGAGGAACAAAAGGTTTTTGTTTTTCGTCATGCCCATTTCTTGGAAGCTGAATTTTTAGAAAATCAGAAGAGTGGGAGCGCAATAGAACTGAAAGAAATTCCAGAACCACAAGCTGTTACTGAAAGTATGGTAGAACTAAAAGTTTCAGAAGAAATGGACATACCAGCGCCTATCCGCAGAAGTAGTAGGCAGTCTCATCCGCTCGAGAGATACTACGGTTTTCTCATAGACAGGGATCGAGAAGATTGCATCATTGATAATGATGACCTTACTAGCTTCCAGCAAGCCATTCAGAGCAGCGACTCGGTAAAATGGCTGGATGCAATGCGGATCGAAATGGAGTCCATGTACACTAACAAAGTATGGTCTTGGGACATTGCTCCAGATGGGGTAAAACCCGTAGGATGCAAGTGGATCTTCAGAAAGAAGATTGGTGTAGATGGACAGGTTGAAACCTATAAGGTTAGACTTGTTGCAAAGGGTTTTCGTCAAAGACCTGGTTTGGACTATGACGAAACCTTTTCTCCAGTGGCTATGCTCAAATCCATTCGGGTCCTTCTTGTTATTGCTGCCTTCCACGATTATGAGATCTGGCAGATGGACGTAAAGACGGCTTTTCTAAATGGTAATTTAGAAGAATGCGTCTATATGGATCAGCCAGAGGGATTCATTCAGAGTGGGAGCAGCGGTAAAGTGTGCAAGTTGCTTAAGTCCATTTATGGACTAAAACAGGCATCGCGGAGTTGGAACATCTGTTTTGATGATACTGTCAAAGAATTCGACTTTATCAAGAATCCAGATGAACCATGCATATACAGTAAGATTGTAGGGAGAGTTGTAGTATTCATCGTCTTGTACGTGGATGACATTCTCCTAATAGGAAATGATATTCCTATGCTACAGTCAGTCAAAGGATTTTTGTCACAGAAGTTCTCCATGAAGGACCTGGGTAATGCCACCTACATTTTAGGGATCCAGATCTATCGTGATAGATCAAAGAGGATGTTAGGACTTTCGCAATCCAGGTACATAGACACCATATTGAAAAGATTCAGTATGGAAGATTCTAAACGCGGTAACCTACCGGCTTGTCACGGAATCAACCTTTCCAAAGAGATGTCTCCCAAGACTGATTTGGAAAGGGATCGCATGTCGATTATACCCTACGCTTCTGCGGTAGGCTCTATAATGTATACGATGTTATGTACCAGACCAGATGTAGCATACGCATTAAGCGTTGTAAGCCGGTATCAGGCAAACCCAGGGGAGAAGCACTGGATAGCAGTAAAGAACATTCTCAAGTACCTGAGGAGGACTAAGGAGATGTTCTTAGTGTATGGCGGAAAAGACCTCAAGATCGAGGCCTTTGCTGACTCCAGCTTCCAGAGTGACAAGGATGACTCCAAGTCTATGTCGGGTTATGTCTTTACCCTCAATAAAGGGGCGGTCTGTTGGAAGAGTTCCAAGCAGGACACCGCTGCTGACTCAACGATGGAAGCGGAGTACATAGCTGCTTGCGATGCTGCAAAAGAAGCTGTCTGGATGAAGAAGTTCCTAATAGAACTTCAGGTGGTTCCTACCAGTATTGATCCAATACCTCTGTATTGCGACAACAACGGCGCTATAGCTTTAGCGAAGGAACCCAGGTCCCATCAGAAGTCCAGACACATCTTAAGGCGGTATCACCTGATCAGGGAGATCATAGATCGCCGGGAGATCGAGGTAAAGAGAGTAGATACAGAGAATAACACTGCTGATCCATTCACAAAGATCATTCCTCAGACGCAGTTCGAGAAACTTTTCGAGATGATAGGTTTGTGATATGCCAGTACATGGCCCTAGTGCAAGTGGGAGATTGTTAGTGTTTATGCCTTAGAGGCCATTACTGTATCATACTAGTTTGTATATTACTTAATGGAACCTTGAGATATTCACAGTTATATTGACAGTCTTGCTAAAAATGGTAGTACGCTACTTGGTTTAAGTCTAGTTTAATTTGTGCATGTGTTTCTTTTAACGTATCGCTTATACATATTAGTAGAGCCCTTAGGATCTTTGCTTGATTACCAGTGTTGTGATGGCAGTCATATTAGTAGGGGATAGGTAGTCTATAAGCAACATCCTATACAGGTCCCTGGTCGTAGGATTATCGAGACAGGGCATCGATACTCCGGAGTAGACTGGTGTGTAAGCTTCTCATCCCAATTGGGGAGATGGTCCATCCCACAGCCATCAGTACGTCGTACTGGAGATAGTATGCAGGTGCTCGTTAGGTTACGGGTACACCGGACAGGACTCGCCGGGAACTGCAGGTTGGATTTATACCCATCGTCAGATAGCAGTTCCCAGGTGACATAAGTACAGCTTAGTCCGTCGACTTGATACTGCTACTTCGCCTCGGGTGTGTTCCCACTGTACTTAGATTACTATCCTACCACGGCTCAAAGGAGTCGGGCAAACAGGTAGTAGTTGGGTGCAGTCCCGAAGCACTTGGAGGCAGTGGCGGTTAGACAGGATTCGTTTCTCCCGGTATTGGGGGTTGATATCGCGCTGTGTATGGAGAGCCATTACGCAAAGTCCCTGGCCAGGGAAAGCGAGATTTACTGGTGGCTTCCAGTAGTTTCTCAAGGTGTAATGGGCTTCACTCCGACACGACTTATACCGCTATTAGGGGTCTGACGTTTACCGCCCCCTAGGCCCGATATGCGATAGTCCTAGACGAACAGACCGGACTGTACGGAGATTGTCACATCAGGTTCAGTAGGAGTTCGGATGGGTTTCCTCATCGTCCTTCTTATCGACGTCTACCTGGGGACCGTTACGTACAGCTAGTACCGCTTGCGGCCTGTGGTTAAACCCACTGCCAGCGTAGTGTCGAGTCTTTTGAGTCCCACACAGAGAGTTTCCCTGCACCGGGCAAAAGGTGTAGAGGCCGTATGGTTTTATGGCAGGGCCGCGATCACTTACGTACACTTGTGCACGTATTATGATCGGGCAGATAATACTAGCGGGCTTTGGTTTAAGCCAGATTCTAGTATTATACAGATACATTTATTCAGTCAAAAATTATCCGTGTTTTTTTGGAAATATGGATGGGAGGGGCAGTCTCGTAATTTGTCGGGATGCTTCTAGAAGAAGATGACTCATTTGTTTTTATTTCTTTATGGATTAAACACAAATGAGGTGGAGAGATGAGTTGTAAGTTTTCATTAAATGCTTAATGACTCATGAGGTGATTCACCATTTAGAATTAAATGAAGCTTACAAGATATTTCTAGATATTTATCAAAGAGATATTTGTATGCTTGATATTATTCTTTCATGAGTTATTATTCATATCATTATCACAAAAGCTTTCTCTCTCCTCACTTTCTTCATCTTCTTCCTCAAACCCTAATAGCTCTCATGAGTTGAGAATCCTAGGATTTAAGTGACTAAGTAATCCATCTAATTACTCTACACCCTCTAGGACTTCTAGATTAGCGATCTAGAAGCCATAGTTATCTCATATTCGAGATAGGAGCTCGGAATATAGACTCTCGGGTGGATCGTCTTTGACTCGAGAAGGCCGTTGAGGTGCCGACGTTCCATAGAGCCTACGAGGCGTGGAGGATAGCGATGAAGACCCGAAGGACAAGTAACGTGAAGTATAACTTCGAATCAGAGTAGTTAAACCTTTCGTAGTTTGCTAGTAATGGTTTAGACACGATCCGTATGCTCAAGTCCGTATTACGAAACTTTGATAATTGTTTTTCATATATTCCGCCTCCCCGCAAGCTCGTGGGGTGCGTGACATGGACTTACACTAGAGTGGAGGTGTAGAGGTCAAAAAGATTGGGTGTGGTTTCACTTGAAAGGGACCCTTCACAATCGGGTAAATCAAACACTACAAAGTCGTACAACTCATCAAACGTTCTATCGGCAATCGGTGAATCACGTGGGACACTCGATAGACATTCAAAACTGGAGTTGTGGGATTCAATTGGGGACCGGTTGGTTTGATTTGGAAGGGTGTACAGCTCACTCTCTCCACTCAAATTCTCAAACTGTCCTATCGTCTCATCATACATTGGAAAATTAGGAGATAGTAGGAAACTAGCTACCGGTTCACTAGGTTGTATGAGGGCTACCATGGACGCATTCAAATCCATCATCTGTTGGCACGACGCTACCCTAAATTCTTCTAACGACTGTTCCAGACTTGATATAGGTTGTGAAGGGGTTTCAGTAAAAGATTCGAAGTTGTTTGGATACTGGAAACCCCCAAATGGCTATGTAGAAGCAATGTCTAGGTAAGGTGCAAAAGTTGGGTAGGAATTATAGGAATTGAATGGTTGGACAGGATGATGATCAACGTTTGGATAAGAAGGTGAATGGTATTGTTGATCAAAAGAAGTTGCAGTGGTGAAAAGAGTGAAAGATCGGCTACGAGATTGTTCAATTCGGGCAGCGAGGGACATGGGTTTGCAAGTTATAACTGGACTCTCAAAAGGAGTATCAACGTAAGAAGGTAGTGAAGGTTGAAACGGTTGATACGAGGTGGATTGCGCAGTCCGATTGGTAGTCCTAGACGCGTCTATCCGATCTTTCAAAGAAATTTTTGGTATGGAGGGATCGTTCGAAGTTCGGCCAGAGCAAGAACTATAAGAAGTAATGTCTGGTTGTGGATACCAAAGTTCGGTAAGAGTTTTGCGAGGTGGGGTACCAATGTTATGAAAAAGTGGGGAGGGTGGAATTTTTATATATATATATTTTTTATTATTTTTGGAGTTTTAGAAAATGTTTGTTTTTGAAAGAATACGGAATTATGGGACTATATTTTATACTATCACAATCACAATCATAATATGCACAAACACACCTAGAGTTAGGGTCTTCAAAGTCCAACTAGACCGCTCCTAAACTTCCAAGCGACAAGTTGCAAGATAACCCTCGAATCGCCTCTTCACTGCCAATTGTGGCCAGGTAAGCACAAGTGAGGTAAGGAGAGTTCCGCTCATGAATCACCGTGAGACGGGCCTTTTAAAATTACTCCTCACTTGTCTAGCCTAGGCACCACAAAGTCAAGTTTAGATTAACGACCGATTCCCCGCAACCTTCACTTGTCCTAAATGAGCGCGACAAGTCCTTATATGTTTGATCTAGATATTTTTTATTAGCTCAAGATAATGCGTATGCAATTAGTGATTTGTGGGGTCTTAGGAAGGGTGATGAAATCTCCACCCAATCTGAATTGATGTTATAGCCTCTTAATGTCCGTATTATTATATGCAAAGTGGTAAACAAACAAAATCTAAAACAACAAAAATTTTATTTGACGGCGTCGCAATCTGTGCAAAGAAACTTGCATGAAATACAGTATAGTGGAATTCACAGAGGAGATAAAAAGAAAGAGAAAGGGTGGAAAAAAATTCAAGCTCAGAAGCCTCAATACAACTGCGGAACCGCCGCCAAATCCCCACTTTGACCGCGGTTCCGCTGTCAAACAGTGGAATTGGAGCTTAAACTTGGGTCCCTGCAATCCCCTTGATCTCTACTTCAAAATAAATACTTTGTTTTCATTTTTGATTACTGTACTTGCTCCAGATAGCCTGCACACTTGCACACTAAAAATATCAAAAATAACAAAAAGATTTTATTTTATATTTATATTTATAATTTTAGATATATATATATATATATATATATATATATATATATATATAAAGAATATTAACCCGAATAACAATAAAGAAAATATGTTACCGTCTCCCCGGCAACGGCGCCATTTGATCGTGTGCTTTCGGCGTGTCAGAGTTCAAAGTTCTAAAGTTATAACCGCGATTAGGACGGTGTCGCTTTGCAGCTAGCCGGTTGAGCACAGGTCGATCCGCAGGAATATGGTTGTATGTCCGTTCGTGTTTTAAACGAGTCAATAAAGAATGTATATGTGTATATTCAGTTCTATCATAAGTGTTCGTATTTATATTCAAGTAAGCTTGTTAAGGTTAAGGTTGGTTAGTAAACTTAGGATTAGCCTTGTGCTTATCTTTTGCCATTCTTAAAACGATATTGGGATAATCGAAAGTAGCGGGGATTAGGAGGACATAGGAATGGGATTTTCGAATTTAAGCGAGCTTTCCAATGCTAAATCCATTCCTAGTGCCCCTTGTCCGTCCGCTAAATACGCTTATCCCAACCCTCGGCCAAACACCCGCAACCATGTATCCAATTAAGTCACAACTATATGTCACGTTGTAGTGCGCTTAAAGGACTTCTCGACTTAGGTCGTGGCTATATGCACGTATAGCGCGCCTAAGTGAGGGGGTTGCGTTTGTTTTGTCGGGGTTTGTTACAAGATGTTTGGCGAAGAGAAGCACAAGGTATTTTTCCATCCTTCATACCACCTTCCTTAGCCTTAACAAGTGAAGTTATTCACACATGGTAAATGAAAAGAAAACAAAACAGGAAGGAAGAAAAGAGAGAAAAGGAAAATACGGTTTTACAAATGGTGCAAGTTAACTACTTGGGTTCTCACCTAAGCAAGCAACTCCGTCAAGTATCACGGCTTGAAAAATACGGATAAGAGAAGAGAAGGAAAAGAGCACAAGCAAAGAAATAACAACAACTAATTAACAATAAGAATTGAAATTATAATACAAGATAATAAAATTACAAGACAAGAAATTAAAGAGACAAAATAATAAAAAGCCTCATCTTCATTGATCTTCCACTCAAAAAGCTCTCACTATAATTTTCATGGAGGAAAGAATGAAGACGAAGAAGAAGCTAAACTAAAACTAAACTAAATCCTAACAAAAAGAAGCATAACCATGATCCCCTTGGCTTGGCACAAAACTGGGCTATTTATAGGCTGAGTGCTGAAACCCTAGGGCAAGATTCTGAGCCCATACAAAGTTTCCAAACTACCCCAAAAATCCGAGTTGACACTGAGTCAACTCGGCCGTGGATCCGCCGCATAATATCCATATTGGCCGTGGATCCGCGGCCATTTGGAGGAGTTAAGTTGTCGTTTTTTTTGGGTTTTCTTGTGTTGCTCTCGTCTGTTGTTCTACATACTCCAAATTGCAAATTGCCTCAACAATTTCTTCAGATCTGCAACAGTCCAAAGTGGTATAAAAAATAATACTTTTGACCTCATCACTCTCGAGCTTCGCGCACCCATTTATTCTTGTGCTGCCTCCATCGTGCTCTATGCTTGTTCGAGAGAAGTATGACCACTGTCATTTGTCTTGTCTCTGGAACTGGTATGCGGCACCGGACGGATACGGATGACCGGAACACGGCTTTTATCTGTTGGCAACAGATGTTCTGCATTTTAGCGTACCTGTGGAGATTTTGTATCATTTGCGTTATTTTGGACTAGAAACCTGTAGTTTGTAAATATGTAGCAAATATGGATTAAAAGCACCTGCCTATATATAAACGAGCATAAGAATAGGCGGTGTTAAATGCAATATTCTGGTATGAACATGCCCCCAAATGCAATCCAGCACTCAAATAAATCTGGGCCAAAAACATATATCACAAAAATCACTATTCTATGTAATAGAATACCACAAAAAGTTTGACCCACAATGGCCATAAGATGACCGCGGAACCACCGCAAATAGGCTAATATTACCGCGCTTCCACGGCCATTTTATTGCTTCATGTCTTCAAATTTCTTCTGATTCCCGAAAAAAGCCTGCACGTATTTTTAAGACTCTGGAAATAATTTTTTGAACAGTTAAAAAAATAGACAGAAACTTCAAAATGAAATTGTGATTTTGGAAACTTTTGTCGATCGATCTTTTAAGCGTGTTAGAACTAGCTAGTATGGAGTTAATGGGTTGGCTCTGATACCATATTTGGTTATGCCAGCACCCGGGCCATCAATCCGTGGCTAAACAAGGAACAAAAATTTTATAAACTGGCGCTAACACAACCCTATCCTACGGATCTACTATTAACCCTAAACTAGCAATATGTAAATAGAGTTAAGAACGGTTATACCGAACGATCCATGTCCTTCGGTCTTGAACCATCATCCCAAGCTCCTAGAGGCTTCCTTGATCAAGATTGATCTCCGGTCTCCCTCCATCGAAGAAGATCCACCCGAGAGTCTATGAATCGAGCTCCAACCTCATATTCGAGATAACTATGGTACCTAGATCGCTATACTAGATAGCCTAGAAGAAGTAGAGAGTGATAAAGGATTAATTTGTCTCAAGACACCCTAGATTTCTCAACACATGAAAGAGTTGGGATGAAAGAAGAAGAAGATGCCATGAGGATTAGAGTGTTGTAGGAAAGAGAATGAATAATGGCTAAGTGCTATTGTGTGTTGTGAGAGTTATTAAAAAATAATGGAGCTATCAAAAAAATATCTAAAGACTCCAAAAATTATTTTCACTCAACCAAAAAATCTCAAGTCAACAAAATCTCACAACAAACAAAAACCCTAAACATGCTAGAATAGTAACCATAAGTCACTACTGTCACGCCCCGCTTCCCGGTGTACGGCGAAGGAGACGCGACGAGGTCCGCTGCGTATGTACTCAGAAATACATACGCTAAGCGTATCTAAGCAATATAAAAGTAAATCACAAAAGACAAGAGATATAGAAATAACAGCAACTTTATTAATAACATTCTTTTGTACAATGCATGAAAAGTAAATACAACTGAAATGAGAATGCGATGCCTAAACA
Source organism: Agapanthus africanus (assembly GCA_030015575.1). Classification (NCBI taxonomy): domain Eukaryota; kingdom Viridiplantae; phylum Streptophyta; class Magnoliopsida; order Asparagales; family Amaryllidaceae; genus Agapanthus; species Agapanthus africanus. The sequence goes on from JASDDO010000019.1 coordinate 317,918,065, forward strand.
ATGGCATAACAGGAAATGAAAATACTGAATAGAACAAGGTACAATGTCTAGAGCTCAGGGTCTTCGTGAAACTACTCCAAGTCTTCACCTGTGGGCTCGATCTCTGCTGGGTCCAAAGTACCTAACGATATTCAAAGAAGAAAGAAATAGAATGTCGTCAGCGAACAGATCGCACGGTAAGTCCCAAAGATAAAGAAGAATTAGAAAAGACAGAATAAGAGATATTTTCTAAAGGGATTGTAAAATATTGTAGAATATTGTGTTAACGCTGTTGTTTGTAGCTTGGTACAGAAGGATGCCAGTGTATACGAGAGGGGTCTCTATATGCTAGAGACCAGGGCAAACGGAATGTACAAGGAACCGTTAAGCCACGGTACAACAGCAACGGAATATAGGTTAGGTGTCTTAATATGACCACCTCATGCCACCTTTAACACCTTCCGTACCAATCTACCCCTTAAAACCCGTAGTATTTTGATAGTATTGTTGTATGGTATTGTGTAAGTTGGATGACCGACCAAAACCATGATATCAGTAAACATATTGTAACTGCATAATCAGGTAAATGGAATAACGGAATAACGGATATATATCCATGGTTTGATTCAGTCAAGTTGAATAGATTGTTAACTGGATTCTGGGATTCATGTGTTCATATTGAGTTGGAATATTAAAGAATATAGATTGACTTGAATCATATTCAAGTCAGAAATAATCAGACTCAAACCCAAGTCAGACTAAAAGAAATGTAATTTGAAGTTCTATAATTGTTAGGGTCTTTATTATAAATTATAAAACTTGAGGGGTTTTATGTAAAAAGTACTTTTGTATAGTTTTCAAGATACACCTCAAGTATTTATTATTCGTCTTTATGGTTATAATGAGTGTGAATTTATTTTGTCTTATTTCTAGTGAGTATATCCTAATAAAGATATTAATTTGTAATATTGATTTATTTGAAATTCATGGTATTTTAATGTAACTTTTACTCTTGTAATTTTTAGAAAAAGGTGGAAACTTTATCTTATAATAAAGTAGGTGTTTAAATGATAAATATATATATATGTTTATACAATAATAATTTTTAATAAATATTTTATTTTCCAAAAATCTCATTTTTCATAAATGTCGTATTCTAAACTTTTCGAGACCGAATGCTCCTTACGGATGTCTGAATCTCGCACTACTAAGCCCGAGGATGCATGATAAACCGTACAATCCCTAACGGGTTCCCCAAATGTGGGTTGTAGTGGCACTTTGCAAAGATTTTATAAATACTAATCATTTAGAAAACGGTTTTATAAAAATAAGGTATTTATTTGTAAAAGGGTGTAAATTTCCGTATTTTAGATTCTAGAGTTTCCTAAGCCAACTAGCTTATTTCTAAATGGTCTAAACGACACATCATTAGAAGCCTCAAATCGCCTCTTCACCGCCAATTGTGGCCAGGTAAGTACAAGTGAGGAAGGAGGGATCCGCTCACGAATCGTGAGACGGGCCTTTTAAAATTACCTAAGCTCACTTGCCTAGCCTAGACACCACAAAGTCAGGTTTAGATAAACGATCGATGTCCATGATATATCGTATTTTCCTATTAACAGATTTTGTTTTAAAATTGTATACAACTTAGAACTTTCAGAAAAGGTTTATAAAGAAAATGGTATTTTAATGAAAAGTCTTGTATTATCGTATTCTAAGTTTTGATGATATCAATTAGGCTTGTATTTGCGTGTGTGTGGAGGTAGGTCATTACCTCGTGATCTATTTTAAGGTATAGCCAAGTTTAGGGGTTAAATGTGAAAACTAAATATTATGGTATTTAAGTGCGAAAATACGGTATTCTGCAAAAGTTATCATTTCATGTGAGAAACTTTATCCAAATTGATTTTTAAGTGATTAGTAGTCAACATGAATATGTTTAAGCATTATGGAATTAGTGACAAGTGAGTTTTGATAGAAAAACCGAATCGGAAATCGGTTTGTTCCGATTTCCGTCGGGTTTTAAAAAGTCGTATTTTATGAAAGAATAGAAAGGTAGAAAAGAGGGACTTACGGGTTTGGACAAGCTAGAGAGTGCTAGGAAGGTAGTGGGTTGGTCGGTGTCTCGAAAAGTCATGAAGAGTCCTAGTACGATCGCCGGGATTCGCCATCGATTTCGGCAGCGCTTCGCCTTTCGTTCGTTTTCTAATGTACTGAGTTCTCTTGAAATTTTTAGAGAGTGGACTTAGGAATGTAGGGTGAAAGGGTAATGGGTAGGGGTGTTTATATAGGGTTAGGCTAGGGTTAGGGTTTTAATTAAAAAAAATATAAAAATTATATAAAAAAACATTAAAAAATCATTAAATTTTGGAGTAAAAGGGTTTTATGGGGCTCTCTGTAACCGATCCGACCAAATAAAGTATGCAGGGGGAAAGACCAGGTCAACACGGAGAAATTTCGTGTTGACGACTCGGCCGTTCGGCCGAGTACGGCCGGCGGCGCCGGCCCGAGTCGGGCCGAGTCGGGGTACCGTCGGGTGGGGAAACTCATGGGGGGAATTTTGGTGCATTTAGTTTTTTATGTTCAGTATAAATTTTGTGAGTTATGACGGTTTGACTGTTGACTTTCCAAAAAATTTAAAACAAAATAAATATAAAAAATAATGTGGGGCGTAGGATTTGAACTCTGGTGGCTTGGTTCAGCAGTGCAAGGTGTTACCAATGAGCTACAAGCTCCTTCTTATAATTATGGAGTGAAATAAATACTTAAAGAGATATCAGCCGCAATAAATACTCCAAGTATACATTGAATTTAAATCAATTCTTTGTACATTAAAAATGGAGTTGTTACAGTCTACCCTCCTTACAAAAATTTCGTCCTCGAAATTTACAACTTTTATTTGAGGACTAGTTTACAAAGAGGTGTGGATATCTAGTACGCATTTCATTCTCCCTTTCCCAAGTGGACTCTCCTGGAGTATCTTTCCTCCACATCACTCGAACCAAGTTAACTTCCTTGTTCCGAAGTGTCTTCACTTTCCTGTCCAGGATTTCCACAGGCTGTTTCTCACAAGATAAGTCGGGCTGTATAGTGAGCTCGGAATGATCGAGAATATGACTGGGGTCACTTACATACTTTCTGAGTTGGGATATGTGGAACACATTATGCACTCCTTCCAATGAGGGTGGAAGAGCTAAACGGTATGCCACTTCACCGACTCGTTCGAGTATGTCGAACGGTCCAATATATCTCGGACTTAGCTTACCCCGTCTTCCAAAACGGATCACTCCACGGTTCGGAGATATCTTCAAGAATACGTGATCTCCTGGCTGGAACTCCAAGTGTCGTCTCTTTACATCAGCCCAGTGCTTCTGTCGATCTTGGGCTATGCGCATCCTTTCCCTGATAGTACGAACCACATCAACAGTTGCTACTATCATCTCCGGTCCAAGAAGTTCTCTATCTCCGATGTCTTTCCAACTTAATGGCGATCGACACTTCCTTTCATACAATGCTGCAAAAGGTGCCATTCCTATGCTTGCTTGGTAGCTGCTGTTGTACGAAAACTCCACAAGATGTAGGTGATCTTCCCACGATCCTTTGAAGTCTAACATACACGCTCTGAGCATATCCTCCAATATCTGAATAGTTCGTTCCAACTGACCATCTGTTTGTGGATGATAAGCCGTGCTGAAGTTCAGACTTGTTCCCAAGCTTGCTTGCAGACTCTGCCAAAATTGCGATCGGAATCTGGTGTCACGATCGGAGACAATGAAGACCGGTACTCCATGAAGTCTCACAATTTCCTGTATGAGTTTTTGGGTATCAAAGATAGTACATTATGAAGAGTTTTAAATCTAAATTAGATTATTACCTCCATGTACTTCTTTGCTAGTGTCTCAGTTGATTGGCCAACTCGAAATGGGATGAAGTGAGCCGACTTTGTGAGTCGATCCACAATGACCCATATGGTATCGTTACCCTTTGTGCTGCGAGGAAGAGCAGTCACAAAGTCCATCGTGATGTGTTGCCACTTCCATTCTGGGATTGGTAACGGTTGAAGTAATCCAGCAGTCCTGTGATGTTCAGCCTTTACTTGCTGACACACCAAGCATTTTGCGACGCTTCTGGCTACTTCACGATTCATTCCATGCCACCAATAATTCTGACGTAGATCTTTGTACATTTTGGTACCTCCAGGATGTACTGAGTAGGGAGAGCTGTGAGCTTCTTTCATTAACTCTTCCCGTATATGACCTTTTGGTACACACAATCTGCTGTCGTATCTCAAAGATCCATTTTCATGGATGATGAAGTCTGTTCTGAGTCCATTCTCCACTTATTCTCTGATCTTTTGCAACTTAGCATCACTTGCTTGAGCTGCTTTGATCTGATTGACAATGGTTGATTGAACTTGTAAATTCATCAAACTTGAAGTATTACTTGTCATGACTACTTCAATCTCCATCTGATGCAAGTCTTGTTGAACTGAGCGGTGAGATTCATTGCTAATGGTTAGCGACTAAGAGCATCAGGTACTACATTCACCTTCCCTGGGTGATATTGCAAATTGATGTCAAAGTCCGCCATGAGTTCTAACCATCTTTTCTGCCGCATATTCAACTCCTTCTGAGTAAACACGTACTTCAGGCTCTTATGATCTGTGTAGATGTTCACTCGTTCACCAAGTAGGTAATGGCGCCAAATCTTAAGAGCAAAGATGACGGCTGCCAACTCCAAATCATGCGTCTGATAATTACGCTCGTAAATCTTCAGCTGTCTTGAAGCATAAGCCACAACCTTACCGTGCTGATGTAGAACACAGCCTAATCCCTTACCGGATGCATCGCAATGCACTTCGAATCCTCCAGATTGATCCGGTATGACGAGAATAGGTGCTGATGTCAACCTTGACTTGAGTTCTACGAAAGCTTGTTCGCATGCTTCTGACCACACAAATTCTTCATCTTTACGTATGAGCTTGGTCAGGGGCGTTGCTATCTTCGAAAAGCCTTCAATAAACCTTCTGTAATATCCAGCTAAACCCAAGAAACTTCGAATATCCTTCACTGAATTTGGTGTAGGCCATTTTCTAACTGCCGAAACTTTCGCTGGATCCACAGAGATTCCTTCTCCTGATACGATATGTCCAAGAAAACCAACTTGATTTAGCCAAAACTCGCACTTGCTGTACTTGGCATAAAGCTGATGTTGTCGAAGAGTTTCTAGGACAATTCATAGATGTTCTGCATGTTCTTTCCGACTCTTAGAATACACCAGGATGTTGTCGATGAAGATGACAACAAACCTGTCTACATACTCCCGGAAAACTTGATTCATAAGGTTCATGAATATTGCAGGTGCGTTGGTCACTCCAAATGGCATCACTAGAAATTTGTAATGTCCATAGCGAGTTCTGAAAGCTGTTTTGTGAATATCAGCTTCCTTGACCTTCACTTGATGATAACCTGAATGAAGATCTAATTTAGAGAAAACACAAGATCCACTTAGCTGATCGAATAAATTATCGATGCGCGGGAGTGGATACTTGTTCTTTATAGTGACTTCGTTCAAGGCTCTGTAATCGATGCACATTCTGTATGAACCTTCCTTCTTCTTCACAAGTAATACAGGTGATCCCCAACTTGAAGTGCTGGGTTGAATCCATCCTTTCGCCAGTAATTCGTCCAACTGTGTTCGGACTTCCTTCAAACCTTCTGGACTTAAACGATAGGGTCTTTTGATCACCGGTTGTGCTCCTGGTACTAAATCAATACTGAATTCAAGAGCTCGATCGGGAGGCAAACCTGATATATCGTCAGGAAATATATCGTCGAACTCTCGAACCACATTTGGTCTTGATTCCTCCTCCGCCTGAGCTGCTGCAACTACCGCTTCTCTTAGCTTCGCTTTATAGGTACTTAGCTCTAGTGTACGGTCTCCGCTTTTGAAATAGAAGACCGGATGGTCTGGGATCTCGAATACTACCCTCCTTTGACGACAGTCTATGGTAGCATAAAAAGTTCCAAGCCAATCCATTCCTAGAACCACATCGAAGTTCGGTATGTCCAACACTTTTAAGTCAGCATAAAACTCTCGACTGCAGACGACGACTGGACACAAGCTGTATCCCATAGTTGCCTTTAGAACGCCATTTCCTGAACTGACATTCCAGCTGGATACAAGCGGTGAGATTGGAATCGCATGGGTTCGGACAAACCGTTGCGACATAAAGCAGTGTGATGCTCCAGTATCAAACAGTGCAAGTGCAGGGATTGAGGATACTAAGATTGTACCTAAGGTATGTGGGATTTGTTTTAGGTATAGAAAATACGTAACTAAGTAGCAGGATAGAAAAGAAAAGTTTACCAGTGATGACTTGGCCAGTGGCCTCAGCTTCTTCCACGGACATCGTGAAAGCCTGGCGCCTTGGTACATTCCTCCTGGCCTGAGGAGCATTCCTCGGAACATTCCTTTGAGCTTGATGGAACTAACGAGGAGGTGGTGCAGCTTGTGGTCCTCTGGGTGGTGCAGGGAGTGCAAGTCTGGGAGCAGGTGCCTGAAGAGCTGGTCGCTGCGGATAAGTAATCGCTGGCCTGGGTGCAGCAACTGGGTTCTGTCTTTGGGGACAAGACCCAATATCGTGAGTAGCTGAGCCGCAGACTAAGCAAAGGCGGTTGGCTCGACGGCAGTCCTTCATCATATGTCCAGTTCTCTTGCAGTAGGTGCAAAAGGCTGGGCTGGGACGATGGGTCGGTACTCCGGGCCGCCTTGGCACGAAAGGTGGTCTGGACGAGGCTCCACCTGCCATCTGGTTGGCAAGGCGCTTGACTCCTGCAGACTGAGGTCTGCCCCTTGCTTTTATCACTGCCTCATAGCTGCGGGCAGCTTCTAGAGCATCCTCATGAGTCAAAAATTTTCCCGTGGCTAGAGCAGCCTGAATCTCTGTGTCCAGTCCTTGTTGGAAGCGACGGGCTCTGATATCGTCCGTCGGTATCAAGTGTGCCGCGAATCTGTTTAAAGATTGTGTTAGCTGTGTAGTATGTGATTATAAAAAATTGAACTGTTTTGACATATCTTACCGGCTTAACATGGTGAATTCAGCGTCGTATTCATCTACTGATTTGTCCCACATTGAACCCTGTTGTAGATGAATGAACTGCTGCTCCATTGCAAACCTGGCAGTCACAGGGAAATATTTCGCGTCGAACTTCTCTCGAAAAGTCTTCCATTCAATCGGCTGTACCAGATGGCTTTCTTCCGTCTTCCACCAGTTGCGAGCATTGTCCGTGAGTTGTAGTTTCGCCACACGGACCCAAGCGATGTCTGGCACTTGAGCTGCTGCCAGATCGTCTTCGATGCTTTGTGCCCATTCTTCAGCTTCAAGAGGGTTTCCTTTACCAGAGAACTACTTGGGATGTAAATCCCTGAATTGCTTTACTCCCGGTGCGTCGGTTTCAGGACGGTTTAGTAGTTGTTGCTGTCCCTCAAGAAGGCTGCGAATCGCCTCAAGTAGCACTGTTTGCTCGGTGGTTGGTGCAGGAACAGCTGGTACGAGAGGTAGTGCTGGAGGTGTGTTGTTGACGTTGGTGCTGGTGTTGTTCGGGGAATCCATAACCTTGAAGAAAAATTTAGGTTAGGACAGATTCAAATACATGAAATGATAAGATTCAAGGAATAGAAATTTGTAAGATTCAACAAACATGATTTGTAAAGAATATTTTAGTTGCTGGTTCTTGTGTTATATTGCTTAGGTTGTTCATGCAGACCAGAGCTGCATGATAGGGATTCATACAGCTCTGACCAGCATGGGCCACCAACAAAATCTGTCACGCCCCACTTCCCGGTGTATGGCGAAGGAGACGCACGAGGTCCGCTACGTATGTACTCAGAAGTACATACGCTAAGCGTATCTAAGCAATATAAAAGTAAATCACAAGAGACAAGAGATATAGAAATAACAGCAACTTTATTAATAACATTCTTTTGTACAATGCATGAAAAGTAAATACAACTGAAATGAGAAAGCGATGCCTAAACAATGGCATAACAGGAAATGAAAATACTGAATAGAACAAGGTACAAGGTCTAGAGCTCAGGGTCTTCGTGAAACTGCTCCAAGTCTTCACCTGTGGGCTCGATCTCTGCTGGGTCCAAAGTACCTGACGACATTCAAAGAAGAAAGAAATAGAATGTCGTCAGCGAACAGATCGCTCGGTAAGTCCCAAAGATAAAGAAGAATTAGAAAAGACAGAATAAGAGATATTTTCTAAAGAGATTGTAAAATATTGTAGAATATTGTGTTAACGCTGTTGTTTGTACCTTGGTACAGAAGGATGCCAGTGTATACGAGAGGGATCTCTATATGCTAGAGAGCAGGGCAAACGGAATGTACAAGGAACCGTTAAGCTACGATACAACAACGGAATATAGATTAGGTGTCTTAATCTAACCACCTCGTGCCACCTTTAACACCTTCCGTACCAATCTACCCCTTAAACCCCGTAGTGTTTTGATAGTATTGTTGTATGGTATTGTGTAAGTTGGATGATCGACCAAAACCATGATATCAGTAAACATATTGTAACTGCATAATCAGGTAAATGGAATAATGGAATAATGGATATATATCCATGGTTTGATTCAGTCAAGTTGAATAGATTGTTAACTGGATTCTGGAATTCATGTGTTCATATTGAGTTGGAATATTAAAGAATATAGATTGACTTGAATCATATTCAAGTCAGAAATAATCAGACTCAAACCCAAGTCAGACTAAAAGAAATGTAATTTGAAGTTCTATAATTGTTAGGATCTTTATTGTAAATTATAAAACTTGAGGGGTTTTATGTAAAAAGTACTTTTGTATAGTTTTCAAGATACACCTCAAGTATTTATTATTCGTCTTTATGATTATAATGAGTGTGATTTTATTTTATCTTATTTCTAGTGAATATATCCTAGTAAAGATATTAATTTGTAATATTGATTTATTTGAAATTCATGGTATTTTAATGTAACTTTTACTCTTGTAATTTTTAGAAAAAGGTGGAAACTTTATCTTATAATAAAGCAGGTATTTAAATGATATATATATATATGTTTATACAAGAATAATTTTTAATAAATATTTTATTTTCCAAAAATCTCATTTTTCATAAATGTCGTATTCTAAACCTTTCGAGACCGAATGCTCCTTGCAGAGGTCTGAATCTCGCACTACTAAGCCCGAAGGTGCACGATAAACCGTACAATCCCTAACGGGTTCCCTAAATGTGGGTTGTAGTGGCGCTTTGCAAAGATTTTATAAATACTAATCATTTAGAAAACGGTTTTATAAAAATAAGGTATTTATTTGTAAAAGGGTGTAAATTTCCGTATTTTAGATTCTAGGGTTTCCTAAGCCAACTAGCCTATTTCTAAATGGTCTAAACGACACATCATTAGAAGCCTCAAATCGCCTCTTCACCGCCAATTGTGGCCAGGTAAGTACAAGTGAGGAAGGAGGGATCTGCTTACGAATCGTGAGACGGGCCTTTTAAAGTTACCTAAGCTCACTTGTCTAGCCTAGACACCACAAAATCAGGTTTAGATAAACGATCGATGTCCATGAGTTATCGTATTTTCCTATTAACAGATTTTGTTTTAAAATTGTATACAACTTAGAACTTTTAGAAAATGTTTATAAAGAAAATGGTATTTTAATGAAAAGTCTTGTATTATTGTATTCTAAGTTTTGATGATATCAATTACGGTTGTATTTGTGTGTGTGTGGAGGTAGGTCATTACCTCATGATCTATTTTAAGGTATAGCCAAGTTTAGGGGTTAAATGTGAAAACTAAATATTATGGTATTTAAGTGCGAAAATACGGTATTCTGCAAAAGTTATCATTTCATATGAGAAAATTTATCCAAATTAATTTTTAAGTGATTAGTAGTCAACATGAATATGTTTAAGCATTATGGAATTAGTGACAAGTGAGTTTTGATAGAAAAACCGAATCGGAAATCGGTTTGTTCCGATTTCCGTCGGGTTTTAAAAAGTCGTATTTTATGAAAGAATAGAAAGATAGAAAAGAGGGACTTACGGGTTTGGACAAGATAGAGAGTGCTAGGAAGGTAGTGGGTTGGTCGGTGTGTCGAAAAGTCGTAAAGAGTCCTAGTACGATCGCCGGGATTCGCCGTTGATTTCGGCAGCGCTTCGCCTTTCGCTCGTTTTCTAATGTACCGAGTTATCTTGAAACTTTTAGAGAGTGGACTTAGGAATGTAGGGTGAAAGGGTAGAGAGTAGGGGTGTTTATATAGGGTTAGGCTAGGGTTAGGGTTTTAATTAAAAAAATATAAAAATTATATTAAAAAACATTAAAAAAATCATTAAATTTTGGAGTAAAAGGGTTTTATGGGGCTCTCTGTTACCAATCCGACCAAATAAAGTATGCAGGGGGAAAGACCAGGTCAACACGGAGAAATTCCGTGTTGACGACTCGGCCGTTCGGCCGAGTTCGGCCGGCGGCGCCGGCCCGAGTCGGCCGGTCCGTCGCGAGTAGGGCCGAGTCGGGGTACTGTCGGGTGGGGAAACTCATGGGGGGAATTTTGGTGCATTTATTTTTTTATGTTTAGTATAAATTTTATGAGTTATGACTGTTTGACTGTTGACTTTCCAAAAAATTTAAAACAAAATAAATATAAAAAATAATGTGGGGCGTGGGATTTGAACTCTGGTAGCTTGGTTCAGCAGTGCAAGGTGTTACCAATGAGCTACAAGCTCCTTCTTGTAATTATGGAGTGAAATAAATACTTAAAGAGATATCAGCCGCAATAAATACTCCAAGTATACATTGATTTTAAATCAATTCATTGTACATTAAAAATGGAGTTGTTACAACTACTAAGCCATGCCATAATAAAATGCAATAAACACCTCATCCTCCACCTCATAAACCTTTTAATCCAAAAAGGTTTAAAACATAATAAGGTGTAATCTTCTAAAAGTAATCTTGTAAGAAATTACAAGAATATCCCTCATTCGTATATACATACCCGCATCCGTATTCCGAAGAATACAAATACAATGAGACGAAAATAATCCAACAATATAATATTAGGATCCGGCTTAAACTAAAACCTACTAGTATTATCCGTCTGAATCATGATACGCGCATAAGTGCACGTATATGATCGAATCCTACCGTAAAACCATACGGCATCTACATCGTTTCTCCCGAAGCAGAGATACCCTCTGTGTGGGACACTAAAGACTCGTCAATGAGTTTAACCACAAGCACGTTAGCGGCACTAACTGTACATAACGGCTACCCATGTATTGAGCGAAAGGGAGGCCGTCGAGAAAACTCATCCTGAAACCCCTACTGAGCCTGACATTTACAATATTCATACAGTCCGGTCCGTTCGTCTATGAGTATCGCATATCGATTCTAGCGGGTAGATAAAGTCAGATTCCTAATAACGCGACATTTCGTGTCGGTATAAAGCCCATCACCACCTGAGAAACTACCGATCCTAGATCAGTAATTCTCGACTACCAAGGATTTCTGGTGATGGCCTCCCGCGCACAACGCGATATAAACCCTTAATACCGGGAGAGAAGAATCCCCTGACGGTCCACTCACTGCCTCCATATGGCTCAGGACTGTACCTGTCACGACCCAAATTAGGAACATGACCGGCACTAATGTTGGAGATAGTGCCCTCATAGTCAATTATTGTATCGCAGGTACGTGATTGCAATGATTGCGGAGGACCTATACCGGTAGGACAGTCTTACTCGAGATGATAGTATGCTATCTGGTTTGCCTTTATCAGTCATGTACATGTTCAGGTGACTGATTACATGTTACACCTTGATAGAGCCCTTAGGATCTTGCTTTACTACCAACAATATGATGGCGATCATATACGTGAGAGTTGGGTGGTTTATATGCATATCCTTAATTGTGGTCCCTAGTCGTGGAAGTTTCGAGTCAGGGAATCGATACTCCGGAGTAGACTAGTGTATACAGTCGAGACCCCCACGAGGGGCGGTGGCCGGTCTCACAAGCCACTGGTGTCAGTTGGATCACCTAAGATATATACAGGTACTCATTGGGTTATGAGTACACCGGACAGGACTCGCCGGGAACCTGCTAGTTGGTATTATACATATCGTCAGATAGCAGTTCCCTGGTGACATGTGTACAGGTTAGTTCATCGACCTGAGGTCGTCATTTGTCTCGTGTGAGTTCCCACTGTGCTTTGATTTCTACCCTACCACGGCTCAAAGGAGTCGTGCAAACAGGTAGTTTTTGGGTACAGTCCCGAGCCATATGGAAGCACGTGAGCGGATCGGCAGGGGATTCGTCTCTCCCGGTATTAGGGGCGAGATCGTGCTGTGTCTAGGAGAGCCATTACACATAGCCCACGGCCGTGGCAGGAGATTTACTGGTAGGTACTCCAGTAGTATCTCAGGGTGTTATTGGGCTACACTCCGACACGACTTATACTGCTATTGGGGGTCTGACGTTACTAGCCCCCTAGGCAGATATGCGATACTCATAGACGAACGGACCGGACTGTATATACATTGTCACTGTTAGGCTCAGTAGGGTTTCCGGATGAGTTCGCTCATCGGCCTCCCTTGAGGTCAGTCCATGGGCAGCCGTTACGCATTGCTAGTGCCGCTGACGGTTTGTGGTTAAACCCACTGCCAGGGTACTGACGAGTCATTAGAGTTCCCCACAGACAGTTTCCCAAGTACGGGCGAAACGTTGTAGAGGCCGTACGGTTTTATGGCAGGGTTCGGAAAATGCACGTGCGTTTACGCACGTGTTATTTTTCGGGCAGATGATACTGGTCGGCTTTGGTTTAAGCCGGATCCGAGTATTTTATTGAGTAGATATAATATCATTGTCTCAGTTGCATTTGTATTCGGTCGTAATACAAATGCGGGTATATTTATACAGTTACGGAGTTATCCTGAAAGTTGTTTCAGGATCACTTTTGGAAGTTGCCAGTTTCCAGTTTTCTATCAGCCGTCTTTTAACATTCGGTTAAAGACGGATTTATCTTTTCTTGAGATGAGTGTGGAAGTTTCTAGAAGCATCTAGATGTGGTGACTAGGTTAAATGGTGTTGTGTTTTCATTGGTTGCTTTTGGTGTGTTCACACTTTGTATTCACACTTGAGATATTTGTTTGTGTTCACACATGATATTTTCTCTTGTGGTCACCCTCTTCCCTCCTACACTCACCCCCCATTCCTATATATGGCCGGCCCCTCCCTTCTCTCTCTCTCACTTGAGGTTTCACTTGGTAGAAAAAGATTATGATAATTTTCGGTGTATAGAATTCACAGCTCATTTCATTCCATCACCCGATTCCCACGGCAACTTCATTAACCGTTCGTCCATAGCTTTGGACGGAACGAGACAAAGTCTTCTACTCATTCTCTATATCAATCTTGGTCGTCTCTTTTAGCAAACTTGACGACCGAGTTGCCTCAAGTCAGAGGCGGGAGCCCGTTTAAAGAATCGTCGACGTGGTGCCACCTGGACGAGCAGATCGGAGATCGAAGAGATCGGAGCAGCCGCAACGGAGCGTGGGATGATGGTTAAAGAACGAAGGACTCGGATCGTTCGGTATAACCTTTCTACTCTCTTTACAGTATGTTAGTTTAGCAATAATGGAAGATCCGGGTTAAAGTATACGATAGCGCCAGTTAAAAAGTTTTTGTTCCGCATTTGGCGTCTGTAGACGGCAGGGGCGCTACCGTAGACTTACAGTGGTATCAGAGCCTCACCATTTTGCTATACTAACTTGTGCTAACGCGTTTAAAATATCGATCGAACCGGAAATCAAAAACTGCAAAATTCAAGCTTCACAGTTTCTGTCGATTTTAAATGGGTTCCTAAAATTATTCTACATATCACAGAAAGTTGTGCAGGGTTTCAGAAGCACACCGACCAAATTTGAGCACGTGATTTCACCAAACCGCCGCAGAATCGCGGCCAAACCCATGGTTTGGCCGCGCATCCGCGGCCGTTCTATTGAATCAGTGCACCAAATTTGCACAGTGTCTTCTCTGTTGGAATTTGGGGTTTTTGGTATATATCTTTTGGGCTCAGATTTTGTTACTGTTCACCAGTTGTTCGTGGGGCCCACTTCGTGATATTTAGTCGATCGAAATTTAAACACGTTAGTTTACAGTGCTTACATTATATCTCCGACAGGGAATGTCATTTGATCGGTAAACCGCGTCTGATTGCTATAGTTCTTTTAGACGGGTTTGCGAACGTGACATTCGCGTTGATGTTCTGTGTTGTGCTGTGATGTTGCGGATTTGTCGTGGTGGATAGCAGTGTGCAATGGTAGTGCAGTTTGGATTTATTTGTACATTTGATATTGCGTGGCGAGCGTCCAACTTGTGGACTGCCGTTACTGCCTGTTGTATAATATTCTTTTGGGGCACGACCAGGTTGCGGTCGATGTACCTGTTGTACTATTTTTCATTACTGTACTAGGTTTTGCCCCGCGACGGAGTGCACGGATAGCCGGGTTCTGGAGGGCAACGGGTCCGTATCTCATGGCTTTGAGAGGCAGAGGGGCCTCACTCTAGAATTGGCAGACTATTCGCCACACTCGTAGGGGGTATAGGTTGACCCAAGGAGGGGTGCCCAAGATTACCGGATTCCGTGAAGTGCTGGGTGGTCCATTAACTTTGCTGTAGGGGGCTGCCTCGCTTCAGGTTTTGGAGGGTAACTTGCCGCACCCGTAGGGGTCTAGGTTTCTTTGCACAGGCTATCCACACGACAGGGGAACGTCGGGTTTCAGCAGCGACTCTGTGAAACCCGGGGATCCCAGATTATCTGTATTATTCTGTGATGCTTATTACTTTTCTGTAATGTTGCATATTATCACGCCTGGAGCGATTATTGTATATTGGTTTATATACTATTAGATATTGTATATGTTTTACACCCGCGCTAGTCCAGTCCCCGCTCTGTCGTTAGTTAAGTAACCTAACGGATGATGACGGGACCCAGTGACGAATGCGGATGGCATATACGTACATTTTATTTTCGTTCTTTTCTGGTGTGATTGATTGATGGGACTGCATTGATTCTGATCAATGCAAAGTAAAGCATACCTGTTTACAGTTGTTGGAACAAATTTAAAAGGTGTTATAGCAAAGTCGTTTCTTTTTGTTATGCATAGCGGTATTCAGTGGAATATCCTGCACCTCATTCGACGGGGCAAGGGCCGATATCCCTTCACCGGGATTGACCCCTTGGGCAGAAGTTTGCGTCAGGGTAATAACTTTACTATAGTCGATTACAAGTTGCTTTGCATCGCGGTATTCAGTGGAATATCCTGCACCTCATTCCACGAGGAAAGAGCCGAGATCCCTTCACCGGGAATGACCTCTTTAGCAAAAGGTTTTCGCTACTATATTTTAAAAAGCTATCAGGTTCCTTCAGCGATATCAAGTTCACTACGTTAAAGGTTTTTCGCCAAAAACCAGCCGTAGCCCTCCGTCACTTCTTTTGGGTATTCAGTAGTATTCAAGCTATGTATTTTGACCTAACGCCAAGGCATAGTGTTTGGTAGCTGCTGGGTATTCAATTGTTGCATAGATAGATGAGTTGGTTTGGGACAGCCGTTCTGCCATTTTGACCTAACGCCAAGGGCATGTGCGGGTGGGTTCAAATTAACAAGATAGTGACGGATAGAACTTGGCATGTGACTTATGACATTTTGATCTAACGCCAAGGTTATAAGAGCATGGGGCAAAAATCATATCGGGAGTTTCTAAAGAAACTGAAACTTGCCAAGTATGCGCATACCTTCTGGAGTATGAGTAACGTGGATGCATTCCATCACATTATCATGCGATGAGAGTTGGATCCCGATTCCCACTGATGAGTTGGTTTACTCTTCGGGTGATCCCGATTGATTCTTTTTTCAGGTTTGGAGGAGAATTTGACAGGACAGTGGGAGGTTTCCGGATTAGATAAAGTGATAACCATTCTGATCTAGGTTAGAGTGCACGCAGAGTGTTTCTTTTCTCTCTCTCTTTGGCAGCGACCTTTGACCGACCCTAAACTATGACTCAGTGACCAAGTTGACCGAACCTTCTTAAAATACTGGCTTTTGGATTGTCTGAGTTGCATAAGTCATTGCCACTCCTTCTTTTACCCTTTGCATTTCTCAGAACACCCGTATTACTATGGATATCCACTTCCATTAGATAGATCCATCGTATGGTTATATACGAACTCGAAGGGACTTCTTCGAGGATGGATCCAGGTTCAGGAGAAATAGAATTGGTTTATTCAGTTGTCTTTTATTCTCACCTTCTCTCAGGTTGCGAGGGCTCCTTGGTTTAGGAGAGTACACCTATTACGCTTATTGGATAGTCTTATTCCAAACCATAGGCAGGTGCCGAAAGGTAGGGAATGAAGAAAACCAATTAGCCTAAGTAGGGTGTGCAGAAGGTAATATGTAAAGACAAAATAAAGGGATTAGAAAGAGGGCAAAGTAAATTGCGACTGATATGATTCACGACCAAACCGCGTACTTCATCGCCACTCCTATTTCATCTTTAAAAGAATAAGGTATTATTCAGTTGTGTTTTATCATCACCTTCTCTCAGTTGCGAGTACTCCTTGGTTTAGGAGGGTACACCTATTATGCTTACTGGATAGTCTTCATCCAAACCATAGGCTGGTGCCGAACGGTAGGGAAGGAAGAAAACCACTTAGCCTAATGATGGTGTACAGAAGGTAATGACTAAAGAAAAATAAAGGGATTTGGAGAGATGTCAATAAAATATACGGTTGAAGTCATGAATTGGATTATGGAAGAGGCATTACTATGAATACCAGGATACCCCTACGAAACATTTTCATGTTTCAGTGCATTGTTAAAGGAAAACTGTTTTCTCGATTAGATACTTATTCCAAGGGTATGTATTTACCAGGTTTCATTCTCATATCTGTATGGTTTTTCGGATGATGAGTGGGAGTAAGTTATTGGGAATTAGGTGATTATACTCATTATATCGGAATTCGTTGTAATTGGTTATATTTGAGGAAATCGCCAGGGTACAGTTTTCAACCTACGACGCACAGGTTTTGAGTTGCTTAAACTCAGCGGACTTATACAGAGTATTGTATGTTGTCCAGTGTCCATCAGGACAAAGGGGTAGGTCCTCGTACTATGTTCTGTTTACTTATGACTTCTCTAGTTTTTAGACAAGTGTTTCGTAGAAATACAAGGTCTAAGTTTTGAGAAGTTGTGGGTATAAGAATAAAGTAGAGAACCAGGTGTCACAAGTATCGGGATTCTTCAAAGAGATCGAAGATATAGAGTCTTGTGATTGGTATTCAGATGATAGTAATGGTTTTGAGAAACTTGTTTCTCTTTCAGGTTACTCATAATTGGATGGATTTCTTAGTTGAGTAAAGCTGATTAGCCTCTTTCCATTAAGTTGATATGCACTGGAGACAGCTGCATGATTTGAATCTGGTTCTAATTAAATAAAGTGCCAAAGTTTCTATATTGGATATAGAATAGTTCGTACCTTAAAAGATGTTAAGGTACGGGGAGTTGTCCAGCTTATGCTTAAAACCAGACTCTGGATAACTCAGGGCACGTTTCTGTAATGGTTGTTTGTGGGTTGACCCTGGCTATGACGAGGGTTGATATTCTACCATTTGGAAGATCAATAGTGATATTGTTCTTGACTCGCCACAGTTTTAGTAAAATGGATCTTTTCAGAAAACAGTAGTGGGAGTATGGTAGAACTAGAAGTGATTCCAGAACCGCAAACGATTACGGAAAATTTAATAGGACCTATATATTCAATCAGGTTTGACATTCCAATAGCCACTCCGCAGATACGGTGGGTAACCTCAGACACCCGAGAGGTACTTCGGTAGCCTCAAGGACGGTGACAGGGAGGTTCTTATCTACCCAGACTTGACACTACTGATGTTCCAGGCTATGAGACCCGGTAGGAGGGTTGTCATAGTCAGTGGGAGCATCGGAAGCATAGTGGGTAAGAAACTTATGTCTATTTATAGACTAGAGCAGTTATAGCGGAGATAGATCATCTAATTTTGATGTGACAGTCATGGGTTTGACTTCATCAGAATAGGGGATGGATCTGTTAAGAAGGTAGTAGGGTGTGATGTCATGGTATCTGGATGACATACACAGAGTAGGAAGTAAAATTCCTATACTACGATCGGTTGTACTGTGGTCGTCACACAGTTGTTTCTCCAGACAGGATATGGATATAATATTTGACATTCTGGTTTCTGGATCTATGGTTTTAGATCTAGATTTGGGTAGTTTCCCAATGTGGGTACTTTGACAGATATTCTAATGGTTTTTAGAATAGTTGACTCCTAGTATGGTGGTGTACCTGCTGGTGATAGAGTCACCCTCTCTAAAGGTGTCGTATAGACTAAAGAGGAGAGGGCTGTGCATGATTGGCAGATCACTTGCTTAGGCAATTGAGTCAATCGTGAGGTGTCAAGTACCACACCAGATGTTGTTTTTGCACTAGATGCGATAAGTTTGTATTAATCCAATCCTGGAGAGACATAAGGAAGCAGTTTTAGAACATAAGTGGATGTTCTACGGATTTGATGACGGCAGCCTCCTTCGGGAGACGATTATCATTCCAGGCTTCAAAGGTGACGTGGATGACAGAGTGATTGTCAGAGTTTTAGTTTTCCCTCTGACGAGGGACAGTTTTTTGGACAGGTGGTCCAAGAGGATACTGTGGGAGGCTTGGTGCCCGATACTGATTAGGTTCAGTGATCGATACAGTCTAAGAAGATTTGGATTTGGAGTTCATTTATGAACTAGGTCCCATCAGATATCCAGACATATTCTAAGACAGGTATTACTCAATTCGGGAGATGGCTTTCTCCGCGAATTTGAGATTAAGAGAGATATAGAAAGAAACATCTAGGCGGATCCACTCACTGAGGCTATTTCTCGAACACAATAGTTTTACAAACGGGTTTTGTGAAACTGATTAGTAGAGGAGTTGGATGTTCGGTTTCACACGGGCTGTGAGTAGTCGACATCGCAATAATTAGCCTTGAGTGCAAGTGGGAGATTGTTGGAGATAGTGCCCTCATAGTCAATTATTGGATCGCAGGTACGTGATTGCAATGATTGCGGAGGACCTATACCGGTAGGACAGTCTTACTCGAGATGATAGTATGCTATCTAGTTTGCCTTTATCAGTCGTGTACATGTTCAGGTGACTGATTACATGTTACACCTTGATAGAGCCCTTAGGATCTTGCTTTACTACCAACAGTATGATGGCGATCATATACGTGAGAGTTGGGTGGTTTATATGCATATCCTTAATTGTGGTCCCTAGTCATGGGAGTTTCGAGACAGGGCATCGATACTCCGGAGTAGACTAGTGTATACAGTCGAGACCCCGACGAGGGGCGGTAGCCGGTCTCACAAGCCACTGGTGTCAGTTGGATCACCTAAGATGTATACAGGTGCTCATTGGGTTATGAGTACACCGGACAGGACTCGCCGGGAACCTGCTAGTTGGTATTATACATATCGTCAGATAGCAGTTCCCTGGTGACATGTGTACAGGTTAGTTCATCGACCTGAGGTCGTCATTTGTCTCGTGTGAGTTCCCACTGTGCTTTGATTTCTACCCTACCACGGCTCAAAGGAGTCGTGCAAACAGGTAGTTTTTGGGTACAGTCCCGAGCCATATGGAGGCACGTGAGCGGATCGGCAGGGGATTCGTCTCTCCCGGTATTGGGGGCGAGATCGTGCTGTGTCTAGGAGAGCCATTACACATAGCCCACGGCCGTGGCAGGAGATTTACTGGTAGGTGCTCCAGTAGTATCTCAGGGTGTTATTGGGCTACACTCCGACACGACTTATACTGCTATTGGGGGTCTGACGTTACTAGCCCCCTAGGAAGATATGCGATACTCATAGACGAACGGACCGGACTATATATACATTGTCACTGTTAGGCTCAGTAGGGTTTCCGGATGAGTTCGCTCATCGGCCTCCCTTGAGGTCAGTCCATGGGCAGCCGTTACGCATTGCTAGTGCCGCTGACGGTTTGTGGTTAAACCCACTGCCAGGGTACTGACGAGTTATTAGAGTTCCCCACAGACAGTTTCCCAAGTTCGGGCGAAACGTTGTAGAGGCTGTATGGTTTTATGGCAGGGTTCGGAAAATGCACGTGCGTTTACGCACGTGTTATTTTTCGGGCAGATGATACTGGTCGGCTTTGGTTTAAGCCGGATCCGAGTATTTTATTGAGTAGATATAATATTTTTGTCTCAGTTGCATTTGTATTCGGTCGTAATACAAATGCGGGTATATTTATACAGTTACGGGGTTATCCTGAAAGTTGTTTCAGGATCACTTTTGGAAGTTGCCAGTTTCCAGTTTTCTATCAGCCGTCTTTTAACATTCGGTTAAAGACGGATTTATCTTTTCTTGAGATGAGCGTGGATGTTTCTAGAAGCATCTAGATGTGGTGACTAGGTTAAATGGTGTTGTGTTTTCATTGGTTGCTTTTGGTGTGTTCACACTTTGTGTTCACACTTGAGATATTTGTTTGTGTTCACACATGATATTTTCTCTTATGGTCACCCTCTTCCCTCCTACACTCACCCCCCCATTCCTATATATGGCCGGCCCCTCCCCTCTCTCTCTCTCACTTGAGGTTTCACTTGGTAGAAAAAGATTATGATAATTTTCGGTGTATGGAATTCACAGCTCATTTCATTCCATCACCCGATTCCCACGGCAACTTCATTAACCGTTCGTCCATAGCTTTGGACGGAACGAGACAAAGTCTTCTACTCATTCTCTACATCAATCTTGGTCGTCTCTTTTAGCAAACTTGACGTCCGAGTTGCCTCAAGTCAGAGGCGGGAGCCCGTTTAAAGAATCGTCGACGTGGTGCCACCTGGACGAGCAGATCGGAGATCGAAGAGATCGGAGCAGCCGCAACGGAGCGTGGGATGATGGTTAAAGAACGAAGGACTCGGATCGTTCGGTATAACCTTTCTACTCTCTTTACAGTATGTTAGTTTAGCAATAATGGAAGATCCGGGTTAAAGTATACGATAGCGCCAGTTAAAAAGTTTTTGTTCCGCATTTGGCGTCTGTAGACGGCCGGGGCGCTACCGTAGACTTACAACTTAAATCTCACAACGTCTAAAGGCGTAGCGTAATTCAAGTAAGCCGACAACCCAGAAATCTAAACCATAAAAAGGTAGAAAGGTATAACATTTAAAATATTTGAAAATCTTAAGTTAATTTATTTTCTTGAAAATTTCGGCAGCATCTCTTTTGTAAAAACTAGCCCCAAACGGATACAAGCATAACATAAATATAAATCATCCCAAACGGAAGCAAGTCACGCCAAAAGGTGAAACACAACCACAACAAGTTTACAATACACACACACACACACACACATACACACACACGACGCCGTAGCGAAGTAATAAGCAATAAGGAAGTGAAAACGCATCACAACATGAATAAAACAGCTGACTCAATGAGTTCGACACCCAAAGTCACAAATAATACAATACCGATTCTCACAACTCGTCTCTAAGTCAATATACGTGAAAGTGGTGGATGAAGAGTACTAGATACAATAAGAAATACAATGAGATCATACGGATAACCGCAAAACCACCCACCTATCCAAAATGACGACCAACAGCAGCGGTATCTGTAGAAGTAGATAAAATGAGTAGCCCTGCCGTGACTATACCGAGGGTCAAACCTGCAAAACACTGTGACACAACGGGGGTGAGTTGCCAACTCGTGAATAGTAAATAATATCGTACAGATAATCGTAAGTATTCATGAAAAGCAATAATCTGAAATATGCAATCTGATGGCATAAATATAACAATACGGATATGCAGTAAAATCATGATCAAGGTACACCACCGGGATACAACAACTACATGAAACAATGTATGTCTAATAAAATCTTGAATATGGGATATCAAATAAAACCTCATGTATGAATCATCATCATGGAAAACCGATGTCTATCAACGACACCCCAAATGCCAATATCTCAGGTGCCATCACTCTGACTGACCCCTATATCCGTCACTTCATGAGACCTGAGTGTCCAATATGGACACTCGAAAACATCATAAAACCCGTGTTTAACATCGATACGTAAATACTCATATCTCAGGCGCCGCATACTCCGATTGGCCCTCATCTCATAACTCCAAGACGGTATCCTACGGACATCCGTCGAGTCCTATACAATCACCGGTAGGTAGTATTCCCTCCGTCGGGCTCACTGCCTATCTATACGAGTCTTCTTGCCCCGGGATATCTCACCGGGCCCACCATGTACCCACAGACGGTGCCTACCACTCCTCGAATCGGGTGTACTCGCATCTCAGAACCGAGAAAACTCATAGTGGACGTCTTGAAATATCATATCAAGAGAAACCGCATTTTCTTTATAAGCAGTACATTGTATTTTCCCCTTTTAAATATCTTTGTGGTTCCCAAATCAAGAAATCGCATAAAATCAGTACATCAATGCATATGTCCATGAAAACGAGATATGCAAATACGGAACAGTAATGTGAACATATCAAGGGAAAACCGCTCTTTTATGTATATCAAGTTTTCAAAGGTATCTTGCGGTTTCCCAAATCACTGAAGTCGAAATGCAACATTATATAAGAGTAAATATGTGGCAAGCAATGTATGTATGTAAGCATGATGTAATTCACATGCATAATAGGACGACAATTAATATCTAACTGTGAATGATAAAGAAAGCAATGCAATATATGTTATCCATAGTAATTTCTATAGTATGCGTGTCATGGCAATTACTAACGGTGTGTGTGTGGCATATAATTTAGTACTCGTGCAATATGAACCGTTAGTAACGGTGTAGTGTCCAATCAATACAGTGTCAATGTACAACAGGTAATGGGATGTGCAAGATGATGTTTATGCACAATCAATGTATATACTGACAATACAGGTTTATATCACTGAATCCAGCTCTCGACGCTTAGCGCTATATGGGCGATTTTCCCATAGATGTTAAATCTACTCATCGATGATCTCGAGCTAGGTGAATCCAACCACCTCTTTCCCTTTCCTTATAGCGCCCGAAGTCCCCGAAATCGATCCTAATATCGCATTAAAAACATAACAAGTGCAAATTAGAAACTTCCCGATAATACACGTAAACAACGCTTAAATCAACGTACCGACTTCCACAAGCTAATAAGTGTTAGCTTAGTGGCGAATGTGTGTAGCGACACTCTAAACCAACTCAAGTGCAGCTAGCTATACGAAGTACAAAACCGTGTCGGATATCCATATCGCGCGTTGCTGAAACACTAAAAACTAGCAAAGTAGTTCCAGATTTTTCCTACAGTCAATATAGGAAAATCAAGCAGTACCAAATACCAAGAATAACCTACAGACACCCACCCTCAAAAACACAATTCCGTAGGTGCCTAAAAATCCAGCGCCGCCAGATTTTCCCTATGTCCCGCCGGTTCGACTAGGAGGGGTTGGGTTCAGGTTTCAGGTGTACACTTAGGGCTTCTAACACTATACTACCGTATTGCTGGATTTTACCATAGACTAACTTAGTGATAGCAGATCGCAGAGACACCAAAACATATACAATAATATGATATTTTCACAAAACCATAACTTTAGTGTTTTAAAACTGAAACTAATAAGTATACAACTTCATTAGAGCCTAATAAGGGTATAAAGATCACTACCTCACCAAAACTTGGGAAAAACCCTAGCTTTCCAAGCTCCAAGTCATCACAAGGGCTTTAGCATGAATTGTGAAGGGTTTTGTGAGGCTGGATTAAAGTTTTGGCCTTGGATTGTGATGCAAACATATAAATCAAGTGGAGAACTTGAAGTGTAGAGAAGGAGGAAAGAGCAACTGAGTTGGGATTAATAATTGAGAGAGTGAGGTGAGAATGAGAGATATTGTGAAGGAATTGAGTGTATAGGGTGTTGTGAGGTGAGTGTATGTGAGCGTGAGTGTATGAGGTGAGTGTATATGAGTGTTACACTCACTCTCCCTTTCATTAAAGCCATTAATGGCAGCCATCCTCCCTTAGTCTCCCCGTAGAATTCAAACCTCCTTTCTCTTCTATTCCCTTCTATTCTCTTTTCTTTAAGATAAAAGAAAATTCATTAAAACCCTTATTGTTTAAATAATAAAAATAGATACAAAATGTGAAATTTTAACATGACTTGATAAAAGTAAAGGGTTAAGTGGGCCATGACTTTATGAGCATAGTTAACACCTCATTAACCCTAATTCAACATGCACATATGTATGCAAGTGTAAAAACAATTAAATAAAATATTAATTAATTAAATAAAATGTGAAAAAAATAATTATTAGTTAAATTTCATTAAAAACCCGTATTATCGCTTAATTAACACTATCCGCATTCTAAAGTGTTACAGTACCCAACAAAAACCTGTTTGCACGACTCCTTTGAGCCGTGGTAGGGTAGTAATAAAAACACAGTGGGAACTCACACAAGACAAATGACGATCTCAGGTCAACAGACTAACCTGTACACATGTCACCTGGAAACTACTATCTGACAATACGTATAATACCAATTAGCATGTTCCCGGCGAGTCCGTCCGATGTACTCATAACCTAATGAGCACCTGTATACTATCTTAGGTGAACAAAAAGACACCAATGGCTTATGAGACCGGCCACCGCCCCTTGTTGAGGTCTCAATCAGTATACACTAGTATACTTTGGAGTATCGATGCCCAGTCTCGAAACTCCCTCGACTAGGGACATTTAAGGATGTGCCTATAGACCACCCAGCTCCCACGTATATGATCACCATCATAATACTGGTAGTCAAGCAAGAATCCTATGGGCTCTATCAACATGTAATAGTGATCCGTAATGCCACCTAATGCTGTACATGATAAAGACAAACCAGATAGTATACTATCATCTCGAGTAAGACTGTTCTACCGGTATAGGTCCTCCCTCAATCAACATAATTGTGCCTGCGACTATGATAATTGCCTTGAGGGCACTATAGCCAACAAAGGGACTACGCTGTACTATCGTTACCAGAGAACTTCTATCTAACAATAGGTATAATACCATCTAGGAGTTCTCGGCGAGTCCGTTCAGTAAACTCATTCTCTAATGAGCACATATATACAATCTCGGTGTCAAACACTAATGGCTGTAGGACCAACCATCGCCCTCCAACTGGATCAAAAAACGTATACACTAGTCTACTCTGAAATATCGATGCCCATTCTCGATACTCCTATGACTAGGAACATTTAAGGATGTGTTTATGGACTATCCAGGCCCCATTAGTATGATCCCCATCATAATCTTAGTAGTTAAGCAAAGATCCTATATGCTTTATCTGTAAGGTTGTATAGCACGACAACAAGGTCTAGGAAGGCATCAACCATGCTATTTTATAAAAATTTGGTGTGCTATGAAACCCTAACCAAGATCTTAATTAGAAAATTAGGATTAACTTTGCATGTAAACAACTTTACATCTAAATGGGTAGGGATTACAACCTTTGTAGTCCGTTCCTTCGCTTCATAAACTCCGAGTAGTGGTCCCTACGCTGCGATCCATGAACTCCCGGACTCTTAAGAGGCTCCACAAGATGTATGATGATGCATCCTTGCTTGAAGTCTTCAAAGTCTACGATGATCTACGTCGAGGAAACACGGACTCAAGCTCTCTCTTCACTAATATGGAATTAGTGAAGCTAACACATTAATCAATATGGCTTGTATAGAAAAGGATGATGAAGTAGGAATTTTGCTCACTTTAGAAATTTATTTCTCACTATTTTTCATCACATGAATAAATCAAGAGAGAAAGAATATCAAATGAAGAAGAAGAAGAAGAAGCTCAAGCTCAAGTGAGAATGAAAATTGTGATGAGGTTAGAAATCCAACCTAGGGTTTGTATCATGGCTTTAACCATTGTAGAGAATAAACCATAGTTAGATGTTAGGATTGGGTTAATAAATATCTTGCAAAATATCAAGAGAGTGGACTTGGTCAACATAGAAAATATCTTAAGATATTTATCCACAATTTTGAATTTCCAAAATAAATATAATTCCAACCATAATAACAAACCATGGTGTAATTCTCATAAACCCCAGTTGCATGTATAACCTAGCATGTCACAATATTATATATCACATATATAATATTTAATGTAACAAAAGAAAATAATACAATAAACATATTTCACATATATGTTAAATGTATCATAAGTAAGAAAATGAAAATACACACACACACACACACACACATCATTTCATCGAATCAACACTTGATCCGATAACCCGGCTATATCACATATAACCGGCCGATATCACATATCGCGAGAATAGAATACGGTATCGTATACGCGTATCAATCTTGATCCCGCACATATCACATATGTGCTCCTACTCCGTTTCGCCTGAGCCAGGAAACCTC
This sequence comes from Agapanthus africanus, assembly GCA_030015575.1. Lineage (NCBI taxonomy): Eukaryota > Viridiplantae > Streptophyta > Magnoliopsida > Asparagales > Amaryllidaceae > Agapanthus > Agapanthus africanus. The sequence goes on from JASDDO010000019.1 coordinate 317,944,605, forward strand.
TATGTAGGACTCTAAAGACTCGTCAATACGCCGGCAGTAGGTGAGGATTATATCAAACACCCACAAGCTGTAAGCGGTCAGCTAAACGTAACAGCCATCCAGGTATTGAGCGACCAGAAGATCAACAAGTAAGCTTGCACATACTCCTGCAAATCCAATCAATAACACTATCGTACAGTCTGGTCTCTTCATCTGATATGTCGCATATTCAGTCTAGGGGTGGTAAACGTCAAACCCCAGTAACCGATAAATCGTGTCGATGTGAGGCTCATAACGGGTCGAGAAACTACTGATAACACTTATCAGTATATCTCCATATCAGCCTTGGCCAGGGACTTCCAGTTATAGCCAATCGAACACAGCGCAACATCAACCCCCAATACCGGGAGAGACGAAACCCCTCCTATCGCTCATTGCCTCTATGTGATTCGGGACTGTACCCAAAAGCCACTATTTTGCACGTTCTCTTAAACGTGGTAAGGTGGAAATCAAAGCACAGTGGGAATCACACAAGACTCTATGGCGATCTCGGGTCTACAAACTAACCTTTACCAGTGTCACCAGAGAACCGCTATCTGACGATAGGTATAATACCATCTAGGAGTTCTCGGCGAGTCCGTTCAGTGTACACAATCTCCACTGAGCACCCGTATACCATTTTTGATGTCAAAAACCAATAGATGTGGGATCATCCATCGCCAATCATATGGGTCAAGATACGTATACGCTAGTCTACTCTGGAGTATCGATGCCCTGTCTCGATACACCCTCGACTAGGAACAGTTATAGGATGTACTCTTAGACTACCCTGGCCCCACTAGTATGATCTGCATCATAGTCCCAGTAGTCAAGTACATATCCTAAGGGCTTTATCAACATGTGAGAGCAAGACAGTAACCCAATACCAGTCAATATGTTAAGACAAAGTAAAACCAGATAGCATACTATCATACCGAGCAAGAAAGTCCTCTCTATATATATCAAGCATCCGCTATAATATACATCATATGTACAACAATGGCCTCTAGGGCATATACATAACTAACAATCTCCCACTTACACTAAGGCCAGCTGTTGTTATATCTCATACCCAACAACCCGAAGAGTTTCTCAAAATGTATCTGGGGTATGGCCTTCATAAGTGGATCCGCAGTGTTTTCCTTCGTGTCTACTCTCCTGACCTCGATCTCCCGGCGATCAACTATCTCCCGGCGATCAACTATCTCCCGGATCAGGTGATACCGCCTGAGAATATGCCTAGATCTCTGATGAGACCTGGGTTCCTTGGCCAAAGCCACAGCTCCATTGTTATCACAATACAAAGGTATTGGATGCTCAATGGACGGAACCACTCCAAGTACAGTTATGAACTTCTTTATCCAGACAGCCTCTTTGGCAACATCGTTGGCAGCGATGTATTCTGCCTCTATCGTCGAGTCTGCCACGGTTTCCTGTTTGGAACTCATCCAACACACCGCCCCTCCATTGAGGGTAAAGAAAAAACCCGAGTGCGACTTAGAGTCGTCCTTATCACTTTGGAAGCTCGAATTGGTAAAGGACTCCACCTGGAGTTCTCCGTTACCATACACCAAGAACATCTCTTTAGTCCTTCTCAAGTACTTGAGAAGGTTCTTCATAGCTGTCCAGTGATTCTCTCCAGGATCTGCTTGATACCTGCTCACTACACTTAGTGAATATGCTATATCAGGTCTGGTACATAGTATCGCATACATGATAGAGCCTACTGCCGAAGCATAGGGTATCTCTTGCATGCGAGCTCTCTCCAAATCAGTCTTAGGAGACATCTTTTTGGAGAGAGTGAGTTCAGAGATCGTGGGTAACTTCACACGCTTGGATTCTTCCATACTAAAGCTCTTTAGTATGGTGTCAATGTATCTGGATTGGGACAATCCCAGTATCCGTCTAGATCTATCTCTATAGATCTTAATCTCCAAAATGCAGGAGGCATCACCTAGATCTTTCATTGAGAATCTTTGTGATAAGAAGAGCTTGACCGAATGCAGTATAGGAACATCATTTCCTATCAAGAGTATGTCATTCACGTACAATATGAGGAAGACAACCTTACTCTTTGCTACCTTCTTGTATATACAAGGTTCATCTATGTTCTTGATGAAGTCAAACTCTTTGACTACCACATCAAAACAGATGTTCCAACTCTGCGATGCCTGCTTTAACCCGTAGATAGATTGAAGTAGCTTGCACACCTTTCCGCTGCTCCCACTGTCTATGAAGCCCTCTGGCTGAGTCATGTACACACACTCTTCTGAATCACCATTTAGAAAGGCGGTCTTAACATCTATTTGCCAGATTTCATAGTCATGGTATGCAGCAATGGAAAGTAAGATCCGGATGGACTTAAGCATAGCCACTGGAGAAAAGGTTTCGTCATAATCCATATCGGGTCGTTGACGAAAACCCTTTGCAACAAGTCTAGTTTTGAAAGTCTCAACTTTTCCATCTGCACCAAGTTTCTTCTTAAAGATCCATTTGCTCCCAATGGGTTTTACCCCTTCAGGAGCAACTTCCAAAGTCTATACTTTGTTGGTGTACATGGATTCTGTCTCAGATCGCATTGCATCCAGCCATTTCACAGAGTCCCCACTCGTGATGGCCTGCTCGAAGCTAGTTGGGTCATCATCTTCCATGGTGCAGTCCTCACTCCCGCCATCAATGAGAAAACCATAGTATCTCTCAGGTGGATGAGGAACCCTACTAGATCGGCGGAGAGACTGAGGTTCGTTGGCAGCTATCGAATCCTCTGGTTCAAATAAATCATCAGTTGCAGTTTGTGCTGTTGGAACTTCTTCCAGCTCTACCTCTTCACCACTAATTTCTTTTGCAAGAAATTCCTTTTCTAAAAAGGTGGTATATTGAGCAACAAACACTATTTGCACCTCAGCGTGGTAGAAAATATATCCTTGTGAATTCTTTGGATATCCCACAAACTTTCATAGAACTGATCGTGCGTCGAGTTTGTCCGGATTTTTCCTTTTGACATAGGCCGGATAACCCCATATCTTAACTCGTTTAAAATATGGTCTCTTCCCACTCCATATCTCATGTAGTGTGGTAGGTATAGATTTAGATGGAACATGATTCAATAGGTATGCTGCTGTCTCAAGCGCATAATCCTAAAAGGAAATAGGTAACTTAGCATTGCTCATCATAGAGCGCACCATATCTAATAAGGTGCGATTCCTCCATTCCGATACATCGTTGTGCTGTGGTGTATACGGAGGAGTAAGCTGATAGAATCCCATTCTCTTTTAGATAGTCCAGGAACTCATTACTCAAGTATTCTCCTCCTCGATCAGATCGAAGGATCTTAATACTTTTACCCGTTTGGTTCTCGACTTCGTGCTTATATTCTCTGAATTTGTCAAAAGCTTTAGACTTGTATTTCAACAGGAACATATGTCCGTATCTTGAGAGATCGTCAGTGAATGTAATGAAGTATGAGAAACCATTCCTGGCATGTGTAGACATAGGACCGCATACATCACTATGTATCAGTCCCAAGAGTTCCGTAACTCTTTCTCCGTGTCCACTAAACGGAGTTTTGGTCATTTTTCCTTTGAGACATGAATGACAAGTTTCATAAGATGATATTTCGAACGGATTCAAATATCCATCTTTATGTAACTTAGCTAGTCGTGTCGCATTGATATGACCTAGTCTACAATGCCACAAGAAGGATTCGTTCAAATCTGAACTCTTCCTCTTGTGTGTGTTTTGTATATTAAGAACTGTGGTTTGATTTAGAATGTATATGCCATTATGTAACGAGCCTGATCCAATCAACTCTTGATTCAAAAAGATGTTCATAACATCATCCTATACTACAAACTATATCCTTCTTTACTCAACAAAGAAACTGATACAAGATTGCATATCATGGTCGGAATATAATAGCATTCGTTCAGAATCAATGTCTTACCATTTGGTAATACAAGATGATATTCACCAACTGCTTTGGCTGCAACATTTGCACCATTCCCTACTCTTACGGAATGATCACCTATTCCCAGTTCTCTACCTTTCTATAGCCCATGCAACATGTTGCATATGTGGGATCCTGATCCGCTATCTAATGCCCAGGACGTAGAGTGAAATGAGAAACAGTTCTCAATAACTAATGCACCCGAAAAAGATACATCAACATACTTTTTCTTCATTTAGGCGGCGTGTGAATCCGGATATTCCCCTATCTCCTGTTCAATCTTATAACAATTATAAGAAAAAACGGAACCAACGTTCCCCTGCTCAGAATGACAAGCGGGTTCGGTTAATACATCAATGTTATTATCTTGATTAAGGAGTGACATGGTCGCTACCTGGAGAGAGAGTGAAGAAAACATTTTAGCGTATGCTCTTGCAAGATTAGATTGGTTATTATCTTATCTAATCAGGATGGCTCCCACTGTTTTAATCAAATCTTCCTTCAAAAAACCCTAAAAAGGAAAGACTAGCCGGGATTAATTACAGCCTACAACTTCGTTAACAGTTCAGCCAGGCCAGTGCCGGTACTTTGAGGGAGGTTTCCCGTGCTTTCGCACGGACCTAAATAAGATAAACCTCGTTTTCCCTTAGGGGTAACCCCATTAACACCTTTCTAGACACCTAATGGGTTAGCTAATTGTAAAGTATAAAACTCTCCCAGGAGTAACTCTTACTCGCAGCGGGTATCAGGATCCAACTATCTCATAGAGGGTATGTGATCAGTCGAAAATATTGCATTTTTAACGCATCAATTTCCCTATAATTTGCAATAATCTAAAAGTGTTTGGTATAAATATAGCACATATTAGCAATTCGTCTGCAAAATATCAAATAACATGTGTTATACATTATAACCGGCATTATGAAGGAAATTGTGTGTTTATTACTGCACGCATGATATTGTTTATCTCAACACTGTTTATCAAGATTGTGTGCAGAAAATCCTTCAGGTTAAAGAGCCGGAATCACAAAAGTGCTGATAAAATGCATCAAGTACAAGACTTGGGATCTGGCAGCAACCAAGAAAGAAATGTCAGATTCCAGGTATCAGAAGAAGATCTCAACATTGTCAGAAGAAGACTACAGAAATTTCATGCAGTGAGCCCATTATATGGCCGCGGAACCGCGGCCGAGTTAGCCGATCCGCAGCGGTTCCATAGCCTGGTTAGCTCCTTGGCGCTCCAAAATCCTCTGGAATATTCCCTGTAACAACCCTAGCTTCCAGAAGACTCTCAATTACCACGTTGCTTCTTCCAGAAGGCTCTGCATAACAAACTCACTCTAGAATATCCATTGTAACAACCTCATTCTAGAATATTCCCTCTAACAATCTCATTCTAGAATATTCCCTCTAACTCATTCTAAAAGGCTCTCTCTAACAACCTAGCTTTGGAGGGAAAATTCAAATGAGGTGGTTATAAAAAGAGATCTAGATCTAGAGTTTTGAGGTTACACAATTAGTGGTGAGTTAGTTACATATTTGGAGCCAAAATTCAAATTCAAGTTGAGTGACACAACTTGATACCAAAACTCTAGCCCAAATTCAAATCCAAGCAAAATCAAGATCATTTTGAGTTGCAAATCAAGCAAGCAACCATCGATCCTTTATCCGCGAAGCCAATCTTCATCCGAGCAAGAGATCCATGACGATCCGCGACTCACGGAGATCAAGCGGAGCGAAATTCGACGGATCTAGTTACCTCTTCAGAAGGAGCGATCGAGAGCAATATTTTGTAACCTCGAATTGAGGGAATGTGTAATTAGTCGTCGATTTAATAAATGTGATAATTGAAATTCTTGTTTTTTACATTCTTGCGTTGTGAAATTTCTTGATCTTTGATTTATTTATTTTCATGACGCTTGAGTAAATCTCTGCTTGTGGAGGATTCGAGAGAATTGATAGATCTAATGATGATCAAATCTTAATACTAGTCTTAATTCTTATGAGATTTGTGAACTTCAGAAAAAATAATCGTTGATGACCTAATTTGGAGCAAAATGACTTCTTGATTATTTCATTGCAAATTAGGGATCAAATGATTGATAATTTTCTTTGCTAGAGGCTAGATCCGAATGATCATGATTGAAAAGACAAGGGATAGAAAGAGAAACCCTAGTTTCTTCAATATATCCCTAATCTTCAATCATCATCCTCAATCTAGCTACAAATTATCAATAGATAAGATTAGGAATTATTAGATTCATTATTAGCTATTAACTCAATCGGATCTTACAAGCTACTCTTCATATCTTGATAAATCAAAGTGATTGAGACATTTCTTGATTCTTGATTCTAGATCTATATTCTTTATGTTTCTTGAAATTAAAATTTACAAATCTTGAATCAATTTTCTTGCAATTTCTTTTATCTTTTAAATTTCGACTCATCTAAAACAAAATCGATCAAAACACATATCTCAGTGGATGATCCGTATTTATTAACGCGCTACATCGACACCGTTAATTGATTGCGGTATAAATTTTTTTGGTTGTGAAGTATTTCTAAATACACACGAAGAACGATCAATCAGTATGCAATCTCATTGCAAATTTCAACACTTGAAATTCCCGATAATACTTTTACCCCTAACAGCTTATGACCTTAACATAGTCAACAAATCATAAGTGCTAGCCAAAGTTCAAACCGTCATTTCCCGATTGAATTAAACCCACCCGTACGACCTTTAACATAGTCAACAAACTCGTACGACTACCCTAATCTAATCGCATTTCATGTTTTAGCAAATAAGCACCAATTAGCTACCGCACACTACGCCTTTAACATAGTCAACAAACGTAGAACGAATACTAAGAAGTACTTATCTGAAATGACGGAGGGTTACGATAGGTTTTTATGAAAACCTTTTACGTAATGAACTCGATATCGTTGTAGAAACAAATGATTTTGAAAAGGAGTGTTTTTTAGGCTTTTAGTAGTCTCGCTAAAGAGGTCACCCCCGGTGAAGGCATCTCGGCTCTTTCCTTATCGAATAAGGTGCTGGATATTCTACAAGGAATACCGTTATGCAAAGCAAGAACTATAGAAGCAATCAAAAGCAAAACCAAGTGAGTTGTAGTATCTTCTAGTTTCGCTAAAGTGGTCGCTCCCGGTGAAGGGATCTTGGCTCTTTCCTTATCGAATAAGGTGCTGGATATTCTACAAAATTACCGCTATGCAAAGCAGAAACTAGAGCTACCCTTTTTGAAAATTTGATTCTACAATATCTTATAGGTTTCTTTTCTTTACATTAATCTCATTAATGAATTCCCATCATTTATGCTTCCTAAGTATCACAGAAGAAACGAAAGCAATAATGTTTATATATCATATATATAGTATAAGCATTCGTCTCACGCATATGAAATGATCACATCACAGAACATCAGCAGCAGAAGAATCACATATGAAATATTGGATATACTAGGAATTCCGTGTTTTATTTAAGCCAGTAAAAACGTGGATTTCACGGTCGTGATGAATAGCCAAACCCACATCCCTAGACCCCTACGAGAGCGGCAAGCAACCATACCAATTCTAGAGTTAGGAGACCCAGACTCGACTCCTCGAGTTGGTCTCCCACTGGACTCTAGAACCCGGTTACTTGTGCTCTCCGTCTTGGGTCTATCCTAATGCGGAAAAGTAAATAATATACAACAATGGTGATATCATCCTCAACCCGGAAGTGCCCCAATAAAAAAATATTACATACAATGAATTTTACATGAATGAAAATAAAAATCCCCATCTCACATAAAACTCCCGGCTATTCAAAACACGACGATCCGATATAACATATCACAACAACACATAACATCACATATCATCAACGTAAGTAAATATGCATATCCCAATTGTCGTTGATGTATAGCAACGAAACCGGCGATACACTACATATTACACTTACGATCGTAGAAAAGAAAATGTAAAACTACAATATTTGGAATCCACGATCACCTTAGACATCATAGACCCGAAATATCACATATTACGGATTTCATGCCTAACTATATGGATTCCACATATTGTATCACATTACAGAAAAAGCTAAACGATGTTAAACTTTCCGATCGAATCAACAAACACCCAAAATTTCCCAGAGAGCTCTACACTTGAGCACAGTTAAAGTTAACCAAACATTCTACATCACCTACGGACGTACAGCTGAAGGCCCGACCCAAGCCTCTCAAGTGGCGCCGTGGATCCGCCGCCAAAACTATGTTTTGGCCATGGATCCGTGGTCACTTAGACGAGTTAGGGTTTCTTTCTTCAGGTGTGTCCATAGAATTCCCTGCATGATTTTCTGAATATTTTTAACATAGAAAAATCCAACTTTTTGAAAAATTTCCAGAGAGGGGGTCCCTTTCGGCTATTCGGAGTTCGATCGGAATTCTAACTTCATCTAGACAACGCCTAATGCTCTAGCTTCGCTTTGATACCACTGTAAGGTTGTATAGCACGACAACAAGGTTTAGGAAGGTATCAACCATGCCATTTTATAAAAATTTGGTGTGCTATGAAACCCTAACCAAGATCTTAACTAGAGAATTAGGGTTAACTATGCATGTAAATAACTTTACATCTAAGTGAGTAGGGATTACAACCTTTGTAGACTGTTCCTTCGCTTCATAAGCTCCGAGTAGTGGTCCCTTCGCTGCGATCCCTGAACTCCCGGACTCTTGAGAGGCTCCACAAGATGTATGATGCATCCTTGCTTAAAGTCTTCAAAGTCTACGATGATCTACGTCGAGAAAACACGGACTCAAGCTCTCTCTTCACTAATATGGAATTAGTGAAGCCAACACACTAATCTATATGGCTAGTATAGAAGAGGATGATGAAGTAGGAATTTTGCTCACTTTAGAAATTTATTTCTCACTATTTTTCATCACATGAATAAATAAAGAGAATAAGAATATCAAATGAAAAAGAAGAAGAAGCTCAAGCTCAAGTGAGAATGAAAAATTGTGATGAGGTTAGAAATCTAACCTAGGGTTATTATCATGGCTTTAACCATTATAGAGAATATACCATGGTTAGATGTTAGGGTTGGGTTAATAAATATCTTGCAAAATATCAAGAGAGCGGACATGGTAAACATAGAAAATATCCTAAGATATTTATCCCCAATTTTGAATCTCCAAAATAAATATAATTCCAACCATAATAACAAACCATGGTGTAATTCTCATAAACTCTAGTTGCATGTATAACCTAGCATGTCACAATATTATATATCACATATATAATATTTAATGTAACAAAAGAAAACAATACAATAAACATATATCACATATATGTTAAATGTATCATAAGTGAGAAAATGAAAATACTTAAGTAAGCATGTAATATATATATATATATATATATATATATCATTTCATCGAATCAACACTTGATTCGATAACCCGGTAATATCACATATAACCGGCCGATATCACATAACGCGATAATAGAATACGGTATCGCATACGCGTATCAATCTCGATCTCGCACATATCACATACGTGCTCCTATTCCTTTTCGCTAGAGCCAGAAAACCTCTATGTAGGACTCTAAAGACTCGTCAATACGCCGGCAATAGGTGATGATCATATCAAACACCCACAAGCTACAAGCGGTCAGCTAAACGTAACAGCCACCCGGGTATTAAGCGACCAGAAGATCAACAAGCAAGTCTGCACATACTCCTGCAAATCCAATCAGTAACACTACCGTACAGTCCGGTATTTTCGTCTGATATGTCGCATATCCAGTCTAGGGGTGGTAAATGTCAGACCCCAGTAACCGATAAGTCGTGTCAATGTAAAGCTCATAACGGGTCGAGAAACTACTGATAACACGTACCAATATATCTCCATATCAGCCCTGGCTAGGGACTTCCAGTTATAGTCAATCGAACACAGCGCAACATCAACCCCTAATACCGGGAGAGACAAAACCCCTCCTATCGCTCATTGCCTCCATGTGATTCGGGACTGTACCCAAAAGCCACCGTTTTGCACGTTCTCTTGAACGTGGTAAGGTGGAAATCAAAGCACAGTAGGAATCACACAAGTCTCTATGACGATCTCGGGTCTACAGACTAACCTGTACCAGTGTTACCAGAGAACTGCTATCTGACGATAGGTATAATACCATTTAGGAGTTTTCGGCGAGTCCGTTCAGTGTATCCAGTCTCCACTGAGCACCCGTATACCATCTTTGATGTCAAACACCAATGGATGTGGGATCATCCATCGCCCATCATATGGGTCAAGATGCGTATACGCTAGTCTACTCTGGAGTATCGATGCCCTATCTCGATACACCCTCGACTAGGAACAGTTATAAGATATACTCGTAGACTTCCCTGGCCCCACTAGTATTATCTGCATCATAGTCTCAGTAGTCAAGTACATATCTTAAGGGCTTTATCAACATGTGAGAGCAAGACAGTAACCCAATACCAGTCAACATGTTAAGACAAAGTAAAACCAGATAGTATACTATCATATTGAGAAAGAAAGTCCTCTCTATATATATCCAAGCATCCACTATAATATACATCATATGTACAACAATGGCCTCTAAGGTATATACATAACTAACATTATCAGCATGTATTCGCGATACGTAATAACAAGTAAAACAAATACACATGATGATAAAGACAAACTAGATAGCATATTATCATGCCGAGCAAGAATGTTCTATCCATATGGTCATGTACAATTACAATAATTGCCTTCAGGGTACCTATATCCAACAGTTCCAACTGTTATATCACATGTTATTCTGGTTATTGTTTATTGTTTGTCTACACGTCAACAGTTTCTGTTATAACGATCTATCATGTCTCATTCATGCCATCGTTATTATCATACTATTTTAGATGCTCTGATGTCTGAGTTTTGCATGGCCGAGATCCATTGCTAGTAGAACCACAGAATCAAGAGTATTTCGAGGAGGTAGCTATGATTTGAGGCACATCTTCACTTATCTAGATCATTAGGTGCTTTGGTTTATTCTAGTATTGCACTTCATTTCATTAAATTCCTTTTGTGAGCCTATAAGGTGCTAGGACTTGTGTACTATTTACTCATTTATGATTTGGACCAATCTGAGATTTGAGATTTTTGTTATTCCAGCATTTGCTATCATTATCGTTATTTGGTGTAGCAATGAACATAAATTAGAATTATTATTATTTCTGTGTCGCTTGATATATTGCAAGAAGGCTTAATGTGACTATGAGAGGATGATTTCTTACCGTAAATAGCATGGTTGGCCAAATTACGTTCTTGGGTTTCTGAATTTTGGGAAAAGGGGAATGACAAGGTATTTTTGGTATCAGAGTCAGATTTAGGTTTAGTTTGGTCAATGGATTCAATTTGTAGTTGGGTATCAGACCCAATTCATTGACCATAAATCTCTTGAACCTTAAGAACATATCTTGCCACATTTGTTGCTTTATCATTCAAATTCTTAAATCCTTTGCTTTTGTCTAATCTTGTTTCCGTTGCTAACTTCGTCTTTTGTCCTTAACTTTAGAATCATGGCGAGAAGGGCTCATCCCGCTCCTCTGACTGACAACGCCAAGCTCCTTGGTGTTATGCACGGAATACTGGATAATCAACAACGTCAGGCAGACTTGATCCAGCAGCAGACTGAGGCATTTCAAGAGGGCTTAAGGACTGCCCAACGGACTGCTACTGCTGCTATTGAGAGTGCGGAGGGTCCTAAGCATGGTCCGCGTGGGGGTACCGCTGCCGATTTCCGAAAGCTCAACTCAACCAACTTTACGAAAATGGAGGGCCCGCTTCAGGTTGAGCAGTAGCTCATAGATACCGAGAACCTTTTGATCGCTGCTCAAATCCCCGATGAGAAGAAAGTGGACGTGTTACGCATTCAGCTTTGTGATTATACTCGTGAATGGTGGCTCGTCAAAGAGATTCGTCTGACGAAGACAATGAGTTGGGCGATGTTCAACCAAAGTTTCTTGGTGAAGTTTTCCTATAGTCAGTTGGAAAAGAGATGGAAGAAAAATTTATTAGCTTGAGGTAGAATGGCAGGCCAATGGATGTGCACGCAGCTGAGTGGACTCGATTCAGTCGATTTGCGTGGATCTTAGTGTCTAGTGAGGCAGATAGAGCGAGGTTCTTCCTACAGGGTCTTGACGTAGAGATCCAGAGGCACATCACTTCTTTGGGGTTGACAACCTTCTCCCAATTTCTTACAGCGGTTAGAGAGTAGCAAAGGCTCACAGACAGAAAGAGAGGTACTCCTCAGCTAGTTTTCCCAGCGCGTCAGGCAGTTCAAGCACCAACTAGAGTTCCATTGCCGAAGACAAGGAGTCATTCCCATGAAGCACCCATTTGTTCCAGTTCCAGCTCAGAAGAAGGTCATGGTCTATTACTTTTGCCAGCGGCTAGGCCATACTCAGAGGGAGTGTCGGAGAGTGAACGAACAATGTTTGGTTTGTAGAGCTGCTGACCACCAGATCAACACCTGTCCATCGAGGATTTAGTTGAAAAGGGATGTTCTAAGAGCACCGCTAGTACCGCAGCAGCAAGCATATAGGCAGAGGCAGATCACACAAAGGCCTAATCAGGGACGAGCTTTCATCCCGACAGCCGAAGAGGCAGAGACAGAGGCTTCTGAGGATGTGGTTTCAGGTACTCTCCTTGTTTGTTCATTTCCAGCATTATCTTTGTTTGACTTCGGGACATCTCATTGCTTTATATCTTCCAAGTTCGTTAGGACACACTCTATTCCACATGAAGTTTTATCTAGATGCTAGGTTATATACGCCGGGAATGGAAATGTTGTTTCTAGTAGGGAATGTAAGGAGTGTCCCATCGTAGTCTGTGGTCCTGAGTTATTTGCAGATTTTCCAGTGATCGATACCTGCAACTATGATGTGGTTTTAAGTATGGATTTCCTTGGCACTTTTCATGTCCACATAGGCTGTAGAGCGAATAAGGTGACTTTTTGGATTCCTAGTCATTCGGAATTTGAGTTCTTGGGATGCAGCAGATCTATTATACCAGTTGACTTCACGGCCAAGCGATTGCATGAATTCTCAGTGTGTATGTAGTTAGAAAATGTATAGAAATCACAACCAAAGAAATTTTTGACCGCAATAAATAACGGTGTCGATTGTAGCACGTTAGCGAGTGCGGATCGTCCACAGGGAAAGTGAGATCCGTTCGAATTTGAATTAGATGAATTGAAAATTAAAGAAAAGAGAAAACAATTCAATTCAAGATTTAAAAAATTGAAGTTCTAGAATTATCTAGATCTAAATCTAAAATCAAGAAAACATTTAAAATCAAGAATTAAAAATTGATGATATCCAATCCAATAATCAAGAATCGAAGTGAGGCTCGTAGGAATCGATCGAATCTATAGACGTGATGAAATCTATTGATTACGTTTTCTTATCCATCGATAATTTGATACTAGATCGATTATGATCAACGAGAATTAGGGATTTCTTGCGGAAAATAGGGTTTCATCATCTATCCCTTGTCCTTTCGTTGATTTCATTCACATTCTAGCCTCTAGTAAATTCAAGAATCGATCGTGGATCCCTAATTAAGAGCGAACACAATCAAGAAAGCATCGCTCGAAACTAGGCTGTCGATTCTTCAGTTTACAAGAGTTTACAAAACTCATAGGACTTAAGAATTGTTTCAAGATTTGTAACATCATCATCTATTGATTCTTTCGACTCCTTCACGAGCGGAGTTTTACTCAAACATCATAACAAGAAACACAATCAAGAATTGAGATCGAATCATGATGCAAGAATGTAAAGAAAGTAAGATTAAAGAATTTCACCTTTTATTTATCAACAATTTCGTTACAATTCTCTCAAGAACTACAATGAGGAAAGAACTCGATCGTCGATTTAGCTTCGCTCGTCTTTGTGAGTCGCGGATCGTCTTGGATCACTTGCTCGGATGAAGATCGGCTTCGCTCCTAAAAGATTGAAGGCTTCTTGCTTGAATTGTACTCGGTGTTCTTGATTTTTGGCTTTGGATTTTGAATTGGGGATTAGGGTTTTGAATGCACAAGTTGTGTCACTCAACTTGTGGGAGAGATGAAGATTTAACCAAAAACCCTAGATCTAGGTTTCCTTTTATAAGCATCTCAACCTTAGATCTAGAATTCAAATTTCAAATTTTCCTCCAAAAGTTTGTTAGAGAGAGGCTTCTAGAAGAAGTTAGTTGGAGGGAATATTCTAGAGCTAGGTTGTTAGGCCGAGCCTTCTGGATGAAGCCACGTGGTGTTTCTGGAGTCTTCTGGAAGCTTGGGCAGTTACAGGAGCCATGTGGGAAAAATTCGTTATGCTGACGTCATCAAGGAGCCGCGGATCCGCGGCGGGAAGGGCCTATTGGCCGCGGATCCACGGCGCTTTAGGCAGTTCTTTGCATGATTTTTTCAGGCTGACTTTCTTCTGGCTTTGTGACACTTTTCTGCTATGTGGAATTTATATTTCTTTCTGTATCACTGCCAGATCTCAAATCTTGGACTTGGTGTAATTTTCTCAGCACTTTTGATAATTTTGGCTCTGTTCCTGAAATTTCCTGCACAGATTCTCAAGACAAGTGTTGCGCTACACAAAGATTATGGGATGCAATGATAAACACTCAATTTCCGTCAGAAATGTCGGTTTTAATATATAACACAAGTAATTTGGTATTTTACAGTCAATTTGCTAATATGTGCTATATTAATAACGAACACCTATAGATGAGTGTAAATGGTAGGGAAATTGACGTGTTAAAAATGCAATATTTTCGACTGATCACCAAGCCGACCAATGCTGTCTTATCGGCAATAGAGGTGGACAAAGAAGAAGCACTATTGGTAGGTCGTGAGTTCATGGACGTTTTCCCCGAGGACATTTCGGATTTGCCGCCAAAGTGAGATGTGGAGTTTTCGATCGACCTAATCTCCGAAGCAACGCTGGTTTCTAAGACCTATTATCCTTTGGTACAGGTAGAATTAGAAGAAGTGAAGAAGCAAGTTGAAGATCTCTTAGAGAAGGGCTTCATTCATACTAGTGGCTCACCATAGAGAGCTCTAGTTTTTTTGGTCAAGAAGAAGGATGGCACTCGGCGAATGTGCATCGATTATCGAGAGCTGAATTAGGTGACCATTAGGAACAAGTGCCCCATTTCTCATATCAGCGAGTTTTTTGACCAACTCAGTTGTGCAATGGTGTTTTCGAAGTTAGATCTTCGCTCGGAATATCATCAGGTTCGAGTGAAGTCGGAAGATATTTGCAAGACGACATTTCGAACACGATACAGGCATTATGAATTCTTAGTTATGCCGTTTAGGGTTACGAACTCTCCCACAGTACTCATGGACCTAATGAACCGAGTCTTTTCTCAGTATCTAGATCGGTTCGTTGTGGTTTTCAGTGATGACACTTGGTGTATTCGAAGAATAAGGAGAAGCATGAAGAGCATTTGAAGACTGTACTTCAGACATTGAGGGAAGAGAAATTGTATGCCAAGCTGAGCAGGTGCGAGTTTTGGCTCGATGAAGTGAAATTCTTAGGTCACGTTATATCAGGAGACGGCAGAGCAGTGGATCTAGAAAAAATTGGTGCAGTTCGATATTGGCCGATTCCAAGGACAGTAGCGGAGATTTAAAGTTTTCTCAGACTCGCTGAGTATTATCAAAGATTCTTGCAAGATTTCACTCGGATTGCCGAACCGTTGACTAAGTTGACTCAAAAGGAAGAAACCTTTGTATGGTCCGAGAAGTGTAGTCAAGCATTCGACCTGTTGAAGTAGAAGCTAATTACCACTCCAGTTTTAACTGTGCCGAATAGTTCCGTAGGGTTGGTGATTCACAGTGACACGTAAGGAAAATGCTCGGACTGTGTGTTAATGCAGCAAGGGCGTGTGATAGCATATGCGTCTCGACAGCTGAAGACCAATGAGAAGAATTATCCGACCTTCGATTTGGAGTTAGCTGCAATTATCTTCGCTCTAAAATTATGGTGGCATTACCTATTAGACGAGACGGTTGAGGTTTTCACCGACCATAAGAGTCAAAAGTATGTGTTCACTTAGATGGAGCTCAACATAAGCCAGCGAAGATGGTTAGAGTTGATGGCCGACTATGACTTAGATTTGAAGTATCATCTGGGAAAGGTGAATGTAGTTTTGGATGCTTTGAGTCGGTTAACAGCAGTGATGATGTTGACTTCGCAAAAGGGGCTTATAGTCGATTTTCAAAGGCTTGAGTTAAAGCTAGTCTTACCGAGCTCTTTAGGGTAGTTAATGCAACTTCAAGTACAATCATCCTTGGTAGACCGCATCATGGCCGCTCAAGCACAAGATACTCGATTGAAGAAGTTAAGAGGCCAAATTGAGGCAGAACTTCGAACGGACTTACTAATTCATGAAGATGGATCGATGAGATATGGAGGTCGCTTTTGTGTGCCGAAGGGTGAGATTCGTGATGAATTCATGAAGTAAGCACATGGTTCTATACATTCGATGCATCCGAAAGGTACGAAGATGTACAGAGATATGCAACAACATTTCTGGTGGGAAGGTATGAAGAGAGAGATTGGTCGTTTCATGTCTAGATGCTTGGTGTGTCAGTAAGTGAAGGTTGAACATCAGAGGATTGCCGGTTTATTGCAACCACTTTCGGTTCCTCAGTGGAAGTGGGAGCATATCACCAAGGACTTCGTGAATGCTCTACCACGGAGTCCAAAGGGAAATAATACAGTTTGGGTAATTGTTGATCCCTAACCAAAGAAGCTCATTTCATACCTTTTCGAGTTGTTCTATCGACGGAGTCTCTAGCGGAGAAGTATATGCAAGAGGTTAGCATCGTGTCTGTTCGAGACACTCGATTCCTATCTTATTTCTAGAAGAGTATACAAGAAAGTTTGGGTACTTGACTGAAGTTCAGCATAATATATCATCCAAAGACAGATGGTCAGTCCAAGCGGACTATTCAGACTCTTGAAAATATGATGCGAGCATGTTTGTTAGACTTCAAGGGCTTATGCAAAGATCACTTGCACCTAGTTGAGTTTTCTTATAACAACAGTTTTTAGGCCAACATTCAGATGGCCCCGTTTGAGGCATGTATGGTCGCAAGTATCGTTCATCTGTGTATTAGGATGATGTTGAAGAAAGGAAGTCGTTGGGGCCGGAGTTGATCATTCATACTGTGGATAAGGTCCGATTGATTCATGAGCATATGTAGGTGGTGCAAGACCGTTAGAAGAGTTGGGCTGATACGGAAAGAAGACCCCTAGAGTTCGCTGTTGGTGATCATATATTCTTGAAAATATCACCGACATAGGGTGTGATCCGATTTGGTAGTCAAGACAAGTTTAGTCCTCAATTTATTGGACCGTTTGATATTATTGAGCAGATTGGGAAAGTGTTATACCGTTTGGCCCTACCACCATCCTTTGGAGGTGTCCATGACGTATTCTATGTATCTCAACTTCGTCGATACGTACGAGATAAGACTCAAATCTTAGATCACTCGGAGTTGACTTTGGTCAATGATCTATCTTATGAAGAGCGACCCACTGCTAACCTAGATCGTCGATAGAAAGTCCTAAAGAATAGAGTTATCCTGTTGGTTCTCGTTTCTTGGGATGGTTGTTCGCATGGAGAGTCCACTTGGGAGCGTGAAGATGAAATCCGTCAGAAATTTCCAAATTTGTTTCCTTGAATCCAATAATTTCCTTGTCTTCTTTTCATTTCCGTTTTCCATAAATTTCGATGATGAAATTTTTTTGTAGCTGGGCATGATGTATTATCCTAGAAAACTTGTACGATATAGTAATGGTATTAATTATTGTTTTGCTCAAATAAAACTATATTAATTGGAATTTAATATTTTATTTAAGATAAATTAATAATTAAGAAAATAAAATTAAAGCCTAAGTTATTTTTTCCTTATTTTCCCCTCTTCTCTTATTTTCTTTCCCTAATCAAAATCAACCTTCATACAAACAAATCTTTTATAATCAAAAGATATGCAACAACATTTTAAGATACAAATATTATGTACATATTACTAATATAAGATTGTTTGAGACAATAATAAAATAAATCTTTATGATAACATTTTATGGTTATTTTATTGTAGTTTTTTTAGCTTTGGTTAACAATTTGAAATTTTATGAATCATATATAATCACATATTATCATAAGATATAATATTACATTTAGTTTCTGTAAAATTAATAAGTAAAAGTTAGAATTAGGTACCGTATATGGTAACAAGATCACATATACATGTCAACAATTTCTTAAATTATATAAGTATTTAATAGAAGTGACGTCAATATTATATATAGTATATAATATGGTAAAAAAATATATTACCTTAAGTCTGATACCAAAATAAACATAAACAGTTATATCAACATCTAAACATAATAAGTGATATCAAATCAAACCATATGCATCCTATTAAAACCACATCTTTCTCCTTTCTCCTTGCAAAACCCTAGATCCTTCTACCTCCAAGCGCCGACCTAATCGTGATCGTTGCAGTCTCGTTTTCTGCGCCACCATCTTCTTCTTCCTCCTCTCGCTTCTTTGACCGCACCCTTACCCGAGCACCTCTAGACGAGATCTTGTCGTCGACTTCAAGTTTCGCCATCTTCATAGTCGTTTCCGTTCTTGTGATCGTTCGACCCGAGATAAGTATTTGTACACTTTCTTTATATGCTAGTTACGGTAAGATGAAATCTTGTTGTAATATTATTGTTATTATTTGAAAAATTGGCATTAAACTCATTAAGGAGACATCGAGATTTGGATCACGATTTATCATTAAGCCTAAAAATATCATATTTATGCTAACTAGGTTAATATAATACAATTTAAAGGATTTGATACTTTATATTTGTTTTATATTCATGTATAGAGCGATTGATTAATTGAACGTGCTTGATCGCATTAGCCAAATGAAACCCTTGTTTGAAACCCCTGTTTTAATCATTAGTTTATATTCTGTTAAATAATCGTTGTTGCAAAATATAGGTGGAAGATATTATAGTTTTATACATGAAATGTCATCGTCAAGACGGGACGACAATTCTGAAATTTACTGCACCCTTTGCATTGAAAAATTCATTATAAATTGCAAAAAAAAAAAATAGTTAACAGGTGTTCTTTATCTCGTTTCAAAACTAACTCAAAATACCTTAGATTTGTAAAAAAATATGTTAAATAAATTGTTTAACTGTCATAAACTGTGAAAAAACTTACCTTTGGATTGTTATCTAAGGAAGTTCCAGACCCAAACTTCCAATTTCAAACATCCATAACTCTCTGTAGAAATAACCTGAGATGCAGAAATTTCAGAACTGGACTTCCATATGCATGACCAATAGATACAACTTATTCATTGTTATTGATGTGATTATGTTGTTTCTGATGATACTAGTTATATTGATTGCTTACATGTACTCATACTTGAACTTGTTTACTCGTTATCATATCAGGATATTCTTGCAATTTAATTATTACCCAATACCAACGTATTCATGATACTGCCTACTGATTGATCAATTACTTCACTTGACATGATATGACATGTTACGTGATTGTTCTAGTGTTTGTATTAAGTAAGTATTATATTGACACTTGATATGAAATATAAAACCGAGGAAAGGGAAAATCAAGAAATGGAACCCAGATCGTAAACTCAAGAGGACTTAGACTTTAGAGACTAATCAGTCGAGAGAGGCCTCTGTATTCCGGTATGATGATACTGACATCATTCGATTGTACTTGACATTGCAGAAGTTAGTGCTTAGCGGCATTGTCTAAGGATTCAGCCCTGAGGGTTTGTTACCGTTGTCCCGAGCATGCACGGGATTCTGGGATTCTGTTGAGTTACGATGAAGATTTCATTAACTGATTTCAAATACGATTATGATAGACAAGACTTGGCGATATTAACTCCTAGGTTTCACATGATATGTTAATTTACCGTGTTCCGACTGTTATATCGCATGCTATTCTTGTTATTGTTTATTATTTGTCTATACGTCACCAGTTCCTATTATAACGATCTATCACGTCATATTCATGCCATTGTTATTATCATACTATTTTAGACGGTCTGACGTCTGGGTTTTGCATGGCCCAGGTCCATTGCCAGTAGAACTACAGGATCATGAGTATTTCGAGAAGGTAGCTGTGCTTTGAAGCGCATCTTCATTTATCTAGGTCATTAGGTTGCTTTAGTTTATTCCAGTACTGCAATTTATTTCATTAGATTCCTTTTTTGAGCTCATAAGGGACTAGAACTTATGTTCCGTTTACTCGTTTATGATTTGGACCAGTCTGAGATTTGAGACTTTTGTTATTCCAGTATTTGCTTTCATTATCGTTATTTGGTGTGGCAATGAACATGTATTAAAATTATTTTTATTTCTTTGTCGCTTGATATACTGCAAGAAGCCTTAATATGACTATAGGAGGATGGTTTCTTATCATAGGTTGCATGGCTGACCGAATTACATTCTCGCGTTTCCGTATTTTGAGAAGAGGGATGTGACAGATCCTCTTAAACCCTAGACGGTTATTAACTAAAAGAGAAGATGATTCTCTCCAAAGAGAATAAAACCCCTAACATAATAATACTGCAATATATATATAGGCTCTCTAGCCGATTACAACAGATAGAAACATATATTTTTAAAACCATAAGATGCACGTAAAATTTTAAGCGAAAAATCGAACAATCGGCGGCGAATAGCTTACCCAAGTAAGCGAAAATCTGGTGAACTAAGCCTAATTGGCTTCAACTTTGGTTTGGTGCCTTGGTTCTCTGAGTTGACCCGTTTGGCTATCTACTTGGTTTTTTAGGGTAACAACTCTGAAATCCCTGTACAAAAATTACATGTTTATTATATAGAAAGGGTATTTCAGTCTGCAGTAAAATTATAAGTTATTTTTGTTCAATAAAAGCAAGAAGCAATTTGTAGCTCACTGGTTAAGGCTTTACACTGCTATAATATAGCCTGTGTGTTCGATTCCCCTTAGTCCGAATTATTTTTTAAGATTTTCCTTTTTTAATTTTTCGGAAGCCTAAGTGTTGCACGTGCAATACATGGAGAAACAAAAAGTTTCAGAAAAATCAAACAGGCGCAATGAGGAGTAAACACTGATTAAAGCACGTAGCACGAATTTTGAGGCAATTGGCTCAAATCCGACCACCCGTTTCTCCATTTTGACTGCCACCGACTGTCCGATTTGGTCCAAATGACTCCATGCATTGCACACAAGTCTTTTCGACTCCCCTCAACTCCCCGGCACTATTGGATTTTCCTACAATCAAATAGGGAATCTTCAAATTCCTAATTAATATCATTAAATCCATTTTAATTCATTTTATTACACACTCTTTCTCATTTTTACTCTATAAATACCACCCCATACCTTAGATCTCCCACATTCTAAAATTTCTATCCAGTTTCTCCCAAAATTTTCTAAGTGCAAGAGAATTCAAGTGGAGTTAGCTACCAAATTCTCTTTTGAAGATCGGAGTCAATCCCGGATCTACCGCGACGCCACGGAGCTCCCCTCTCTTCCTTACACTTTTCTTGACGTTATAAAACCATAAGTCCCTTCCCTCTCTCCTTCTTTTCAACTAAAATCGCATTTTTAAAATATATCGGTAAAGTTGAGATAGAACCGATATTCCTTTCTTTTCAAACCTTTTCACCCACTTAATAAGCAAAATAAATCACAACAACACAATAAAACCACTTTTAAACTTATTCACATCATTTAGCTTTTTAGCATAATGAAAATTTCCATATGAAAAATTCATATATCGAACTTTTTCATTAAAATACCATGAACTTTAATATAACCGTAATTTCAATAACTAGAGTATGAATATTTAGATCATTCACGGGGTAATGACCTACCCCACATGCACACTATGGTTTCATTGCATGGTATTCTAAGTATATGGGTCATTCAAAGAAGAAGTTTTTCATTAAAATACATTTTTTTCAAAACGGGTTTCTTTTAAATCGATATTTTAAATTCTTGGAAAATACACCTCTACAACCCTCGTCAGGGGACCCGCTAATAGATGGTGTGGATTATCGCACATTCTTAGGATAGTAGAGCGAGATGCAGAACTCCTCACGGAGTATTCGGTCTCGAAAGGAAATAAAAATACGGTTTTTAAGAAATACGACTTTTCTAAATAAAAACTAAACTTTGGAAATTATATAAAGCTCTGAATTCGTATTTTCAACAAAGGCACATTATGAAACTATATTTTTAAAATGAAAGATTAAAATTTTAATAAAGTACCATCAAGTTTCCAAAAGCGCTAGTTTTTTTTAAAATAACATAAACTTTTAAAGGCTGGGTTTTTATCACTAAAACACCCCAACGATTAAAATACATATTCATGAAAACCCTAAATATTATAAATCACCCTCGAGCTTTATTTTTAAAACTATACTAAAGTATTTTTCATAAAACCCTCTCGAGGTATACAAACAATATTTTAAGAACTATGGACTAATATAAGCTTAAGCGGTATCATTTCTCTTGAGCCTCAAGGAGCCGGAGAAAGTGAGTGCTTGCCTATTCAGATTAGACAACTTAACAGAGTTATCAATGATAATTGTTTTGGAAAAAGACACAAATCCTGCCGTCCATGTGCAGCAGTTGCCGATTACTCCCGAACCTAAGAATTTCAAGAACTAAATCTTGTCTTAAGATTCTGACTTCAACATGAATCCAAATTCAAACCAGAATCCAAAATCAAACAAGAACATGAATATTTAATCATGAATCTGAACACTCGAATTCAAATATCAAACTCAAACTTGAATACTTGACTTGACTTGATCGAACCATGGTTATAACTTGACATAAACTTGACATAAATACCTGAACACATGATTTCATTTTGAACATGAAACTGAATATTCTTATATCCATAGATTAGGCCAAGACCTGTAATTTTAATCTATACAATACAATACGCAGGAATAAAGGGATAGATTGGTACAGAACGTATATCGTGGCATAAGAGGTCGATTTAAAAGACACCTACTTGAATTCACTTGTCGTTGTCCCGTGGGTTATGACGGGGCCTTATACTATATGTTACCATAGTCTACGGGGTAAAATGGACTCCTCTCGTATACATGAATATCTTCTTTATCAAAGTACAAATAACCATGATAGAATAACTATCTTATACCGGTAAATAAACATGCTTAGATACTCTCTTATATATAACCTTGCCTGTTCATATTCACTTAATTCCTATTCACTTTCATTCATCATTACTTATTTATTTTGGGGACTTACCGAGCGCTAGTTCGCCGACGATATTCCTCTCTGTTTCTTTTCTTTGGAATGTTCGTCAAGAGTACCAGACTCTGAGGGTATAGAGCCGAGCCAGGAATATTTGGACCAGTTCGCTTCTCATCCTGATTGTTAGCTCCTTCTTGTATTTACTTCCAGTATGCAATTATTTAGACATTTATTTTATTATTGTATCTTTTTATTACAAACAATTGTATGTAAATTTGAATGTAAATAAATTTGCTGTTTTATTTTATTACTCTTGTTATTCTTACACATTATTATATTACATAATTACGCTTAACGTATTTTCTTAGTAAATAAGTTGCGAGCTTGCCACGTCACTGTTTCCGTCACTAGGAAGCGGGGCATGACAGGTTTTGTTGGTGGCCCAAGCAGGTCTCTCAGTAGTAGGTCTGTGGTTCGAGGACGAACCATTGAAAGTATATCCTAGCACCACCACTGGGTTTTAACCGGCATCAAGCATGCAATTTTAAAAAATTCTTGGTGCTAAGCTACACTAACCTAGAATCTAACTAGAGTATTAGGGTTTATATGATGATATGAAAAGAACTAAGCTAAGAGAAAGAGACTATAACCTTTGTAGACCAAGTCCTTCTCTTCTAAAGCTCCGGGTAGTTGTCCCTACGACTCCTCGTAGCTCCACTTGAAGAAGAATCGAGCTTGCTTCTTGATCTTCCATGCCGAAGATGATCCATCCAAAGTTCCTCTAGGTCAAGCAACCTCTTCACTAATTTTTCATTAGTGAAGGAAACAACATAATCTTGAATGCTAATCTTGAGTAGATTGATGAAGTAGGTTTATAAGCTCACTTAGAATTCTCTAGCTCTTTATTTTCCAACTCATGGAAAAGAGTATAGTTTGGTGGAGGAAGAAGAAGAAAAGGAGAGAGCAAGCTAATGAGCTAAGTCGAAAGAACAAGTGAAGAATGGCTACTACTAATAAGTTCACTTATTGAAGCATACAATTTATTCCAATAATAAATTGCTCACATGCTTCTATAGTGAAAACAAATGAATAAATAAATGTTAAATCCATACTTCACCCATTCCACAAATATCTCCTCATTTTCCACCTCATTTTTCTATTTTCTCAAAATAGAAAATCCATGCATCATAAATCATACATACATACATACATACATACATATATATATATAAGAAAATAATTAGTGAGCAATAATATTAGTTAATATATAATTATATCAAATATAAATATATATATATATATATATATATCATATTATTAAATTAACACTTGATTCAATAATCCGGTTAAATCATATATAAGCGACTAATATCATTTATCTGCAGATTAGAATACAATATCACATACTCGTATTTAATCAGGCCCTCGCACATATCATCATGTGTGCCCTACTTCGTTTCGCTTTAACTATGAAATCACTGTGTGGAACTCTAAAGACTCGTCAATACGCCAGCAGTAGATAATGATCACATCAGTTACCCACAAGCCGTCAGCAGTACCAGCTGGACGTAATGGCTACCCAAGTATTGAAGATCAACAAGAAAGCTTGTCCTAACTCCCATGAAGCCTATAAGTAATACTTACCGTACAGTCTGATCTCTTCGTTTGATATGTCGCATATCGAGTCTAGGGGTGGAATCGTCAGACCCTAGTAACTTGATAAGTCATGCCGATGTATGGCTCATAACGGTTCGAGAAATTACTCATGACACTTACCAGTAAATCTCATCAGCCCTGACCAGGGACTTATTGTTATAGCCAATCGAGTATAGCGCAACATCAACTCCCAATACCGGGAGAGAAGAAACCCCTCCTATCGCTCACTGCCTCCATGTGACTCGGGACTGTACCCAAAATCCACCTGTTTGCATGACTCTTTTGAGCCGTGGTAGGGAGGAAATCAAAGCACGGTGGGAACCACACAAGACACTATGACAATCTCGGGTCTACAGACTAACATGAACCAGTGTTACCAGATAACTGCTATCCGACGATAGGTATAGTACCATCTAGGAGTTCTCGGTGAGTCCTGTTCGGTGTACCCATTCTCTAATGAGCACCTGTGTACAATCTTTGATGTCAAACACCAAAGGTTATGGGATTAACCATCGCCCCCTGCAGGGTCAAGAAACGTACATACTAGTCTACTCTGGAATATCGATGCCCTGTCTCGATACTCCCTCGATTAGGAACAATTAAAGGATGTGCTTGTGGACTACACAAGTCCCGGTATATGATCCGCATCATAGTCCTGGTAGTCAAGCAAACATCCAAAGGGCTTTATCAACATGTATCAGAGAGACAGTATAATAATACAAGTGTACATGTTAAGATAAAGAGCAACCAGATAGCATACTATCATGTCGAACAAGAAAGTTCTCTATATATATGTCCAAGTATCCACTATATCATACAATAATGGCCTCTAGGGCATACATATTCCTAACAATTGCCACATCACTGTTTCCGTCCACTGGGAAGCGGGGCGTGACAGGTTTTGTTGGTGACCCATGCAGGTCCCTCAGCAGTAGGTTTGTAGTTCGAGAACGAACCATTGTTCAAAGGTGAGGAGGATGTTGGGACCGGTTCTTGCTCACAGAACAAAGTGCCACACCAATTGTTATGCCAAGGGGCGGGGGCCACCTATTGAATCCGTAGAGGCCACCCCTTGAGTCCGTGAGACCTACTATAGAACAATGGGAAATTTTCGGAACACATTCCGAAAGAGGACCGAACTGCATTATAAATATAATGATACCACCCTCAATTACGGAGGCGCCTTTTAAGTGAATCGGCACTATAGGAGTTTGAGAACTCCTTAGTTAAGCGTGCTCGGGCCAGGGAAGTCTTGGGATGGGTGACATCCTGAGAAGAAGCCCCTAGTCAGGTCTGATTCGCTCTAAAGGGCAAAACCGTGCGGTTTCGGTCAGAACGGATAATACCATCTGTACTGAGGCATAGGGCGATACATTTATGGTGGCCCATGCAGGTCCATTCTGCATGAAGTCTTAAAAAAAATATCACAAGAATTATAAGAATCAGCAACTATACATTCCTTGTATTTCAAATTTCTTGAATCTATCCTAACCTTTCCTTTTCTATCAAGGTGATGAATTCTCTCAACAACACCAGCACCGGCACCAACGTCAATGGTAACGCATCACCACCTACCTTACCACCTCTCCCTACCGTTGCTGCTCTGATCAATGAACAGACGATGCGTTACATTTATGGTGGAAAAACCGTGCGGTTTCGGTCAGAGCGGATAATACCATCTGTACTGAGGCGTGGGGCGTTACATTTATGGTGGCCCATGCAGGTCCGTTCTGCATGAAGTCTTAAAAAATATATCACAACAATTATAAGAATCAGTAACTATACATTCCTTGCATTTCAAATTTCTTGAATCTATCCTAACCTTTCCTTTTCTATCAAGGTGATGAATTCTCCCAACAACACCAGCACCAACATCAATGGTAATGCACCACCACCTACCTTACCACCTCTCCCTGCCATTGCTGTTCCGATCAATGAAAAGACGGTGCTTCTAGAAGCCATCAAAAGTCTTCTGGAAGGCCAGCAGCAGCAGACTGCTATTCTCATGAACCGCCCTGAAGCCGAAGCATCTGGAGTAAACCAATTTCGTGCATTGCATCCAATGAACTTTTCAAGGAAAGGGAGTCCTCTTGAAGCTGAAGATGGGCCCAAAGTATCGAGGACGACCTTACAGCAGCACATGTACAATACATAGCTTAGGTTCGTGTGACAAAGCTCCAGCTCACTGACAATGCACGAGTCTGGTGGAAAGCCGAGGAAAACCGTCTCACACAACCAATAGAGTGGAAAATGTTCCGCGATCTGTTCGATGCGAAATTTTTCCCCGAGACTGCTTGCTTTAAGATGGAACGGCAGTTCATCCACCTACAACAAGGCTCTATATGGGTAAAATCAGTGGATGAATATGATGCCAAATTCATCATGCTTAGAAGGTAAATAATTCGTATCACATTCTGTTCCGTAAAACACATCTCTATCCTGATATCAATATCTTCTCAGGTTCGTGGCACACTTGATCCTGACTGATGAGATTCGAGCTAGACGATTCCAACAGGGCTTAGACCTGGAGATTCAGGCGGCTTTAGCCACAGGCGACTATCCAACTCATGAACTCGCACTGAAGGTAGCACATCGTTATGAAGCTATGGTCAAGAAGAAGGGTAAGCCTCAAACAGCCGGAATCAAACGCCTTGCTACCCAGATTACAGGAGGAGCCTCTTCTAGGGCGACTTTTGCACCCAAGAGGCCAGGAGGATCGTTTAACCGGTCCAGTCCAAATTTCTGTTCTTACTGCAAGAGAACTGGACACTTGGCGAAGGACTGCATGCGTGCAAATGGCCTGTGTTTGATTTGTGGCGCATCTACTCACGCTATAAGAGCATGCCCATATCATATTAAAATAGCACCAGCACCCAGACCCACAATTACAGCTCCGCAGAGACCAGCCATTCAGGCACCTGCACCCCGCCTAGCTCTTCCTGCACCAACTCTACGTGGACCACCTGCACAACATCGGCATCAATTCCATCAGGCATAGAGAAATGTTCCTCAAGGGCAGAGGAATGTGCCTCCGGTAAGGAGGAATGTACCGAGACAACAGGCTTTTACAATGACGGTCGAGGAGGCCGAAGCCACGGGATAAGTCATCACCGGAAAATTCTTCCATCCTCTCAACCTTTCAATTCTTGTGCATCGATACACTTTCCCTATAACTAAACACAAGCTCACACAACTTAGGTACTATACTAGAAGCCACCCTTCCTGCACTCGCACTTTTTAACACCGAAGCTTTACACTGCTTCATGTCACAACGATTCGTGAGACGCACACGATTCCCATGAAGCCACTCATTTCAAGCTGGAATGTCGGTTCCGGGAATGGAGTCTTGAAGGCAACTTTGGGATATGATCAGGGCCCGGTTGTAGTTTGCGGTCGAGAATTCTACACAAATTTCAAAGTAATGGACATACCAAATTTCGATGTTGTGTTGTGAATGGATTGGCTGGGTGTATTTTATGCTACCATTGACTGCCGTCAAAGGAGAGTAGTATTTGAGATACAAGATCACGAGTATTCTATTTCAAAAGTGGAGATAAAACCTTGGATCCAGGAAGCTACCATGCTAAACCGAAGAATGCGGAAGTGTTCCCCCTACCAGCTGAAAAAGAAAAACTTGAAGTAGTTCGAGAGTTCGATGATGTGTTCCCTGAAGACATATCAGATATGCCTCCCGATCGAGCTCTTGAATTTATGATTGATTTACAACCTGATGCACAACCTGTAATCAAAGCTCCATACCGGTTAAGTCCGAAGGGATTGAAGGAGATCCGTATTCAGTTGGACGAACTACAGAAGAAAGAT
The DNA here is from genome assembly GCA_030015575.1 of Agapanthus africanus. Classification (NCBI taxonomy): domain Eukaryota; kingdom Viridiplantae; phylum Streptophyta; class Magnoliopsida; order Asparagales; family Amaryllidaceae; genus Agapanthus; species Agapanthus africanus. Next base: position 317,973,396 of record JASDDO010000019.1, read on the forward strand.
TGGATCCGACCCAGTACTTCAAGTTGAGGATCTCCGGTGTTATTAATGAAGAAGAAGGAAGGTTCCTACAAGATGTGTATGGATTATCGAGCTCTGAACAAAATGACAATTAAGAACAAGTATCCACTACCACGCATTGATGACTTTTCTGATCAGTTAAATGTATCTTGTGTCTTTTCAAAGCTGGATCTTTGTTCGAGTTACCATCAGGTGAAGGTCAAAGAGTCCGACATTCCAAAGCCGGCATTTAGAACTCGTTATGTCCATTTTGAATATCTTATAACGCCATTTAGAGTGACCAATGCACCTGCCATCTTTATGAACCTGATGAACCAAGTTTTCCGAGAGTATTTAGACAGGTTTGTTGTGATATTCATCGATGACATTCTAGTGTATTCAAAGAATCAAAAAGAGCACGCCGATCACTTACGGATTGTCGTGGAGACACTACAACAATATCAGCTCTACGCCAAGTACAGCAAGTGTGAATTTTGGCTAGATCATCGGATTTCTTGGACATATCGTTTAAGGCGAAGGAATCTTTGTGGATCCAGCTAAGGTGTCAGCTGTCAGTGAGTGGCCGACATCAAAGACGGTGAAATATATAAGAAGTTTCTTGGACTTAGCAGGATACTACCGACGATTCATTGAAAGATTCTCAAAGATCGCAGCACCCCTAACCAAGCTCTCACGTAAAGACAAAGTATTCGTGTAGTCAGAAGCATGTGAGAAGGCTTTTGTCGAACTCAAGTCGAGATTAACCTTTGCTCCTATCCTCGTAATACCGGATCAATCTGGTGGATTCGATGTGCATTGTGATGCGTCCGGTAAAGGATTAGGATGTGTTCTACACTAGCATGGAAAAGTTATGGATTTTGCATTAAGACGGTTAAAAGTCCATGAGCGCAGCTATCCAACCCATGATATGGAACTGGCAGCAGTGGTCTTCGCACTCAAAATTTGGTGCCACTATCTTTTAGGAGAACAAGTGGATGTATACACTAACCATAAAAGTCTAAAGTATGTATTTACTCAGAAAGAACTCAACATGCGGCAGAAAAGATGGCTAGAACTCATGGCGGACTTCGATATCAACCTACAGTATCATCCTGGAAAGGTGAACATAGTTCTTGATACACTTAGTCGCCGGCCATTAGCAATGAACTTCATTGCTCAGTGGAACTACAACAAGAACTTCATGGATTAGAGATTGAAGTAGTTGTGTCAGGTAACGCTTCATTTTTTATGAACTTAAAAGTCCAGTCCACTCTTGTAAATCAGATCAAGACAGCTCAAGTAAATGATGCTAAGCAACAAAGGATCCGAGAACAAGTAGAAAGTGGACTACGAACTGACTTCATCATCCACGAAGATGGATCCTTGCAGTATGCGAGCCGTTTATGCATGCCAGTCGGATCTGTTCGAGAAGAGTTGATGAAAGAAACTCACATCTCTCTGTACTCGATACACCCCGGTAGTACAAAGATGTACAAGGATCGACGGCAACATTACTGGTGGCATGGAATGAAGCGAGAAGTAGTAAGGAGCGTAGCAAAGTGTCTAGTATGTCAGCAAATGAAGGCTGAACATCACAGAACTGCTGGTCTACTTCAGTCGTTACTAATCCCAGAATGGAAATGGCAGCATATTATCATGATTGCTCTCCCTCGCAGCACGAAGGGTAACGGCGATTTGGATTATTGTGGATCGACTCACCAAGTCGGCTCACTTTATTCCATTCAGAGTTGGCCAGTCAACTGAGACGTTAGAAAGAAAGTACATGGAGGTGAGTAAAAATCTAAAGTAAGATTTATACCTTCAAGATGTACCATATCTGATACCCATAAACTCATGCAGGAGATCGTGAAATTACATGGAGTACATGTTTGCATCGTCTCCGATCGTGATACGAGATTCCGATCACAGTTCTGGCAGAGTCTACAAGCTAGCCTGCGAACGAGCCTGAATTTCAGCACGGCATATAATCCACAAACGGGCGGACAGTCCGAGCAAACAATTCAAATATTAGAAGATATGCTGAAAGCCTGTATATTAGACTTGAAGGTTCGTGGGAATAACACCTACACCAAGTGGAGTTTTTATACAACACCAGCTATCAGGCCAGTTTTGGGATAACACCATTCGCAACACTCTGCGGACAGAAATATCGTTCCTCGCTGAGTAGGGACAACGTAGGAGATCATAAACTCCTTGGACGAAAGATGATCGTGGTGACTGTAGATGTAGTTCGCACGATCAGGAAAAAGATGCGCATAGCCCAGGACCGACAGAAATATTGGACAGATGTAAAGCGTCGACACCTAGAGTTTCAACCTGGAGAACATGTATTCTTGAAGATCTCTCCAAACGGAGGAGTGATACGTTTTGGCAAGAGGGGCAAACTAAGTCCAAGGTACATAGGACCATTCGACATACTTGAATGAGTTTGAGAAGTGGCATACCGTTTGGCGCTACCACCCTCATTGGAAAGAGTGCACAATGTATTCCATATATCCCATCTACAACGATATGTAAGCGACCACAGCCACATACTTGATCACTCAAAGCTCACTGTACAGAACAATCTGACTTGTGAGCAGCAGCCAATCGAGGTCTTGGATCGAAATGTGAAGACCTTACGGAATAAGGAAGTGAATTTGGTCCGGGTGATGTGAAGAAAAGACTCGCCAGGAGAATCGACATAGGAGCGAGAAGACGATATGCGTCCACGATACCCTCAGCTATTCGAAGATTAGTCCTTTATGTAAATTTCGAGGAAGAAATTTTTAGAAGGAGGGTAGAATGTAACGACTCTTAAATCCATGTACAAAAATTACTTGTTTATTGTATAGAAAGGCTATTTCAGCTTGCTGTAAAGTTATAAGTTATTTTTGTTCAATAAAAGCAAGAAGCAATTTATAGCTCACTAGTTAAGCCTCTACACTGCTGTGACATAGTCTGTGTGTTCGATTCCCCTTAGTCCTAATTATTTTTTAAGATTTTTCTTTTTTAATTTTTCGGAATCCCAAGAGTTGCACATGCAATACACAGAGAAATGAAAAGTTTCAGAAAAATCAAACAGGCACAATGAGGAGTTAATATTGATTAAATCACGTAGCACGAATCTTGAAGCAATTGGCTCAAATCTGATCGCCCGTTTCTACATTTTGGCCGTCGCTAATGGTCCGATTTGGTCCAAATGGCTCCGTACTTTGCACACAAGTCCTTTCAACTCCCCTCAACTCGCCTGTACTGTTTGATTTTCGTGCAATCAAACGGAGACTCTTCAAATCCCTAATTAACACCATTAAATCCATTTTAATTCATTTTATTTCACATGCTCTCGTTTTTACCCTATAAATACCACCCCATGCCGTATCTCTCCCCTGTTCTGAAATTTCTATTCAATTTCACCCAAAATTATCTAAATGCAAGAGAAGTCAAGTGGAGTTAGTAACCAAATTCTCTTCGTTGAAGATCGGAGTCAATCCCGGAGCTACCGCGACGCCATGGAGCCCCCTCTCTCTTCCTTACTCTTTTCTTGACGTTATAAAACCGTAAGTCCCTTCCCCTCTCTTTCTTTTCAACTAAAATCGCATTCTTAAAACATATCGGTAAAGTGGAATTAGAACCGATATTGCTTTTTTTTCAAACCTTTTCACCCACTTGATAAGCAAAATAAATCATAACAACACTATAAAACCACTATTAACCTTATTCACATCATTTAGCTTTTCAGCATAAAGAAAATTTCCATATGAAATACCCATATATCGAATTTTTTCATTAAAATACCATGAACTTTAATATAACCGTAATTTCAATAAATAGAGTATAAAGTTTTAGATCATTCACGGAGTAACGACCTACCCCACACGCGCACTATGGTTTTATAGCACGGTATTCTAAGTATATGGTTCATTCAAAGAAGAAGCTTTTCATTAAAATACTATTTTTTTCAAAACGGATTTTTTTTAAATCGATATTTTAAATTCTTGGCAAATACGCCTCTAGAGCCCTCATCAGAGGACCCGCTAATAGATGGTGTGAATTATCGCACATTTTTGGGATAGTAGAGCGATATGCAGAACTCCTCACAGAGTATTCGGTCTCGAAAGGAAATAAAAATACGGTTTTTAAGAAATACGACTTTTCTAAATAAAAACTAAACTTTGGAAATTATATAAAGTTATGCATTCGTATTTTCAACAAAGGCATATTATGAAAATATATTTTTAAAATGAAAGATTAAAATTTTAATAAAATACCATCAAGTTTCCAAAATAGCTAGTTTTCGTAAAAATACCATAAACTTTTAAAGACTATGTTTTTATCACTAAAACACCCCAACAATTAAAATACATGTTCATGAAAACCCTAAATATTATAAATCACCCTCGAAGTTTATTTTTAAAACTATATTAAATTATTTTTCATAAAAACCCCTCAAGATATGCAAACAATATTTTAAGGACTATAGACTAATATAGGTTTAAATGGTATCATTTCTCTTGAGTCTCGGGGAGCCGGAGAAAATGAGTGCTTTCCTATTTAGGTTAGACAACTTAACGGAGTTATCAATGGCAATTGTCTTAGAAAAAGACAAAAATCCTGCCGTCCATGTGCAGCAGTTGCCGATTTCTTCTGAACCTAGGAATTTCAAGAACTAAATCTTTTCTTAAGATTCTGACTTTAATCTGAATCCAAACTCAAACCAGAATCCAATATCAAACACGAACTTGAATATTTGATCATGAACCAGAACACTCGAATTCAATTATCAAACTTGAATACTTGACTTGATTTGACCAACCATGGTTATAACTTGACATGAACTTGACATGAATACCTGAACACATGATTCCATCTTGAACATGAACCTGACCATTTTTATATCCATGGATTCGGCCAAGACCTGTAATTTTAATCTATACAATACAATACGCGGAGATAAAGGGATAGATTGGTACGGAGCGTATATCGTGGCATGAGAAGTCACTTTAAAAGACACCTACATGAATTCATATGCCGTTGTCCTGTGGGTTATGACGGGGCCTTGTACTACATGTTACCATAGTCCACGGAGTAAGATGGACTCCTCTCGTATACAGGAATACTTTCTTTATCAAAATACAAATAACCACAATAACTATCTTATATCGGTAAATAAATATGCTTAGATACTCTCTTATATATAACCTTGCCTATTCATATTCACTTAATCTCTATTCACTTTCATTCATCATTACATATTTCTTTTGGGGACTTACCGAGCGCTAGTTCGTTGACGACATTCGTCTCTGTTTCTTTTCTTTGGAATGTTCGTCAGGAGGACCGGACTCTGAGTGTATAAAGTCGAGTCAGGAAGATTTGGACCAGTTCGCTTCTGAGCCTGACTGTTAGTTCCTACTTGTATTTACTTTCAGTATGGAATTGTTTAGGCATTTTCTTTATCAGTGTATCTTTTTATTACAAACAGTTGTATGTAAATTTGAATGTAAATAAAATTGATGTTTCATTTTATTACTCTTGTTATTCTTGCATATTGTTATATTGCTTAATTATGCTTAACGTATTTTCTTAGTAAATACGTTGCGGGTTTTCCACCTCACTGTTTCCATCCACTGGGAAGCAGGACATGACATTTAGCTCGACTCTTGTATTTGTTTCTGCATTAAATTGTTTACGTCCAACGCACATAAGTTCATCTTTTGTGTATTTTTGCACTTGAGACCCGATAATCTGTATCTATTCACAAAATATACCTCAAGTAGTATTAAATAGATAAAATATGGACGCATATAAAAATGTGCAATAAATTACACTTATCACGGCTAATCCCTCGTCTGACAGCGTGAAGCTGCTCTTTTTTCTATTTAAATAAGACTTTTGCACGCATTTGCATCTACGTATCTTCAAAAAAAATACATTTTGCTACTTCTGTGTGGTGCCTTTAGACTTTGCCAATCGTTGCCTTCAATGGTTTCCAAGCTCTGTCCAAGAGGGGCATCTGTAACAATCCAGCGAAGCAGTGATTTGCGAATTTACACTTTTAACCCTGCATCATTTGTCGCATCATAACATTGCATTCTCATCTCGCCGGTGCATCTGCATCATTTCATTCACCTTATTTCTGTACAAAAATAAATGTTTGGTATACATGAAGGCAACTTAAATGCATGGTTCAATATTCGTTCAAATAACCGAAATACCCTTTTCGATACGCTCAAAATTCTATATCTCATGATCCTTTGAGCCAAATGATTTAAAACTTTCCAGATCATCTTAGTATATTTATGAGGATATTCTATAAAATTTTCAACTAAAATAGGTAACATTTACCTAATGAGCCAAAGCCCTCTTATTATTTTATCATTAAAATATATACGGCAGGCCCACGAGTGTAAAATTGCCAACTTCTCTTAATGGATCCTCATAACTCACTTATATGATCCTCCACGGAAAATTTCTATTCATTTGAGTATCATTTGCTATATGATTTGAACATGAGTGATTAGGGGTTAATTAAGCTAATCGTTGTTATCAACCACTTGACTAGTAATAATTAATCTCCACTTGACTTGTCAAACCTATGGTATAAGATTCTTCTCCTAGTAAACTATTAACTTAACTTGTATCTCATTAACACCATAACATGTACTCTTTCTACCTAAAAGCATACCTAACTTGTATCCTTTTACTTTATTAGGAAATTGCATTGAGACCAAGTATTTTAGGGTGAAATTGTTGGATATAGGCGTCCTCAAGGCAATTACCGTAATTGTGGGAATGCAATTACTGAATTCAAGAGAACATATACAAAGAACAGTCTTACTCGTGATGATAGTATGCTATCCGGTTTGTCTTTATCTGTCATGTATATACGTTTTACTCGTTATCACGTATCGTTAATACATGAAATACAGCTCATAAGATCTTTGCATGACTACAAGGATTGATGATAGTGATCATACTAGTGGGGCATGGTAGTTTATAAGCAAATCCTTAAATGTCCCTGGCCATAGGAGTATCGAGACTGGACATCGATATTCTAGTTTAGACTAGTGTATACATTTCATGACCATGTACGGGGCGATGGCTAATCCCATAAACATTAGTGTTTGACATCGATGATTGTATAAAAGTGCTCATTGGATGAGTTACACTGGACGGACTCACCGAGAACTCCTAGTTGGTATTATACCAATGTTAGATAGTAGTTCTCCGGTGACATGAGTATAGGGTAGTCCCTAGACCTTAGATCGCCATAGTGTTTTTTGTGTGTTCCCACTGTACTTTGATTATTACCTTACCTCGACTCTGCTGAGTCGTACAAACAGGTTTTAGTTAGGAACAGTCCTGAAGCATATGGAAGCAGTGAGCGGTCAAGAGAATTCGTCACTCCCAGTATAGGGAGTCAATATAGCGTTGTGCAGGATACGACTATAACCAGAATTCTGTGGCTACGCCAGTTGAGATAAACTAGTAAGTGTTACCAGTTGTATCTCTTTGGTTATGAGTCCTCTGTCAGTATGACTTATCGGCTTATTGGGGTTTGTCAGATTCCACCCTCCTGACCCGGTATATGATACTCTTTGACGAAGATACCGGACTGTACGGTGACTGTCACTTACAGAGTTTGTCAGGTCCAAATAAGTTCGCTCGTCGACCTGCCTTTATCTTGATCATACCTGGGTAGCCGATACATACAGTTAGTGCCACTAACGAGCTTGTAGGTTAACACGTAAAGGGGTTGAATTTGAAAGTGTTTCGGATACGATCATGTATAACCTACTGCCAGCGTATTGATAGGTCTTAGGAGTCCCGCAACGAAAGTTCCTGCCCGGGAAAAATGTGATGTGGCATGCATATAAGGATACATGCATAAGTTTGACTAAATACGCATATTGGATATACGTATTTAATCGGACGGCTGTTATACTAACATGTTCATTTATAAGCCGAAATATCAAGTCAAGTGTTGACTTGAAAACCATATTTTTATATGGTTTCTAGTATAGTGTATTTGATACACACACAATCTTGCTCTCATTAAGGTATTGACACCGATGGATTATTGTGTATATGATACACGATATGTATATGTATAGAATGCATATACTCTCTCTCTTCACACACATATATATATATATATATATTATCCTCTCTCTCTCTCTTTCTCTCTCTCTCTCTCTCTCTCTCTCTATATATATATATATATATATATATATATATATATATATATATTATGTCATGTGATGACATAGGGTGAGCCATGTGATTAGCAATGGTTGACACACTCAATGGTTGACACATAATAAAGAGAGAGAGGATATGTTAAAAAAAATAGCCATCTTATTTTTCTAAGGAATTAATTGATTTTAGAAAATGATATGAGAGTTCATCTTCTTCCTCTAGCTCAAGCTTGAGCTTGCCCTCCTCTAATGGCAACCCTTGCTAAAGTCATTGGATCAAGAAAAGATAGAGTACCCAGTTTCCACATCGCATTTCTCTACACGTAGCATGTCCCTAGAGGGAGTTCCTCCGCTTGATGACGGAGATGGAGTTCAGGAAGCCCACTTTCAGCGCGGATCATTTACGGCAAGGCGATTGGCGATCCTAGGCATCTGGGAGCTCACTAGTCTAGCGAAGGTCTTTCGATTGGCGATCAGACACGCTACAAAGGTTGTAGCAAACTCCAACTCCTCTCTAGTATCTATGTATGCTCTATTTTATTGCTAGTTCATGTGTTTGGATGAATACTTGGTGTTTGTGGGTAATTGTGCTCGTGGGAATTTTTGTTATGAATTTTTGTTATCCATTTTTTGTCGCTTCCGCATTGCCTATGTGAAAGCAAAACCATCCCTACATTAGTATCAGAGATAACCAAACATTATGACTAGCATTTAGTGATGTTTTAGCTTCGAATCAACAAGTTTCCGCTTTCGATTTCGAAGTTTAACCCCCTCCCCCACTGTTCATTTTTTAAAAGTCCTCTAAAACATTTTTAAATGATTGCAAAATAATGTATTGGGTCAGTAATAAAGGTGGTTGAAATCTGGGAGCATTTTCCCCTACCCAGGCCGACAAGCTCGGCCTTCTGGAGGCCAGGGTAGGAAATATGCCCTGAGATTTCAATGGGGGCTTACACTTGGTGAAATAGGATTTTTGATATATTTTGTTTTCCCCAGAATTGAGATTTGATCTCATTTTTTTGGGAAGTTCGGAAAGTTTTTGATCGAAACTGTAACATTGTGGTTTTCCGCATTTATAGAAATGTGTTGGTAAAAGTCGTTTATTTGCTATATGTACAATTAGACGAGATTGCACATTAGATATTTTCGATGTTGTGGGTCTGAGATTTTGGTTTTCATGGTTTGGTTTCGTATTGTCGCAATGAATAGCCTGCATATGTTTGTTTGTACAAGTCGTTGTATGTAAGTCATTCGTGTTAAATAGCCAATTTGTATATTCTTTTATTCGGGGCGAGCGAATGACTTGTGGTCGTCGTTTCCGCGATGTATTATTCTTTTGTCAGGACTCGATCTGGTTGCGATTGATGTTACCGTTGTATTAATACAGGCTTAGGAATACCTTGCGGTGAGGCGCTCTTGCGGCCGAATTCTAGAATGCAGCAGATAGCCATCTCAAGACGTTGAGACCGGTCTACCCCATTCTCGAATTAGCGAGTCGTTCACCGCGCTTGTAGGGGGTTCGGATAGACCTGCGGAGGAGTGCTCAGGTCATTGGATTCCAGAAAGTGATTGGTGGCCCCCTCATGGTGATGATACTGGGTTGCCTCATTTCTGGGGTTGACGGGTAACTTGCCACACTCGTAGGGGTCTTGGCTGGCTTTTGTATGGGCTATTCTTGCGACCGGGGGGTCTTGAGTTTCGTTTGTGGTTCAAATGAAACGCGGGATTCCTAAAAAATCCAACCATTCCTATTTTGTGTTGCTTATCATGCTTATGATGTGATTTCTTACTTGTGATGTTGTTTTCCCGCATGTTGTAATGCGATTATTTGTGTGTGATGATATATTGATATATGTGATATATGGTATATATAAATAAATGTTATATATGTTTTGCATCCATACTAGTCATATCCCTGTTGTTAGTTATATGTATGCCCTAGAGGCCATTACTGTTCATTGGATGTATATTGTAGTGGATGCTGGGACATATATAGGGAGGACTTTCTTGCTCGACATGATAGTTTGCTATCTGGTTACTCTTTACCTTAACGTGTACATTGATTGTCTCTCTGTTACATGTTGGTAAAGCCCTTAGGATGTGTACTTGACTACCTAGACTATGATACAGACATACTAGTGGGGACAGATAGTCTATAAGTACATCCTTCAAAGTCCCTAGTCGTGGGTGTATCGAGACAGGGCATCGATATACCAGTGTAGACTAGCGTATACCTTCTCGACCCATACAGATGGGCGATGGATGATCCCATATCCATTGGTGTTTGACATCAGAGATGATATACGGGTGCTCAGTAGAGACTTGGTACACTGGACGGACTCGCCGAGAACTCCCAGATGGTATTATACCTCACGTCAGATGGCAGTTCTCTGGTGACACTGGTACAGAGTAGTCTGTTGACCCGAGATTGTCATAGAGTCTTGTGTGGTTCCCACTGTGCTTTGATTTTCATCTTACCACATCCAAGAGGGCGTGCAAAACGGTGGTTTTTGGGTACAGTCCCGAGTCACATGGAGGCAATGAGCGATAGGAGGGGATTCGTCTCTCCGGGTATAGGGGATTGATGTTGCGCTGTGTTCGATTGGCTATAACAGGAAATCCCTGGCGAGGGTTGCTGAGATTTACTGGTAAGTGTTACCAGTAGTTTCTCGAACAGTTATAGACCTCATATCGATACGACTTATCGAGCTATTGGGGTCTGATGTTTACCACCCCTAGGCGAGATATGCGACATATCAGACGATCAGACCGGACTGTACGGTAGTGTTACTGGTCGGATTCACTGGAGTGTGAGCGGGCTTGCTCGTCGATCTTCAGATCGCTCAATACCCGGGTGGCCGTTACGTTTAGCAGACCGCTTGCGGCTTGTGGGTGTTTGATATAATCATCATCTGCTGCCGGCGTATTGACGAGTCTTTAGAGTCCTACACAGAGGTTTCCTGGTTCAAGAGAAACGAAATAGGAGCGCATATGAGATATGTGCGGGACCGAGAATAATACGTGTATGTGATACCGTATTCCATTCTCGCGATGAATGTGTCGAATGGTTGTATGCGATATAACCTAGTTATCGAATCAAGGATTGATTCGATAAATCGATACATTGGATATTAGTCGGTTATATATGATATGACCGGATCGTTAAATCAAGTGTTGATTTAATGATTTAATGTATAATTATATATTTGATATATTACTTTGCATTAACTAATATTGGTTCACTTTAAATGGATTTTCTCGCTCGGATGTGCACATTGTATATTCGATATATTTTCGTGCACTTGATTGTATCATGTTTGATGATACATGTTTGCTTGGTTAAGTGTAAAGAATTAAACCATGGTTATACATATAATTAGGGTTTTATTTTCCATTACTTATTTATTCATTTATTTATTTGTTTATACATTTTGGAAAATGAATAGAAAAGAGAAAAGAATGGTGGCTTTATTTGTTTGTTTGTTGAAGATTCATGAACCTTTGACTTAGTCACCATTCTTGTCTTCATTCTTAACCCTAACCATTTGAGCAAACTATGGTTTATTCTCTACGCTTAACTAGGGTTAGATTATGATAAGGATTCCTTTGATTTTCTATTTGGATAATGATCATAATATTCATTATCTTCTTCTTCTTCTTCTTCATCTTCAAGAAGAAACCTTCACTTCATCAATGGTGATTGATGATAAAGAGTGAGAAATCCAATTCTAAATTGAACCCACTTCCTATTTCTTCATCCTCTACCTCTTTCCAAGTAGTAGAGTGTGTTTTCTTCATAAGTTTCTTGACTTGGTGAAGTCGGAGCTTGATTTAGCGATGCCTCGACGTAGATCATCTTCGGCATGGACATCGATGACCTAGCCCGTCTATTCTCCGATGAAGCGAACGCGAGAGTCCAAGATCGGATTTGTACAGCGGAGATGACTTCTTCATGGAGCTATGGAGGTGGACAAACGGATCTACAAAGGTTGTATTTCCGTATCTCTTAGTTAAGTTGTTAACTAGTTATCTTTTCGCCTAAAGATCTAGCCGACGATCCGTAGTTTAGGGTTTCTCGGCACCGTAGATTTTGAAATTGGCATGTTCGATGCCTTGTGAGACCTCATTAGGGTGCCTAGGAACCCTACAGTGGTATCAGAGCCTAGCTAGAGCCTTAGGCGAAGTCTAGACGGAATTTGAAGTCCGAACTAACTGAAACCCCAAAAATTTCCATGCTCTCTTCCTTTTTTCAAAAACTGGGATTTTTCCAAATTAAAAATATGCAGAAAAATCAGCAGGCGATTTTAAGAGTTACTGTGAAGTTCGAGTGTCTAACTCCATCAACCGGCCGCGGATCCGCGGCACGAGCATGGCTCGTGCGGCGGTTCCGCGGCCGTACGGCCACAGTGTGTAAATCATTTTGCACAGTAATTCGTATTTTCCTGTGGTGATTTTTCTGGGTATTTTTAAAATTTATTCAAGAGTTGAATTTTCTAGAGTTGTTTTGGGGATTCGATGTTTTGATCGGAGTATCAAATTTTGTCTGTGTGGCTTTCCGGATAATTTTTTGAATATGTTAAAAAGTTCGACCGGATATAAATACCCAATTTTTCCCCTGTCGGGAAATTTCCAAGTGTTGGATTTTTCCATAGTTTAACGACGTTCTAAGTAGTGCAAGTAACGCGATGGACCCTCTAGAAGACAACAAACCTTAACTCGATTATGTGACCGTCTTGAACTGCCCTTTGAACCTTCGGGTTTGGGGCAGTACGGCGTGCCACATGTGAGGCGTTGGCTTGACCCTTCTACAGCTGGACCGTTGGTACTGAGGCACGAACTGAATGTTTTTAGACTTATTTCAAGAGTTGATCTGTTTCGGGAAAACTTGGGTGTTTGACTGTTCAATCGGAAAGTTTATGATTTTCTATTTATCCGGAATGGGATACAATAATTGGAATTCACAAAAAGTTATGAGATAACTGAATGAATGTTATAAACATAGCAGTTTAGTCTCACTTGATCGGCTGCCACGGAATTTTGATGTGATCAAAAGTCCGTCGCAATCACGTAGCGTACGCGGATACTCGTCGGGTAAACTTAATAGACAGCCTCACTCCATAGCCCCGACCAAGTGACTGTAGGAGAACCCCGTCGCCGAAAGCATCCGTTCGGGTGCTCGCGGCAGCGGTGTTCCGCCTTGGTGCACTTCGTCGACGGTATCTGGGGTACGGCCGTCTACTGAAGTTTGCGACGAGCATTCGATCAGGATGTCGGGAATCTTGTTGAATTACCCGACTTGGTATTGAAAAATATTTTCGATTTTGAGACTAAAATGCGGGGTTTATAATTGTTAGGCATGCGATGTCTAAAGAATTCATTTGGTCAGGCATGCGATGTCTGAGGTGGTTGCGGATTCCAACTGTTGTAGTTTTACACTTTCTTTTCTGTGACCGTAAGTGTAATATGTGATATCGCCGGTTTCGTTGCTATATGTCAACGACAATTGGGATGCGCATATTTACTTACGTTGATGACATGTGATGTTATGTGTTGCTGGATATGTTATATTGGATCGTCGTGTTTGAATAGCCGGGGGTTTTTATGTGAGATGAGTGTTTTTCATTTTCATTCATGTAAAAACTTGTATGTAATATTCTTTTATTGGGGCACTTCCAGGTTGCGGAAGTTGTCACCTTTTGTATATTATTTACTTTTCCGCACTAGGATAGACCCAAGGAGGGGAGCACAAGTAACCGGGTTCTGGAGTCCAGTGGGAGGCCAACTCGAGGAGTCGAGTCCAGGTCTCCTAACTCTAGAATTGGTAGGGTTGCTTGCCGCTCTCGTAGGGGTCTAGGGGTGTGGGTTTGGCTATTCATCACGACCGTGGAATCCGTGTTTTATACTGGCTCGTATTGAAAACACGGACGTCCTAATATATCCAATATTTCATATGAATCTTCTGCTGCGATATCTGTGATGTGATCATGTGATGTTCTGTGATAGATACAGTATATAGTATATATGATATATTATATAGACGTTACTTATGTTTTACACCCGCGCTAGCCCTGCCCCGCTCTGTCCTTAGTTACCTAACCTAACGGTGCACGAGGGGACATCGAGGCGAATGCGGATGGAATAAGTGTACGTCGTATTTATCTGTGATGTTTAGGTACTTAAATGATGGGACTTCATTAATGTGATTAATGAAATAAAAGAAACCTAAGATGTTGTAGAATCGAATTTCAAAATAAAACAGGTAGCTACAGTTCTTGCTTTGCACAGCGGTATATGTGATATATCCTGCACCTTATTCGATGAGGAAAGGACCGAGATCCCTTCACCGGGAGTGACTCCTTTAGCAATAACTGGCAGATGCTACACATTCGGTTTGTCTTTTGATTGCTTTTAAGAGTTTTTGCTTTGCACAGTGATATATATGATATATCCCGCACCTCATTCGAAGAGGAAAGGACCGACGATCCCTTCACCGGGAGTGACTCCTTTAGTAAAACTAGAAAAGCCTCAAAAACACTCAATTTCAAAATTCATTTGATTCTACAACGATATCAAGTTCATTACGCAATAGGTTTTTCAGAAAAACCTGTCGTAGCCCTCCGTCATTTCAGATAAGTTGTATATAGTATTCGTGCTGCATTTGTTGGCTTTCGTCAAGGTGCAGTGTGCGGTAGCTATAAGCTGCTTATCTGTCAGCATACGATGCGATTGGATTAGGATAGTCGTGCGGCTTTGTTGGCTTTCGTCAAGGGTCGTGCGGGTGGGTTTAATTCAATCAAGAAATCTATGGGTTGAACTTGACTAGCGGGCTATGGTTTGTTGGCTTTCGTCAAGGTCATAGCACGTTAGGGGCAAAATATTATCGGGAATTTCAAGTGTTGAAATTTGCAATGAGATTGCATACCTTCTATGAGATAGTTGGATCCCGATACCCGCTGCGAGTAAGTGTTACTCCTGGGAGAGTTTTATACATTACGATTAGCCGATCAAGTAGGTGTCTAGAAAGGTGTCAACGGGGTTACGCCTTAGGTTCGTGCGAAAGCACGGGGGACCTCCTTCAAAGTACCGACACTGGCCTGGCTGAAAGATTGGCGAACTTGTAGTGTGTAATTAATCCCGGCTAGTCTTTCCTTTTAGGGTTTGAAGGAAGATTTGATAAAAAGCAGTGGGAGCCATCCTGATTAGATAAAATAATAACCAATCTATTCTTGCAAGAGCGCACGTTGAGTGTTTTCTTCTCTCTCTCTCCAGGTAGCGACCATATCACGCCTTAATCAAGATAATAAAACGGATTATTGACCGAACCCGCTTGTTATACTGAGCTGGGGAACGTTGGTCCCGCTCCAACTTATAATTGTTATAAGACAGAGCAGGAAATTGGGGATTACCAGAATTCCCGTGCCGCCCAAACGAAGAGAGTGCATGCTGATGCATCATCTTCGGGTGTGTTCATTACAGAGAACTGTTTCTCAGTATCCTTTACATCCTGGGTATGTGATACCAGATCAGGATCCCAGATATGTAATCTGTTACATAGGGCTACAGAAAGGTAGAGAACTGAGAACGGGTGATAAGTTTCATGAGGCAGAAAACGGGGCAAGTGTTGCAGCCAAGTCTGTCGGTCACTGTCACCCTGTATTACCAATACATTGATTCTGAATGAATGTTATTAGATACCGAACCTGATATACAAAATCATATCTGTCTCTTTATTAGTAAAGAAACGATAAAATTTTGTATTGTTAGATAATGTTTTGAACATTTCCTATATCAAAAGTTGATCGGTTCAGGCACGTTATCTAAAAGCATTAATGTTCTAAATCAAACTACAGTTCTTTGTATACGGAACACACAGAAGAGGAAGAGTTCGGATATGAACGAATCCTTCTTGAGGCATTGTAGACTAGGTCATATCAATGCGACCCAACTGGCTGAAGTTACATTTTAGATGCATATTTAAATCAGTTTGAATTTACATCTTGTGAAACTTGCCAGTCATGTCACAAAGATATCATGACCATAGCCCTGTTTATTGGAAACAGAGAAAGAGTTAGTGAACTCTTGGGATGATACATGATGATGTATGTAGGTCCCCAGTCTACACATGCCAGGACCGGTTCTTTATACTTCATTACGTTCTCTGATAATCTCTCAAGATTCAGACATATGTTCCTGTTGAAACACAAGTCTGAACATTTTGAGATATTCACAGAATATAAGTTAGAAGTAGAGAACCAAAATACGGGTATAAGTATTATGTCCTTTGATGTGATCAAGGAGGAGAATACTTGAGCACGGAAATACGGGACTATTCTAAAGGAGAATGAGATTCTCTCTCAGCATTACTCCTCTGTATACACCATAGCACGATGGTATATCGGGGCGGAGCAATCACACCCTATATAATATGGTGTGCTCTATGATGAGTATTACTGAGTGACCTTTTTCCTTTTGGGAGTTATGCACTTATGAAGTTGCATACCTATTGAATAGGGTTCCAATCAAATCAGTTGCCTACCATTTCATATGTGATATGGAAAGGGAAGAGCCCATGTCTTAAGCTAGTTAAGATTTGGGGTTGTCCGGCCTATGTTTAAAAGCAAAATCCGGACAAGCTCGAGGCAAGGTCTGTTATGTACAACTGGAAAGGTTCCAGCTATGCAAACTACAGAAGATGATTTGATAGAACCAAAGGATTCAATAGTTACCAACGAACCTCAGCCTCTCCGCCGATCTAGTGAGGTTCCTCACCTGCCTGAGAGATACTTCGGTTACTCTATGACAGTGGGAGCGAGGATTGCATCATGAGATGATGACCCAACTAGTTTCGAGCTGGCCATCAGGAGTAAGACTCTGTAAGAATAGCTGGATGCTTAGTGATCTGAGATGGAATCCTTATACACCAACAAAGTATGGACTTTAGTTGCTTTATCTGAAGGGTTAAATCCCCATCAGGAGCAAGTATATCTTGAGAAGATTACTTGGTGTATATAGAAAAGTTGAGACTTTCAAAGCTAGACTTGTTAAAGCTTTTCGTCATCGACCAGGCGTGGATTATGATGAAACCTTTTCAAGTGGCTATGCTTAAGTACATCCAGATCCTACTTGCCACGGCTACATACCATGACTACGATATCTGGCGGTTGGGTGTTATGACTGCTTTTCTAAATAATGATTTAGGAGAGAACGTCTATAAGTACACAGCCAGAGGGCTTCGTAGACAGTGGGAGCAGCGGAAACGTGTACAAGATGCTTTATAGGATAAAGCAGGTATCGCGGAGTTGGAACATCTGTTTTGATGTGTTTGTCAAAGAGTTTGATATCATCAAAATGGTAGATGAACCTTGTATAAACAAAAAGGTAGTAGGGAGTATGGTGACGATCCTCGTAGAGTACGTGGATGACATACTCTTGATAGGGAAGGATTTTCCTATGCTACGCTCGGTCAATCTCCGCTTATCACAATGATTCTCCATATAGGATCAAAATGATACCTCCTAAATCCTGAGTTTTAGATCTATGAGATAGATTTAATTGGATGTTAGGATTCTCACTAGTTGTAGTGAGATGGTATCAATTGATCCTGGAAAGAATCACTGGAAGTGTTCCAGGGTGATAAAGACGACTGAAAGTCGGTCACGGGCATTGTCTTTACCCTCAGTAAAGGGACGGTATGTTGGAAGAGTTCCAAGATAGATACGTGGCATACTAGACGATAAAGGCAGGATACATCGCTACTTTAGATGCTACCAAAGAGGCTGTCTGGGTGTATATCTCCTCATGAGATGAACTTAGTTCCTTCCATTGTGTGACAATGGAGTTGTGGCTTATGCCAAGGAACGTCCGTCCCATCAGTGATCCAGACATATTCTAAGGCAGTATCACCAGATCATGGAGATGGTTGATCTCCAGGGTGATCGAGGATAGGAGAGTAGACTCAGAGGACAACACAGCGGATCCACTCATAAAGGCCTGTTCCCAGAGAGAGACTTTTATGGGATGGTTGAGTATGAGATACTGCAACCACTGCTACAGATGGCCCTAGTGCAAGTGGGAGATTGTTAGTTATATGTATGCCCTAGAGGCCATTACTGTACATTGGATGTATATTGTAGTGGATGCTGGGACATATATAGGGAGGACTTTCTTGCTCAACATGATAGTATGCTATCTGGTTACTCTTTACCTTAACGTGTACATTGATTGTCTCTCTGTTACATGTTGGTAAAGCCCTTAGGATGCGTACTTGACTACCTAGACTATGATGCAGATCATACTATTGGGGACAGATAGTCTATACGTACATCCTTCAAAGTCCCTAGTCGTGGGTGTATCGAGACAGGGCATCGATATACCAGTGTAGACTAGCGTATACCTTCTCGACCCATACAGATGGGCGATGGATGATCCCATATCCATTGGTGTTTGACATCAGAGATGATATACGGGTGCTCAGTAGAGACTGGGTACACTGGACGGACTCGCCGAGAACTCCCAGATGGTATTATACCTCACGTCAGATGGCAGTTCTCTGGTGACACTGGTACAGAGTAGTCTGTTGACCCGAGATCGTCATAGAGTCTTGTGCGGTTCCCACTGTGCTTTGATTTCCATCTTACCACGTCCAAGAGGGCGTGCAAAACGGTGGTTTTTGGATACAGTCCCGAGTCACATGGAGGCAATGAGCGATAGGAGGGGATTCGTCTCTCCCGGTATAGGGGGTTGATGTTGCGCTGTGTTCGATTGGCTATAACAGGAAATCCCTGGCCAGGGTTGCTGAGATTTACTGGTAAGTGTTACCAGTAGTTTCTCGAACAGTTATAGACCTCATATCGACACGACTTATAAAGCTATTGGGGTCTGACGTTTACCACCCCTAGGCGAGATATGCGACATATCAGACGATCAGACCGGACTGTACGGTAGTGTTACTGGTCGGATTCACTGGAGTGTGAGCGGGCTTGCTCGTCGATCTTCAGATCGCTCAATACCCGGGTGGCCGTTACGTTTAGCAGACCGCTTGCGGCTTGTGGGTGTTTGATATGATCATCATCTGCTGCCGGCGTATTGACGAGTCTTTAGAGTCCTACACAGAGGTTTCCTGGTTCAAGCGAAACGAAATAGGAGCGCATATGAGATATGTGCGGGATCGAGAATAATACGTGTATGTGATACCGTATTCTATTCTCACGATGAATGTTTCGAATGGTTGTATGCGATATAACCTAGTTATCGAATCAAGGATTGATTCGATAAATCGATACATTGGATATTAGTCGGTTATATGTGATATGACCGGATCGTTAAATCAAGTGTTAATTTAATGATTTAATGTATAATTATATATTTGATATATTACTTTGCATTAACGAATATTGTTTCACTTTAAATGGATTTTCTCGCTCGGATGTGCACATTGTATATTCGATATATTTTCGTGCACTTGATTGTATCATGTTTGATGATACATGTTTGCTTGGTTAAGTGTAAAGAATTAAACCATGGTTATACATATAATTAGGGTTTTATTTTCCATTACTTATTTATTCATTTATTTATTTGTTTATACATTTTGGAAAATGAATGGAAAAGAGAAAAGAATGGTGGCTTTATTTGTTTGTTTGTTGAAGATTCATGAACCTTCGACTTAGTCACCATTCTTGTCTTCATTCTTAACCCTAACCATTTGAGCAAACCATGGTTTATTCTCTACACTTAACTAGAGTTAGATTATGATAAGGATTCCTTTGATTTTCTATTTGGATAATTATCATAATATTCATTATCTTCTTCTTCTTCTTCATCTTCAAGAAGAAACCTTCACTTCATCAATGGTGATTGATGATAAAGAGTGAGAAATCCAATTCTAAATTGAACCCACTTCCTATTTCTTCATCCTCTACCTCTTGCCAAGTAGTAGAGTGTGTTTTCTTCACAAGTTTCTTGACTTGGTGAAGTCGGAGCTTGATTTAGCGATGCCTCGACGTACATCATCTTCGGCATGGACATCGATGACCTAGCCCGTCTATTCTCCGATGAAGCGAATGCGAGAGTCCAAGATCAGATTCGTACAGCGGAGATGACTTCTTCATGGAGCTATGGAGGTGGACAAACGGATCTACAAAGGTTGTATTTCCGTATCTCTTAGTTAAGTTGTTAACTAGTTATCTTTTCGCCTAAACATCTAGCCGATGATCCGTAGTTTAGGGTTTCTCGGCACCGTAGATTTTGAAATTGGCATGTTCGATGCCTTGTGAGACCTCATTAGGGTGCCTAGGAACCCTACACCTGTCCTACCATAAATTAACCTTACGGTAAAGACTCGGGACCCTGTGGCAAATGCGGATGTCATATATATGCATTCTATTTTTCTTTTCATGCTTTTTCTGCGATTGTGTGAAAAGATGCTAGGTAATGTGATTATCAGAGCCATAAGATTTAGGTTATCGGGTTGATTCTTTTGTAGTTGGGAATTGAACCCAATATACAAAGCAGGAAACCCGTAATTAGGAACATGTCCTACCACATTGTTATCGTGATTCTTGAATCATATCTTTCTCTTGACCCTTGTCTTGACGATATGCAAACAACTTTGCATCTCGGTTTGAAACATTTTGGTTCCCTATTGTTTCTCCCTGTTTCTTTGATTCGAATACTAGGATTTGGGCGACTTGAACGGAGTTATGTGATTGTAACTATGAACTGCAGCATGGTTACAATGCGGTACTCTATTGAAGTAACTTGGAGTCCTAGTCTTGATTCACTTCCTTGTTTCATGGTCGTTATATTGCCTTGCTTCTCTTGCTTTCCAGTTCCATATTTTTCCTTGTCCTCATTCCTCCACATAAAATGGCAACCAATACCCCAAAGTGAGACACAACTCTACACTAAATTCTACAGCAAATCTTGGGCGCGTCGGCTAGCCAACTTCGCGCCCGAGTTGCCTCGGTATAGAGGCGGGAGCCCGTAAAAGATACAGACGATGTGGTGCCCTTCCGGCAAGGAGGCGACGACCGGAGTTTCCGCGGGAGATCGGGACGATGACGAGAAGACCGGAGGACTCGGATCACTCGGTATATCTCAAACCCCATCTCTAGTTAGCTAGTATAGGTTAATGGTTTCGATCCGGGTAATTGTCCGCGGTAGCGCCGGTTTCCGAGTAAGGAAAATTTTTGATTCCGCATTTTGGCCTCGGATAGACGGCCGGGGCGCTGCCGTGGCGCAACATAGTGTAGATGGTTGATGTTTCTTTGCTTTATGGATGTGGTCACCTCTTTCATCTCCTACACTCACCTCCCTTCATGATATATTTTTTGATCCCTCCACCATTCTCCAATTGCAAGGGCCGGCCACAATTTTTGTGAGGAGATGAGAAAAATGAGAGAGATTCATTTTGTGTATAGCATTCTTCATCTCATTCCATTTTGCTAGAAAATTGAAAGCACCAATTTTCTTTAGACCATTCCTCCATCATGGCAACATAACCCCAAAGAGACAAGCATCATCTACACTATGTTGCGCCACGGCAGCGCCCCGGCCGTCTATCCGAGGCCAAAATGCGGAATCAAAAATTTTCCTTACTCGGAAACCGGCGCTACCGCGGACAATTACCCGGATCGAAACCATTAACCTATACTAGCTAACTAGAGATGGGGTTTGAGATATACCGAGTGATCCGAGTCCTCCGGTCTTCTCGTCATCGTCCCGATCTCCCGCGGAAACTCCGGTCGTCGCCTCCTTGCCGGAAGGGCACCACATCGTCTGTATCTTTTATGGGCTCCCGCCTCTATACCGAGGCAACTCGGGCGCGAAGTTGGCTAGCCGACGTGCCCAAGATTTGCTGTAGAATATAGTGTAGAGTTGTGTCTCACTTTGGGGTATTGGTTGCCATTTTATGTGGAGGAATGAGGACAAGGAAAAATATGGTGCTTTCATTTTTTCCTTGCATGAAATGAGATGATCAAAATTGCCAAACTCAAAAATGAAACTCTCTCTCTCTTTCTCAAATGTGTGGCCGGCCATTATCATAAGAGAATGGTGGAGGGTAAGAACTAAAAGCAATAGGGAGGTAAGTGTAGTAGAAAGCAAGGGTGACCATAAACAAAACATACACCATGCTTCATTTAAATCCAACCCATACCCTTTCTAGTCACATTAAAAGCAAGTGATGGTGCAAGATAAGAATGGTATCATTATCAAAACTTTTACAATAAAACCCTCCACAAAGTGTTATTTGCAAACTTGCAAATAACCCCCTCCATCGGAAAAGTCCGGCCGGGAAAGAACAAAGGAAAACCGGCCGGAACGGAATGCAAATTGGCAACTCTAGAAAACTGGTCCCGTAATAAATTACAGGAAAACCCCGATACTGTGCATATACACCCGCATCTGTATTCCGTCCGGATACAAATGCAAAGAGACAAAATCTACACTGTACTATACTAGGATCGGCTTAAACCAAAGCCGGCTAGTAAAAACTGTCCGATCCTGATCCGTGCAATACCGCACTTATCTGATCGAACCTTTCCATATATCCATACGGCCACTAGTACAAAGCTGTCCGATCCTGATCCGTGCAATACCGCACGTATCTGATCGGACCCTGCCATATCTCCATACGGCCTCTACAGCGTTTCGCCCGAAAGCTTGAGTAACTGTAAGTGTGGTGGACTCTAAAGACTCATCAATACTATGGCTGTGGATTTAACCACTAGCACGTCAGAGGTATTAGCCAATACGTGACGGGCCACCAGCTATTGACCAAAAGGGACGTCGATGAGCGAACTCATCCTGACACCCTACTGAGCCTGTCAGTGACAATATCCGTACAGTCCGGTCCATTCGTCTATGAGCATCGCATGTCGGGCCTAGAGGGTTGGTAAAAGTCAGACCCCCAAAGGCGGTACAAGTCGTGTCGGAGTGTAGCCCAGAACGCCCTGAGATACTACTGGAATACCTACCAGTAAATCTCCTGCCTCGGCCGAGGGCTTTGCGTAATGGCTCTCCTAGACACAGCGCGACCTCACCCCCAATACCGGGAGAGACGAACCCCTGAAGATCCGCTCACTGCCTCCATGTGGCTCGGGACTGTACCCAACTAAAACCTGTTTGCACGACTCCTTTGAGCCGTAGTAGGGTAGTAATCAAAGCACAGTGGGAACTCACACGAGACAAATGACGATCTCAGGTCGATGAACTAACCTGTACACATGTCACCAGGGAACTGCTATCTGACATCTGGTATAAGACCAACTAGCAGGTTCCCGGCGAGTCCTGTCCGGTGTACTCATAACCCAATGAGCACCTGTATACATCTTAGGTGAAGCAACTGACACCAGTGGCTTGTGAGACCGACCACCGCCCCTCGTCGGGGTCTCGACTGTATACACTAGTCTACTAATGGAGTATCGATGCCCAGTCTCGAAACTCCCACGACTAGGGACCTTTTAAGGATGTGCTTGTAGACCCCAGCTCCCACGTATATGATCGCCATCATACTGCTGGTGGTCAAGCAAGAATCCTAGGGGCTCTATCAACGTGTAATAGCGACATGTCAGGTCACCTAAAGCAGTACACGATGATAAAGATAAACCAGATAGCATACTATCATCTCGAGTAAGACTGTCCTCGTGGGATACGTCCTCCCTCAATCATTGCAATCACGTGCCTGTGATCCAATAATTGACTCTGAGGGCACTATCTCAAACAATCTCCCACTTGCACTCAAAGCTAATTATTGCGATGTCGCGTACTCACAGCCCGTGTGATACCGAACACCCAACTCCTCTACTAGTCAGTCTCACAAAGCTCGTTTGCGAAACTATTGCGTTCGAGGAATAGCCTCAGTGAGTGGATCCGCTGTGATGTTTCTTTCTATGTCTCTCTATATCTCAAATTCGCGGAGAAAACCATCTCCCGAAATGAGCAATACCTGTCTTGGAATGTCTGGATGTCTGATGGGACCTAGTTCATAAATGAACTCCAAATCCAAACTTCTTAGACTGTATCGTCAACTGAACTTAATCAGTATCCTGCGCCATGCCTCCTTCAGTATTGCCTTGGATCACCTGTCCAAAATACTGCCCCTCGTCAGAGGGAGAACTATAACTCTGACAACCTCCTTGTCGTCCATGTCACCTTGGAAGCCTGGAATGATAACCGTCTCCTAAAGGAGGCAGCCGTTATCATATCCCTAGAACATTCACTTATGTTCTAAAACTGCTTCCGACTGTTCCTCCAGGATTGGATCAATATCAACTTATTGCATCTACTGCAAGAACAACATCTGGTGTGGTACTTGACATCTCATGATTTACTCAATTGCCTAAGCAAGTGATCTGTCAATCATGCGTATCCCTCTCCCCTTTAGTCTGTAAGACACCTTTAGAGAGGGTGACTCCATTACCTGCAGGTATACTACCGTGCCAGGAGTCGTCCATTCTAAATACTCATAGAATGCTGTCAAGTTACCCAGATTAGGAAACCACCCAAATCTAGATCTAAAACCATAGATCTAGTAACCAGCATGTCTTATATAATGTCCAAGTCCCATGTGGAGAAAACACCGTGTGACGACCAAAGTATAACCGATCGTAGTATAGGAATATCACTTCCTACTACCTTCTCAACAGATCCATCCCCTATTCTGATGACGTCAAACCCATGACTGTCACATCAGAAACAGATGATCTAACTCTGCTATATCTGCTTTAGTCTATAAATAGACATAAGCCTGATGTCCACCAATGCTTCCGCTGCTCCCACTGACTACGACAACCCTCTGGCAGAGTCATATAGACGTGCACTTCTAAAGCTAGTTTAGAACGGCGCTATACTCATCCTCCTGCCGGGTCTCGCAGCCTGGAACAACAACAATGGCAAGTGTGGGTAAACAAGAACTTCCTTGTCACCGTCCTTGAGGTTACCGGAGCACCTCTCGGGTGCCCGAAGTTACCCACCTTATCTGCGGAGTGGCCAATGGAATGTCAAAACAGATTGAATCTTTAGGTTCCTTATTAAATCTTTAGTAATCGTTTGCGGTTCTGGAATCACTTCCAGTTCTACCATACTCCCACTGCTGTTTTTGAAAAAATCCATTTTTAATAAAACTGTGGCGAGTCTAGAACAATATTTCTATTGATCTGCCAGATGGTAGAAAGTCAACCCTCGTCATAGCCTGGGTCAACCCACAAACAGCCATTACAGAAACGTGCCTTGAGTTATCCGGAGTCTGGTTTTAAGCATAAGCCGGACAACTCCCCGTACCTTAACATCGTTAAGATATGAACTGTTCTATAGAACCAGAGGCATTGATTTAATTGAACCAGATTCAAATCATGCATCTGTCTCCAGTGCATGTCAACTAAATGGAAGGAGGCCGATCAGCGTTACTCAACTTAGGAATGCTTCCAATTATGAGTAACCTGAAAGAAAAGCAATTTCTCTTTATCATTACTATCAACTGAACACCATACACAAGTATCTACATCTTCGATCACCTTGAAGAATCCCGATACTTGCTACACCTAGTTCTCTACTCTATTCAAATACCTATAACTCCTCAAAACTTAGACCCTGTGTTTCTACGAAACACATGTCTAAGAACTGGAGAAGTTAAAGGTAAACAGAATATAGTATGAGGACCAACCCCTCTGTCCCAATGGACACTGGACAACATACAAGAGTATAAGTCCGCTGAGTCTAACAACTCTTTCACTGTGCGTCGTAGGTTGAAAACTGTACTTATGGTTAAGAAGAATTACACCGCTGTTCAATGCTCCTTACCTAACCATCCACTAATATAGGTAAATGTCATCGACATAATATCAAAAGGTATATCTCACTCTATGAAAAATAGACGTACAGATATATCAATTTGAAATTGGTGCACAACAGCGGATATTCAAAACCAAATATTTGCCGACCGGCAAACAGCCCAGATGATCTCCTCAAATATCACCGATTACAACGAATCCCGATATAATGAGGATGATCACCCTATTCCCAATAACTTACTCCCATTCAGCATCTGTAAAACCATACAGATGTGAGAATCATACCTGGTAAATAC
Organism: Agapanthus africanus; assembly: GCA_030015575.1. Classification (NCBI taxonomy): domain Eukaryota; kingdom Viridiplantae; phylum Streptophyta; class Magnoliopsida; order Asparagales; family Amaryllidaceae; genus Agapanthus; species Agapanthus africanus. The sequence continues at coordinate 317,999,679 of JASDDO010000019.1, forward strand.
ATACCCTGGAGCAAGTGTCTAATCGGGAAATCAGTTTTCTTTTAACAGTACACCGTGAAACTGAAACATTGAAATGTTTCGATGGGGTATCCTGGTATTCCTAGTAATGCCTCTACCATTATCCAGATTCACAACTATAACCGTATAATTCTTTGCCACCTCTCCAAATCCCTTTATTTGTCTTTAGTCATTACCTTCTGCACACCCCTTTAGGCCAATTGGTTTTCTTCCTTCCCTACCGTTCGGCACCAGCCTATGGTTTGGAAGAAGACTATCCAATAAGCATAAAAAGTGTACTGTCCTAATCCTAGGAGCACTCGCAACGCGAGAGAAGGTGAAGATAAAAGACACCTGAATGTACTTTATTCCTATTTCTCCTGAACTAGGATCCATCCCCGAACTGGAACAAGTTCCTTTCGAGTTCGTATATAACCATACGATGGATTATCCAATAAACTGGGATCTTCGTAGTAATACGGAGTGTCCTGGAGAAATACAAAGGTGATTTAGGATTGGCGAAGAAATACTTGGTTTGGTCGTGAATATCAGTCGCAATTTACTTTGCCCTCCTACTAATCCCTTGCTTTGTCTTAATCTTAATACCTTCTGCACACCGTTTAGGCTAATTGGTTTTCTTCATTCCCCACCGTTCGGCACCAGCCTAAGGTTTGGAAGAAGACTATCCAATCTGCGTAATAGGTGTACTACTCCTAAGCCAAGGAGTACTCGCAACCTGAGAGAAGGTGAAAAGAAAAGACAACTGAATAGTCCTATCCGTTTTCTCCAGAACCAGAAACCATCCTCGAAGTCCTTCGAGTTCGTATATAACCATACGATGGTTTTGTCCAATGGAAGTGGACGTTCGTAGTAATACGGGGTGTCCTGGAGAAAAGGGTAAAAGTAGGAGTGGCAATGAGGTCTGCAACTCTGACAATCCAAAAGCCAGTATTAAGAAGGTTCGGTCAACTTGGTCACTGAGTCATAGTCTTAGGGTCGGGTCAATGGTCGTTGCCAGAGAGAGAGAGAAAAGAAACACTCAGCGTGCACTCTAACCTAGATCAGAATGGTTACCACTTTGTCTAATCTGGAAACCTCCCACTGTACCTCAAATTCTCCTCCAAACCTGAAAGAAGAATTAGTCGGGATCACCCGAGGAGTAAACCAACTCATCAGTGGGAATCGGGATCCAACTATCATCGCATGATAACGTGACGGAATCCACTCACGTCACCACACTCCAGAAGGTATGCGCATACCTGGCAAGTTTCAGTTCTTTTGAAACTCCCGATGTGATTTTTACCCCTAGGACCCAAGTGACCTTGACACAGTCAACAAATCAAAGAGTCCTAGTCAAGTTCAGCCCGTCATTATCCTGGATTGCATTAAACCCACCCGTACGAGCCCTTGACACAGTCAACAAGGCCGCACGACTGTCCTAACCAATCCCATTAATATGCTACAAACAAACACTACTTAGCTACCGCACACTACGCCTTGACACAGTCAACAAACGCAGCACGAATACTAAGTAATACTTGTAAGAAATGACGGAGGGCTACGGCTGGTTTTTGGCGAAAAACCTTTAACGTAATGAACTTGATATCGTTGAAGGAACTGCATAGCATTTTATAAAATATAGTGACGAAAACCTTTACTAAAGAGGTCACTCCCGGTGAAGGGATCTCAGCTCTTTCCCCGTAGAATGAGGTGCAGGATATTCCAACTGAATACCACGATGCAAAGCAAAAGTAATCGGCTATAGTGAAGTTAATGCCCTGACGCAAACTTCTGTCCAAGGGGTCACTCCCGGTGAAGGGATCTCGGCCCTTGCCTCGTCGACTGAGGAGCAGGATATTGCAAATGAATACCACGATGCAGAACAAAAGTGAACGTCCTTGCAATAACAGCTTTTTGAAAAGTGTTCCAACAACATCAGAAAAGGTTTGTTTATCTTGCATTGATCCGAATCAACGCAGTCCCATCAATTAATCACACCATAAAGAACGAAAATATACTGACGTACGTATATGCCATCCGCATTCGCCACTGGGTCCCGTCATCACCCGTTAGGTTAGCTAACTAACGGCAGAGCGGGGACTGGACTAGCGCGGATGAAAAACATATACAACATCTACTAATATATATACCAATATATAGTATTTCGCTCAAGGCGTGAATAAAAATGCAACATCACAGAAATATACAGCATCACAGAACAATACAGATATCTGGAAGCCCCGGGTTTCACAGAGCCGCTGCTGAAACCCGACGTTCCCCTGGTCGTGTGGATAGCCTGTGCAATGAAAACCTAGACCCCTACGGGTGCGGCAAGTCACCCGCCAAAACCTGAAGCGAGGCAGCCCCCTTCAGCAACGTGAATGGACCACCCAGCACTTCACGGAATCTGGTAACTCGGGCACCCCTCCTGGGTCAACCTGTACCCCCTACGAGTGCGGCGAATAGCCCGCCAATCCTGGAGTGAAGCCCCCTCCGTCCCAATGCCATGAGATGCGGGCTTGCTGCCCTCCAGAACCCGGCTATCCGTGCACCCCACCGCGGGGCAAACCTAGTACAGAAAGTAAAATATACATACACCGGGTACATCGACCGCAACCAGGTCGTGCCCCAAAAGAATAATACAAACAGGCAGTGACGGCAGTCCACATGTCGGACGCTCGCCCCGCAATATCAAATGTACATAATACAACAAAACAGTACTAGCATTGCATCCAGGCTATCCCCCACGACCGATCCGCAACAACACAGCATAAACATAGAATATCAACGTGAAATTCACGTTCGCAAATCCGTCTAACCGGGCTATAGCAGTTAGACGGGATTTACCGATCAAGTGACATTCACGGTCGCAGATATAATGTAAATACTGTGAAATAATGTGTTTAAAAATATCCGATCGATCAAACTATTAACAAGTGGGCCCCCAAGAAAAACTGTAGCATTCACAGAGAAACTGGGCCCAAATTTAATATCCCAAAAGCCCTAGTTCCCTGTAAAAACATCACTGGAAAAATCTGGTCCAGAGAACAAACTGAACCGCGGCGGAACAGCGGCGCCAAGGCGGGTTTCGCCGCGGTTCCGCGGCTTATCTACAGTAACACTTGCCCAAATTTTCCCAGATGTCTTATAATTTCCTGTACATCATTCTGCAATCACCTGAAAAATTTTTCGAGCCCGGAAAAAATCGACAGAAAACTGATGTACACAAAACGCGGTTTTTGGAATTTCGGTCGATCGGATAAGTAAAACACATTAGAAAAAGCTAGGCAAGGTTAATGGCGTGGCTCTGATACTATGTTGCGCCACGGCAGCGCCCCGGCCGTCTATCCAAGGCCAAAATGCGGAATCAAAAATTTTCCTTACTCGGAAACCGGCGCTACCGCGGACAATTACCCGGATCGAAACCATTAATCTATACTAGCTAACTAGAGATGGGGTTTGAGATATACCGAGTGATCCGAGTCCTCCGGTCTTCTCGTCATCGTCCCGATCTCCCGCGGAAACTCCGGTCGTCGCCTCCTTGCCGGAAGGGCACCACATCGTCTGTATCTTTTCCGGGCTCCCGCCTCTATACCGAGGCAACTCGGGCGTGAAGTTGGCTAGCCGACGCGCCCAAGATTTGCTGTAGAATATAGTGTAGAGTTGTGTCTCACTTTGGGGTATTGGTTGCCATTTTATGTGGAGGAATGAGGACAAGGAAAAATATGGTGCTTTCATTTTTTCCTTGCATGAAATGAGATGATCAAAATTGCCAAACTCAAAAATGAAACTCTCTCTCTCTTTCTCAAATGTGTGGCCGGCCATTATCATAAGAGAATGGTGGAGGGTAAGAACTAAAAGCAAGAGGGAGGTAAGTGTAGTAGAAAGCAAGGGTGACCATAAACAAAACATACACCATGCTTCATTTAAATCCAACCCATACCCTTTCTAGTCACATTAAAAGCAAGTGATGGTGCAAGATAAGAATGGTATCATTATCAAAACTTTTACAATAAAACCCTCCACAAAGTGTTATTTACAAACTTGCAAATAACCCCCTCCATCGGAAAAGTCCGGCCGGGAAAGAACAAAGGAAAACCGGCCGGAACGGAATGCAAATTGGCAACTCCAGAAAACTGGTCCCGTAATAAATTACAGGAAAACCCCGATACTGTGCATACACACCCGCATCTGTATTCCGTCCGGATACAAATGCAAAGAGACAAAATCTACACTGTACTATACTAGGATCCGGCTTAAACCAAAGCCGGCTAGTAAAAACTGTCCGATCCTGATCCGTGCAATACCGCACGTATCTGATCGAACCTTGCCATATATCCATACGGCCACTAGTACAAAGCTGTCCGATCCTGATCCGTGCAATACCGCACGTATCTGATCGGACTCTGCCATATCTCCATACGGCCTCTACAGCGTTTCGCCCGAAAGCTTGAGTAACTGTAAGTGTGGTGGACTCTAAAGACTCGTCAATACTATGGCTGTGGATTTAACCACTAGCACGTCAGATGTATTAGCCAATACGTGACGGGCCACCAGCTATTGACCAAAAGGGACGTCGATGAGCGAACTCATCCTAACACCCTGCTGAGCCTGTCAGTGACAATATCCGTACAGTCCGGTCCGTTCGTCTATGAGCATCGCATGTCGGGCCTAGGGGGTTGGTAAAAGTCAGACCCCCAAAGGCGGTACAAGTCGTGTCGGAGTGTAGCCCAGAACGCCCTGAGATACTACTGGAATACCTACCAGTAAATCTCCTGCCTCGGCCGAGGGCTTTGCGTAATGGCTCTCCTAGACACAGCGCGACCTCACCCCCAATACCGGGAGAGACGAACCCCTGAAGATCCACTCACTGCCTCCATGTGGCTCGGGACTGTACCCAACTAAAACCTGTTTGCACGACTCCTTTGAGCCGTGGTAGGGTAGTAATCAAAGCACAGTGGGAACTCACACGAGACAAATGACGATCTCAGGTCGATGAACTAACCTGTACACATGTCACCAGGGAACTGCTATCTGACATCTGGTATAAGACCAACTAGCAGGTTCCCGGCGAGTCCTGTCCGGTGTACTCATAACCCAATGAGCACCTGTATACATCTTAGGTGAAGCAACTGACACCAATGGCTTGTGAGACCGGCCACCGCCCCTCGTCGGGGTCTCGACTGTATACACTAGTCTACTAATGGAGTATCGATGCCCAGTCTCGAAACTCCCACGACTAGGGACCTTTTAAGGATGTGCTTGTAGACTCCAGCTCCCACGTATATGATCGCCATCATACTGCTGGTGGTCAAGCAAGAATCCTAGGGGCTCTATCAACGTGTAATAGCGACATGTCAGGTCACCTAAAGCAGTACACGATGATAAAGATAAACCAGATAGCATACTATCATCTCGAGTAAGACTGTCCTCATGGGATAGGTCCTCCTTCAATCATTGCAATCACGTGCCTGTGATCCAATAATTGACTCTGAGGGCACTATCTCCAACAATCGCAAGCTTGAATCCTGTTTACCGTGCTTATCTTCTTCAGTATCTTGGCTTCAGATGAAATAGTTTCAGGTATCCCACTTGTTCGCATTTTCCTGCATTAGAATTATTCGATTCTGGTGTATCCCGTTGTTGTTTGATGTTGTCTTGGGAATGGAATTTTCTCGGCACTTTCCACGCTCATATTGATTGTAGGGCAAAGAAAGTGATTTTCCAGATTCCCGGACATCCAGAGTTTGTTGTTGCTGGAGGTTGTAGTTCTGTCGGGCCAGTCGAGTTTAGGGCTAGGCCGAAAAACAATGTTCTTTCGTCGATGGAAGTTGACAAGGAGTAAGCGCCTGCTGTAGTTCAAGAGTTTATGGACGTGTTCGAGGACATCTCGGGTTTACCGCCAAAACGATATGTGGAGTTCGCGATCGAACTTGTTCCTGGCGCAGCGCCAACCTCAAAGGTGTACTATCTAATGGCACCAGTGGAGTTGGAAGAAGTCAAGAAGCGGGTTACCGAATTGCTAGAGAAGGGTTGAATTCGCAGTAGCAATTCACCTTGGGGAGCTCCAGTTCTTCTAGTAAGGAAGAAAGATGGTACAAGGAAGATATGCATCGATTATCGAGAATTAAACCGGGTGACTATTAAGAACAAGTACCCGATCCCTCGCATTGGCGAATTGTTCGAGCAGCTTAGTGGCGTGAGGGTATTCTCGAACCTGGATTTGCGGTCTGGATATCATCAGGTCCGAGTTAAATCAGAAGATATTTGTAAGACTGCGTTCCGAACTCGGTATGGACATTACAAGTATTTAGTGATGCCATTCGGAGTCACGAATGCACCGGTGATATTTATGGACTTGATGAACCGAATCTTTTCACCATTCTTGGACCAGTTTATAGTGGTGTTCATCGATGATATTCTGGTCTACTCGAGGAGCATTGAAGAGCATGCGGAACACTTGAAGATCGCACTGCAGACATTGAGGCAAGAAAGATTGTATGCAAAGATGTGCAAGTGTGAGTTTTGGCTTGAAGAAGTGAAGTTTTGGAGCATGTTGTATCCGGAGATGGAATCGCCGTTGACCCTGAGAAGATTGCAGCAGTTCAAGATTAGCCGATTCCGAAGAATGTAGCAGAGATCATATGTTTTCTTGGACTTGCCGGGTATTACAGAAGGTTCGTGGAGAATTTTGCTCATTTGGCTGAGCCTTTGACCAAGCTTACGCGAAAGGAAGTACCGTTCGTATGGACGGATAGTTGTGCGTCAGCTTTTGAGGCGTTGAAACAAAAATTGATAACCGCTCCTATTTTGACCGTACCAGACGGTTTCGGAGGATTGGTGATTCACAGCGACGCATCTAGGAAAACTTTGGGATGTGTTTTGATACAGCATGGGAAAGTTATAGCTTACGCATTGAGGTAGTTGAAGACCCATAAGAAGAATTATCCAACTCATGACTTGGAGCCTGCAGCAGTGATTTTCGCTTTGAAGATTTGGAGACACTACTTACTGGGCGAAAGAGTCGAACTATTCACCGATCACAAAAGCCTAAAGTATGTATTCACAGAGAAGAAGCCTAATATGAGGCAGCGTAGATGGTTGGAGCTGATGGCTGACTACGATCTTGATCTTAAGTACCATCCGGGGAAAGTTAATGTTGTGCTGGATGCGCTTAGTCGGTTGCCAGCAATTCGGATGTTGACTGCACAGAAGGAACTTATTGAATACTTTCGAAGATTCGATTTGGAGATCGTTCTACCGCATTCTTCGGGACAATTGATGCAGCTGCAAGTACAGTCGTCGTTGATCGAGAATATTAAAGCAGTGCAGCTACAGGACCTAAGATTGCAAAAGTTTCGAGAACAGGTTGAAGCTGGACTTCGAACGGACTTGTTGATCCATGAAGATGGTTCGTTACAATATGGTAGCCGTTTGTGTGTGCCAAAAGGAGATATTCGCGAAGAAGTTATGAAGGAGGCGCACAGTTCCGCATATTCCGTACATCCAGGAGGCACGAAGATGTATCGAGATCTACAACAACATTTCTGGTAGGAAGGCATGAAATGGGAGATTGCCCGCTTTGTAGCGAAGTGCTTGGTGTGTCAGCAAGTTAAGGCTGAACATCAAAGGGTTGCTGGTTTATTGCAACCACTTCCGATTCCTCAATGGAAATGGGAATATATAAACATGGATTTCGTGACGGCTTTACCGCGGAGTCCAAAGGCCAACAATGCAGTTTGGGTGATTGTTGATCGATTGACCAAGGCAGCTCATTTCATACCATTTCGAGTTGGTCAATCAACAGAAGCATTGGCAGAACGGTACATGCAGGAGATTGTGAGATTGCATGGAGTACCTGTGAGCATCGTGTCCGACCGTGACACCCGATTCTTATCGCACTTCTAGAGGAGTTTACAGGAAAGTCTGGGAAGTTTAGCACCGCTTATCATCCTCAGAAAGATGGCCAACCGGAGAGAACAATCCAAACTCTTGAAGATATGTTGAAAGCTTGCATGTTGGACTTCAAGGGTTCATGAGAGGATCATCTACACTTGGTGGAGTTTTCGTATAACAACAGCTTTCAGGTGACTATTCAGATGGCTCCATTCGAAGTATTGTATGGTCGCAAGTGTCGCTCACATGTTTGTTAGGACGATGTTGGAGAACAAAAATTGTTGGGACTGGATTTGATCGTGCAAACCGTGGAGAAAGTTAATACTATCCAGAATTATATGAAGGCAGCGCAAGATCAGCAGAAGTGTTGGGCCAATACATTGAGAAGACCTCTAGAGTTTGCTGTTGGTGATCTGGTATTCTTGAAGATATCACCTACTAGATGAGTGATTCGTTTTGGGAGTCGAGGCAAGCTTAGTCCTCGATTCGTGGGGCCTTTCAAGATTTTGGAGCGTGTTGGAGAAGTGGCTTATCGATTGGCTTTACCACAATCTTTGGCGAATGTTCATGACGTGTTTCATATATCTCAACTCCGTAAGTATGTTCGAGATGAAATACACATGCTGGATCATTCAGAGATGACTGTAAGAGAGGATTTGACCTTTGAGGAACGACCGATGTCGATCGTTGATCGAAAAGAAAAGGTCCTTAAGAATAAGGTTATCCCTCTCGTACTTGTTTCTTAGGGGAATCGCTCGCACGGAGAATCGACTTGGGAACGTGAAGACGAGATTCGACAGAAGTTTCCACATCTATTCTTGTAGATTCATGTTTATTTATCTTTTCTTGTTCCTGTAATTTCGAGGACGAAATTCTTTTTGTAGTTGGGTATAATTTAACACCCTAGTTCATTTATTCCAGTTCTTGTCAAGTATTTCTTTATTTATGGTATTTTCCTGATTTATTATGTTTTGGGTGCGAATAGTGTATTTAACATTTGTATTTGCATCCGATCCAACCCGCTTGCTTGAAACCTGTCTTGGTTCATGTTTATGATTTATCCTGACTTGTTACTTAAACTTGTGCACTTTCATATATACTGCATACTGGCATTTTATCTGGCATTTGTATTTTTACAATATAATATTTTAAGTCACATAAAATATTTTAAAAATACATTGCATGGCCTGCGTGATACTCCTAACTCTGTGGTAGCATCCGCGCATCTTATTCTCGTCCCGTTCAGTAAAACGGACTTGTTTGGATGGCTACGCGTACGTACATGCATCCGTTCTTGGGGGTATGCATTTTCGTTACCTGGATATCTAATTTTTTAGTTTGGTCGATATGTATATTTTTCGTATTTTAAAACTGAATTTTAGACCCGACCCGGGCATGTTTTGGACTATATTTGTATTTACCAGAATATCAAATTTTATTTATATAATATTAATTTTATAAATTGATACAAATTAAAATTTAGTTAACCAATAAAAGATTTTTTAAATTTAAATCTAAAATAATTTCCTAACAAACTAATAACCCATTTCTCTCTCTCTCCCCTCTGTGTGTGTGTGTGTGTGTGTATATATATTATTTATTTAATTTTTCTTTCCTTATTTAATACACAGCCTCTTCTTCTTCTTCTTCTTTCTTCTTTCTTTTTCTTGATCTTGTTTCTTGATTCCGGTGATCACCGCCGGAGCCGTGCTCGTCGCTGACGATCCGAGTGATCCAGTGAACGTACCTGACTTGCGTGATCACCCTTGTGCGTTGTTTGGAATCGTTCCATGTACCGTGCGCGCGTCGCGACATTTCGCCGAGGAAGGATGTTCCGTACACATCCGTTCTTGTTCCGTCTAGGCAAGTTAATCTTGCTATATGCTATATAACTCATTATATACCTATTTAAATAGATATCACACCTGTATTTCAAATCAAGCTCCCATGTTTCATATTACAGCCTTTCGACGTTCCGTTTACATTTTTATAGTGCATTTCAGATGTAGGGCATGCAAACTATTCTTAATTACATGCTACATTACTTTAGACGAATCTATTTTAACAAATGGAATACCTGTATTTAAAATCATGCACCCCATGTTTAGTTTTATAACTTTTCGATGTTCCGTTTGCATCCATTCATATCATTTAAGATCTAGGTCATGAAAACTTATCTCGTTATATACTATACTATCATATACTGCATCAAATTGAATAGTTACATTTCATATTGCTTAGTTATATTTTCCGTACTTATTAGTTTATCATTTTACGATTATGTGATACCCGTTTGCATCCATATCATTTAAAATATATATCGTCGTAATATTTCTTATTATTATCTTTAATTAGTTTATAATCTGCATTTTATAATGTTATACGTTTGAAAATATTATAGTTTACACATGAAACGTCGTTGAAAAGCGGATACGACAAATCTGAAATTTACTGTACACCTTACCTTATAAAATTCATTATAAATCATAGAAAAATCATTAGTATACGTTCTTTAGTTCGTTACGAAGCTAACTCATAATAATATAACTTTATAAAATATTTACCTGCAAAATAAATTGTTTAAATAATATAAAATTCAAATGAAAATATCTCTAAACTGCTGTCCAGGGAAATTCCAGCAGCAAACTTTCAATTTCGAATGTTCATAACTTTTTGTAGAAACAACCTGAGATATTTCAACTTATAAAAATGAAAACCTTATTGAATTATATTTGTTTTGGTATAAGACACATCCCTTTTGGAGAAAGTTTGTTATTTTTAAGCTATTTTACAAATCAGGGTGACGTTGATTTTTTGAACGGAACTTTCTTATGCATGGTTAATCAATACCACTTTTATAGTTATTAATCGGTTTGAATATGTTATCCATGTTAATATTATTATATCAATATCTATTTAATAAATAATAGTGCTTGTGTTTTAATATTCAGCAAATTTTACCGATTTACAGTTTTATAGTATCCGTCTGTATCCGTACGGTTTATTACATATCTAGTTGTACGTCAAGACCATATTATTTCATTTTACAGTTACATTAGTATCCCATATTTGATCTTGTGCATCCTACATAGTCATGATGTAACCCTTGACAAAATATTTGTGCATCCATGCTTTACCGTGCATCCGTACTTGCTACAGTTTATTTATGAGCATCCGCTTGACATATGTGCACTACCTGTCATGACCTGATATAATACTGCTTGACTTGATACCTGATACACCACTACTTTACATGACTTGATACATGTACACTACCTGACATGACCTGATATATCACTACTTGACATGTTACCTGATCCTGTTTCTAATGCCGACAATCCTGACATGTTGTCCCGATGGACATATCCTGTTGTCTGTACAAACAAACATGTTCCTGCTTGATTCTGTGTTGGCATTAGTCTCAAATTTATAAATACCTGACTTACACACATGACTTGGGGGTATGGGGAAATCAAGAATGTAGCTGAACGTAACTCAAACGGTTATTACAGCATTTTACCGTTGTCCCGTGGGGAATGAACGGGACATAGACTCACAGTCTATTACATCATTTTACCGTGGTCCCGTGGGGAATGAACGGGGCATAGACCGATGGGTTACGCTGAGAATTACATTAATTGATTTCGAATAATTTTAGAGTAGATAACCCTATAGCACAGTTTAGACTACTCACTGCACTTCACATGTTTATATCCTGTACACTGATCTATATTCATGTTACTGTTTACTTGTTACTGATGACTTGTTATTGTTCATACTTCATGCCTGCATATTTCATCACATCCTGCTTGCTTAGAATTATTGATATTATGACGCACTGACGTCTGTATTTTGTATGGCCCAGATCCTCTACCTTTGTCGCAGGCTGATCAAGAGTATTTCCGCCGTCAGGCCGAGCAGTGAGGATCCTGTTAGTATTTAGTTAGTTATTTCCTTACTTTCCAGATATTATTGTTACTTGGATTTATTGCTTCCGCATATTATTTCTTGACTCGTTTATTCTGGTTCATGGACATGTACTAGATAATTTATTTACTTTCCTGTTCTAGATATCTCTACAGCCGTAATGTGACTGTGGAGGGATTTTTCCTATTCACAGGTACCATGGTTGGCTCTGTCACGTGCCTATCTTAACGCACTCTAGGAAGCGGGGCGTGACATGTTGTAATGTGATTATTTGTGTGTGATGATATATTGATATATGTGATATATAGTATATACAAATAAATGTTATATATGTTTTGCATCCATACTAGTCATGTCCCTGCCCTACCGTAAGTTAAGTAACCTTACGGTAATGACTCGGGACCCTGTGGCGAATGCGGATGTCATATATATGCATTCTATTTTTCTTTTCATGCTTTTTCTGCGATTGTGTGAAAAGATGCTAGGTAATGTGATTATCTAAATGATGGGATTGCATTAATTCGGATTAATGCAAGGAAAATAAACCTAAAACAAATTGTTGGAACCAAACTATTTTTTCAAAATAATTTATAGCCGTATTCTTTTGCTTTGCATAGAGGTATTCAGTTATGAATATCCTGCACCTCATTCGATAAGGTAAAAGCCCCGATCCCTTCACGGGGAATCCACACTTAAGTAAAAGTCTATGTAACTATAAATTTGCAAAACCACTCGGTTCTTTCAATGATATCAAGTTTATTACATTAATGTTTTTCTTCAAAACCAACCGTAGCTCTCTGTCATTTCAAAAAGTAAAGTACTTAGTATTCGTTCTACATTTGTTGGCCTTCGTCAAGGCTTAGTGTACAGTAGCTAAGTGATGTCTTCCTGCTTGTATATGATACGGTTAGTTAGGACAGTCGCATTGCCTTGTTGGCCTTTATCAAGGGCTCGTGCGGATGGGTCTAAATTAATCACAAAATGATGGGTAGAACTTGACTAGCGGCATATGATTTGTTGGGCTTCATCAAGATCATAAGCTGTTGGGGCAAAAACCACATTGGGAATTTCAAGTGTTGAAACTGGTAATGAAATCGCATACCTTCCATAGAGTATGAAGACTTGTTGGGCTTTGTCAAGGTTATTATACCATGATAGTTTGGGTCCCGATTCCCAATATGAGCAATAGTTACTCTCGACAGACATTTTATACATAATCCCAGCTAGTTCTCCTTTTAGGGTTTAAAGGAGAATTCGACGAAACAGTGGGAATGATCCTGATAGATAAATTAATAAAACAATCTAATCTTGACAGAATGCATGCTGAGTGTTTCTTTTCTCTCTCTCTGTGGCAGCGATCTATGACCGACCTTAAACTCAAACTCATAAACCAAGTTAACCGAACCTTTTTACGATCATTGACTTTGGAATGTCATGATTACCCTAACTCATGACAAAGTCGCAAATGTCTTTACCCTTCCTACTTCTCATTTGCTTACTCCAGAACTCTCTGTATTTTGTATAGCGATCCATATTGTATGGACGGCCATCTCATATAGTTAGATACAAACTTGAAGAAACTATTTCAGTCCAAAGATAACCATAGGTTCTGGAATAGATGAATTGTTCATTTATTTCTCCCCTACACCTTATCTCAAGTTTGAGAACTCCTTAAATAAGAAGATTATACTAGTTACGCTTATTGGATAGTTTTCTTCCAATCCTGACGTTGATACTGAAAGAAAGAGTAAGAAGAAAACCAACTAGCATGAGTTCGGTATACCGAAGGTAAGAAGGAGAGATATCAAAAGTAGTTGAAGTGAGGGAAAGGAAATTGCGGGTACTGTCATGAGCATGGGCAAAGGAAGAAGCATTACTGGGAATACCCGGCCACCCCCTTTGAAGCATATGATGCTTCGTCCTCTATTGTGTTTGTAATTGAAATTGTTTCTCAATTAACTCTAACTCCTGGGTATATTGGATACTGGATTAGAATCACACATCTATAAGTAGTTACAGATGCTGAGAAGAAGCAGAGTATTAGAAGATAGGTGATTTGATTCTCAAACTCGGAATTCGGAGCAATTGTTGCTATTGAGGAAAATCACCTGGTTTTGCCTATTGGCAAAATATTTGGTTTCGAATATCCATTATTATGCACCAACATTTAAAACTAATATATCTGTCTCTTTATTGGATAAACTGGGTTATAATTTTGAAAACCATGTCATTGAGATTTACATACATCAGGTGTTTATTGGGTAAGGTGCAAAGGATAACGGTATAGAAATTTTTAACCAAAATACAGTTTTCAACTTACAACACACAGAGCATGAGTTGGTGAACTCTTGGGAATTATACATAGTGATGTATATGGTCCGATGTCCTTATGGACAAAGGGATGGTACATATACTTCATTCTGTTTATTTTTTGAGTACTCTAGTTTTAGGCGCGGGTTCTTGTTGAAACACAAAGTCCGAAGCTATTGAGAACTTCATGAAATATAAGAATAAAATAGAGAATCGGACGTTGGAAGTATCGAGATTCTTCGAAGTGTTCGAAGATGCAGATACTTAAGCTCGGTATTCCGTATTGAGAATTTGATTCTCTTTCAGATTACTCCTCCGATGGTGCGCTCTATGATGAGTAATGCTGAGTGGCCTCTGTTTATCTTGACAACCTTAGCTACTCCGCAGATTTAGTAGGTGATCTCAGCAACCCGAAAGATTCTCCGGTTTACTCGTAGACTGTGATAAGGAGACTTGCATCATGTGATGATGACCCTACTAGTTATCAGCATGTCATAGGGAGTAGTGACTTCCGACTGATGGCTGGATACCAAGTTAGCCAAGTTGGACTCCATGCACTACAATAAAATATGGACTTTGTTGGGTGCTCCTGAAGGGGTAAAACCCATTGGGAGCAGGTAGATCTTTCGAGATCAGTGCAGATGGAAATGTATTAACCTAATATGGATAGAGTTATAGTAAAAGGTTTTCATCAAATACCCAGTGTAGATTGTGATAAAACTTTTACTTCAATGTTTGTGTTGAAGTCCATATGGATATAACTTGTCACTGCTGTTTTCATGACTATGATATCGGGCAGGTGGATGACTATAACGTCTTTCTAAATGAGATTTAAAAGTGTATGTGTATGACTCTGCTAGAGGGTTGTCGTAGTCAGTGGGAACAGCGGAAAGTGTGCAAGTTGCTTAAGTCTATTTGTAAACTAAAGCAGACATAGCGGAGATGGATCGTCTGTTTTGATGATACGGTCAAAGTATTTGACTTCATCAAAATGAGAGATGAACCTGGTATTTATAAGAAGGATGTAGGGAGTAGTGTTTCGTTCCCCATATTGATGTGGATCACATATTCTTGATAGGAAGTGATTTTGCTATACTAAAATCGGTTAAAATATGAATGTCACGGATGTTCCTCCATATAGAAATTAGACTAAAGATCTGGGGACTAGGTTTATAGAGATAGATCTTGATTGACTTTAGGATTTTCCCAATTAAGGTATAATGACACCGTTCTAAAGGGTTTAGAATGGACCACTCATAGCATGGTAGAGTACCAGCATGAAGTGGAGTCACCCTCTCTAAAGAGATGTCTTCAAGACTGATTAGGAGAGGGACTCACGTGAATGACATTATACTTTCTTCGCCAGTTGGGTCAGTCATGCAATGTCATACACCAGACCGGATAATACTTTTACACTTGGTGTAGTAAGCTGAAATTAGTCCAATCCTGAAGAAACATAAAAAGGCAGTGAAGAACATATGAGATATTCTTGGTATATAGTAATGACAATCTCCTTCAGGAGACGATTACCGATTCCAGCTTCCGATGTGACAAGGATGACAGATCATCTGTTGCGAGTTATTAGTTTACTCTCTTCTGAGGAGCAGTATATTGGAAAGAGCTCCAAGCAGGATACTGGGATTGTCGTGGCGCTGGATGCAGATTGCGAATCGGCAGAGGATGTATCCTAAGAAGATGTTTGGATAAATACATTCATTTTTTAACATTGTCCTATAGCTATCCAAACAGAGTTTTAAGGAAGGTATTGCTCATTTATGAAAATAGTTGATCTCCGCGAAATTAAGATCTAGAGAGTTACAGTCAGAAACATTGCAGTGGATCTGCTCACTGAGACTATTTCTCGAACATGGTTTTCAAAACTGTTAGTACAGAAATTGGGTATGCAGTAGCACATGAGATGTGGGTATCCGATACAGCAATAATTGACCTTAAGTGCAAGCGGGAGATTGTTGGATATAGGTGTCCTCAAGGCAAGTATCGTAATTGTAGGAATACAATTACAGAATTCAAAAGGACCTATATAAATAACAGTCTTACTCGTGATGATAATATACTATCTGATTTTTCTTTATCTGTCATGTGTATACATTTTTACTCGTTATCACATATCGCTAATACATGAGATAAACCTCATATGATCTTTGCTTGACTACCAGGATTGATGATATGGATCATACTAGTAGGGCATGGTAGTTTATAAGCACATCCTTAAATTTCCCTAATCGTAGGAGTATCGAAACTAGGCATCGATATTCCAGTTTAGACTAGTGTATACGTTTCATGACCTTGTACGGGGCAATGACTGATCCCATAGCCATTGGTGTTTAACACCAATGATTGTATTCAGCTGCTCATTGGATAAATTATACTAGACGGACTCACCGAGAACTCCTAGTTGGTATTATACCAATGTCAAATAACAATTTTTTGGTGACATGAGTACAGGGTAGTCCCTATACCTGAGATCGCCATAATTTCTTGTGTGTGTTTCCACTGTAGTTTAATTACTACCCTATTATGGCTCTACTGAGTCGTGCAAACAAGTTTTAGTTGGGAACGGTCCCAAAGCACATAGAAACAGTGAGCGGTCGAGAGAATTTGTCACTCCAAATATAGGAAGTCGATATCGCGCTGTACATGACATGACTATAACCAGAAGTTCGTATACACGGCAGTGGAGATAAACCGGTAAGTGTTACCAGCTATATCTCTTTGGTTATGAGTTCTCTGTCAGCATGACTTATCGGGTTATTGGGGGTCTGTCAAATTCCACCCCTCAGACCCGGTATGCGATACTCTTTGATGAAGAGAACAGACTGTACGGTGACTGCCACTTATAGAATTTGTCGGGTCTGGATGAGTTCACTCATCGACTTGCCTTTATCTTGATTATACTTGGGTAGCCGTTATATACAGTTAGTGCCACTGACGAGCTTGTGGGTTAACTCGTAAGGGGTTAAATCTGAAAATATTTCGAAATCAATCAGATACGATCCTATAAAACCTACTGCCAGCGTATTGACGGGTTTTTAGAGTCCTGCAATGAAAGTGCTTGCCCGGGCGAAATGTGATGTGGCGTGCGTATAAAGATACGTGCATGAGTTTGACTAAATACGTATATTAGATATACATATTTAATCAGACGACTGTTATACTAGCGGGTGTATTTATAATCCGGAATATTAAGTCAAGTGTTGACTTGAAAACCGTATTTTTATATGGTTTCTAGTATAGTGTATTTGATACACTCATTCTCTTGCTCTCATTAAGATATTAAATACAGATGGATTATTGTGTGTGTGTGTGTGTGTGTGTGTGTGTGTGTGTGTGTATAAAGAGAGAGAGAGAGAGGATAATAAATGTAACCATATACATATATTACATATATATATATATATATGATATGTAATATATGTATATGGTTATATTTATTATCCTCTCTCTCTTTCTTTATTTATATATATATAATGTCATGTGATGACATAGGGTGAACCATGTGATTAGTGGTAGTCAAACCTACTTAATGGTTGACACATAATAAAGAGAGAAAGAGAGGATATGTTAAAAGGATAGCCATTTTATTTTTCTAAGGAATTAATTGATTTTAGAAAATAATATGAGAGTTCATCTTCTTCCACTAACTCAAGCTGGAGCTTGCCCTTCTTTAATGGCAACTCTTGCTAAAGTCATTAGATCAAAAAAAAAAGAGTACTCAGTTTTCACATCGCCTTACTCTATACGTAGCATGTCCCTAGAGAGAGTTCCTCCGCTTGATGATGGAGATGGAGTTCGGGCGGTCCATTTTCACTGCGGATCATTTATGAAGAAGCGGTTGGCGTTTCTACACGTCGAGAAGCTCACTAGTCTAGCGAGGGTCTTCCGATAGACTATCGGACAAGCAACAAAGGTTGTAGCAAACCCCAACCCCTCTCTAGTATCTTTGTATGCTCTATTTTATTGCTCGTACATGTGTTTGGATGAATACTTAGGGTTTGTGGGTGTTTATGCTCATAGCAATTTTTGTTATCCATTTTTGTCGCTGCCGCATTGCCTACATGAGAGCATAACCATCCCTATAAAAATAAGCTTAGGATAGAGATCAGTTCATCTCTACAAAATCTCAACCATTCTACCCCTACAATCAATCACCATCCTCCATTTCATATCTTAACCACTCCATCTATAAATAAATATTTTCATGCTCATAAGAAGGGGGATTTGATCCTTCTTCCATCTCTCACCTTCTTAACTCTCTCAAACATTCACTTGATCTCTCCAAGTGCTCAAGCCTCCATCCCTCAAACAAAAACAACACTTAGATTTGCTTAGAAATCCTCAAAAAACCAAAAACCAATAAAAACTCAAAAGATATCAAAAAAACCACAAACTAGATAAAGAAATCCATGAACTTTCCTTTTTAGGACTAGGATTTAGAATTGAAGACCATACTTCTCAGTTTTAGATCGTCTAGTTAAGTTTTGAACTCTTCAAATAACAACACACTTTGAAAAAAGGGGATCCAAGATCCCCTCTTTTTGTTTTTTTCATTTCTCATGTCTTTTTAGCACATTTTTCTTTCTTATTCAAGTGGAGTAGCTGCTCTTTTGTGTTTTTGTGTTTTTTGGTTAGTTTTCTTACTATTTACTTAAGATTGGGGGTCTATTCAATAAAGTGATGAGGATTCATCCTATGACACTCTTCATGGATCGAAATCTCTATAAAACCTACCGAAAATTATTTCAAAAGATAAAAAATGGTATAGTTCTTTGATCGATCTCTCGTTTCGATCGTTTTACGAATTTTGGCTAAGAAGAGTAAAGAGAATAGGATTATATCCGATGACTCTCTATAATGAACCTCTTTTTATCAAGGCCCGAGCAAAACAGAAAAAAAACAAAGGTTTGCACCCGAAGTGCCCAGGCGTCTTCTCAGAAGGCTCCAAAGTTATCAGGATACCCAGGCACCTTCTCAGAAGGCACCCAAATACCCAGAGTTGCAGACAGAGCCAGTATCTATCTGCAAGGGTTCTCTCGCATCGGTTTCATCTTTTCTTGGTCTCTTCCTCTGCTATCGTGCCTCCCATACCTTCATACGCGCATACTTGCATTGTGTGGGTGTATTCAGACACTAAACTATTCAAAGCAAAGCTAATTCGTGCCCGATTGGGACTTCCTCATGGGTAGCCGATTCTATCGGGTTTCCAAGGGGATTTTGCGATTCCTTACCTTCGCTTCTCTGGTTTTAACCCAACTCCGCTATTTTCTACCCCTCCCCTCTCTTTTTCCCGCGTTTAGACGCAGGTGGTGACTCCGGTTGGCTAACCTAGTCTTCCCCTTATTTGTGGCCTCCTTGTCTACCCTTTTACAGGTTTGTAGCTATAATGTTATTGCAGCAACAATATTTCAACTAAAATCCATTGCCTCGCTAATTTTTTAAGCTTGAACCAAATTTTCTTAAAACGATTTTAGAAAATTTCTTTTTTTTTAAAGACGGTTTCATAAAAGTCTTTTTGACATTACAACTTTATTTAAACTTGACCAAAATTCTCTCAAAATAGTTTTGAAAATTTTCTTTATTTTCTTTGAACAATTTCATAAGTGTTTCTTAGACTTTACAACTTTATTCATTTTTTGTATTTATTGAATGCGCTAAATCGCATTTGGAAATTCCTTGACGAGCCAATGTGTCTTAGATAGAGATATCAATTCATACATATTAAAAAAATTCAGACATTATTTTTTTAAAATCTATTCGCAGATATCGTTATTTTTTGAAGAAAAAAGTTACAATATTATGACTTATGAGATTTAATCAAACGTAAAAAAAACTTACACATATAAAGTAGCTTGTTGAACAATAAATTTATTAAAAAAAATATAAGATGCATAAGTTTCTTTCTAGTGTTATGACTTATGAGATTTCGTTAAAGGATACATAAAATAAGGCAAATTGATAATAAAAGCTATGATATTTGAGCAAATTTAATTTGCATCTTATCGTTAATGACAACAAAAATAGATTATAACAAATCTAAGATACAAGTTAAGGGGCCAAATACAAATTTGAAGCCCAAAAATGGTTGCGTCGAAAATTGCGGAAAACTAATAAAGAAATTTGAGGAATCGGATACAAAGTTAAAGCCTAAAGAGAGGCTAAATATATTTGTAAGGATGATTTGATATGAAGGTGAGGACAAAAATGTCATAGAAGCAATTGTGACGGGAAAATTTGGAAAAGCCAAAAACTTGATCAAGCACAAAAGCTTGATCAAGTAGGAATTTATATTATATATAACAATATATAACAACTAGCAAGTGCCCTTATGCCATGCACGGGCTCTAGCTGTTGCCAAGAAATATGTTATCGTATAAACGACTGAATTTTAACTAAATTTTATTGCAGGCAAAATTTTCAAACCTAACCTAAATCGAGTCCCTTTCAAAACAATTTAGAAAATATCTTCATTTTCTTTCAAAATAATTCCAGAAAAGTATCTGTCTTTACACATTTTTATCTATTGCATGTATTCAACGGATGACAAATTTCATTCGAAAATTCATGCCATCATCACTAACCGCATTTGAAATTTTAAAAGATTTTCTTTGGAATCTTCCTGCCATCATCATTAATTGCTCTCGTTCTCTGTTCTCCTTCAGACGACATTTATCTTCACTCATATACTCTTCTCTTGCTAATTTTCATATTATATAATTCAACTCACCATTTTAATATATATTTCAAAAATGTATATAACTTTTAATATATATTTCATAATTTTATTGGTAGTCCGCCTATAATATATTTCATTACTTATAACTATCCATATACATATTTGCATCCACCAATGACCACAAAATACGAATATGCTAACATTTGCATCGGATACGTATCCGATCGATGAGAACATATACAAAAGTAATAGTGAAAGTGTCGATTCCAATTTTTCAAAAAGATATCTGAGCCTCATATAATTTTCTATGCATGTACTTATGCAAAGTAATATCGAACGGACATATTCGATCGATGAGAACGTATACAAAATAATAGTAGATGGACATATTCTGATATATGATAACGTATACAAAGTAATTGTGGAAATGTTGACAACAACTTTTCAAAATACATCCGAGTCTCGTCTAATTTTCCACGCATGTACATATACAAATTAATAATGGACTGATTGATTGCAATTTTCAAAAGATATTAAATATCTCATCTAATTTTTCATCTACACATGTCCAAGAAGAAAATATTTTCCATAGACGTTACATGTTACAGTGCAATTAAGATTGAATTGTCACAACTTGTATGAAAATAAATATAGATAGTTCATCAAAAAATATATTGCGTGAATCTGAAAATAAGCTTAGAATGGACCAAATGCATGTTAACTTAAATTATAGGGGACGGATGTTTAATTTCTTGTAATAAGAGGCTAAAAGAAAATTTTCTTAAACTAAAGAGGTGAAGCCTAATTTTCCATGCATCAAGAGAAAAGAAAAGCTTGATGCCCTTTAGTTAAGGAAAAAATAGTAATTAAATTGAATGTAAAGGGGAAAATGGGAAAAAGAAAAGCATGAATCAAGCCTAAAAGCTTGAAGTAGGGATTTATATTATGGGGTTTTTACAAAAAGGCCTCCCAAAAGTAAGCTATTTGCGGTTTTTGTTTATTTTTTATTTAAAAATAGTTTAAGTTATAAATAAACAGTTTAAAATCAATAAAAAAAGATAAAATTTTGGGGATTGAAGTTGCTGATGAGATGGCAGCAAGGAAGAGAAAGGAAGGGTATGGTGGAGGAAGGGGAGGAAAGATCAAAGGTGAGGTGGGATCGGTGGCGTAGAGGTTAGGGTTAGGATTAGATCAAACTTTAGGATGAGAGTTAGAATGGAGGAGGAGCAAGAGGGGACGGCGGGAAGGAGGGAGAAAGTCGAGCAAAAGTCAGGGAAGAAGGAGGAGATCGAGAGGAGGGTCAAGAAAGAAGAAGATGTTGACGGTGGTGGTGGTAATTTAGGGAGGGTGAGGAATGAAAAAGAAGATGGCGACGGCGACGGTTTGGAGAGGGATGGAAAATGAAGAAGAAGGTGGTGGCGGTGATGATGATCAAGAAGGGAAGGGGAGGAGGGGTGGGGGATGATGAACAGGGAGGAGAGGAGGGTCCGGGAGGATGGTGGAGGTCGAGGCGGCGCCAAACGACGGCAAAGTCTGGGGGAGAGTCAGGGGAAGGCTATTAGGATTATGATTTATTTAATTGATTTCAAGATTTTATTAATTAAAATTTTAGTGATTAAATTTTTTTAAGGATTTAAAAATAGAAAAAAATAAAATTGATGGATGAAATCTGTTTAAGGGGGGCTTTTTTGTTGATAGTAAAAGAATTGGGGGGCTTTTTGTAATTTTCTAAAATTAAGGGGCTTTTTCTGTAAATAGCTATCTTTGGAGGGCCTTTTAGAAAAAAACCTTATATTATATATAACAATAGGTTGTCTAGCTGGCTCTTAAGTGTTTAATTTGGGACCTACTTCCTCTTTTCCTCTTTTCCCTCTCTCTCTCTCTCTCTCGGTAGGAGAGTGAACAAATTAATAGTAAAGAATTCATACCTCATTTGTGTCATTATAGTTGATTACCACCAGGCAAATGCTCCAACAATACTTGGCTTTCCCCAACCTAGCTATGTTTCTTTTTGCCTAGGTTTACATTTGCTTGTTCGCAAACATATAACAGAACCAATGTGAATTAGTATTAGCTTTTCCTTTTCTTTTTTCCTTTTCCCCTTAGTTGAAGTTTATAGCTTAGTATCTCCTCAATCAGTCACTTTTTATTTTTCTGATCTCATGATTTTAAGTTGTTTTCAACCTCTCACAATTCTTATGTTCTATTAAAGGTTCCATAAATAGATGAAGATATCTAAATAAATTATTTTCTTAAAGTTTTCGATCGTCCGATAAATGACAATAAAGATGGTATGACGATAGGCATATAAACGAGAGGATAAAGTATTAGATGTAGATAATCCTTATTCATGATTGATATATTATTATGTCCAATATCTTGAAATCTTGTTTGCTAGACCAAAGTATTAAATTTAGGTGAGGGACAAGATTGAGAAGTTAGAACTTAAGACATGATATCATCATGTCAAATCTCTAAAATAAAGTTGTGAGAAGAATATATTTAAGAAGTATATTTTTGTAAACCTATAAGACACATGTATTATTAGCATAAAAAGGTAGGCAGGTGCTCCACTTTAAAAAAAAAATTCAAGTTTAGTATTCTCGACCCTTATTGTGTTTATTGCTGCTGTATTGGTAGTTTAAGCAATTTTTCTGTTAATACTTCTCCTACTAATAAATAGGTAAATGAATCTAGGTATGGCTTTTGGGAGAAAGAAAAGTCTTTGAGATGATGACAAGCATACATGTATTGGTTTAACTTTTATCTTTTATAGTGGAGGTGGCTATACTTTTATGGAATCTATTGGATTTTATCAAGAAGTTAAATAGTTGATCGGGATAGAAAAGAGAGGATAAGGACCGAGTGTACGTTTTTGTGACTTCTCTTTAGGGAAGAAGCTGATGGAGGTCGGGATCTTTCTCAGATGCTGTTTTCCGTTGATTTTGTGGCCAGCGGGGCTGAACGGTTGAGTTTTGTTGCAGAAAGTTGAACATGTGGATCTCAATGGATTTGAATGTTGTTGTTGACACCGAGCTGCCTACGAAGGAAGTCCCGGGATGGGAGGCCACCGTAGAACCTTCCGACAATCAAGTTAAAACCAAAGAATAATTGGACAAAGTGACGGCGTAGTGGATTAAGTTCGAGTTACCTGAATAGTCTAGGGGAGGGGTTTATATAAGGGTCGCATTGGAGCGAGACGATACGAGATTCTCACCGTCCGTTTCGCCCCTGCATCACGTTCGCGTTGATGGCGGGATACGCTTATTAATGGCGAGATACGCTAGCGTGGGATGCGGGACGTGAAGCGGTGAAGATCTCGTCATAGCGAGATACACGGAGCCGTTATAGGGGGCGCTCGTGCTCCATGCATGCTCCCGGTCAAACAGGGACGCTGAGAAATCTCAGCTATACAATAGCTCAAAAACAAACAAGGAAGCTTGGTAAAGGGAAGTTGAGGAAGCTCAATCCGAGAAAGCTCGGGTTTTGTGCTACCGCTCCTGAGCTGGTCGGGACGACAAAGGTGGCTAAGGAAACTCAGCCCTAGGTAGCTCGGAGACGACCTATTGACCGGTGGTTAGTCGAAGAAGGAATGCACCTAGGAGGAGGCCCAGTGAGGTCGAAGCCCATTCCTCGAAGGCGAGGCACCGAGGAATGTTCCCTTATCCCAGTTTGGCAGCCTCCCAGGAATCTCGGTGGAGTGCACAAAGGGTACGTCGTCTGCTACATGTCAAGATCCAGGGAATACCCAACCGTGAGTATCATCATTGCTCCCCCCCACCCACACTCTTATTCCGACCTATTTATGGGTCGGGTCGAGAGTGGTCTACTCGGTTTTCTCTGTTCAGCTTAATACCGAGGATTCTTTGTGGTGGATTGTCTGGGAACGATATGGCATTTGGCGGTTGTGTTTCTTTGATCTCTGAGTCCACGTGGTGTTTTACCGTGCGCCTTAATTTTCGTGTGTATCCTCGATGACGTCAGTAGATTGCTGAGAGGACGGCTCCCCATCATGGAAACGTCACTTCATTTGCTCGGGTCGTCGTGGCAACAGGTCGACCGTCGATTTCGTGCCACGTAGCCGCATTCGGAAGGCGGATTGTGAGACGTCGCTTCAGTCGATCAGATTAGCATGAGGGGGAAGCGTCCAATGGTTACCATGTGGAATCATTCAAATTGTTGGACACGACACTTCATTTTAGCGGGAGCGGGTCTGGGCCGCTGGATGGCCTTTGCTAAGTGTATAAATGGGGACGGCCTATCCCTAGGAAACACATTTGCTTTACTTGCTTTCTGTCGTCTATGGATTGCTCGGCGCTCCCACTTTTAGGTCGGATCTACAGTTCAAACCTTTTTTCATCTTCCCTTCCTTTAAATTAGGTCAGATATCTTCCTCTGATCCTCTAGTAAATGTAGTTAGGGTAGAGTAAGACGATGAGGCTTCGACCTCCGAATTCGAGTCTAGTGGGTCTTCCTCATCTTCTTCTGTGTCTGGTTTTCCCCCAAGGGGTGGCAATTCCTTGCTCCACGTCGTCGAGGGGCCAAGAAGGCCCCTAAGGTGCGTATCGAGAACACTCTCGGCGCTGAACAGATTGGACGAGCTTTCCGACATATGGACTCGTTTCCACATTACCTGTAACGACTGCACCATGATTTTATTTTTTTGAATCATTTTCTTATTTTTCCCGATAATCATATCTCGAGGTAAAGGAACCAAAACTGCGAACCATTCATCTCCGGTTGATCTTATTTTGTTAATTTTCTTAATTCCTTATTGTTTTCTTTCATTGACTCTCATAGTAGGATTTGAGTGGTTTAAATAGAGTTAAATGATTGTAACTATGAACTGCAGCATAATGACAATACGGTACTCTACTTGAGCGGCTTAGAGTTTTGTCTTTGATTCTCTTTTCTCTTGATTGAGTTATATTCTACTGTGTTTCCTTATTCTTGATTATCGAATCTTATATTTTTGGTAACTTATATCCTTCCTTGCTTTTTAAATTCGATTTTCATCCTTATCTTTGTACCCTTCTTGAATTCAATCCCAAATTACTTTTCTTTTATAAAAGTACTTGCTTAGGGTTTTCTTGTAAACTGCTCTTGAATTATCCTAACAGCATTTTCTCGTCTTCCTGCTTTTCTTATCGCGATTACTTAGAGTATTGACTGACGGAGCGCAACGACGAAACGCGACAATATCATCCTAATCTTGTTTCCTTACTCTGTTGCAACATCCTTCTTAGGTAATTTCGATGACGAAATCATTTTAAGGAGGGTAGGATATAACGACCCCAATATTACTATACCTTCGTGTTTTCTTTCATTAGTAAAATATTGTATTTATTTATTCTTAGTCTTTTTTCGTATATTTTGTTTTCTAATAAATATATTATTTTATTATTCCATCTATTTTCCCAAACCCATTTCTTTAAATTAAATCTTAACCTATTTCAAAATTAAACGCAAGACTTGATCCAGCCCATAACCCAAATTCAATCTCATTTTTATTATTCTTTTATAAAACTATGAGCCCAAAAGCCCACTTTCTTTTCAAGGTACGACATATATTTAATTCTTGTTAAATATGTGCATGAACAATATTGTAACTTATTGGTTAATTCCTTACATTGTTATTCCTTAAATCACATATTCAAATTCTCATTCTTGCAATTATTATTTTTTATCAATTTTTATCCTTTTCATAACCTACAAATGAGACCTTTCATTTTATTTTCCTTTTAACTCCCAACATAATTAGGATGGTTATAGATTATAATTAAGTAAAATTATTATGAAGAGTTTCAATTTTCTTTTAATACAAATGTCTCTTCATCTCTTTTTCATCCCACCTTAGCATTTCCTTTTGATCAATTCTAAAATATAAAATAAAATAAAATCCCTTTTTCCTTGAGCTTGGAGAAGCACCGGTTCCATCAAGTTTCAAAGACTACGTTGAGTATTTTATCAAAACAGTGAGCCGGTTGTTATACCGACTCATACAACCTGTAAGTCCCTTTTCTCCCTCTCCATCTCTTTCACTCTGTTATTGTGTTTTCTCCATGATTTCATTTTCTTGATCGTGGTACCTAATCGAGTGCATAAACACACACACACACACACACACACACACACACACACACATAAATGAATATAGTTACATATATATATATTTTTAAATACTGTTTGTTTATACTTAATTTTCATGTTTATTCAATGTTTTCTTATAGAATAAAAATGCCTCCATGTCATACATTTACTTTTACGTTAACTAGGAACATCATGGACTGAATATAAATAAACGATGCGCGATAACACAACTTTAGATAAGCTTTCTTGAAATTAGGAATTTCCTGGTATAGGACTTTGTCGAAATTCATGATCTATATATTGATATTAGGGGATCCAATTTGAAATGTATATTGCATGTGCCGTTTATTTTATAATTGTTTAAATTTTTTATATAAAAGAGAAAAACGAACCTGCAAATAAATCCAGTAGTTTTGCCACCTTTAAATACGGTCCTAGATAACTTTTGTCCTTAAAATAATTTTTAAAAATTATTTTTCATATTTAGAAATCCTAGGAAAATTAGGATAAATAATAAATAGAATTTCAAGTCTACAATGAAAAAAATATATATCAAACCGAAGAACGGTTTTGAACTTATGACACTTTTAGTCAATATTTTTTTCCTGAAATCTGAAAACAGTTTTAATCGATCAACTTTCAAGACGCATAACTCGGTCTAACGATATCCCAATTAAACAAACTCAGGTGTTTTGGACATCTATATCGAAAGATATAGATTTTCTTAGTTGTAATTATTTACTGAAAACCAACGTAAAATAAAGAAAACCGCGTTATAATATTAAGTGATGAATCTGGACAGGATCTATCCTGCTTCGCACATTGTTTTTAAATAGAACATAACTCGAACACTCGATGTCCGTTCGTGAAAAAATTTAGATGTGTAGATGCAAAATTGATAGAGGTATAATTTCCTGTATATTAGATTACTTATAAATGTATGAAACAACTCGATATAGGCTTTACAATTTAACATATAGTTGTTGTCCAGAAATCTGAATTTCTGTTTTAAACGCTGATATTAAAATGATCATAAGTAGGGCTTCAGAAATCCAAATCGCACTAATATTAGTGTTTTGGATAAGTATCTGAAAGACCTACAATTTTCTAATAATTTTTGTAACCTGAAACCCGATAAAAATCAACTCAAACTGTGTTTTAAAAATATGTAACGGTGCTGAAATGATTCTGATCTGTTTTGCATGACGATATGAAAACATGTATATCTCCCAAACCGGTAGTCGTATTTAGACGAGACTGGAACTCACGTGTGCATAACACTTAAGGCTATGTTTTCATTTATATTCTAACTTCAAATGACTTTATTAACTAGTCGTACATATCACATATTTACACCACTGTTTTTGGACGTTACTTGAATACTTATCTCATATCATGTTCTGTGATTGCTTATCTATTTTTCTCTATATGACTTGTGATTAAACCATTATATGTTAGAATTGACTTGATCATGACACGACACAATCATGAATATTTGAACCCAATATGTACATTTGACTAGACTTGACCCGAACCATGAATACGTAATGACTTGACATGAATACATGAACAATTGACTTGAATACTTGAACTCGACTCGATACATGAATTATACGCTTTTATGTATTCATGGATTTTGGCAAGACTTATAACTTTAACCACAGACTAATATACGCGGGGCGTTGGGGTAGTTTGAGTATGATTCTAATGAATCTCAGGAGTCCCATTACCAAAATAACGTTGCTGTGGTACCGGGCTGAAACGGTACAAATAATGTTGCTGTGATACCGGGTTGAAACGGTACATCATGAATTCATGAATGAAGGCCCGTGTTTTCGAGCCCCTGGATGATAACCTGTTGGGTTTGGAATACTTCAATAACAATTGAAGTCCCGCTATTTTGGTGTCGTCATTCTTTATCCCTGGACGATAGTCCTGGGTTCGAGAATACTCTTGAGATTGGTTGACATTCACACTTGAACTCACGTTAGTTATTTTTACCCTTTCAGAGACCTTGTAGGACACCTACATTCGTTTCATGTTCACTATACCTATACTTCACAGCCATGTTATACTTGTTTGCCATATTGATATAGTTGACATACACATTATCATGCACGCTACCATACTTATTTACATGTTCATGATTTATATCCATGCTATATCATATATCATTTTACACCTTGCCTTTCATTTATATACATCATGCCATCCTTTTGGGTACTTACTGAGTGTTAGTTCGCTGACGGGCATTCCACACATCTTTCTTTCTTTCTTGGAATGTTCGTCAGGTGGTATTGAGACAGAGGAGATAGAAGAGGTCGAAGCGGAGTACAACCAGTTCGTATCATAACCGGACGCCTAGTTTCATTCAGCTTTTCATTTCATTTCAGCTTATTTATTTATGCCTCCTTGTTAAAGTTTATCATGTTATCGTATCTTGTTTTCAGATATTTTGTCAATAGCGAATCTTGAATGTAATAAATCAAAATTAAATTTCATTCTTTTGTTTATTCTTGTTAGTTTATGCTGCTTATATACGCTTAGCGTATTTATTTCGAGAAATGACCTTCTTAAAATAAATGCGTTGTAGGCCTCGTCGCGTGCCGTTACCACTCTTTTAGGAAGCGGGGTATGACATTCCCTCTGGCTACACGCTCCGTCTATCCAGGAAGGTCGAACGGGAAGACCAGGCACATGGCAATGAGATTGCCCTGTATATGGAAGCGTTCCGAGCTGGAATGCGTATGCCTTTCTCACCCGAGATTTGTGCAGTCCTTCACTGTTTTCAACTTGCCCCAGAGCCGCTAACACCAAATTCTTAGAGGATTCTCCTCGGATTCCTGATCCGGCTTAAAATCTATTGAATCCTCTTCAATTTAGGGCTTCTCTTTCCCTTTCTCTACTATAAAAACCATACGTGTACCGAACAAGTCAAGTTGGATATACTTTTCTTTTAAAAGGCTTAAGGATAAGGCGGCCGAGTTAGGGGTAGTGGTCCTCCATTATTCTATCTATGAGTGGAAGGAAAAGTTCATCTTCATCGGTCTTCTGAAAGGAAAGGAGTGGCCGGTGCCTACTGAGTGGCATATGGCAGATTTCCCGAAGGCCAAGATATCGAACACCCCGGAGGAGGGGATCGTGTCCCAGTGGGAGCCGATCCAGCGCGCCGACGTCTTGCTTTCTGAGCAAGCCCTGCGGTAGGCGGGACTCAGTCCCGCGTGCTTCATAGGTAAGTTAGGTCTTAGCCGGTCAATTTGGACTAGGTGTATTTTGTTGTTTTTGTTACTAACCCTTTTTTGTTTCTCGCCGCGGAGCCTATGGACCGGTCGAAGATAATGGCCGTCTTGGCCGCCAAGGTACAGGGCAGGAAGATCGACAGTACTGGCTCATCTAAGATCACATCGAGCATGGCTCCCTGCCAGGGGCCCTCAGCAAAGACCGACGTCCCTCCACCTGTCCCCAAGGAGCGCAGGAATAGCGGGCAGAAACATATCCGGGAACAGGTTCCCCGGGTAAGGCCGGAGGCGTCTTCTTTTGCCGAGTCTCCGGCCGAGAGGATCAAGAAGGTGATTTCCCGGCCGTCTCCGGTCGGGATACATATACAGGAGGGCGACTTCTGTCTCGAGGTGTCATCAGGGCTATCCATGGCCAACAGCCTGCTGACGGATATGGAGAAAGCGGCGGAGGCCAAGATACCTCGGGATACCATGAAATCCCAGGTCGCTGCGACAGCCCAGGAGGCCGTCCAGGTTGGTGATTTCTCCCTATATTCTTCAATTAATTTTTCTCATGTTTAGTCCCTGACGAATGTTATCTACTTTTTTCTACAGGTTTTTCAACACTGTACCCTCCTGGCCGCCATGGAGGTCGAAAAAGTTGCCCCGGCAATAAAAAAGCCGGGGAAACATCTTCACGCGACGAAGAAATCCTCACAAAGATGAAGGAGACTGAGGAAAACGATGCCTCCCTCGAGACGCGATTGCTCTCAGAGGAGGTATAAGCCACCAGGGTGAAGAAGTCCTACCGGGCTTTGACTGAGTCCAACCGGACCCTCCAGGATCAGGTCGGTGAAGTAAACGTGCTCTTTGATGCCATAAGGAAGCAAAGAGACTCATTCAAGGAGGATACCCGGACAACCAATGAGGCAGGGAAAAGAGCTGAGGAGAAGGCGGAGAAGGCTGTGGAGGACTACAAGATGTCCAACCAGTTCTACGTCGACCTCGCTGATTCCGTGGCCGTTGGATGGATTAATTCTCTCGATGACGTTAAGGAGACGATGCCCGAATTCGACAACCAGGAGCTGTTCAGTTGATAAAACTGCACATTTGTATTACATTTTTCCTACCATTTTCATATTAAAAAGGACTTTATTATAATATATTATACATATGAGGGTTTATGTGTAAAAACACCATTTTCCATGTGTTGATATATTATAATTATCTTTTGGTAGGAAAATGTATGCAAATAAATCTATTGACCAAATCCTAGTAGAAATAAGCCTACTAAATATTATTTGAGATTATTATGCAGAATTTTCCAAGTTGTTATGCAGAATTTATCAAACAAATCAATTTGTTGAAGAAAACTTGCTAAATTAAGAAGCAAAACTTGGAGACCAAGTCTGGAAGCAACCGAGAGAAGATTTCTGAATTCTGAAGGTGCCTAGGATTGCCACATGTCACAAGATGCAAGCACAAGAAAACTCATAAAGAGATCTCACCCTTTGAGCGCGGATCCGCGGCCCTAGCCCCCATTTGCCGTGGATCCGCCGCACTTCTAGGGAATTGGGAAGCAAGATTTTTTGGCATAAATCTATGATGAATTTTACCAAGTTTTCAACAATAAGATTCTGGCTTTGCACTATAAAAGAGCACCGAGAGCCTCTTGGAAAAGACATCAAGCCGAAGAGATCACGAAGCCCCAGACGCTTACGCATCCAGGCTGATCATCAACTGTTCATCTACCTCCTTAGGAAAGATCGAGAAGCAACTAGTTTGTAATCATTTTCTACGGAATAAAAGTGTAGATTGTTCAGTTGATTAATAAAGGTAGTTATTTTATTTAATTCTTTTGCATTTTACATTATGTTTTCCCTCTCTTTCTTTTCATCTTCTTATCCCAACATGCGCGAGTAATTCTCCGCTTGTTAGGGTTCGTAGGATTAGGGTAGGCTAATGGACGATGAAAATAATTAAATCCTTTTTAAGTCCTATAAAGTTTAGGAACTTTATCAAAAGAATCATTAACATCCTAATCGGGCACGCTAGCAATTCTTTGCTAGTTCCGACCGCGATTAGAGATTAGATTAATGATTGTTTTGGTAAAGACTAGATATGAACGGAGTTCCGTGTCGAGATAAGGGTTAAGAGTGGGATTCCTTTTCCCTCCAGAAACCCTAATCTACACGCATCACCGTCGTTCTAGTTCTAAATCTATTAATGGATAAAAAGGGTAATTTTTAATTAATCATTCATAACTACTAAATCCTAACGAACCCTACAAGCCCTCTTATTATATTAACTATATTCCTAAAATAATCTAGATCTATATTTTTGCATTCTTGCTTTACGTAGATCTAGAAACCATTCTACAACATTCTTATTTCTTCCTCCTTTCTCAACACATTTAAAGTAAGAGTAAAAGATTCAACGTTTCCCTGAGGACGACCCGTACTCATCTCGGTCTAGCTACACGCGATACCGTTATTGATTGCGGTTAATTACAAACTACAAACACTCTTTCGTATCAATCAAATGGCGCCGTTGCCGGGGATACGTGCGTAATTTTTTATTTTTACTATTTGTGTTGAATTCTTAGACGAGTCATATCATTATTAACACAAAACTGCAAATTGCATATTTAACGATTTGTGCGTGAATTTTTGCAAGGAGATCTGGAGACACAGAATTAAGGGGAACAGGGAACAGAGACATTTTTAGAGATCCAGAGGAGCACAGAAGGCTATACAAAAATTTTCATCAAGTGATCCCTCTGCCACGCGGCGGAACCGCGGCATAAAGGCACTTTGTGCGGCGGAATCGCGGCAGGATAGAAGAGTTAGGGCCACAGAATTCTCTGGTATCTTTCTTAACTCCTTCTCTCTCCCCTCAAATCCAATAAAATCTATTTTCTGCAGGATTCTTTGCTTGCGCCGCTCAAAAATCTTTTTGCAAAAGTTTTGTGATTGGTTTTGTTTTGCATAATTAACACGGACTCTAAGGGGCAAAGACCAAATCAAGATTAGGTGGGGATTTCATCACCCTTCCTAAGCCCCACAAATCACAAACCGAGCATATAGATCAACCCTTCATTAATTTAAAAAATATCTAGACCAGACTCTAAGGACTGTCGCGCTCAATAAGGACAGAGGAAGGTCGTGGGTAATCTATTGTTTATCCGCATTACTTTTGTAGTGCCTAGGCAAGTGTGACAAAGGCTAGTGGTTTTTAATTAGGCCCACGACGTGGTTCCTTCCCACTTCTCTGGCACTTATCTGGCTACAAGGGTAGTACGGAGGCGGTAGAGGATTGATCCTGCGGCTTGTCCTTTGGAAGTCTAGGAGCGGTCTAGAGACTGGACCTAGGTGACCTTAGTTCTAGGGTTGCTTGTGCATCTTAGGGTGATTTTTCTTGAGTCCCACTTTTTCAAAAACAAACCAATTTTTAAACCACACACACGCTGCCACTTGCACTAAATCCGCTTAGTGCATGCTCGGCTGGACACGGGATCCTAGTGCCCGTCTTGTCCGCGTTCCTGCTATCGACGCCGAAGTCGGTACTTCTTCATCTTCTTTTCCCCCACCACACACCACATCGACCGTGATGGACGGCACTCCATCTAATTATAACACCATGCTGCCACCGCCCGTAGGTGAGCAGAATCCACCGCGTATCTCTCTCCAAGAGAGATGCTATCCTATTCGTGGTCACTTTCCTACTTGCCTATCTCTTCCACCACCTAACGGGGATAATTTCGAAATTAAACCCCACTACATCAACCTGCTGCCCAAATTTCACGGGCTTGAGTCGGAAGACGCGTACGTTTTCATCACCAAATTCGAAAACGTATACGCAATGATGGGTACTTCACAATTGACTTTAGATGCTATGCGCTTACGTCTTCTCCCATTCACACTGTGTGACTAGGCAGAAAAATGGCTTTACAATACTGCCGCACACTCTATCGCTAATTGGGATGAATTCGTCGGAGCATTTCTTAAGAAGTTTTACCCAAATCATAAGACTGCCCACATTAGGAGCGAGATCAACCAGTTCACCCAGCTTCCCAATGAACCATTTTGGAAGTGCTTTGAACGTTTCAAAGATCTGCTTGTCCAATGCCCCCATCATGGAATACAAAGATGGGATTTATATCGGATTATATATGAGGGCATTAATCCAACGACAAAGCAGATGCTTGAAACAATGTGTCAATGCAATTTCATGTCTAAAGATGACGGTGAAGCATGGAAATATCTGGAAGATCTCGCAGAAAGCACTTTGCAGTGGGAAAGCGTAAGACCACCTTCAACTAAGGGAGGTATTCACCAGCTCGATGTTTCTATCGCTGTAAAAGCCGAAATGGCAGCGATACAGAAGAAACTCGATGCTATTGAGAACAAATTCTCATCATTCTCCCTAAATCAGGTCACGCTTCCTAAGACCGTCTGTGGTTGCTGTTCGGATCCTTCGCACTTAACGGAAGAATGCCCTATGAATGCATCGTTTCAGGCTAATGTTGCTTTTCAGCAGCGACCTAGAAACGACCTTTATTCTTCCACATACAATCAAGGATGGAGGAATCATCCTAACTTTTCTTGGAATCAAAACCAACAAAGCAATTATCAAAGACCTCCTCCACAGCAACCACAACCACAGAATCAGCCCCCTTTTCAGTCACAGAATTTCCAAAATCCGACCAACATTTCTACACCACAAGTGGCCGGTACTGACAAATCACTTGCACAAACCTTGGATATGTTCATGAAACAATCCAAGCAAAATTCGGCTGAGATGAGGTCTTCTATTGATACCTTAACGAAAAACTCCGCCTCCCATGGTGAGAGTATTAAATCAATAGAAAACCAAATCGCACAGTTAAACGCCGCAATGAGTGCGAGAGAGAAAGGGAAACTCCCATCTCAACTCATACCTAATCCTGGCCACTCACAAAGTTATAATGTGAGTGTTGTTACCACGTTGAGATCGGGAAAAGTGCTGAATAACCGAGTGGGTGAGCAGTGTGATGATAGTGACACCAATGATACCCCTTCTTCTTCTTTTTCCCCTAATTCGTCTAATCTCCCACCTTCACCCGAGCCTATTCTCCGTTTTCTCCAAGGCTCGAACCCTTCGCCCATTTCACCAAATCTATCTAAGTCGATTCCCACTCCAGTTTTAGGATCGAATTCGTCCCCACAATCCTCTCCAATGTTGGACCAAACCCTTATTGATAAAGCACCTTACCCAAACAGGTTAAGAGGCAACAGACCAAGTCCACAAATGGAGAAGATTGTGGAAATTTTTAAGCAAGTTAACATAAACATTCCTCTCCTAGATGCTATTCAACAAGTTCCGTCATATGCGAAAATCTTAAAGGACTTATGCACTAGGAAGAGAAAAGTTCAAGTACCTAAAAAAGTTTTCCTTGCGGGTAATGTGAGCACTGCTTTTACACAACAACTACCCAAGAAACGAAAGGATCCCGGAAGTCCTACAATTTCTATTTTCATTGGGGGTAAAAATATTAATCGTGCTCTACTCGATCTAGGTGCTAATGTTAACTTGCTTCCGTATTCGGTTTATGAGCAATTAGGGATCGGAGAGTTAAAACCAGCGCATTGCACTCTTCAAATGGCCGATCGATCTATCACCCAACCAAGGGGTGAGCTAGAGGATGTGTTAATCAAAGTCGGGGAATTCATATTCCCCGTGGACTTTATTGTTTTAGATACACAACCTGTAGCAAACCCACGCAATCAAATCCCGGTGATACTCGGTCGACCCTTTTTGGCTACTTCCATCGCAGTAATCAATTGTAGAAACGGCTCTATGACCCTATCCTTTGGAAAGAAGTCAATTGAGCTTAACATTTACAAGTTGGGAAGTGAACCCTCCGAACCCTATGCTTATGTGTGTTCTGTCGAATTAATGGATGTTGACAGCAGCGAATTTGATCAACCTCATGATACAGACTCTTTTCACCCAACCATTTACTCTTCCACCGAGTTGTCCGGGTCAACATCTAATGAGGAACCTTATATTGAGTCTGACGATCACCCCATTTTTTCTGATGACATTATTTTTCGGGGTATCGATGAAAGCTTTAAGGAAATTTTCGCTGATGAACTCGCATTTTTACAAGACACGGGTGTTGAGATGAATCAACTCCAAGATAAAGAAATTGGAACTCCACCCCCTCTTTTGGATAATCATGATAATGCGAGTAATCCATCATCACTATCACTGTATCGTCTCTCCAAATTGAGATGCGATCCTTTTCCATTATACCTCTTGTCAACTCCCCACTTCCTCTTGTCGAAAGGTGACATATTCTTCCACCAACCTTGGTACTTCATTGATAAAATTTTTGAATGGTTGGTGTTGACCTTCGGTCTTTGCAAAGCTTGGCATTGACCAATAACCTTGACCCCCTCATATGATTTTTAAAAGATTAAAATTGTTTAACTCATGTTTGGGGGAGGGGTAGTATATTTTGGTTCTTGAAAGAAAATGATTTTTACAAAATTGTGAGCCTAAAATAAGTTTGGGGGAGGATTTTCACTTTCATATATTCTTGCCCCCATTAATAATTTCCTCCCAAGTTTACAGGTTTTTGAGCTTAACGGATGACATCAGTGAGGACACTGCTGTAAACAGGTTTGGGGGAGGTTTGTGCTTATTTACACATCAATTTGCATCATATTTTGCATAAGCACAACATTTTCAAAAATTTTAAATTTCTTTTTCCTTTTATAACAAAAGAGTAGAAAGTGAAAAATTACATCCAAAAGATAGGAATAGTTTAAGAAAACCAAGAAAATTAGAAGTTTTCTTAAACGAACTAGTAATAAGTAGTTATGAGCTGTTGTCCCAAGGGTTAGTAAAATGAAGGAAGTCACTAATCTGAGGATAAAAATAAGTCTAAAAAATAGTTTCTATTCTGGAAGCCAAACATTTGAATGTTGATACCCTACTAATGCACTTACACACGTCTTGAAACTCGGGATAGTAGAGGATACCTTGAAATGCTCTTGTCTAAAAGCCAATGTATGAAGGAAATAAAAAAAAATGAAGAAAATATAAAAATGGTGAAAAGAAAAAAATGAACACTGGTTTTGTTATCGCCAAGGCAGCAATAAAAAAATATAGCGAGGGTGCCTCTTCACCTAGTGCCCTAAGGCCAACTGGTCTGGGAGTCACTGCTAAGCCTTAGGTGGTGCAAGACGAGGAAAATATTATCACCTAATCAGCAAGCACATGAGTAATCGGTCGGTTAGTACCTCGAGAAGTATTAACGGTCGCATGAAAATGTGTGAGCAAATCTAAATATTCATACAATTAAAAAGTACTAAGGTAGATGGACAAGAGTATGATAGCTTGAATTGAATTCTCCGAGTGTAGGATGTCCATTTCACACACGTGGGGTTATATGATCAATGTTTGGATGAAAGGTAGGAATGAAGAATAAAGACGATGTTTTATTGAGGGATAATGTGATTTCGAACATTTTTTCATGACTATTAAGATAGGGCTCATGACAGCTGAAAAGCTAGTATAGTTGGAAACTCTTCTTTTCAAGGCCTTTCTTTTATGGTTCTTATCTTTATATGTAAATTTCACCATCTTTCTTTTGTTATAGGATTTTGTGGGTGTAATCCGCTGAAAACCCTCTGGAGACAACACTCCTCCTACTAGGGACACCTAGAGGTTTAACGGCCTGTTGCACGTGCTCAGTGCAATCGTGTTTGCCTACGAAAGTGTGCTTAGTTTTCTCCTTTCCTTTTCTCCTCTTGAATAAACTAGTTTGCTCGGGACGATCAAAGATAAGTTTGGGGGTATTTGTTCAGTTGATAAAACTGCACATTTGTATTACATTTTTCCTACCATTTTCATATTAAAAAGGACTTTAATATAATATATTATACATATGAGGGTTTATGTGTAAAAACACCATTTTCCATGTGTTGATATATTATAATTAGCTTTTGGTAGGAAAATGTATGCAAATAAATATATTGATCAAATCCTAGTAGAAATAAGCCTACTAAATATTATTTGAGATTATTGTGCAGAATTTTCCAAGTTGTTATGCAGAATTTATCAAACAAATCAATTTGTTGAAGAAAACTTGCCAAATTAAGAAGCAAAACTTGGAGACCAAGTCTGGAAGCAACCGAGAGAAGATTTCTGAATTCTGAAGGTGCCTAGGATTGCCACATGTCACAAGATGCAAGCACAAGAAAACTCATAAAGAGATCTCACCCTTTGAGCGTGGATCCGCGGCCCTAGCCCCCATTTGCCGCGGATCCGCCGCACTTCTAGGGAATTGGGAGGCAAGATTTTTTGGCATAAATCTATGATGAATTTTACCAAGTTTTCAACAATAAGATTCTGGCTTTGCACTATAAAAGAGCACCGAGAGCCTCTTGGAAAAGACATCAAGCCGAAGAGATCACGAAGCCCCGACGCTTACGCATCCAGGCTGATCATTAACTGTTCATCTACCTCCTTAGGAAAGATCGAGAAGCAACTAGTTTGTAATCATTTTCTACGGAATAAAAGTGTAGATTGTTCAGTTGATTAATAAAGGTAGTTATTTTATTTAATTCTTTTGCATTTTACATTATGTTTTCCCTCTCTTTCTTTTCATCTTCTTCTCCCAACATGCGCGAGTAATTCTCCGCTTGTTAGGGTTCGTAGGATTAGGGTAGGCTAATGGACGATGAAAATAATTAAATCCTTTTTAAGTCCTATAAAGTTTAGGAACTTTATCAAAAGAATCATTAACATCCTAATCGGGCGCGCTAGCAATTCTTTGCTAGTTCCGACCGCGATTAGAGATTAGATTAATGATTGTTTTGGTAAAGGCTAAATATGAACGGAGTTCCGTGTCGAGATAAGGGTTAAGAGTGGGATTCCTTTTCCCTCCAGAAACCCTAATCTACATGCATCACCGTCGTTCTAGTTCTAAATCTATTAATGGATAAAAAGGGTAATTTTTAATTAATCGTTCATAACTACTAAATCCTAACGAACCCTACAAGCCCTCTTATTATATTAACTACATTCCTAAAATAATCTAGATCAATATTTTTGCATTCTTGCTTAACGTAGATCTAGAAACCATTCTACAACATTCTTATTTCTTCCTCCTTTCTCAACACATTTAAAGTAAGAGTAAAAGATTCAACATTTCCCTGAGGATGACCCGTACTCATCTCGGTCTAGCTACACGCGACACCGTTATTGATTGCGGTTAATTACAAACTACAAACACTCTTTCGTATCAATCAGGAGCTCTGCATGAGGTACCCCCTCCCGAAGGAAGAGCCAAATGACGGAGATGCCGGGCAGGAGAGCGGTGAGGAGACCTTGGCCGAGAAGACTACTTGAAGCCGCCGCTCTCTCTGCTCTCTTTCTTTTCCTTTTATTTTCTATTGTAAGCCTTCAGGCAATTTTGCAATAATTTTGTAAAGCCGAGGAGCTCATAATACCCTGTACATAATTTCAAAATCAATGAAGTATTTTTGCTTGTCTGTAATGTGTCTGATTGGAAATATTTCAATTTTATTTTTATTTTTCCAAGTATGGATAGACCGGTGTCCTCCCTCATCCCGGAGACAACGTAATGTAAGTCGAGCGAACACTAGGTTTATTCTTCCAAGTGCAGATAGATCGGTGTCCCCCCTCACCCCGGAGAAGATGTAACGTGAGTCAAGCGGACATTAAGTTTATTCTTCCAGGTATAGATAGACCGGTGTCCTCTTGGAGACTTTAGTAACTCGGACTAAACTTTGTAAAGCTCGATGATATCCCCTCTTCGGATTCGAGGGCAATTAGAGGTGGGCCGGCTATCGACCGTGGACAACCCTTCTTTACTTGGGCTATGTAGGAGTCTGCCTACTTCGATTATGCATGCCGGGTAGGATTCTGTTCATCATGAATGGGTGCCCTACGGTGGGCGCCCTACCAATGTAGGGACTTGGGATTCACAGTTTAGGCCAAGCGGGAATTTACTCGTTGTGAATTGGTCGGGTAGGAAGCTACCCAGCAGCCTCGAGAGAGGGCTTCCGATCCACAGTTTGGGCCAAGCAAGAATCTACTCACTGTGAACTGGCCGAGCAAGAAGCGACCCAGTGGCCTCGTGATAGGGCTTCTAACTCACAGTTCGGACCAAGCAGGATTCTACTTGCTACAAACCGGTCGAGCGGGAAGCTACCCAGCGGCCTTATAAGAGGTCTCCTGATCCACAGTTTGGTCCGAGCATGAAACTACTTTCTATGAATTGGCTGGGCAGGAAGCTACCCGGTGGCCTCGTGAGAGGTATTCTGATCCACAGTTTGGGTAGAGCAGGAATCTATTCGCTGTGAACTGGCCGGGCAGAAAGATACCCAGCAGCTTCATGAGAGGGCTTCTAACTCAAAGTTCGGACCGAGCAGGAATCTACTTGTTGCGAACTGGTCGGACAAGAAGCTACCCAGCAGCCTCATGAGAGAACATCTGATTTACAGTTTGGGCCGAGCGGGAATCTACTCGTTGTGAATTGGCCGGGCAAAAAACTACACGGCGGCCTCTTGAGAGGGCTTCTAAGCAATGGAAGGTAAGATCGCTATGACGTTGACTTTTGCATCTCCCAAATTCCCGGTGCCACGTGGCGCATGGTAGGTATCTTGAGATCCGT
Source organism: Agapanthus africanus (assembly GCA_030015575.1). NCBI lineage: Eukaryota > Viridiplantae > Streptophyta > Magnoliopsida > Asparagales > Amaryllidaceae > Agapanthus > Agapanthus africanus. The sequence goes on from JASDDO010000019.1 coordinate 318,040,498, forward strand.
GCGTATCTCCTGATGGCATTGTTCAATCTTCTCGGATCCGTATGAAAAGGAGGCGGCCAATGGCCGGAAGCCGTGTGGCAACGCTTCACCCGATGGATGTGATACTCCATAATCCGCGCTTTGGCGGGAGAGAATCTCGACCGTAGGGGAATTTTCGTTGAGGTTATAAATAGAGGAGTCTTAGCCTCTTCTTAGGTATTTCTGTCGATTTGGTTTTAGCTGTCTTCATCTCCTGTCTTTTTACTTTCTCCGACCTTCGTTGTCAATCGTTTTCCGATGGCCGGCAACAAGTATAACATCTGAGATATCGTATCCCGCGACGATGTCTACTACTACGACTATGATAGTTCTGAGGCGACATACGAGGTTGTGATAGGTCGGCTGGAACGTCATTATAGGCGGTTACTCCCACGCCGATCGTCTCTCCTACAGGTGCTTGTCTATGTGAATTTCTTTTATTATTTAAGACGAGTTGATAAAAAAAGAAGGGATTGTTGTCGTTTTTAAATTAAGATGGATAAAAAATTTATAATAGAAAGACTTGTAGGGTTTCTAGAACTTAGTAGTTAATGGATGAAAGTTTAGAAATGATTCATTTATCTTTTAATTGTTTAAAATTAAAGAGATAGCAATGAATGTGGATTAGGGTTTTTGGAAGGAATTAGGGTTTCCCACTGATGCCCCTTGTCCTTCCATTGATCTCTATTTATCTCAAGTTCTTAACAAAACAAGTATTAACTAATCTCAAACCGTGGTCATGACTATCATTAATTGATAGCGCACCCGGTAAGAGAGTTAACATTTATTTTGCTAAAGTTTGTAAACATTAAAATGTCAAAAGAAGCTAAGCGATTTTTCATCCATTACTCTACCATATCCTACAAACTCTATCAAGTGAGAAATTACTCGCTCATGATTATTAGCGATTTAAAATAGAGGTGGAAGATGAATGAAACCATATTAAAATCAGAAGTGCAGAAGTAATGCTGAATGTAATGCAGAAAAGTAATACGGAAAGTAAATGCGAAAAAGTAACGCGGAAAGTAAATGCGAAAAAATTAAAACAAAAGACTACATTTATTAATCAACTATTGCATTACAAAATTTCTCCTTAAAAAGGTAAATTATAAGAACCCTAGTTTTGCTCGTAAATCTCTCTCTTGAATTGAACTTTTGAATTTGGAATCTTGAATTCTGCTTTTTATAGACAGTTCTCGGTCTTTTATATAGTCTCTGAAACTAGAAACCCTAGATGTCATATAAGAGTAGGTGGCATTACGATCATGGCCCTGAATTTCCAGATCCTACGGCCACTACTCGACCACGGAACCATCGCCCAAACCCCCTATTGACCGCGGATCCGCTACCTTCCGGTGGGATTGTGACTTAGGGTTTTTTTTGGCTTTTTCTCTCGATATTTGGAGATCCTCTTGATATACAGATTCTGAAAATGTTTCTCTTAGTCTTTGCTGTTGCTAGATTCTTCAATTTACTTCTAATATTCACTATTAAAATAGGGGGTTGCCCCTACGGATATTGAAATCCGTAGGGGCAGATTTATATTGGCCCTACGGATTAATCCGTAGGGCTAAAAGGTTGCCCCTACGGGCCAAGACGTTCAAGAATAAAAATATTAATTCTTAATTTGGTGTTTGCCCCTACGGAGCCGCAAACCAAGGACCTACGGACAAATCCGTAAGGGCAACTAAATAGCGATTTAATAAAGGGCACAGATTGATCGCCTACGCCCCTTATCTCTTTCTCTCTCTCTCGATCGCGCGCGAACCAAAATCCCCAAATCATTCCCGCCGTTCTCATCGTCGCCACCGCCGTTCTCGTCGTCGCCACCGCCGTTCTCGTCATCGCCACCGCCGTTCAGGTTTATAAATCTTCAACTAAATTAAACAAATTTTTGATTATTTAGGGCTAGGGTTCATGGCTGGGGTTAGGGTTGCGGTTGGAGTTGGGGTTCGGCAGGGGTTGCGGTTGGGGTTGGGGTTGGGGTTAGGGTTGGGGTTCGGCTGGGGCTGGGGTTAGGGTTTGGCTTAGGGTTGGGGTTGGGGTTTAGCTGGGGCTGGGGTTAGGGTTTGGTTGGGGCTGGGCTGGGCTGGGGCTGGGGCTGGGCTGGGGCTGGGGCTGGGGTTAGGTTGGGGTTGGGGTAGGGCTGGGCTGGAGCTGGGTCTGGGGTTAGGGTTTGGCTTAGGGTTGGGGCTGGGGTTTAGCTGGGGCTGGGGCTGGGGTTAGGGTTAGGTTGGGGTTAGGCTGGGCTGGGGCTGGGGCTAGGGTTAGGTTGGGGTTGGGGTAGGGCTGGGCTGGAGCTGGGTCTGGGGTTAGGGTTAGGTTGGGGTTGGGGTTTGCTGAATTTGGCAAACCTGAGAGAAATTTCCAGCAATTTTAGCCTAGTTTGATTACTAAAATTATTGTTGATCGAGAAAATCTTGGGTCCTTCTAATCAAACATTGTTTGTTACTATATGTCAACGAGTACTGATAAAAGAAAAAACCGATTTCAAGTGGAAATTAGGTATGTACAATGTTCTAATATAATTTGTATTTCTTGCCATCATCAAACATATAAAAATAATATATGAAATGGAAAATAAATAAATAAATAATCAAAGCTTTGGCATGTATGTAAAATCCCTTGTTACTTTTTCTTGGTTGCCCAACTTTGAAAATTCTATCTATTAAATTAGACATACTCTAAAAAGAATGATATTGCAAGAATTTGACTTGGTGGAGACTTGTATCATTAATAGAAATATGAAAGTGTAAGGACGTTCTTTACATTCGATAGGGTTCGGTTGGGGTGGGGCTGGGGCTAGCTAGGGCTTGGGTTTCATCACCTGATATAGCGAAATACAAAGCGTACTTCAGTACACCCGACCTCATTGAGTTTCCTATTGAAGTTCCCGGTCAAACGGCATATGCATATTTTTATTCGCCATGAAATCCCAATTATCAAGCTACCGAGGACGAAAAGCCACCTTTGTTAGTCGTGGGTCATGGTAATAGACTTGTCATTATAGATCATAGTCAATTGTTTTTCATATCATTTTCTTGATCCAGATGCTAATCAACTTGTTAATTAGTTACTGTTTTTATAACGTATTTGTCTATATTTGTTGACAGTGGCCATTCTTTTGGATGAACATGTTTTTTTGATGCATGTTTCAGTCATGTGAATTCATTTTTTGCGTATAACACTTTATGATATCACTATCCTACATTTGTAGTTTTAATTGTTGATTGTTATAGATGAATGCCATTGCAATAATAGTTTTCGGTTGATGAATGCTATTGCAATATAGGATGATCAGTTCTATCAATCTTGATCTCAATGGTTTAAAATCATGTTACACATATAACAAGAATACACACAAACGCATCATTAGAGAGTGATTCGAGATGTTCAAGTTAAAACCAATATATGAAACTCGATGATAATATGAAACCTTCATATTCTCATCGATACTAATATATGAAACTAAAAGCGTCACTTAGTCCCCGTCTATCTGTTAATATACGTGCGATGCTCGTCGTGACATAGAACTATACGAAGGTTGTTAAATATCGGACGGTATAGCTCGATACTAACAACCATCGTATAGTCTACGCGACGAGAAAATTCAATCGTATGGTAACCGATAGATTTGTCCCGTGTGGACAAGTTAAGAATGTATAAAGCAAACGCCTTCATTCACTAGTTATTTTCATCCGATTCGAGATATTTCGTCGGTACCTTTCCGCTGGTTCTTCGTGTGCAAAGATAGATTAGATGTTCATTTCAACGTTGTTTCACACCTTTGAAATGATTATCTATTCTATTACAGTGTACTCGGAGAACAGCGGGGAGGTGCTGCCGAAATTTACTCGAAACGGTTGAAAGCACAAGTGATGGGTATTCGCTCTATACATTCTTAATGGGATAGAAGCCTACCCCCGACAGCCGAAACACACGCATACAACAAGAATACACAACAAGCGCATAATTAGAGAGTGATTCGAGATGTTCAAGTTAAAACCAATATATGATAATATGAAACCTTCATATTCTCATCGATACTCATATATGAAACTAAAAGCGCCACTTAGTCCCCGTCTATCGGTTAACATACGTGCGATGCTCGTCGTGACATAGAACTATACGAAGGTTGTTAAATATCGGACAGTATAGCTCGATACTAACAACCGTCGTATAGTCTACGCGACGAGAAAATTCAATCGTATGGTAACCCATAGATTTGTCCCGTGTGGACAAGTTAAGAATGTATAAAGCAAACGCCTTCATTCACTTGTGTTTTCATCCGTTTTGAGATATTTCGTCGGTACCTTTCCGCTGGTTCTCCGTGTACAAAGATAGATTAGATGTTCATTTCAACGTTGTTTCACAGCTTTGAAATGATTATCTATTCTATTACAGTGTACTCAAAGAACAGCGGGGAGGTGCTGCCGAAATTTACTCGAAACGGTTGAAAGCACAAGTGATGGGTATTCGCTCTATACATTCTTAATGGGATAGAAGCCTACCCCCGACAGCCGGAACACACATATACATCAAGAATACACAACAAACGCATAATTAGAGAGTGATTCGAGATGTTCAAGTTAAAACCAATATATGATAATATGAAACCTTCATATTCTCATCGATACTCATATATGAAACTAAAAGCGCCACTTAGTCCCCGTCTATCGGTTAACATACGTGCGATACTCGTCGTGACATAGAATTATACGAAGGTTGTTAAATATCGGACAGTATAGCTCGATACTAACAACCGTCGTATAGTCTACGCAACGAGAAAATTCAATCGTATGGTAACCCATAGATTTGTCTCGTATGGACAAGTTAAGAATGTATAAAGCAAACGCTTTCATTCACTTGTGTTTTCATCCGTTTCTAGATATTTCGTCGGTACCTTTCCGCTGGTTCTCCGTGTACCAAGATAGATTAGATGTTCATTTCAACGTTATTTCATAGCTTTGAAATGATTATCTATTCTATTACAGTGTACTCGGAGAACAGCAGGGAGGTGCTGCCGAAATTTACTCGAAACGGTTGAAAGCACAAGTGATGGGTGTTCGCTCTATACATTCTTAATGGGATAGAAGCCTACCCCCGACAGCCGGAACACACACATACATCAAGAATACACAACAAACGCATAATTAGAGAGTGATTTGAGATGTTCAAGTTAAAACCAATATATAATAATATTAAACCTTCATATTCTCATCGAAACTCATATATGAAAATAAAAGCGCCACTTAGTCCCCGTCTATCGGTTAACATACGTGCGATAATTTATTCTTTTCAACGACAAACGCACACACAAAGCATATACACGGATTTTCTCCTTTGTCAATAACTATCCCGTTCTTATATTTCTCAATATAGTCAGCATAACCTACAATTTATATGTTATACGGTCTAACATGGCCCATGAGTACGTCAGAGTTAAGGACTGGATGTATGTGGATTGGAAACAACGTATGCAACCTAAGTTTGTCGCAGGAGTTGCTGTTTTCCTTGAATTTGCACGCGCACATAATAAGATCATAATAGAGAAGATTCTCTGTCCGTGCGATAGATGTGGCAATAAGTACTGTCAGAAGGTAGAATTGGCAGAGCTTCATATTGTAAAACATGGGTTTACTAGATTTTATACAACTTGGAAATATCACGGGGAAGGAGAAGAATGCAGTACTGTGGCAGAAGAAGAAGGAGAACACAATAATGCAGCAGGAGAAGAAGAAGAATTCGGTAATGCGGCAGAAGGAGAAGACGGTAATTTATTTCCATCAGAAGAAATGGAGGATATGGTAGAGGCTGCCCTAGGTGAGTCTATTCGTACCGAAGATGACATTCCTTCAGGTCAAGGACCGCGTGCGGATAAATATGAAAATTTCATGAATGATTCTAGGAAACCAATTTATGAGAATGCGAAGTATTCCACCCTCTCATGGTTCGTCCAACTTTTCCAGATTAAGTGTCTAAATGGATGGAGCAACAAGTCATTCACAATGCTTCTTTCGTTCTTGAAAGATTCTATGCCTCCGGGAAATAATGTGCCCGACAGCTGGTACGAAGCCCAGAAGATGATGTCTGATTTGGGTCTAAAGTGCGAGAAGATTCAAGCATGTCCTAAAAATTGCGTGTTGTACCGGAAAGAGAATTCAGATTTGAAAAAGTGTCCAACATGCGGAGAGGCCGGGTATAAGCCGGAAGATTCTGATAAGAAGCCTGATATACCTGTGAAGATAGCATGATACTTTCCCATAACACAGAGGCTACAGAGGCTATTCAGGTGCAAGAAAACAGCCGAGGCAATGATTTGGCATCACCGTGCTCCTCCAAGCGAAGATGGAAAAATGAGCCATCCAAGAGATTCACCGGCATGGAAGGATTTCGATAGGAGGCACGCAATATTCAGTAGCGATCCTCGTAATGTCCGGCTCGGACTGGCTACTGATGGCTTCTGCCCATTCAACTATATGGCTGGAAGTCACAGCACATGGCCCGTTGTAATGATAATTTATAATCTGTCGCCTTGGTTGGCTATAGACCAATCATACTTTATGATGCCTCTTCTTATCGACGGACCAAACTCACCGGGGAACAATATCGACGTCTATCTCCGACCTCTGATCGAGGAGTTGAAATCTTTGTTCATTGATGGTGTAGAGACATATGACGCAAACACAAATACAACCTTCATACTGCGTGCGGCTTTAATGTGGACAATTAATGACTTTCCTGCGTATGGAATGCTATCAGGTTGGTCCGTACATGGTCACAAAGCATGTCCTTATTGCCATGAACACACAACATCGAAATTCTTGAATTTTAGAAAGAAGGTTTGTTATTGCGGCCATCGACGTTTCCTGCCTCCAGACCACCCCTATAGGTTAGACACGGTTCACTTTGATGGTCATCAGGAGCTTCTTGGACCTCCATCCCCATTGTCCAGAGAGGACGTGACTGCTAAATGGGATGGTTACAATAACATGACCTTCGGGATGGATCCGACGAAACAGGTCAAACCACCATATTGGAACAAGTTAAGCATTTTCTTCGAGCTTCCGTACTGGTCTACAAATTCAGTGTGTCATTGTCTGGACGTCATGCATATAGAGAAGGGAGTATCAGAGCACATACTTAACTTGCTTCTTTGTAAAGACGGGAAATCGAAAGACAACATGAATGCTCGGATGGATCTACAGGAGTGGGGAATAAGAAGTGAATTGCACTCTAGACCGGTAGCGGGTAAACCGGGCAAGTTTGTACTTCCCATTGCCGCTTATCATATGTCACAACCGGAGAAGAAAAGATTCCTGCAGGTGTTGCATGATTTGAAAGTCCCCACAGGTTTCTCATGATCATTCAGCAAGAAAATAAAAATTGTGAAGGGCAAGATCGATGGGCTGAAAAGTCATGATCACCATGTTATCGTGGAGCACCTTCTTCCATTAGCCCTCAAGACTTCTCTCCCCGACTCGGTTGGTCTAGTAATCAACGACCTATCTTGTTTTTTCAGGGAGTTATGTGCTAAAACACTGGAGGTGGTGACGCTGGATAAACTAGAAAATTCTATTGCGTTGATACTTTGCAAGTTTGAGCGTATTTTCCCACCGTCATTCTTCGATATCATAATACACTTGACGGTTCATCTTGCAACTGAGGCGAAGTTAGCCGGACCGGTACAATATCGATGGATGTATCCCGTCGAGAGGTACGTGTAATTTTTCGTTTCGCGCAATTTATAAATTTATTGTTGTCCTGTATGCCCGTATTTATTTATTCAACATATTTTCATTAGGTACCTCTACACTCTTAAGAAGTATATACGCAATAAAAATCGACCAGAGAGTTCTATCATGCAAGGTTATCTTCTTGATGAAGCAACCACATTTTGTTCCCGCTATCTGGACGAGAACATTGAGACAAGGCTTAACCGACCACGAAGAATTCAAGACGGGCCATATGGTAAAGCCGAGTATAAGAGGGTAGACACCATGTTTATCAACAAGATATACCGGTTTATCTTGCTTAATTGCGCATGTCTTGAACAAATTAGAGAGTAAGTTTTTTTGGATTAATTGTTATATCTGTGTTTGTGTGTGTATGAAATGATATAATATTAATGTCACCATTATTTGTCGAAAACAGAATTCATTTTAATGAGCTACGTGAGAGGCATCCTGATTGGAATGAAGAACAATTGGAAAAATATCATCAGGATAATTTTTGTGATTGGGTCACAGATCATATAAGTTATTCGAACAACATTTTATTTCTAGCAGTTTTAATCTAAACTTGTATAGTTGTGTATTTGTCGTAAAATTTGTTTTGTTAGATCCACGATCCGAACTTGTCTGCATCATTTGAGAGTGATTCAAGATGTTTAGCTCAATTTCCTAGTACGGAGGTTGCATATTACAAAGGATTTGGTGTCCTTGGATACAAATTCGAAGTTAAGGACATAGAAACATCTAGAACCACTCAGAATAGTGGGATTGCGACGGTAGGATCAGACGGTGTGATTTATTATGGGTACTTAAATTGTATACTCGGCATCCATTATCCCGGACGATCAGAACACTTTTATATATTCCAGTGTACTTGGTACGATACGCAAACCGATACGGACAGGTAGAGAAGCAATCTTGGGACTTGGAAAGATGAATATGGATTGACCAGCGTGAACACACTTCGATTTTACGGTCAGGAAGATCCGTTTATCTTTCCAAACCAAGCGTTCCAAGTATACTACTCATAGTGTTTGAAGCATCCGGGGTGGAGTGTTGTATGCCGATGGAAACCCAGAGATGTCTACGATGTCCCAGAATACGAGGACAGCGATGAGGACAAAGAAGAGAGAAGGCTTAAAGTGCTCCGCCCGTCTGTTTTGAAGGACGGGTTGTCTTTGACCGATCATGAAGTTACGTGGGCTAGAAATAACATCGACGATGAAATCCAAGTAAATATGTATAATGCACCCATGAAACGAAAAGGGTTATCTGTAATATTATATTATTACTTCACATTTTACGCTCTATACATATATAGTCAATACTTTTAATGATTGTCTAATGCGTCCACGAACCGTTTATCTAGATTTGATGACGATGTCGGGAGCAGCGAGGGGCGGCAGGAGATCCAGCCGCGGCAGAGGCAGAGGCAGAGGCAGAGCGGTTCTGCCGCCCGGAGAGCTTCGTAGGGAGCTTCAGAGGGCCGGTCTTGCACCCATATCGGAGACCCCTACGGATGCCTCCGTCCGTGTGGATTTTGCCACACCTCCAGGTATACTGCACGCATATCCATTTTGAATGTAATATTACAGATATTCATGCATGTTTATGTCAAAATTACTTATATTGTCAATGTTTGATTGTCTAGTTGTTGGTGATGCGTCCACATCTGGGACAGAGGCCACTCTCGCTCCTCCAGGTATGTTTATATATCATATAGTGCATGTATATTGATTTAGAATGCTATATCATAAATATACACACATTCTTTTTACTCTTACTTAGCAATTTTTATTATTGTCTAGCTGTAGGTGGTGACACCACCGCACCTGCGGGTATGTTTATATATCCTATAGTGTATGCATATTGATTTAGAACGTTATATTATTGATCTACACATTCTTTTTGCAATTACTTATATAATTTATTTTTAATTGTCTAATTATAGGTGGTGCATCCACATCTTGGACAGAGGCCACTCCCGCTCCTCCAGGTATGTTTATATATCATATAGTGCATGTATATTGATTTAGAATGCTATATCATAAATATACACACATTCCTTTTGCTTTTACTTAGCAATTTTTATTATTGTCTAGCTGTAGGTGGTGACACCACCGCACCTGCGGATATGTTTATATATCCTATATTGCATGCATATTGATTTAGAACGTTATATTATTGATCTACACATTCTTTTTGCAATTACTTATATAATCTATTTTTAATTGTCTAATTATAGGTGGTGCGTCCACATCTTCCGCAGGGGCCACTCCTGCCGCTTCCATACCATCCGCATCGTCTGCAGGTTAGTATGAATAAATATAAAATATTTATTCATTTTACATATGCTCTATAGAATAAATATAAACTTCATGGAAATTTAGCGTCAATGTTTATTTTATAGTTGGAGGGGATGCGACCCCATCCGGGACCCCCGTTGTTCCTCACCGGAGGAACTATCGTCCGCTCGTGCTGCTGCCCGGGCCCAGGCTCGTGTGATAGTCACTGGAGGTATATATCACACTTCAATTTTCGTTTAAGCTTGATTTCTTAATACAACTTTGTCTTAATATTGATTGTCTTGATATTTCGTGCAGACGCAGGGCCTCCCCATCCCCAGAGGGGGACTCGAGGCCCGAATCAGTCCCATAGGCTGAGGCCTGACAGAGCTAGGGGGAGGCAGCATTCCCCCTCTTTTTTACCCTTGAATATCGCTATACCGGTCCTCATTCCGAGAGGTTCGGCAGGTATATGGGGGAAGAGAGCCGGCTCGTGAAGAACTATCCACTTCACGTTGAATGGGGCGAGCAGCACCGACGCTCATTCGCCCTCTTCTTTGATCAGGCTCGGGTACGTATTAATATATATTTTCATTCAATTTATCCAATATATTTATTATTAACACTTGCAATCTAATAACAATGTTTTTTTTTATATTTTCAGTCGGATTACGATTTTCAGCCTGTACCCGACCCTGATCACTCTGAGAGGGTGCTCGACCTTCATGCTCTGTACAATGGCCTGATGAAGAACATGCAGCCCAAGGTCCGATACAACAGGAATGAGCTGAAGGCCAAATGCTACTCCCTGTGGATGGCAACCCCCGAGGCAGAGAGAGCGGCCCTCCTATCTACTCCGGCGTTTGCGAGAGTCGACGTAGAGACATGGCCTTTATTGTGCGAATATTTCGACTCCCAACGCAAACAGGTATGTATTTTAAATGTAATTTATTGTTTAGGATATAATTTATTTTTTTGTGTTCCTTAATTAGAAAACTAAATGTTAATGCGTTGTGCAGAAACAGGCCGCTCAGAATACAGAGAACAGGAAGTCGGCGAAGAGGGGTCGCCCCACTTACACAGGTGGCTCGAGGAATATTACTCGAGCTATGGAGTTATCGATAAATTACAATAGACTGACCTTTGTGATATTCTGCAATATTAAGATTTATTTTCTAATATTTCTAATATTAAGAGTTATTTTCTAATATTGAAGACAGCTCAGACCGTGGCGCAAGGTGGTACACCGAGCGTGCTGTCCGCATATCTTGCCGTCCACAGCACCTCGACAGATCCCGCCACGGGCGAGCTTCGATATCCCGACGTCGCTACCCAGGAGTATTGCGTAAGTGTTAATATTTATTCTACCCATATTTGAAATTTTATTTTTGGAAGGTTCAAGTTTAAATTTTATACTTATATTTTACTGCTTAATGTGGCTGTAGGAGCGGGTGGTTGAGCAGGCCGAGGCCTCGGGGATCGATTTTACCGGACAGAGCGATCCGAGGCTGCTGACCCCAGTTCTGGACGCCGCACACGGAGGGCACCACGGAGGTTGGGAGAGAGGCCGGGGACAGGGCCCTAGCAGGGCCCATATGAGGATGGACTCCACCCCGGCGGTTACTTCCTCCGTCTCCAGAGAGCGACGTGTCCAGCAGGAACTGGAGAGCTTGAGGGCCACCGTTCAGGAGTTGAAGGAGTGCTGGTATGTATACTACTTTACAGTAAAATATCATGTCATATTATAGATATCAACATATCCATAATTAGTACGTAGCTTGAGCTTATTCGGTTTTAGACTTAAGTTTGATTAATCATACATACATATGTAATTAAAATAAACAACGGTTTTCCAAACTAGATATCCAAATGGGATTTCAAAATAACTTGATAATGATACGAATTCAAATAATACACAGTTCTTACACGCTTCTTACGCACGTTAGGTCCAGACGCGACAGGGTACACCGGCCGAGCCTCCACATGCATCTCCTTCGGCTGCCGCTCCGCAAGCCACTACATCGGCTGCGGTTCCGCAGACAGCTCCTACAGCTCCACCGCCCACTCAGACTCCCGCAGCCGCTGCTCCGCAAGCTACTACCTCGACGGCGGCTGCACAGAACACATCGCCAGCTCCACAGGACGCTCAGACTCCCACTCGCGCCGAATTGCATGGTTGACCGAGGAGCAGGTGCTCCTTATTCTATCGTTTATCAGAGGTGGAGCTGGACCGAGTTAGGGTAGCTTTTTGATTCTTTTTTTTTGAAACATGTATTTATTTATATCATACATATTGTACCACATTTTGAAACGATATTGATATTGGTTTATATTTATATCATATTCAGTATTTGGGTTTCTTTTGTATATTATATGCGTGAGATGTGATTATGAATACTGCGATTAATTTTATATTTTATTGATATATATATTATTGTGCACAGGGCGAGAAAAAATCAGGCTGCCCTTTGTTAAAAAGAAAATCAGATAATGTGTACCTACGGATTAATCCGTAGGTACACATGTTGCCCCTACGGTTTAAACCGTAGGGGCAAAATATCAGCATTAACTGATATTTCCCCCCGATCTCAGAATTAGGGGGTTGGGCTTGCCCCTATGGATATAATCGTAGGGGCAAGGTAAATCCCCTACGGATATATCCGTAGGGGCAAAATATCAGGAATCCTGATATTTTGCCCCTACGGATATGTACCTACGCATGTATCCGTAGGGGAAAGTAATATCCCCTACGGATATATCCGTAGGTACAGCTAATATATTTAAAAAAACTGTAAATAAAATAACTTTTCCCCCCCTATGGCCAACTCCGTAGGTGAAAATGGACCTACACAGAACTCCGTAGGGGCAAGTTTTTGCCCGTAGGGGCAAGTTCAGGACTTCAACTTGCACCTACGGCGTTTGCACCTACAGGTTATATTTTCTCCCCTATGGATATATCCGTAGGGGCAGTGGTTTGCCCCTACGGGTAAATCCGTAAGGGCAACCCCATATTATAGTAGTGATTTGGTAGATTCGGTTTGATATTCCGATTTGACGTAGATCTCCTACTTAGATTTCAGACCTGAGCTGATACCTACACAATAACTCAAATTCATCTTATTAGTAGCATTTGTTATTTTTTAAGATATTATTCCAACCATTTATATGATATGATATCTTAAGAATATTGATTAGGAATATTTGACATGATATGCATATTTTAATTAATAATATTTCATTTAAATATTATATGCATATATTATCCTTACTCATATTAATTATAAATGAAGAAACATATGATAATAATTTTTTTACAAATAAATCCACATATGTTCTTTATTTTCAATTAACACCTTTTATTAGTTAATAATAGTAAGAAAAATATTCATACAAATGTGCAATATTTTTGACTAATCAAATACCTCCAAACTTATCTTTGATCGTCCTGAGCAAACTATTTATTAAAAAGAACAAGAAAAACTTAGCACATTTTCATAGACAACACGATTGCACTTAGCTCATGCAACAAGCTTTTAAATCTCTAACTGTCTCTAGTAGGAAGAGTGTTGTCTCCTGAGAGTTTTCAGCGGATTAAACCCATAAAATCCCAAAATAAAAGAAAGAAGGTAAAAATTACATGCAAAGTTAAGGAACATATAGAAGAAAAGACTTGAAAATAAGTGTTTCAAATTACACTAGTTTTTTAGTTGTCTTGAGCTATATCTTAATGGTCTTGAAAAGATGTCAGAATCACATCATCCCTCAATAAAATATCGTATTTAGTCTTCTTCCCTACCTTTCTTCCAAATATCGATCATATACCCCTACATGTATGTAAAAGACATCCCTACACTTAGAGAATTCAATTTAAGCTATCATACCCATTGTCCATATTGTTTAGTACTTTTTAGTCGGTGATGTTTTTCGATGGATTTTGCTCACACATTCTTCATGCGACCGCTAATATTTCTTGAGATACTAATCAACCGATTACCGAATGTGCTCACTATTTAAGGCGTAATTAGCAATATCCTAGTCTTGCAACACTTAAGGCTTAGCAGTGACTCCCAAACCAGTTGGTCTAAAGCACTAGGTGATAAAGCACCCTCGCTATATTTTTTTTATACTGTCTTAAGTAATTGCAAAACCAGTGTTCATTTTTCTTTTTAATTTTTTTATGCACCACTTATATTTTGTTAATTCTTCATACTAAGGCTTTTAAGCAAGAGTATTTCAAGGTATCCTCCACTATCCCAAGTTTCAAGATGTGTGCAAGTGCGTATAATAGGGTATCAATATTCAGAAGGTTGGACTCAAGAATTGGGACTATTTTTCAGACTTATTTCTATCCGCAAATTAGTGATTCTTTCATCTTACTAACCCTTGGGACAACAGCTCATGACTGCCTATTACTAGCTTCGTTTTAAACATCAAATTTTCTTGTATTTCTTAAATCTCTTCCTTTCTTTCATATGTATTTTTCACTTTCTAACTTTTATTTTCTAAAAAAAATTATGCAATGCAATATTTACATATGATGCGTAGATATATACAAACCATCCCCCCAAACTTGTTTACAGCAGTGTCCTCAGTGATGTTGTCCTGTAAGATCAAAACTTGAAGATTATGAGGAACGGTTCAATAAGATGGTATAAAGAAGGGGTCAAGAGTCAATAACCGTGAAATCCTTCACCAAACTTTGTTCTTGGCTTATAGTCGTGCAAAAAATTTTAGAGCCATTTAAAAATATTTTTCTTCTTCCTTCTTCTCCAAACTTGAGTAATACAATGTTTTCATTAATAAGCATTGAAATTTAACATAAGAGGGGTATAAATATTATCGGTCTACATAAAGCATTATAAAGACCAAAAGTCAACACCAACCATTCAAATATTTTATCGATGTAACACCATGGTTGGTAGAAGATCGTGTAACGGATATACATGTATAAGACTTGAGACTGTATAAGAATGGAGGTTACATCATGTCTCAAGTAGAAGAAATATAAATGAGAGTAACGAGAAGAGATGAAGTAGGGAGAGGAGAAGAGGTGTAATCGAAAGGATTTACGTCTCGGTTGGTAGAGATGAAAAAGTGACGGTGAACGAAAATGAGAATTTAAAAGATAAGGAATAGGTGGAATAGCCGTATTCTCGTACGTGATAAGAAGAAGTGATGGCGATTCAACTTCTTCGGCCTCAAATGGAGGCGCACGAATTTCTGGTAGAGATTGATTCACCACAACATCCAAGTCTTTAAGGAACGCGAGTTCTTTGGCGAAAATATTTTTGAAACTTTCATTGATGGTCTGAGTAATAATCTCATCAGAAAAAAGGAATCGATATCTATATTAGTGGAATAGGAAAATTCACTAGAAAGGTTGAAAGTTTTAAGATCAATGTGTTGCGCACTAGCATTCAAAACACTCGATTCATCAGAAATTATGGAAGCAGGAGATTCGAAAAGCTCATCTTCCTCATTCTCAAAAGAGTCTAAATCGAGTGGTCTTTCAAGAATCATAAAACCCGAAATATCGGAGTGTGGTTCATCAAATCTCGATGGAATTGAAAGAAGATGAGAAGAAGAACCAAAGAAAGTGGGTAATGAAATGGATAAACGAACTTGGGTATCGAGTATTGTTGAACCGGATGTGGAAGATTTTTTTTTACGTCGATCTTTTCACTTTGACCGTTTGACGCAACTCTTGCACGATGGCTGAATATCGTTTTGCATATCGTTTTGAATGCTGAATATCGTTTTGCATATCGGATAGGTCGGTGGTAAGAATAGGATCGCTTAAATGTACAGGATGATATTCACATTCAATGGATGGGACATGATGGGTCGGTGAATCCAACTCATCCAACATAGCGGATTCAGCTTCCAAGATATTATCATTACCGCTTTCATTAACACATTCAGTCAAATCAAACGAACGGTTCTTTAAAATTTCATCAATTATATTATCCTCAATCGATGGATCACTTGATTCACTTGATAGAATCGGAAGGTTCAAAATGTCAAGTGTAGTCGAATAAGGATCGGTTTGATTTGGAATGGTATAAGGCTCTCTTTCACACTCACTATTGGAAAAGTCAAACATGTTATTCTCGGGCACCTCATCAATTAGATTATTAAGCAGTTGATCATCAAATACATGTGGTTTGAATTCAGAATGGAAGGTGTCGAGATAAAAAGAATTGGTTCTGGTTTGACTTGGGGGATCCCTTGTTCTTTTTCACTACTCAATTCTAACTCTATTTCAGGACTAGACATGGTTTGTGAAGAAGTATCAATGAAGGATTCTCTTTGAACCGTGGAACTTCCTAATTGACGTTCAGAAGCACTGTCTAGATAGGGTGCAAAAGTTGAGTATGGTTGCAAATGGTTTAATTTTTGGCAACGAGCGAGTTCATTGTGTTCTGCAATCGACATGTGTTTATGATTTGCCACATGAGCCTCAAGAGAAGTATCAACATGAGAGCGTATGAAACTTTGGTGATGTTGATAAGATTTAGAAGGTTGTATCTAAATTTCATAAACAGGATTAGGATCAATATTGTGATATGAAGAATATTGAGATTGGTTGGTTAGTTGGCGACAGGCTATTGTTATTTGCTCAACAATGGTCATGGGTGTAAAAGTTGCTCTATTCGCCTCAAAACGAGTATCAACATTCTCATATGGAAATTATTGTAATTGTTGTTCTAACGGTTTTGGATCAGTGAAAGGTATGAAACTTTGGCTACGAGCCTTCGCATTATGCTCAGCGATGGACATAGGTTTAGAAGTTGTCATATTCGCTTCAAAACGAATATCAATATTTTCATATGGAAATGATTGTAATTGTTGTCCTAACAGTTTTGGAGTCATGAAAGGTATGAAACTTTGGCTACGGGCCTTCACAATATTCTCATGAACATAGGTTTAGAAGATTCCTCTCTAGCCATAAAAGGATTATCAACATAAGAAGGTGTTGAATTTTGACGCGGTTGATAGGACTTTGAGTGAGGTGTCCAGCTGTTATTTCTATAGTGTTCTATGCTATCTTTTAAAGAAATGGTAGGGTTGGAATTTATACCAAAGTAATTACGATAATAAGAAATATCTAGTTGTTTGTAGCAAAGCTCGGCAAGAGCTGGTCAGTTTGGGTTACCCATTATAAGGGAATGAAAATAAAAGAGGGTGAAATGGTATATTTTAATTATATATTTTTTTATGAATTTTTGAAATTGTTTTGATTTGAAAGTGGGACTAGACTTAATTAATCACAAACATGCACAAGCAATTTCTAGAACTAAGGTCACCTAGATTAAGTTACTAGACCGTTCCTAGATTTCCAAAGGACAAGACGTAGGATAAATCCTCTATCACCTTCTTATCAATCCTGCAGCCAGGTAAGTGGGAGGTATCCGCTATACGAATCACCGAAATAGCGGACCTAATTAAGTAAACCATTTTTCTTAGCCACACTTGCTTTAGACACCACAAGAAAAATGCGGATAAGCAATAGATTACCCACGACCCTCTTTTGTCCTAATTGAGTGCGGCTGTCCTTAGAGGCTTGGTCTAGATATATTTTTTAATGTAGGGTTATGTGTATGCTCGTTTGTAATTTGTGGAGCTTAGGAAGAGTAATGAAATCCCCACCAAATCTGAATTTGGATTTCTTGCCCCTTAATGTCCGGTTTAAATATGGAAAAGAAACCAAAATTTAAAACACGCAAAAAGTTTTTTTTAGCGGCGATATTTGCAAAGATTCCTACAAGTAAAAATAGTTTCTTGGAGCTTTAAAGGAAAGAGGAAGATGATAGGAGAATACCAGAGAAATTTAGGGGCCCAACTCCTCACTTTGGCCGCGCTTCAGCCGCCAAAAGTCACCTTAACCCGCGATTCCACCGCCCTACGATGAGATCTCCCTTCCAAACTTTTTCAGAGCACTCCAATGCTCCTCTTCTCCTATTTGATAATCTCTGAATCTCTGATGGTTCGCTCCAAATGCTCCAGATTTCTCGCAAAACTCGCACAAAAATCGTTAAAAATACAAAATACGGTTTTTTATTTATATTTTTTTATTTTTAATGTTCTCTGGTTTTATATTAGAAATCAACCCGAATAACAAGAAAAATAATTATGACCGTTTCCCCGGCAACAGCGCCATTTGATTGGTTGCGAAGAGGTGTTTTGTGTATTGTAAATAACCGCAATCAAGACGGTGTCGCAAATAGCTAGCCGCGATGAGTATGGTTTGTTCGTAGGAAAATGTGAATTTCCTTTCTTGTTTTAGGCGAGTTGATAAAAGAAAGAAGGTATTGTTATCGTTTTAAAATTAACATGGGTAGAAAATTTATAATAGAAAGGCTTGTAGGGTTTATACGACTTAGTAGTTAATGGATAAAAGTTTAGAAATGATTTTTTTTTATCTTTTAATTGTTTAAAACTAAAGAGATAGCAATGAATGTAGATTAGGATTCTTGGAGGGAATTAGGGTTTCGCACTAGTGCCCCTTGTCCTTCCATTGATCTCTATTTATCTCAAGTTCTTAACAAAACAAGTATTAACTAATCTCAAATCATGGTCGTCGCTATCATTAATTGATAGCGCACTCGATAAGAGAGTTAACATTTATTTTGCTAAAGTTTGTAAACATTAAAATGTGAAAAGAAATTAAGCGACTTTTCATCCATGACTCTACTCTATCCTACAAACCCTAGCAAGCGAGAATTTACCCGCTCATGATTATTAGAGATTTAAAATAGAGGTGGAAGATGAATTAAACCATATTAAAATCAGAAGTGCAAAAAGTAATGTTGAATGTAATGCAGAAAAGTAATGTTGAATGTAATGCAGAAAAGTAATGCGGAAAGTAAATACAAAAGGTAATGCGAAAAGAATTAAAACAAAAGACTACCTTTATTAATCAACTATTGCATTACAAAATTTCTCCTTAAAATAGTATATTACAAGAACCCTAGTTTTGCTCGTAGATCTTTCTCTTGAATTGAACTTTTGAATTTGGCTTGAATTCTGTTTTTGATAAACAGCACTTGGTCCTTTATATAGTCTCTGAAACTAGAAACCCTAGATGATATATTGGAGTAGGTGACATTACGATCATGCCCCAAAATTTCTTGATCCTAGGGCCACTATCCGACCGCGGAACCGCCGCCCAAATCCTCTATTGACCGTGGATCCGCCGCCTTCTGGTAGGATTGCGACTTGGCATTTTTTCTTGTTTTTTCTCTTGATATTTGGAGATCCTCTTGATATATAGATTCTGAAAATATTGCTCTTAGTCTCTCTCGTTGCTAGATTCTTCGATTTGCTTCTAATATTTGGTAGATTCGTTTGATATTCCGATTGGATGTGGATCTCCTACTTAGATTTCAGACCTGAGCTAATACCTGCACAATATCTCAAATTCATCTTATTAGTAGCATTTGTTATTTTTTGAGATATTATTCCAACCATTTATATGATATGATATTTTAAGAATATTGATTAGGAATATTTGACATGATATGCATATTTTAATTAATAATATTTCATTTAAATATTATATACATATATTTTCCCTACCTATATTAATTATAAATGAAGAAACATATGATAATAATCTTTTTACAAATAAACCAACATATGTTCTTTATTTACAATTAATACCTTTTATTAGTTAATAATAGTAAGGAAAATGTTCAAACAAATGTGCAATATTTTTGACTAATAACGTAAGCACGTTTTATTCACCCGAGTAAAAGGCTGGTCTGGGGTACTTTCTTTGCCTCCGAGCCGGGCTAGAGATAGCTTGTTGGCTCCTGAGAGGGCTTAGGATTCACAGGTTTGGTCGGGCGGGAATCAAACCGCCTTGAATGGATGCGACGGGCAGGAAGCTGTCCACCGGTCTCGAAACCGAGCAGGAATTTACTCGCATGACGGCTTAGCATGGAAACAAACAAGTTCAAATGACAGAAGAGTAGGAATCTCATTATTCAAGAGGGTACAAGTTCATCTATACAATTTAAGATTTTCGGCATTATACGGCTGCGGAAGGTTACGTCCCAAGGAATCTTGGAGGCGGTATGCTCCTCCGGGCAATATCTCAGTCATGAGGAAGGGGCCGCCCCACTTCGGAGAGAACTTGTGTGGTTTCCCTTGGACCTCGAATTCATTACGTCGGAGGACTAAGTCTCCTGATTTGAACGTCCGGTGTTTGACCCAAGCATTGTAGTAGCGGGTGGTCTACTGCTGATATGCGGCCATCCTTATTTGTGCCCGGTCTCTTTTCTTCAGCAGGATGTCTATGTTGCTTCGAAGGGCCAAGGCGTTGGTTTCATCGTCAAAGTGTTCGACCCAATAACTAGGTAGACCGATTTCTGCGGGGACCATTGCCTCGGTTCCATAACAGAGACAGAACAGGGATTCCCTCATTGGTGTCTTTCTCGACGTTTGCAATACCCATAGTACCTAGGGCAGTTCTTTGACCCATCCGCCATACCTTCCATCCAGGCGGGCTTTGAGTCTCCGGATGACACCTCAGTTTGCTATCTCGGCTTGCCCATTACACTGGGGATGAGCAACCGCAGAGAAATTCATCAGTATGCGGTAGTCGCTGCAAAATTATCTGACTTTGTCGTTCTCGAAGTTGGTTCTGTGGTCGGTGATGATGCACCTTGGAATTCCAAATCATGAATTTACATTGTTCTACAGGAACTACATTGTGGAGGCGGCATCCGGCTTTCTAATCTGTGTAGCTTCAATCCACTTTGTAAAGTAGTCCATGAAGATGAGGATATATTTGTGCCCTCTATACCTGTAGGGAGCTGGCCAACCATGTCCATTCCCCACGAGGCGAATAGCCAAAAGGAGCTTAGCGGTATTAGCTCTGTAGCTGGTAACCGAGAAATGCTGCCGAAGAGTTGACATGCCTTGCACCCTCGTATGAGCTTTTCTGCATCGGTGTGGATAGTCGTCCAATAATAGCCCTGTAACAGCGTCTTTTGAATCAAATTGCGAGCCTCCTGATGCACGCCTCCGACTCCTTCATGTGTCTCTTGGAGAACGTGTTAGTGATATATGCCCTAGATGCCATTATTGATCATACCAGTTTGTATATTACTTAATAGAAGCTTGGGATATACACGGATATAGTAACAGTCTTGCTCGAAATGGTAGTATACTACCTGGTTTGTTTCTACCTCAATATGTGCATGTGTTTATTTTAGCATATCACTTATACATATTGGTAGAGCCCTTAGGATGTTTGCTTGATTACCAGCGTTGTGATTGCAGTCACACTAGTGGGGGCTGGGTAGTCCATAAGCACATCCTATACAGGTCTCTAGTCGTAGGATTATCGAGACGAGGCATCGATACTCCAGAGTAGACTAGTGTATACGCTTCTCATCCTAGCAGGAGAGATAATCTGTCCTACAGCCATTAGTATGTCGTACTGGAGATAGTATGTAGGTGCTCATTAGGTTATGAGTACACTGGACAGGACTCGTCGGGAACTGCTGGTGGGTATTATACCTATCGTCGGGTAGCAGTTCCCAGGTGACATGAGTACAGCTTAGTCCGTCGACTTGACACTGCTACTTCCCCTGGAGTGTGTTCCCACTGTACTTTGATTACTACCCTACCACGGCTCAAAAGAGTCGTGCAAACAGGTAGTAGTTGGGTGTAGTCCGGAAACACTTGGAGGCAGTGGCAGTTAGATAGGATTCGTCTCATCCGGTATTAGGGGTTGATATCACGCTGTATTTGGAAGGTCATTACACAAAGTCCTTGGCCAAGGCATGCGAGATTTACTGGTAGGTACTCCAGTAGTTTCTCAGGGTGTTTTAGGCTATACTCCGATATGACTTATTGCGCTATTAAGAGTCTGACGATTACCGCCCCTAGGCCCGATATGCGATACTCTTAGATGAACAGACGGGACTGTACGGAGATTGTCACATACAGGCTTAGTAAGAGTTCGGATGAGTTAGCTCATCGGCCTTCTTATCGACACATACCTGGGTAGCCGTTACGTGCATCTAGTACCGCTGGTAGCTTGTGGTTAAACCCACTGCCAGCGTAGTGTCGAGTCTTTAGAATCCCATATAGAGAGTTTCCCTGCACCGGTCAAAATGTGTAAGGCCGTTTGGTCTTACGGCAGGGCTTCGATCACTTTCGTGTACTTGTGCACGTATGATGATCGGGCGGATAATACTAGTGGGATTTGGTTTAAGCCGGATTCTAGTATTTTATTGATGGATTATTTTCATCTCATTGTATTCGTATTCTTCGGAATACGGATGCGGGTATGTATATACGGATGACGGGCATTCTCGTAATTCTTGCAGTAAAGCTTCTAGAAGGAACACCTCACTGAGGGTTTATTTCTTTTATGGATTAAACATAATGAGGTGGAAGAAATGAGGTAGAGGTGGACAAAAAATCAAGCATGACTCACCATTAGATATTTTCAAGCATGCAAGATATTTGTTGAGATATTTCTCCTCAATTATTAGTAAGCTTGATTATTCTTTTCAAGAGCCATTCTTTTTACAAGCTCGTTCTTCACTAGCTTTTCCTCAAGTGCTCTTCTTCTTCCTCTAAACCCAAAAGCTCTCATGAGTTGAGAATCCATGGGTTCCAAGAGACAAATCAATTCATCTTCTCACTCTACACCATCTAGGACTTCTAATTTAGCGAACTAGAATCCGTAGTTATCTCAGATTCGAGATAGGAGCTCGGACTATAAACTCTCGGGTGGATCGTCTTTGACACGAGGAAGCCGTCGAGGTTGCCCGATCCGTTTTCGATCCTTGGAGCTAATGACGAGTAGAGGACAGTGATGAAGACCCGAAGAGCATGTAACGTGAGGTATAAATTCGTATCTGAGTAGTTAAACCTCAAGTAATTTACTGGCTATGGTGTTGGGATCGAAAATTGTATCCTGGTTGACCAAGTCAAAGTCAAGGTCAACCCTAAGCCAAGTAGGCCCAAGCCCAGATCAAGTGGACCCATGCCAAGTCGAGTCCGAACATGAAGCGGCTGGCCTCCCCTCCATGCCAAAATAAAAATCATGTAATAAATAATTTTGATGTAATTTTTTATGCATGAATATAAGCAAAAGGGGCATAAGCCAAATTTTTGTAAAGCCCGTGGCTTATGTGCAAAAGAAATGAGCACATAAGGTATGGGATGGGCAAAATGCCATTTTGTAAAACCTAAGGGGCTATATGTAAATGTGTAAGCCTATATAAGGCAACATGATGATGAATAAAAAATACACATTTCATTCCTCTCAAAAAGGTTAGGGTCTTTGTACCTCTTTTTCCTTCCTCAAAGTTCTTAACCTTCTTTTTTTTTTGAATTAAATCAAGAATTTAACTCTTCCTTTCTCAAAAATAAATAGTTTTTCACTACAAAACCCACAAAGAGGAACTCATATCTCCCATCAGATCTCAAAAAGGAGAGATTTTTAAAATCTCATAATTCTTGTTCTTCAAGATCCGGCCAACAGAGGAGGAAGAAGGAGACCCACTTCCAAGAACTCCACTTTAGGGAAGATCCAGGACTCAAGGGAGAAGCCCCTTTCACCAGCTCCAAAATATCTTAGGAGTTCAACTCCTCAAATACACACACACACGAAATAATAAATATTTCCTTTCGGGAGCACAACTCCAACTGTAGGACTAAGTCCTATGGCGCCCAGCGCCCACGTACTAAGCACGTGGGGCGCCGGCGCTCTGGCGCCCGGCGCCCGCGTGCCCAGCACGAGTGGCGCTGGTGCTCTGGCGCCTGGCGCCCGCGTGCCCAGCACGAGGGGCGCTGGCGCTCTGGCGCATAGCGCCCAGTGCCCACATGCCAAGCATGTGAGGGCCAGAGCCCAGCACCTGCGTGCTAGGCACGCGAGGCGCTGGCACCCACGCTTCTTTTGGACGCTATTTTTCACTTTTTTATACACACACTCCATGACACTGTCCCTGTTAGAAAAAAAATTCTAACGGGGTGCTGCCCCACACCCCGTAAGGGGGATGCTAGCCCCCTTGACCCCCAACCCGCTATCCGGGAAGCGGGACCTCCGTAAAAACTCTACGGGGCCCCCGATATATCCAAAACCCCTTCAAAACACAACACTGTACATTGAGTTCACATGTCCAGTTTAACCCGTCAATCGGAGGTTCTCTCGCTCCAAAGGCGAGGGGTAATTAACGGCAGCTTAGTCCACGGCTGCCGGAGATTTGGATCCCCACAATCAATAAACCCCTGCCTACCCTAGGTAGGGGAATCTGTAATGCGCCTGACAAACGCGCGTGTATTCCCATCTCAATGGGGTGACGAAAAACATCGTACAGATTCTGGCACGCCCGGTGGGACCTTTCTCTCCTCCCATATTTCAGGTTAAACGTTCATGCGAACTTACTCAATGTACATATCGATTGCCTGTATTGAAATCATGCTTCTTTGTACAGGTTAACAAATTTCAAATTGCAATCTCTGAAAGCAACAAAATGACTTTAAGGGTCAGCTCAGCTCTCAACACAACGCTCATCTCCTACACGATGAAGATGGATGCCAGGACGATCCTCCTGGCCATTCTCGGGCGACAATGGGAGGAGCCGCCGCTACGATTTGGCTCTATTCTATTCATGTCAGCTAACGCCATCCCAGCTCCTAAAGCTCCGGTAACAGACAAACCGGCCTCGAAAGGTAAGAGGCCAAATGTGGTGATCTTCAGGGGCACCACTACCTAAACGCAAGTTGGTGTTTGAACGACTTTCCTTGGCCCCAGCCGAGGGCAAGGACATCAACACCAACAAAGTAACAACGCATCTCGGGCAAGCTTCAGCGATGCCCCTGACAACTGCTCAATTGGGTATCTTCTCTAAGCTCCCCATCAATCGACTCACGGTGGATTCCCAGAAAACGGATGCCCGCCAAGCCCTCAAAATCGAGAAACTAAGACAGAAAAGGATCAGATACAGAGCCAACAAAAGGGCTAGGGCTCATGCTAGGCTGAGCTTCATGAGGCTCCAAGAACAGGGTTACCCCGCCAAAGATAAAGAGACGGTTGGATATGTGGTCCACACTGTCTACATGGTCGGACATGAAGAAATGAACCCTCCTATGCTTCACAGCCATGGTGATGATATGGTGGACGCTACCCAACATCGACTCGGTCTAAATGATGAAGAGCTCGCTTAGGCCAATAAGCCAAAGGAGCCCGGGGTCCCTGCGGAATTGAGCTCAGGCAATAAGGATGGCCCAGTTGTCATAACCGGAACTACAGAAAAAGCATTATTCCGATGGCTTCAGAAGCAGCTTCAGGAAAGGGATGGGCAGTTAGCCAAGGTACAATCTAAGGTCGACGAACTGGCAAACATCGTGGCAAATCTCGCGACCCAAGTTTCCCGATTGCAATTACAGCAGAATCAAATTTTGGTTCATGAGCCATGGATTGATACCCGGAGGCAGCCAACTGATACCCACTTCAGCCTAGGAGCGGAGCGCCTTCGCAAAAAACGACTGCGATCAGCCTCCAGTCCCTCCGATACATACACCAAAGGGGAATCGCCTCTGAAAGAGAAACTGGATAAGGTCTATTCCTTCAAAAGGGACAAATTCCACAAGATATTCAAGGACGCCCTAAGAAACGGTCTGCAACTGCCAGAATCAAAGAGACCGCAAGAAGCGAATATGACCGACGACCCAAAATATTGCCCCTATCATAGAATGATAAGTCATGCTATTGAGAACTGCTTCATCTTTAAAGATTGGGTTGAAAAGCAATACAATACGGCAGAGATATGTCTAAAGGCGTGTTAGCAAACAATCAAGCTACGACCGCCGATTTCATACAAATGAAGACTGAAGCCCTTCGGGAACATGATTCTCTCATACGTGTTCTAGAATCTGAAAAGGGCGAACCAAAGACTGATCGGCCTCAAGGACCAGCATTAGTAAAGGCACCTACTCCAGTGGAGAGAAAGAAGAAGGTATACTCCTTCAGGAGGGATGAAGTCCGCAAAATATTCATGGACGCCATGAACAACTGTCTGCAACTGCCTGTTCCAAAGAGGTCATATGAAATGAACATGACCGGCAATCCCATATACTTCCCATATCATAGAATGGTGAGTCATACCATCGAAGACTGTTATATTTTCAAAGATTGGGTAAAGAACCAATACAAACTTGGGAAAGCCCTACAGTCATCAGATGTACCGACAAGCCACAGAGCTACGGCCATCAACACAACTCCGCCAAGATCAAAGTTCGAGGAGCTGGGATAAGCAAACTGACCACCACATCGTTAAGCTGGGAAAGATAGACCTCTAAGTCTCTAAACTGGGAACAACTGACCACCATGTCATTAAACTGGGAATAATCGACCTCTAAGTCGTTAAACTGGGAATGTAACTAAAAAAAAGTGTGAATAAAAACAAAAGAAAGCCGAAATGATGGGGCAACTCACAATAAAAATCAGCGAGTAAAAATAAACATGAAAAATAAAGCCGAAATGATGGGGCAACCGCGAATAAATAGCCGAAATGATAGGGCAATCGCGACCTTCGCGATAAGAAAAGCTGAAATGATAGAGAAATTGCGGAAGAAAAAAACGGCGAATGATGAGTCGCTCCTGGTACCATATTCCAGTGCAGCGATGCAGACGCCATCCAAAACTCAAATCCCTAACGGCGAATGATGAGTCGCTCCTGGTACCATATTCTAGTGCAGCGATGCAGACGCTGTCCAAAACTCAAATCCCCAACTGCGAATGATGAGTCGCTCCTGGTACCATATTCTAGTGCAACGATGCAGACGCCAACCAAACTCTGAATGTCCTAATGGCGAATGATGAGTCGCTCCTTGTACCATATTCCAATGCAGCGATGCAGACGCCTACCGAAATTTCAAATCTCTAAATGTCCCCAACGACGAATGATGAGTCGCTCCTGGTACCATATTCCAGTGCAGCGATGCAGACGCCAACCAAAATCCAATTTCCCAAAATTCTCCCAGCCTTACGATTAGTCCCCAAATTGAATACCGTATACAATCTACGGGCTCAAATAATTCTCATCCCACTCATTCCCCACCGCAATCACCAGTCCAGCGGCCGGTCTCAGCCCTTGGAATTATGCTCCATCTGGAAAGACCCACTCATGTGTCCTTACGATACATGAGGAGAACAAACTTACGAGATCCTCTCGACTCATAAGAAAACACCTTCGTAGGATCCCTACGACTCACAAAGGAAAAACACACTTGCGAGTCCTCATGAATCCTAAGGAGAAAAGTACACCTACGAGATCCTTTCGACTCGTAGGGAGAATGCTTTTATGGGACCCTGACGGCCCATAAAATTGAAAAGCCTTAGGTGATAGGGATCTAAACCTGTCACCTAAGCATTGCTTCCCAACAGGCAAAGGCAAATGATGAATTGCTCCTGGCATCTGTGCTTCTGTGTTAGCAACCTTGATGCCGACCCCTACCCCAAAATTCCAAGCTTCCAATCCATAGACACCTAAGTCTTTAAACTGGGAATAGATGGCCTCCAAGTCATTAAACTGGGAACAGATGACCCCTAAGTCGTTAAACTGGAAACGAGGGAGATCCCCTCACGGCGAATGATGAGTCGCTCCTGGTACCATATTCCATTGCAGCGATGCAGACGCCAACAAAATCCCGAAATTCTTCCGGCCTTACGGTCTGGATCATACATCCTGTAAAACCGTATACAATCCATGAGCGTAAAACGATCCCAATCTCTCCCAAGTCCTACCGGTGAGACCACATTCAAAGTCCTACCGGCGATGAAGATTTAAAAAAAAAAGGTATGTCCACAAGCAAAATGGGCACGGATGAAAACCCGAAAGGGCTCCGTGAGTAAAAACAGCAGGACTGCCGACGAGTTTGTGAACACCCGAAAGGCGC
The DNA here is from genome assembly GCA_030015575.1 of Agapanthus africanus. Lineage (NCBI taxonomy): Eukaryota > Viridiplantae > Streptophyta > Magnoliopsida > Asparagales > Amaryllidaceae > Agapanthus > Agapanthus africanus. The sequence goes on from JASDDO010000019.1 coordinate 318,068,462, forward strand.
AAACACGTGAAAAAGAGATGAAATACACTCGCAAAGTCTTCTCGACTTTGTGAGGAGAAAATTCCTGCGTGAGATCCTTACGACTCACAAAGGAAAACCCCGCTTGGGGTCCTCACGACTCCTAAGGAGAAAATGCACTTATGGGATCCTTACGACTCGTATGGAGAAAATGCTTTTATAGGACCCTTACGGCCCATAAAATTGAAAAGCCTTAGGTTATAGAGATCTAAACCTATCCTCTAAGCTATCGCTTCCCAATAAGCAGAGGCAAATGATGAGTCGCTCCTGATACCATATTCCAGTGTAGCGGTGTTGATGCCGACCCAAAAACCAATTCCCAAATCCTCCCGGGGCAAATGATGAGTTGCTCCTGGCATTATTCCAGTGCAGCAATGCAGATACCAAACCAAAACCAAATTCCCAAATCCTCTCATGAAAGATGATGATTCGCTCCTGATACTATATTCCAGTATAGCGATGCTGATGTCAACCCAAATCAAATCAAACTAACAACCTCTGCAGCGGAATCATGCTTCGTCCCAGAATTTACCCCATGTCGAAATCATGCTTCGCCTCGGGATATCTACCTTCCCTGCCGGAATTATGCTCCGCCTCGGAATCAAGTCAACCAGCGACACTCCAAACCGGGACAAGTCGACCAGCGACACTCCATGCAGAGGACAAGTCGAACAGCCAACGACACTCTATGCCGGGGACAGGTCGATCAGCGACACTCCGTGCCGGGGACAAGTCGAACAATTAGCGACGCTCCATGCCGAGGACAAGTCGAACAAATAGCGACACTCGGCGCCGAGGAAACGTTGAATAGCGACACTCCGTGCTGGGGACAAGTCGATCTAACCGCGACACTCCGCACCGGGGACAAGTCGACCAGCGACCACCCTGTCGGAATCATGCACCACTACGGAATCAGGTGAACCAGCGACACTCCATGCCGGGGAAAAGTCAATCAGCGACACTCCGCGCCGGGGACAAGTCGACCAGCGAGACTCCGTGCCGGGAACAAGTCGACCAGCGACCTCCCTGTCGGAATCATGCTCCACCTCAGAATCAGGTCAACCAGTGACACTCCATGCTGGGGAAACGTCGAATAACGACACTCCGTTCCGGGGACAAGTCGAACAGCGACACTCCGTGCAGGGAAAACGTCGATCAGCGACACTCCGTGCCGGGGACAAGCCGACCAGTGACACTCCATGCCGGGGACAAGTCGAACAGCCAGCGACACTCCGTACCGAGGACAAGTCGACCAGCGACACTCCATGCCGGGGACAAGTCGAATAGCCAGCGACACTCCATGTCGGGGACAAGTCGACCAGTGACACTCCGTGCCAGGGAAAAGCCGACTAGTGGCACTCCATGCCGAGGACAAGTCGAACAGCCAGCGACACTCCGTATCAGGGACAAGTCGACCAGCGACACTCCGTGCCGGGGACAAGTCGAACAACCAGCGACACTACGTGTCGGGGACAAGTTGAACAGCGACACTCCATGCCAGGGAAAAGTCGATCAGCGCCACTCCGTGCCGGGGACAAGTCGACCAACGACACTCCGTGCCGGGGACAAGTCGACCAGCGACCTCCCTGTCGGAATCATGCTTTGCCTCGGAATCAGGTCAACCAGCAACACTCCGTGTCGGGGACAACCAGCGACACTCCGTGCCAGGGGCACATCGACCAAATCACTACGGGTCAAGGAAACGTCTACCACGGACACTCCGCCTCGGAGACGCATCAAGCGTCAACCGTCCATGTTGTAAAAAAGGCACTGCAGGCTTCCTACAAAGCGGGAACCAAATCACTTCTTGCTAGGGAAATGTCTACTACAGACACTCCGTCTCGGAGACGCGTTAAGCGTCAACCGTCCATGTCGTAAAAAGGGCAGTGCATCCCAAAAAGTGGGAACCAAAGCAAGTCGCCTCCACGCGAAAGAAGGTCCATCAATTTCATGCACACGACCCATATAAGTGGTGTGCATTTATTGATGGGGAGCACTTTGTTGGGGTCGAAAATTATATCCTGGTTGACCATGTAAAAGTCAAGATCAGCCCCAAACCAAGTCGGCCCAAGCCCAGATCAAGTGGGCCCATGCCCAAGTCGAGTCCGAACATGAAGCGGTCGGCCCCCCTCCATGCCAAAATAAAAATCATATAATAAATAATTTTGATGTAATTTTTTATGCATGAATGTAAGCAAAATGGCCATAAAGCCAAATTTTTGTAAAGCCCGTGGCATATGTGCAAAAGAAATGAGTATATAAGGCATGGGATGGGTAAAATGCTATTTTGTAAAGCCCAAGAGGCTATGTGTAAATGTGTAAGCCTATATAAGGCAATATGATAAAAAATAAACAATACACTTTTCATTCCACCCAAAAAGGTTAGGGTCTTTGTGCCTCCTTCTCCTTCCTCAAGGTTCTAAACCTTCTTCTTTTTTTGAATTAAATCAAGAGTTTAACTCTTCTTTTCTCAAAAATAAATAGTTTTTCACCACAAATCCCACAAAGGGGAACTCAGATCTCCCATCAGATATCAGAAAGGAAAGATTTTTAAAATCTCATACTTCTTGACCTTCAAGATCCGGCCAACATAGGAGGAAGAAGGAGACCCGCTTCCAAAAACCCCACTTTGGGGAAGATCCAGGGCTCAAGGGAGAAGCCGCTTTCACCAGCTCCAAAATATCTTAGGAGTTCAACTCCTCAAAAAAAATAAAAAATATATATATATATACACGAAATAATAAATATTTCCTTACAGGAGCACAGCTCTCAGTGCAGGGACCAAGTCCTCCGGCGCCCGGCGCCCGCCTGCCAAGCACGTGGGGCGCTGGCGCTCTGGCGCATAGTGCCCGCGTGCCAAGCACGTGAGGCATTGGCGCTCTGGCACGCCAAGCACGTGAGGCGCCAGCACCCAGTGCCTGTGTGCTAGGCACGCGGGCGCTAGCATCCACGCGACCTTTGGACACTATTTTACTCTTTTTATACACACACACTCCACGACACTGTCTCTGTTAGAAAAAAATTTCTAATGGGACGCTGTTCCGCACCCCAACAGAGGGCTGCTAGCCTCCTTGACCCCCAGCCCGCTATCCGGGAAGGGGGACCCCTGTAAAAACACTACGGGGCCCCCGATATATCAAAAACCCCTTCAAAACACAACACTGCACATTGAGTTCGCATGTCTAGTTTAACCCGTCAATTGGAGGTTATTTCGCTCTAAAGGTGAGGGGTAATTAACAGTAGCTTAGTCCGCGACTGCCAGAGATTCGGATCCCCACAATCAATAAACCCCTGCCTACCCTAGGAAGGGGGAATCTGTAATGCGCCTGACAAGTGCACGCGTATTCCCATCTCAATGGAGTGACGAAAAACACCCTACATATGGTTTATGATTGATTCTTGGTTCAAGTCAGTGTTGCGAAACCCGTAAAAATCATTTTTTGCAATTTTCCACTCCCCGCGAACATGCGGGGTGCGCGACATCGACTTACAAAACGTACTCAGCTTCATCGGAATCGACGCATCTGAGTAGAGGTTGGGTGTATGATTTTTTATACAACTTACCTTTACTCCATTTGAAGTGACGAGCTTTCATGAGGAGCCGGTGCGATTCCGTTCAGTCCTTAGGGAGCGTTCCATCCTTGAGGTATTCTACTATGGGTTTTCTCCAATCCGGGATGCTCCCATGAGTAGTGTAGACCCTGTGTATCACTTCTATATCTTCGATGCTCGGTCGCAGCAGGACTTCGAAGAGGATGTTCCTCTTGTGATTGGCCGAATAGGAGGAAGCGAGCTTGCTCAGGGCGTCGGCTTCGACGTTCATACTCCGGGGAACCTGCTCCACTTAGACTTCGTCGAAATTTTTCCATGGCCTTTTCATCTTGGTGAGATATTTCATCATGAGGGGTTCTCGGGCTTCTAATCATTCGGTCACTTAGCCAATGACCAACAGGGAAATGCTGCGGATTCTGATCTTCTTTAGCCCCACCTCCGAGGCAATTTGTAGGCTGGCCAATAAGGCTTCATATTCCGCGGCGTTGTTCGAGGCCCTGATGTCGAACCATAGAGAATATTCTATATCGGCTTCATTGGGGCCGCATATGACCAGCCCTGCCCCACTTCTTTCCTCTATGGAGGAACTGTCCACATAGAGTACCCAGTCCAGAATCGGACCGATCTTTTCTTCGACTGAATGTTTTAGGTTTAGATCTCGTGTCGGTGCTTCTTCTTTATTGGGAATGGTGCATGTTCCCTCATAAAATATAAACCAGCGCCTCATGTGTCAAACACGAGAGCCCCTTGGTGCAAAGCATATGAACACCTGTGTTTGACAGGATTAAATCCTAAGGTGGCGTCTCACGTTTTAAACACGTGAACACCCGCATGCAAAGCACGTGAATACATGTTTCTGATATGATTAAATCCTATGGAAGCACCTCACGTGTTAGACACATGAGCGCCTGCATGAAAAACACATAGGCACCTACTTCAGAAAGGATTAAATCCTATGGCAATGCCGCGTCAGTACCCAAACTTGAAGCAGTTTGCTTCGGGTAGAGTTAAACTCTGCATGGGAAAATATTTCCCTAAACAATAAAGATAGTCCATGTTAAACAGGGAGCCGTTGGATCAAAGATCCAATGGTAAAAAAATTATCAAAAGATTGAATTAAATTCTATTTGGAGAAAAATATCTACCTGGTCATTTTTGAACCGTTGGATCAAAAATCCAATGGTGATTAAAAAATCACTGTTCAAATCAAGAGATACAATTAAATTCTATACGTGGAAAGATATTTAATTCAATCTTGTTAAAAATAAGAAAAATATACTCTGTTAAATAGAAACCCATAGATCTAAGATCCAACGGTGATTAAAAATCACCACCTGATTATGAAATAAGGTTGAGATCTCTTAAATGAGAAATCCTCTCAACTAATCAACGGTTTTTCCTCACCTATATAAATGACCCGAGACTTCAAGTCTCATAAACAGAATCAACCCCATAATGTGAAAAAGTTACAACTGAGAATTTAATTCTCTTTTCAAAGTAAACATCTTCCTCATTCAAAAACTCTAGGTAAAGAAAGTAGAGAGATCAAAATATATCTTATATATATATATATATATATATATATATATATATATATAAGGGTTTAAATCTCTAAAATAGAATTTAGTTCTCTCTCTGAATCTGAGATCCACAAGATAAGTCTCTCATAAGTTGAGAATTTAATTCTCATCGAGAAGATCTTGTTTTTGAGAATCAGATAGGAACAAGGTTGAAAAGAACCATGGAGGAAAGAACATGAAAAATATGAAGTTTATACTCTAGGAACATAGTTCCTTCATAATCAAGAACTTAGTTCTTAAGGAACCTGATCATAGATCCTCAAAATAGTGATCTTGGTGATCGTTAATGGTCAAAATACCATTAATAGAAATTTGACTTCTCTCAAAAAAATGAACAGAGATTAAATCTCCAAGGACACGGCGCTTCACGTGATATCCACGTAAGTGCACAAAAGGCCCATGTGAAGACAGCGCCTTACGTGCTATACACGTGAGCACCCATAAGCAATGATTCAGCGTCTTACATGCCATACATGTGAGCGCTTGAAAAATGTCAGAGCATGAGCGTCTCACTTGAGCGTCAAAGCCTGAGCGTCTCACGTGATACTCACGTGAGCGCTAAAGCCTTAGCGCCCCACATGATATCTACGCGAGCGCCAGAACATGATCTGGATATTATATCCATGGTCTAAATGACCAAGTGCTTAGCACTGATGGGGCAATGCCTAAGCTTGAGAATCTTACGTGATATACACGTGAGTCTCATAAAATGAGTACTTAGCATTGGGCGGGCAATAAAAAGCCCAATACCCAGTCCAAAAGGGACTAAGCCTTTTCTGAAGTTAAACTTCTTTGACTATACATTAAATGAACCTATATGCTCACTGTAACCGAGATCATATGCTCACCCCTGTATTTCTAAGTTGATCTTAGTCTCATGAGAGACTAACGTGTCCTTAGACCATACGCTTATATATTTAAGTCAATCTTAATCTAAAACAAGATTAACGATCCTTAAACCCTTGAACTGGTGGAACATATGACCTAGGTTCAAACCCAAGTCTAATATATATGGATTTGGACTAATCCGCGCCCTATGGGCGACGATATAAACTAATTTTTGTATACAATCCATGGGAAACCATAATAAATAATATATATAACACGACACGAAGTGACCTACTAGAGCAGGTGAAAGTTGTTATCGCAATGCGATAGCATAATTAACTGCTGGGGGCTTGCGCCTGCAGGTAAGAGCGTTCTCACAATTAAAAACCCCTCCCATATGAGCGGGAATCCGATAAAGTCATGGTACATCGGTCGCATATGTCCAAACCTCCGATATACAATGCCATAAATTAACTTGGTATCTTCAGAGAGGTGGACGAAATGTTCCAAATAGCATTTGCCCCCAAATTCATGCGGAGACGTCATATCCCAGTTCTTCTCTATTTTTGGCGGTAAACAGATTCTAGCATGCCCGGTGGGACCTCTTCCACTTTCCACTCCACACTTCATGTGTCGTGTTTCGCGAACAAAATCACGGTTCGCTTTGTTTATAATTGCAATTAGATTCGAGGTACTAAATTTGGTGTTTCATCTTTGTGTAGAGTTAATGACCTTCAAATGCACTTCATGCAACAACAACCCTCACTATATCCCATCAGGAGGAGTTACTTACGGGCCCAATGCGGCCTCTATATTCTCTATGCCATCGGGGCAGGTCACACAAGCGACCACCGGATTGTTCTTTGGGACAATGCTCCCATCTTTGAGATTTGGCGTCTCAACGCCTAAGGAAGAAGCTCCCCGAAAGTTGGTATTTGATCGGCTAGCTACTGTCCCGACCTCCACCGACAGTCCATCCTACTTTGAAGTTTCAGTCTTCAATAGGCTGAAAGAAACCTCGAAGGGCCCCGCAAAGAAGCCCGTGATACCTGAAATGGTCGCCCCAAAACAGCTAGCTCCTCCCTGCTCCTGCCATACGTGTAGCCAGCAAGAGCTCTTCGCCACAAAGACAATCGGTCTTCGAAAGGCTGATCGATTTTTCTTCGGCTCCACCAAGAATGTCAGTTTTCCATAGACTGACACCAGACGAAGCTTCCAAGCAGCGCCCAGGGAATGATGAGGGCACCTCTAATACTGAGGCGGTTCCTACTGCACGATATGCTCGACGTCGTCATTAGCGCCGAGTGAAACAGGCTAGGGGCAACTCTCCTTCCGTACTTACCCCGCCAGCTCCTATAGTGGTTGTTGATGCTGATGTTCCAACTGGGAACAGCTTCGAACTGCTTAGGCGGGTTCGCAAAAACTCCCCTACGACGGTATTGAAGAGATCACCTCCTTCTGCAGAGGCTTCAACGCAGCCGGAGCCGGAGCAGTCTTATCAACGACTCTTCTCACAAATCCACAAAGTCTAGCCGAAAGTCTAGGACTCAGTGCTCAACGAAAGCTATTCTTGTCGATCGAAAAAATCCAAAGTTTGACAAGAAAACGATTATTCCTCCACCATACAACGGGGGACTTCTCGAAAAGAGGTACCTGTCATAACAGTTCCTCCTACTGTGGCTTCTCATACAAGATCGAGATCAGAGAAAGTTTAATTGCCCGAGGCTAAATCCAAAGGTGAGAGCACCAAACGCCCTAAGTCTGGGGGTGTACCTATGCACACAGTCTATATGACTGGTGGTAAAGAGGATAGCAGGGCTTCCATTAGTCACAGACCACATACTCGACCACTGACGAATGTTCAGGAGCAACAGCAGAAGCTCCAGGATATGTTCGCCAAGATGACAGCGCTTACCGGACTTAAAGAAAGTCCGGATAAAGAAGCAGAAGAGCGCTAGGAGAAAGAAACCGATACCAATTTCTTGCGACGGGTGCTTGAAAAAAAGATAGGGAAGCTGCAGAGCAGGCTGCTAACATAAAAGCTTTTCTGTTTCAAGATACGGTTGGGATGATGATCCAACAAGAACCACCGGCTGAAAATCGTCCGGCGATTATCGAGGACGATAAAGAGGAAATGTCAAATCCTCTCCATGCCCTATCAACGGCCAAGGAAGAAAGGATCTCAGAGGCAACACTGGATGATTATATCGCTCAACAAATTAGAGCTCATCAGGCCAATAAAGTTGCCAATCAGCTCGTCAAAACTGGGCGACCATATCCGGCCTGGTATGACCAGATGAAGTATCCACCAGGATATACGATCTCGAAGTTCCACGTATATAAAGGAATGAGTAATTCTCATCAGCATGTTGCACAATTCAGAGCTCCATGTGGCAATACCAAAGGCGATGCCAAATTTCTGCTTCGCCAATTTGTCGAAAGGTTATCAGAGACAGCTTTCGAATGATACTCGGAGCTCCTAAATGACTCTGTAAAGACCTTATCTGAGATGGAGCATGATCAGTCAAAAATATTGCATTTTTAACGCATCAATTTTTGTACTCTTTGCAATCATCTAAAGGTGTTTGGTAAAAAATATAGCACATATTAGCAATTTGTCTGCAAAATACAAAACAACATGTATTATACATTATAACCGGCATTTTGAGGAAAATTGTGTGTTTATTATTGTACGCATGATCTTTTGTATATCAAACACTTGTCTCGAGATTGTGTGCAGAAAATTCTCCAGGTAAAAGAGCTGGAACTGTTAAAAGTGCTGATAAAATACGTCAAGTCCAAGACTTGAAATCTGGCAGTAAACAAGAAAGTATAAAAATATTCCATATATCAGAAAAGTGCCATAAAGCCAACACAAAAATACCCTGAAGATTTTATGCACCAAGCTTACCAAACGGCCGCGGATCCGCGGCTGAGTTGGCCGATCCGCTGCGGATCCGCGGCCGCGTTGACTCATCGGCACTTGGTTATGTTTGCAGAGCCTTCTCTTTAAATGGCAAACTTCTTCAAGACACTTCAGTTCCTAGAGATCTCCTGAACCTTCCCTTCTAACAGCCAAGCTTCTTGTGCAAGCTTAATACCTACCAAGCTTCTCATGGAAGCTAGCTAACTACCTTAATCTAAAAGCTTCTCTACAACTACCTAGCTTCCTATGCAAGCTTCATAACAACCAAGCTTCCAGGTGAAGCTAAACCTAGCTTAGCTTCCAAGGAAAGCTAAACCTAGCTTCTACGGGAAGCTTGAGGGAAAACTATATAAAGGGACTTAATTCTTCATTAAAAAGGTTGTTGAATATTGAGCCTCAAGAAGACGATGCGAAGCTAGTTCGATGATTTAGTTCCTTCTCAAATCTTATAATCTTTGAGTGAATTGTAACGAAACATCGAATAATAAAAGGTGAAAATTCTTGATCTTACTTTTCTTTACATTTGAGCATTATGATGAGTTATCGATTCTTGATTGTTATCTTTTTCATGATGTTTGAGTGAAAACTCCACTTGTGTAGGAATCGAGAAAATAGGTAGATGATGATGAATAAATTCTTGAACGATTCTTAAGTCTTATGAGTTTTGTAAACTTTAGAAAATTAAATCAACGACGACGTAGTTTTGAGCGAGATGCTTTCTTGAATGTTCTCGCTTTAAATTAGAGATCGATGATCGATGATTGAATTTCCTAGAGGCTAGAATTTGAATGCTAATCAACGAAAGGACAAGGGATGATGATGAAGAAACCCTAGTTTCTTCAATAGGTCCCTAAACCACATTGATTGTCATCAATCTAGCAACAAATCTTCAATAGATTAGAATTTGTAATCATACGTATTCATCATCACTATCGATTGGATCTATTCCTACAAGGATCTTTACAAATCTTGATAATTCAAACAATTTAGGAACATTTCTTGATTCTTGATTTTAGATCTTTACTTTCTTTAAGTTTCTTGAAAATAAAAACTCACAAATCTGTGAATTATCAAGATTTGAATTATCAAGACTTATCAAGACTTGAAAATAAAAACTCACAAATCTGTGATAATTCACAGATTTGTGAGTTTTTATTTTCAAGAAACTTAAAGAAAGTAAAGATCTAAAATCAAGAATCAAGAAATGTTCCCAAATTGTTTGAATTATCAAGATTTGTAAAGAAGCTTGTAGGAATCGATCCAATCGATAGTGATGATGAATACTTATGATTACAAATTCTTATCTATTGAAGATTTGTTGCTAGATCGATGAAAATCAACGAGATTTAGGGATCTATTGAAGAAACTAGGGTTTCTTCATCATCATCCCTTGTCCTTTCGTTGATTAGTATTCAAATTCTAGCCTCTAGGAAATTCAATCATCGATCATTGATCTCTAATTTAGAGCGAGAACATTCAAGAAAGCATCTCGCTCAAAACTAGGTCATTGTTGATTTAATTTTCTAAAGTTTACAAAACTCATAAGACTTAAGAATCGTTCAATAATTTAGTCATCATCATCTACCTATTTTCTCGATTCCTACACAAGCGGAGTTTTCATTCAAACATCATGAAAAAGATAACAATCAAGAATTGATAACTCTTTATAATGATCAAATGTAAAGAAAAGTAAGATCAAGAATTTTCACCATTTATTATTCGATATTTCGTTACAATTCACTCAAAGATTACAAGATTTGAGGAGGAACTAAATCATCAAACTAGCTTCGCATCGTCTTCTTGAGTCGCGGATCGTCGTGGATCACTTGCTCGGATGAAGATTGGCGTTGCTTCAAAAAGGCTCGTTGAATGCTTGCTTGAACCAGTACTCGATGAATCTTGATTTGGATCAAATTGTGTTTGGGGCTAGGGTTTTGAGTTGCAAGTTGTGTCACTCAACTTGCGGAATTTTTGGCTCAATATTCAACAACCTTTTTAATAATGCATTAGGTCCCTTTATATAATTTTCCCTCAAGCTTCCCCTAGAAGCTAGATTTAGCTTCCCTTGGAAGCTTGGTTATTATGAAGCTTGCATAGGAAGCTAGGTAATTGTAGAGAAGCTTCTAGATTATGGTAGTTAGCTAGCTTCCATAAGAAGCTTGGTAGGTATTAAGCTTGCACAAGAAACTTGGCTGTTAGAAGGGAAGGTTCTGGAGATCTCTAGGAACTGAAGTGTCTTGAAGAAGTTTACCATTTAAAGAGAAGCCTCTGTAAACATAACCAAGTGCCGATGAGTCAACTCAGCCGCGGATCCGCGACGGATCGGCCAACTCGGCCGCGGATCCACGACGGATCGGCCAACTCAGCCGCGGATCCGCGGCCGTTTGGTGGGCTTGGTGCATGAAATCTTCAGGGTATTTTTGTGTTGGCTTTATGGCACTTTTCTGATGTCTGGAATATTTTTATACTTTCTTGTTTACTGCCAGATTTCAAGTCTTGGACTTGACGTATTTTATCAGCACTTTTAGCAGTTCCGGGTCTTTTACCTAGAGAATTTCCTGCACACAATCTCGAGACAAGTGTTTGATATGCAAAAGATCATGCGTGCAATAATAAACACACAATTTCCCTCAAAATTCCGGTTATAATGTGTAACACATGTTATTTGGTATTTTGTAGACAAATTGCTAATATGTGGTATATTTATACCAAACACTTTTAGATGATTGCAAAGAATACGGAAATTGATGCGTTAAAAATGCAATATTTTCGACTGATCAGAGCTGCTATTCATGCAAAAAATTTCCAGTGCAAGTGAGCGCACTCCAATCACGACGCTGATCAATTCTAGGGTTAAGCCAGGGGAAACATGGGTCCAATATGCGATCCAATGGCAGAACCTGTGGTCCAAATGCTAACAATGCATTGAGGAGTCGCCAGCTGTGGGGATGCTCATTGGGACTATCCATCCTCAATCGACCGTATCCCAATTCATGAACTTTTTCAAGCCCACCACGTTCCAAGCGCTGATTGATAAGCTACCCCAGATGGATCAGATGGGTCATGATCCTTCCTCTTCAGGCAAGGACTTCTAAAAGAACAAGGACAAAGGAAAAGCAGCCTTTGTCGCCAATGTGCAACAACAATCGGGCGGTCCGAAAGCAGCTGTCTGCCAAAGAAAGGATGGGATGCGCATATTCCTTCCTTCGCAATAAAATGAGGAGATTGTTCGAGTCAGCTATACAAAATAATTTGATAATATTGCCAGAGCCGTGGTGAGCCGCACAAGCTGGTGATGTTAACAACCCCAGCTACTACCCCTATCACCGGATAGTGAGCCATCCAATTGAGAACTGTTACGTCTTCAAATACTGGGTCGAGGACCAGTATCAGCAGAGAAAATTCGCACTGTCGGATAATTGAAGGATAAATCCATCCCAAAAGCACGCTCCCAAAAAGTGGATACGCAGGGGGTATCCTGCTCGCTTGTGGAAGAAGCTCCATGAGAAGTATTTCTTTCGGCAAAAACCAAAATAATGCTGAAAGATCTACAAGCATGCTCGGCAATCAAGTGGAAAAGCCCGCTTGAGCCCGAGATTATAAAAAGGATGTTGAAACCGCGTCCCGCACCGAAAATCGTTGACAAGGGGAAAAGCCCTAAAGTCAAGCCTTCGAAGTCTTCCAAGAAAAAGAAGAAAACAAAGAAACCTGTGCAGCCAGCTGAGCATGTCGACAGGCGCATAGACCTACAAAAATATAAAGACGTGCTGGAAGAGTACAATCAGAAAGTGTGAATACCGGTCACACTTGAAGAGTTCCTCCAGTATATTCTCGAGGATAAGGACACTGACGATGGTGAGGAAAATGACTCATCAGAGGAAGTGGGAGAACGTGTAGCAAGTTTCCACATAGTATCTCATTCATCACTATATGATGAAGGAGCTCCGCCAGCGTCAGACAACGACATGGATGAACTAGGGGCAGAATCAGCATCAAAAATCCCAAAGCTTCCAGAAGAAGACCCGATTGAAAGGTCGCTAAAAGATGCCTTTCTAAAGAGCAAAGATGATCAGGAACGCGAGACGGCCATATATGAAAAGGCTAAACATTAGCGTCTGAACAAAGAAGCTATGGTGAGGACGAGTCATAAAGCTCTTCGACCAAACCAAAGCATACCTACAAAGGATGATAGCAGGATCAAAGCTGAGAAGCTGTTTGCCAAGGTCATATCAATAGGGATGAGGCTACCACCTCTCATGATGGACAATCCTGGGTCCCATATTTCGATGGTGGAGAAGGACACCTAAAATACTGCGCATATCACTGAAGGATCGCTCATCTCATCGAGGAGTGCAACGCCTTCAAGAAGTGGTGGTAAGGATATATTGCTCATAGAAAACACTTCAAAAAGGAGAAGCGCGAAGCTCTCGCTCGTCGACATAAGAGCAGCGAGACGGAAATGCATAAAGAAACAACCGGTAACTGTCATATGGTTAGTACCAATTCAAAAGAAGAAAAATCCCAGATTCTCACATTCGGGAGTGAGTCTGAGGATGAAATGCCCCTCAACATTTTCTTTGAAAGCTCTGCCTTGGAGAAAGAAGAAGAGAAAAACGATTGCAAGAATATTCAGTTGCACAACCATACTCTGCCTGAAAAGAACTTCGGACGCGCAAACAAAGGTTCGAATAAAAAGGATAAAGGGAAAGGGGAAATGCCCGAGGAGATCGCCTTTGATGAAAAGGTAGCCAAAGAGCTCGCCGCAAAGGACCTGCCTATGAAAACCAAGATAGACTATAATGCCCTTGCGCATTTGAGAAAGATACCCTCACAACTGAGCATATTGGATACTCTACTCTTATCTAAAGAGGCGTGAGACTCTTTGATTGAGGTCTTGCAAGAACCTGATCAGTTTCCATCCTTCCTTGTAGAGGAGAAGATGAAGAATTAACTGGCAGGGGTCCGTGCGACTAATATTACATTCAGCGACAAAGATCTACTCCTCGGAACTTGCGAGCATAATCGACCGCTATATGTTACTAGGTACTACCACGACTTCAAGATAGGGAAAATTGTTGGCGACAATGGATCCTCCGTCAATCTTCTCAACGTAAGAGGGATGAAAGAGATATGTATGAATGTTCAGCATCTTACCCGAGACAAAATTACCATCTCAGAGTTCGACTCGCAGTCGTCACGGACGCTTGGGTCCGTAATATTGATGCTTCGCTTTGGGCTGCTCATCACTGACATCAAATTCTATGTCATTGATGCCAAGATCTGTTATAATGCTCTACTCGGCAGGCTTTGGCTACACGAGTATAATGTCATCCCTTCTACATAATATCAGTGTATGAAGTATTTCAAAGATGGTTTGGAGTACACCGTCACGGGAGAACTCAATCCTTTCTTGGTGAATGAGGTGCGAAAGTATGATGATGCAAAATACTTTCAGCCGGACTTCGAGGATACTGAAAAGTGCCACAGGCTGAAAAATAAGCAAAAATCCGTGGCCACCATCCCGGTCTTCGGAAGCGATACTGAAGAAGACGAATAAATAGTCTACTCGGGACAGCCTCAAAGAGAGAACAATAAATCAGTACCGTCGACCCCTATCCTGGTCTTTGGCAACGACTTCGAGGACGAGAATAATGCAGTGTTCTCCATTCGCCCATCAATGCAGACTCTTGCCGAAGATAATCAGAGTCTGCATATTATGATGACTCCACCTCGACACTGCAGGGAACTTGACACCTTAATATGTATAGCGTGCAATAGTTAAAAACCTTCTACGTGCCTTCTAGGAGAAGAGGTGAAAAGGCGATCCTCTTCTATAAATCTATGGAGACCAAAGTGGAGAAAGAAGTCTGGCATGGGGCCGATCTGACTCTTGACAAGTTACAGCTCATTCGTAAGTCGAGATATTATGCAGAGAGATTAAAAGAGCTATTAAAGTGCCAAGGTGTGCTTTTCGAACAAACTGTTCGGCAAGCCCACTTCTACAAAAAGATTTGGGATATCCTCAAAACTCAACGAAAGAAGCCCAACCGAAAGAAGGAAAAAATTGGGCCGGGATATGTTCAGTCCAAGAAGCAAGAGCAAAGCTACAGCTGCCAACCATAAATAGCTCGAATGGAGAAGAAAATATTTCTCCAAGCAGCCATGTTGCCGAACGAGAGAAAAATCTCACTTGAAGAACCTTAAGTCTGTCGCTCGAATAACAAATTGACGAGATGATAAAGGAAGATTGTCAGGTGAGCCGAGACAATCACAGTCGCGAAATGGCCATATATGAAAAGGTCAGGAAGCAACGCTTCAGTAAGCAATCGGTGGAAGAGGTAGATCATGATACTCTCCATCCACATTCCATTATGTGCTCTCGCGAAGAAGGAAATTCCCAAGGCGGAAGAAAAAATAAGGCGAGGATCATGAGCTACGTTCAAGGACAACAGAACAAGTCCAAGACACCTTCTAAGCGAGGAAAGTTCGGTCTTAGCCCGTCCCTCGTAAAGAATATGGGTCGGAAATATTCGTTCCCTTCAGACAAGACAGGGAAGATCTTCAACCTTGTCATGAAGTACCAAATGATGACGCTTCTGGAGTCTCAGCACCCCTAACAGATAAACGAAGTCCATCATCCAGATTATTGCTCCTATCACCAAGAAATAGGTCACCCCCTTGAAGATTGTTTCACATTCAAGAAATAGGTGGAGGACCAATATCAACAGAGCATGTTTATCTTATTCGATAGCTGGAGGATAAGCCCGCCACAAAAGCACGAGCCGAAAAAGACCTATACCATCAGGATGGAACCGGCTCGATCGCAAAAATGGAAGCGGACTCGTACTTGTCATATGATAACACTCTCAAAAAAATGAGGGGAAGAGAACATAATTGACCTTTTCAGATACTTCACAAACGAAGACGATGACGAGGAGATCTCAGAATTTCCACCGGCATCAAAAGAGCTAGAGGATGGGATACATACCACGGCAGACAACCTAAGGAAAATAACTTTGGAATGGAAGATGATCCGAGACCGACGTTTTTTAGCAAGCTACTATCCAAAAAATAGGTAGCCACATTAAAAGATGTGCTTATACAGTACAAAGACTGCTTCGCTTAGAACTACTCCGAAATGCCAGGTCAAGATCCAGAGGTAGCGATACACTAGCTAGCCATATCGCCAGAGATGAAACTAGTCAAGCAGGCACCAAGAAGGATGCGGCTGGAACTTGAGATAAGTATCAACGCCGAAGTCAAGAAATTAATCGACTCCGGCTTCATCCAAGAGGTTCAATATCCTGACTGGATCGTTAAAATCGTTCCGGTAATGAAAAATTGGGACGGTTCGCATTTATGTGGATTTTCGGGATCTCAACAAGGTATGCCCAAAAGATGACTTTCCAGTGCCCGTTACTGAGCTGATGATCGATAACACATCCATCCATGAAGTCTTCTCCTTCATAGATGGATCTTCAGGATACAACCAAATAAAGTGGATCCTGAAGACCAAAAGCATACCGTCTTCAGGACTCCGTTGGACGTATTCTGCTACAAGGTGATACCCTTCGGTTTGAAGAACGCCGGAGCTACATACGAAAGGGCCATGACAAATAAAATTGATGACCTCATAGACAAAATCATCGAATGCTATATCGACAACCTTGTGGTTAAGAGAAAATCTCATGAGGAACACTAAGAGTATCTAAAGGTCGTGTTCGAGCGTCTACAGAAGTATAATCTGAAGATGAACCCTCTAAAGTGTTCATTTGGAGTCTCGTCAGGAAAATCCCTGGGCTTCATCATCCGCCACTGGGGTATCGAAATTGATCCCTCAAAGATCAAGGAAATTATTGTCACGACCCAATTTGGGCACATGACCGGCACTTAGACTATGTAACGTCAACTGGCGTAACGCAGTTTAAGTAAGCAGAAAACCCAGTAATCTAAACCATTGCTAGAAGGAAAAGATAGAACACTTTAAAACTCGATGCAAAACTTTAAACTTAAGTTTGTTTTTCATAAAAATTTCGTCAGCACCTCCTTTGTAAAAGCCAGCCCGAAACGGGCACAAACATAAGATATAAGTAAAGCATCCCCAAACGGGAGCAAATCTCGCCCAACGGCGGAAAAAATCACCACAACAGATATACGACGCTGTAGCGAAGGAATGAGATAATCCATATATATATAAAAGGCCGGCTCACACGAGCACGACAACCAGAGTCATAAGAATATACAACATCGATCCTCACAACTTGTCTCTAAGTCAATACATGGATATGGTAGATGGAGAGTACTAGATACAAAAGATATACAATGTACATCATTGGATAACCGCAATCCACCTAAAACAAAAGGTCTCATAGCCAACCGTAGCGGTATCCGCAAAAGTAAAGATAATAAGGCGCCCTGCCGCGACCACTCTGATGATCAGACCTGAAAAACCCTGCGGCACAACGGGGGTGAGTTGCCAACTCGTGAATAGTAAATAATATCATACTGTAATCGCAAGTATGCACTAACAGTGATAATCGATCACCTGTAATCTGATAGCATAAATATGGTAATATGAATATGCAACTATCATGATCAAGGTACACCACCCGGGTACTATATCCATATGAATCAAATGCATATCAACTAAATCTTGAGTGCGGGACAATTAATAATCTCATGTACAAATCATCAGCATGGAAAAACCCGGTGTAAATCAACAAAACCCCAAATCCCAAAATCCTTAGAAGCCGTCACCAGGACTGGCCCCCATATCATGTAAATCTCACGGAACCTGAGTGCCCAACATCGGCACTCGAAAATATCATGAAAATACTCGTGTCCAACATCGACACGTAAAACCACATATCATATCTGTACATCTCGCGGAACCTGAGCGCCCAATATCGACTCTCGCAATCCTTAGAATATGAGTGTCCTACACCGACACCCGCAATCCCCATAACCATATATCTCACGGAACATGAATGTCCAACCTTGACATTCGCAATCCATGGAACATGAGTATCCAACCCTGACACTCGCAATCCCCATATCCATACGTCTCATGAAACATGAATGTCAAACACCGACATTCGAAATCCAAAATCCATATATCTCTCGGAACATAAGTGCCCAATATCGACACTTGAAATCCACAAATCGCATGAAAAACATATCTCAATGCGTAAATCCATGTAATATGACATATGCAACATAAAACAACAATATGCGCATATCCAGGGAAAATTCGCTATTTAAATGCATCAAGTCATTAAATATATCACACGGTTCCCAAATATCCAAATCCAATATTATATATATATATATATATATATATATATACACACATATATAACAGCGTCCCATACCACTGATATATATCATATAAGGCTAAACATATAGCATGGTATATGTGTGAGCATGTAGGTACAGCAAGACATATGTGTAAGCATGTAGGTGTACAGGTATGCTATATTTCATATGCGCCATCGCACAAGAATAAATGCCTCAATGTCGCTAACCAATAGCAAGGTATATCATATGAATATTTGTGTTGTGCGTATCATGACAGTTACCGACAGTGTGTATGTAGCATACAATTGGTGCTCATGCAACATGGACTGTCAATAATAGTGCAGTGTACAATGGGTACAGGTTTAGACACAACAAGTAACTATATGCAATGAAGTTCATGCACCATCTCTATATGTGCATATAAACATGCGGCTAATATCATATCATATCTGGCCCTGACGCTTAACGCCATACGGGTGATTTCCCAATAAATGTTAATTCTACTCACCGACAATTACAAGCTAGGTAGATCCAATCACCTGCTTCCCTTTCGTCGCAGCGCCCGAAGTCCCCGCCTGCGATCCTATTAACACAACATAGCAAGTGAAATTCTCAGAAATATATCAATATCACGTACAAACTACGTTTGACCGACGCACTAACTCCAAACCAATTCTCAAGTGTCTGTCTAGTGGTTAACGTGTGTGGCGACACCCCAAAACCAACCCAGATGCAACAGCTACACAAGATCACGAACCATGTCGGATAACGTAATACGCGTAATCAAAATACTAGATTATAGCAAAGTGATCCCAGATTTTGCATACTGTCAATACTTAAAAATCAAACAGTACCAAACACCTCTAAACAGCCGCAGACAGCTACCCTCAAAAAACAAAACCCTAACTCCCCCTATTGGCTGAGGTCGCCGGATTTGGCCTTCATGTCGCCGGCTTTATCTGAGCCTATGGGGTTCGTGCTTCAGGTGAAATCTTAGGGTTACTAGTACAACACTACTACACTGCTAGAGTTTTCAATAAAATTCTCAGGTCATAGAAAATCACAGAGACTCTAATATGATACTAAAAGTATGATATTTGCATGAAACGATACCTTATGTGTTCAAAACAGCAACCAACAAGCTACACAACATTATAACACCTATTTAACAGTTTAGAAATCAGTACCTAGCCACTCTTGCTCAAAAATCCAAGATTTCCAAGCTCCAAGGCAACCTAGTGGCTAATCAAGACATTTGAAGTGTTTTCCATGGATTTTTGTGAAGTTTTGCAAGGATTTGGTGAGGGTTCAGTTTGGGAGTTGAGAGATGAACAATAATGAGAATGAGAGAAGAAATGATAGAGTGAGCAGAGTAAAGGGTGAGAGGGTGAGCGTAGGATGAACTAAATCGTTATGCTTACTCTCTCCCTCACCTCTATTAATGCAACCATTAATGCTACCATGACTCACCTAGCCACCTCTCTCTCTATCCAAAACAAGGAAAAATATCTCTCACAAAATATCTTGGACAAGGTTAAGGCAAGGTTAATTAGGGCAAGGGTTAGCTTAAGGTGTCATGGCTACTAAACAAGGTTAACACCAATATACCCTCACATTAACATGCACAAGTGTGTATAAGCCATAACAATTTATAATAAAACATTAATTAATTATTATAAAATGTGAGAAAACCGATTTGGTAAACTTTTCCTTAAAAAACACGCATTATCGCTTAATTAACACTAATCGTGTTCCTTGGTGTTACAATTATAGAGATACCCTTGCCAAGAACCCTCAAAAAACTGCGATCTCTCCAAGGAAAGCTTGCATACATCCGGCGGTTCATAACCAAGCTCTCCGGAAAATGTCGCCCCTATAGTCATCGGATGAAGAAGGGAACCCCGTTCGTCTGGGATCAGAAATGCCAAAATGCATTGGATAAAATCAAACAATATCTGCAAAATCCGCCGGTATTGACCACTCCAGTTAAGGGAAACCCCATTATCCTATATAAAACAACCCTTGAAGGTTTTCTAGGCGCGCTGTAGGCACAAGAGAACGATCAAGGAAAGGAGAGAGCTCTTTACTATCAAAGTCGAGTTCTCGTGGGGGCAGAAAGCAATTACTCCCCCATCGAAGAACACTGCTTGGCACTGATCTTCGCAATAACAAAGCTCAGACACTACGCTTTGGCGTATGAGGTCCATCTGGTATCAAAAGTGGATCCTCTAAAGTATCTGATGTCAAAGACTGTGCTAACAGGAAAGCTTGCTAAATAGGCCCTGCTGCTGATGGAATTCTCGATAATATATCAACCACTCAAAGTAGTAAAAGGACAAACCATCACCGATTTTCTTGTAAAATATCTAGCCAATTCTCCCCTAAACTGCGAACTGCCGGATGAACATGCATGCGACGGAGTCAAAGTGGAGAAAGAAGATGAGTCTCGATGGGAGCTCTACTTCGATAGAGCATCTTCCATAAAGCGGCAAAAGAATAACACTCCCATAATCAAAGCCGAAATGGGCCTTATTTTCGTGACCCCGTAAGGAGGAATATAGCGGTATGCATTCTCCTTGACGGAACCCAGGATTAATCATAAAGCAGAATATGATGTTTTGATAGTCGGTCTTGAGATCGCTATCGATATGGGAATCAATGACCTCCTCATATATGGAGATTCTCGGTTGATTGTCGGTCAAGTAAATGGTGACTATTAAAGATGCAAACAAAAGATGATAAGTTATGGCGAAAGAGTGCAGCAGCTACTGACCCAAGTCCCTTCCTATATCCTGGAAAGCATACCGCGAGTGGAAAATAGTAAGGCGGATATGTTAGCCAAGTTGGCTAAAGAATTGGCCGATGAAGACCTCAATGACGTATGGATCATTGTTCAAAGTCACAGGATCCTAGCACCAGCAGAAATACCTTCGGAATCCCTAATAGAACTACTTGAAGGAAAAGAAATGACTGCACAAGAAGTTCTCCAAATAGAGAACGAAGAAGAGGCTAAGAACTGGAGGGGAGTCTTCGTAGGCTTCTTTAAGTCCCAACGAACACCCGAAGATGTGTCGTCTAGACATCAGCTTATGAAATGAGCTCTATCGTTCTCTTTCATCAGTGATACTCTATACAAGAGATCCTTCGACTTCGTATAGTTAAGATGCTTAGGGCCGAAGGAAGCAAAGAAATTCGTCCAAGAAGTACATGATGGACTTTGCGGCTCTCATCTAGTAGGACCAAAAATGAAGCTAAAGATAAAAAGGATGGGATATTACTGGTCCACGATGATTCGGGACAGCCTCAAATATGCGAAACAGTGTCACTCATGCCAAATACACGGAAACTTCATACATCAACATCCAAATCCGCTACATCCGACAGTAGCTAGTTGGTCGTTGGAGATATGGAGAACATATATAATCGGCCTTATTGAACCAGTATCATCCAGAGGACATCGGTTTATACAAGCAACAACCGATTACTTCTCTAAGTGGGCAGAAGTAGTGCCGCTAAGGGAGGTGAAGACGGAGAATATCCTCCACTTTTTCAAAACCCATGTCATTTACTGGCTCAGAACTCCGCGACGGATAATCTTGGATAATGGACCGGCCTATAGAAACCACAAAATAAGCCGCTTCATATAGTAACACAAGATAGAATGGAGATATTCCTCGGTCTATAATTCTTAAGCAAATGGTCTAGTTGAAACATTCAACAACACCTTGACCAAAATTATAAAGAAGACGGTGTCTAGGAACAAGAAAGACTGGCACGAGAGGCTGCATGAAACTCTTTGGGCATACCGAACAACATTCAACACGGTCACAAATACAACACCATATGCATTGGTGTTTGGCACTGAAGCAGTACTCCCACTGGAGATAGAACTCCCCTAATTACGAGTGGCGGTTTAATACAAGCTAATGGATGAAGAAAATTCTTATCATAGGCTCGAGGAGCTCGATGCTCTCGATGAAACCCTCCTTGTAGCATAGCAAAATCTAGAAGCTTATAAGGTGAGAATGACGCGATCATATGAAAGACTAATCGGGCTGAGAACATTTCGCCAAGGCGAACTCATACCGGTTGTCGAAAGGCCAATGATTCCCATTCATGCAAAACGGGGGAAGTTCGAGCCAAACTATGATGGCCCGTATATCATAGATAGTTCTACCAAGGTAGAGCCTACCTGCTCATGGATATGCCTGGAGAAAGGCCATTTCGGCCAATAAACGGCCGACTCCTCAAAAAGTAGTATGCTTGAAGAGTCGCGATTTAGGTCAATGATAAATGACGACACTTGTGTCCGCTTACTATCTTCCTGAGTCAAAACTCTGAAAGTGGTACCAAATGATGTGCGCCCGTTAGGGATGATGGACTGCGATGTCCTTAAACTAGTATGATGCCATATGGTATGGGTCATATAACCAGCCGTACACAATCCATGGGCATAAACAAGTCATATCCCCATCATGCAATAACGGATAACTACGTCCTTAAACTGGTACTGGACCACTACGTACTTAAACTGGTATCAGACCGAAACGTCCCTAAACTAATGTTAGACCGAGATATCCTTAAACTAGCATGTTGCCCTACTGTATGGGTTATATGATAATCCGTACACAATCCACGGACATAAACAATTCATGTTCTCCATATCTCCATTGGACTGAAACATCGCTAAACTAATGCTGGACCGAAACTAATATGTTTTGCCCTACAGTACGAGTCATATGACTAACCGTATACAATCCACGGGCATAATGTAACACCTGAGAATATGTTAGTGACTAATTATATTTTAATAAGTGATTTTTAATAAAAGTTTACCAAATTGCTTTTCAAATATTTCATCAAAATTAATAAACATTTTTCTAGAATTTTCCTAAACTTGCACAAACATCTACATGTAAACTAGAGTTAGATTTAGGGTGAACCATGTTAGGAAACCATGGTGGTCTAACCCCTTCTTGTTAAACTATTAATTTAGTTAAGGTCTTAGTTTTGGTTAAGAGTGAATAGGGTTTTTATTTTGGTTTTAAAATTTAAAATTCTTTTGGTTGACTTGAGGATATGAGAGAGAGAATGCATAGTGGCTTGGGCACATGCAAGCATTTATTATGAAGTGAGTGATGGGTGACTTTAAGGTTGAGTCACAATCCATCTCAATTCAAATCTTTTTGCATCTTTCAAACTCCTTTCACTCACATCTCTCCCTCTTACTCACACACACACACCATCATCTTATACCAACACTTCACCACAAAGGCAACACAACACCAAACAACAACAGCCACAACTGCTGCAACAGCAGCACATACAACACAAAAAATTACATAGCAGCAGCTTCTGCTACAGTAAAAACAGCAGTAACAGCTTGTGTATTGAGCAGAACAGCAACAACAGCTTTTGGGTGCACTCCAGCAGCTCCATCCCCTCATCTTCTTTCCCTTCTACTTGTTTGTGAGGTTCCTAGAGGGTATAACTTCTAAACTTCTTCCTTGTTGGCTTAGTTGTGTCGATATAGTGTCGATTAGTGGAAAAATGTGAGATTTTGGGCTTGTTTTGGTGATTTGTGTGAAGGTTTGTTAAGTGATGTTAGTGTTGGGTAGACTAGCCTAAGTGAGTGTTGTTAGGGCCAAGTTATCCTAGAAAAACCCCAGATTACACTAAAATACCTTCAGTTTTCCAATTGTGCAAACCATAACGTTTTACGGACTTTTTAGCCTTTCTGGAATCTGCTTTTGACCCGAGCTATTCAGGTGAAAATTGGGAAGACTATAGCACAGTGACCATACAAGAAACACACACACAAAGAACGGGGACCCAACTCCCACCTCAGGCCGCCGATTTATTCAATCTGGCCGCAAATTGCGGCCAGAGCAGGGGCTGGGGTGCTGGGGTTTGCCTATAGGTGTCTGTGGGGTAGCTCAGGGTATTGGTATATGCAACTTTTTGTGTAGGAACCAGAGTCAAAATCTGGAGCCTAAAACCTGTTATTGACATTTAAGCAAAAACTTAGCTTTTTGAACTCTGCTGTTACCCCAGTGATCTCAGAATAAATCTGAGTGGACTGTAGCCTACTTGAGAGACCCTGACCTCACTACCAGAGCCCGACCCCACCACCTTCATCCCAGGCCGTCGAAATAATCGTTCTGGCCGCAAATTGCGGCCATACTTGAGAGATAGGAGCTAGGGTTTTTAGGGTAGGTGTCTGCTACATTTTGTAGGTCTCTGGTATATATAGATTTGTAACATTCTAACCTGGGTAAAATCTGGGGTAGTATATCGTTTTCTGTGTTTTCGGTTTGCGCGAAACGCGAGTGGGTCTGGTGATTCAGCATATCGCGGCGTGTCGGGTTATGTGTTAGGCGCATACACGCACGTTTCAGCGTATCGTACGCGGGCGCGTTAATTCGCGACGTGAGTTTCTCGTTTTGTTCCGATATCGCGTTTTATGAGATTTTGATTATATTTAGATTCTTGTGTAAATTCCAGGTTCTCAGGCGGGTACGTCAGACGCCGCCAGGAAAGGGAAGCAGGTGGTCGGCTATACTTAGCATGCGACCAGGTGAGTAGATTTAACATCTACGAGGAAATCGCCCGTATGGCGTTAAGCGTCAGGTCATAATAGGATGTTAGTTTTATGTGTTCATGTAGACATACTAGAGTTGCATACCTCCTTATATATATATAGATATACTGGTAGTATAGAACACTGCACTGTCACTAACGGTCCAAGTTGCACGAGCACGATTTATATGCTACACTCATACCGTTAGTGATTTCCATGACACTCACATTATAGGATTGCTATAAACCGCATATTTGATTCTACCGTAATGATGTTGTCATGATTTGCCGCATACTATCATATGTATATTCATACCATGCACACTGTATACGCACTTTTGTGCGTACCTTCATTGATATATCACTACTTGGGCACATATACATCATGTATCTATACTTGTGCCATATACATCACATATGTTCATACTTGGGCATGTATGCATCACATATTCATACTTGGGCACATATGCATCATATGTCTACAATAGTGCACTCGTACATTGCTACATTCACTTTACATACTTATCCATTCGCACATCCATACCTATACACATATTCATATGCTACATACATGGATGATATTGACTTGATTTAAAACTAAGGGACCGCAAGCGATATTTTCAAAACTGGATCTTTTAAAAGAGCGGTTCTCCCTTTCTTTTACTCTTAGCGTCATACGACACATTGCATGGATTTACGCATTGTATTTGATTTATGTGATTTCTGGATTTGGGAACCGGAGTACTATTTTAAGAAAATACGCACTGTTTAAAAACCCGGTTTCCCTTGATATGATATTTTAGTGCGTCCACCATGAGTTTTCTCGGTTCCAGAGAGCTTGTTTGAGTATACCCGATTCGAAGAGAGGTAGGCACCGATTGCGGGTACATGATGGACTCGGTACGGTACCCCGAGGCAAGAAAACTCGTAGTGTTAGACGGTGAGCCCGGCGGAGGGACTACTACCTACCGGTGATTGGTTAGACCTGGCGATTATCCGGAGGATACCGACCAGAGTCGATAGATGGATACGGGACGACGCGTACTGCGGGGGCCGAGAGCCGATTCCGCAGACGGAGCCCGTGGGCGGATCCGATGGACGGACGCCCCATACTGGAGGATTTGCGTGTCGATACTGGACACAGCTGATTTTATGATATTTCAAGTGCCGATGTTGGGCACTCACGATTGTATGAGATTCACAGGATTTGAGGGCCGATATGGATGACGGCGCCTGAGTTTTACTGGGAATTGGGTGTATTGATGGACACCGGTCATTTTTCCACGTTGATATCCCTTGTAGATACTATTTATTCCCATGCTCAGCATTTAGTCTTTGACAGCTCATCCTATACCTATTGTACCTGATATAGTACACATGCTATACATGATTATCGCATACGCTGCTCATGTTATATAGGGTTGTTAGATTCCATATCAGACATGATTATTGCATATCTTGCACGGCATATGGAGAGACTTTTAGATTGCACTTGTTGCCTGATGTGAGCATTCAGTTCATCATATAGATGTTATCTGTTAGCATAGGTTAGAATATCGCAGCACGTGCATACTCGCGATTACCTTTATATGTTATCTACTATTCACGAGTTGGCAACTCACCCCCGTTGTGCCACAGTGCTTGCAGGTTACCCTTTGGAGTAGTCGCGGCTGGCTGTTTACCGCATCTTTTGACACAGATACCATTGCTGAGGCGTGTTAGCCCTTTTGCTATTAGGTGGGTTTTGTACGGTATCTGTTTACTTTCTGTTGTATATTGATGTATCTAGTACTCTCCATCTACCTTCATGTATTGACTTAGAGACAGTTGTGAGGACGACATATGTTATTTTGTACTCTGGTGTCGAGCTCGTTATGAGCCGACTTTGTTTATGCAGACTTATATTTCTTGCTATCTTCATTCATTTTTACTCAGTCGTACATTATCATTGTGATGCTCTATTCATTCCACATGTCATTTTACTTATATCTCGTCTTTTACCCGCTTCTCGGAACAAATTTTTATAAAAGAGATGTTGCCAAAATTATTAAACAACACTTGAACTTAAAAAGGGTTTCTACTGAATTAATTAAAGTTTCCTAAACATTTACAACTGTTTTTACAAAAATGTTTTAACACTCTACATTTAATGGTTTTGATTTCTGGGTTTCGGCTTACTTAGTCGCGTTACGTCTGTAGACGTTACATGGTTAAGTGCCGGTCACGGGCCAAACTTTGGGTCGTGACAAAGTTGGTATCAGAGCGTAAGTTTTACCTTAGGAGTGTAGGATGACCCTGGTATGATGGAGTAGGTAGCTGCAGCAGGGTGGCGTGGCGTGTGTATGTTCCGCGGCATACTCACGACACGGTACTCCGCCTAAGCGAGCTTAGGACTTATTGATTGAAATTCCCTCTTGATATACATTCTTGCGATTCGATTCCCATATCCTCATCGAATCCTACTTTCCTTTCAGCCATTATGCCGCCAAGGACTACGAGGGCACAGAGAGCGGCTGCGAGAGCCGAGGTTCGTCTTGACTCGTCCGAGACGAGGACTGATCCGGGCAGTACACCGGTTGCACCCGAGCAGACCGTCCCTCCTATGACAGATCAAATCGCCATACTAGGGGCTGGTATGCAGGAGATGCGCCAGACGGTGGGATCCAGCATGCAAGAGATGCGTCAGAAGATAGGGTCGCTAGTTGAGACGCTTCGAGCGCAGCGACCAGAGGTAGCTCCACTAGTCACGGGGACCGCGATGGTATCTACAGCACAGGCAGTTGCCTCTGCAGTCACGGAGGTGATTACAGTATCGTTAGCAGAATTCATGAGGCTGAAGCCTCCGGTCTTCACAGGCACCGACGCAGCCGAGGACCCGCAGTCCTTCGTTGATAGGATGGCCCGGATATGCCGTTCCCTTAGATGCTCGGATACTAGATGGGTCGAGTTCGTGAGCTTTCGCCTGGAAGGACTTGCGCAGAAATGGTGCAAATCGGTCGAGAAGGGCAGAGCAGCAGGTCTTCTTCCTATGACCTGGACAGAATTTGTGACGATCTTTCTTGCCCGCTTCCTTCCCCAGAGTGTCAGGGATGCCCGAGCACGCAGATTTGAGTCCTTGCGCCAGACGCCAGAGATGACCGTGGCAGAGTACGATGTGCTATTCACCGAGCTATTAGTCTATGCTCCGTACCTAGTGGCTACTGAGGAGTTGCGAGTCAAGAGATTTGTCTGAGGCTTGCTTACACCACTGTTCCTTGCAATCAGCGCACAGTATTACGAGACATATGCAGCAGCCGTAGACGCAGCCCTATTAGTCGAGGAGCGCCTTGCCGAGACTTCGGTAGTTCCAGGGCCGAAGAGGGTTCGTACTGACACAGCAGCTCAGAGACATCCATTCAGACGCCGTGATAGACGTTGTACAGGTGGCAGAGACTCGGGGCGAGGTCAGATGTTTAGCTCATACCCCCAGGAGGGTCAGCAGTCGTCCCGTGGATGCTTTGGATGTGGTAGTCTTCATCATCGCGTCAGAGATTGTACCGAGACACGCCAGAGGGAGCCAGCAGTACCGCATGTCACACTTCCACCTTCTCCACCCCATAGGGCGTTGCCCATTGTACCCACAGTTGCTCTGCGTCAGACTCAGGCATAGAGAGGCCGTGGTCGCGGAGGGTTTGTTCCTAGAGGGCGAGGCGGTCGAGGCAGAGGACAGCCAGCCACCGGCAGAGTATAGCCAGCTGCTAGTAGGGGACCGCCAGTTGCAGGTGGAGGACAGGCACAGGTTTTCGCTTTGACGCATCAGGACGCACAGGAGTCCAATGCGGTGGTCTCAGGTACCTTATCAGTATGTTCTGTTGATGCACATGTATTATTCGATCCCGAATCCACGCACTCGTACGTTTCCACACATTTTGTGCCAAGTTTGGGTAGAGAGTCTGGGTTGCTTGATCAGCCGCTTATTGTGACCACTCCCGTGGGAGAGTCGTTTGTTGCTAGGCATGTGTTCCGATCCTGTATTGTCCGTATTGGCGAGAGAGATTTGCCTGTCGACTTGATCCTTCTTGAGATGTTGGACTTCGACGTTCTTTTGGGCATGGATTGGTTAGCCACGTGCTATGCGTCTGTGGACTGCCGCGAGAAGAAAGTTAGATTTTGTTTTCCCGGCGAGTCGGCTTTTGTCGTGCAGTGGGACCGTGGTGCCGCCCCTCACAGATTGATTTCTTCTCTTTGCGCTGGACAGCTTTTGAGGAAGGGATGTCAGGGATTTCTAGCATATGTTTGCGACACTAGAGCCACAGAGGTTCCGTTGGATCAGGTTCCGATTGCATGTGAGTTCCCTGACGTATTCCCTGACGAGCTTCCTGGGCTATCGCCTGAGCGTGATGTTGTGTTCTGTATTGATTTAATTCCTGGCACGGGGCCTATTTCTATACCGCCCTATCGGATGGCCCCGGCAGAGCTTAGTGAGTTGAAGAGTCAGTTGCAAGATTTGCTGGACAAGAGACTTATTCGACCCGGTGTTTCTCCTTGGGGTGCCCCGGTCCTGTTTGTTAAGAAGAAGGACGGCAGTTTGCGTCTGTGTATCGACTACCGGCAGCTGAACTGGGTGACCGTGCGGAACAGGTATCCTTTGCCACGCATCGACGATCTGTTCGACCAGCTTCAGGGGGCAGGATATTTTTCGAGGATCGATTTGCGATCAGGCTATCATCAGCTGCGAGTTCAAAAGGAGGACATTCCGAAGACAGCTTTCCGTACGCGTTTTGGCCATTATGAGTTTTTGGTGATGTCGTTCGGACTCACCAACGCGCCAGCAGCCTTCATGGACTTGATGAACCGTATATTCAGGCCGTATCTTGACTTGTTCATCATCGTATTCATTGACGATATATTGGTGTATTCCCGGAGCAGAGAGGAGCATGAGCAGCACCTGCGGATCACACTGCAGACTTTGAGGGAGCACCAGCTTTATGCAAAATTCTCTAAGTGCGCGTTCTGGTTGGACAGCGTGGACTTCTTGGTAGGGGTGTAAACGAGCCGAACTCGAGCCAGCCAAGCTCGGCTCGAGTTCGGCTCGTGGTTCTTTTTGTCGGCCCAAGTCCGGCTCGTATAGTTAATCGAGCTAGAGATGCTCGGCTCGAGTCCGGCTCGATTAAACATGCCAAGCTCGTGTTCGGTTCATTTGTGGCCCATTAACTAAACGAGCTGAGTTCACGAGCCGAGCTCAACTGAGCTCGTTTAGAGCTCGTTTGTGAGCTCGGCTCATTTGCAGCTCATTTACTCATATTAATAGTATCTTCCAAGAAAAAAAACATAATTAACAATAATGCTTAAAACTCAGGGTTTTCAGATATGGAAAAATTAAAAACATTAACTTCTAGGGCATTGAATGGGTCTAAGTGCCGGGTTTTATATTTATCTCAATACACTTTATATACTGTCATTTAATTGAATTAAGTGTTCTGAGAGTTATATAGAATCTGCTATATATCACATATTACTGTTTTTTTTTCAAACTGTGTAACCCAGCCGATCCCGAGTCAATACCGAACGAGCCTGGCTGAGCTCGAGTCCGGCTCGTTTAATAAACGAGTAAGGCTTTCTGGCTCATGTCCGGCTCATTAATAAATGAACCGAATTTGAACGAGCTGATACCGAGCCAAACCTTAATCGAACCCGAGCTGGCTCGTTCAATTACCACCCCTACTTCTTGGGTCACGTGATTACACGGGATGGTATATGTGTAGACCCGAGGAAGGTCGAGGCCGTTCGGAGTTGGCCCAGACCTACATCCGTTACTGAGATACGCAGCTTTCTAGGACTGGCCAGCTACTATAGGAAATTTGTACAGGACTTCTCCCATATTGCTGCACCTTTGACCGGTTTGACCCGGAAGGGGGTTTCTTTCGTTTGGACGGAGGAGTGTGGGCACAGTTTCCAGCAGTTACGGACTTGTTTGACTACGGCGCCAGTGTTATCATTGCCTTCAGGATCAGGCGGGTTTGTAGTCTATTATGACGCCTCACGAGTGGGGCTAGGGTGCGTATTGATGCAGCATGTCAGGGTGATCACATATGCTTCCCGGCAATTGAAGAAACATGAACAGAACTACCCCACTCATGATTTGGAGATGGCTGCAGTGGTCTTTGCACTTAAGATCTGGCGACATTACCTCTATGGCGAGTCATACCAGATATTCACTGATCACAAAAGCCTAAAGAATATATTTCAGCAGCGAAACCTGAATCTCTACCAGCGTCGTTGGATGGAACTGGTGAAATACTATGACTGCGAGATCTTGTATCACCCGGGCAAGGCTAATGTAGTAGCGGATGATTTGAGCAGGAGGCCCAAGGGTAGTCTATCGTGTTTGAGTGCAGTAAAGAGGCAGTCGTCAGCAGATTGGCAGATACTATGCGACAGCCGAGTGCAGTTCGAGTTCACGCAGATCGGGGGACAGCTTGCGCATGTTCGTGCACGCCCACAGTTGCTTGACAGTATATATGAGGCACGGCGCAGGGATGACCGTTGCTCAGAGATCATGGCACAGATTGGACAGGGCAGATTCTCCGAGTTCGTGGTCAATGATCAGGGGATATTACGATTTGGGTCTAGACTGTGCGTACCAGATGCTGAGGGATTGCGGCGCGATATTCTTGAGGAGGCACATCGATCGGTGTACAGTGTCCACCCCGGTTCCACCAAGATGTACTATGATATGAGAGAGGTCTACTGGTGGGACGGAATGAAGAGGGACATCGCAGATTTCGTATCGAGATGCTTGACTTGTCAGCAAGTCAAGGCCGAGCACCAGAGGCCCGCAGGAGAGCTACAGTCGTTACCCATTCCGGAGTGGAAATGGGAACAGATTTCGATGGATTTCGTTGTGGGTCTACCCAGGATTAGGCGGGGGTATGACTCCATTTGTGTGATCGTGGATCGTTTGACGAAAACAGCTCACTTCCTACTGGTGAAGACAACTTTCGAATTTGCTCAGTACGCCCAGATTTATATCGACGAGATTGTACGACTACATGGGGTCCCGACGTGTATTATGTCCGACCGAGGCACCCAGTTTACCAGCAGATTATGGCAGAGGCTTCAGGAGGCTTTGGGCACTCGTTTGAGTTTCAGCACGGCATTTCATCCGCAGACCGATGGATAGTCAGAACGGACCATTCAGACTCTCGAGGACATGCTCCGAGCGTGCGTTTTAGATTTTGGTGGTAGCTGGGATCATCGTTTACCCTTGATAGAGTTCTCCTACAACAATTGCTTCCAGGATACTATTCAGATGGCACCTTTCGAGGCTTTGTATGGGAGGAGATGTAGATCACCCGTCTGTTGGACAGAGCTGAGCGAGAGCAGTATTTTGGGGCCACAGATCTTACAGGAGACGACCGAGAAGATACAGCTGATTCGAGACAGGATGAGGACAGCTCAGAGCAGGCAGCAATCATATGCTGACAGACGCCGCCGCAAATTAGAGTTCGCAGTTGGCGATCGCGTTTTTCTGAGGGTCTCTCGAATGAAGGGAGTGATGAGGTTTGGACGAAAGGGGAAGCTTAGCCCCAGGTTCATAGGTCCTTTCGAGATCCTCGAGCGGGTAGGCACAGTAGCATATCGTTTGGCTCTTCCACCCAGTCTTTCGGATGTTCACCCCATCTTCCACGTATCAATGCTACGCAGATATCTTCATGACCCTTCCCACATGATCCAGCATCAGACAGTACAGCTTGAGCCCGACCTTTCGTTCACCGTGCAGCCAGTTGAGATATTGGATCGGCAGGTGAAGAAACTTCGATCAAAGGTCCTGCTGTCTGTGAAGGTCCTTTGGCGCGGCCCGAATGGTGAGGAGA
Organism: Agapanthus africanus; assembly: GCA_030015575.1. Taxonomy (NCBI): domain Eukaryota; kingdom Viridiplantae; phylum Streptophyta; class Magnoliopsida; order Asparagales; family Amaryllidaceae; genus Agapanthus; species Agapanthus africanus. The sequence goes on from JASDDO010000019.1 coordinate 318,101,098, forward strand.
TAACTTGAGAGGCCGAGGGAGAGATGCGGAAGATATTCTCTCATCTCTTTGAAGGTACGCGTAGTCATATATTTTAAATTCGGGGACGAATTTTCTTAAGGGGGGAAGACTGTAACACCTGAGAATATGTTAATAACTAATTATATTTTAATAAGTGATTTTTAATAAAAGTTTACCAAATTGATTTTCAAATATTTCATCAAAATTAATAAACAATTTTCTAGAATTTTCCTAAACTTGCACAAACATGTGCATGTAAACTAGGGTTAGATTTAGGGTGAACCATGTTAGGCAACCATGGTGGTCTAACCCCTTCTTGTTAAACTATTATTTTAGTTAAGGTCTTAGTTTTGGTTAAGAGTGATTAGGGTTTTTATTTTGGTTTTAAAATTTAAAATTCTTTTGGTTGACTTGAGGATATGAGAGAGAGCATGCATGGTGGCTTGGGCACATGCAAGCATTTATTATGAAGTGAGTGATGGGTGGCGTTAAGGTTGAGTCACAATCCATCTCAATTCAAATCTTTTTGCATCTTTCAAACTCCTTTCACTCACATCTCTTCCTCTCACTCACACACACACACCATCATCTTATATCAACACTTCACCACAAAGGCAACACAACACCAAAAAACAACAGCCACAACTGCTGCTACAGCAGCACATACAACACAAAAAATTACATAGCAGTAGCTTTTGCTACAGTAAAAACAGCAGTAACAGCTTCTGTAGTGAGCAGAACAGAAACAACAGCTTCTGGGTGCACTCCAGCAACTCCAGCAGCTCCATCCCCTCATCTTCTTTCCCTTCTACTTGTTTGTGAGGTTCCTAGAGGGTATAACTTCTAAACTTCTTCCTTGTTGGCTTAGTTGTGTCGATATAGTGTCGATTAGTGGGAAAATATGAGATTTTGGGCTTGTTTTGGTGATTTGTGTGAAGGTTTGTTAAGTGATGTTAGTGTTGGGTAGACTAGCCTAAGTGAGTGTTGTTAGGGCTAAGTTATCCTAGGAAAACCCCAAGTTACACTAAAAAACCTCCAGTTTTCCAATTGTGCAAACCTTAACGTTTTACGGACTTTTTAGCCTTTCTGGAATCTGCTTTTGACCCGAGCCATTCAGGTGAAAATTGGGAAGACTATAGCACAGTGACCATGCCAGAAACACACACACAAAGAACGGGGACCCAACTCCCACCTCAGGCCGCCGATTTATTCAATTTGGCCGCAAATTGCGGCCAGAGCAGGGGCTGGGGTGCTGGGGTTTTGCCTATAGGTGTCTGTGGGGTAGCTTAGGGTATTGGTATATGCAACTTTTTGTGTAGGAACCAGAGTCAAAATCTGGAGCCTAAAACCTGTTATTGACATTTATTTTTAAGCAAAAACATAGCTTTTTGAAATCTGCTGTTACCCCAGTGATCTCAGAATAAATCTGAGTGGACTGTAGCCTGCTTGAGAGACCCTGACCTCACTACCAGAGCCCGACCCCACCACCTTCATCCCAGGCCGCCGAAATAATCGTTCTGGCCGCAAATTGCGGCCAGACTTGAGAGATAGGAGCTAGGGTTTTTAGGGTAGGTGTCTGCTACATTTTGTAGGTCTCTGGTATATATAGATTTGTAACATTCTAACCTGGGTAAAATCTGGGGTAGTATATCGTTTTCTGGTGTTTTCGGTTTGCGCGATACGCGAGTGGGTCTGGTGATTCAGCGTATCGCGGCGTGTCGGGTTATGTGTTAGGCGCGTACATACACGTTTCAGCGTATCGCACGCACGTGCGTTAATTCGCGACGCGAGTTTCTCGTTTTGTTCCGATATCGCGTTTTACGAGATTTTGATTATATTTGGATTCTTGTGTAAATTCCAGGTTCGCAGGCGGGTACGTCAGACGCCGCCAGGAAAGAGAAGTAGGTGGTTGGCTATACTTAGCATGCGACCGGGTGAGTAGATTTAATATCTACGGGGAAATCGCCCGTATGGCGTTAAGCGTCAGGGCGTAATAGGATGTTAGTTTTATGTGTTCATGTAGACATACTAGAGTTGCATACCTCCTTATATATATATAGATATACTGGTAGTATAGAATACTGCACTGTCACTAAGGGTCCAAGTTGCACGAGCACGATTTATATGCTACACTCACACCGTTAGTGATTGCCATGACACTCACATTATAGGATTGCTATAAACCGCATATTTGATTCTGCCTTATTGATGTTGTCATGATTTGCCGCATACTATCATATGTATATTCATACCATGCACACTGTATACGCACTTTTGTGCGTACCTTCATTGATTTATCACTACTTGGGCACATATACATCACGTATCTATACTTGTGCTATATACATCACATATGTTCATACTTGGGCATGTATGCATCACATATTCATACTTGGGCACATATGCATCATATGTCTACAATAGTGCACATGTACATTGCTACATTCACTTTGCATACTTATCCATTCGCACATCCATACCTATACACATATTCATATGCTACATACATGGATGATATTGACTTGATTTAAAACTAAGGGACCGCAAGCGATATTTTCAAAACTGGATCTTTTAAAAGAGCGGTTCTCCCTTTCTTTTACTCTTAGCGTCATACGACACATTGCATGGATTTACGCATTGTATTTGATTTATGTGATTTCTGGATTTGGGAACCGGGGTATTATTTTAAGAAAATACGCACTGTTTAAAAACCCGGTTTCCCTTGATATGATATTTTAGTGCGTCCACCATGAGTTTTCTCGGTTCCAGAGAGCCTGTGTGAGTATACCCGATTCGAGGAGAGGTATGCACCGATTGCGGGTACATGGTGGACCCGGTACGGTACCCCGAGGCAAGAAAACTCGTAGTGTTAGACGGTGAGCCCGGCGGAGGGACTACTACCTACCGGTGATTGGTTAGACCTGGCGATTATCCGGAGGATACCGACCAGAGTCGATAGATGGATACAGGACGACGCGTACTGCCGGGGCCGAGAGCCGATTCCACAGACGGAGCCCGCGGGCGGATCCGATGGACGGACGCCCCATACTGGAGGATTTGCGTGTCGATGCTGGACACGGCTGATTTTATGATATTTCGAGTGCCGATATTGGGCACTCACAATTGTATGAGATTCACAGGATTTGAGGGCCGATGTGGATGACGGCGCCTGAGTTTTACTGGGAATTGGGTGTATTGATGGACACCGGTCATTTTTCCACGTTGATATCCCGTGTAGATACTATTTATTCCCATGCTCAGCATTTAGTCTTTGACATCTCATCCTGTACCTATTGTACCTGATATAGTACACATGCTATACATGATTATCGCATACCCTGCTCATGTTAAATAGGGTTGTTAAATTCCATATCAGACATGATTATTGCATATCTTGCACGTCATATGGAGAGACTTTTAGATTGCACTTGTTGCCTGATGTGAGCATTCAGTTCATCATATAGATGTTATCTGTTGGCATAGGTTAGAGTATCGCAGCACGTGCATACTCGCGATTACCTTTATATGTTATCTACTATTCACGAGTTGGCAACTCACCCCCGTTGTGCCACAGTGCTTGCAGGTTACCCTTTGGAGTAGTCGCGGCTGGCTGTTTACCGCATCTTTTGACACAGATACCATTGCTGAGGCGTGTTAGCCCTTTTGCTATTAGGTGGGTTTTGTACGGTATCTGTTTACTTTCTGTTGTATATTGATGTATCTAGTACTCTCCATCTACCTTCATGTATTAACTTAGAAACAGTTGTGAGGACGACATATGTTATTTTGTACTCTGGTGTCGAGCCCGTTGTGAGCCGACTTTGTTTATGCAGACTTATATTTCTTGCTATCTTCATTTCATTTTTACTCAGTCGTACATTATCATTGTGATGCTCTATTCATTCCACATGTCATTTTACTTATATCTCGTCTTTTACCCGCTTCTCGGGACAAATTTTTATAAAGGAGATGTTGCCAAAATTATTAAACAACTCTTGAACTTAAAAAGGGTTTCTACTGAATTAATTAAAGTTTCCTAAACATTTATAACTGTTTTTACAAAAATGTTTTAATACTCTACATTTAATGGTTTTGATTTCTGGGTTTCGGCTTACTTAGTCGCGTTACGTCTGTAGACGTTACGTGGTTAAGTGCCGGTCATGGCCCGAACTTTGGGTCATGACACATAAACAATTCATATCTCTCCCAGGTCTTATCGGCAAGGATACACCTGAAATATCCACCGGTCGGGAAGCCTTACTAATGATGCGTGCCTTCGAAAAGTCGTGATCTATTGCTGGTAGTGTGTTACCTTACAGGCAACCTGTCTCATCAAGCGATCATTTATGACGAAGTTTAAAAAACGGTACGTCCAAAAGAAAAATAGGCGTGGATAAAAAGCCGAAAGGACGCCGTGAGTAAAAACAGTAGGGCTACCGGCGAGCTTGTGAAAACCCAGAAGGGTATGAACTCATTGAAAGAAAGAAATGATGCACTTGCAAAGTCCTCTCAATTTTGTAAGAAGAAAACACTCGCGTGAGATCCTTACGACTAACAAAAGAGCAACACTCTTAGGAGTTCACACGATCCCTAAGAAGAAAATGCACTTACGAGATCCTCACGACTCGTAAGGAGAATATACCCTCCGTAAGACCCTCACGGCTTATGGAATTCAAAAAGCCTTAAGTTACAGGGATCTAAATCTGTTCTTAACCCATCATAACCCCATAAATTTATACCCTACAAGTGGTCCAATATCGACTCTTGTATATAATCCACAGGCGTAAATAAATATATTCTCAACTAAGTCCCACTAAAAAGCGGGAGATATTTCTCGACATGGTGAACGACACTTGTGAATCCCCTCGACTGGTAAGGAGAAAATGCACCTGTAAGATCCTTACGACTTATAAGTGGAAAACACATTTAGGAGCCCTCATGACTCCAAGGGAAAAAATACACATATGAGATCCTCACGGCTCATAGGGAGAAATACCTTTATGAGACCTTTACCGCTTGTAAAGTCGAAAAAGTTTTAGTCAGCAGGGATCCAAATATGTTATCTAAGCTACCAATGGCCGAAATTGGCAATGGCATATGATGAGTTGCTCCTGGCAATATTCCAGTAGTCGCAATACTAATACTAAATAAGGTAGCATCATACCAAGTATGAGACTCACAACAAAATTGATGAGTATGAAATAGCCGAAATGATAGAGTAACTTGCAATAAAAAGCAGCAAGTAAAAATAGAAAATATATATATAATAGCCGAAATGATTGGGCACCGCAAAAAAATAGCCGAAATGATTGGGCACCGCAAAAAAATAGCCGAAATGGTTGGGCAATCGCCACATTCTCGATAAAGATAGCTAAAATGATAAAGCATCGCGGAAAATAAAAATAAAAAATGATTAAAAAATGAAACTTTTCTGCTCTACAGGTAGTTCGAATCCCGACTCTTGTAGACGGTCCAAGAATGAGAGGAGCAACATGTCCCCCCATAGATAACTGAGTCTCAATGGCATAGCACAGAGACCACATGGACGCCCGATGAACTTAGGTTAAGTGCGAGCGCGGCGTCATTAATAGACCTAAGGGTCGAAAAGAATCAAAGTGACAGCATATTCCTAGTTTCGGGTCTTGACGGCAGTACATACAAAGCCTAAAGCCAATTGGATGCCATCCCACCTCAGAAGGGTGTGGTCATGACTCCTTGGGGCTCCAAATTGAGCCTAACCTCAAGTAAAGCATCACAGCAACACCTAACACTAGATCTTCTAATGGTAATGTGGATATACCAATCTAAGAAGACTACTTGAAGACATCTTGTCCAGCTTCAGAAGGGATTAAAGACATGACAAACACGTGGCTACTCGAGCCGCAACTTAAGGGATTGCATATTGGGGAAATATCAGTCAACGCGACGTTACGATAGACTTAACCCAGTACCACAAACCTAACGGACTCCTATCATAAAAAGGGGTTATATATATTTAACGTTAGAAAAAGTTTGCCCACATGCGTAAGGGAAGGGTAAACTGAACACTCCTAAACGAGTGCATAAACTAATCCACGCCATTTAAGGACAATCAAGAGACGGAGAAGTGCAAATATGAAAAGAAATATCTTTTATTCATAAATCAAAATGGTTAAAAGATGCAATCTTTAAAAAAGGGTACAATGATAGCTACTAAGAGGGTGGGGTTTGTTGGGGTAAAAATTTACACCCCGGTTGACCAAGTCAAAATCAAAGTCAACCCCAAGCCAAGCGGGCCCAAGCCCAGATCCAGTGGGCCCATGCCCGAACATGAAGCGGCCGACCTCCCCCCATGCCAAGATAAAATTTTGTAATAAATAATTTTGTTGTATTTCTTTTGTTTTGTTTTATGGATAAATGTAAGAAAAATAGGCATAAAGCCAAATTTTTGTAAAGCCCATGGCTTATGTGCAAAAAGAAATGGCACATGAGCCATGGGATAGGCAAAATGCCATTTTGTGAAGCCCAAGGGGCTATGTGTAAAGTGTATAGCCTATAAAGGCAAAGATAATAAAAAAATCTAACAACTTTTTCTCTCTCTCAAAATTTTCTTCAGATCTGAGATCTTTTCTCCTTCTTCAAGGTTCCAAAACCTTCCTTTTTCTCTTGAATTAAACCAAGAGTTTTACTCTTCTTTTTATAAAACAAATTAGTTTTTCACCACAAAACCCATAAAGGGGAACTCAGATCTTCCATTAGATCTCAAAAAGAAGAGATTTTTAGAAATCCCATATCTCTTTATCTCCAAGATCCAGCTAACAGAGGAGGAGAAAGAAGAACATCGTTCACTAAACCAAAAAAAAAAACACACACTCAGGAGTCCAACTCCTCTCTGATTTCTCTTCTGAGAAATTTTTTTTTAGGCTAAAAGCCTCTTTTTCTCGCCGGCGCTCAAGCACAGAGCGCCCGCGTCCCGACACGTGGCGCGCTTGCGCTCCAGCGCAAGCGCTCGAGCGCAAGTCGCCCCCGTGCCGACACGTGGCGCGCTTGCGTTCAAGCGCAAGCGCTCGAGCGCAAGTCGCCCCCGTGCCGACACGTGGCGTGCTTGCGCTCCAGCGCCCAGCGCTCAAGCGCAGAGCGCCCACGTACCGACACGTGGCACTCTAGCGCCTGAGCGCACAGCATCTAGGCGCACAGCGTCCAAGGTGCTGTCCCCACGCATCATTTGGATGTCTTTTCCCCTTTTTATATATATACATGTATATCTGTACATATGTATACATATTTACATACACACATACTCCACGACACTATCCCTGTTAGAAAAAAATTTCTAACGGGACGCTGCCCCGCACCCCGCAAGGGGGCTGCTAGCCCTCTTGACCCCCAGCCTGCTATCCGGGTAGCGGGACCCCCGTAAAAACTCTGCGTGGCTCCCGATATATTTAAACCCCCCTCCAAAACAAAACACACGTACACTGCACATCGAGTTCGCATGACCAGTTTAACCCGTCAATCGGAGGTTCCCTCGCCCCAAAGGCGGGGGGTAATTAACGGCAGCTTAGTCCGCGGCTGCCGGAGATTCGGATCCCCACAATCAATAAATCCCGGCCTACCCTAGGCAGGAGGAATCTGTAGTACGCCTGACAAGCGCGCGCGTATTCCCATCTCAATGAGGTGACGAAAAACACCCTACAGATTCTGGCACGCCCGGTGGGACCAATCTCTCCTCCCATATTTCGGGTTAAACGTTCATGCGAACTCAATCAATATACATATCGATTGTCTATACTGAAATAATGTTTTTTTTCTGTGCAGCAATCAACCTTCGACGAAAATGTCTCCCCAGACGAATTCAGCTTCTAACATGACCCCGATTCCGTACGTGGTCAAGATCAACGCTCGTGTGGTCCTCCCCGCAAGCCTCAGTCGACAGTGGGAGGAACCGCCCAGCCTGTTTGGCTCCGTCATCATCTACCCTGCCGGAAGCGCTCATCTGGCAGAGATCCCGGTGGAACAGATGGCCAAGCCAGTCTCAAGGGGTAAGAGGCCGAATGTCGTGATCGCCAAGGCACCACAACCGAAACTTAAGAGGGTATCTGAACGATTCTCTGGTGCTCCAGCGGGGGGTAAGAACTTCAGTACAAAGGGAAACATCAAATGTTGCGGACGAGCTCAGGCGATGACTCCAACAAATGCACAATCGAGCGTATCTCCAAGGCCCTCCATCGACCGGTCTGCGGCGTCTTCCCAAAGAGCCGAAGTCTGCCAGGTGCTTAGAACAGAGAAGTTAAGGCAGAAGCGGCTCAGGTATCGAGCCAACAAAAAGGCCAAGGCTTCGGCCAAATGGAATCGTGTGAAGTTCCAAGTGCAGGGTTGCCCCGCGACGACGGCTGAGTTGGACGTAAGAATCAGCAATTCCTTCGAGCCTCTGAAGTGGGTTCAGAAAAATGCCATGACCGCCAGAATCAAGATGACAGCGGTCCGAACAGTGCCACAAAGAGAAGTGTCCCGGCCCCAACAGAAAAAGTATGACACTGTCTCTTCAAGAGTCTATCAAGCACTCTGTGCCGCACGAAAGCATCGGGGCAAACCCAGAAAAGAAGCGCCAGCACCATTCAAGAACCTGGTTTGGCCAGCCGCCTTCAATCGACTACCAACTACCGAAACAAGGGGGTCAAGACAGCGATCCATGAAATCGGCTGCCAATGATAAAGAGACGGCCGGATATATCATCTATACGGTCTATATGGCGGGCGGGCGCCCCAGCGACAACCTTCGCAACAAAAGCAAGGATGGGCCACCACATCCCAAGCCCAATCTAGCCTGAATGTGGTTGCCGCTGCCTAAGAACAGCCGCCCCCGCTGGATGAAGAAAACCCTCTCGATGAGGATGATAGGCAGAAAGACCCCTCGGTCCATGCAGAGTCAAGCTCGGACAGCGAGGAAGAGCCGACTTTCCGCCCCAAGACTGCGGAGCAAGACCTGCTTCAAGAGCTTCGAAAACAGCTCAGGAGCAAAGATAAAGAGATAGCCAAGATCTATTCAAAGATTGACGACTTAACGAACGTGGTGATGCAGCTTACGGCTCAAATTGCTCGAGCGCCTCCCAATCAAGCACAAGCCGCTACTAATCAGCCGGGTGATGAAAATCCGAGGCAGCCAATGCCTGTTCCTTCGGGTCCAAGACTGGTCGAGCCACATGAAAGCCGGCCACACTCCGCTTCTGGGGACGCCTTGGCCCCAGATAGCACCATCCCGCTAACACAGAATCGGATAATGGATTTGGTCACCAGCAAGGTTAAAACATTGGTGGCTGAAGCTGAAGCTCAGAAAGAAATCGGCAGTAGTGGGCGGCCATATCCCGCGTAATACGATCTGATTGAGTTCCCAAGCAGCTACGTCATTCCTAAGTTCGGAAGATTTGATGGAATGGGGAATGCAAATCAGCATGTCGCCCACTTCAAAGCATCATGCGGAAATACAGGGGGCAATGACGCGCTCCTTCTTCGTCAGTTTGTCAACAGCCTGACCGGTGTCGCTTTCGACTGGTACGCGAGCATACCAGACGGGTCCGTCATTACCTTTGCCCAAATGGAGTCTCTATTCCGGAAAAGGTTCATGAGCGCCAGTGATAAAATCTCCATTGCCGACCTTGTGAGGACCAAGCCGGGGAAGAATAAAAGCAACACCGACTTTATCGCCCGATGACGTAATCTCACAGTCAAGTGCGAACCGCCACTGGAGCAGGACCAGTCCGTCAGCCTTCTCATTGGGAACCTCAGCAATTGGATGGTCCCATTCTTGTGTACAGCGGGCCTCAAGACATTCCAGGAGCTAACCAAGAAAGTCCAAATGCTGGAACGGTCGAAGCAAGAGTCCTCGCCGGACTCTCAGAGAGACAAAACCTGGAAAAGCAAGCGGGACGATAACCGTAGAAGCGGGAGTTCCAGCAGTACCAATGTCTTCAATGCGTCCAACAATGAACAAAAGCGAAGGGCGGGCGAATCCAAAACCAACCGGTCTCGAAAGCCATTGCTGGGAGGAGATGGGCCTTCCCCAGAGGAGAAGAAGAACAAGGTTTACTCTTTCAGAAGGGACAAGGTCCGTAAGATATTTAAAGATGCCTTGAACAACGGCCTATAATTGCCGGAGTCGAAAAGACCCCAAGAAGCAAAAATGACCGACAATCCTCTGTATTGCCCGTACCACCGAGTAGTGAGCCATGCGATCGAGGATTGCTATATCTTCAAGGACTGGGTCGAGAAGCAGTACAAGGCTGGAGAGATCGAGTTGTCCAAAAGCGTGTTGGTGAACAATCAAGTTGCAACCGCCAACTTTATACAGACAGAAGTTGAAGCCTTCTGGGAGCAGACAGCTGAACCTGCTGCCCTGACAAACGAAACTGACTCATCGCGGCCTCCGTGGAGTACGCACATATCTAATAAGACGAAGAAGATGCTAAAGCTGCTTCAGAAAGAGCCCAGGATGGAATGGGAAGGACAGAAGAAGCCTACCAGTCCAGCTGCCAATGCGGCTCCATCAGGCTCAAAATCCAAGAAGCTCAAGAAGAAGAAAAGTTCAGCTCAGCGCGAAAAAGAGTCTGCAGGGAGATCGACCATTCAAAAATATATCGATTCCCTCGAAGAATATGAACAAAGGGAAAGAACATTGATTCAATTGAAGGAGTTCTTCCCTGTACAAGCGGCTGAAATTCTGGAGGAGTTAGAAGAAGACTCCAATGAAGAGATCCAAGTAGTGACCTGCTACACCATCCATCTTGGCAGCGACTCCGAGGATGAGCTCTATTTTCCCGAAGAGGACGAGGGGCTCGCCACAACGGCCAATTAAATCCAGCTCAGAAGCGGCAGGGCTCTACCGCCAAATCAGGGCAACGCCCCAAAAGGGAAGGAAAAACAAGTCGCTAATGAAGAAGATGGCAGAGAACCGGCTAATGAAAACATAAGTCTTTCCTCGGTGGACTATAATGTCTTGGCACATCTCCGGAAGCTTCCGTCTCTCTGAGCATCTACGACGCATTGGTCCTATCTAAGGAGCTTAGAGATGTTCTCATTCACGCTCTACAAAACCCCGAGCGGTATCAGGCTCACTTTGCGGAAATTAATATGAAAGAAGCCCAGCATGCTTTGCATGCCGCCGCAGTCACATTTAAGGATGAAGACTTGTTACTGGGAACGGCTGAGCATAAATCGGACGCTTTACGTGACCGGGTACAGCGACGGAGATCGAATTAATCGCATATTGATTGATCCGGGGTCCCTCAAGTGAACATCATGAACTTGCGAACTCTGAAGAGTTTGTCAATGGACGTCCGACACCTGTTAAAGGACAGGATTGTCATTCAAGGGCTTCAACCAAAATTGCCAGCAAGGTTCTGGGGTCTATAGCTTTGCCAATCAAATTGGGGATCTGCAAACTGAAGCTAAGATATACGTGATCGACGCCGACACATCTTATAAGATTCTCTTGGGGCGGCCGTGGCTCCACGATTACGGCATCATTCCGTCAACTCTCCATCAATGCATGAAGTATACTAAAAATGGCGAAGAAAGGAAGCATTGACGGAGACATCCAGCCGTTCGGTGTGCATGAAGTCCGATATGAAGATTCTCGGTACTTTATAAACCACCAAAATGCTAAGCCACAACTGACTGAGGATAGACCGGCCCCTAAGACTCAAAAGAAAATCTGAGCCGGCTATCCCTTTCCAAAAGCAAAAACGCCTAAGTTCGCCCCCGTTTGGTAGCGACACTGATGAGTCCGATGCTGGAAGCCCGTCCTTCCGTAAAACTCGCCCTCATTTCGGCAGGGATACGGACGAATCTATTACTGAAGGCCCATCTAGCAGCAAAGTCCGCCCTCATCTTGGCAGTGACACTGAAGAGTCAGAAGAAAAGGACCTGCCGTGCAACAGCTGTGCAGATTGGGCCCCCATGCAGCAAGCGAAACTATGAGAGACCTTCGAAGTCGTAGAAGGGTCCCTAGCCGTCACAAGGGTGCCGGACCAGATGTGCAAAGAGCTCGATGCGTTGTCAGTCTCCATCGTGGACCAGCTGAAAACTTTCTAACGTCCCCGGGAGGAAAAATGGACAGAAGGGCATCTGTTTTACGGGTCAACCCCCGTTGTGCACCCGGACGATCTTTCTGTCGCGTGCCTTCCCTATGAGAGAGGCATAAGAGCCGTCCTCAATCCCAGATACTATGCGCCCGAGATGCGGGAATACTTTAAGAAGTGCGGATGCCAGTTATATCAACGGAGTCTGAAGCAAAGTTTTACGAAGGGCTATGGTATCCGTCCCAGGTCCGAGCACTCATCGATGGACGAATTCCAGATAAAGGGGGCATAGGCTACATTCAACCTGATTCCAAAGCGTGCTACATGATCCATGTTGGTGAGGCCAGCGAAGATCAAATGATGATGACGAGATAGCCGAGCCAGAAGAAGCTCCTCAAGAGCTCGAAGATGGTGGACAAGCAACCTTTGACGAGCTAACCAAGATTGACTTAGGAATGCCCAATAATCCAAGGCCGACCTACATCAGCTCGCTCTTGTCAGAGGAAATGAAAGCGCAGATAATTGCCCTGCTGCATGAGTTCGTCGACTGCTTCGCGTGGACATACAAAGAAATGCCAGGCCTTTCCCCTGAAGTGGCTGTGCATAAGCTGGCTATATCTCCTGATGCTAAGCCAATCAAACAAGCTCCTCGAAGAATGAGAAGGGAACTAGAAGAAAAATTCATCGAGGAAACCAAGAACCTCATCGACGCCGGCTTCATTAGGGAAGAGAAATATGCGGACTGGATCGCATGCATAGTCCCAGTGAAGAAGAAAAATGGGCAGATCCGAGTTTGTGTCGATTTCAGGGACCTCAACAAGGCATGTCCTAAAGACGTCCCGCTACCGGTCATTGAAATGATGGTCGATGACACCTCAAATTACGAGCTGTTCACCTTTATGGATGGCTCTTCTGGATACAATCAGATCAAGATGTCGCCTGAGGATGAGAAACACACATCATTTCGAACCCCGATCGGAATATATTGCTACAAGGTGATTCCGTTCGGACTGAAGAACGCAGGTGCTACATATCAAAGGGCAATGACTAATATCTTTAATGACCTAATCCATAAAGTCGTCGAATGTTATGTTGATGATCTGGTCATCAAAACTAAAGCCAAGGACGACCACATCCAAGATCTTAGGATTGTTCTCACCAGACTGAGAGAATACGATCTGAAGATGAATCCTCTGAAGTGCGCTTTTGGCGTGTCATCAGGAAAATTCCTGGGCTTCATAGTCCGACATCGAGGGATCGAAGTTGACCCATCAAAGATAAAGGCCATCATAGAGATGCCCCCTCCGAAGAGTCTGACGCAGCTAAGATCTTTTCAAGACAAGCTTACTTATATACGGAGGTTTATCTCAAATTTATCGGGGAGATGTAGGCCCTTCTCAAAGCTCATGAAGAAAGGAGCTCCTTTTATCTGGGATGCCGAATGTCAAGCAGCATTCGAAAGCATCAAACAATACTTGTTGCACCCTCCAGTGCTGGCCGCTCCCATTCCAAATAAACCGCTGATTCTCTACACTGTCGCGCTAGATGAGTCACTCGGTGCGCTCCTTGCCCAGATAGCGAGGAGGGAAAAGAAAATGCCCTCTACTACCTTAGTCGAACTCTAGTCGGGGCGGAACACAACTATTCCCCAATCGAAAAGCAATGCCTGGCTCTGATATTTGCAGTGAAGAAACTGAGGCACTATCTGCTTGCTCATCGGGTTATTCTGATCTCCAAGGTCGACCCGCTCAAACACTTGATGACCAGAGCGAGCCTAGCCGGCAGAATGGCAAGATGGGCTGTCATGTTACTTGAGTTTGACATAGTTTATACTCCTCAGAAAGCAGTGAAAGGGCAAGCTCTTACAGACTTCCTTGCCGCTCATCCTATACCAGAAGGGTCGCCGCTAAATTGTGAGTTACCCGACGAACAAGTGCTGCACCTCGAGGGAGATAAGCCATGTTGGGAGCTCTACTTCGATGGGGCCTCATCGATAAGGACCTCCAGTAAATCAAGCATCCCGGAGATAAAAGCAGGGATAGGATTGGTGTTCATCACACCATCAATGGGAACCCTACGGCGTTCTTTCGCTCTCACCGAGCCTCGGACAAACAATGAAGCTGAGTATGAAGCTCTGATAGCTGGTTTGGAGCTCGCCATAGAAATGAAAATCCGTCGGCTACGAGTTTACGGTGACTCCCAGCTCGTCGTCAACCAAGTAAGCGGTGATTATAAAATATACAAACCCGAGTTAGCTCGGTACAGAGGCCGAGTGGTGGAACTCATGAAACGGTTCACTCACATTGAACTAATGAGAGTCCCTAGAGCGTTGAATGGAAAGGCTGACGTACTTGCTCGCTTAGCCAAGGAGCTGGCTGATCCTGACATGGACGAAATTCTGATCACAGTCAGGAGCCGGCAAATTCTACCCCCAGTCTCTCTACGAGAAGAGGAAAGCGCGGAACAGAAGAGAAGACCTGCGGAAGAAGCTTCGATCATCCAAGACGAGCCCGATTGGAGAGAACCCTTCATAGAGTACCTCCGATATGACAAGCTGGCCGAAGAAAAATCTGTGCGGATTCAGCTGAAGAAAAGAGCTCTCCGATACGTGTTTGTAAATGACACGTTATACCGCAGGTCATATGACCAACTCTGGCTCAGGTGTCTGTCATTGGCCGAAGCTCAAAAGGTCATGAAAGATGTCCACTCGGGTGTTTGCGGTGCTCACCAATCTGGCCCCAAGATGCGACTTCAAATCAAACGGCTTGGGTATTACTGGCCCACCATGATACGGGATTGTGGAGAGCATGCAAAGAAATGTCAGATCTGCCAAATCCATGGTGATTTCATTCACAAGCATCCCAATCCGTTGCATCCTATGGTGGCGTCGTGGCCCTTCGAAGTCTGGGGCACCGACATTGTTGGCCCAATTGATCCTCCGTCATCCAAAGGTCACCGGTTCATACTGGCCGCGACAGACTACTTCTCCAGATGGGCTGAAGCTGTCCCGCTTAAAAAAGTCAAGACAAAAGATATTCTGACATTCTCCCAGCATAATATTCTATACCACTTCGGTACACCAAGAAGAATCATTTCTGACAATGGGCCTTCTTTCAAAAGCTTCAATGTCTCAAGGTTCGCTACTCAGCACAAGATAGACTGGAGATATTCCTCCATCTATAATCCAAGAGCCAATGGGCTAGCCGAAGCCTTCAATAAGACTCTATGCAAGCTCCTGAGAAAAAATGCTTCAGCCAACAAGAGAGACTGGGATCTCAAACTTCACGAGGTATTGTGGGCATATCGTACCACGCACCGTACTCCAACACAGTCCACTCCATACTCATTGCTCTTCGGAGTGGAGGCGGTCCTCCCCCTCGAAATCGAAGTTCCAAGCTTAAGAATGGCCGTTCAGCACGAGTTGATGGAGGAGGAAAACGTTCTCCTTCGACTTGAAGAGCTCGATGCCCTCGAAGAAAAGAGGCTCGCGGTGCAGCAAAATCTGGAGCTATACCGAGCCCAAATGTCACGGGCTTATGACAAGATAACCCGTCTCCACGCTTTCAAGAAAGGTGAATTGGTGTTGGTCCTCCAAAGACCGATCATCCCCAATCGACATGCCAAGGGAAAATTTGAGCCAAACTGAGAAGGACCATACGTCATCGAGAAAGTGTTCGACGGAGGATCCTACCAACTAATAAGTGCCGAGGGAGAAAGGCCCATGCCACCCATCAATGGCCGATATCTCAAGAAATACTATATGTGAATGCTCCAAGTCGCAGGCAAATTGAGCACATCAGCCCTACGGTCTGGATCATACATCCTGCAAAACCGTATACAATCCACGGGCGTAAATGACCCCTATCTCTCCCAAATCCTGCCGGTGAGACTACTTTTAAAGTCCCACCAGCGGCAAAAAAATATATATATATATATACGATATGTCCACAAGCAAAACGGGCGTGGATGAAAACCCGAAAGGGCTCCGTGAGTAAAAACAACAGGACTACCGGCGAGTCTGTGAAAACCCGAAAGGGCGCAAACTCGTGAAAGGAGGTGAAATACACTCGCAAAGTCCTCTCGACCTTGTGAGGAGAAAACCCTGCGTGAGATCCTTACGACTCACAAAGGAGCAACACACTTAGGAATCCTCACGATTCCTAAGGAGAAAATACACCTGCGGGATCCTTACGACTCGTAGGGAGAAAATGCTTTTATGGGACCCTCACGGCTCATAAAATTGAAAAGCCTTAGGTGATAGGGACCCAAACCTGTCTCCTAAGCCATCGTTCCCTAACGGGCAATGGCAAATGATGAGTCGCTCCTGGCATTTCGCTTCAGTGTTAGCGGTGCTGATGCCGACCAAAAATCCAAATCCCAAGTCCTCCCAAGGCAAATGATGAGTTGCTCCTGGCATTATTCCAGTGCAGCAATGCTGATGCCAAACAAGATCCAAATTCCAAGTCCCCAAACGGCGAATGATGAGTCGCTCCTGGTACCACATTCCAGTGCAGCGATGCAGACGCCAACCAAAATCCAATTTCTCAAAATTCTCCCGGCCCTACGGTGGGTCCCCAAGTTGACCATCGTATACAATCAACGGGCTCAAATAATTCTCATCATACCCATGCCCCACTGTAATCACCAGTTACGCGGCTGGTCTCCGCTTTGGGAATGATGCTCCATTGATAAGACCCACTCATGTGTCCTCACGATATATGAGGAGAACAAACCTTTGTAGGATCCTTACGACTCATAAAGGAAAAACACACTTAGGAGTCCTCACGACTCCTAAGGAGAAAATACACATGCGGGATCCTTACGACTCGTAGGGAGAAAATGCTTTTACGGGACCCTCACGGCCCATAAAATTGAAAAGCCTTAGGTGATAGGGATCTAAACCTGTCTCCTAAGCCATCGCTCCCCAATCCCCAAATGGCGAATGATGAGTCGCTCCTGGTACCATATTCTAGTGCAGCGATGCAGACGCCAACCAAATTCCAAATCCCATATCCCAACGGCGAATGATGTGTCGCTCCTGATACTATATTCCAGTGCAGCGATGCAGACGCCGACAAAGTCCCGAAATTTTTCCGGCCCTACGGTCTGGATCATACATCCTGCAAAACCGTATACAATCCACGGGCGTAAAACAATCCCAACCTCTGCCAAGTCCTACCGGTGAGACCACATTCAAAGCCCCCCCCCCAAAAAAATGGTTGGGATAATGCCGATGCAAAAACCAAAACCCAAAATCCTCTCAATGACAGATGATGATTCGCTCCTGGTACCATATTCCAGTATAGCGATGCTGATGTCAACCCAAATCAAAATCAACAAGTCAACATCCACTCCGACACCGCAGAAAGTGGAGCAAGTCAGAATCCAATCTCGACACCGCAAGAAGCGGAGCAAGTCAAGTTTACCCCTGGCACTGCAAGAAGCAGAGCAAGTCAAATCAAGCACCGACCATCCAAGTCATAAAAAGGGCAGAACCGACCGTCCACGTCGCTAAAAGGGCAGCACCGACAGTCCAAGTCGCAAAAAGGGCAGAACCGACCGTCCACGTCGCTAAAAGGGCAGCACCGACCGTCCAAGTCGCAAAAATGGCAGAAACGACTGTCCACGTCGCTAAAAGAGAAGCACCAACCGTCCAAGTAGCAAAAAGGGCAGAACCGACCGTCCAAGTCGCAAAAAGGGCAGAACCGACCATCCACGTCGCTAAAAGGGCAGCACCGACCGTCCAAGTCGCAAAAAGGGCAGAACCGACCGTCCACGTCGCTAAAAGGGCAGCACCTACCGTCCAAGTCGCAAAAATGGCAGAAACGACTGTCTACGTCGCTAAAAGAGCAGCACCGACCGTCCAAGTCGCAAAAAGGGCAGAACCGACCGTCCAAGTCGCAAAAAGGGCAGAACCGACCGTCCACGTCGCTAAAAGGGCAGCACCGACCGTCCAAGTCGCAAAAAGGGCAGAACCGACCGTCCACGTCGTTAAAAGGGCAGCACCGACCGTCCAAGTCGCAAAAAGGGTAGAACCGACCGTCCACGTCGCTAAAAGGGCAGCACCGACCGTCTAAGTCGCAAAAAGGGCAGAACCGACCGTCCAAGTCGCAAAAAGGGCCGCATCGACCGTCCATGTCGTAAAAAGGGCAGTGCCAGCTTCCCAAAAGGTGGGAACCGAATCAAGTCACCTCCATGTGAAAGAAGATCCATCAATTTCATTCACACGACCTACATATGTGGTGTGCATTTATTGATGGGGGGCAATTTGTTGGGGTAAAAATTTACACCCCGGTTGACCAAGTCAAAATCAAAGTCAACCCCAAGCCAAGCGGGCACAAGCCCAGATCCAGTGGGCCCATGCCCGGGTCGAGCCCGAACATGAAGCAGCCGGCCTCCCCCATGCCAAGATAAAATTTTGTAATAAATAATTTTGTTGTATTTCTTTTGTTTTGTTTTATGGATAAATGTAAGAAAAATAGGCATAAAGCCAAATTTTTGTAAAGCCCATGGCTTATGTGCAAAAAGAAATGGCACATGAGCCATGGGATAGGCAAAATGCCATTTTGTGAAGCCCAAGGGGCTATGTGTAAAGTGTATAGCCTATAAATGCAAAGATAATAAAAAAATCTAACAACTTTTTCTCTCTCTCAAAATTTTCTTCAGATCTGAGATCTTTTCTCCTTCTTCAAGGTTCCAAAACCTTCCTTTTTCTCTTGAATTAAACCAAGAGTTTTACTCTTCTTTTTATAAAACAAATTAGTTTTTCACGACAAAACCCATAAAGGGGAACTCAGATCTTCCATTAGATCTCAAAAATAAGAGATTTTTAGAAATCCCATATCTCTTGATCTCCAAGATCCAGCTAACAAAGGAGGAGGAAGAAGAACATCGTTCACTAAACCAAAAAAAAAAACACACACTCAGGAGTCCAACTCCTCCCTGATTTCTCTTCTGAGAAATTTTTTTAGGCTAAAAGCCTCTTTTTCTCGCCGGCGCTCAAGCACAGAGCGCCCGCGTGCCGACACGTGGCGTGCTTGCGCTCCAGCGCAAGCGCTCGAGCGCAAGTCGCCCCCGTGCCGACACGTGGCGCACTTGCGCTCAAGAGCAAGGGCTCGAGCGCAAGTCGCCCCCGTGCCGACACGTGGCGCTCTTGCGCTCCAGCGCAAGCGCTCGAGCGCAAGTCGCCCCCGTGCCGACATGTGGCGCGCTTGCGCTCAAGAGCAAGCGCTCGAGCGCAAGTCGCCCCCGTGCCGACACGTGGCGTGCTTGCGCTCCAGCGCCCAGCGCTCAAGCGCAGAGCATCCACGTACCGACACGTGGCACTCTAGCGCCTGAGCGCACAGCACCTAGGCGCACAGCGCCCAAGGTGCTGTCCCCACGCATCCTTTGGATATCTTTTCCCCTTTTTATATATATACATGTATATCTGTACATATGTATACATATTTACATACACACATACTCCACGACACTGTCCCTGTTAGAAAAAAATTTCTAACGGGGCGCTGTCCCGCACCCCGCAAGGGGGCTGCTAGCCCTCTTGACCCCCAGCCCGCTATCCGGGTAGCGGGACCCCCGTAAAAACTCTGCGTGGCTCCCAATATATTTAAACCCCCCCTCCAAAACAAAACATACGTACACTGCACATCGAGTTCGCATGACCAGTTTAACCCGTCAATTGGAGGTTCCCTCGCCCTAAAGGCGGGGGGTAATTAACGGCAGCTTAGTCCGCGGCTGCCGGAGATTCGGATCCCCACAATCAATAAACCCCGGCCTACCCTAGGCAAGGGGAATCTGTAGTCCGCCTGACAAGCGCGCGCGTATTCCTATCTCAATGGGGTGACGAAAAACACCCTATAGGGTTTTCAGCAAAACAGTGATGCGCTCTTTCTCTTGCTGGAGTTCATTTTCGCGCTCCACTAGTGCAGCCAGCTGTGCTTTGGTTTGGATTTGTTGTTGCAGATATGAATTGAGCTTCTCAAAAAGCCCTTACTTCACAACCTCAAGGCCACGCATTCCTTTCTCTATAAAATCAAGAACCCTTTTCAACGCCATCCCTCTGAATATGCAACGTTGAAGATTCTAGAAAATGGCTTGGACCCGCACAGTGTTACCCTCTATCTGAGCTCGTAGCTATCCTGGTTCTCTATAAGCTGTCTCATATTCCTCTTGCTTCCTGGCCAGCTTCTGCCTGTAACATTGAACGAAGGCGGGTCACTGTTCAATTCGTGCGGTCAATTGGGCCCTTGAAGATAAAACCTCGGGAGTAAGACGCTTACGCTCAATCTCGTGGAGGCAAGCTTCAAACTGTCTGTAGTAGCCAACCTAAATACGGACGAAGTCTTCGTTATGAAAAGTCACAAGGTAGCCAGCATAGGGTTAACTTCATAATTCCTTAGCAGAGGTGAGGGCCTCGATATCAAGGTCTTCGATAAACTCGCTCAGCATGCGCCCACTGTTTTCCACGCCTCTAGAAGAGTGGCGTCTAGCTAAGGGTCCCGTAGGCATAGATATGCGAGATTCGAAAGGAACTAAAGCCACTGGAGATGTTACAAAACAGGGCATACATAATGATGGGTCAGATCCCTGCTTAAAATGGGGGAAGATGCACAAGACTCAACCTACCAATAGCCGGAAGCAATAAATCTGGGAACATAGAGGGTTCAGCTATTCCTTTGTCTTCTTCTTCAAACCGTAAGACTGCAATCAGTACAAAAAAATATCCTCATCATGAGAGGGGTACTTGTAGAAAGTTGGAGTAAGAAACGAGTGATATAATGACCAACGCCAGAAGGAGGAGTAGGCCCGAGATGGAATACAAAGCGTGTGGTTAACACTTAAGACAACTGGTTAAAGAGTACTCCTACAAGATTGCGACAGTTCACGCTAGGCAATTAACATAAAGAATAAGGTCGATACAGAGATGAAGAAGTGATGAAATCGAAAGAAAATTTATCTTTCATCGCTAAGCTCGGAAAGATTCACGGAAGCGCGAAGGAAATAGGAGGAGCGACGACGATCATGGTGCTCGCCGATATGAGTTCCTCAACCTGTAGATCTCCAAGATTCATGAATGTCGCGACCGGTATAATGGTTGTCGTATCTGCACCAGAAATGAAGAAAACGTTAGCAAATATGTCTAGCGGAAATAAAAATGAATGTAAGAATGATACCATGCAATGTACCAGTGGATCCCATGAGAGTCAGCAAGGTAGAGACTATGACTATATTCAGAGCGTTACTAGCTTTAACGGTTTCTTCAGTCTCCATTGCCACAGAGGAGACAAATTTAAGATCCACACCCTCGTCTCCTGAATCGACAAAGGTCGTCGCCATGCTGGCATCACCCGCAGATGTCAGAGATCCACTGGGAGAAGGAGTGTCGATTAGAACAACATTACACTCAGGGTTGTGATCCTTCGTTCCAAAATCTCCAAATGCCGCCACTTCATTTGCCGTCGTCATACAAAAAGGGATGTTAAAAGTTCGAATAAATTATTATATGAGAAAACCCAAAAAATAAGTAAATCCTACTGGGTTTAACCAAGGCATCATGTTCTGCTTTCCCCTAAATAAAGCGCTCCGCCTCCTCACAAGCTGCTCGTGCAATTTTTCTATGAGCGGTCGATAAAGCATGAGGGATATCTTCCATAGGAGAATCAGAAGTTCATGTCTCGCTTGAGCCAGCACCTACGGCCAAGGTGGCACGACGCTCCCTTTCCGCATATCTCCGACGCTTCTCTTCCGCTTGAGCTGTCTGCACAGATCTCTCAAGGACAACCGATAAAGGAAGGTCCACATCCGAATCAGAGCCAGCCTCAGAAGTTGCTGCAACATCCACCATCGGCTGCTTTAACAATGCCTCTCGTGGCAGTGCAAAGGAGGCATGAGCAACAATCGGCGGCTCCGAAGATTCCGCAGCGGTTGTTGAAGGAGGAACAACCTTTGTATGAACACCCAAGGACCGTGCCCCGCGCGAATCAGCGCTAGCCACGGAAATTCCTAAAAAATAATAAAAGAGAGGAGTCAAGACATAGACGAAATAAGTTATATATTCTAAAATGCACAAAACAAGTCATATCGAGACCCATAGAAGCATGAAACCTTTCTTCATCCTAGTACGTCTTTATCGACGCTTGGAGAGCCTCCTCAGCAGAGATGACTGTTGAAAAAATAAAGCATGATATCATTTTGCTCTAGGCTATGTAAAGAATGTGAACAAGATTTACCTGACACCCTAAGAGCAACAAGCGCCACTTGCTCACGGGCTAACTGTTTGGAAGCTTTGTGGGCTGCTTGAAGATTGGTTGCTGCATTTTCATCGGTGGAGGACTCAGGGAGAAAAAGATTATCATTTGTTCTATATTCAGACAGTCCCTCGTTATAGGGAGCATGAGCCTCTTGACCGAATACGATATCAGCTGAAAACATCGACCTCTTCTTCTTTTGGGAGCCAAGTGCAGCGCTTAACGATAAGTGTTTTCTCTTTATGGGTATCTTCGGACGGCGCGTTCTAATTTCGGAGCCAATATCTGACTCAGGTGACGCTACCGCCATCATGCCACTATGGATGTTCACATCAGGCTTTGATCTAATCGTCGACGCCGTCGAAAATACTCACGATGGTACCACCGCATTACTCTCCCTCAAGGAAGAGCGGACGGTTGATCGCCGTTTCAACGGAACTTCAAGACTGCTGACTGGGACAAAATCCTTGTGATCAAGAAGCATCCGCCTTTCTTCTTTGATAATAGCGCTCATCGCATATTAATACCAGGAAATATACACAGATAAGTCCTTCTGAATATGGTCCGGCTCGGCCATCAAGAAATGAGATCTCGTGTTCAACCTCATGAAATGATGGACAATATTGCGAACAGTCTCCTCTGAAGCGATGGGATTGACGAGAAAAGCCTCAAAGGTAACACCCTGATCATAGCCTAATTGCTGGGCAAAGCGATGTGGGTTGTACCGCATGAAAAGCACAGAAGAATTTCATCTATATACCAGAAATCCAGGCCTAATGGAGTACAAGTGCGTGACTTCCCTAGCCTTCAAAACAGAGACCCTATCCTTCAGCACATTATGCAGTGACTGGACCGCTCTCAAATGTTCTTTACTAGGGGTTAGAACCCTGCCAATGAAGGCTATGCTGTCTTCCATAAGGCATGGACGCAGGAGCAATCTCCGAGCCGCCCATTGCGTTGGATCGGGGGAAGAGGCGTCAACCAACTTTATGACCTGCGGGAAGTTATATCCGCCATAGAATTCGGGTCTCTTTGCTCGCCGAAGACACCCAGCGTGTGCATCTCGATCCACGATGTAAAGTAATGAAGAGGGAAATTTACAGGCTCTACACCCGGCTGGGAAGTGTCAGCCGCCATGCTTAAACCATTATATAACCAGGCCAATTCCGCAATACCGACAGCCACACGCATTCCCTTCGTGATGCGGTGCGCTAGGTAATGGACAAACGGCCTTATGAACCGATGATGTGTAGCAAGCGTGGACCAGCTGACCCATTAACTAATGAAACCCACAAAAAACGTCTCTTCGTCAATACCTGGGGCAACAATTTCTTCAAAAGAAGTGACTGGGGCATCGAGAATATAGAATTGCTTTAGATCCTCATCAGTAGTCGGTAGTTTTTCCAACCCAAACACGAAAGGATCGTTAAGCTTCACAGATTTTGCAGTCTTCTTGGACAAAACGTCCACATGAAGGAAATAGGCAATGAAATCTACAAAGCTGACTCCATGTCCTCCTGATTCTAAATATAAGCTTTCATAGATATTCAGCACCTTGATGAGACCCAGGAATTTATGTCGGATGGCGTTCTTGGGCGTAAGGCCGCTAACAACCAATTATGTTGCGAAAATGTATTCGTCAGGAGGAAGTATCTCCTCATAATGCTCCTCTCTGATGGGTAATCCAGAGATCTCTCGAAACTATTCCAGAAAGATTGATACTTCCCGGTCCGATAGTAGAAAGGTAAGGGTTGAGATATTCCATTGTTCCAAGAATGACTTGACCCACCATACATGAGGAGTATCATAATAAAAAAGAGATGTGTACATTGCTGGATATAATCCAGTATTTAGCAGCAACGACTTCTCGGCGGATAGAACATAACGAGCCCAAGCGAGATAACCCGTCAAATGTCATGGGGTCACTCCTATGGTATAAACCTGCCCCTATGGCCACGCCTCTCCTTGGCATATCCAGTGCCCCAAAATATCTATGGCCACCAGTGGTTGGACCGGAATTGATGCCATAAACGGTTGAAGACGGTCATTCGCAGTCCAATTAATTTCCTCCACCGTATTAGCAATCTTTGGAAAGTTCGTATACAGAATTGGAGGGATTGGCTCTGACGGTGCTTCACTAGTAAAACTGCGATGTCTCCGGATGATGTGACTATATCGTGTCCCCCATAAATGAAGAAATTTTTGTTTCTGGTCGTAGTCCCGAATCATAGCGAAGACTTCACGACCAGTAGGCGCATCAGTAAAAGCACTTTCTGAACGAGTGTAAGGGAAGTAGGGAATTGAAGTCATGATACCTGAAAAGAAACCAGATGGAATATTAGCAACAAAAAATGTGCTAGAATCACTAACTCCAAAAGTTAGTGGACCTCACAGAATCAAAATGGCAGCTAATTAAAGATTGGAACATATACCCAGTAGAGAAATCTAAAAAAATTCTCTAAAATGGGTTTTAATAATAAAGTTTTTTAGAGCTGGGCTCTGTTTAATATTATGAAATGGTATAAGATGCCAAAATTTCCCTAAAAGGGAAAAATGATCGAGATCAGAGCTAAGCTCTATAAAATAAAGTTGAGTTAAGCCCTAAAAAACCCAAAACAAGGAATTTGATATTAAAAGATTATCAGAGCAAAGGTCTGTTGAATTAAAATAAATGAAGAAATCCCTAAAGGGGATATGATCTAAAATTAAAATCAGAATTAAGTTCTATGACAACAAATGAAGTCAAAACATCAAGAAATCCCCAATTGGAATATACTGGAGCCAAACTCTGTGATCAAAATGGAGTTGAACTCCGAAATTCCTGACGAAGAATGTTCCAAATGCGAGAACTAAACTCTGTTGAAGAAGACTCTTACCAAAAAATTTAGACAGGGTGAGTCTGCAATGCAGATTTATGGAAAAATGAAGAACTAAGCTTCACGACAAAGTTAAGCTCTAATGGATAAAAAAATTCTCAAAGAAGAAGAATAAATGGAAGTGCAGCTGTCGCCTAGTGCTTAATGCCCTATTTATAAAGAGATGGAGTCGGTTCAAATTCCCCATATCCCGAGGCAGATCGGACGGCTTAAAGGCTAGACACCGTTGTACTCACGTGCAAGCCACGTGAGAAAAACGATGGGGGCATTTTTTCTCAAATAAAAAATAGGCCGGCACCTCATGTATTAAATATGAGAGCCCCCGTGTGCAAAGCACGTGAACGCCTGTGTCTGATAGGATTAAATTCTAAGGCAGCACCTCACGTTTTAAATACGTGAACACCTGTTTCTGATAGGATTAAATCCGATGGCAGTGCCTTACGTGTTAGCACGTGAGCGCCTGTGTGCAAAGCACATGGGCACCTACATCAGAAAGGATTAAATCCTATGACAACGCCCACATGCATAGCATGGGAGCGTCAGCATCCAAAGTTAAAGCAGTTTACTTCAGGTAAAATTAAACTCTGCATGGGAAAATATTTCTCTAAACAAGAAAGATATTGTTTGTTACACAGAGAGCCGTTGGATCAAAGATCAAATGGTTATCAAAAGATAGAATTAAATTATATTTGAAAAAAATATCTACCAGATCTTTTTTGTTGCTCTGTTAAACAGAGAACCGTTGGATCAAAAATCCAATGGTGATTAAAAAATCACCGTTCAAATCAAAAGATAGAATTAAATTCTATACGTGGGAAAATATTTCTTTCATTCTTGTTAAAAATAAGAAAAATATACTCTGTTAAACAGAAATTCGTTGATCTAAAGATCAAACGGTGATTAAAAATCACCACCTGATTATGAAATAAGGTTGAGATCTCTTAAATGAGGGATCCTCTCAACTAATCAACAGTTTTTCATCACCTATATAAAGGACCTGAGATTTCAAGTTTCATAGACAGAATCAACCCCATAAGGTGAAAAAGCTATAGCTGAGAATTTAATTCTCTTTTTGAAGAAAGATCGACTTCCTCATTCAAAAACTCTAGGTAAAGAAAGTAAAGAGATCAAAAAATCTTCTTTACCTATATATATATATATATATATATATATATATATATATATAAGGGTTTAACCCTCTAAAAAAAACTTAGTTTTTTCTCTGGATCTGAGATCCACAAGT
Source organism: Agapanthus africanus (assembly GCA_030015575.1). NCBI lineage: Eukaryota > Viridiplantae > Streptophyta > Magnoliopsida > Asparagales > Amaryllidaceae > Agapanthus > Agapanthus africanus. The sequence continues at coordinate 318,127,522 of JASDDO010000019.1, forward strand.
TGAGAATTTAATTCTCATCGGAAAGATCTTGTTCTTGAGAATAACAAATTCATGGGAGAACAAGCTTGAAGAGAACCATGGAGGAAAGAACATGAAAAAGATGGAGTTTATACTCCAGGAACTTAGTTCCTTCATAATTAAGAACTTAGTTCTTAAGGAACTTGATCCCAAATTCTCAAAATAGTGATCTTGGTGATCGTAAACGGTCAAAATACCATTAAAAAAAGTTTGACTTCTCTCAAAAAAATGAGCAGAGATTAAATCTCTAAGGACACAGTGCCTCATGTGATATCCACGTGAGCGCACAGAAGGCCCATGTGAAGACAGCGTCTCACGTGCCATACACGTGAGTGCCCATAAGCAAAGATTCAGCGCCTCACGTGCCATACACGTGAACGCTTGAAAAATGCCAAACCATAAGCGTTTCACATGATACTCACGTAAGCGCCAAAGCCTGAGCGTTTTACGTGATACTCACGTGAGTGCCAAAGCCTTAGAGCCCCACATGATATCCACGTGAGCGCCAGAATATGATCTGGATATTATATCTATGGTCTAAATCACTAAGTGCTTAGCACTGATAGGGTAATGCCCAAGTCTGAGCGTCTCACGTGATATATACATGAATCTCATAAAATGAGTGCTTAGCACTGGGCGAGCAATAGAAAGCCCAATACCCAGTCCAAAAGGGCCTAAGCCTTTTCTAAAGTTAAACTTCTGTGACTATAGATTAAATGAGTCCAAATGGTCACTGTAATCGAGCCTATATACTCACCCCTGTATTTCTAAGTTGATCTTAGTCTCATGTGAGACTAACGTGTCCTTAGCCCAGACGCTCATATATTTAAGTCGATCTTAATCTAAAACAAGATTAACGATCCTTAAACTCTTGAACTGATGGAATATATGACCTAGGTTCAAACCCAAGTCTAATATATAAGGATTTGGACTAATCTGTGACTTACGGGTGACGACATAAACCAATCTCCGTATACAATCCACGGGCAACCATAATAAACAATATATATAACACGATACGAAGTGACCTAATGGAGCATGTGAAAGTTGTTATCGCAATGCGATAGCGTAATTAACTTCAGGGGCTTATGCCTGCAGCGAAGAACATCCCCACAATCAAAAATCCCTCCTATATGTGGGGGAATCTGATAAAGTCATGCTACATCGGTCGCATCTGTCCAAACCTCCGATATACGGTGCCATAAATCAACTTGGCATGTTCGAAGAGGTGGACGGATATGTTCCAAATAACATATGCCCCCAAATTCACACAGAGATGACTTATCCCAGTTCGTCTTTGTTTTCGGCGGTAAATAGTGCATTCGACTATGAAATCGGCTAGGGCTTGGGCTTTAATAACTTGTCTTGGTTGGTACTGGATGTCAAATTGCGACAATTCCCACCTCCACTTCTCCAAGCAGCCTGACGATTCGGAGGAACCGGGATGTTCCCTAAGGGTCGGTCGGTGAGAACGATGATCATATGAGCCTGGAAATAGTGCCAAAGTTTCCTAAAGGCGACGACGAGCGCCTGGACTATCTTTTCGATAGCCGGGTACCTTGTCTCCACGTCTTTGAAAATGTGGTTGATGTAGTAAATCATACTCTGTATTCCCTCGAATTCTTTGATGAGTACAGAGCTGACTGCTTGTTCGGAAATGGCCACGTACAACAGTAGCTCGTCTCCTTCGGTTGGTCGGGTGAGTAGCGGTGGCGTCGATAGATGAGCCTTGAGCTGCTCGAAGGAGACTTGACACTCTTCGGGACACTCGAACCTCAGGATCTTCCTTAAAGCTCTAAAGAAAGGTAGGCATATTTCTCCGGATCTGGACATGAACCGACTCAGAGCGGCTACCTTGCCGGTGAGTCACATGATTTCTATATTGCTCTTAAGTGTCGTCATGTCAATGATGGATTTGATCTTCTCCGGGTTTGCCTCGATTCCTCGGTGGGTGACCATAAATCCGAGGAACTTTCCACTTATGACGCCGAATGCACACTTGGCTGGATTCAACTTCATTTTGTACTTTCGCAGGACCTTGAAGGTTTCGCCAAGGTCCGTGGTAATTCCCGGCTGATTGGGTGGACTTCAAAATCATGCCATCGACGTAAACTTCCATATTCCGCCCGATCTGGGGTTTGAATAGCTTATTGACCAGCAGTTGATAAGTTGCCCCGGCATTTTTTAGGCCAAAGGGCATTATCTTGTAGCAGTAGACCCCTTGATAAGTGATGAAAGAGGTGAGCTCTTCGTCAGCCGGGTCCATCCGGATTTGATTATAACGGAGAAGGCATCCATGAAGCTCAACAGCTCGCCACCGGCTGATCTATCCACCAGCTGATCTATCCCAGGGAGCAGATAGTTATCTTTCTGGCAGGCCTTGTTCAAATCGGTAAATGTTACGACACGGAAAAGGTACGTGACTGGCACTTGAATCATGTGAAGTCTATAAGACCTCACCTAATTCAAGTAAGCCAAAAGCCCAGAAAACTAAACCTTTTAGGGAAAATAGTGGAGATGCAGTTTTGAAATAAAGGAACACTTGAATCAAGTTTATTCCTTATGTACATAAGTAATGGTATATGAAAACGCAATCTTTATAGCTAACTTAAAAAAAAATTCGTCATTAAAAATTTGGGCAGCACCTCCTTTATATAATTTAACCCGAAAACGGTACAAGTAATAAAATAAAGGCATCTCCAAGCCGGTGTTGGGGTCGAAAATTGCACCGCGGTTGACCAAGTCAAAGTCAAGGTCAACCACAAACCAAGTGGGCCCAAGCCCAGATCAAGTGGGCCCATGCCCAGGTCGAGTCCGAACATGAAGTGGCCGGCCCTCCTCCATGCCAAAATAAAAATCATATAATAAATAATTTTGATGTAATTTTTTATGCATGATTGTAAGCAAAATGGGCATAAAGCCAAATTTTTCTAAAGCTCGTGGCTAATGTGCAAAAGAAATAAGCACATGAGGCATGGGATGGCAAAATGCCATTTTGTAAAGCCCAAGAGGCTATATGTAAATGTGGAAGCGTATAAAAGGCAACATGATGATGAATAAAGATATACATTTTTCATTCCCTCAAAAAACTAGGGTTTGTGCCTCCACTCTCTCTTTTTCAAGTTCTTCCTCTTCCTTTTCATTTTCCAAATAAATCAAGAGCTTAGCTCTCTTTTTTTTTTAAACTAAACAAAGTTTTACCATAAACCAACCTCCCAAGACTCTATCAAGAGAAGAATAATGGTCTCTTTTTTTATCATCCAAGATCTAGATCTTGGAGTTTCAAGAGAATCCATTATGGGCTTCTTCTCAAAAGATAAAGGAGAAAATCTTTTGGAGTTTAACTTCACAAATAAAATTATTTTGGAGTTTAACTCCAGTACAAAAATTCTTTTAGAGTTTAACTCCACACTAAAAATCTTTTTAGGAGTTTAACTCTATATAAAAAATTTTCGGAGTTTAACTCCACATTTAAAATTCTTTCGGAGTTCAACTCCACAATAAAAATCTTTTTAGGAGTTGAACTCCATTTAAAACTCTTTTTGGAGTTTAACTCCATAATAAAAATCTTTTTGGAGTTAAAACTCCATTAAAAATATTTTTGGAGTTGAACTCCATATTTAAAATTCTTTTGGAGTTTAACTCCATAAAAAAAATTCTTTTGGAGTTGAACTCCATGTAAAAAAAAAATTATTTTTTTTCGGAGCCCTTTTTGCCCCTATCACATGCTAGCACGTGAGGGGGAGGACTCTCATTTAATGGGAGCCCTTTTGGCCCCTATCACATGCTAGTCACATGCTAGCATGTGACCCCCACATGCTAGCATGTGCATGTATGGGGAGGCTCTCATTAAATGGGAGCCCAGGTTCCCCCCCCCCCCCCTTTAAACCTTTTTTCTTCTTCTTTCTTCATTCTTTTTTTATTTTAATCTTTTTTATTTAAATAAATAAAATAAATAAATTATAAATAATATTTTAAAATTAAAAAAAGCGTTTCTCTAAATATTTATCTACTTATTTATTTCTGTTATATATATATATATATATATAGAAAAATACATATATCCATTTTTTTAACAAATGGAACAAAACAAAAAAAAGCATACGTGCACTGCACATTGAGTTTGCATGACCTGTTTGACCCGTCAATAGGAGGTTCTCTCGCCCCAAAAGCAGGGGGTAATTAACGGCAGCTTAGTCCGCAGCTGCCGGAGATTCGGATCCCCACAATCAATAAACCGCAGCCTACCCTAGGTAAGGGGAATCTGTAATGCGCCCGACAAGCGCGCGCATTCCCATCTCAATGGGGTGACGAAAAACACCCTACAGATTCTGGCACGCCCTATGGGACCAATCTCTCCTCCCATATTTCGGGTTAAACAATCATGCGAACTCAATCAATATACATATCTATGTTTATACTAAAATAATACTCTTTCATGCAGTTTTCCAAGCAATCAATTTTCAACAAATGTCTCCAAAGATGAATTCAGCTCCCATCTCGTACATGATGAAGATGGACTCCAGGACGGTCCTCCCGGCCAGTCTTGGGCGACAGTGGGAAGAGCCGCTGCTACAGTTCGGCTCTATTTTTGTTCGTGCCAGCTAACGCCATTCCAGCTCCTCAAGCTCCGGTAACAGAAAAACCGGCCTCGAAAGGCAAAAGGCCAAATGTGGTGATCTCGAGGGCACCAATACCCAAACGCAAGTCGGTGTCTGAATGACTTTCCTTGGCTCCAGCTGAGGGCAAGGTCATCAACGTCAACAAAGCAACGGGGCATCTTGGGAAAGCTCCAACGGTACCTTCGACAACTGCTCGATCGGATATCTTCTTTAAGCTCCCTATCAATCGACTCATGGTGGCTTCCCAAAATGCGGATGCTTGCCAAGCCCTCAAAATCGAGAAGCTGAGACAGAAAAGGCTCAGATACAAAGCCAATAAAAGGGTTAGGGGGTTAGGGCTCACGCTAGGCTGAGCTTCATTAGGCTCCAAGAATGGGGTTACCCCGCTAAAGATAAAGAGACGGCTGGATATGTGGTCCACACTGTCTATATGGCCGGACATGAAGAAACGAACCCTCCTATGCTTCACAGCCATGGTGATGATATGGTGGACGCTACCCAACGTCGACTCGGTCTAAATGATGAAGAGCTCACTTAGGTCGATAAGCCAAAAGAGCCCGGGGTTCCTACAGAATTGAGCTCAGACAATAAGGATGACCCGGTTGTCATAACCGGAACTACAGAACAAGCATTATTCCGATGGCTTCAGAGGCAGCTTCAGGACAGGGATGAGAAGTTAGCCAAGGTACAGTCTAAGGTCGACAAATTGGCAAACGTCGCGGCAGATCTCGCGACCCAAGTCGCTCAATTGCAATTACAGCAGAATCAAATGTTAGTTCATGAGCCAGGGATTGATACCCAGAGACAGCCAAATGATACCCCCTTCAGCCTAAGAGCGGAGTGCCTTCGCGAAAAACGGCCGCGATCAGCTTCCAGTCCCTCCGATACATATACCGAAGGGGAATCGCCTTTGAAAGAGAAAATGGATAAGGTCTATTTCTTTAAAAGGGACAAAGTTCACAAGATATTCAAGGACGCCCTAAGAAACGGTCTAAAGCTTCCAGAGTTAAAGAGACCGCAAGAAGCGAGTATAACCGACGACCCAAAATATTGCCCCTATCATAGAGTGATAAGTCTTGCCATTGAGGACTGCTTCGTCTTTAAAGATTGGGTTGAAAAGCAATACAAGACGGGAGAAATAGAACTGTCTAAAGGCGTGTTAGCAAACAGTCAAGCTACGACCGTCGATTTCATACAAATGGAGACCGGAGCCCTTCGGGAACCTGATTCTCTCAGACATGTACCATTATCTGAAAAGAGCGAACCAAAACTGATCGGCCTCAAGGACCAGCGTCAGTAAAGGCACCTACTCCAATGGAGAGAAATAAGAAGGTATACTCCTTCAGGAGGGATGAAGTCCGCAAAATATTCGCGGACGCCTTGAACAGCGGTCTACAACTGCCTGTTCTAAAGAAGCCATATGAAATGAACATGACCGGCAATCCCATATACTACTCATATCATAGAATGGTGAGTCATACCATCGAAGACTGCTATATTTTCAAAGATTGGGTGGAGAACCAATACAAACTTGGGAAATCCCCACAGTCGTCAGATGTATCGACAAACCACAAAGCTACAGTCATCAACACAACTCCGCCAAGATCAAAGTTCGAGGAGCTGGGATAAGCAAGCTGACCACCACGTCGTTAAACTAGGAACGATAGACCTCCAAGTCTTTAAACTAGGAACCGCTGACCACCATGTCATTAAACTGGGAATAATCGACCTCTAAGTCGTTAAACTGGGAATGTAAATAAAAAAAGGGGGTAAATAAAAACAAAAGAAAAGCCGAAATAATGGGGCAACTCGGAATAAAAATCAGCGAGTAAAAATGAAGATGAAAATAAAGCCGAAATGACGGGGCAGCTCGCAATAAAAATCAGCGAGTAAAATAAATAAGAAAATTAAGCCGAAATGATGGGGAAACCGCGAATAAATAAAGCTAAAATGATCGCGATAAGAAAATCTGAAATGATAGAACAATCACGGTAAGAAAAACGGCGAATGATGAGTCGCTCCTGGTACCATATTCCAGTGCAGCGATGCAGACGCCATCCAAAACTCAAATCCCCAACGGCGAATGATGAGTCGCCCCTGGTACAATATTCCAGTGCAGCGATGCAGACGCCGACAATTTCCCAAAATTCTTCCAGCCCTACAGTTGGTCCCCAAGTTGACTGTCGTATACAATCCACAGGATCAAATAATTCTCATCATACCCATACCCTACTGCAATCACCAGAAACGCGGCCGGCCTCCGCCTTCGGAATTATGCCCCATTAGGGAAGACCCACTCATATATCATCACGATGCATGAGGAGAACAAACCTTCGTGGGATCCTTACGACTCACAAAGGAAAAACACACTTGGGAGTCCTCACGACTCCTAAGGAGAAAATACACCTACGGGATCCTTACGACCCATAGGGAGAAAATGCTTTTATGGGACCCTTACGGCCCATGAAATTGAGAAGTCTTAGGTGATAGGGACCCAAACCTGTCTCCTAAGCCATCGCTCCCCAACGGGTAAAGGAAAATGATGAATTGCTCCTAGCACATGTGCTTCAGTGTTAGCAACGCTGATGCCTACCCTAACCCCAAAATTCCAAACTCCGATCCAATAGACCCCTAAGTCTTTAAACTGGGAACAGATGACCTCTAAGTTGTTAAACTGAGAACATATAACCTCTAAGTCGTTAAACTGGGAACAGATGACCTCTAAGTCATTAAACTGGGCACAATAGACCCCTAAGTCTTTAAACTGGGAACATATGACCTCCAAGTCTTTAAACAGGGAACATATGACCTCTAAGTCGTTAAACAGGGAACATATGACCTCTAAGTCGTTAAACTGGGCACAATAGACCCCCAAGTCTTTAAACTGGGAATAGATGACATCTAAGTCGTTAAACTGGAAACAGATGACCCCCTAAGTCATTAAACTGGGAACGAGGGAAATCCACTCATGTGTCCTCACGATGCATGAGGAGAACAAAACTTGCGAGATCCTTACGACTCGTAAGAAAATGCCTTCGTGGGATCCTTACGACTCACAAAGGAAAAACACACTTGGGGTCCTCACGACTCCTAAGGAGAAAATGCACCTACGAGATCCTTATGACTTGTAGGGAGAAAATGCTTTTATGGGACCCTTACGGCCCATAAAACTGAAAAGCCTTAGGTGATAGGGATCTAAACCTGTCCCCTAAGCCATCGCCTCCCAATAAGCAAAGGCAAATGACGATTCTCTCCAGGTACCATATTCCAGTGTAGCGGTGCTAATGCCAAACAAAAACCAATCCCAAATCCTCTCAAAGGCAAATGATGATTCACTCCAGGTACCATATTCCAGTGTAGCGATGCTGATGTTAACCCAAATCAAACTGACAACCTCTGCGGAGGAATCATGCTTCATCCCAGAATTTACCCCATGTCAAAATCATGCTTCGCCTCGGGATATCTACCTCCCTGTCGGAATCATGCTCTGCCTCAGGATCAAGTCAACCAGCGACACTCTACGCCCGGGATCAAGTCGAACAAACAGTGACACTCCGTGCCGGGGATCAAGTCGAACAAACAGCGACACTCCGTGCCGGGGACAAGTCGAACATCAGCGACACTCCATGTCGGGGATCAAGTCGAACAAACAGCGACACTCCGTGCCGGGGACAAGTCGATCAGCGACACTTCGTGCCGGGGATCAAGTCGAACAACCAGTGACACTCCGTGCCGGGGACAAGTTGAACATCTGCAACACTCCGTGCCGGGGACAAGTCGAACATCTGTGACACTCCGTACCGGGGATCAAGTCGAACAAACAGCGACACTCTGTGCCGGGGACAAGTCGACCAGCGACACTCCGTGCCGGGGATCAAGTCGAACAAACAGCGACACTCTGTGCCGGGGACAAGTCGACCAGCGACACGCCATTCCGGGGACAAGTCGAATAAACAGCGACACTCTGTGCCGGGGACAAGTCGACCAGCGACACTCCGTGTCGGGGATCAAGTCGAACAAACAGCGACACTCCATGCCGGGGATAAGTCGACCAGCGACACTCCATGCCGGGGATATGTCGAACAACCAGCGACACTCCGTACCGGGGATCAAGTCGAACAAACAGCGACACTCCATGCCGGGGACAAGTCGACCAACGACACTCCGTGCCGGAGACAAGTCGAACAACCAGCGACACTCCGTGCCGGGGATCAAGTCGAACAACCAGCGACACTCCGTGCCGGGGATCAAGTCGAACAAAAAGCGATACTCCGTGCCGGGGACAAGTCGAACATCAGTGGCACTCCGTGCCGGGGATCAAGTCGAACAAACAGCGACACTCCGTGCTGGGGACAAGTCGATTAGCGACACTCCGTGCCGGGGATCAAGTCGAACAAACAGCGACACTCCGTGCCGGGGACAAGTCGATGAGCGACACTCTGTGCCGGGGATCAAGTCGAGCAGCCAGCGACACTCCGTGCCAGGGACAAGTCGAACAGCGACACTCAGTGCCGCCGACCGTCTAAGTCGCAAAAAGGGCAGAACCGACCGTCTATGTCGTAGAAAGGGCAATGCAGGCTTTCCACAAATTGGGAACCAAATCGCTCCGTGCCGGGGAAACGTCTACTGCGGCCACTCCGTCTCAGAGAGGCGTCAAGCGTCGACCGTCCATGTTGTAAAAAGGGCAATGCAGGCTTCCCACAAATTGGGAACCAAATCACTTCGTGCCGGGGAAATGTCTACTACGAACACTCCGTCTCGGAGACGCGTCAAGCGTCGACCGTCCATGTCAAAAAAAAGTCAGTGCCGGCTTCCCAAAAAGCGGGAACCAAATCAAGTCGCCTCTACATGAAAGAAAATCCATCAATTTCATGCACATGACCCACATATGTTGTGTGCATTAATTGATAGGGGACACTTTATTGGGGTCGAAAATTGCATCTCGATTGACCAAATCAAAGTCAAGGTCAACCCCAAACCAAGTGGGCCAAAGCCCAGATCAAGTGGGCCCATGCCCAGGTTGAGTCCGAGCATGAAGCGGCCGGCCCTCCTCCATGCCAAAATAAAAATCATGTAATAAATAATTTTGATGTAATTTTTTATGCATGATTGTAAGCAAAATAGGCATAAAGCCAAATTTTTGTACTGGCCATGGCTAATGTGCAAAAGAAATGAGCACATGAGGTATGGGATGGGCAAAATACCATTTTGTAAAGCCCAAGGGGCTATATGTAAATGTGGAAGCCTATAAAAGGCAACATGATGATGGATAAAGATATACACTTTTCATTCCTCAAAAAACTAGGGTTTGTGCCTCCACTCTCTCTTTTTCAATTTCTTCCTCTTCCTTTTCATTTTCCAAATAAATCAAGAGCTTAGCTCTCTTTTTTTTTTAAACTAAACAAAGTTTTGCCATAAACCCACCTCCCAAGACTCCATTAAGAGAAGAAAAAGGATCTCTTTTTTTATAATCCAAGATCTAGATCTTGGAGTTTCAAGAGAACCTATTTTGGGTTTCTTCTCAAAAGAGAAAGGAGAAAATCTTTTGGAGTTTAACTCCACAACTAAAATTATTTTGGAGTTTAACTCCACTACAAAAATTCTTTTGGGGTTTAACTCCACAGTAAAAATCTTTTTTTGGGGAGTTTAACTCCACATTAAATCTTTTTAGGAGTTTTACTCCATATAAAATTCTTTCGGAGTTTAACTCCACATTTAAAATTCTTTCGGAGTTCAACTCCACAATAAAAATCTTTTTTGGAGTTGAACTCCATTTTAAACTCTTTTTGGAGTTTAACTCCACAATAAAAATCTTTTTGGAGTTAAAACTCCATTTAAAATCTTTTTGGAGTTGAACTCCATATTTAAAATTGTTTTGGAGTTTAAATCCATAAAAAAAATTCTTTTGGAGTTAAACTCCATGTAAAAAAATCAATTTTTCAGAGCCCTTTTTGCCCCCATCACATGCTATCACGTGAGGGGGAGGACTCCCATTTAATAGGAGCTCTTTTGGCTAGCATGTGACCCTCACATGCTAGTCACATGCTAGCATGTGACCTCCACATACTAGCATGTGCATGTGTGGGGAGGCTCCCATTAAATAGGAGCCCAGGTTCCCCCCCCCCTTTAAATCTTTTTTCTTCTTCTTTTTTCTTCCTTCTTTTTTTATTAAAAAAATAAAATAAATAAATATTAAATAAATAAAAATAAATTATAAATAATATTTTAAAATTAAATATATATATATATAATAAATTAAAATTAAAAAAAGCGTTTCTCTAAATATTTATCTACTTATTTATTTCTGTTTTATATATATATAGAAAAATACATATATCCCTTTTTTAACAAAAGGAACAAAACAAAAAAAAACATACGTACACTGCACATTGAGTTCGCATGACCTATTTGACCCGTCAATCGGAGGTTCCCGCGCCCCAAAGGCGAGGGGTAATTAACGGCAGCTTAGTCTGCGGCTGCCGGAGATTCGGATCTCCATAATCAATAAACCCCCGCGTACCCTAGACAGGGAGAATCTGTAATGCGCCTGACAAGCCCGCGTGCATTCTCATCTCAATGGGGTGACGAAAAACACCCTATAGCGGGAGCTAGCTCTTCGCTAAGAGGCGAAAACAACCACCCAAGATAATAAATATACAACGCCGAGGCGAGAATCAAAACTCAGAAATACAACAAGAAACTAAACATCAATAAGAAAACCAGAAAACAATAATATATACCTGAGCGTGACTCTAAGACCGAAAAATTATACAATAATGGTTTCTAAGTCTACTAAAAATACAAGTCCGGTTGATGGAGCCTTTAACTAGATAAAATTGAAATAATATACAAATAAATACTGGTGGTCACGAAGCAATGTATCCCATCTATCAAGCAATCACCCAGAAGGAAGGTAGTATGCCAGCAAGCCACTACGGAACCTATACGGCTAAACCTGCAAGAAACTGTGGCACAACGGGGGTGAGTTGCCAACTCGTGAGTAGAAGACATCACCGAATAGAAACCGAATGTATGACTATCTCCTAGGTCATACAATACAATACAATAATAATAGTAGCACGGTAATATCGAGTAACAGTAGGGGTGATAATATAAACATATGTGTAAGGTCAAGTACTCATGTCATATGTATGATGTATGAATGCATCAACAATGGATATGTCCAGCATCGGCATACAAAAATCACGATAAAACTGAGTGTGCTAAACATCGACACTCGAAAACATCAAGAAGGCCGTGTCCATCAGCGACACATAAATCTCATATCTCGGGCTCCGTCTGTCCGGATCGGCCCATATCATCAAATCACACGACTGCAGTCGGTATCTTCCAGATGTCCGTCGAGCCAAATATCACAGGTCGGTAGTGCTCCCCTGCCGGGCTCATCGTCTACATCTCGAGCTTCTTTCCCCGGGGTACCTTACTGGGTCAACCATATACCCGCAGACGGTTCATCTTTTCTCCTCGAATTGAGCATGTGTACATACGTGGCTCAAGAACCGAGAAAACTCGTAGTGGACGCCACACACATCATATCACGAGAAACCGCATTTTCTTTTAATAAAATAAAATCATGAGTTTATAAATATCGTTTGCAGTTTCCCCAAATCCAGAAATCACATGAACACGGAAATCTCTAAAAGAACCACAATCTATGAGTATATAATGAAATAGTAAATACCGACGTAAAGCCAATGATCAGTGCATAATTAGAATATATGGATGCAAATGCATGTTTTATCTAAGTAAGATATACAAGGTCTACACTAGCATTTAAGATCATGAATGTAAAACAATACTACTTCTACAGATTGTCAGATTATATGAATGGAGTAAAGGTTCTCTAGTGTGTACGTGGTATAGCAATTACCGATGATGATGTATGTGAACCAGCAAGCAAGTGTACGTGCAACATACGTATCATCGGTAATGGTGCTGGTGTCCTAACAGAAAAGATCATAATAGCTAAACAAAACCCATGTATATATGCAATGCAATGAGTGACAGGAAATAAGCAATATGCAACATTATAAAATATACATCTATATACGACCCATGCCGTCATAGTGTTGGAAAAAGCACGAATCGTTGTTTTTAGAAAAGTAGGGGCTACGGTGTTTTTGAGAAAAGATGTGTCTTTTGAAAATTCGTAGCATCCCTCGGGTTATCTTTTAAAAATTCATACGATCCGTTGGTTTTGAAAATAGGTATGACTCGAGCCTAGTCTAGCATCTACCTAAACAACTAAAAGACTAAACTAAGACCTAGTCAGAGTGATAAGAAAATCAAAATATATTCCGAGTCGATATATCTAGTAGTCGGCGATCCAGCCTCATAGCATCACATACGGTAATATATATCGTATGGCATTCTCGAGTCAAGAGTACAGATCAATCATCATATAGACCTCGTACGGTAATATCCATCGTACATCATCCTCAAAATCGAGGGTACGGGTCAAAATATCATATATATATATATATATATATATATATATATATATATATATATATATATATATATATATATATATCATCATCATCATCATCATCATCATTCGTACGGTATCATTCATCATATAAAATCAATATCATGGATACGGATCTAAGGTCTCATACAATCTATTATATCATCGAGTCACATGTTATTGCGTGTTTTGTATATATATCGCCCAACGATCCTTTAATATATCATATCGTATACGGTGTCTCGAATCAATCACATATCAACCTCATGGTATCATGCCCGATCATATTGACTCATATCCTTACAACATATACTATCCTCATCTCACATGTGTGTGTGTGTGTCAAACATACACATGCACATATATATATATACACACATATACACCCAAATACCAAGTGCAAGTGTGTGCGCGCACGCGGGTGTGAAACAACACATAACTTATGATTCACGACCACGGTAAAATAGGCTAAGGTTATATCTTCCTACGAGTATACTTATTCTAATCCTACGGTTTCCTAGAACCCTATTTACTAAGTGTATGTATCCTAAACTACGATTGCGCGGGTGCTATACGCCATCCACCCGACTTTCCCCATAGATATATATCTACTCATCTTGATCCTCGCTTACCGAAGTCGATGACGCCACGCTCTCCCTTGTCGTACGAAGTCCACGTGGGGTACCTAAAATTTAAACACGTCGTATCGTAAACACGAATCAATACAAGAAAACCGATACGGCTCGCAAAACACACATAGGTTAGAACATATGGTCCACTCATGCAAGAATAGCCAAACAAATCCTCGATGTTGACGTACAAACGTCAAACGACCGATTCAAAACCCAAATACCACAACTCAAGTCATTAAAAGTCGCAAACTGAAATCAGAAACTTTGAAAAACGCTTCCAGATTTTGCCTCAAATAAAATTAGCCAATTTTGCACATAGGATAGGTCTAATTATAGGATAACAGAGCCATGAACAAACCACGAGGCAATTTGCTCATACCCATGCCGTAAATTGCTGCTAAAATGGGATTATTTGCGGCCAAGTTTAGGAGTTGGGATCTCGGGTCTTGGGGGTAGATTCTAGGTCACCTGCTTGTCTCTCTGTGATCGCTAAATAATTTTCCAAGTCTTCGAGTCATAGCAGATCTCTAAAGTCATCATCATTCCTACACAAATCCGATATCAGGGATTTCTAAGTTTGTGAATTGGGGTTTTAGTCTCAGGTTTGGTCCAGGTTTTTGACACTAGAAGGGTTATGATCACTAATTATACTCAATTACATCCTCACAACTCAAGATAAGCCCTAACCCTCATCTTGAAATTCTCAAAGTTCACTAAACCACATCGGTGAAATTCTAAACTATGATAGGATATAGGAAACACCAAAACTTAACTAAAAGATTAGAGATTATACCTTATTTAGCAACTCAAGAATTTTCTTGAGTTGCTCAAAGTCTTCAAAGTCCAAACTTGATACCTTCATAGGATTAGTAGTGGGGTTAGGATCATTTTTTGTGAAGGTGACATGGTAGTTTGAGGTGGTTTTTGGGGTGGCCATGGATGATGGAGGAGGTGGAGGGAGGACAAAGGAGGAGGAGGAGAAAATGAAGAAGAGAAATGAGGAAGTGTGGAATGATGAAGGAAATGAGAGAGTGTGTGGAACATTCTCCACACCTCTCCCTCTCTATCTATCTCCCTTCAATCATGACACAAGTCACCTTACCCTCTCTCTCATCTTTTCTTTTCTTATCTAATTTAAAACCAAAACCAATAAGCAACTAAAGAAAACATAACCATGGTTCAATAAAATATGATAAGTCTTGCAACATGTCATGTTGCATGTGATATACATAAACAAGATTAATACATAATTAGTGAATTATTAATCAAGTTTAGTATTAACTTAAATCCAAATAATTGTATAATAATTCATAAAATATCCAAATCATATAAATTCTTTCAAAGTCAATAATTCATATAAATTTCCCAATCATTTTCCAAACTATAAGTATGTAATTATACCATATCATTAAACTAATTTCTATACATTTATGATATTCAACAAATTTATTATTTTATTTATTTAAATTCCAAAAATAATATTTTATTTTTCTGAAATGTTATAGTAAAGTTGACGCATATACGGTACTTCCCATTCTCTTTCTTGACCATGATTACATTGGCTAGCTATGCCTAGTAGTCCAGGTTTCTAAGGAAGTCTGTCGCGAGTAGTCGGTCTATTTCCTCCTCAATTGCCTTCTATTTGACAGGCGTGAAGATTTTTTTCTTTTGTCGGACCGGCCGGGCTTTTGAGTCAACTCCGAGCTTATGGGAGATCACCTTAGGGTCAATTCCTGACATGTCCACGGGAGTCCAAGCGAACACGTCGGAATTGTCTCGGAGGAACTGGATAAGGTTGCCCTGAGTTTTCCTGGTCAAGAGAGAGCCGATCTGGATAGTTCGGCTGCTGTCTTCCTCTTTGAGGGGGACTTCGGACAAGGTTTCTACTGGGGAACCATGGATTTCCTTCTTGTCATCAAGTGTATCCAGCGATTCCCAAAGATTACACGATTCGTCGGTCAGATCAACTTCTTTGTCTTTGGGAACTGTCGTAGCAAGACACACCCTAACGATTTGCTGATCTCAGTAGGCTCGGCCTATCCTACCATTGCTCAGAGAAAACTAGAAGGCGGGATGGTAGGTCGAGATCTGAGCTGAAGGGCGTTTAAGGTGGGGCTACCCAAGAGGATATTATAAGACGAAAGAACCCGAGCGACGAGAAAACTCACCGACATTGTTCGGGTTCTTCCGGCCTCCCCAATATTGAAAGGGAGAGTGATCATTCCCTCAGCTCGAACAAGTTTAATCCCATATGCTGGAAGCAGTAGTAAAATCGGATGTCCGCTGAGCTTCCTGAGTCAGCGAGAATTATCCTGACTTCATACTGATTTGCCCGTGCCATGATCACTAGGGGATCATTGTGCGGGACGGATATACCATGCAGGTCCTCGTCAATGAAGACGATGGGAGTAACCTTCTTGTACTTCTTGGAGGGGAGAGCACTTAAGGTCATGACCAGCCGAATACGGCAGGTATCTTCGTTGCTCGGAGTTGAGCCAACGGAGACGATCATGATCTATCCGACCGCCAACTCTATGGCGGGAGGTTGGTCTGCTTGCTCCCTATCTTCTTGACGTTTATCTCGCGGGTACTTTGGTAGGTGACCAGAGCAGATCAGCTCATCGATGTAATCGCGCAGCTGTTTGCAGTGCTCGATCGGGTTACCCTGTGACCAATGAAAGGCAAAATATAGGCACGGAGTCGCTTGCCCGGCCTTTGTATCATCGGCGGGAGCTTGAATAATCTCTCGCTCTTTGCCTCCTCTAGTAGTTCGGCCTAAGAGACGTTCAGAGAAGTGTATTCGTGAAACCTCGGAGCATAGGGTTTCGAATGATCGGCCTTCTTCTTCTCTTCTCGGTCCTGTTTCTTTCGGTCTGTCTGGTCTCCATGGAGAAGGTTAGCATTCACCTCAGACTCAAGTTAGATTTCCCGTTCGGTCTAGACTTTTACCTCGGCCATGGTCTTAGGTTACAGTAATGCAAAAGAGCGGAGCCACTCTTTGTGCCTAAGGCCAGATATCAGGGTCGTGATGACCGTCCAGATGCTCAGGTACTTCCAGGATAGCATTGTAGAACCGGGTGATATAGTCTTTTGAAAGATTTTGTCCTCACTCTTGATGGTGAATAGGTAGTCGACCGACCTCTTCTGCCGCCGGTTTCCGACAAAGTGGCTAAAAAACTGAGTAGCCAACTCATCAAAAGTTGAGATTGAACGCGGAGTCAGACCGCGGTACTAGTCTCGTCCGGCCCGGATGAGGGTGGTGGGGAAGGCTCGGCACTGAGCCGCGTCTGACTTGTCTTGAAAGCTCATGCTTGCGGTGAACACGTCCAAGTGGCCTTTTGGGTCAATCTTCCCGTTAAAGAGAGCCACTTTGGGCGGTTTTTTCCGGGATATGACCCGTTCTCTCAGTAACTGCTCAGTGAAGGGCTTCGTGAGAGAGTCTAAGGAGTATTTTGCCGATCCGCCGGGCTAACGGGTGGCGAGTCGCATGTCCTCAATTTTTTTTCGAGGACCTCGATTCGCTGCTGGTACCCCGAAGATTCTCCATAATCGGAGTGTCTTCTGTCTCTACTTCGGGCTAAGCGATGGAGCAGCTTCGGCTTCGCACTATCATGTTCCTCGAATCCTCGGGGTGAACCCTTCGCGGCTCCTCCTGATGTGCTCTATAGACACGACCTCGATGATTATGGTGACATCGGTCTTCCCTGGAATCAGGCAACCTGACCGACGTCGCCTCGGAGGGCGAGGGAGCACAGCGAGCATTGAAATGACAGCTCGGTTGGTCCTGAGACCTAGGCTTTGGACTGTCCGGCGTCCAACGAGTCATAAAATCATTTCTCGTATGGGGGTCGCGACTGTCGGAATCAAAACGTCAGTGTTCCGTGGTGTCAGGATTGGCCCGAGCGAGGCCAAGAACCAGAACGCATCCATCTGTCGCATCGTGCATGCCACCATTCTGGGGAGCAAGGGTGGTGGTTTGCCGGTTGTGGCTGGCAGTTTGGATACGAACGAGCGTGTCCACTATCGATGTCAGTCATTCAATCCATGCCAATAATGCTTCGACGATGTTGGGAGGAGTAGAACTGTCCGCGCCTCCGTTGCGGAGGACGGGATGGCACGTGCTAAGATTTTTGTTGCGATGATCGCTGGCCATCGAATCGAAGGCAGAAGATCAACTTTATGGATGGAAAAGTTTCTCATTTCCCACAGACGGCGCCAACTGATGGAGGTCGGGATCTCCCTTAGATATTGTCTTTCGTCGATCTTGTGGCCCACGGGGTTGAACGATTGAGATTTGTTGTGAAAAGTTGAGTGTGTGGATCTCAATAGATTTGTTACTTGTTGTTGACGCCGAGCTACCTGTAAAGGAAATCTCAAGGTGGGAGACCACCGTAGGACCCTCTGACGATCAAGCTAGAACCGAGAAATAATTGGGCAGAGTAGCGGTGTATTGGATTAAGTTCAAATTACCTGAATCGTCTGGAGGAGGGGTTTATATAGGGGTCGCATTAGAGCGAGCCGATGTGTGATTCTCGCAGTCCGTTTCGCCCCTGTATCACGTTCACGTTGATGGCGGGATACACTCATTAATGGCGGGTGGGATGCGAAACGTGGAGCGGCGGAGATCTCGTTGTGAAGAGATACACGGAGCCGTCACGCGGGTGCTCGTGTTCCATGCTTCCGGCCAAATATGGACGCTGAGAAATCTCAGCTATAGGATAGCTCGGAGACAAGCAAGGAAGCTTGGTAAAGAAAAGTTGAGAAAGTTCAATCTGAGGAAGCTCGGGATTTGTGCTACAGCTCCTGAGCTGGTCGGGACGACAAAGGAGGCCGAGGAAACTCAGCTTTCGGATAGATCGAAGACGAGCTATTGACCGGTGGTTGGTCGAAAAAGGAATGCATCCAGGAGGAGGCCCCGTGAGGTCGCGGCCCATTTCTCGGACGGAGTCTCGGAGGCAAGACACCGAGGAATGTCTCCTCCTTATTCCAGTTTGGCAGCCCCCAAGAATCTTGACGGAGGACACGTCATCTGCTACGTGTCAAGATCAATGGAATACCCAACCATGAGTATTATCATAACCAAATAAAGAAGGGAAAAAAAAAGGCTTTCCTTTGCCGAGCCCATGTATTGGAATTTGTGATGTCCCCACCTCAACCCGGGAATACATTAATTTGAGTGATGCTTGGTGGAGCCCAACCTTGTTGGCAGGATAAAGAGAGAAAACAAGGAAACCTCACATTAAAATCATTTTTGACATAGAAATAATTATAATTAATAAGGTGGTACTAATGTATAATATGTGGTGGAAAGAACAATTTCAAGTCATTATCACATTCAATTCCTTTAGAGTAATATGGAGCGTACGTACTGAAGCAATCGTGTGCCCACATGGGTGGTTCATTTATAGAAAAGCAGATGACTATCTTGACCAAAACAACTAAAATCAATGTCTCATCTCTTAATTAATACATGAAAGTGAAAGATTGTGAGAGAGAAAAAACAAAGAGAGAATTGTATGTTTTAAAATTGAGAGATTATCTTGAGGAGCACAAGATGCCACTCACTAGAGTTTTCCTTTCCAAATTTCTTTCTTGGACTCAATCAAAAGTATTCATTAGTGTCTGGATTTTTATAGTTTTTTGTGACATCTTGGAGTGGAAAATGTGAAAGCTTGTTGTAGAGGGGAGACTTTGAGATGCCCAAGGTGACTATTCAGCATAAAAGAAATCACAAAAAAAGATGCAAAAGATGGGACTTGGCACTAGAGTAGGTTCCATTCATCTGAGGACAGAGTTCCAAAAATTATCAAACATCAACTGTGGAAAGTCTCAAAAAATGAGAAATTGGAGGTTAGGTTGGCACTGCAGGGTGAACATGTGAAGAACTCTTCCTATTGCCCTTTGCTTTTGTCTTGTTCTACAAAAAGAGAATTCATATTGAAATTGAGTGCTGATGGACAATCATTTTGTGGTAAAAATCACAGAGAAATCTAATAATTAAAATCACCTTTGGTCTATACTGAATGAAATTTTGTAAGCTTTTCCTTATTTTTTAAATTGTTTTAAGCTTCAAAAGAAACAAAATTTTAACCCAAAATCGACTAAATATGACTTTAACTAGTTTTATGGCTCCACCATACCAACACCAAAGCACAAGATCCGTCAAAACTGCCTAGTTAAGCATGCTTAGGCGAACGAAGTACTAGGATGTGTAACCTCCTAGAAAGTTCTTTCATGTCAAATAAATGTTTTAAGTTTATTCAAATCAAATCTGACATGATATTATGATCATTTGATGGACATGCAAAGGTCTGAAACTTTGTTGGACAATTCTAACAGGTTTTCAAAAATTTATTTTGTTCTGAATAATTTTCTTAGCATGATTATTTTCTTCTTATGTATGTTAGAGCTATTATGCTGGATATATAGTTTTTTTTTTGAAACGATTTTGATTTCTACAATTTCCTAGGTAGTTTCTCATTTTACCATCCGGTAAATATAATTTGATATAGAAGTCTGGTAATACTATATTTACTATATTTCTTTTCTGTCTTCCCTATGCCAAAATGATTTTTTTTTTTTTTTTTTTGCCATTGGCGAGGGGAAAAAGGCCCAATATTTTACATATACAGCTAAAAAAAGAAAATTGAGTACAAAAAACCAAAAATCAAAGTCATCACAAACCAACGGCTCAAGATTGAACTCTTAAAAAGTAATGTAACGCATTCCAATTTCTTAACATCAATGAACTTAGCTATCCTGATTAAAGTATCAGAGATCACATCCCAAATAACAATCTCTTTATATGGTTCCGCTCTTTCCCAACATGTCAAACGATTTTTGTAATCATCATACGAAAAAGTGTACCGATTGGTTTCTTATTGAAGAATTTTAATCACCAATAGGCAAAAGATGCTTGACCTAAATTCTAAGAAGCAATCAAAGAATACCATAAATGGGCATGGCCAATTTTGGTACCTTTTCTAGGACCCCCAACATCAAGTTGGTAGCATCAACAAGGTCTAAATGCTAAGGACCACGCACCATAGAAATCGAGAAAGGTGCCAACTACTAAAGGGCCACACCTCACCATGAACCACATGACCAAATGATAATGAGACTATTTGATTCTGATGTGTGAGCCCATTGGCATTAACTTTGAAGGGAACATGTAGGCCATGGTTAGTGTACATGTGATAAATATATGGAAGGTAGAGATATGATGAATGGTAGAAACAAAGGATATATTGGTCGACCATGACAATTAATATTCATGGCTTTCTTGTGTGACCAAATGTTATGGAAAGTCATGTGGGTGGTGGATCCTAAAATGCCACGATGTTTCTTGTCTTCTAGTGTAAAATATGTTATTTCATTTCTTAATCTTTTTGTCGTAGGTGGAGACCAATAAATGAAAAGCAGACAGCAGTATATCAATTTTAAGAATTGCCTTAATGTGAATGTAAAATAGTGAAATCCATTGCCTTCATGGGTATGTAAAATAGTGAAATATAATGTTTGCCTCAATGTTCAAAATAGCGATAGCGTATTGCGTAGCGTTCTATTACTAAATAGCGAAAACGCAAAAAACGTTACGCATAGCGTAAGCTACATGAATTATTAATTATTACTATAATCATCTCATTTGCAATAAATTATAATATTATAAAGATATAAAATTGGCTTGGGAATATAGAAAAATAAGTAATATAACAATATTTTTTACAGTAGTAGTTTCTCTGCTCCTTGAAATTCTAAAAAAAATTATTTTCAAAATTTTCAATACTTGAGTTCATATATATGATTCATACTTGATTAAACCTATCAAAAATCAATTAAATAATTTCTGTTTGAGAATCATGTCTACTAAATATGATTTCAAATTAAGAGGTTAGAACTTTAATGAAACTGTGTTCGTATAGTTTAGGATTAGATACTGAAATCTTAAGAAGTTCACTAGAAAATTTTATATGAAAATAGCGCAAGCATAGCGTAGCGTATACTATTTGTTAAAAAACGTAAGCTATTTAAAGAAAAAACGTAAGCTAATTTGTATTTGAGTTTTTTTCCATAGTAACGTAGCAAATATACTAAGGTATGCTACGTAGCGCAAAATAGTGAGCTACGTAGCGAGTTATTTTAAATATTGGTTTGCCTACAATTTAAGGAAACAATGAGAGAATTAATCCATTTACATCATTAAAAAACATTAAGCTAGTGTAAAAATATCCCGGACGGAGTTAAAAGTATTAGAAAATCACAATCCATCTATATACCCTATATAAAATTTATATAAGAGAATATTCCTTACAATCGTTCCCCTTCATTTGGAAAAACTAGCAAATAGCGTTTCTCTATAAGTGCCATGCAAAAAAGGAGAAAGAAGAAAAACAGAAACGATGAGGCATGATTGCCCATGATCTCTCTCTTCTGTTTAGCGAATCTATTCAATTAGACCTTAAGCTAATCATTCTTGCCCGGTAAAAAGTCCTCAATCTATCTCCTCTTTCTTTCTTCGGTCTACGGTCTAACAAGTTCTGGATTTCCAGCTCTTCATTTAGAATTTAATGCACGAAGAACTGTCTAAAAGTCAAAGGCATCCTTAGAATATTCTATCATTTAGATTGGATTTTGGTGGGAAAATTATTATTTAACCCCTATTTAATTCTCTTATTATATTTGGGTCGTGAAATGTTTTTTATTAGCTCTTTGTTTTATTTATCACTCTTTTATCCCATAAAGATAGGCTTATATGGTGGAAAAACTATGGCCGCCTTCCATTTTTGAAATCTCATTTTATTTTTTTCTTACTATTTAGATTTTACGAGCAAAATATTGAAAAATTAAATAATTTTTTTGTGCTATATATATAGCAGGTAAATATTGAGAAATCCAAAAAAAGGAAGAAATTTAATAGTTGAATATTTCATAATTTTTTATTTGGTATTGCAAAAGAACTAGAGAAAAACTAAAAAAAAATTGGCATTATTTAAATGCACCACACTGAGATTTATTGGATTTGCTGTTAAAATATTGTTATTAAACCTGAAACTCCCGATGGATGGCCAGTGACCTAAGAAACAAAAGAATCATATTGGTTGTTTTCATATGCTATAACATTTAAAATGTTAAAATTTGAAGAAACAAAATATTTAAGATTTTTGAAAATTTTGTCTTTTCGTGTGCTATAACATGCATAATATTTAAAATGCAAACGAAAACAATATATTTTGAGATTTTTGAAAATTTTGCTTTTTTTTTTGCAATATAATGTAAAATATAGAAAAACGGAAATAACAGAAAATATTGAGGCTTTTGAAATTTCGTGATTTTCGAATGATAAAGCAAGCAAAATATATTTAAAAATTTGATGAATACAGAAAATTCTTGAAATTTTTGTGTGCGTTTACAAGTAAAATATCAAGAAAAAAACATAAGAAAACAAAAGATTTTAAGATTTTTGAAAAATTCACTTTCATGTGCTACAAAAATGTGCTACAACATGAAAACAAAATATATTCAAGATATTTTAAAATATCATGATTTTCATATTTTGCCAGGTGTTCCCAGTCATCTGGAGTTTCAGTCGCTCGGACCGAATTAATTTGTTTGTCGTTGGTTACTTATTTGTAATCGGTAACCTTTTCTTTTTTTACTTCACACAGCTTTTTGTATATCCGAAAGTTCTCCGAAAATATGAGCAGTAAAACATTATAATACTGAAGTAAAAAGAAAATTATGAGCTTTTTGAAATTTCCTAATTTTCATGTGCTATATATAACATAAAATATAATGAAAAAAGAGGGAAACGGTATTTTTTTGTTGAGCTTTTTTTAAAATTATGCGATTCTCATATGTTATGTCATAGAAAATATTGAAAAGTGAAGAAAATAGAAAATTTTAAAATTTGTTTACAAATAAAATATTGAAAAACTGAAGAAAATAAAACGATTTGATATTTTTGAAAAAATTGCAATTTTCTATGTTATATATATCATAAAATGAATTGTAAAACCAAAGAAAATAAAAAAATTTGAGATTTCTTGAAATATTGTTATTTTCGTCTGATATAAAAAACAAAATATTGAAAAACGGAAGAAAACAGAATAAACAAAAAATATTGAGATTTTTATGTGTATAAAATGCAAACTAAAGAAAATTTGAAGAAAGAGAATGGAAAGTTTGGATTTTTAAAAAATTCGCGATTTTTGTTTGAATGCAAAATATTGATAAATTTGTTGGATATGTATGCCCTAGAAGCCTGTATTGTATAGGATGCTAGGCATGTATATATACAGAAATAATCTTTGCTCGAAATGATAGTATATTATCTGGTTTATCTTCATCTTAACGTGTGATATG
Source organism: Agapanthus africanus (assembly GCA_030015575.1). Classification (NCBI taxonomy): domain Eukaryota; kingdom Viridiplantae; phylum Streptophyta; class Magnoliopsida; order Asparagales; family Amaryllidaceae; genus Agapanthus; species Agapanthus africanus. The sequence continues at coordinate 318,151,644 of JASDDO010000019.1, forward strand.
TTGTATTTCATATCTTTATATACAAGTTGGTGAAGCCCTTGGGATTATGCTTGACTACGAGGATTATGATATAGATCATACTAGTGGGGCCTGAGTCTATAAGCATATCCTTTAACAGTTCCAAGTCGAGAGTATATCGAGACAGGGCATCGATATTACCAGAGTAGACTAGTGTGTACGTTTCTTGACCCTGGGGGCGATGGTTGATCTCATAACCATTGGTGTTTGACATCAAAGATTGTACACAGGTGCTCACTAGAGAATGGGTACACCGAACAGGACTCGCTGAGAACTTCTGATGGTATATATATCTATTGTCAGATAGCAATTCTCTGGTGACACTTGTACATGTTAGTCTGTAGACTTGAGATCGTCTTAGTGTCTTGTGTGATTCTTACTATGCTTTGATTTCCTCTCTACCACGGCTCTACGGAATCGTGCAAACAGATGGATTTTAGGTACAGTCTCGAATCTCATAGAGGCAGTGGGTGATAGGAGGGGTTTCTTCTCTCCTGGTATAGGGAGTTGATGCCGCGCTATACTTGATCGGCCATAACAGCAAATCTATGGTCACGGTTGTCGAGATTTACTGATAAGAGTTATCAGTAGTTTCTCAAACCGTTATGGCCATAAATCAGCATGACTTATAAAATTAATGGGGTCTGACATTTACCACCCCTAGACTTCATATGCGACGTATCAGACGAAGAGACCGGACTGTACGGTAAGTGTTGCTTACAGGCTCGTTAGGATTGTGATGAGTTCGCTCGTCAGCCGCCTTTTCGTCATGTACTTGGGTAGCTGTTCATACCATAATATTGCATTATTATAGTCCCCATTCTTATTCGTTTTATAAATAAACAGGTGCTTTTGACGTATGTCTGATACATATTACAGCTTACAGGTTCGTGGATCTAAAACAGTGAAAAAGACAAAAGACGATACAAAAGAGAGACTTTTGACCAACAAATAGAAGGACCTTAGTCAAGCCTAGACGAAGAACAATTCACAATGTACAAAGCAACGTAAGGTCCAAGATGTCAAAGCGAACGGTTAAAAGACCACTACAAGTACTCACTGAAAGATCTGGGGAAGACCCAGAATCCAAATGGAGAAAAGAACCAAAGAATCAGGAAGCCCAAAAGGCACAAATACAGCCCATAAAATTTCAGCATATGTTCTCTTCATTGGGCCGCGGAACCGCGGCCCAACCCCTACCCAGGCCGCGGTTCCGCGGCCGTATAGAGCCAGAAGGAAAGAAATTTTTTACCATAATTCAGAAGCGGCGCTGACTAGTCAACCTAGCGATATTTTGGTAAATGCAGAAGTGCGAATCAATTATAACCTAGGGTTTCTATGTCCTATAAATAGAGACCCAATTCTATGCCTCCCTCATGCCTCTTTTTATGAATAAAATTCTGAATTCTTTTGGAGAGCATCGATGCTTCTTTTCATATCATCTATTCAGATCTGAAAACCCTGCGTAAATGTTTGGAGAGAGCCATCTGTAAAATAAGTAGGTAATTTCAATTCTTGCCCTAGGTAATTTTTCATTCTCTGCACTAGATAAATGTTTTTAAATTCCCTAATGAGCGAGTAGTCTTCTCGCTTGTTAGGGTTAGCTTTGGGGAAGGCTTTTGAGAGATGAGATCTCTCATCCCTTTCTTGCCCATTATATCTTTTCAATAGGACTCCATGCATACACGCACACACCGCGCCCTACGGCACCCTATCCCTCGAGGTAGCGGTGATACCGTAGTATAAAGGCCCGGTTGCGCGTGTTTTCCATGGAGGTTAGGGTAAGGATCGATAAAGAAAGGATAAGAACCTAGAGGAAGGAACACATTCCCGAATGGATCTAATCCCTTTTATTGATAATTACCATAACTCCTCATAGATCTTCATTTGGGTATAGAAAGCGTTGAGATTTATTTACATTTCCAAACCATTCCTAAACCTAACCCTAGCAAGATTTAGATCTAAATTAATTTAGTTTTTAGATAGATTTAGTTTTTAGATTTAATAATCAATCCGAACACCCATCGGAATTAACTCGTTTGAGCGATTAGGAAATTCACAACATCCCTGTGGACCGACCCGTACTCACCGGTTAGCAGCAAAGCGACGTCGTTCTTGATTGCGGTTAATAAATAGTTTTTGAGATAAATCAAATGGCGCCGTTGCCGGGGATGGCGTAGTATTTCCTTTTTGTAATTTCGGGTTAATCTAAATTAAAAAATCATAAAAACTGAAAAATCAAAAAAAAATATAAAAATTTATCATTTTGTTATTTTGTGAAGGGTATCTTTGTTTGAATTTTGCAGGATCTATAATCAAGTTCGGATTTGGAAATCTCCAGAGATCAAAACAGCAAATATCAAATCCGAACAAATAAAGGAATATCACAACAGATAACAGAAGAAATTTGGAGGACCGAATCAACAAAAAAAACCGCGGAGATCTGGTGACAAAACAAAAAAAACCCTGCCGAAGCGACCAACCGGCGGCGGATCCGCAGTCGGAGGGGCTATTCGCGGCGGTTCCGCGGTGGAGGTGACGGATCGGTTTCCCAAAAAAGGCTGAAGCGCGGTTAAAAAAAAAACTGGAAGTCTTCTGATCTCCTTCTCTGCAAATCTCTAATATATCATCTGTTATTTTTGGAAGGATATTTTTTTTTTGAATCTCTGCAGGATCGACGGATCTGGAAAAATCCAGAGTTCGAAACAGAAAAAGATACATCAGAATAGAAAGAGGTTGGAAAAGCAGAACAGCTCAATTTTTTTGGAGACCTGAAGCCTCCGTACCGCCGCTAATCAGCCGTGCAAGCGCTCTCTCGCCGAGGTTCCACGGTCCATCTGCCACGTCAGCGCGCGAATTTTGCACTGTTTGCTCCCCTTTTCTCTCTTCTACCAATCCCCATATATCTTTTGTCAAATCTTCTGCAGGATTCTTTGCGCTTAAAAAAATCTTCCCTTCCAAATAACAAATCTTGTGCAGGATTCATTGTGCCGCGCATAAAATAAAAAAGATTTGATTGCAAGTGATTTACTGTTTTGCATATCTTTAATCGGACTTTAAGGGGCTTTTGACCAATTCAGATTGGGTGGAGATTTCATCACCCTTCCCAGGACCCCAGAAATCACATAAAGCATTTGCATTAACCAATCTTTAATTAAAAAATACTAGACTCAGCTCTAAGGACTTCGAGCTCAATAGGACAGAGGGCTAGTTATAGGCATCGGCCGTTAATCCTAACCTGATTTTGCGGTGTCTAAGCAAGTGTGTCTAAGACAAGTAGTTACTTAATTAGGACCGCTACTTGTAGCGGGGAGCCTCCCACTCACCTGGCACTTACCTGGCCGCAATTGGCGGTGAAGAGGTGGTTTGAGGTCCAATTTCTAGCCCTTTGGAACAGTTAGGAGCTGTCTAGCTGACCTAGGTGACCCTAGATCTAGGCCTGATTGTGCATTTCTGGTTGATTGAATTTGTGTCTAAGCTCTTTATCGAAAATCTTTTTTGCAAAAAGTTACAAATAAAAAAAAGGGAAATTTTTATAAAAAGACTTGCAACTTTTGTCGCTAAGAAATTCGTGCACCCTAATCTTCTTTCTCTTCTCTTTCTTCTATCATGGGTACCCCACATCATAAATCTCTTGCCGAACTTTGGTATCCCTAACCTAACTTTGCCTCGTACGTCAATTGTTTCGGTCGATTTAAGGAAGATCCCTCCGTGCCCAAAATTTCTTTGAAAGATCAAATAGAAGCGTCTAGGAGAAACAGTTCGACTTCACAACCCACTTTGTGTCAACCATGTCAACCTTCACCACCTTCGTACGTTGATACCACTTTTTCAAGTCCTGTTGTAACTCCTAAACCGATGTCCATTGCTGAGCATATTGCTCAATCTCGTAGCCAATCTTTCACTCCTCTCCACACATCTAGTTCTAGGGGTCAACAAGTCCATTCACCTTCTTATCCAACTGTTGACCCTACTCCTATCCAACCATCCAATTCCTACCAATCCTACCCGACTTTCCCACCTTCACTAGACACTGTTTCTACACAGCCATTAGAGAGTTTCACGTATCCAAACAGTTTTGAATCTTTTACCGAAACCCCTTCACAACCCATGTCTAGTTTGGAACAGTCGTTGGAAGCATATATTTTCGCAACAAACAAAATGGTTAGGAATGTGGATACGTACATAGCCGTCCTTATACAACCTAGTGAACCGGCAGCTAGTTTCCAACTAGCTCCAAATTTTCCAATGAATGATGAGGCGTTTGGACAGAGTGCGAATTTGAGAGGATTTCCAAATCAAACCTACCCATACCCAATTGAAGCCCACAACTCCGGTTTTCCATCGATTGTCCCAAATGATTCACAAGTTGAAAATAAAGCATCTAACGAGTTGTGTGATTTTGTAGTGCTTGATTTGCCAGATTATGAAGAACCCCTTTCGAGTGAAACCACACTTAATCCTTTTGATTTTTACACCTCCAATCTAGAACCTGAATAGATAAATATTCATGCTTTTGATGAGGTGTCCAAAAAAATTGATTTTCACTTGATTGAGGATAGAGACGCCGGGAATATTTTGGATGATGAACCCGTCGATTTGATTGAAATTTTATGTCCAATTCATCATCCCGAGTCATTTATTGTTTCTCCCGAACTTCATATGCGTCTTGGTTTTGATGATAATGGTATGGATGAGTTAAATATTGAGGATAATTATGAGGATAATATTGAGGAGAGTATTGAGGTTGAACCATTTTTGTTTGATGTGTCGGATTTTCCAATTCACCCTCCTGAACCTTTAACTGTTATATCACCCTACCTCCTTTCCATCGTTCCGACCACGCAAAAGATCACGCTTGAAGATTGTGAGCTTGAAAAATTTCCCTTGGAATCTGACTCGGTTCTCACTGCCGATAACACTTACGAGTGTTTCACTTTTTCGGACGATGTTGAAGACTCACCGCCCGAGTTTGAGTCCTTTGAATTTTCAGATGAGTTAGTTGAACCTTCAGACTCGGTTGCTTGCAGTCGTTTCGAACCATTGTTGGAATCTTTCCAGTTCGAGACAGTTTACTACGGTGAGAATGAGACTATCCCTAATTCACTCCCTTTCGTCCTTCCTATCGTTCCAACCTTACAAGAGACCGTTACGCTTTCATCTCCAATACCAAGTTCGACGGACCCATGTTTTCTTGCGAATCTTGAGGGATTTGACCCTATTTCTCGACAGGTTGATAAGTTAGCACAATCGCTTTTAACACATCGGTCATCACAAATTGTGCTAATTTATTCACTCGATTTACACCCTCAAGATCGTACTCCACTTCTTTCTCTTTTCCATCATTCTTCTCCTCCACCGAGACCATATTCCACTCTTCTTCCCATGTGGTCTCGTATGCTTCTCATTTCTCTTATTTCCACTCCATTTTTTCACCAACTCTACCATTACCACGATGAGATTTTTGAATGGTTGATGCTAACCTTTGGCTTATGTAAAGCCTTGTTTAGTTTGAGGAGGACCTTGTTGTATATATGTATATATATATATATATATATATATATATATTTGTTTTCTTTTCTAATAAAAAAATATTCAAAAAAATAAAAAAAAATTAATAAATAAATAGGGGAGTGCCGACAATTTTGACCCTCTTGGTGTGGCATGACAGTGAGGATACTGTCAAGTTTAAGTTTGGGGGTATGCTCGGTAAGCCTTCTTCCTTCGCATTCATATGTATATATTCTTGCATTTGCATACTTATTTTAAAAACCCATAAAAATTGAAAATTATAAAAATTATAAAAATTAAAGTATTCAATTTGGGCCATAATTGACTTGAGTTTGACAAATAGGTCAACTGGCTAGGAACAACTAGATCTTAGACGTAGTAAATTAAAAACCCTAAAGATAAAAGTTTAGCGGTAGAAAGTATATGTCTTTGTAGTTTATTTAGAAATAGGCAAATTTTGAGTTCACTTCTTGGGCTAAGTTAAAACAAGGGATGAGTATTGATGTTTTTATTAAAGTATAAGTTTGAAAAATAATTCTTAACTTAAGTCTAAATTATGAAAATGTATACCCTACAATTTGCACAATCACGCACCTTGAAACTTGGAATAGTAGAAGAGACCTTGAAATGCTCTTGTCTAAAGTCCTTAGTACGAAGAAAATAAAAGAAAAAAAAGTGAATAAAGAAAAAAAATGAACACTGGTTTTTGTGATTACTTAAGACTGTAAAAATAGAAAAATATTTAGCAAAGGTGCTTCATCACCTAGTGTCTTAGACCAACTGGTTTGGGAGTCACTGCTAAAAGCCTTGGGTGTTGCAAGACTAGGAATTACGCACCGAGAGACTGGGGGGAGGTCCTGAACCGGAACTTCCAGGGCCGTCAGACGAAATGATCGACGCATCCCTGAATAAAGCTCTTCTGAAAAGTAAAGCTGATCGGGAACGTGAGATGGCTATATTTGAAAAGGCCAAACGCCGGCGACTAGACGAAAGAGTCGAGACATTCCCACCGAATCAGAGGACATCTGTCGCAGATAAAAACAAGTTCAAGATGAGGAAGAGGTTCGCCAAAGCCATATCAATGGGAATGAAGCTGCCACCCTCCGAAGGAAACACTACTAATGAAGCGGAAATACATCCTAGCAACTGCTTATATCACCGAATGATTGCGCACCCCACCGAAGAGAGCAGCGCTTTTAAAAGATGGTGGCAGGGATATGTTCCTCACCGACAACATTTTAAGCGGATGAAATGTAAAACTCATCGGGAGCGAAGAAGTGCGACCGAGGAGCTTAGAAGAACCGCCGGCAACTGTCGCGTGGTCAACGCTGGGGGATCGCAAGTCCTCACCTTCGAAAGTGACTCCGACGAAGAGATGAATCTTTGCCCTCTTTTCAAAGAATCTACCTCGGGGAAAAAGGATGAACCGAAGACCTGCGAAAACATTCAGCTACGCAATCGTACGCTACCCGAAAAGTATCTTGGGCCCTCGAATAGTGGGTCAAACAAGAAAGATAAGGGAAAAGAAAAGATCTCTGAGGACATCGTCCTTGATGACCAAGTCATGAAAGAGCTGATCGCCAAGGACCCGCCAAAGAAAAGTAAGGTGGACTACAACATTCTGGCGCAGTTGAGGAAGTTACCTTCGCAGCTCAGCATTCTCGACGCCCTTTTACTATCAAAAGAAGCAAGAGATTCATTGATCAAGGCGCTATAAGAGCCGGAGCAATTCCAAGCTTTCCTCGCCGAAGAAAAGATGAAGGACGAGCTGGAAGAAGTGCGCACAGCCGATATCACCTTCGGCGATGAAGATCTCCTCCTTGGGACATGCGAGCACAACCGTCCCCTTTATGTCTCCGGCTACTATCACGATATCAAGATAGGCAAAATCCTGGTCGACAATGGGTCCTCCGTCAACCTCCTTAACGTGAGGGTGTTAAAGGAAATCTGCGTGAGCGTTCAACACCTCGCTCGCGACAAAATCACCATCTCTGGGTTCGACTCCCAGTCATCACGAATGTTTGGGTACGTAATACTGACGTTACGCTTTGGGCTGCTTGTCACGGACATCAAGTTCCATGTCATTAACGCCAAGACAAGCTACAACGCTTTGCTCGGCCGGCCCTGGTTACACGAGTACAACATCATCCCCTCCACACAACATCAGTGTATGAAATACTTCAAGGATGGTCTTGAGTATACTGTAACAGGAGAGCTGAACCCATTCTCCGTGAACGAAGTCTGAAAGTACGAAGATGCAAAATACTTTTTACCAGATTTCAAGGACACGGACAGATGTCACAAGCCGAAGAACAAAGCTATCCCTACCATTCCGGTCTTCGGGAGTGATACCGAGGAGGAAGAAGAGACGGTTTACTTAGGTCTGACCCAGTGCAACAAATCAGGACCGTCCGCTCCTATGCTTATCTTCGGTAGCTATTCAGAAGATGAGGTCAATGCTATATTCTCTGCTCGGCCTTCAATACAAACATTCGCTGATAAAGAGCGAAGTTTGCAAATTGCCATGGTTCCACCCAAGCATCATAAAGAACTAGACGCGCTTGATACCTACAGTGTAGAAGAGCTGCAGACATTCTATATCCTTCCCAGGCCAGAAAGTGAAAAGGCGATCCTATTCTACCGATCCGGGGAAACCAAAATGGAGAAAGAAGTCTGAAACGGCGCGGATTCTACACTTGACAGACTCCAGCCCATCCGTTTGCCCAGATATTACACGAACGGACTAAAAAGACTGTTAAGGCGCCAAGGCGTACCTTTCAAACAGACCGCTCGGAAAGCTAAATTCTATGACAGGATCTGGAACGTCCCTGGAACTTAGCGGAAATTGCCCAACGGAAAAATGGAGACGACCGGGCTTGGGTATGTTCAATCCAAGAAACGGGAGCTACTCCACGACTGCTACGTTGTACATGACTTTGATGAAGAAGGGGATGCTCTATGGGAAGATGCTAACCATGAACCAGAAAGAGCTCCCGACATAAAAATGCCCAGTCCGTCGTTCGAACAACAAATGGACAAGCTTATAAGGGAAGCGGGTCAAAAGGTCCGAGACGACCATAACCGCGAAATGGCCATTTACGAGAAAGCCAGGATGCAGCGCCTCCTTCAACAGGCTGCGGAAAATGAAAATGGTCCTCCTTGTCAGCCCGTTGTACAAAAGACCCGACACAGAGGCAGAAACAAACCAAAGAATGGGAAAGGCGTTCGACAGCGACAAAGCGGGTCCAAGAAGCCGCGCGGTCAGGAATCGAGCAGTCCAGATTCGTCTCTTATAAAAAAGATGAGTCGAGCATATTCTTTTCCCCAAGACAAGACATGGAAGATATTTGATCTTTTCATAAAATATCAGATGATGACACTGCCGGAGTCCAAGCACCCCGAACAAGCAGGCGAAGTCTCTCACCCGGACTATTGCTCTTATCACCGAGCAATAGGACATCTCCTCGAAGACTGCTTCACCTTCAAGAACTGGGTCGAAGACCAATATCAACAGGGCAAGTTCGCGCTATCCAGCAGTTGGAGGGTAAGCCCGCCACAGAAGCATGAAATGAAAGACACGCATACAGCGAGAGTAGAACCAGATCAACATCGGTCTTGGAAGAGAGCTTGTACTTGTCATATGATAACGCTATCAGAAGAAGAGCCCGAGAATATGGATGACCTCCCCTGGTGCTTCGAAAACAATGATGACGAGGTGATCTCGGAGTTTCCGCCAGCGCCAAAAGAGCTGGAAGATATAATACATACCACTGCAGATGAGCTCAAGAAAATTGATTTGGGGACGACAAGTGACCCTCGGCCGACGTTCGTCAGCGAGTTGATGTCTGAAGAAAGGGTGGCTACACTAAAGGATGTGCTCATGCAGCATAAAGACTGCTTCGCACTGAATTATTCCGAGATGCCAGGACTAGATCCAGAGATTGTTGTCCACAAACTGGCCATATCCTCAGACGTTAAGCCAATCAAACAAGCACCGAGAAGAATGCGGCTCGAGCTTGAGATGAGTATCAACGCCGAATTCAAGAAGCTGATCGACTCTGGCTTCATCCAAGAGGTTCAGTATCCTGACTGGATTGCCAACATCGTCCCGGTAATGAAGAAAAATGGGACAGTGCGCATATGTGTAGAGTTTCGGGATCTCAATAAAGCTTGCCCGAAGGACGACTTCCCAGTGCCAGTCACTGAACTGATGATAGACAATACGTCCACTCACGAAGTCTTCTCCTTCATGGACGGCTCATCAGGATATAATCAGATAAAGATGCATCCCGAAGACCATAAGCATACCGCTTTCCGGACCCCTTTGGGTATATTCTGCTACAAGGTGATGCCTTTCGGTCTAAAGAACGCCGGTGCCACCTATCAGAGGGCCATAATGAAGATCTTTGATGACCTCATACATGAAGTCATCGAATGCTATATCGACGACCTTGTGGTTAAGAGCAAATCATACGAGGAGTATTTAGAGCATCTGAAGACCGTATTTGAACGCCTTCGTAAATATAACTTGAAGATGAACCCTCTTAAATGCGCGTTCGGAGTCTCCTCGGGAAAATTCCTGGGGTTCATCGTCCGACACCGAGGTATCGAAATAGATCCGTCGAAGATCAAAGCGATCATAGAAATGCCTTCTCCAATGACTCTCAAGCAATTGCGGTCTCTCCAAGGAAAGCTCGCGTATATTCGGCGACTTATAGCCAATCTCTCCGGCAAGTGCTACCCCTACAGCCACCTAATGAAGAAGGGAACCCCGTTTGTCTGGGATCACAAATGCCAAAGCGCGCTGGATGAAATCAGACAATACCTGCAGAATCCGCCAGTGCTGGCTGCTCCGGTCAAGGGAAAACCCTCATTCTGTATACAACCGCTCTTGAAGGTTCCTTAGGCGCATTATGGGCACAAAAGAACGACCAAGGGAAGGAGAGATCCTTCTACTATTTGAGTCGAGTTCTGCTGGGGGCAGAAAGCAATTATTCTCCCATCGAAAAACACTGCCTGGCATTGATCTTCGCGATAACAAAGCTCAGGCACTATGCGTTGGCGTATGAAGTCCGTCTCATATCGAAAGTGGATCCTCTCAAATATTTGATGTCAAAGGCCATATTGACAGGGCGGCTCGCTATATGGGCCTTGCTCTTGATGGAGTTCTCAATAACTTATCAGCTTCTTAAGGCAGTAAAAGGCCAGGCCAACGCCGACTTCCTCGCTGAGCATCCGATACCTGTCGATTCTCCTTTGAATTGCGAACTGCCAGATGAGCATGCGTTTGACACGATCGACGGTAATGGCACCCGGTGGGAACTTTACTTCGATGGAGCATCCTCCATGAAGAAGCGCAAACAAAACACCCCCATAATCAAATCAGGGGTAGACCTCATCTTCGTAACTCCACAAGGAGGATTAATGCGCTTTGCCTTCTCCTTAACAGAGCCGAGGACAAACAATGAAGCCGGGTATGAAGCCTTGATAGCAGGTCTCGAGATCGCCATCGACATGGGGATTGAGAACCTCCTCATATACAGAGACTCCCAACTGGTCGTTAGCCAAGTAAACGGCGACTATCAAACGTGCAAACCAGGACTGGTGAAGTACGGCGAGAGGGTACAGCAACTGCTGGCCCAAATACCTTCCTACACCTTGGAAAGCATACCGCGTGCGGAAAATAGCAAAGCGGATGCATTAGCCAAGCTTGCTAAAGAATTGGCCGATGAGAACCTCGACGACGTAAGAATCGTGGTACAGAGCCGTCGGGTTCTTGCACCAGCAGAAATATCTCCGGAGTCGTCCGAGAAAAAGGGAACGACCGAGCAAATGGCTCTACAAGTAAAAGACCAAGAAAAGGTTGAGGATCGGAGAGAAGTCTTTATAGACTACTTCAAATCCCGACGAACGCCTGAAGATGCGTCCTCAAAACATCAGCTTATGAAACGAGCTCTGTCTTTTGCCTTCGTCAATGATACTCTGTACAAGAGATCATTTGATTCTCTGTGGTTAAGATACCTGGGACCTGAAGAGACAAAGAGAGTCGTCCAAGAAACTCACAACGGACTCTGCGGTTCTTACCAAGCCGGGCCGAAGATGAAGCTGAAGATCAAACGGATGGGTTATTATTGGCCCACGATGATCTAAGACTGCCTCGAATACGCGAAGCGGTGACACTCATGCCAGATCCACGAGGACTTTATCCACCAACATCCAAATCCACTACATCTAACGGTGGCTAGTTGGCCGTTCGAAATGTGGGGAACTGATATAATCAGCCCCATCGAACCAGCATCGTCCATAGGACATCGATTCATTCTGGCGACAACTGATTACTTCTCCAAGTGAGCAGAAGCAATACCGCTGAGGGAGGTGAAGACGGAGAATATCCTCTATTTCTTCAAGACGCACGTCATTTATCGATTCGGCACTCCGCGACGGATTATCTCCGATAACGGGCAATCTTACAGAAGCCACAAAATCAGTCGCTTCGCACAACAACACAACATAGACCGGAGATACTCATCAGTCTATAATCCTCGAGCTAACGGTCTAGCTGAAGCTTTCAACAAGACCTTGACAAAGATCGTGAAAAAGACGGTGTCACGAAATAAGAAAGATTGGCACGAGAGACTGCATGAAGCTCTTTGGGCGTATCGAACTACGTTCAAGATGGCCATGAACACAACCCCATATGCATTGGTATTCGGTACAGAAGCAGTACTCCCCCTCGAGATAGAGTTACCCTCTCTACGAGTGGCGTTTCATTACGACCTAACGGACGAAGAGAATGCTCACCTTCGGCTTGAGGAGCTCAATGCCCTTGATGAAAACCGGCATATAACGCAACAAAATCTGGAGGCTTATAAAGCTAAGATGACACGCTATATGAAAGGTTGACTAGGCCGAGGACATTCCGCCAAGGCGAACTCGTGTTAGTGGCCAAAAGACCTATGATCCCTAATCGCGCTAAACGAGGGAAATTCGAGCCGAACTATGATGGCCCGTATATTATAGACAAATTCTACCAGGGTGGAGCCTATCTACTCATGGACATGCATGGCGAAAGACCCTTCAGGCCAATAAACGGTCGCTTCCTGAAGAAATATTACGCTTGACGAGTCATGGCCTAGGTCAATGATAGATGATGATGACTATGTCCGCTCGCTATCTTCCTAAGCCCAAACTCTATAAGTAGTAACCGGCTTCCTTTACAACGGACCGAAACGTCCTTAAACTAACATCGGACCGAAACGTCCTTAAACTAACGACGGAACGAAACGTCCTTAAAACTAACGACGGACCACTATGTCCTCAAACTAGCCGTTGACCGAGACGTCGAAAAACTACGGTGAATTGCAGCATCCCAAACCTGATACAAAAAAAAGAATAAAATAAAAGAGAGAGAAAAAAATGGTATGTCCATAAGCAAAATGGGCACGGATGAAAACCCGAAAGGGCTCCGTGAGTAAAAACGGCAGGGCTACCGGCGAGTTTTGTGAAAACCCGAAAGGGCGCAATCTCGTTAGAATAAAAAAAATAAAAAGAAAACAGTATGTCCATAAGCAAAATGGGCACGAATGAAAACCCGAAAGGGCTCCGTGAGTAAAAACAGCAGGGCTACCGGCAAGTTTTGCGAAAACCCGAAAGGGCGCAATCTCGTTAAAAGACACTTGCAAAGTCCTCTCGATTTTGTAAGGAGAATCAACCTGTGTGAGATCTTTACGACTCACAAGGGAGCAACACACTTAGGGATCCCCACGACCCCTAAGGAGAAATCACACTTGCGAGATCCTCACGACTCGTAAGGAGAACCCTCTTATGAGACCCTCACGGCTGATAAGATTTGAAAGTCTTAAGCTACAGGGATCTGAACCTGTTCTCAAGCAGCCCCCACAACCGTCAATACTGCCCTACAAGCGGCTCAGTGCTGACCTTTGTATACAATCCACGGGCGCGAATAAACATTTCCCTAACGAAGTCACATCCATGACTAGGGATATGTCTACATGGTGAACAACCTTTGTAAGTCCTCTCGACTTACAAGGAGAAAACCCTCTTGTAAGATCCTTACGATTTATAGGAGAACATGCACTTAGGAATTCTCACGAGTCTTAAAGAGAAAAAGCACCTGCGAGATCCTCACGACTCGTAGGGAGAAATACCTTTATGAGACCCTTACGGCTCATGAAGTCAAAAGCCTTAGTCGATGGGATCCTAACCCTGTCTACTAAGCCACCTTTGCTCGACATCGATGAAGGCAAATGATGATTCACTCCTGGCAATATCCCAGTTGTAGCGGTGCTGATGCCGAAATCAGTGTCTAATTCCAAGCTTGCAGCGAAAAGCCAGCAAGCCACACATGTATACGAAATACCCGAAATGATGGGGCAACTTGCAAACAAAATCAACAAGTAAAAACATATGCATGAAAAATAGCTGAAATGATTGGGCAACTCGTAATAAAAAGCAGCGAGTAAAAATAAAATAAATAGCCGAAATGATTGGGCACCATGAAAAATAGCCGAAATGATTGGGCAATCGCGACCTTCGCGATATAAAAGCTGAAATGATAGAGCATCGCGGAAAGAAATAAAAAAAATGAAATTTATGCCCTACATGTGATATCATATCAATCCCTGTATACAATCCAGGGGCGCAAACAAAGAAGGAATCATGCCTTTCCTCCCCAGGTTTCATCAGAAGAAGAAACCAAATCTCAACGGTTCACAGATGGCTTGGAGATCATCTCAACATCCGTTTCATTACGACAAACACAACATCAAGCAAAGTGGAACAGAGGCAACTCCCAGTTCCATGACTCGGCGGTACACAGATGACCGAGAGTCAAACACCAACTCCGTGAAATGCGGATAAAGTCAAAAATTCCTGATTACGTGGAACGCGGCTTATGTCAATCCTGACCCCGTGGGAAACGTCCAGAGCGGATCCTGGTCCTCACAGAGCACGACAGTGAACCCGTGTGAAGCATCCAGAGCGGAGCCTAGTCCTCGCCGAACACGGCAGTGAACCCGTGGGAAGCATCTAGAGAAAAATTCCTGATTACGTGGAACGCAGCTTATGTCAATCATGACCCCATGGGAAACGTCCTGAGCGGATCCTGGTCCTCGCAGAGCACGGCAATGACCCTGTTTGAAGCATCCAGAGCAGACCCTGGTCCTCGCCGAACACGGCAGTGAACCTGTGGGAAACATCCAGAGCAAATTTCCTGGCTACGTGGAACGCGGCTTATGTCAATCCTGACCCCGTGGGAAACGTCCAGAGCGGATCCTGGTCCTCACAGAGCACGGCAATGATCCCATGTGAAGCATCCAGAGCGGAGCCTGGTCCTCGCCAAACACGGCAGTGAACCCGTGGGAAGCATCTAGAGCAAATTTCATGGCTACGTGGAACACGGCTTATGTCAATCCTGACCCATGGGAAATGTCCAGAGCGGATCTTGGTCCTCGCAGAGCACGGCAATGACCCCGTGTGAAGCATCTAGAGCGGAGCCTGGTCCTCGCCGAACACGGCAGTGAACCCGCGGGAAGCATCCTTATCAAATTTCCTTGCTATGTGGAACGCGGTTTATGTCAATCCCGACCCCGTAGGAAACGTCCATAGCGGATCCTGGTCCTCGCAGAGCACGACAATGACCCCGTGTGAAGCATCCAGAGCGGAGCCTGGTCCTCGCCGAACACGGCAGTGAACCCGTAGGAAGCATCCAGAGCAAATTTCCTGGCTACGTGGAACGCAGCTTATGTCAATCCTGACCCCGTGGGAAATGTCCAGAGCGGATCCTGGTCCTCGCAGAGCACGGCAATGACCCCGTGTGAAGCATCCAGAGTGGAGCCTGGTCCTTGCCGAACAGGGCAGTGAACCCGTGGGAAGCATCCAGAGAAAATTTCCTGGCAACTTGGAACGCGGCTTATGTCAATCCTGACCCCGTGGGAAACGCCCAGAGCGGATCCTGGTCCTCACAGAGCACGGCAATGACCCCGTGTGAAGCATCCAGAGCGGAGTTCCTGGCTACGTGGAACGCGGCTTATGTCAATCCTGACCCCGTGGGAAATGCCCAGAGTGGATCCTGGTCCTCGCAGAGCACGGCAATGACCCCGTGTGAAGCATCCAGAGCGGAGCCTGGTCCTCGCCGAACACGGCAGTGAACCCGTGGGAAGCATCCAGAGCAAATTTCCTGGCTACGTGGAACGCGGCTTATGTTAATCCTGACCCCGTGGGAAACGTCCAGAGCGGATCCTGGTCCTCGCAGAGCACGGCAATGACCCCGTGTGAAGCATCCAGAGCGGAGCCTAGTCCTCACCGAACACGGCAGTGAACCCGTAGGAAGAATCCAGTGCAAATTTCCTGGCTACGTGGAACGCGGCTTATGTCAATCATAACCCCATGGGAAACGTCCAGAGTGGATCCTGGTCCTCGCAGAGCACGGCAATGACCCCGTGTGAAGTATCCAGAGCAAAGCCTGGTCCTCGCCGAACACGGCAGTGAACCCGTGGGAAGCATCCAGAGCAAATTTCCTGGCTACATGGAAGGCGGCTTATGTCAATCCTGACCCCGTGGGAAACGTCCAGAGCGGATCCTGGTCCTCACAGAGCACGGCAATGACCCCGTATGAAGCATCCAGAGTGGAGCCTGGTCCTCGCCGAACACGACAGTGAATCCGTCGGAAGCATCCAGAACAAAATTCCTGGTCACGTAGAACGCGGATAATGTCAACCCTGACCCCGTGGGAAACATCCAGAGCGGAGCCTGGTCCTTGCAGAACACGGCAGTGAACCCGTGGGAAGCATCCAGAGCAACCCCTGACTCCGTGAAATGGGGATAAGGGCAACTTCACCCATCACTTGCGGGTCCTCACGACTCGTAAGGGAGCAAATTCTCTTGTGAGATTCTTACAACTTTCGAAAGAAAACACATTTAGGAATCCTCACGATTCTTAAAGAGAAATTACACCTACGGGATCCTCTCGACCGGTAGGGAGAAAATTCTTTATGAGACCCTCACGGCTCATAAATTTGAAAAGTCTTAAGGTGACAGGTCCTAACCCTGTTTTCTATGCCATCACCACCTTACAAAGAGCACAAAATTGACAGCTATATACTATTTACAGACCACACTTGCTAAAATCACATGGCAACAACACAGCAAGGAGAAGAAAGCGATAGAAAGAACATCTGATTTGCATTTAATTAAGAATTCGAGGCATACCTATTCATGCATGTGCAAAAGATTTAATACATAAAATAAAACACGCTGAAATGAGAAATTTGCCATTCATACTGCGAAAAAGTTCTTACAATTATGAAAGCAGTAAACAAAAACATTATCAAGATGATTACAATGGCAAAACCTCAGATCCAGGGCACGGATTGAGGAATTCAAAAGTGACTTTGTCCAGAATCTTCCAAGCCTTTTGAACCATCCTAGTATGCTTTCTTTCGCGATCACAAGCGTCGGGATTCTCACGGATGTCCTCCACCCTCCGATAGGCAGCAAATATTGCCGACTGTTGAAAAGCTTGATGCAGAAGATCGATAAGGTTGTCAAGCCGTTTCTTTGAGATTAGGCACATCAGATACACCGAGTGCACCTTATCCTCAGCAGCATCCAATGCCCTAAGCGGCACGCCGGTACAGAATAAAGGAAGCGCTTCCCAGATCGTTCCCACAATAAACTTCAGGAGAGAGGAACGTCGAGGAAGCAGTCGACCATCGTACGCGTCAAAGCGACTCATGATTTCGGAACACTAGGCGTTTGTGAATTCTCGATTTTGAGAACGGCCGAGTGAGCGGATATCTCCATAAGAGATGATCTCATCAAGGTCATACATATGAGCATCCATGACTCCTAAAAAGAAAAATCAACAAGAATTAGCGGACAGACTGATTAAGCAAATTCTTATTAAAAAACAGGAAACAAATATTAATTAAAACACCTAATAAGTTTGAATTTGTGAGGAATCCTGAAAAGGGAATATCATTTGATAAGCGACCTTTAGAGTCGAAGAGTTAAACTCCTTGAGAGCAATGCTCTACAAACAGGAATGACACCTGTCAAAATCAATTATGAAAGGAATTTAAAAAGATTCCCCGAGAAGGTCAGGAGCCTGGTGATAAAAAAAATCTATCAGAAAAGAAAATTAAGATCAATTAATTTTTTTTTTGTGAATAAAAATTCTGGGATCTTCAAGATCCATGAGAAAACTCTTAAGAGTTCTTCATCAAAGATCAAAAGATCTACGTATTATCATAAGAGCAGAGATCCGATTCATGGGCGAAGAAACCCCAAGAAAAGATCTCTTTAGATCTATGGATTTCTGAGAGCAAGGCTCTATTAATGAAACCTTAAAAGGGTTTTCTTTAGATCAAAGATCTATGAAGAGCAAGGCTCTGTTAATGGGTAAAAACCCTAATTTATTAAAAAAATTAACTTTACCTAAGAGTTCCGACTCTTGAAAGTTCTTAACAAAAGAGCTGCGCTCTGAATGAAAATTCTCAAGAAGAAGATGATAATCATCTAAAGGACCAAAGGTCCTATTTATAAGCACTGAACCGCCTCTTCAACTTCTGGGTCGATCCAAGGGTTCAGATGTTGCCACTGCTGCACCCACGCGTGCGACACGTGAGCGCAACGGTGAGAGGGCATTTGTTTCCCCCAATCAGAGCAATGCTCTGTTTTGAATTTCAAAATTCAAAAATTGAAGCAACACTTCAGATTCTGCGCGCTGCGCGCCACGTGTCGAACGCAGATGGGCTAGCACCAGGAGCGCTGCGCTCTAGGCGGCGCACCCCCAATCAGAACAAAGCTCTGTTTTAAAATTCAAAATTTAAAAAGTTGAAGCAAAGCTTCAGATCCAGCGCTCTGCGCTGCGCGCCACGTGTCAAACATAGGTGCGCTAGCGCAAGTGCGCTGCGTTCTGCGCTGCGTGCGCTAGCGCAGTTGCGCTGCGCTCTGAGCTGCACGCCACGTGTCAAACACGGGTGTGCTAGTGCAGTTGCGCTGCGCGCCACGTGTCGAACGTAGGTGCACTGGCGCAAGGTGCGCCAGCGCTGGAATTAAAAATCCCCCACCGTTAGATCAAAAGATCTATTAATAATAAATTATTAATTAATCAGAACTAAAATTCTGTTATGGAATGATTTTTCAATCTTATTGAAACAAGAAGATTATCTGCTGTAAAACAGAAACCTTAGGATCAAAGATCCAACGGTGGGAAATATTCCCAAATCAATCAGAGAAAGATCTCTTAAAACTGATCCAACAAATCAATTGGCCCAATATAAAGGCTCCTAGACTTCAAGTCTAAAATAGATACAGAAATATAGAGAAAACCCTCTGCAAATTTTGAGAAAACTCAAAGAGAAAGAAGAGCAAGCTCTTAAAAAAAAGAAGATTTTTCTTCATCTTCAAGGTAAAGAACTATGTTCTTGAAAAACAGAGATGAAACCATCTCATAAAAAGCAGAACCATCTTCTAAAAAGATCTTAGATCTGAAAAAAGACCAAGGTTTTTTTTTGATAAAAAGAAAAAGATCAAAACATCTAATCATAAAAAAAATAAAAGAAGTATTTTACTTCATTCATAGATCTTTGATCTATAAAGGCAGAGCCCTTTTATAAAAACAAGAACTTTTGTTCTTGAATCTTGAGGCAAAGCCTCCTTTAAGAAGAACATAAAATTTGTTATTTGATTTTAAAATTGATCAGATGCGCTTTGCGCTATTGAAAAAGGCCTTGCACTGATGAACTGCGCTCTTGCGCTCCTTGGATCAGCGCTCAGCGCCAAAACATGCCCCGTGTCAACCATAGGCACCACTTGCGCTTTGCGTTTTTAAAACAGCGCACAGCGCTCATAAGCTGGCGCTCAGCGCCAAGTGCGCCACGTGTCACGCACTGGCGCGCCAACAGACTAACGCAGAGCACTCATAAATTAAAAAGCGCAATGCGCTAAATGAACTAGCGCTAAGCGCGACACGTGTCCTCTTTGTGTGCGCTACCTGACAGAAGCGCAATGCGCTCTTTAGCTGGCGCAAAGCGCCTGGTGCGCCACGTGGCGCATTGTCAGAGAAAAATTTGTTCTGATGAAGACAAAAGATGTCAGAGCCTAATGCCTAGCATTATTAAAAGGGCCGAGCCCAAACAAAGGCTTAATAGCCAGAACAAAAAATAAAATGTTAAACATTTTTTTAATTGTACTTAGCCCAATTCTGGCCATAAGTCCTCAACTTATCTTGAATTGAGCACATCTGCTCTCTCAACCAACTCACATCAGTTAGAGGGTACATCTCGTTACTTCTCTGATATTTGTAGTTGTAATCCTTCAACGTCTTCAGAGAGGTGACAGGTCCCGACGACCACACATAACAATGGACTGTGGGGTCCTTAAACCCACGGACTATAATGTCCTTAACCTCGACAGTGATGTCTTAAAACTAACAACGGACTGTGGGGTCCCTAAACCCACGTACTATGATGTCCTTAACCTCGATCGTGATGTCTTAAAACTAACAATGGACTGTGAGGTCCCTAAACCCATGGACTATGATGTCCTTAACCTCGACCGTGATGTCTTAAAACTAACAATGGACTGTGGGGTCCCTAAACCCACAGACTATGATGTCCTTAACCTCGACCGTGATGTCTTAAAACTAACAACGGACTGTGGGGTCCCTAAACCCACGGACTATGATGTCCTTAACCTCGACCGTGATGTCTTAAAACTAACAACGGACTGTGGGGTCCCTAAACCCACGGACTATGATGTCCTTAACCTAGACCGTGATGTCTTAGAACTAACAACGGGCTGTGGGGTCCTTAAACCCACGGACTATGATGTCCTTAACCTCGACCGTGATGTCTTAAAACTAATAACGGACTGTGGGGTCCTTAAACCCACGGACTATGATGTCCTTAACCTCGACCGTGATGTCTTAAAATTAACAATAGTGTAACACCCGAGCCCGATGCTACTATTTTTAGTTACTGTTTGAGCATAATGTGGTACTCATTTCATTTAGCTTGCTTGTTTGTTGCTTACTGTAAAATTTTAACCGGTAAATTCTTTTCTGCTTATAACAAATTTTAGCATCTAAAATAAAATTAAAAATATTCATCTTGGCCTACTTGACACCCCTAACCCCGTGGTAGCGTCCGTGCATCGTGTTCTCGTCCTGTTCAGTGAAACGGGCGAGTTTGGATGGCTACGTGCACGTACGTGTATCCGTTTTCGGGGTATGATTTTTAATCTTAAAACACTTCATTTTAAAATTTGGATCCCGCTTAAAATCATATTATTTCAATTTCAAATTTTTGGACCCGATCCGGGCGCGATTTGGAAATGTTTTATTTGGCGCCAAAATCCAAAATTTTATTAATATAAAACATCGAATATAATTCCTTAACCTATATACTCTAACAGTAAAGTATTTCCAAAATTTTTTAAATCTTTTAAATAATTTTTCCAACCAATCGAATCTCTTCTTATCTAACGTTTCTCCCTCAGCCAATCAACTTCTGTTTCCCGTGGGACCTACCTCTTCTCTCTCCTCTCTCTCTCTCCCGTCGCCCTCTCTCTATCTCTCTCCCTCTCTCTCTCTCTCTCCCCCCCCATATCTCTCTCTCTCCTCTCGCTAACCTAGCTCTCTCCTCAACTCCTTCCTCCTTTCTTTTCCACGAAAACCCAACCCCATGTAACCTTGCCGCCGCCTTGCCCTAGCTGCCGCAGCCCCACGCCAACGACACCCTCGTCAACCTCATTGCCTCCTTACCCTCACCTCACCAAGCCCTCTTCCTCCTCCGCCATCTCTTCCCTTTTCCCGAGCACCACTGCACCCTCTAAACCCGGCACCACCACCTCTTTCCATCGTCACCGCCGCTATCGCCTCCTTCCCGACCTCGTTTCTCCTTCGACCACCATCTCTCGTCTCAACAACAGACCCAAAACCCTGCACCCAGCTCCTTTCCGTGCACCCTGCACTCACGCCGCGGCCACCAGCAACTCCCTGCAAGCGTCTGCGCCGCCCCTGGTCGTCGCCGACGATCACCAGACCACCCCTGAACGCCCTGTAAGCACATTTTCCATCTCATTCTTCCTTGTTCTTCTGTACTCGCTTCGTGGATCTTTAATGTTATGGGTTCATGAAGGTGCTACTGTTCACCACCAGAACACCGTCGTCACAACCGACGATCTCGACCCCTGTACTGATCATCGTGAGCACCCTTCTCAGATCTCCTTTCCTCCTTCTTTGTATTTCTTTATATTTCGTTTCCTACTTATGCATGTCTTGATGTTTTTACCACTGTTCTTTCCTCGGCCGGAAACCGATGATACCGACGACGCGTCCCGACGATCCAGCATGTTACCCCGACCCGTGTGGTTCCATTGTTCGTTGTTTGGGTTCAATCCGTGAACCGAGCGGCCGTCGCAAGTTTCCCCGCCGACGTTTACGTTCCGTTTTTCCCGGTTCGCGACCCGTCGAGGCAAGTACCCCTTGCTACATGCTATACAATATTTATATATATATTGTGACACCCTAAATCTGTAAATTTAGTTTTGGTACAATTATTTCTCATTTTTCGTGTACAATATTGCATTATATCAATTTACCGCTACACTTGGAACCTACAGTTTGCAAATTGAACCTGATAACATATTTACCTGTTTAATCACATTTCTAATGTGAACGTAGCTTATGGCATTTATCCCTGTAGTTCTGTTACATTCGGACACTCGTATGCATTTAACCTGAAATGGCTGTACTGAACCGTTACATAAATCATTGCACCTCTAAGGATTCTTAAACCTGTTAACATGACTAAACGGCTATACTTGTCTTACTGCACTCTTGTAATCATCTCTGTAACAAATTTGATAACTATATTGCAAATTGAATGAAACTGCCTATTACTTAATTCATTGCTTATCTCATGTTGTTAATACCCATGTTTGGTTATATCTGATGGTGAGCACACCCACGATATTGATTACATCTTGACCTGACTTGCTACATGAATATATTGACATATCTGACATGGTACCGTACACTGTTGACTTGACCTGATGTACCATGACCTGACCCGTTACCTGATCTTGTGTCTAATACCAACAAACCTGACATGTAATCCTCATGGACCGTTCCAGTTGTCTATCCAGACAAACCTGCTTTTACCTGATCCTGTGTTGGCATTAGTTCTTGATTACTGAATACCTGACTTGACATACATAACCTGGGGGTATGGGGAAATCAAAGGTGAAACCTGACTTGTAACTCAACAGTTCGATACCTGTTCTGATCAGTCTTACGGGCTAGGCCAGCCCCGGAGTGATGATGCTGACATCACTCGCCCATCCTGCTACCTGTTACTGCCTAGCGGCACGTCTTGGATTCAGCCCCGAGAGTCTTGACCGTGGTCCCGGGCACGCACGGGATACTATTGAGTTACATCGACGATTCATCAATTGATTTCAAAGACTTTAGAATAGAAAACCTGATCGAACAGTTTAGTTACCCAATGCACACTACCCTGCACTTCTTGATTCTCATTATTGCTACTCTCGTTTTATTCATGTTTATATTGCATTGCCTGCTACACTGTTCATATTATATTACTTGATGACATGACGCGCTGACGTCTGGGTTTTGCATGGCCCAGATTCCGTACCGCTGTCGCAGTCCGAGCAGGAGTACTTCAGCCAGCAGGCTGAGCTGTGAGTTCAGTAGTAGTTAGTTTTATTTCCTGTATTTATTTCCTGATGTGAGCCCGCATTATGGGACATACATTTCAGTTATTTGTATTGGATCATTTGCTTCCGCATTTATTTATTATTGACTCCTGTTATCTTGGTTTATGGACATGTCTAGATAGTTTTATTTTGTTCTTGATATCTCTACAGCCGTAATGTGACTGTGGATGGATACTTCCTA
Source organism: Agapanthus africanus (assembly GCA_030015575.1). Lineage (NCBI taxonomy): Eukaryota > Viridiplantae > Streptophyta > Magnoliopsida > Asparagales > Amaryllidaceae > Agapanthus > Agapanthus africanus. The sequence goes on from JASDDO010000019.1 coordinate 318,175,117, forward strand.
CCCACAGGTAGCATGGTTGGCTATGTCACGTGCCCATTTTAGCGTACTCTGGGAAGCGGGGCGTGACAAATAGACTGTGGGGTCCCTAAACCCTTGGACTATGATGTCCTTAACCTCAACCGTGATGTCTTAAAACTAACATCGGATTGTGGGGTCCTTAAGCCAATGGACTATGATGTCCTTAACCTGGACCGAGATGTCCTTAAACTAACGATGGACCGTAATGTCCCTAAACTAATCGACCGCAATGTCCCTAAACTAAACAATAGAGCCCAAACGCTCTCTTGTCGGATCTAAATGATCACGTTAAGTTGATCTTAGTTTGAAATTAGACTAACGTATTCTTAACAAACGTTTAAGTTGATCTTAGTCTCAAATGAGACTAACGTATCCTTAAACCAAACCCCCAAAACCAAATCTAAGAAGATACGGATTTGAACTAATCTACGTCCTACGGGCGACAACATAAATTAGTCTCCGTATACAATCAACAGGAAACCATAAACAAAACAAACACCCACGACACGAAGTGACCATCTGGAGAAGGAGAAAGTTGTTACCGCGATACGGTAGCGTAATTAACTGCAGGGGCTTGCGCCTGCAGGGAAGAGCATCCCAACAATCAAAAACCCCTCAAATTAGGGGGAATCTGACGAAGTCTGCTACATCGGCCGCATCCGTTTAAACCTTCGATACATGGTGCCATAAATCAACTTGGCATCTTCGGAGAGGTGGACGGATAGCACCAATTAGCATTTGCCCCGAAATACAGACAAGACGTCCGCCGCGTCTCCGCCGCGTCTTTCGGAGGGGAACAACTCTTGAATTCATCATTAGGGACACATCTGCGAATGATATAGTCAGGACAATACTTAAACAGATATGGTTCATCCTAGTAAAAGTGTTTTACTTGGGATACAAATCAATGTTTGTCCTATTTTGACCATTCACGGGGAATAAGTCCCATGGTAAGATAATTCACAATATCCTTGAACCAAGGTTCGTCGGATATACTCAAGAGTTGTTTGTCCGGAAAAGAATCATTGATCGGCAGGGTCACCGGTGAAGAAGAGATGCGCGAAAGAGGGTCAGCTACAACGTTTTCACATCCTTTCTTATCTTTAATAACAAGATCAAATTCTTGTAATAGAAGGATCCAACGTTTTAGCCTACCTTTAGCATCTTTCTTCGCCAAAAGATGTTTCAAGGCAGAGTGGTCCGTGTAAACAACAATAGGTGAGCCAATCAAGTAAGGCCTGAATTTTTCTAATGCAAATACAACTGCCAAAAGTTCTTTTTCAGTAGTTGTATAGTTAATTTGAGAATCATTCAAGGTCTTGCTTACATAATAGATCACGTGTGGCATCTTTTCAATGTGATGTCCTAAGACTGCACCAACTGCAAAATCTGATGCATCACACATAAGCTCAAACGGATGGTTCCAATCTGGAGATGATAAAATGGGGGCTGTAGTGAGAGAGTGTTTGAGTGAGTCGAATGCTGCCTCACAATCTGAGTCAAAATGAAAGGTTGTGTCATTGGCAAAGAAAAGAGTTAAAGGTCTAGAAATTTTGCTAAAATCTTTAATGAATCACCTGTAAAAGCCTGCATGGCCAAGAAACGATCGTATATCCTTGATGCATTTGGGATGAGGAAGGTTTTGAATGATATCTATTTTAGCTTTGTCAACCTCAATGCCTTTCCGCGAAATAACATGTCCAAGCACAATTCCTTCTTGGACCATAAAATGGAATTTTTCCTAATTCAAGATTAAGTTCTTCTCTTTACAACGACTAAGAACTGCGTCAAGATGTGATAGGCAGTCAGCAAAAGAATCTCCGAATATCGAGAAATCATCCATGAAAATCTCCAAAAAATTCTCGACCGTGTCCGAGAATATCCCCATCATACACCGCTGAAATGTAGCGGGAGCATTGCATAACCCAAAGGGCATGCGTCTATAAGCAAAGGTACCAAAAGGACAAGTAAATGTAGTTTTATCTTGATCCTTTTTGGCTATAGGGACCTAGTTATAGCTAGAGTATCCGTCCATGAAGCAATAATATTCACCTCCAGCTAAGCGTTCTAGCATCTGGTCAACGAAAGGTAGAGGAAAGTGGTCTTTTCTCGTTGCAGCATTGAGTTTTCTATAATCAATACATACACGCCACCCAGTTTGAGCGCGTGTCTGGATTAACTCATTAGCCTCATTTGTTATGACCGTGATGCCAGATTTCTTAGGGACGGCATGAATTGGACTTACCAATTGGCTATCGGAGATTGGGTAAATGATACTATTGTCAAGGCATTTGACGATTTCTTTCTTCACCGCATCCTTCATAACGGGGTTTAACCATCTCTGTGGTTCTCGGGTTGGCTTAGCTTCATCCATCAGATGTATATGATGTTCTACAATCAAGAGACTAATCCCTTTGATGTCAGCCATAGTCCAACCAAACGCCTGCCTATTAGATCTCAATACCGTCATAAGCGCATTCTCTTGCACTGACGCTAGAGAAGCGGATATGATCACCGGTAAAGACTCATTCTCACATAAATATGCATATTTAAGATGAGAAGGTAAAAGTTTGAGATCTAATGCTGGCGGAGAAACTATAGAAGGTGGGGCATCGAATGATATCCAGAGTCACAAAGAAGCTCGTAGCCTGCAAAAGATACAAACTCGGAAGGTGATGAGTCAAGATTGTCGGACCCAAGTGTGGAAAATGTGTCCTCATTAAGATGTGCAAGATCAAACATTGATGTGCTAGTGTCATCGAGATCTTCAAAGCAAAGTTCATCCACTTCGCAACTTTCGGGAGCAATCTCGTGGACCGAACAGACATTAAGTAGGTGAGCAGAGAGTTCAGATGACTGACTTTCAATTTTATAGATGTTCAGTTCAATTGTCATTTTTCCAAAAGATAGGTTCATTGAACCGTTTCGACAGTTAATGACAGCATTGGAAGTGGTAAGGAATGGTCGACCCAAAATCACCGGAATTTGGTTCCGTGGGTTTGCTACAGATTGTGTATTGAGAACAATAAAGTCCACAGGGAATACAAATTCCCCGACATTTATCAACACATCCTCCAGTTCAACCCTAGGTTTGGTGATTGAACGGTCTGCCATTTGGAGAGTGCAATGAGCTGGTTTCAACTTTCCAATCCCTAACTACTCGTAAACAGAATATGGAAGCAGGTTAACACTTGCGCCCAGGTCAAGTAAAGCACGGTTGATGTTTTTACCCCCAATAGAAATCGAGATTGTAGGACATCCTGGGTCCTTTCGTTTCTTAGGCAACTATGGAGTAAAAGCAGTGCTAACATTATTTGTCATGAAGACCTTCTTAGGTACTTGAGTCTTCCTCTTCCTAGTGCACAAGTCTTTGAGAATTTTCGCATAAGCGGGAACTTGTTGAATAGCATCTCTTAGAGGGATGTTAATGTTAACCTGTTTAAACATTTCCATAATCTTTTCCATATGTGGACTCGATTTGTTACCCCTTAACCGATTAGGATAAGGAGCTTTAGTAATAAGAGCTGGGTCCATCATTGGAGAAAGTGGTGTGTGTGGACGTGATCCCAGAATAGGAATGGGGATCGTCTTTGGTGGACTAGAAGAGGTTTGCTGAGGTGTCGAGCCTTGAGGGAAACGGAGAATAGGCTCGTAAGAAGGTGGTGGGGTAGATGAACAAGGATCGGAAGTAAAAGTGTGTGTGGAAGGAAAGGTCTCAGCCGGGGTATTATTGATAAATTTTTCATGATCATCAATTTCTTCCCCAACATGATTGTTCAGCACTCTTCCTGATCTCAACGTTGTGATGGCATTCACATTGTAATGCTCAGGATTCGATAGGGGTTGAGACAGAAGTTTCCCTTTCTCTCTAGCACTCCTCTCGGCTTTTAATTGTGCAATTTCTGCTTCCATCGATTTTATACTCTCAGCTTGGGAGGTGGAATTTTTTTTATATCATCGACAGAAGACTGAATTTCAGCCGACAATTGCATGAAATTTTTCAGAATTAAATTCATGGTTTGTGCGAGTGAAAAGGATTCACCAAAACCGGTCAACTACAAAGGATTATACGGTGCAGGTGGCTTGACTGGGTTTTGAAAGTTTTGTGGTTGGTAGGGGTGCTGACTTAGTTGAAGTGGTTGCTGTTATGGTGGAGAAGCCCTTTGAAAATTATTTTGATTTGGAACCGTGTTTTGATTTTGTTGTTGGTTCCAAGCAAAGTTAGGGTGATTCCTCCAACCCTGATTATAAGTGGAAGAATACGGGTCGTTTCTAGGTCTTTGTTGGAAAGCAGCATTGGTATACGCTTGACCTTGAAACGGAGAATTCAATGGACATTCTTCCATAAGATGTCATGGATCAGAACAACATCCACAGACAGTTTTGGGGAGTGACATCTGATTTAGGGAGGCTGTTAAAAATTTATATTCCATAGTTTCGAGCTTCTTTTGCATTGCTGCCATTTCAGCTCTAACTTCTATGGAAACATCAATTTGGTGAATACCACCCCTAAATGATGACTGGTTTACACTCTCCCACTGTAAAGATTTTTCAGCGAAATCTTCTAAGAATCTCCAGGCTTCACCATCATCTTTAGGCATGAAAGTGTCTTGACACATGGATTCAAGGTTCTGTTTTGTTGTAGGATTAATGCCCTCATATATGATTCTGCATAGATCCCATCTAGGAATTCCATGATGTGGACATTGAACTAACAGATCCATGAAGCGTTCAAAACACTTCGAGAATGGTTCATTTGGAAGCTGGGTAAATTGATTTATTTCGCTACGAACTCGAGCTGTTTTATGATTGGGGTAGAATTTCTTAAGGAATGCTACGACGAATTCATCCCAGTTTGAAATAGAATATACGGCTGTGTTATAAATCCACTTCTCGGCTATATCACACAAAGAGAATGGGAGAAGACGTAGACGTATAGTATCCACAGAAAGCTGTGAAGTACCCATCATAGCGCATACATTTTCAAATTTGGTAATAAAGATGTATGCGTCTTCAGACTCGAGACCGTGATATTTGGGTCGAAGATTGATGTATTGGGGTTTGATTTCAAAATTGTCCCTATTGGCTGGTGGAATGGTAAGACAGGTCGAAAGAGGACCTCGCATAGGGTAACATCTCTCTTGGAGAGAGATGCGGGACGGATTCTGCGCACCTGTGGACGGTGGCAGAGTAGTGTTAAAGAAGTTCGATGGAGAATTGTCTATCGAAGTGGGTGTGGTGGAGGGTAAAGAAAAAGTAGATGTAGAAATACCGACTTCGGAGTCGATAGGAGGAACGCGGACAAGACGGGCACTAGAATCCCGTGTCCAGCCGAGCATGCACTAAATGATTTAGCACAAGTGGCAGCGTTGTGATAATTAAGGAAAAGATGAGATTGGTGTTTGTTTGTTATTTTGAAAAAGATACGGATTTTTGAAAAATTCAAATCACAAAATAATACACAAGCAACCCTAAATCTAGTGGTCACCTAGGTCAAGTCTCTATACCGCTCCTAGACTGCCAGAAGACAAGTCGCACGATAGATCCTCTACTGCCTCTTTATTTCTCCTGTGGCCAGATAAGTGCCAGGTAAGTGGGAGGTTCTCTACTACGTAAGTAGTGGGCCTAATTAAGCAACCACTTTCCTTAGACACACTTGTCTTAGACGCCACAAAAGAAACGTGGATAAGCAATAAATTACTCATGACCTCTTTCTGTCCTAAGTGAGCGCGACGGTCCTTAGAGTCATGTCTAGTTATTTTTTAGTTAATAAGGGTGATGCGGATGCAATTTTGTGATTTTTGGGGCTTAGGAAGGGTAATGAACTCCCCACCTAATTTGAATTTGGTCTTTACCCCTTAATTTCCGTATTAAAAATGCAAACAACCAAGATCAAACACGCACATTTTTTTTCTTTTTGCGGCGCTGCGAATTTTTGCAAAGAATCCCACAGAAATTGGTTAATGGACAGAGCAGGGAGGAGATAAGAAAGTCAGAAAGTCACCGAGCGAATTTGGTACAGCGAAACCCTAATCCCACCGCGCTTCCGCCGCAAGATGGCTCAAATTGCCGCGGTTCCGCCGCAAGTCAGAGGGATCCCTGCACAAAAATTTCAGGAAATGTTCCTGTTCACTCACTGAACTCTCTGGAATGTTCAGAAAATTTTTCCTCTTGCTCCACCGATTCCAGATCTCCTTGCAACAAATCACAACAAATCGTTTAGTGTTTATGCGAATTTTGATCTAAAAATTCTGATGGATTAATAAATCTTTCAACTCAAATTTCAAAAACGAACAAATTAGCACACGATCCACGGCAACGGCGCCATTTGATTGATCTTCGATTTCGATGTCGTGTTTAGAAAAGTGAAAAGATCATAACCAAAGAAATTTGTAAACCTCAATCAATAACGGTGTAAATTGTAGGTTCGTTAGCGAGTGCAGATCGTCCACAGGGAAAGTGAGATTTGATCGTAATTTTTTTAGTTGAGTCGAAAATTAAAGGAGAAAAGAAAATGATTCAAGAATTTTGAAATTTAGTTTCAAGAACTATAAAGAACTAGATCTAATATCAAGAAATACTATAGATCAAGAATCAAGAATCAAGAATTATCCAAATCAAATGAATTATCAAGATTTGTAAAGAGGCTCGTAGGAATCGATCCAATCGATAGTGATGATGAAGAATTAGGATTACAAATTCTTATCTATTGATGATTTGTTGCTAGATCGATGAGGATCAACGAGAATTAGGGATCTATTGAAGAAACTAGGATTTCTTCATCATATCCCTTGTCCTTTCGTTGATTAGCATTCAATTTCTAGCCTCTAGGAAATTCAATCATCGATCGTTGATCTCTAATTAGGAGCGAAAACATTCAAGAAAGCATCTCGCTCGAAACTAGGTTGTCGATGATTCAATTTCCTACGGTTTACAAAACTCATAAGACTTAAGAATCGTTCAAGAATTTAATCATCGTCATTTATCTAATTTCTCGATTCTTCCATGAGCGGAGTCTTCACTCAAACATCATGACAAAGAAAACAATCAAGAATTGAGATCTCATCATAATGCTCAAATGTAAAGAAAAGCAAGATTAAGAATTTTCACCTTTTCTTATTCAACATTTCGTTACAATTCACTCAAAAACTATAAGAATTGAGGAGAGAACTCGATCGTCGAACTAGCTTCGCATCGTCTTTGTGAGTCGCGGATCGTCTTGGATCACTTGCTCGGATGAAAATCGGCATTGCTTCAAAAAGGCTCGATGGATTCTTGCTTGATTTTGTACTCGATGAATCTTGATTTGGATTTTGAATTGTATTCGGGATAGGGTTTGGATTCACAAGTTGTGTCACTCAACTTGTGTTTTGAAATTGGTGAACAACCTTTGTGATGAAGCCTTGGGTCCCTTTATATAGCCTTCTTCTTTAGCTTCCCCTAGAAGCTTGATTAGGTTTAGCTTTCTTTAGAAGCTAAGGTAGGTTTAGCTTTCTTTAGAAGCTAAGGTAGGTTTAGCTTCCTTTAGAAGCTAAGCTAGGTAGTTGAGTAGAAGCTTCTAGATTAAGGTAGTTAGCTAGCTTGCTTAAGAAGCTTGGTAAGTATTAGGCTTGTACAAGAAACTTGGCTGTTAGGGGAGAAGCTTCTGGAGATATCTGGAGACTGAAATGTCTTGAAGAAGTATGGTTATTGAAAGAGAAGCATGGAAAAAGTACGTTGCCGATGATGTGTCCACGTGGCCGCGGATCCGCCGCGAATAGGCCCCTTCGGCCGCGGATCCGCGGCCGTTTGGATGGCTTGATGCATGAAACTTCCAGGGTATTCTTATGCTGGCCTTAGGGTATTTTCCTGATGTCTGGAATATTTTAAATCTTTCTTGTTTACTGCCGATCACAAGTCTTGGACTTGGCGTATTTTTATCAGCACTTTTAGCAGTTCCGGCTCTTTTACCTGGAATTTCCTGCACACAATTTCGAGACAAGTGTTGCGATATACAAAGATCATGCATGCAATAATAAACACTCAATTTCCCTCAAAATGCCGGTTATAATGTATAACACATGTTATTTGGTATTTTGGCAGACAAATTGCTAATATGTGCTATATTTATACCGAACACGTTTAGATGATTGCAAAGAGTAAGGAAATTGATGTGTTAAAAATACAATATTTTCGACTGATCAAATTTCCCCAAACGTAATTTTGGTCATCTCGAGCAAACTTGTTTTATTCAGGTGAAAAGAAGGAGAAAATAAAGAAACAGAAAAACTAACTAGCACACTTTCGTAGGCAACACGACTGCACTGAGCACGTGCAACAAGCCTTTAAACCTCTAGGTGTCTCTGGTAGGAGGAGTGTTGTCTCCTGAGGGTTTCAATGGATTGCACCCACAAAATCCAATAATAAAAGGAAGACCGTGAAAATTACATATAAAGATAAGAATTGTAAAAGAAAGACTTTGAAAATTAGAGTTTCCAACTAATACTTGCTTTTCGGATGTCATGAGCCCTATCTTAATAGTCATGAAAAGATGTTAGAAATCATATCATCCCTGAATAAAACATCGTCTTCATTTTTCATTCCTATCTTTCTTCCAAACATCGATCATATACCCCTACGTGTGTGTAAAAGACATCCCTACACTCGGAGAATTCAATTCAAGCCATCATACTCTTGTTGTCACGCCTCGCTTCCCGGTATACGGCGAAGGGGACGGGACCAGTCCGCTACGTATTTACTGTGAAGTAAATACGCTAAGCGTATCTAAGCAATATAAAGGTAAATCACAAGAGACAAGAGATATAAAAATAACAGCAACTTTATTAATAACATTCTTTTGTACAATGCATGAAAAGTAAATACATCTGGAATAAAAGCGATGCCTAAACAATGGCATAACAGGAAATGGAAAATACTGAATAGAACAAGGTACAATGTCTAGAGCTCGGGGTCTTCGTGGATCTGATCCAAGTCTTCACCGGTGGGCTCGATCTCTGACGGGTCCAAAACACCTGACGACTTTCAAAGAATAAAGAAATAGAATGTCGTTAGCGAACATGTCGCTCGGTAAGTCCCAAAGATAAGGGAGAATTAGAAAAGACAGAATAAGAAGTATCTTATAAAGTTATATAATATTGTAGAATATTGTGTTTACGCTGTTGTTTGTAGCTTGGTACGGAAGGATGCCAGCGTATACGAGAGGGGTCTCAGTATGCTAGAGACCAGGGCAAACAGAATGTACAAGGAACCGTTAAGCCACGGTACAACAGCAACGGAATATAGGTTAGGTGTCTTAATCTTACCGTCTCGTGCCACTTCTAACACCTTCCGCACCAATCTACCCCTTAAACCCCGTAGTGTTTTGATTGTATTGTTATATTGTATTGTATAAGTTGGATGACTGACCAAAACCATGATATCAGTAAACAGATTGTAACTGCATAATCATGTAGACGGAATAACTGGATAATGGATGTATATCCATGGTTTGATTCAGTCAAGTTGTATAGATTGATAACTGAATTCATGGATTCATGTGTTCATATTGAATTGGAATATTATAGAATGTAGATTGACTTGAATCATATTCAAGTCAGAAATAATCAGACTCAAACCCGAGTCAGACAATCAGAAATGTGAATCGAAGTCTTATAATTGCCAGGGTCCTTAGGGTAATTTATGAAACTTGAGGGGGTTTTATGTAAAAAATACTTTTATATACTTTTCAAAATATACCTCAAGTATTCATTATTCTCCTTTAGAGTTATAATGAATGTGTATTTTATATTGTGACATTTCTAGTGAAAATATCCTAGTTTTATAAATAAAGGTATTTATCTGTAATATTGATTTATGGTATTTTAGTGTAAAATTTATTCTTGTAATTTTTTAGAAAAAGTGGAATATTTATATCATAACAAAATAGATATTTTAATGATAAATATACATATATTTATACAAAAATAATTTCAATAAAAATTTTATATTCTAAAAATCTCATTTTCTTAAGATGTCGTATTTTAAATTTTTCGAGACCGAATGCTCCTTGCGGAGGTCTGAATCTCGCACTACTAAGCCCGAGGGTGCACGATAAACCGTACTATCCCGAACGGGTTCCCCAAAGTGGGTTGTAGCGGCACTTTGCAAAGATTGTAAAATACTAAATCCTTTGGAAACGGTTTTATAAAGTACAAGGTATTTATTTGTATAAAGTCAATTTTCCGTATTTTAGATTCTAGGGTTTTCTAATTCAACTAGACTATTTCTAAATGGTCTAAACAACAAGTTATTAGATGCCTCAAATCGCCTCTGCACCACCAATTGTGGCCAGGTAAGTACAAGTGAAGAAAGGAGGGATCCGCTCACGAATCATCGTGAGACGGGCTTTTTAAAATTACCTTTCTCCCTTGCCTAGCCTAGACACCACAAATTCAGGTTTAGATAAAGACCGATGTCCAAAACTTATCGTATTTTCCTAATAAGAGGTATTTATTTAAAAGTGTATCAACTCTAAATCTTTTATGATAGTTTTATTAAGTATGTGATATTTAAATGTAAATTCTTATTTTCTCGTATTCTAAGGTTTCAATGGTATCGTGTTAGGTTGTAAGTAAGTGTGTGAGAAGATAGGTCGTTACCTCGTGATCTACTTTAAAGGTATAGCAAGTTAATGGGATTAAATGTGAAATCGAAACATTATGGTATTTAAGTAAAAAAAATACGATAATTTAGGAACGCTATCATTTCATGTGATGAAACTTGTTCAAATTGTTTGTTAAATATTTAATAGTCAACATAAAGATATTTAAGTATGAATGTATTGGTGAGGAGTGAAATTTTATAGAAAACCAAATCGGAAATCGGATTTGTTCCGATTCCGTCGGGTTTTGTAATTTCGTATTTTTTTTTTTTTTGAAAAAGAGAGAGATGTTAGAATGGGACTTACGGGTTTGGACAACACGAGAGTGATAAAGAAGAAGAGGGTTCTCCGGTACGTCGATTCGTCGCCGCGAGTTCCTAGCACGATCACCGGAAGTTCGCCGAAGATTTCGTCGGAGCTTCGTCTTCCGCTCGTTTTCAAAGTACACAAGATCTCTTGGAATTTTGAGAGAGTGGGCTCAGAAATTTGGGATGAGAGGGTAGAGGGTAGGGGGTGTATTTATAGGGTTAGGGTAGGTGTAGGGTTTTTAATTAAAAAATGTAAAAATATATTAAAAAATCATTAAAAATGGAGTAAATGGGGGTTAATGGGCTCTCTGTAACCGATTTGACTATTTAAAGTATGCAGGGGGTTGAGAATAAAAAGATACCCAACTTCGATGTTGGGGACTCGGCCGTCCGGCCGGCGGCGCCGGCCCGAGTCGGCCGGTCCGCCGGCCGACTCGGCGTAGTCGGGTCGAATCGGAGGGTCGATGGGTGGGGGGTCTCCTGGGGTGCTTACTGGTGCATTTACATTTTTATATGTAGTAGGAAATTTGTGAGAAACGCACGTGTAACTGTTGGTGTTCTAAAAAATCAAAAACAAAATAATATTAAAAATAATGTGGGGCATGGGATTTGAACTCTGGTGGCTTGGTTCAGCAGTGCAAGGTATTACCAATAAACTACAAGCTCCTTCTTGTAATTATGGAGTGAAATAAATATTTAAAGAGATATCAGTAACATTAAATACTCTAAGTATACATTGAATTTAAATCAATTCTTTGTACATTAAAAATGGAGTTGTTACACTTGTCCATCACCTCAGTACTTTTTAATTTAATGAATATTTAGATGAGATTGCTCACACATTTTTCATACGACCGTTAATACTTTTTGAGGTAATAACCGACCGATTACTCATGTGCTTGCTTATTAGGTGTATTAGTATTTTTCTCGTCTTGCACCACCTAAGGCTTAGCAGTGACTCCCAGACCAGTTGGTCTAAGGCACTAGGTGATGAAGTACCCTCGCTATATTTTTTTATTGCTGTCTTGGTGATAACAAAACCAGTGTTCATTTTTCTTCACCATTTTATCTTTTATTCATTTTTTTATTTCCTTCATACTTTCGGCTTTTAGACAAGAGCATTTCAAGGTATGCTCTACTATCCCGAGTTTCAAGACGTGTGTAAGTGTATATAGTAGGGTATCAACGTTCAAATGTTTGGCTTCCAGAATAAGAACTATTTTTCAGACTTATTTTTATCTTCAGATTAGTAACTTCTTTCATCTTACTAACCCTTGGGACAATGGCTCATAACTACTTATTACTAGTTTCGTTTAAGAAAACTTCTAATTTTCTTGGTTTTCTTAAACTTTTCCAATCTTTTGGATGTAATTTTTCACTATCTAATCTTTTATTATCAAATTAAATATTAAATATTTTTATCTTTTGAAAAAAAATTTAAATTTTTATATGTTTTAAAAGTTTTGTGCTTATCCAAAGTATGATGCAAATGATGCGTAAATAAGCACAAACCTCCCCCAAACTTGTTTTCAACAGTGTCCTCACTGTTGCCAACCGCTAGATCACAAAAACCTGTAAGCCTGGGAGGAAGATTATTAATGGGGGCAATAAATATGATCGTGAAAATCCTCCCCCAAACTTATTTTTTTCACTCACCTCCATTCTAAAGATGATACAGTAATTTACAGGACATAGAGGTGAGACGGAGGAATTTTAATCAAGATAAATCGGCTCCTGTAAAAACAGGAGCTCCTCCGTGGTGTCAGTGGAAAAATACGGTTTCAATCTATGTCCATTTACTTTGAAAATTATACCGTTTTTAACATTTTCAATCTCGACTGCCCCGTGCGGGTATACAGACCGCACAACAAAAAGTCCTTTCCACCGAGATCGTAGCTTACCCGGATGAAGATGGAGTCGTGAATCATAAAGAAGGACTTGTTAACCAGGTGAAAAAGTTTTTCTCAAAATGTTTTTATCGTGAAATACCTTAGTCCGATTCTTTACAATTACTGCATTATCATAAGCTTCATCGCGGAGTTCGCTTAGCTCGTTTAATTGCAGCTTCCGAAAGTTGCAGGCATGATTTAAGTCAAAGTTGATTTCTCTAATGGCCCATATTGCTTAGTGCTCAATCTCGACCGGAAGGTGACGGGCCTTCCCAAACACTAGTCTGTAAGGAGACATCCCTAGATCGGTTTTATATGCAGTCCGGAACGCCCAAAGAGCATCCGTCAATTTGGTTGACCAATCTTTTCGATTTTTAGAAACAGTTTTGTGTAAATTTGTGGGATATCCAAAACACTCGTATGGATATTTTTTCTACCACAAGGAGGAACAAAGGGTGTTTGTTTCTTAGTATGCCACTGTTTCCCCAATTAGAGAAAAACTCTGTTCAAATTTTGAAATTTGAAATGAAGCAGTGCTTCATAAAAGCGCTCGCGCTAAATGCGCCAGTGCTAAGAGTCAAAAACTCTGACGCAACGCTCACGTGCAAAGTACGAGAGCGCTAGCGCTAAGTGCGCTAGCACCAAGAGTCAAAGACTCTAATGCAGTGCTCACGTGCAAAGCACGAGAGCGCTAGCGCTAAGTGCGCCAGTGCTAAAAGTCAAAAACTCTGAAGCAGCGCTCACATGCAAGGCACGAGAGCGCCAAGCGCTAGAACTAAATGTTCTCCACCGTTGGATCAAAAATCCAATGAAAATGATTAAAAATCATCAAATTACCAGAATAAAATTCTGTTGAGGAAATACTCCTCAAATCTTTCCAAATAAGAAAGATTGTGCTCTGTAAACTAGAGCACCGTTGGATCAAAGATCCAATGGTGATTAAAAATCACCAAGATACAGAATAAGTTCTGTATGGGAAAATATTTTCCCAATCTTGTTAAAAACAAGAAGATTGCCTTCTGTAAAACAGAAGCCCTGGATCAAAGATCCAACGATGAGAAACATCCCCAAATCAATCAGAGGAAGGATTTCCTTAACTGATTCAACAAATCAGCCTCCACTATATAAATGACCTAAGATTTCAAGTCTTGTACAGAGGAACCCCCCATAAACTTCAAAAAGAAAAAGAGAAGAGCAAGCTCTTAAAAGAAGAATTTCTTCAAGGTAAATAAAACAGAAAGATCAAAGCATCTCATAAAAAAGAAAAAATTAGTTCTTTTTCTAGATCATAGATCTACAAAGACAGAAGTCTTTCATAAGAATAGGAGAGATTGGAGCATCTTATCATAAAAAAAGGAGGGAGAAGAACTTAGTTCTCTTTAGATCACATATCTATAAAACAAAGACAAAGTCTTTCACAAAAACAAAAGAGATCATAGCATCTCCTATTAAAATAAGAACTTAGTTCTTAGATCCACGAGACAAAATCTCTTATAAACAAGAACTTAATTCTCAGAGCACAGAATTAATCAAGAGTGCTTTGCACTCATTGGGTAGCACTCAGTGCCAAGCGCACCACGTGTTCCTCACGTGGGCGCCACTTAATAAAGAGCGCTCTGCACTTATTGACTGGCGCTCAGCGCCAAGCGCGCCACGTGCTCCTCACGTGTGCGCTATCTTCATAACAAGCGCCTTAGCGCTCCAAGTCTGGCGTTTAGCGCCAAGAGCGCCGCGTGCTCCTCACGTGTGCGCAATTTCATAAGAAACGCCTTAACGCTTCAGGTCTGGCGTTTAGCGCCAGTCGCACCACGTGCTCCTCACGTGTGCGCTATTTCATAAGAAGCGTCCCAGCGCTCTAAGTCTGGGTGTAACAACTCCAATTTTAGTATACATAAAATTGATTTAAATTTGAAGTATACTTGGGGTATTTAATGTTGCTGTTATCACTTTAAGTATTTATTTCCCACAATAATTACAAGAAGGAGCTTGTAGCTCATTGGTAACACCTTGCACAGCTCAACCAAGCCACTAGAGTTCAAATCATATGCCCCATATTATTTTTTAATATTATTTTGTTTTAAATCCTTTGGAAGCCCAACAGTCCACACACCATAACTCCCAAAACTTGAACTAAACCTGAAAAACTAAAAATACCAGAGCCTTCACCTGACGACCCCCCACATTCTGGACTCAAGACTTGGCCTGACTCGGTCGTGTCGACTGGCGGACCGGCCGATTCGGGCCGGCGCCGCCGGTCGGACTCGGCCGAACGGCCGAGTCGACAACTACAAAGTTGTGTCTTTTCAGCTACCCAACCCCCCTGCACACTCTAATTAATTAGATCGATTCCAGAATGCCCATTAACGCCTAATTACTCCAATTTTTAATGAATTTTCTATGTTTTACATTTTTTTATTAAAACCCCTTCATCTACCCTAACCCTAGCCTACCCTATAAATACACCCCCTACCCTCTACCCTCTCACCCCAAAATCTTGAACCCACTCTCTCAAAAAATTTCCAAGCATTGTGTACTTTGAAAACAAGCTTGAGGTGAAGCTCCGACGAATTCCCGGCAGAATTTCCGGCGATCATTTTTGGAACTATCGGCGACGACGCTACACATCGGCGATCCCCCTAGTCCCCTCTCCCTCTATTGTGTAGTCTAAAACCCGTAAGTCTCTTTTCTATCTCTCTTTTCCATTCTCAAAATACGAAATTTCAAAACCCGACGGAATCGGAACAAATCCGATTTCTGATTCGGTTTTCTATAAAATTTCACTTCTCACTAATACAATCATACCTTAACTTCCTAATGTTGACTATTAAACACTAATCAAACAATTTGATCAAGTTTCGTCACATAAAATGAAAGCTATTTCAATTTATCGTATTTTTCACTTAAATACCACATTGTTTCAATCCTTCATTTAACCACATCAAACTTGCTACACATTTAAAGTAGATCATGAGGTAACGACCTACCTCCTCACACACTCATATGCAACACCTCCGAGAACCTAGAATACGAAAAAAACGAACATTTGCATATACTTAATAAAACCATTTCTAAAAGGATTTAGTTTTGATACATTTTTAAAGAAGTACCATTTATTATGAAAATACGATAAGTTGTGGACATCGGTCGTTTATCTAAACCTGACTTTATGGTGTCTAGGCTAGGCAAGTGAGAAATGTAACTTTAAAAGGCCCGTCTCACGATAATTCATGAGCAGATCCCTCCTTTCCTCGCTTGTACTTACCTGGCCACAATTTGCGGTGAAGAGGCGATTTGAGACATCTCACAACTTATCGTTTAGACCATTTAGAAATAGTCTAGTTGACTTAGCAGACCCTAGAACATAGAATACGGAAAATTGACATTTTTACAAATAAATACCACATACTTCATAAAACCGTTTTCTAAAGGATTTAGTATTTTACAATCTTTGCAAAGCGCCGCTACAACCCATTTTGGGGAACCCGTTCGGGATGGTGCGGTTTATCGCGCATTCTCGGGCTTAGTAGTGCGAGATTCAGATCTAAAATACGACATCATAAGAAAATGAGATTTTTAGAATATAAAATATTTATTAAAATTATTTTTGTATAAATATATGTATATTTATTATTAAAATATCTATTTTGTTATGATACACATATTCCACCTTTTTCTAAAAATTGCAAGAACAAATTTTACACTAACATACCATGAATTCCAAATAAATCAATATTATAAATAAATACCTTTAATTATGAATCTAGGATATTTTCACTAGAAATATCACAATATAAAATCCACATTCATTATAACTTTAAAGACGAATAATGAATACTTGAGGAGTATTTTGAAAAGTATATAAAAGTATTTTTACATAAAACCCCCTCAAGTTTTATAAATTACCCTAAGGACTCTAGCAATTATAGGTTTAAGAAATAATCAAGATTTCGATTTACATTTCTAATTGTCTGACTTGGGTTTGAGTCTGATTAATCTGACTTGAATATGATTCAAGTCAATCTACAATCTACAATCTTCAACATGAATTCATGAATCCAATTATCAATCTATACGACTTGACTGAACCGAACCATGGATATACATTCCATTTACATGGTTCTCTAGTTATTCCACTCACATGATTCTACGGTTATATCCGTTTACCGATATCATGGTTTCGGTCAGTCAATCTATAATACAATTTACAAGACAAACAATACAATCAAAACACTACGGGGTTTAAGGGGTAGATTGGTACGGAAGGTGTTAAAAGTGGCACGAGGCGGTAAGATTAAAACACCTAACCTATATTTCGTTGCTGTTGTACCGTGGCTTAACGGTTCCTTGTACATTCCGTTTGCCCTGGTCTCTAGCATATAGAGACCCCTCTCGTATACACTGGCAACCTTCTGTACCAAGCTATAAACAACAGCGTTAACACGACATTACTACAAGATAATACAACTTTAAAAGATACCTTCTTATTCTGTCTATTATACTTTCCTCTTATCTTTGGGACTTACCGAGCGACCTGTTCGCTGACGACATTCTATTCTTTCTTCTTTGAATGTCGTCAGGTGGTTTGAACCCGGCAGAGATCGAGCCATCTGCAGAAGACATGGAGCAGTTTGCTGAAGAACCAGAGCTCAAGTTTCATTGTACATTTTCCATTCAGTACTTTTCATTTCCTGTTATGCCATTGTTTAGGCATTGTTTTATTTCAGTTGTATTTCCTTTTCATGCATTGTACAAAAGAATGTTAATAAATAAAAGTTGTTGTTTTTATTATAACTTGTCTCTTGCGTATTTATTTTTATATTGCTTAGATACGTTTAGCGTATGTACTTCTGAGTATATACGTAGCGGACCAGTCGTGTCCCCTTCGCCGTATACCGGTAAGCGGGGCGTGACAGGTTTTGTTGGTGGCCCATGCAGATCTGAGCTGTATGAAACCCTATCATGCAGTTTTGTTCTGCGTGAACAACCTAAGCAATATAACACAAGAACCAGCAACTAAAACATTCTTTACAATCATGTTCCTTGAATCCCATCATTTCTTATTCTTTGAATCATATACTTTGAAACTGTCCTAACCCAAATTTTTCTTCAAGGTTATGGATTCTCCGAACAACACCAGCACCAATGTCAACAACACACATCCACCTCCACTACTAATCGTTCCTGTTCTTCCTGCGCCACCCACCGAGCAAACAGTGCTACTTAAGGCGATCCGCAGCCTTCTTGAAGGACAGCAACAACTCCTGAACCGTCCCGAGACTGACGCACCTGGGGTAAAGCAATTCAGGGATTTACATCCCAAGCAGTTCTCCGGAAAGGGAAGCCCACTTGAAATTGAGGAATGGGCACAAAGTATAGAGGATGATCTGGCGGCAGCACAAGTGCCAAACATAGCTTGGGTCCGTGTGGCGAAACTGCAGCTCACGGACAATGCTCGCAACTGGTGGAAAGCGGAAGAAAGCCGTCTTGTACAGCCTATTGAATGGAAGACTTTTCACGAGAAGTTCGATGCGAAGTACTTCCCTGTGACTGCCAGGTTTGCTATGGAGTAGCAGTTCATTCATCTACAACAAGGTTCGGTGTGGGACAAGTCAGTAGATGAGAACGACACTGAATTCACCATGCTAAGCCGGTAAGATATGTCACAATAGTTCAATTTTTTTAAATATCACATACCACACAGCTAACACAATCTTTAAACAGATTCGCAGCACACTTGATACCGACGGACGAGATCAGAGCCCGTCGCTTTCAACAAGGTTTGGACACGGAAATCCAGGCTGCACTAGCCACAGGGAAATTTCCAACTCATGAGGAAGCTCTGGAAGCTGCCCGCAGTTATGAGGCAGTGATAAAAGCAAGGGGCAGACCTCAGTCCGATGGAATTAAGCGCCCTGCCAACCAGATAGCAGGAGGAGCCTCGTCCAGGCCACCTTTTGTGCCAAGGCGACCCGGAGTACCGAACCATCGTCCCAGCCCAGCCTTTTGTACCTACTGCAAGAGAGCCGGACATATGATGAAAGACTGCCGGCGAGCCAACCGTCTTTGCTTAGTCTGCGGCTCAGCTACTCATGATATTGATTCTTGTCCCCAAAGGCAAAACCCAGTTACTGCACCTAGGCCAGCAAACAATTACCCACAGTGCCCAGCCATCCAAGCCCTGCTCCAAGATTTGCACTACCTGCACCACCCAGAGGACCACAAGCGGCACCACCTCCTCGTCAGTTCCATCAAGCTCAAAGGAACGTTACGAGGAATGCTCCTCAGGCCAGGAGGAATGTATCAAGGCGCCAGGCTTTCACGATGTCCGTAGAAGAAGCTGAGGCCACTGGCCAAGTCATCACTGGTAAACTTTTCTTCTCAAACTTTTCTTTCAGACTTGTTTATCTACACACTTTCCCTATATCTAAAACATATCCCACATACCTTAGGTACAATTTTAGTAGCCTTACTACCTGCACTAGCACTGTTTGATACGGGAGCATCCCACTGCTTTATGTTGCAACGGTTCGTCCGAACCCATGCGATTCCAATCTCACCGCTTGTATCCAGCTGGAATGTCAGTTCAGGAAATGGTGTTCTAAAGGAAACTATGGGATACAGCTTGTGTCCGGTCGTCGTCTGCAGCAGAGAGTTTTATGCTGATTTCAAAGTTGTAAGTGCACGGCGGCGCCCCGGCCGTCAATCCGACGGCCAAATGCGGAAACGGTGATAAACTTTAATTTTGCGAACTTTGCAAACCGGCACCACCGCGCACTAAACCCCGGATCGGGCCATTAAACTATATCTAGCTAACTACAAGATGAGAAGAGATATACCGAGTGATCCGAGTCCTCCGGTCTTCTCGTCGTCATCCCGATCTCTCGCGGAAACTCCGGTCGTCGCCTCTTCGCCGGAAGGGCACCACATCGCCTGCATTTTTTACGGGCTCCCAACTCAATACCGAGGCAATTCGGGCATGAAGCCGGCAAGTCGACATGCCCAAGATATGCTGTAGAATGTGTAGTGTAGAGGCTATGTCTCACTTTGGGGTTATGTTGCCTTGATGGAGGAATCAAGATGATATGAACTTGGGGATTTTTGTGGCAATGGAAAAATGATATGAATGATAATTTTTCCCACACCAAATGAAAACCTCTCATTTTCCCCCTCTCCAAAAAATGTGGCCGGCCAATCTCTAATGGGAAATGGTTGAGGGAATGGAACATAATACCAAGGGAGGTGAGTGTAGGAGAATAGAAGAGGTGACCACATCCAAAGACAAGAAAACATCAACCATGCTTACACCTCCAATCACATAAATACACCATCATGAAAGAATAAGATGCATATCCTATCATAATCAACACAATTGCAAGAAACCCCCTCCACAAATGTTATTTGCACAATTGCAAATAACCCCCTCCATCGGAAAAGTCCGGCCGGGAAAGAACAAAGAAAAACCGGCCGGAACGGAAAGCAAACTGGCAACTCCAGAAAACTGGTCCCGTAATAAATTACAGGAAAACCCCGATACTGTGCATACACACCTGCATCTGTATTCCGTCCGGATACAAATGCAAAGAGACAAAATCTACACTGTACTAAACTAGGATCCGGCTTAAACCAAAGCCGGCTAGTAAAGTTCGTCCGATCTTGATCCGTGCAATACCGCACGAATCTGATCGAACCCTGCCATATAACTATACGGCCTCTAGAACAAACCGTCCGATCCTGATCCGTGCAATACCGCACGTATCTGATCGGACCCTGCCATATCTCCATACGGCCTCTACAGCGTTTCGCCCGAAAGCTGAGTAACTGAAAGTGTGGTGGACTCTAAAGACTCGTCAATACTATGGCTGTGGATTTAACCACTAGCACGTCAGAGACATAAGCCAATACGTAACGGGCCACCAGCTATTGACCAAAAGGGACGTCGATGAGCGAACTCATCCTGACACCCTACTGAGCCTGTCAGTGACAATATCCGTACAGTCCGGTCCGTTCGTCTATGAGCATCGCATGTCGGGCCTAGGGGGTGGGTAAAAGTCAGACCCCCAAAAGCGGTACAAGTCGTGTCGGAGTGTAGCCCAGAACACCCTGAGATACTACTGGAATACCTACCAGTAAATCTCCTGCCTTGGCCAAGGACTTCGTGTAATGGCTCTCCTAGACACAGCGCGACCTCACCCCCAATACCGGGAGAGACGAACCCCCGAAGATCCGCTCACTGCCTCCATGTGGCTCGGGACTGTACCCAACTAAAACCTGTTTGCACGACTCCTTTGAGCCGTGGTAGGGTAGTAATCAAAGTACAGTGGGAACTCACACGAGACAAATGACGATCCCCAGGTCGATGAACTAACCTGTACACATGTCACCAGGGAACTGCTATCTGACGTCAGGTATAAGACCAACTAGCATGTTCCCGGCGAGTCCTGTCAGGTGTACTCATAACCCAATGAGCACCTGTATACATCTTAGGTGATCCAACTGACACCAGTGGCTTGTGAGACCGGCCACCGCCCCTCGTCGGGGTCTCGACTGTATACACTAGTCTACTCTGGAGAATCGATGCCCTGTCTCGAAACTCCCACGACTAGGGACTTTTTAAGGATATGCTTGTAGACCCCAGCTCTCACGTATATGATCGCCCTCATACTGCCGGCAGTCAAGCAAGAATCCTAGGGGCTCTATCAACGTGCAATAGTGACCTGTCAGGTCACCTAAAGCAGTACACGATGATAAAGGTAAACCAGATAGCATACTATCATCTCGAGTAAGACTGTCGTACCGGGATAGGTCCTCCCTCAATCATTGCAATCACGTGCCTGTGATCCAATAATTGACTCTGAGGGCATTATCTCCAACAATCTCCCACTTGCACTCAAGGCTAATTATTGCGATGTCGCATACTCACAGCCCGTGTGATACCGAACACCCAACTCCTCTTCAAGTCAGTCTCACAAAGCTCGTTTGCGAGACTATTGCGTTCGAGGAATAGCCTCAGCGAGTGGATCCGCTCTGAAGTTTCCTTCTATGTCTCTCCCTATATCTCAAGTTCGCGGAGAAAGCCATCTCCCGAAATGAGCAATACCTGTCTTAGAGTGTCTGGATGTCTGATGGGACCGAGCTCATAAATGAACTCCAAATCCAAACTTCTTAGACTGTATCGTCAACTGAACTTAATCAGTATCCTGCGCCATGCCACCCTCAGTATTTCCTTGGACCACCTGTCCAAAATACTGCCCCTCGTCAGAAGGAAAACTATAACTCTGACAACCTCCTTGTCGTCCATGTCACCTTGGAAGCCTGGAATGATAACTGTCTCTCAAATGAGGCTGTCGTTATCATATCCCTAGAACATCCACTTATGTTCTAAAACTGCTTCCGACTGTTTCTCCAGGATTGGATCAATGTCAACTTATTGCATCTAGTGCAAGAACAACATCTGGTGTGGTACTTGACATCTCATGATTGACTCAATTGCCTAAGCAAGTGATCTGCCAATCATGCATATCCCTCTCTACTTTAGTCTGTAAGACACCTTTAGAGAGGGTGACTCCATTACCTGCAGGTACATTACCATGCCAGGAGTCGTCCATTCTAAATACTCTTAGAATGCTGTCTAAGTACCCTGATTGAGAAACCATCCAAATCTAGATCTAAAACCATAGATCCAGTAACCAGAATGTTTGATATAATATCCAAGTCCTATGTGGAGAAACCACTGTGTGATGACCAAAATATAACCGATCGTAGTATAGGAGTTTCTTTTCCTACTTTGTGTATGTCATCCAAATACCAGGACATCACACCCTATTACCTTCTCAACAGATCCATCCTTTTATTCTGATGAAGTCAAACCTATGACTGTCACATCAGAAATAGATGATCTATCTCCGCTATATCTGCTTTAGTCTATAAATAGACATAAGCCACCTGTCCACCAATGCTTCCGCTGCCCCCACTGACTACGACAACCCTCTGGCAGAGTCATATAGATGTGCACTTCTAAAGCTAGTTTAGAACGACGCTATATTCATCCTCCTGCCGGGTCTCGCAGCCTGGAACAACAACAATGGCAAGTGTGGGTAAACAAGAACTTCTCTGTCACCGTCCTTGAGGCTACCGGAGTACCTCTCGGGTGCCTGAAGTTACCCACCTTATCTGCGGAGTGGCCAATGGAATGTCAAATCAGATTGAATCTTTAGGTTCCTTATCAAATCTTCAGTAATCGTTTGCGGTTCTGGAATCGCTTCCAGTTCTACCATACTCCCACTACTGTTTTCTGAAAAATAACCATTTCTTTTAAAATGTGGCGAGTTAAGAACAATATCACTATTGATCTTCCAGATGGTAGAAAATCAACCCTCGTCATAGCCTGGGTCAACCCACAAACAGCCATTACAGAAACGTGCCTTGAGTTATCCAGAGTCTGGTTTTAATCATAAGCCGGACAACTCCCCGTACCTTAACAATGTTAAGATATGAACTGTACTATATCCAATATAGAACCAGAGGCACTGATTTAATTGAACCAGATTCAAATCATGCAGCTGTCTCCAGTGCATGTCAACTAAATGGAGAGAGGCCGATCAGCGTTACTCAACTTAGGAATGCTTCCAATTATGAGTAACCTGAAAGAGAAGCAATTTCTCTTTATCATTACTATTAACTGAATACCATACACAAGTATCTACATCTTCGATTACTTCGAAGAATCCCGACACTTGCTATACCTGGTTCTCTACTCTATTCAAATACCTATAACTCCTCAAAACTTAGACCCTGTGTTTCTACGAAACACATGTCTAAGAACTAGAGAAGTTAAAAGTAAACAGAATATAGTATGAGGACCAACCCCTCTGTCCTAATGGACACTGGACAACATACAATACTCTGTGTAAGTCCGCTGAGTCTAACAACTCTTTCACTGTGTGTCGTAGGTTGAAAACTGTACTTATGGTTAAGAAGAATTACACCGCTGTTTAATGCTCCTTACCTAACCATCCACTGATATAGGTAAATGTCATCGACATAATATCAAAAGGTATATCTCACTCTATGAAAATAGACGTACAGATATATCAATTTGAAATTGGTGCACAACAGCGGATATTCAAAACCAAACATTTGCCGACCGGCAAACAGCCCAGGTGATCTCCTCAAATATCACCGATTACAACAAATCCTGATATAATGAGGATGATCACCCAATTCCCAATAACTTACTCCCACTCATCATCTGTAAAACCATACAGATGTGAGAATCAAACCTGGTAAATACATACCCAGGAGCAAGTGTCTAATCGGGAAATCGGTTTTCTTTTAACAGTACACAGTTGAACTGAAACATTGAAATGTTTCGATGGGGTATCCTGGTATTCTTAGTAATGCCTCTACCATTATCCAGATTCACAACTATAACCGTATAATTCTTTGCCACCTCTCCAAATCCCTTTATATGTCTTTAGTCATTACCTTCTGCACACCCCTTAGGCCAGATGGTTTTCTTCCTTCCCTACCGTTCGGCATCAGCCTATGGTTTGGAAGAAGACTATCCAATAAGCATAATGGGTGTACTGTCCTAGTCCTAGGAGCACTCGCAATGCGAGAGAAGGTGAAGATAAAAGACAACCGAATAAACCTTATTCCTATTTCTCCTGAACCAGAATCCATCCCCGAACTGGAACAAGTTCCTTTCGAGTTCGTATATAACCATACGATGGAATATCCAAATAACTGTGGATCTTCGTAGTGATACGGAGTGTCCTGGAGAAATACAAAGGTGATGTGGGAGTGGTAATGAAATACATGATTTGGTCGTGAATATCAGTCGCAATTTACTTTGCCCTTCTTCTAATCCCTTGCTTTGTCTAAACTTAATACCTTCTGTACACCGTTTAGGCTAATTGGCTTTCTTCATTCCCTACCAGTCGGCACCTGCCTATAGTTTGGAGGAAGACTATCCAATTTGCGTAATAGGTGTACTACTCCTAAACCAATGAGTACTCGCAACCTGAGAGAAGGCAAAAGGAAAAGACAACTGAATAATCCTATTCGTTTTCTCCAGAACCGGAAACCATCCTCGAATTCCTTCGAGTTCGTATCTAACCATACGATGGCTTTGTCCAATGGAAGTGGACGTTCGTAGTAATACGGGGTGTCCTGGAGAAAAGGGTAAAAGTAGGAGTGGCAATGAGGTCTGCAACTCTGACAATCCAAAAGCCAGTGTAAAGAAGTTTCGGTTAACTTGGTCTCTGAGTCATAGTCTTAGGGTCGGGTCAATGGTCGCTGCCAAGAGAGAGAGAAAAGAAACACTCAGGGTGCACTCTAACCTAGATCAGAATGGTTACCAATTTATCTAATCTGGAAACCTCCCACTGTACCTCAAATTCTCCTCCAAACCTGAAAGAAGAATTAGTCGGGGTCACCCGAGGAGTAAACCAACTCATCAGTAGGAATCGGGATCCAACTATCATCGCATGATAACGTGACGGAATCCGCTCACGCTATAACACTCCAGAAGGTATGCGCATATCTGGCAAGTTTCAGTTCTTTTGAAACTCCCGATGTGGATTTTTACCCCATGCTCTTATGATCTTGACTTTGGCCAACATATCATAAGTCACATGTCAAGTTCTACCCGTCATTCTCCAGGTTAGTTTGAATCCACCCGTACCTACCCTTGACTTTGGCCAAAATGGCAGTACGACTGTCCCAAACCAACGCATCTATCTATGCTGCATATGAATAACCAACAGCTACCAAACACTGTGCCTTGACTTTGGCCAACATACACAGCTTGAATACTATTGACTATCCATATGAAACGACGGAGGGCTACGAATGGTTTCTGGCGAAAACCTTTAACGTAATGAACTTGATATCGTTGAAGAAACGGATAGCTTTTTAGAAAATATAGTGACGAAAACCTTTACTAAAGAGGTCACTCCCGGTGAAGGGATCTCGGCTCTTTCCCCGTAGAATGGGGTGCAGGATATTCCAACTGAATACCATGATGCAAAGCAAAAGTAATCGGCTATAGTGAAGTTAATGCCCTGACGCAAACTTCTGTCCAAGGGGTCACTCCCGGTGAAGGGATGTCGGCCCTTTCCTCGTCGACTGAGGAGCAGGATATTCCAAATGAATACCACGATGCAAAACAAAAGTGAACGTCCTTGCAGTAACAGCTTTTTGAAAAGTGTTCCAACAACATCAGATTAGGTTTGTTTAACTTGCATTGATCCGAATCAACGCAGTCCCATCAATGGATCACACCACAAAGAACGAAAATATACTGACGTACGTATATGCCATCTGCATTCGCCACTGGGTCCCGTCATCACGCGTTAGGTTAGCTAACTAACGGCAGAGCGGGGACTGGACTAGCGCGGATGAAAAACATATACAACATCTACTAATATATATACCAATATATAGTATTTCGCTCAAGGGTGAATAAAATGCAACATCACAGAAACGTACAGCATCACAGAACAATACAGATATCTGGGATCCCCGGGTTTCACAGAGCCACTACTGAAAAACCCGACGTTCCCCTGGTCGTGTGGATAGCCTGTGCAATGAAAACCTAGACCCCTACGGGCGCGGCAAGTCACCCGCCAAAACCTGAAGCGAGGCAGCCCCCTTTCAGCACCGTGAATGGACCACCCAGCACTTCACGGAATCCGGCAACTTGGGCACCCCTCCTGGGTCAACCTGTACCCCCTACGAGTGCGGCGAATAACCTGCCAATTCCAGACTGAAGCCCCCTCCGTCTCAATGCCCTGAGATGCTGTCCCGTTGCCTTCTAGAACCCGGCTATCCGTGCATCCCTCCGCGGGGTAACCCTAGTACAGAAAGTAAAATATACATACAACGGGTACATCGACCGCAACCAGGTCGTGCCCCAAAAGAATAATACAAACAGGCAGTGACGGCAGTCCACATGTCGGACGCTCGCCCCGCAATATCAAATGTACATAATACAACAACACTGTACTAGCATTGCATCCGGGCTATCCCCCATGACCGATCCGCAACATCACAGCAAAACACAGAACATCAACGTGAAAGTCATGTTCGCAAATCCGTCTAACCGGGCTATAGCAGTTAGACCGGATTTACCGATCGAGTGACATTAACGGTCGCAGATATAATGTAAATACTGTGAAAATAATGTGTTTAAAATATCCGATTGATCAAAAATTAACAAGTGGGCCCCAAAGCAATACTGTAGCACTCACAGAAAATCTGGGCCCAATATTAATATTCCAAAACCCCTAAAATAAGCCCAGAAGCCCACTGGAAAAATATGATGCAGTGAGGATACAAACGTGCGGCGGAACCGCGGCCCAAGGGGGGGTTTGGCCGCGGTTCCGCGCTCCAGGTGTCGACTCACTGTGTCGAACTTTTCCAGTATGCTTAGAATTTCTTGTATATCAGTTTTCTACAACCTGAAAAATTTTAGGAGACCAAAAAATTTCAACAGAAAACTGTCGTGAACTAAAATTGGGTTTTTGGAATTTTGGTCGATCGGAACTGAAAAATACATCAAACGAAGCTAGACGAAGTTAATGGCGAGGCTCTGATACCACTGTAAGTGCACGGCGGCGCCCCGGCTGTCAATCCGACGGCCAAATGCGGAAACGGTGATAAACTTTAATTTTGCGAACTTTGCAAACCGGCACCACCGCACACTAAACCCCGGATCGGGCCATTAAACTATATCTAGCTAACTACAAGATGAGAAGAGATATACCGAGTGATCCGAGTCCTCCAGTCTTCTCGTCGTCATCCCGATCTCTCGCGGAAACTCCGGTCGTCGCCTCTTCGCCGGAAGGGCACCACATCGCCTGCATCTTTTACGGGCTCCCACCTCAATACCGAGGCAACTCGGGCATGAAGCCGGCAAGTCGACATGCCCAAGATATGCTGTAGAATGTGTAGTGTAGAGGCTATGTCTCACTTTGGGGTTATGTTGCCTTGATGGAGGAATCAAGATGATATGAACTTGGGGATTTTTATGGCAATGGAAAAATGATATGAATGATAATTTTTCCCACACCAAATGAAAACCTCTCATTTTCCCCCTCTCCAAAAAATGTGGCCGGCCAATCTCTAATGGGAAATGGTGGAGGGAATGGAACATAATACCAAGGGAGGTGAGTGTAGGAGAATAGAAGAGGTGACCACATCCAAAGACAAGAAAACATCAACCATGCTTACACCTCCAATCACATAAATGCACCATCATGAAAGAATAAGATGCATATCCTATCATAATCAACACAATTGCAAGAAACCCCCTCCACAAATGTTATTTGCACAATTGCAAATAACCCCCTCCATCGGAAAAGTCCGGCCGGAAAGAACAAAGGAAAACCGGCCGGAACGGAAAGCAAACTGGCAACTCCAGAAAACTGGTCCCGTAATAAATTACAGGAAAACCCCGATACTGTGCATACACACCTGCATCTGTATTCCGTCCGGATACAAATGCAAAGAGACAAAATCTACACTGTACTAAACTAGGATCCGGCTTAAACCAAAGCCGGCTAGTAAAGTTCGTCCGATCCTGATCCGTGCAATACCGCACGAATCTGATCGAACCCTGCCATATAACTATACGGCCTCTAGAACAAACCGTCCGATCCTGATCCGTGCAATACCGCACGTATCTGATCGGACCCTGCCATATCTCCATACGGCCTCTACAGCGTTTCGCCCGAAAGCTGAGTAACTGAAAGTGTGGTGGACTCTAAAGACTCGTCAATACTATGGCTGTGGATTTAACCACTAGCACGTCAGAGGTATAAGCCAATACGTAACGGGCCACCAGCTATTGACCAAAAGGGACGTCGATGAGCGAACTCATCCTGACACCCTACTGAGCCTGTCAGTGACAATATCCGTACAGTCCGGTCCGTTCGTCTATGAGCATCGCATGTCGGGCCTAGGGGGTGGGTAAAAGTCAGACCCCCAAAAGCGGTACAAGTCGTGTCGGAGTGTAGCCCAGAACACCCTGAGATACTACTGGAATACCTACCAGTAAATCTCCTGCCTTGGCCAAGGACTTCGTGTAATGGCTCTCCTAGACACAGCGCGACCTCACCCCCAATACCGGGAGAGACGAACCCCCGAAGATCCGCTCACTGCCTCCATGTGGCTCGGGACTGTACCCAACTAAAACCTGTTTGCACGACTCCTTTGAGCCGTGGTAGGGTAGTAATCAAAGTACAGTAGGAACTCACACGAGACAAATGACGATCCCCAGGTCGATGAACTAACCTGTACACATGTCACCAGGGAACTGCTATCTGACGTCAGGTATAAGACCAACTAGCATGTTCCCGGCGAGTCCTGTCCGGTGTACTCATAACCCAATGAGCACCTGTATACATCTTAGGTGATCCAACTGACACCAGTGGCTTGTGAGACCGGCCACCGCCCCTCGTCGGGGTCTCGACTGTATACACTAGTCTACTCTGGAGAATTGATGCCCTGTCTCGAAACTCCCACGACTAGGGACTTTTTAAGGATATGCTTGTAGACCCCAGCTCTCACGTATATGATCGCCCTCATACTGCCGGCAGTCAAGCAAGAATCCTAGGGGCTCTATCAACGTGCAATAGCGACCTGTCAGGTCACCTAAAGCAGTACACGATGATAAAGGTAAACCAGATAGCATACTATCATCTCGAGTAAGACTGTCGTACCGGGATAGGTCCTCCCTTAATCATTGCAATCACGTGCCTGTGATCCAATAATTGACTCTGAGGGCACTATCTCCAACAAAAGTGCTGGACATACTGAACTTCGATGTGGTTCTAGGAATGGATTGGCTTGGAACTTTTTATGCTACCATCGACTGTCGTCAAAGGAGGGTAGTATTCAAGATTCCATACCATCCGGTCTTCTATTTCAAAAGCGGAGACCGTACCCTGAACCCAAGTACCTACAAAGCGAAGCTAAGAGAAGCAGTAGTTGCAGCAGCTTAAGCAGAGAAAGAATAAAGACCAGAGGTAGTTCGAGAGTTCGACGATTTATTTCCTGACGATATATCAGATTTGCCTCCCGATCGAGCTCTTGAATTCAGTATTGATTTAGTACCAGGAGCACAACCGGTGATCAAAGCACTTTATAGATTAAGTCTGGAAGGTTTGAAGGAAGTCCGAACACAGTTAGACGAATTATTGGCGAAAGGATGGATTCGTCCCAGCACTTCAAGTTGGGGAGCACCGGTACAACTTGTGAAGAAGAAGGAAGGTTCATACAAAATGTGCATCGATTATAGAGCCTTAAACGAAGACACTATAAAGAACAAGTATCCACTTCCGCGCATCGATGATTTATTCGATCAGCTAAGTGGATCTTGTGTTTTCTCTAAATTGGATCTTCGTTCAGGTTATCATCAGGTGAAGGTCAAGGAAGCTGATTCCATTTCTAGTGATTCCATTTGGAGCGACCAATGCACCAGCAATATTCATGAACCTAATGAATCAAGCTTTTCAGGAGTACTTAGACAGGTTTGTTGTCATCTTCATCGACGACATCCTGGTGTATTCTAAGAGTCGGAAAGAGCATGCAGAGCACCTACGAATTGTCCTGAAAACTCTTTGACAACATAAGCTCTATGCCAAGTACAACAAGCGCGAGTTTTGGCTAAAGCAAGTTGGTTTTCTTGGACATATCGTATCAGGAGAACGAATCTCTGTGGATCCAGTGAAAGTTGCTGCAGTTAGCGAATTGCCTACACCAAAGTCAGTGAAGGACATTCGAAGTTTCTTGGGTTTAGCTGGATATTACGGAAGGTTCATTGAAGGATTTTCGAAGATAGCAACACCCTTGACCAAGCTCACACGTAAAGATGAGGAATTTGTGTGGTCAGAAGCATGCGAACAAGCTTTCGTAGAACTCAAGTCAAGTTTGGCATCTGCACCTATTCTCGTAATATCGGATCAATCTGGAGGATTCGAAGTGCATTGTGATGCATCCGGTAAGGGACTAGGATGTGCTCTACATCAGCACTGTAAGGTTGTGGCTTATGCTTCGAGACAATTGAAGACTCATGAATGCAATTAACCGACGCATTATCTGGAGTTGGAAGCCGTCATCTTTGCTCTCAAGATTTGGTGCCATTATCTACTTGGTGAACGAGTGAACATCTACACAGATTATAAAAGTCTGAATTACGTGTTTACTCAGAAGGAGTTGAATATGCGGCAGAGAAGATGGTTAGAACTCATGGCGGACTTTGACATCAACTTGCAATATCACCCAGGGAAGGTGAACGTAGTACCTGATACTCTTAGTCGCCAACCATTAGCAATGAATCTCACCGCTCAGTGGAAACTTCAACAAGACTTGAATCAGATGGAGATTGAAGTAGTCATGCCAGGTAACACTTCAAGTTTGATGAATTTACAAGTTCAATCAACCATTGTCAATCAGATCAAGGCAGCTCAAGCAAGTGATGCTAAGTTGCAAAAGATCAGAGAACAAGTGGAAAATGGACTCAGAACAGACTTCATCATCCATGAAGACGGATCTTTGAGATACGGCAGCAGATTGTGTGTACCAAAATGTCCTATCCGGGAAGAGTTAATGAAAGAAGCCCATAGCTCTCCCTACTCAGTACACCCTAGAGGTACCAAAATATACAAAGATCTACGTCAGAATTATTGGTGGCGTGGAATGAAGCGTGAAGTAGCCAGAAGCGTAGCAAAATGCTTGGTGTGTCAGCAAGTAAAGGCTGAACATCACAGGACAGCTGGACTACTTCAACCGTTACCAATCCCAGAGTGGAAGTGGCAACACATCACGAAGGATTTTGTGACTGCTCTTCCTCGCAGCACAAAGGGTAACGATGCTATATGGGTCATTGTGGATCGACTCACAAAGTCGGCTCACTTCATCCCATTTCGAGTTGGCCAATCAACTGAGACACTAACAAAGAAGTACATGGAGGTAATAATCTATTTAAGATTTAAACTCTTCATAATGTACTATCTCTGACACCCATGAACTCATACAAGAAATTGTGAGACTTCATGGAGTACCGGTCTGCATTGTCTCCGATCGTGACACCAGGTTCCGATCGCAATTTTGGCAGAGTCTGCAAGCAAGCTTGAGAACAAGTCTGAACTTCAGCACGGCTTATCATCCACAAACGGATGGTCAGTCGGAATGAACTATTCAGATCTTGGAGGATATGCTCAGAGCGTGTATGCTAGACTTCAAAGGATCGTGGGAAGATCACCTGCATCTTGTGGAGTTCGCGTACAATAACAGCTACCAAGCAAGCATAGGAATGGCACCTTTTGCGGTATTGTATGGAAGGAAGTGTCGATCACCATTAAGTTGGGACGACATCGGAGATAGAGAACTTCTTGGACCAGAGATGATAGTAGCGACCGTTGATGTGGTTCGTACTATCAGGGAAAGGATGCGCATAGCCCAAGATCGACAGAAACACTCGGCTAATGCGAAGTGACGACACTTGGAGTTCCAGCCAGGAGATCACGTATTCTTGAAGATATCTCCGAACCGCGGAGTGATCCAATTTGGAAGACGGGGTAAATTAAGTCCGAGATATATTGGACCGTTCGACATACTCGAACGAGTCGGTGAAGTGGCATACCGCTTAGCGCTTCCACCCTCATTGGAAGGAGTGCATGATGTGTTCCACATATCCCAACTCAGAAAGTATGTGAGTGACCCCAGCCATGTTCTTGATCATTCCGAGCTCACTATACAGCCCGACTTGTCTTGTGAGCAACAGCCTGTAGAGATCCTGGACAGGAAAGTGAAGACACTTCGGAACAAGAAAGTTAACTTAGTCCGAGTAATGTGGCGGAAAGACACTCCAGGAGAGTCCACTTGGGAAAGGGAAGATGAAATGCGTGCAAGATATCCTCACCTCTTTGTAAACTAGTCCTCAAATAAAAGTTGTAAATTTCGGGGACGAAATTTTTTTAAGGAGGGTAGACTGTAACAACTCCAATTTTAGTATACATAAAATTGATTTAAATTTGAAGTATACTTGGGGTATTTAATGTTGCTATTACCAATTTAAGTATTTATTTCCCACAATAATTACAAGAAGGAGCTTGTAGCTCATTGGTAACACCTTGCATTGCTGAACTAAGCCACCAGAGTTAAAATCCCCTGCCCCACATTATTTTTTAATATTATTTTGTTTTAAATCCTTTGGAAGCCCAACAGTCCACACACCATAACTCCCAAAATTTGAACTAAACCTGAAAAACTAAAAAAAACAGAGCCTTCACCTGACGACCCCCTCACATTCTGGACTCACGACTCAGCCTGACTCGGCCGAGTCGGCCGGAGGACTGGCCGACTCAGGCCAGCGCCGCCGGCAGGACTCGGCCGGATGGCCGAGTCGACAACTACAAAGGGTTGTCTTTTCAGCTACCCAACCCCCTGCACACTCAAATTTATTGGATCGGTTCCAGAATACCCATTAACACCTAATTACTCCAATTTTTAATGAATTTTCTATACTTTTACGTTTTTTTTATTAAAAACCCTTCATCTACCCTAACCCTAGCCTACCCTATAAATACACCCCCTACCCTCTACCCTCTCACCCCAAAATCTTGAGCCCACTCTCTCAAAAAATTTCCAAGCATCGTGTACTTTGAAAACAAGCTCGAGGCGAAGCTCCGATGAATTCCCGGCGGAATTTCCGGCGATCATTTTTGGAATTACCGGCAACGCCGCTACACATCGGCGATCCCCCTAGTCCCCTCTCCCTCTATTGTGTACTCTAAAACCCATAAGTCCCTTTTCTATCTCTCTTTTCCATTCCCAAAATACGAAATTTCAAAACCCGGCGGAATCGGAACAAATCCGATTTTCGATTCAGTTTTCTATAAAATTTCACTTCTCACTAATACAATCATACCTAAACTTCCTAATGTTGACTATTAAACACTAATCAAATAATTTGATCAAGTTTCGTCACATGAAATGATAGCTATTTCAATTTATCGTATTTTTCACTTAAATACCACATTGTTTCAATCTTTTATTTAACCCTATCAAACTTGCTACATATTTAAAGTAGATCACGAGGTAACGATCTACCTCCTCACACACTCATATGCAACACCCCCGAGAACCTAGAATACGAAAAAAACGAACATTTGCATATACTTAATAAAACCATTTCTAAAAGGATTTAGTTTTGATACATTTTTAAAGAAGTACCATTTATTATGAAAATACGATAAGTTATGGACATCGGTCGTTTATCTAAACCTGACTTTGCGGTGTCTAGGCTAGGCAAGTGAGAAAGGTAACTTTAAAAGGCCCGTCTCACGATAATTCATGAGCGGATCCCTCCTTTTCTCGCTTGTACTTACCTGGCCACAATTAGCGGTGAAGATGCGATTTGAGGCATCTC
This sequence comes from Agapanthus africanus, assembly GCA_030015575.1. Lineage (NCBI taxonomy): Eukaryota > Viridiplantae > Streptophyta > Magnoliopsida > Asparagales > Amaryllidaceae > Agapanthus > Agapanthus africanus. The sequence continues at coordinate 318,209,407 of JASDDO010000019.1, forward strand.
ACAACTTGTCGTCTAGACCATTTAGAAATATTCTAGTTGACTTAGGAGACCCTAGAACATAGAATACGGAAAATTGATATTTTTACAAATAAATACCAGTTACTTCATAAAACCGTTTTCTAAAGGATTTAGTATTTTACAATCTTTGCAAAACGCCGCTACATCCCATTTTGGAAAACCCGTTCGGGATGGTGCAGTTTATCGTACATCCTCGGGATTAGTAGTGTGAGATTCAGACCTCCGCAAGGAGCATTCGGTCTCGAAAGATTTAAAATACAATATCTTAAGAAAATGAGATTTTTAGAATATAAAATATTTATTAAAATTATTTTTGTATAAATATATGTATATTTATCATTAAAATATCTATTTTGTTATGATACAAATATTCCACCTTTTTCTAAAAATCATAAGAACAAATTTTACACTAACATACCATGAATTCCAAATAAATCAATATTATAAATAAATACCTTTAATTATGAATCTAGGATATTTCCACTAGAAATATCATAATATAAAATCCACATTCAATATAACTCTAAAGACGAATAATGAATACTTGAGGAGTATTTTGAAATGTATATAAAAGTATTTTTACATAAACCCCCTCAAGTTTTATAAATTACCCTAAGGACCCTAGCAATTATAGGTTTAAAAAATAATCAAGATTTCGATTTACATTTCTAATTGTCTGACTTGGGTTTGAGTCTGATTAATCTGACTTGAATATGATTCAAATCAATTTACAATCTACAATCTTCAACATGAATCCATGAATCCAATTATCAATCTATACGACTTGACTGAACCGAACCATGGATATACATTCCATTTACATGGTTCTCTAGTTATTCCACTCACATGATTCTACGGTTATATCCGTTTACCGATATCATGGTTTCGGTCAGTCAATCTATAATACAATTTACAAGATAAACAATACAATCAAAACACTACGGGGTTTAAGGGGTAGATTGGTGCGGAAGGTGTTAAAAGTGGCACGAGGCGGTAAGATTAAGACACCTAACCTATATTCCGTTGCTGTTGTACCGTGGCTTAACGGTTCCGTGGCTTAACGGTTCCTTGTACATTCCGTTTGTCCTGGTCTCTAGCATATAGAGACCCCTCTCGTATACACTGGCATCCTTCTGTACCAAGCTACAAACAACAGCGTTAACACGACATTACTACAAGATAATACAATTTTAAAAGATACCTTCTTATTCTGTCTATTATACTTTCCTCTTATCTTTGGGACTTACCGAGCGACCTGTTCGCTGACGACATTCTATTCTTTCTTCTTTGAATGTCGTCAGGTGGTTTGGACCCGGCAGAGATCGAGCCATCTGCAGAAGACTTGGAGCAGTTTGCTGAAGAACCAGAGCTCTAGTTTCATTGTACATTTTCCATTCAGTATTATTCATTTCCAGTTATGCCATTGTTTAGGCATTGTTTTATTTCAGTTGTATTTCCTTTTCATGCATTGTACAAAAGAATGTTAATAAATAAAAGTTGTTGTTTTTATTATAACTTGTCTCTTGTGTATTTATTTTTATATTGCTTAGATACGCTTAGCGTATGTACTTCTGAGTATATACGTAGCGGACCAGTCGCGTCCCCTTCGCCGTATACCGGGAAGCGGGGCGTGACACTGGGGCTCAACGCCAAGTTCTCTGTACAGAAAGGCTCTGTACATAAGCCGCTCTGCGCTTTAAAGAGTATTCAACACTCAATAAAAGACAAAAGAAGAAAGGGTGTCAGAACCCAAAATTAATGCTCTGCATTATTGAACAAAAAAGGGCCTGAGCCCAAACAAATGCTAACATTTTATTCAAAAATGAATGGACTGAGTCCTAATAAGTGTTCAAACACTTTAACTGAATGGGCTGAGCTCAAGTAGGCCATAAATCCCCCAATTCAGATTAATTGAGCCCATGTGCTCCCAAATATTTTTAATTGGTCTTAGTCCTAAACCTGACTATAGATCATCCAACCAACATTGGTTCAAGAGTACATCTCTTCATTCCTCTGATATGTGTCGTTGTAATTCTTCAACGTTTTCAGAGAGGTGATGGGTCCCGACAACCAGACACTCCATGGACTATGATGTCCTTAAACTTATGGACCGCAACATTCCTAAACTAAACCCCACAGACTATGACGACTTTAAACTCCATGGATTATGATGTCCTTAAACTCCATGGACTATGATATCCTTAAACCCAATGGGCCGCAATGTCCCTAAAATAAAACGATAGAGTCCAAATATTCTTTCATTGGATCTAAATGATCCCAAAATCTTGTTGAGTAGATCTTAGTCTTAAATTAGACTAACGTATCCTCAACAAATGTTTAAGTCGATCTTCATCTCAATGAGAATAACGATCCTTAAACCCAAACCAAACACAAATCTAAGAAAATACGGATTTGGACTAATCCACGCCCTACGGACGACAACATAAATTAGTCTCCGTATACAATCCACGGGCAACCAAAAATAAAAATAAACACACACGACACGAAGTGACCATCTGGAGAAGAAGAAAGTTGTTACCGCGATGCGGTAGTGTAATTAACTGCAGGGGCTTGCGCCTGTAGGGAAGAGCATCCCCACAATCAAAAACCCCTCAAATGAGAGGGAATCTGACGAACTCTGCTACAACGGCCGCATCCGTCTAAACCTCTGATACACGGTGCCATAAATCAACTTGGCATTTTTGGAGAGGTGGACGGATAAAACCAAATAGTTTCTGCCCCCAAAATTCAGGTCGGACGTCCTAACGTCTCAGTTGCGTCTTTTCGGCGGCGAACAGATTCTGGCACGCCTGGTGGAACCTTTTCCTCTTTCCACTCCACACTTCGTGTGTCATGTTCACGAACGAATCGCGGTTTAATGTAGTTGCCCCTGAATTCGAGGTACTAAGACTTGGTGTCTTGCTCCTGATTGTTAGCTCTTTTTCGCGTGCGTGCGTTTTAAAATCAAAGTTAAGAATACTAAAATCAATAACGGTGTCGCTTGGTAGCAAGCCGGTTGAGTACGGGTCGGTCCACAGGGAGATGGATTCCTTTTCTTTATGTTCTAACGAGTTAATTCGATCAAGTCGGGTTTTGTTTTACGATCTAAGAATGAGATTAAATTGATTAAAAGTCTTGTTAGGGTTAGGATTAGGTTAGTTTGGAAAAGAGATTCTACCCACTGCTTTCAATGTCCTAGTGAAGAATATAGGTGTTAGGGTAATAGTCAACAAAGGGGATTAGCACGACTAGGAAGAAACTTAATTTCTTCCTTTTGGTCCTTGTCCGTCCTTTCTTAACTCTTAGCCCTAAGCTCTATTTAAATCAACCACAACCGGTCTAACTAGGGAATCACTGCTATCTTGTAGGATAGGGTGCCGTAGTGAGCGGTGTGTGGTTAATTTAAAGAGAGTTCTATTATAAAAATTATATGGGCAAAGAAAGGAGAGAGAGAGATTTACTTCTCTCAAACCTTCCCAATCCTAACCCTAACAAGTGAGGAATTACCCACTCATTAGGAAAGTTATGGTAAGATTCATTTTTATAATTTTAAAAGACTATCTAAGTTGCAGATAATAAAAGACAGATAAAAATTCAGGAATTAAATTTAGATAAAAGAATGCACGATAAAAAAATACCTTTATTAATGATCTCTTGACGATTACAAGGAAATTAAAATTTAATCTAGAAATTAAAAAGAGACATCTCAAAAAAGGCACCCAAAAGAGGCACACATTATTTGGCTTTGAGCCCTCCTATTTATAGATAGGAAAACCCTAGGTTTACATTCTGATCAACATTTGAAATTACAAGACTACCCTAAGAAATCCGAGTCAAAGCACCGACACCCCACCGACATGTGCACCAACACGTGCGTTGCACGGCCGCGGAACCACGGCAGAATAGCCTGTTTGGCCGCAGATCCGCGGCCGTTTGGTGGGCTCATGGGCCCAATTCTTTAGGGTTTCTTCAAGTTGCTTTTATCCTCTATTTTCTTCACTTGGTCTCACAGAATCTTTTCTACTTTCTTCCAGATTTCCAACAGTGCAGAATTATGTGGACTTTTACTGTAAGCTTCGTGTTGAAGTCTTGAATCTTGTACCGCCTTTGTGCATTGAACTGCCTAGTGATCTTCATTTGTTCCTTAAACTGGTAGGCGGCATCATACGGATTCATCTATTGTTGGTCGTAATCTCACATTTGTAGCGTCTTTTCATGAATTTCACGGTATTGTTCTGAGAACCTGTAACCTGCAACTATTTAGCAGATATGGATCAAAAGCACATATTTATTTATAATATGATTAAGAATGGGCGATATAATAATGCAAAATTCTGATGTGAACAAATACCCCCAAACTTATCTTTCGCTCGTCCCGAGCAAAGCCAATTTTATTCTCGAAAAATCCTAACCTCACTTTCATAGGGAATCGTGATTGCACTGAGCTCGTGCAACAAGCCGTTAAACCTCTAGGTGTCCCTAGTAGGAGGAGTGTTGTCTGCTGAGGGTTTTCAGCGGATACTACCCACAAAATCCGATCAATTTGGCCTGTTGACTTTCATTCTTCAATTCGGTGTTCTAGCAAGAAATTCTATTATCTTCAACTTAGAAATCATCAACCCATATTTTTCACACTCACTTATCATTTAACTTAAGATAGTATATGTTCTGCAAATTTATTAAGCTTTCAGCATCTTTTGAATTTTCCTTCTAAGGTTTCATCTCAACTTAGGATTTTTTATCATCTTTACTGAAGATATAAGCCCTATTTTTCATTCCTATTTCTCATTCAAACCCCAATCATATACCCCTGCGTGTGTGTATGTATCACCCCTACACTTGGAAATTCAATTCAAGCTATCATACTCTTGTCCATCATCTAAAGTACTTTTAATTGGTGAATTTAGATGAAATTGCTCACACATTCTTCATACGACCGTTAATACTTCTTGAGGTACTAGACGACCGATTACAAAATGTGTTCGCGCATTAAGACGTAATTCCTCATCTTGTAATACCTAAGGCTTAGCAGTGACTCCAAACCAGTTGGTCTAAGGCACTAGGTGATAAAACACCCTCGCTATATATTTTTTTATTTTACGCAGCCTTAAGCAATTACAAAATCAGTGTTCATTTTTTTTCTCTTTATTCACTACTTATACTTTTATTTTATTTTCCTTCATACTAAGGATTTTAGACAAGAGCATTTCAAGGTATCCTCTACTATTTCAAGTTTCAAGATGTGTGTTAGTGCATGTAGTAGGTATAAATTTTCAGGATTTAGACTAAAGTTTCAGAATTTATTTTTCAGACTTACACTTCAAATAAAAATTTCAATACTTTTCCCTTATTTTGACTTAGCCCAAGAACTGAACTCAAAATTTGCCTATTTCTAAATAAACTGCAATAACATATATTTTCTATAGTTAAACTTTAAGTAAGGTTATTTTTAGGGTTTTTAATTTACTAAGTTTAGGATCTAGTTTTTCCTAACTATTCAACCGTCATGTGAACTTAAGTCAAATATGGCCAAAATTGAACTTTTCAATTTTTATAATTTTTTAATTTTTTTTATTTTTATGGATTTTAAAATAAGTATGAAAATGCAAAAATATACACATGAATGTGAAGGAAGAAAGCTTACCGAGCATATCCCCAAACTTAAACTTGACAGTGTCTTCACTGTCAGGCTACACCAAGAGGGTCGAAATTGTCGGCACTCCCCTGTTTATTTTTTTTTTAAATTTTATTATTAACAAAAAAACAAAATGTATATACACAAAAGGCTCCCCCCCAAGCTTAAGTGAAACAGTGTTTCCATTGTTTAAGCGTTAAAGTTCAGAGTTAGGGGGGAGAAAAACACAGTATCAAGCTATACAAGGCCTTACACAGCCAAAGGTTAGCACCAACCATTCAAAAAATTTATGTTTATAATGGTGTGGTTGGTGAAAGAATGGAGTGTAGAGAAAAGAAAGGAGAAACACACGAGACCGTGTGGAGATAAAAGAAGTATACGGTCTCGGGTGAGGAGAAGAATGGCGGAAGGGAAAAAGAAATGGTGGTGGTTCGACTTCTTCAGGTGGAGGTTGATTAATCATAAAATCCGTGTCGTTTAGAAATGCGAGTTCAGCGGCGAAAATATCTTCAAAACTTTCATCGATGGTCCGATTGAACGTTTCAATGTCAATAAGTGTCGCGCCAGAATCCAACACACTTGATTTTTCAAAAATTATGAAGGTAGGATAGTCGTAAGGCTCATTTACCTTATTTTCAAAAGAGTCAAAATCAAGTTGTTTTTCTAGAATTATCGAACTCAAAATATCGGACTTTGATTCATTAACACTCGGTATCATTAAAGGAAGATTAGAAGAAGAACCAGAGAAAGTGGGAGAAAGAAGTGGAATACGAACTTGAGGGGGGAGATGGAGTGTATAAATTAGCACAATTTGTAATGACCGATGTGTAAAAAACGATTGTGCAAATCTATCAACCCACTGAGAAATGAGGTCAAATACCTCAAGATTCATGAGAAAACATGGGTACGTTGAACTTGATAAGCCAGATATTGAAAATGAAAGTGTAACGGTTTTTTGCAAAGTCGGAACAAGGATGGAGGGAAATGATTAAGAAAGGGTATCGGTTAAAGATTCAGGAGGGTGTGCGCAGTCAATGGAAGCTATAGAATGAATTGGAAAATCCAACTCCTCAAGTAAAACTGCTTCATTCTCAATAATTTTCTCAATACTCTCCTCAAAATTTAGCTTATCCATGCAATTTTCATCAAAATCAAGACGCATATGAAGTTCGGAAAAAACATTTAATGACTCGGGATGATGAATTGGAGAGAAAAACTCGGCCAAATCTGCGGGTTCATCATCCAAAATATTTCCTGCATCAATATTCTAGATCAAGTGAAAATTAAATTTCTCAGACACCTCATCAAAAGCATGGACATCAATTAATTCAGGTTCTAGAGTGGAGGTGTAGAGGTCAAAAGGATTGGGTGTGGGTTCACTCGAAAGGGACCCTTCACAATCTGGCAAATCAAACACTACAAAGACGCACAATTCATTAAACGTTTTATCCTCAACTGGTGAATCATTTTAGACACTTGATAAACATTCAAAACCAGAGTTGTGGGATTCAATTGGAAATGGGTAGGTTTGATTTGGAAGGGTGCACAGCTCACTCTTTCCACTCAAATTCTCAATCTGTCCTACCGCCTCATCATACATTGGAAAATTTAGAGCTAGTCGGAAACTAGCCACCGGGTCACTAGGTTGTATAAGGGCGACCATGGACGCATTCAAATCCATCATCTGTTGTCTTGACGCTACCATAAAATCTTCCAATAACTGTTCCAGACTAGACATGGGTTATGAAGGTGTTTCAGTAAAACATTCAAAGTTGTTTGGATACTGGAAACTCCCAAATGGCTGTGTAGAAGTAATGTCTAGGGAAGGTGCGAAAGTCGAGTAGGACTGGTAGGAATTGAATGGTTGGACAGGAGTAGGATCAACATTTGAATAAGAAGGTGAATGGAATTGTTGATCCAAAAAATTCGCAGTGGTGAAAGGAGTGAAAGATCGGTTACGAGATTGTTCAATATGTTCAGCAATAGACATGGGTTTCGGGGTTACAACAGAACTCGAAAAAGTAGTATCATCGTAAGAAGGTGGTGAAGGTTGAAATAGTTGATACAAGGTGGATTACGGAGTCCAACTGGATGCCCTAGACGCGTCTATTCGATGTTTCAAAGAAATTTTGGGCATGGAGGGGTCGTTAGAAATTCGTCCAAAATAAGAAGCATAGGAAGTAATGTTTGGTTTAGGGTACCAAAATTCGGCAAGAGTTTTGCGAAGTGGGGTACCCATGATGTGAGGAAAGAAAGGAAAGAATGTGATTTTTTTTTATTATTTTTTTTTAATTTTTTCCTTTTATAATTTTTTTATATATATATTTTTTAAAATTGTTTGTTTTTGGAGTTTTGAATTTTTTTTTTTGAAAGTGTTGAAAGAGTTTTTGCAAAAATTTATACGGAACTACGGCAAAATTTCAAACAACCACAGTTTAAACATGCACAATCAAACCTAGAGTTAAGGTCTCCTAAGTCAACTAGACTGCTCCTAACTGTTCCAAAGTGACAAGTTGTGAGATATCCCTCAAATCGCCTCTTCACCGCCAATTGTGGCCAGGTAAGGACAAATGAAGAAAAAAGGGTTCCGCTCACGAATCACCGTGAGACGGGCCTTTTAAAGTTACCTTTCTCACTTGTCTAGCCTAGGCACCAAAAAATCAGGTTTAGATAAATGACTGAATGCCCACAACCTTCCTTTGTCCTAATGAGCGCGACAGTCCTTAATTGGCTGAGTCTAGATATTTTTTAATTAACTCAAGGGTGATGCATATACTTTTAGTGATTTTTGGGGTCTTAGGAAGGGTAATGAAATCCTCACCCAATCTTGATTGGTGTTATAGCCCCTTAGATGTCTGTATTAATTATGCAAAGCAGTTAACACACCAAAAAATCTAAAACACTTGCAAAAAATTTTATTTGGCAGCGCAAAGAATTCTGCACAAAATTGATTTATTGGAGAGGGAGAAGAAATTTTGCGCAAAGAACCCTGCAGGAAAATTTTTTAGAGGAGTACAGAGCGTAGAAGAGAGGATAAAAATACTTACAGAGAATTTTGGGATCTGACGTCACTGGTTGACCGCGGTTCCGCGGTCAAACGCTTGAAACCGCCGCAGTTCCGCGGTGGTTCTGTTGGTTTGGATCTTCAAAATTTTCCTATTTGCTGTTATGGTTCTCCTCTGCCTGTTCAGATCCTCTGTTTGCTAATTTATTCACTGGATCTGCTCCAGATCTGAAACAGAGTTTGCTCCAAGCCTGCACACTTGCACAAAAACCTTTCAAAAAGAACAAGATGATTTTTATTTTTGTTTTATTTTGTTTTAAAATTTTTCAATTTTTATTAAAAAATTTTAAAATTTTTTTTTATTATTAACCCGAAATTACACAAAGAAAGAGACTACCGTCTCCCCGGCAACGGCGCCATTTGATTGGGAGAGTTTTTCGCGAGCGTGCTATTTTAAAATCAAAATTAAGAATATACAGCAATCAATAACGGTGTCGCTTGGTAGCTAGCCGGTTGAGTACGGGTCGGTCCACAGGGAGATAGATTCTTTTTCTTTATGTTCTAACGAGTTAATCCGATCAAGTCGGGTTTTGTTATACGATCTAAGAATGAGATTAAATTGATTAAAAGTCTTGTTAGGGTTAGGATTAGGTTAGTTTGGAAAAGGGACTCTACCCACTGCTTTCAATGCCCTAGTGAAGAATATAGGTGTTAGGGTAATAGTCAACAAAGGGGATTAGCACGACTAGGAAGAAACTTAGTTTCTTCCTTTTGGTCCTTTTCCGTCCTTTCTTAACTCTTAGCCCTAATCTCTATTTAAATCAACCACAACCGGTCTAACTAGGGAATCACCGCTATCTTGTAGGATAGGGTGCCGTAGTGAGCGGTGTGTGGTTAATTTAAATAGAGTCCTACTATAAAAATTATATGGGCAAAGAAAGGAGAGAGAGATTTACTTCTCTCAAAGCTTCCCAATCCTAACCCTAACAAGTGAGGAATTACTCACTCATTAGGGAAGTTATGATAAGATTCATTTTTATAATTTTAAAAAACTATCTAAGTTGCAGATAATAAAAGACATATAAAAATTCAGAAATTAAATTCAGATAAAAGAATGCACGATAAAAAAATACCTTTATTTATGACCTCTTGACGATTACAAGGAAATTAAAATTTAATCTAGAAATTAAAAAGAGACATCTCAAAAGAGGCACCCAAAAGAGGCACACATTATTTGGCTTTGAGCCCTCCTATTTATAGATAGGAAAATCCTAGGTTTACATTCTGATCCACATTTAAAATTACAAGACTACCCTAAGAAAGCCGGGTCAAAGTACCGACACCCCACCAACACGTGCACCAACACGTGCGTTGCACGGACGCGGAACCGCGGCAGAATAGCCTGTTTGGCCGCGGATCCGCGGCCGTTTGGTGGGCTCATGGGCCCAATTTTTTAGGGTTTCTTCAAGTTTCTTTTATCTTCTGTTTTCTTCGCTTGGTCTCTCAGAATCTTTTCTACTTTCTTCCAGATTTCCAACAGTGCAGAATTATGTGGACTTTTACCGTAAGATTCGCGTTGAAGTCTTGAATCTTGTATCGCCTTTGTGCATTGAACTGCCTACTGATCTTCATTTTTTCCTTGAACTGGTAGGCGGCATCATACGGATTCATCTATTGATGGTCGTAGTCTCACATTTGTAGTGTCTTTTTATGAATTTCACAGTATTGTTCTGAGAACCTGTAACCTGCAACTATTTAGCAGACATGGATCAAAAGCACCTATTTATTTCTAATATGATTAAGAATGGGCGATATAATAATGCTAAATTCTGATATGAACAGCTCCCATGCAAAGAAAACGGCTTCCAACTGCACTAGCTGCAACAACAACTCCCACTCCGTCCTCGCCGGAAGAGTGACTTATGGGGCCCAAGCAGCCTCCATCTTCGCCATGCCAGTGGAACAAGTGACTCAGGCCACCCCTGGACTGTTCTTCGGGACCATGCTCCCACCAACAAGCTTCAGCACCCCAATGCCATCGCAAGAAGCTCCAAAGAAGTCGGTCTTTGATCGGCTTGCAACTACCGCGGCCCCTCTCAACGGGTCATCCAAATCCAACGCCTCAGTCTTTAACGTACTGGGCCGAAACTCCAATGGGTTCATGAAGAAGCCCGCGATACCTGAGGGAGTTATCCCGAAACAGATAGTCATCCCTGTTCCAGTAAATGAAATCGTCAGAGAGGCTTCTCCTGCTAAGGGGTCGGTCTTCACAAGACTGGCCGTACCAACTCCCGCTCCAGGCGAAGTCACCAAAGCCGTTACCCCTGCTCAAAAGTCTACCTTCGACAGGTTGACTATTCCCTCTCAGCGGACGTCTGTCTTTAACAGGCTGGCGCCAACAACAGGCTCTCATCAGAACAGGGGGCATGGAAAAGCTGATCTAACAATTGCGGTGGTCCCGGCCGCTTGCCATGCTCGACGTCGCCACTGGCGCCGAGTGAGGAAAGCTGGGGGCAGCTCCCCCTCTGGACTTACCCTACCAGCTCCAATGGTGGAATTTGACGCCACTGTTCCAATTGGGAACAGCTTTGAACCACTCAGGAGGGTCCGTAAGAACTCTCCAACTGCTGTGTTGAAAAGATCTCCTCTACCTGTGGAGAACGTTATTAAAGCAAAACCGGAACATCCCTCTCAATGGCTGTCTTCAAAAATCCACAGGGTCTGGCGAAGAGTTCAAGACCCTGTGATCGACAAAGACTACTCCCGCCAACAGAAGAAAGTGAAAGTTCGGCAAGAGAAAGACCACCCCGTCGTACCACAGAAGGTATCTTTTATATGGATGCTCGCTGCAACAGCCCCCTCAACTTCGACCGCCCACAAAAGAAGAAAGCTGGAGAAAGTCCCCGTGTCTACGACCAAGCTCAGAGGCACTGAGTCCAAACGTCCTAAGTCTGGGGGCATGGTGGTGCACACCATATACATGGCTTCCGGGAAGGATGATAGCCGTATTTCTACAGGTCATCGACTACTCACCCGATCTGTGACAATAGCCCAGGAACAACAGCAAAAACTCCAGGAAATGCTAACGAAGATAGCCGCGCTCACTGGGCTAAAAGAAAGCCTGGAGATATCGTAGGAGCAGCGTCAGGAACAGGAAACTGATGCTGAATTCTTCCGAAGAATGCTCGAGAGGAAAGACAAAGAGGCTGCGGAACAAGCGGCCAACATAAAACAAATGGCGCTTTTATTCCAAGATATGGTCGGAATGATGATACAGCTGGATCCTCCAGCTAAAGACCCTCTGAGTATCCTTGAAGATGACAGAGGGGTAACGTCAAACCCTCTTCCTGCTTGTTCAACAGCCAAAGAGGAGACGATCTTGAAAGCCGCCCTTGACGACTATATAGCTCAACAGATACGAGCTCATCAGGCGAGCGAAGCGGCTGGCCAAATCATCAAGACTAGATGACCTTATCCGGGTTGGTACGACCAAATAAAGTACCCGTCAGGATATACGATCCCTAAGTTCCACGTATACAAGGGGACAGGCAATCCCCATCAACATGTCGCTCAGTTCAGGACTCTATGCGGCAACACCGGAGGTGATGATAAGCTACTGCTTCGCCAATTCGTTGGCAGCTTGGCGGAGACAGCATTCGAATGGTACTCTGAGCTCCCGAATGACTCTGTCAAGACTTTTGCAGAAATGGAGATACTGTTTACACAAAGGTTCGCAAGCGCCAGCGAACGTACCCCAATTACGGCGTTGATTAATGCCAGAGTGAAGCCGGGAGAGACATGGGTTCAGTATGCAATTCGGTGGTGGAACCTATGGTCAAAGTGCAAACAGCGCATAGAGGAAGCTCCTGCTGTGGGCATGTTCGTAGGAACCCTCGTTCCTCAGGCAACCGTATCCCAGTTCATGATGTTTTTCAAGCTGACTACCTTCCAGGCCTTGATTGACAAGCTGACTCAAATGGATCAAATGGGCCATAGACCGTCTTCCTCGAAAATGGAGCCTCGAAACGAAAAAGAGAAAGGGAAAACGACCTTCGTCACCAATGCTCAGCAGCAGCCCAGCGGTCCAAAACCAGCTGATCACCAAAATGATAGACAGCGATTCTTCAACGAAAAGCTAAAACGCCCTTATTCGTTTCCCTGGGACAAAATGAAGAGACTGTTTGAGCTGGCGGTGCGCAACAGACTTATCAATCTGCCAGATCCAAGACGTCTACTACAGCCCAGAGATGCCAACAATTCTAATTACTGCCCCTACCACCGTGCAGTAGGCCATCCAATCGAAGATTGCTTCGTCTTCAAAGGCTGGATTGAGGACCAATACCAACAGGGCAAATTCGCGCTGTCTGAGAATTGGAAGGTAAGCCCGCCCCAGCCACACGCTCCAACAAAGGTGGACACGTCGGGGCATCGTGCTCTTTTAAAAAGAAGCTCTATGCGAGGTCGAACTTTCAGCCAAAACGAAAAGAATGCTGAAAGATCTCCAAGCATGTCCGACGATTAGGTGGAAGAGCCCGTTCGAACCAGAGATTATTGAGGGGATGCTGAAGCCGCGCCCAAAGCTGAAAGTTGGTGAAGGTGGATAAAACGTTCAGGCCAAGCCTCCAAAGTCTTTAAAGAAAAAGAAGAAGGCCAAGAAGCCCGTCCAACCCGAAGACAGCCGTACAGGTCTACAGAAATACATCGATGCACTGGAAGAATATAACCAGAAGGCTCGGACCCCAATCACGTTGGATGAATTCTTTAAGCATGTTCTTGAGAATGAAGTCGATGAAGCTGATAAAGGAGACAATTCTTCAGAAGAGCCCGAGGATTACGTAGCAAGCTGCCACATGATCTCTCACTCATCAATAAAGGGCAAAGAAGCTCCCGATGCAGAGAAACTGGGTTCAGATCCAGAACCGGAACCAAAATCCCTGGAGCCATCGGACGAATTGATTGACAGACTGCTGAGCGAAGCTCTTCAGAAAAGCAAATACGACCGAGAGCGTGAAACGGACATATATGAAAGGGCTAAACGTTGGCGTCGCATCGAAGAAGCTCCGGTATTGAGAAGTCATAGAGTACTCCAACCGGATAGAACTACTTCTGCCACCAGCAAAAGCAGGTTTAAGACAAGGAAGTAGTTCGCCAAAGCCCCGTCGATGGGAATGAAGTTGCCACCTTTTAAAGAAGACACTTCAGAAAATATGTTCCCTGATGAACTAAATACAAATCCAAACTACTGCTTATACCATCGAAGGATTGCATACCCTACCGAGGAATGCATGGCCTTTAAAAATTGATGGCAGGAATACGTTGCTCATCGACAGCATTTCAAGCGGATGAAGCGCAAAACTCGTCGAGAGCAAAGAAGCACGACAGAGGAGCGCAAAAGAACTGCCGGCGACTGTCACATGGTTAATTCCGGGGAATCACAATTCCTCACCTTCGGGAGCGATTCTGATGAAGAGATGGCCCTTGGCCCTCTCTTCAAGGAATCCATCTCCAAAACAGAAGAGGTGAAGACCTGTGAGAACATTCAGCTGCGTAATCGCACGTTGCCCGAAAAGAATCTCGGACCTACAAGAAAGGGAGTGAACAAAAAGGATAAGAGGAAAGAAAAAGTCCCTGTAGATATCGCCCTCAATGACTGAGTTGTCGAAGAGCTGGCAGCCAAGAACCCGCCAAAGAAAAGCAAGGTGGATTACAACGTTCTAGCATACCTGAGGAAGATACCCTCGCAGCTAAGCATTCTCGATACCCTTCTGCTATCTAAAGAGGTGAGAGATTCGTTGATCAAGGCATTACAGGACCCTGGGCAGTTTCAAGCCTTCCTTGCCGAAGAAAAGATGAAGGACGAGCTAGAAGAAGTGCTCACAGCTGACATCACTTTTAGCGATGAAGATTTCCTCCTCGGAATGCGAGCACAACCGTCCCTTGTATGTCACCGGATATTGCCACGACATTAAGATAGGGAAGATTCTAGTTGACAACGGGTCCTCCGTCAACCTCCAAAATATTAGAGTGCTAAAAGAAATCTGCATGAGCATTCAGCACCTAGCCCGGGATAAAATTACCATCTCCGGTTTTGACTCCCAGTCATCACGGACGCTCGGGTCCGTAATTCTAACGTTACGCTGCGGGCTGCTCGTCACTGACATCAGATTTTATGTCATTGACGCCAAGAATTGCTACGACGCTTTGCTCAGCAGGCCTTAGTTACACGAGTACAACATCATCCCTTCTACACAACATCAGTTTATGAAGTACTTCAAAGATGGTCTCGAATATACAGTGACGGGGGCACTGAACCCATTCTCCATAAATGAAGTCCGCAAGTATGAAGATGCAAAGTACTTTCTGCCAGACTTTGAAGATACGGAAAGATGCCATAAACCAGAGAATAAGTAGAAAGCTATCACCACTATTCCGGTCTTCGGGAGTGATACCGAGGAGCAAGAAGAGATAGTCTATTCAGGGCCACTTCAATACAACAAGCTCGGACCATCTACCCCTATGTTGATCTTTGGCAGCGACTCTAAAGATGAGGTCAATGCAGTATTTTCTGTTCGTCCATCAATACAGGCCCTCATCGGAGATGATCAGAGTTTGAAAATCGCCATGGTTCCGCAAAAGAATTACAAAGAGCTCGACGCACTTGATACCTATAGTGTGCAAGAACTACAGGCGTTCTACGTCCCTCTCAGGCGAAAAGATGAAAAGGCAATCCTCTTTTATCGATCCGCGGAAACCAAAATGGAGAAAGAAATCTGGCAGGGTGTCGATTCTACACTTGACAGGCTCCAGCCCATCCGTCTGCCCAGATATTACACAGAAGGATTAAAAAGACTGTTGAGATGCCAAGGCGTACCCTTCAAACAAACTGCTCGACAAGCTCAGTTCTACAACAGGATCTGGAACATCCCCGGAACTCGGCGAAAATTGCCCAACGGGAAAATGGAAACGATCGGGCTCGGATATGTCCAATCCAAGAAACGGGAGCGATTCCACGACTGTTACGTTATACATGACTTCGATGAAGAAGGAGATGCTCTTTTAAAAGATGCCGACATTGAACCAAATCGAGATCCTGCTGTAAAAATACCAAGTCCGTCGTTTGAAGAATAGATGGACAAGCTAATAAAGGAAGCGGGTCAAAAGGCCCGGGATGACCATAACCGTGAAATGGCCATTTACGAGAAAGCCAGGACGCAACGCCTCCTTCAGCAGGCTACGGAGAATGACGATGCCTTTCGTCGCCAGCCCGTCGTACAGAAGACCCAATGCGGAGACAAAAACAAACTAATGAATGGAAAATACGTTCGACGGCGGCAAAGCGGGTCCAAGAAGCCACGCGATCGAGAATTGAGCAGCTGGGATCCGTCTCTTATAAAGAAGATGGGTCGAGCATACTCTTTTTCCCAAGACAAGACAAGGAAGATATTCGATCTTGTCATGAAACATCAAATGATTACGCTCCCGGAGTCTAAACACCCCGAACAAGCAGACGATGTCTCTCATCCAGACTATTGCTACTATCACCGAGCGATAGAACATCCTCTTAAAGACTGCTTCACCATCAAAAACTGGGTTGAGGACCAATATCAGCAAGGCAGGTTCACTCTATCCAGTAGTTGGAGGGTAACCCCACCACAGAAGCATGTTCTAAAAGCAACGTACATAACGAGGGTAGAACTAGATCAGCATTGGTCTTGGAAACGATCTCATACCTATCACGCGATAACGTTGTCAGAAGAAGGAGTGCCCGAGAATATGGATAACCTCCCCTGGTGCTTCGAAAATGAGGATGAAGAGGAATTGATCTCAGAATTTCCACCGACGCCAAAAGAGTTGGAAGACGGGATACACACCACTGTGGACAACCTGAGAAAAATCGACTTGGGGACGACAAATGACCCGCGGTCAACGTTCGTCAGTGAGCTGCTGTCTGAGAAACAAGTGGCTACGCTAAAAGATGTGCTTATGCAGTATAAAGACTGCTTCGCATGGAACTATTCCGAGATGCCGGGGCTAGATCTAGAGATAGCTGTGCATAAATTGGCGATATCTCCGAACGTCAAGCCAGTCAAGCAAGCACCAAGAAGAATGTGGCTCGAACTTGAAATGAGCATAACGCCGAAGACAAGAAGTTAATCGACTCCGGCTTCATCCAAGAAGTTCAGTACCCTGATTGGATCGCAATATCGTCCCAGTAATGAAGAAGAATAGGACAGTGCGCATCTGCGTAGATTTTCGGGACCTCAACAAAGCTTGTCCGAAGGATGACTTTCCCGTATCGGTCACCGAGCTGATGATAGACAACACGTCCACTCACGAAGTCTTCTCCTTCATGGACGGCTCATCAGGGTACAATCAAATAAAGATGCATCCTGAAGACAAGAAGCATACCGCTTTCCGGACTCCTCTGGACATATTCTCCTACAAAGTGATGCCTTTCGGTCTGAAGAACGTCGGCGCTACCTATCAGAGGGCCATGACGAAGATCTTCGATAACTTCATACATGAAATCGTTGAATGCTATAACGACGACCTCGTGGTGAAAAGCAAGTCGTACGAGGAGCATTGGGAGCATCTGGAGATAGTGTTCCAACACCTTCGGAAATACAACCTGAAGATGAACCCTCTCAAATGCGCGTTCGGAGTTTCCTCAGGCAAATTCCTAGGATTCATCGTACGACACTGGAGCATCGAAATAGACCCATCAAAGATCAAGTGATCATGGAAATGCCTCTGCCAAGAACTCTCAAGCAACTGCGATCTCTCCAAGGAAAGCTCGCATATATACGGCGGTTCATAGCCAATCTCTCCGGCAAATGCCGCCCCTGCAGCCATTTAATGAAGAAAGGGACCCCTTTTGTCTGGGACCGTAAATGCCAAAGCGCACTAGACAAAATCAAGCAATACCTGCAGAATCCTCCGGTGCTGACCGCTCCAGTCAAGAGAAACCCTCTCATCCTGTACACAACCACCTTTGAAGGTTCCTTAGACGCACTATGGGCACAGGAAAATGACCAAGGGAAAGAGAGAGCCCTCTACTATTTGAGCCGAGTTCTCCAGGGGGAAAAAAATAACTACTCCCCCATCGAAAAACACTGCCTAGCGCTAATCTTCGCGATAACGAAGCTTCGGCACTATGCATTGGCGCATGAGGTCCGCCTCATATCAAAAGTGGACCCTCTCAAATATTCGATGTCAATAGCCATACAAACAGGACGTCTCGCTAAATGGGCCCTCCTCTTGATGGAGTTCTCGATAACATACCAAGGGCCAGGCCATTGCCGACTTCCTCGCTGAGCATCCGATACCTGCTGATTCACCCCTAAATTGCGAATTGCCAGACGAGCGCGTATTTAACACGATCGACATGGAGAAAGAAGAGAGTGACACTCAATGGGAACTTTACTTCGATGGGGCATCTTCCATGAAGAAGCGAAAGCACAGCTCCCCTATAATCAAATCTAGGGTAGGCCTTATCTTCGTGACTCCACAAGGAGGGATAAGGCGCCTTGCCTTTTTCTTAACAGAGCCGAGGACAAACAATGAAGCCGAATATGAAGCTTGTATAGCAGGTCTTGAGATCGCTATCGACATGGAAATAGAAAATCTCCTCATATACGGAGACTCCCAGTTGGTCGTTAGTCAAGTAAACGGCGACTATCAAACGTGCAAACCAGAGTTGGTAAAGTACGGCGAGAAAGTACAACAATTGCTGACTCAAATTCCTTCCTACGTTCTGGAAAGCATACCGCGTACGGAAAATAGCAAAGCGGATGCGTTATCCAAACTCGCTAAAGAACTAGCAGACGAAAACCTCGATGACGTAAGGATCGTTGTGCAAAGCCGTCGGGTTCTTACACCGGCGGAAATATCTCCGAACTCGTCTGAAGAAAAGGGAGCGACCAAGCAAACGGCCCTACAAATAAAAGACCAGGAAAAGGCTAAGGATTGGAGAGAAGTCTTTATAGATTACTTCAAATCCCGTCGAACACCTAAAGATGCGTCCTCAAGACATCAGCTCATTAAACGAGCTCTGTCTTTCGCCTTCGTCAATGACACGCTGTATAAGAGATCGTTCGACTCTCTATGGCTGAGATACCTAGGACCAGAAGAAGTAAGAAGAATCATCCAAGAACTCACGATCGACTTTACGGTTCTCATCAAGCCGGGCCAAAGATGAAGCTGAAGATCAAAAGGATGGGCTACTATTGGCCCATGATGATTCAGGATTGTCTCGAATACGCAAAGCAGTGCCACTCGTGCCAAATTCATGGAGACTTCATCCACCAGCATCCAAACCCGCTACACCCAACAATGGCTAGCTGGCCGTTCGAAATGTTGGAAACCGATATAATTGGGCCCATAGAACCAGCATCGTCCAGAGGACATCGGTTCATATTGGCGACAACCGATTACTTCTCTAAGTGGGCAGAAGCAGTACCGCTAAGAGAAGTGAAGACAGAGAATATCCTCCATTTCTTCAAGACACACGTCATCTATCAGTTCGGCACTCCGCGACGGATTATCTCCGATAGCGAGCCAGCCTACAGAAGTCACAAAATCAGCCGCTTCGCACGGCAGCATAATATAGACTGGAGATACTCTTCGGTCTATAATCCCCGAACTAATGGTCTAGCTGAGGCTTTCAACAAGACCTTGACGAAGATCATAAAGAAGACCGTGTCCTGAAATAAAAAGGACTAGCACGAGAGACTGCATGAAGCTCTCTGGGCTTATCGGACCACGTTCAAAATGGCCACGAATACAACGCCGTATGCATTGGTATTCGACACTGAAGCAGTACTCCCCTTGGAGATAGTGCTACCCTCCCTACGAGTGGCGGTTCATTATGAGCTAAAAGACGAAAAGAATGCTCATCTCCGGCTTGAGACCCTCACGGCTCATAAGATTCAAAAGCCTTAAGCTACAGGGATCTGAACCTGTTCTTAAGCCATCACCTTTCCCAGATTGCCCTACAAGCGGTTTAATACTGACCCTTGTATACAATCCACGGGCACAAATAATCATTTCCTTGCCGAGTCTCACCAATGACGAGAAATGCCCTCATTTGATGAACAACACTTATAGGTCCTCTCGATTTACAAGAAGAAAACACTCTTGTAAGATCTTTACGACTTACAAGAGAACATACACTTAGGAATACTCACGATTTCTAAGTAGAAAAGACACCTACGAGATCCTCACGACTCGTAGGGAGAAACACCTTTATGAGATCCTTACGGCTCATAAAGTCAAAAGCCTTAGTCTACAGGATCTTAACCCTGTTTGCTAAGCCATCTTTGTTCGAACCGACAAAGGTAGATGATGATTCGCTCCTGGAAATATCCCGGTTGTAGAGATGCTGATGCCTAAATCGGTATCAAATTCCAAGTCCTTTCATGGCAAATGATGATTCGCTCCTGACAACATTCCAATCGCAGCGATACTGATGCAAGATTGGTATCAGACCATGAGTTCCATACTCGAGAAAGAAAAAAAATGCATATGAAATAGCCAAAATGTTTGGGCAACTCGCAATAAAAATCAGCGAGTAAACTATATGCATACAAAAATAGCCGAAATGATTAGGCAACTCGCAATAAAAAAACAGCGAGTAAAAAGGAAAAGACAGCCGAAATGATTGGGCACCGCGAAAAATAGCCGAAATGATTGGGCAATCGCGACTTTCGCGATATAAAAAGATGAAATGATATAGCATTGCGGAAAGAAATAAAAAAATGAAATGAAACTTTTTGCCCTGCAGGTAAGTCCGTACTGACCCCTGTATACAATCCATGGGCATAAACGAAAATAGAACCACATGTTCTAACAAACACTATCAAAGGGAGAGTCAGGTCTCAGCGGCAATATCTGCATCCCAAAAGATCAGCAATGGCGTTCCTCCTCATGCCAGTAGGACTCGGACGCGAAATCACCAATTGGAGCCACGGCAAAACCCCCAGTTCCAAGACTCTGCGGTTCACAGACAACCTAGAGTCAACCCTGACACTGTAGAAAACAGAGAAAGTCGATCCCAACACCGTAAAAAAGGATACATGTCAACCCCTGACCTCCATGTCGTCAAGCAACGCTTCGACACGGATACATGTCAACCTCTGACCTCCTTGTCATCAAGCAACGCTTTGACACGAATACATGTCAATCTCTGACCTCCCTGTCGTCAAGCAACGCTTCGACACGGATACATGTCAACCTCTGACCTCCTTATCGTAAAGCAACGCTTCGACATGGATACATATCAACCCCTGACCTCCTTATCGTCAAGCAACGCTTCGACACGGATACATGTCAACCCCTGACCTCCATGTCGTCAAGCAATGCTTCGACATGGATACATGTCAACCTTTGACCTCCCTATCGTCAAGCAACGCTTCGACTCGGATACATGTCAACCCCTGACCTCCTTGTCATCAAGCAACGCTTCGACTCGGATACATGTCAACCCTTGACCTCCTTGTCTTCAAGCAACGCTTTGACTCGGATACATGTCAAGCCCTGACCTCCTTGTCATCAAGCAACGCTTCGACACGGATACATGTCAATCCCTGACATCCCTGTCATCAAGCAACGCTTCGACATGGATACATGTCAACCCCTGACCTCCCTGTCGTCAAGCAATGCTTCGACACGAATACATGTCAACCCCTGACCTCCATGTCGTCAAGCAACGCTTCTACACGGATACATGTCAACCTCTGACCTCTTCGTCGTCAAGCAACGCTTCGACTTGGATACATGTCAACCCATGACCTCCTTATCGTCAAGCAATGCTTCGACTCGGATACATGTCAACTCCTGACCTCCTTGTCGTAAAGCAACATTTCGATATGAATACATGTCAACCTCCGTCCTCCCTGTCGTCAAGCAACGCTTCAACACGGATATATGTCAACCTCCGACCTCCCTATCGTCAAGCAACGCTTCGACACGGATACATGTCAACTCCTGACCTCCCTGTAGTAAAGCAACGCTTCGACATGGATACATGTCAACCACTGACCTTCATGTCATCAAGCAACGCTTCGAAACGGATACATATCAACTCCTGACCTCCTCGTCGTCAAGCAACGCTTCGACTCGAATATATGTCAACTCCTGACCTCCTTGTCGTAAAGCAACGCTTCGATACGGATACATGTCAACTCCTGACCTCCTTGTCATAAAGCAACGCTTCGACACGGATACATGTCAACCCCTGATCTCCCTGTCGTAAAGCAATGCTTCGACTCGGGATCCAGTCAACTCATCAACCACTTACGATTCCTCTCGACTTGTAAGGGAGAAAATTCTCTTGCGAGATCCTTACGACTCTCAAGAGAAAGCACACTTAGGAATCTTCACGATTCCTAAGGAGAAAATACACCTACGGGATCCTCTCGACTGGTAAGGAGAAAAATCTTTATGAGACCCTCACGGCTCATAAAGTTGAAAAGTCTTAGGCAGCAGACCTGAACCTGTTTCCTAAGCTATCGCTACTCTACAAAGAGCTTAAGATGGACTGCTATCTATTATCTATAAACTACACTTGCCAAAATTACATGTCGTCGAAATCGAGGTGCTGCTCATGAGTACGTAAACTGCTTTGCGCCAAGTCAAAACAAAAAGGCATAACTTACGGACGTCAATCACATATTATGCAAGGAAATAAGGAGAACATTTGATTTACATCTAATTGAGCGTCCGATGCGTACCCACTCACGTATGTACGAAAAGGATAAAATAAACGCATGTAAAGGAAAAATTTGTTATGCATACCTCAGAAAGTTCTTACATTGATGAAAATAGTAAACAAAAGCATCATTAAAACGTTTACAATGGAAAAACATTGAATCCAGGACACGGATTAAGAAATTTAAAAGTGAAGCCGTCCAAAGTGTTTCTGGCCTTTCTGACCATTCTTGTGTGTATCCTCTCATGATCATAAGCGTCAGGATCTTCGCTGATATCCTCCACTCTCTGATAAGCAGCGATTATCGTCGTCTGTTAGAAAGTTTGATGCAAGATATCAATGAGATTATCTCGCCGCTTCTTCGAGATCAGGCCCGTCAGATACACTGAGTGCACCTTATCTTCAGCGTCATCCAGTGCATTAAGCGGCATGGCTTCATAAAATACAGGAAGTGCTCCCCAAATTGCTCTCACTATAATCTTTAAGAGAGCGGAGCGACGAGGAAGTAGTCGACCGTTGTGTGCATTGAAACGATTCATAATTTCAGCGCATTGGGCATTTGAAAACTCCTGGTTTTGACAACGGCCTTGTGCATGAATGTCCTCATAAGAAATGATTTCGTTAAGACAGTACAGATGAGCGGCCATAACGCCTGAAAATGAAAATCAGTAAGAGTTTAGTGGACGGACTGATCAAGAAAATGCTTATTGAAACAGACACGAGGATTTAAATAACTCTTGATATCCGCATGAAGAAAACAAGTGCTAATTAAGACGAAATTAAAATTTGTGCAATTAAGAAGGGAATCTTAAAAGAATTCTCATTTAATGAGAGACTCCTCGATAGCAGCTCTCTACAACAGAGTGACATCTGTCAACTCTAATGATGAAGGAAATAAAAATTCCCAAAAAAAATTCTGAAGAGCTATGCTCTATGAAGATGATGGAGTAACCCATCAGAAACCCTAGAAGCAAAGTTTTTAATGAATTAAAAATTCCGAGATCTTCAAGAACTATGAACAAACTCTAAGAGTTCTTCATGAAAGATTAAGAAATCTATATGATTTGAAAAGAATAAAGCTCTGTTAATAGGTTAAGAAACCCTAAGAAAGATCTCTTTAGATCTATGATTCAAGAAGAGCAAAACACTGTTGAGAAAACCCTAAAAATTTCTTTAGATCTATGATCCAAGAAGATCAAAGCTCTGTTAATGGGTGAATCCTTAGATTATAAAATAATCCCTTTAAAGATTTAATCTTTACCTAAAAAATTTCGACAGGGTTCTGTCTCTAAAAGAATTCTTAAGATAAAGAGCTATGCTCTGAAGAGAGAATAAAATTCTCAAAAAAAAACAAGAAATCAAGAAGATGAACAGAGACCAAAGGCCCTATTTATAGGCAGGGGAAGCCGGTTCAACTTCCAAGATTGATCCAACGGAGGAAAAACTACCACTGCTGCATTCATGTATGAGCCACATGAGCGCAATGGTGGGGGGGCATTTGTTTCCCCCAATCAGAGCAAGGCTCTGTTTAAATTTTGAAATTTGAAATGAAGCAGCACTTCATAAAAGCGTGAACGCTAAATGCGCCGGCGCTAAGAGTCAAAGACTCTAACGCAGCGCTCACGTGCAAAGCACGAGAGCGCTAGTGCTAAGTGCGCTAGCACCAAGAGTCAAAGACTCTAATGCAGCGCTCACGTGCAAAGCACGAGAGCGCTTGCGCTAAGTGCGCCAGCGCTAAGAGTCGAAGACTCTGAAGCAGCGCTCATGTTCAAGGCACGAGAGCGCCAAGCGCTGGGACTAAATGTTCTCCGCCGTTGGATCAAAAGTCCAACGAAAATGATTAAAAATCATCAAATTACCAGAATAAAATTCTGTTGAGGAAATACTCCTCAAATCTTTCCAAACAAGAAAGATTGTGCTCTGTAAACTAGAGCACCGTTGGATCAAAGATCCAATGGTGATTAAAAATCACCAAGATACAGAATAAGTTCTGTATGGGAAAATATTTTCCCAATCTTGTTAAAAATAAGAAGATTGCCTTCTGTAAAATAGAAGCCCTTGGATCAAAGATCCAACGATGGGAAACATCCCCAAATCAGTCAGAGAAAGGATTTTCTTAACTGATTCAACAAATCAGCCTCCACTATATAAAGGACCCAAGACTTCAAGTCTTGTACAGAGGAAACACCCCCCCCCCACCCATAAACTTCAAGAAGAAAAGGAGAAGAGCAAGCTCTGAAAAGAAGAATTTCTTCAAGGTAAATAAAACAGAGAGATCAAAGCATCTCATAAAAAAGAAGAATTTAATTCTTTTTCTAGATCATAGATCTACAAAGACAGAAGTCTTTCATAAGAATAGGAGAGATTGGAGCATCTCATCATAAAAAAGGAAGGAGAAGAACTTAGTTCTCTTTAGATCACAGATCTATAAAACAAAGACAAAGTCTTTCACAAAAAAAGAAGAGATCATAGTATATCCTATTAAAATAAGAACTTAGTTCTTAGATCCACGAGACAAAGTCTCTTATAAATGAGAACTTAATTCTCAGAGCACAGAATTAATCAAGAGCGCTTTGCACTCATTGGCTAGCGCTCAGTGCCAAGCGCGCCACGTGTTCCTCACGTGGACGCCTCTTAATAAAGAGCTCTCTGCACTCATTGGCTGGCGCTCGGCGCCAAGCGCGCCACGTGCTCCTCACGTGTGCGCCATTTTCATAAGAAGCGCCTTAGCGCTCCAAGTCTGGCGCTCAGTGCCAAGCGCGCCACGTGCTCCTCACGTGTGCACTATTTCATAAGAAACGCCTTAGCGCTTCAGGTCTGGCGCTCAGCGCCAAGCGCACCACGTGCTCCTCTCGTGTGCGCTATTTCATAAAAAGCGCCTCAGCGCTTCAAGTCTGGCGCTCAACGCCAAGTGCTCTGTATATAAAGGCTCTGTACATAAGGCACTCTGCGCTATAAAGAGTGTTCAACACTCAATAAAAGATAAAAGAAAAAGGGGTGTCAGAACCCAAAATTAATGCTCTACATTATTGAATAAAAAAGGGCCTGAGCCCAAACAAATGTTAACATTTTGTTCAAAAATGAATGGACTGAGTCCAAATAAGTGTTCAAACACTTTAACTGAATGGGCTGAGCCCAAGTAGGACATAAATCCCCTAATTCAGATTAACTGAGCCCATGTGCTCCCAATATTTTTAATTGGTCTTAGTCCCAAACCTGACTATAGATCCCCCAACCAACATTAGTTCAAGGGTATATCTCTTCATTCCTCTTATATGTATCGTTGTAATTCCTCAACGTCTTCAAAGAGGTGACGGGTCCCGACAACCAGACACTCCATGGACTATGATGTCCTTAAACTTATGGACCGCAACGTCCCTAAACTAAACCCCACAGACTATGACGTCTTTAAACTCCATGGACTATGATGTCCTTAAACTCCATGGACTATGATGTTCTTAAACCCAATGGACCGCATTGTCCCTAAACTAAAACGATAGAGTCAAAATACTCTTTCATTGGATTTAAATGATCCCAAAATCTTGTTGAGAGGATCTTAGTCTAAAATTAGACTAACGTATCCTCAACAAATATTTAAGTCGATCTTAATCTCAATGAGAATAACGATCCTTAAACCCAAACTAAACCCAAATCTAAGAAAATACGTATTTGAACTAATCCACACCCTACGGGCGACAAAATAAATAAGTCTTCGTATACAATCCACGGGCAACCAAAAATAAAAATAAACACACACGATACAAAGTGACCATCTAGAGAAGGAGAAAGTTGTTATCGCGATGCGGTAGCGTAATTAACTGCAGGGGCTTGCGCCTGCAGGGAAGAGTGTCTCCATAATCAAAAACCCCTTAAATGAGGGGAAATTTGACGAAATCTGCTACAACGGCAGCATCCGTCTAAACCTCCGATACACGGTACCATAAATCAATTTGGCATTTTCGGAGAGGTGGACGGATAAAACGAAATAGCATCTGCCCCCAAAATTCAGGCCGGACGTCTGTCACGACCCAAGTTTGGATGTGACCGGCACTTAGATTGTATAATATCTAAAGATATTTACACAATCTGAGTAAGCCAAAAACTAAGATCAAAAACCTTTTTGGAGGAAATTTTTAGGAAAAATTTAGTTTTTAAGTAAAAATCGCAGTTTTAGGTAATTTAGATTTTTAACCATAACATCCTATTGAAATAATAATAAAACAGTTATAAAGTGTTCAAATAGGTTGCATCCCTAGTTGGGATCAACAATATCAACAGCGGAAATAAATATACAACTTTATATGACAGCAATACGAATTTCAGACAACAGTAAAAGAAATACCATTTGACATAACCAAACTATCTCATCTGCCAAATAATATATATATAATCACCTCTCGTTCTAAGTCATAATACAGGGTCTGATGGAGAGTTTCTAGATTCAATATACAATACCAAAAAGGGAAAGTTACTACCTATGTAACCCACCTAGTAAAAGATGTGATCAAAGCTGATACATGGACCTGCACTGCTGCTAACCGCCCACTCTACTCCTGCAAGGAACTGTCGCACAACGGGGGTGAGTTGCCAACTCAGTGAATATAACTAACATATAACGGCTGATAATGTAAATATGATGAACTAGAATTTATTCCAACAATAGTAAATGCGAAACATGATAACAAGTTAAAGAATGAATATGTAATACTCCATATATGAATCAACATTTGCTTTGCCTGGATGATACAATATCTCACAATCGTGATTCTTCACGAGTTCCATCCATCAACACTGTCTTAAATTCAGATCCCTCTGCTTAAATATACTTCAAGCTCTTAGGATTTATAAAAATCTGGCACGACTCTCCATACAAGTAATGCCTCCAAATCATTAGTGCAAAAATTACAGCGGCCATCTCCAATTCATGAGTGGGGTAGTTCTGCTCGTGCCTCTTCAACTGTCGAGAAGCATAAGCCACAACCCTGCCGTGCTGTACCAATACACAGCCTAAACCCACTCGAGATGCATCATAATACACAAAAAAACCACCTGACCCAGAAGGTAAAGATAAGACTGGTGCAGTCGTCAAGCGAGTCTTCAACTGCCGAAAACTCTGCTCGCATGCATCTGTCTAAAGAAATGGAACTTCCTTCCTAGTCAGTCCGGTCAACGGTGCAGCGATTTTAGAAAATCCTGCACAAAAAGTCGGTAATAACCTGCCAGACCCAAGAAACTTTGAATCTCTGTAACTGACACAGGTCTGGGCCTGTGTTGTACCGCTTCTATCTTCTTTGGATCCACATGAATCCCATCTCTCGTAACTACGTGACCCAAGAAATCTACACTATCCAGCCAGAAAGTATACATGGAGAATTTAGCGAACAGTCGATGCTCCTTCAAGGTATGTAACGTGATATGCCGATGCTGCTCGTGCACCTCTCTACTCCGGGAAAACAATAATATCACCAATGAATCCTAAAATGAACTGATTAAGGAATGGCCTGAAGGTACTGTTCATCATATCCATGAAAGCTACTGGGGCGTTGGTGAGTCCAAACGACATCACCAAAAATTTATAGTGCCCATATCGATTGCGAAAAGCAGTCTTCGGAATATCATCCTTCCGAACTCTCAACTGGTGATACCATGACCGCAAATCAATCTTTGAAAAGTAGCCAGCTCCCTGCAGCTGATCAAACAAGTCATCGATACAAGGTAGTGGATTCCTATTTCGCACGGTAACTCAATTCAGCTGTCCGTAGTCTACGCACAGTCTCATGCTACCGTCTTTCTTCTTAACAACAAGACAGGAGCTCCTCACGGCGATACACTCGGATGAACAAGCCCTCTGTCTACTAACTCTTGCAACTGACTTTTGAGTTTCCCTCAACTCCGTCGGGCTATCTGGTAAGGTGGTATAGAAATAGGCCCCGCACCCGGAATCAAGTCGATACAAAACTCAATATCGCGCTCTAGCTGAAATCCTGGTAATTCAGCAGGAAACACATCCGAAAATTCTCGTACGATCGAAACCTGGTCCAACGGAACTTCAGCGACTCCTAAGTCCTGAACAAAAGCTAAGAACCCATGACAACCCTTCTTCAAGAGTCATCCTGCACAAAGAGCAGAAATCATGTTGGCAGGAGTTATATTACAGTCCCCCTGCACAACAAAGATCGGTTCACCTTGAAAACAAAATCTAACCGCTTTCCTCCGACGATCTACATAGGCATGACAAGCGGCCAACCAATCCATACCAAGAAGTAAATCAAACTAACTTATCTAAAAGAATCAAATCCATTAATAAATCCCTATCACCAACATGTACTAAACATGACCTGAATATGAATCGAGCTACCAAAGAATCTCCTACCGGAGTAATCACTACTAACGATAACTCTAATAGTGACGATTTTCTCTCCCGAGAAAGTACAAAGTATGAAGATACACAAAATTTGTATAGAACCGGGATCAAATAAAATAAGCGCGCTTAAGGAACATACTGAAAGAATACATGTTACGACTGTATTGAAAGTCTGGACATCCTGTGGAGTCAAGTAAAGACCCGAGCCTGGGCCCTACTAGCATCCTGACGTCTTCTACCTCTATCTCCTCGACCTCTCTGAAAGCGTCCTGTAAAGCCTCGACCTCGTGGTGCAACTGCCTGGCGCATAGGGCCGACTGGGAGAGGAGGTAAAGCCATCGACGTAGAAGGTGGAGGAGGTAAAGCAGCCTGCGGAACAACAGTTTCTCCTTGGCGTGTACACTGTCTAGCTAAGTGCCCTGGAATTCTACAATTATAACATGTAAATGGAGGTCTCTGTCCCACTAGGTGTGAACTAAACATCTGGCCCTGAGTCAAATCTCGACCAAAATTGGGGCCTGGAATGAATCTGTCTCGACCTCCTCATCCTCTCGAATTACAACCGTCATGACCCCGGCATCCATGGGCGTTGATCTGGCGTGGAACAACAACAGGGGTAGGAGGTAATGTGCTCGGAGGAGGTGGTGAAGTCACATGTGAGACCGATGCCTCACCCTGCCGCCTCATGGGACAATCCATAATACCGTGATACGGACACCCACACCTGAAACATCTTTGCATGGGCTGCTGAACATATGGGTATAAGTGATAGAACTGATCTATGCAGAATCCGCCACGGCCTCTACGAACACGTCTTGGTGCTGATGTATTATTACGAATTTTCCTTGGTCTCTGAACACCTGTACGTGGAGTAGTGGTCGATCTCTGTGCTCGACTAATCTCCAGCAAGGATCCGATCATTCGGTACATCTCTTGAACATTTGTCTCCATCCTAGCTATACGATTTATATAGGGTGGATCAATCGGTTTATGAAAGATATGTGTATTTCCCCGGTTTGTCCCCGTTTCAGACGAGCCCGCTCCAATCTCATCTCGAACAGCGGTATTCTGAGTCCCCGTAGTCGTTGATGACATAGCGGCTGGAGTAAGAAACAGGATTGATTAGGACATTGCAATCGAATCACAAGAAACACGGAATTAAGGAAAGAACTATGAACAAACATTTCCTAAGGTTACATAGGCTGAGTATCGTAGCGTAAATATGCCGCGGAACATACATACGGTACTGCACTCATCCTAATTCACCTACTCCATCAAACCAAAGGTCATCCTACGTAACGAACTCAAGTCGACTTACCTTAACTCATTACTCGATTTCCGTATGGTTAATCCTAAGCTCTGATACCAACTTTGTCACGACCCAAGTTTAGATGTGACCGGCACTTAGATTGTATAATATCTAAAGATATTTACACAATCTGAGTAAGCCAAAAACCAAGATCAAAAACCCTTTTTGCGGAAATTTTTAGGAAAAATTTAGTTTTTAAGTAAAAATCGCGGTTTTAGGTAATTTAGATTTTTAACCGTAATATCCTATTGAAATAATAATAAAACAGTTATAAAGTGTTCAAATAAGTTGCATCCCTAGTTGGGATCAACAATGTCTACAGCAGAAATAAATATACAACTTTATATGACAGCAATACGAATTTCAGACATCAGTAAAAGAAATACCATTTGATATAACCAAACTATCTCATCTGCCAAATAATATACATATAACCACCTCTCGTTCTAAGTCATAATACAGGGTTTGATGAAGAGTTTCTAGATTCAATATACTATACCAAAAAGGGAAGGTTACTACCTATGTAACCCACCTAGCAAAAGATGCGATCAAAGCTGATACGTGGACCTGCACTGCTGCTAACCGTCCACTCTACTCCTGCAAGGAACTGTGGCACAACGGGGGTGAGTTGCCAACTCAGTGAATATAACTAACATATAACGGCTGATAATGTAAATATGAAGAACTAGAATTTATTCCAACAATAGTAAATGTGATACATGATAACAAGTAGAAGAATGAATATGTAATGCTCCATTTATGAATCAAAACTGAAATCTCATCAATTATTTTCCAAATCATATTCATTTTTCTCCGTGCCTAACATCGACACAAATCATCGGTATTTCATCAGGCATCATTCCTCGAACGATCCTGTAATCAATAACACCGGTCGGTATCATCTAGATATCCGCCGTGTTTCATAACTGTATCCGGTATCGAGTCACCTCGTTAGGCTTCCCGCCTAAAGTGCGGCTATCCTGCCCCTCGGTCTCGACCGGGTCCATCATGTACCCAACTGTATCCCCACCGACTCGGTCTGGATAAAATTGTAAATCCGTAACCGTATACCCACAGACTCGGTCCGGAATAAAACCAAATCATAAAAACGACATATCATGGTGGACGTGACACATAATCATGAAAATCACTGGATTTATGTAATAGTATAGGAAAACTTAAAATCATAAATCCTCAATAATATAACTGTCTCTTGTATCAACTACTAATACTGGAATACAAATTATGATGTCATATATGCTAATTACTACGAATATTGATGCTTAAGGTATGATAAAAAATCATTTTTAACAGAATAATTATTTAGCGTAAAAGTGACATATTAATATCGACGAGGTGTGGTATAACATGTAAAGATGTGCACGTGCGGCATAACTCGTCGATAATTGTACAGTGTTCTAACTATTATTAACATGATGATATATAGGTATATATATGAATGCATATTATTAACTTCGTATATAAAGTAAATCTTTCAATTCAACAAAATACGGGCGTATTACGCCATCTTTACATAATCCCCCGGTAGATATTTAGTCTACTCACCGGAATACGTCGTAACTACCCAGGATTCGCCAATCCTTTTCCTTTCCTTGCGGCCTCCGAAGTTCCTGTATTGAATCTAACATCGAAATTTACTTATATAAGGAAATGACTAACTCCGATACGACAAAATCATGAAAACACAAGTTGCACATTCTAGTTATACCACATACGACTATTGCATATGATCTAACACTCATTTTAACTGGAATTTAGCCCAAAGCTGTTTCGTAACAGAAACATAACGCGTTACGAATTACCCATGTCGTATTTTAGATTGTTGATGCCATTTCCGATATTAGTCCCCAGATTTTATAAACAGTTAAACTAACTTGATTAAACAACACCAAAGTAACCAAACACCTACACAGAGACCTACCCAAAAACCCAAATCACCATACCTCCCTACAAATCCGGCGATGCCGGAATTTGCCCATATGTCGTCGGCCCAAAACCGAGCCCCCTGGTTCGTGCTTATAGGGTTTGTTCTAGGTCTAACAGACAACATCTTGGCATTGTTTGGTTAAGTTGATTGTTTTCTAACTAATATCAGATTACTACAGAGTTCAGTTTTGCCTAAAATACGACATTATAGACATTGGATTTCTAATTTAAACTGACTGCAGAACTAATTTCTACAGTGATCCAAGATTTTACCTACAAGGGATTGCTGGAAGAACTTCCTCCAAGATGCACAAGCTCCTAGTCCTTAGCTTGATGGTGAACCCTTAGCTTAGTTCTTCTTCTTCACTTCTCTTTTCTTTTCTTTCTTTTAATGATTTCTAAGTGTTTTCCCTTCTTTTCATTTGGATTATCAGAACTTTAATTTGTTAATATGATCTGAACACATGATATATATGTGATAAAGGGAAGGGTGAGGTGTAGGAGAAGGTGTCAATGATCAAGGTGTGCCATCCTCATGCAAGGAGGAGGTGTTGTGAAATGAAGGTGCATGCAAGAAGGTGGTGGCAATGCATTATCACTCCAAATTTGATTTATTTTGATATAATTTCTGAGCTAAAACATTATCTACCCCTTTTCCACTTACACTCTCAAAATTTCAAGTTTGCACATTTTTCCTAAACTTTACAAAAAGACCCCTCACTACTTAGTTTATTATATAAACACCATTTTAATAAAATGAAGTTAAATTTGTCATTAAAACCCTTATAATTTATTTAGGTTACATATTAATATTATAATTTAATTTATCTTACATACTATTTATGAAAATGTCTTATTTGGTTTTAATAACTTTTTAATTTAACATTTTATTATTTAATTATTTAATTTTATTTATTTCTAAATTTTCAAAATGCTACAATATTCCCCCTTAAGAAAATTCGGTCCCCGAATTTAAAACTTAACTAGACATACCTTCAAAAAAATGTGGAAATTTCTTTCGCATCGCATCTTCGGTCTCCCAAGTAAGCTCTTTGCGATTCGTTCTTCGCCAAAGAACCTTTACAGATGGAAGTACCCTCGATCTCAGTTTCTTTGCCTGCATGTCTAGAATAACTATAGACTGCACTGTGTAAGATAAATCCGGCTTAAGCTGTAAGGTCTGATGCTGGATTGCGTGAGAAGGATCGTGAAGATACTTACAAAGTATCGATACGTGAAACATCGGATGCACATCGGGAAAACTCGGTGGATGTGCTAGACGGTAAACTACAGCACCCACTCTCTCCAGAATCTCGTAGGGTCCGACATATCTGGGGCTGAGCTTTCCCTCTTTTTCCGAAACGCATCACACCTTTCATCAGAGATACACGAAGGAACACATGATCTTCTACATCAAACTCGAGTCTACGACTTCGTCGATCTACATATGATTTCTGTCTGCACTGGGCCGCCTTCATTTTGTTCCGTATCAACTGAATCTTTTCCGTAGTCTCCTGTACTATCTGCGGTCCTAAAATGCTACTCTCGCTCAGTTCCGTCCAGCAAACGGGCGATCGGCATTTCCTCCCATACAAGGCTTCAAAGGTGCCACTTAGATCGTCTCCGGAAAACTATTGTTATATGAGAATTCTATCAGAGGTAAGTGACGATCCCAACTACCACCGAAATCAAGGCTGCAAGCCCTAAGCATATCCTCTAGAGCCTGAATGGTCCGTTCTGACTCGCCATCCATCTGTGGGTGAAAAGCCGTGCTAAAACTCAATCGTGTATCAAGAGCTTCTTGAAGTTTCTGCCTAACCTGATCCATAATCTCCGATATACGAGCATCTGCGGGTTGTGTCTCTCGAATACAATCCAAAAACTGAGGACGGGTGCGAACACATGCTAACTGTCCTCCTGTAGATGTGAACTCGAACTGTACACGACTATCACATAAAATCTACCGTCCGTTGAAGACTGTCTCTACAAGGTGCGCACATGAGATAAGCTACCTCCAGGTCTTTGACTCAAAGCATCCGCTACAACATTTGCTTTGCCAGGATGATACAATATCTCACAATCGTGATCCTTCACGAATTCCATCCATCTACACTGTCTTAAATTCAGATCCCTCTGCTTAAATATACTTCAAGCTCTTAGGATTTGTAAAAATCTGGCACGACTCTCCATACAAATAATGCCTCTAAATCTTTAGTGCAAAAATTACAGCGGCCATCTCCAATTCATGAGTGGGGTAGTTCTGCTCGTGCCTCTTCAACTGTCGAGAAGCATAAGCCACAACCCTGCCATGCTGTACCAATACACAGCCTAAACCCATTCGAGATGCATCATAATACACAACAAAACCACCTGACCCAGAAGGTAAAGATAAGACTGGTGCAGTCGTCAAGCGAGTCTTCAACTGCCGAAAACTCTGCTCACATGCATCTGTCCAAAGAAATGGAACTTCCTTCCTAGTCAGTCCGGTCAACAGTGCAGCGATCCGAGAAAATCCTGCACAAAACGTCGGTAATAACCTGCCAGACCCAAGAAACTTCGAACCTCTGTAACTGACACAGGTCTGGGCCAGTGTTGTACCGCTTCTATCTTCTTTGGGTCCATATGAATCCCATCTCTCGTAACTACGTGACCCAAGAAATCTACACTATCCAGCCAGAAAGCATACATGGAGAATTTAGCGAACAGCCGATGCTCCTTCAAGGTATGTAACGTGATACGTCGGTGCTACTCGTGCTCCTCTCTACTCCGGGAAAAACAATAATATCACCAATGAATCCTAAAATGAACTGATTAAGGAATGGCCTGAAGATACTGTTCATCATATCCATGAAAGCTACTGGGGTGTTGGTGAGTCCAAACGACATCACCAGAAATTCATAGTGCCCATATCAAGTGCAAAAAGCAGTCTTCGGAATATCATCCTTCTGAACTCTCAACTGGTGATACCCTGACCGCAAATCAATCTTTGAAAAGAAGCTAGCTCCCTGCAGCTGATCGAACAAGTCATCGATACAAGGTAGTGGATTCCTATTTCGCACAGTAACTCGATTCAGCTGTCCGTAGTCTACGCACAGTCTCATGCTACCGTCTTTCTTCTTAACAACAAGACAGGAGCTCCTCACGGCGATACACTCGGATGAACAAGCCCTCTGTCTACTAACTCTTGCAACTGACTTTTGAGTTTCCCTCAACTCCGTCGGGCTATCTGGTAAGGTGGTATAGAAATAGGCCCCGCACCCGGAATCAAGTCGATACAAAACTCAATATCGCGCTCTGGCTGAAATCCTGGTAATTCAGCAGGAAACACATCCA
The DNA here is from genome assembly GCA_030015575.1 of Agapanthus africanus. Classification (NCBI taxonomy): domain Eukaryota; kingdom Viridiplantae; phylum Streptophyta; class Magnoliopsida; order Asparagales; family Amaryllidaceae; genus Agapanthus; species Agapanthus africanus. Next base: position 318,244,725 of record JASDDO010000019.1, read on the forward strand.
AAAATTCTCGTACGATCGAAACCTGGTCCAACGGAACTTCAGCGACTCCTAAGTCCTGAACAAAAGCTAAGAACCCATGACAATCCTTCTTCAAGAGTCATCCTGCACAAAGAGCAGAAATCATGTTGACAGGAGTTATATTATATCCCCCTGCACAACAAAGATCGGTTCACCTTGAAAACAAAATCTAACCGCTTTCCTTCGACGATCTACATAGGCATGACAAGCGGCCAACCAATCCATACCAAGAAGTAAATCAAACTAACTTATCTAAAAGAATCAAATCCATTAATAAATTCCTATCACCAACACGTACTAAATATGACCTGAATATGAATCGAGCTACCAAAGAATCTCCTACCGAAGTAATCACTACTAACGATAACTCTAACAGTGACGATTTTCTCTCCAGAGAAAGTACAAAGTGTGAAGATACACAAAAATGTATAGAACCGGGATCAAATAAAATAAGCGCGCTTAAGGAACATACGGAAAGAATACATGTTACGACTGTATTGAAAGTCTGGACATCCTGTGGAGTCAAGTAAAGACCCGAGCCTGGGCCCTACTAGCATCCTGACGTCCTCTACCTCTATCTCCTCGACCTCTCTGAAAGCGTCCTGCAAAACCTCGACCCCGTGGTGCAACTGCCTGGCGCATAGGGCCGACTGGGTAGGAGGTAAAGCCATCGACGTAGAAGGTGGAGGAGGTAAAGCAGCCTGCGGAACAACAGTTTCTCCTTGGCGTGTACACTGTCTAGCTAAGTGCCCTGGAATTCCACAATTATAACATGTAAATGGAGGTCTCTATCCCACTAGGTGTGAACTAAACATCTGGCCCTGAGTCAAATCTCGACCAAAACTGGGGCCTGGAATGAATCTGTCTCGACCTCCTCGTCCTCTCGAATTATGACCGTCACGACCCCGACATCCATGGGCGTTGATCTGGCATGGAACAACAACAGGGGTAGGAGGTAATGTGCTCGGAGGAGATGGTGAAATCACATGTGAGACCGATGCCTCACCCTGCCGCCTCATGGGACAATCCCTAATACCGTGATACGGACACCCACACCTGAAACATCTTTTCATGGGCTGCTGAACATATGGGTATAAGTGATAGAACTGATCTATGCAGAATCTGACACAGCCTCTACGAACACGTCTTGGTGCTGATGTATTATTACGAATTTTCCTTGGTCTCTGAACACCCGTACGTGGAGTAGTGGTCGATCTCTGTGCTCGACTAATATCCAGCAAGGATCCGACCATTCTGTGCATCTCTTGAACATTTGTCTCCATCCTAGCTATACGATTAATATAGGGTGGATCAATCGGTTCATGAAAGATAGGCGTACTGCCCCGGTTTGTCCCCGTTTCAGACGAGCCCGCTCCAATCTCATCTCGAACAACGGTACTCTGAGTCCCCATAGTCGTTGATGACATAGCGGCTGGAGTAAGAAACAGGATTGATAAGGACATTGCAATCGAATCATAAGAAACACGGAATTAAAGAAAGAAGTACGAACAAACCTCTCCTAAGGTTACTTAGGCTGAGTATCGTAGCGTAAATATGCCGTGGAACATACATACGATACTGCACTCATCCTAATTCACCTACTCCATCAAACCAAAGGTCATCCTACGTAACGAACTCAAGTCGACTTACCTTAACTCATTACTCGATTTCCGTAAGGTTAATCCTAAGCTCTGATACCAACTTTGTCACGACCCAAGTTTAAATGTGACCGGCACTTAGATTGTATAATATCTAAAGATATTTACACAATCTGAGTAAGCCAAAAATCAAGATCAAAAACCCTTTTTGCGGAAATTTTTAGGAAAAATTTAGTTTTTAAGTAAAAATCGCAGTTTTAGGTAATTTAGATTTTTAACCGTAACATCCTATTGAAATAATAATAAAACAGTTATATAGTGTTCAAATAGGTTGCATCCCTGGTTGGGATCAACAATGTCAACAGCGGAAATAAATATATAACTTTATATGACAGCAATACGAATTTCAGACATCAGTAAAAGAAATACCATTTGATATAACCAAACTATCTCATCTGCCAAATAATATACATATAACCACCTCTCGTTCTAAGTCATAATACAGGGTCTGATGGAGAGTTTCTAGATTCAATATACTATACCAAAAAGGGAAGGTTACTACCTATGTAACCCACCTAGCAAAAGATGCGATCAAAGCTGATACGTGGACCTGCACTGCTGCTAACCGTCCACTCTACTCCTGCAAGAAACTGTGGCACAACGGGGGTGAGTTGCCAACTCAATGAATATAACTAACATATAACGGCTGATAACGTAAATATGACGAACTAGAATTTATTCCAACAATAGTAAATACGATACATGATAACAAGTAGAAGAATGAATATGTAATACTCCATATATGAATCAAAACTGAAATCTCATCAATTATTTTCCAAATCATATTCATTTTTCTCCGTGCCTAATATCGACACAAATCATCGCTATTTCATCAGGCATCATTACTCGAACGATCCTGTAATCAATAACACCGGTCGGTATCATCTAGATATCCGCCGTGTTTCATAACTGTATCCGGTATCGAGTCATCTCGTTAGGCTCCCTGCCTAAAGTGCGGCTATCCTGCCCCTCGGTCTCAACCGGGTCCACCATATACCCAACTGTATCCCCACCCACTCAGTCTGGATAAAATTGTAAATCCATAACCGTATACCCACAGACTCGGTCCGGAATAAAACCAAATCATAAAACGACATATCATGGTGGACGTGACACATAATCATGAAAATCACTGGATTTATGTAATAGTATAGGAAAACTTAAAATCATAAATCCTCAATAATATAGCTGTCTCTTTTATCAACTACTAATACTGGAATACAAATTATATTGTCATATATGCTAATTACTATGAATATTGATGCTTAAGGTATGATAAGAATCATTTTTATCAGAATAATTATTTAGTGTAAAAGTGACATATTAATATCAACAAGGTGTGGTATAACATGTAAAGATGTGCACATGCGGCATAACTCGTCGATAATTGTGCATTGTTCTAACTATTATTAACATGATGATATATAGGTATATATATGAATGCATATTATTAACTTCGTATATAAAGTAAATCTTTCAATTCAACAAAATACGGGCGTATTACGCCATCTTTACACAATCCCCCGATAGATATTTAGTCTACTCACCGGAATACGTCGTAACTACCCAGGAATCGCCAATCCTTTTCCTTTTCTTGCGGCCTCCGAAGTTCCCGTAGTGAATCTAACATCGAAATTTACTTATATAAGGAAACGACCAACTCCGATACGACAAAATCATGAAAACACTAGCTGTACGTTCTAGTTATACCACATACGACTATTGCATACGATCTAACACTCATTTTAATAAGAATTTAACCCAAAGCTGTTTCGTAACAAAAACAGAACGCGTTACGAATTACCCGTGTCGTATTTTAGATTGTTGATGCCTTTTCCGATATTAGTCCCCAGATTTTATATACAGTTAAACTAATTTGATTAAACAACACCAAAGTAACCAAACACCTACACAGAGACCTACCCAAAAAAACCAAATCACCATACCTCCCTACAAATCCGGCGACGCCGGAATTTGCCCATATGTCGCCGGCCCAAAACCGAGCCCCTTGGTTCGTGCTTATAGGGTTTGTTCTAGGTCTAACATACAACATCTTGGCATTGTTTGGTTAAGTTGATTCTTTTCTGACTAATAGCAGATTACTACAGAGTTGAGTTTTGCCTAAAATACGACATTATAGACATTGGATTTCTAATTTAAACTGACTACAGAACTAATTTCTACAGTAATCCAAGATTTTACCTATAAGGGATTGCTGGAAGAACTTCCTCCAAGATGCACAAGCTCCTAGTCCTTAGCTTGATGGTGAACCCTTAGCTTAGTTCTTCTTCTTCACTTCTCTTTTCTTTTCTTTCTCTTTATGATTTCTAAGTGTTTTCCCTTCTTTTCATTTGGATTTCAGAACTCTAATTTGTTAATATGATCTGAACACATGATATATATCTGATAAAGGGAAGGGTGAGGTGGAGGTGGAGGTGTCAATGATCAAGGTGTGACATCCTCATGCAAGGAGGAGGTGTTGTGAAATGAAGGTGCATGCAAGAAGGTGGTGGCAATGCATTATCACTCCAAATTTTGATTTATTTTGATATAATTTCTGAGCTAAAACATTATCTACCCCTTTTCCACTTACACCCTCAAAATTTCAAGTTTGCACATTTTTCCTAAGCTTTACAAAAAGACCCCTCACTACTTAGTTTATTATATAAACACCATTTTATTAAAATGAAGCTAAATTTGTCATTAAAACCCTTGTAATTTATTTAGGTTACATATTAAAATTATAATTTAATTTATCTTACATAGTATTTATGAAAATGTCTTATTTGCTTTTAATAACTTTTTAATTTAACATTTTATTATTTAATTAATTAATTTTATTTATTTCTAAATTTTCAAAATGCTACAACGTCCCAACGTCCCGGTCGCGTCTTTTCGGCGGAGAACAGCCACATTTTTAGAAAATGAATTTTTTACAATTGATACTGATGACAATGCGGTAGAACTGGAACAAATTTCAGATCTACAAACAATTACCGATGATTTGGTTGAACCTGAGGTTTCAATAGAACCTGACGAAGCTCAGCCACTCCATAGATATAGTAGGACTTATCACCCACCTGATAGATACTACGATTTTCTAATTGATGGTGATAGAGAAGATTGCCTCATAAATGATGATGACCCTACCAGTTTTCAACAAGCTATCACGAGTGGTGCCTCAGTGAAGTGGCTGGATGCCATGAGATCCAAATAGAATCCATGCACACCAACAAAGTATGGATTTTGGATGTTACACCTTCTGGAGTAAAACCCATAGGGTGCAAATGGATCTTTAAGAGAAAGATCGGTATGGATGGTCAGGTGGAGACCTATAAAGCTAGGATGGTCACAAAAGGATTTCGTCAAAGACCAGGCTTGGACTATGATGAAACCTTTTCACCAGTCGCGATGCTCAAATCCATTCGGATCTTGCTTGCTATAGCTGCTCACTATGACTATGAGATCTGGCATATAGATGTTAAAACGGCATTTCTAAATGGTGATTTAAAAGAATGCGTTTTTATGGATTAGCCAGAAGGCTTCATTGACAGTGGAAGCAGCGGAAAAGCATGAAGATTGCTTAAATCCGTCTATGGATTAAAGCAGACATCACAGAGTTGGAACATCTGCTTTGATGATACAATCAAAGAGTTTGGTTTTATCAAAAATATAGATGAACCATGTATTTATAAAAGAATTGTAGAGAGTACTATTACATTCCTTGTATTGTACGTGGACGACATTCTCTTGATAGGAAATGATGTTCATATGCTACAATCGGTCAAACTATTCTTATCGCAGAGGTTCTCCATGAAAGACCTGGGTGATGCCTCGTACATTCTGGGAATTAAGATCTATAGAGATAGATCTAAGAAATTATTGGGATTGTCCCAATCGAGATACATAGACACCATATAAAAGAGGTTTAGTATGGAAGATTCCAAGCAAGGTAATTTACCCGCTTGAAACGGGATCACCATCTTCAAAGAGATGTCTCCAAAGACTGATGAGGAGAGGGCTCGCATGAGTATTATACCCTACGTTTCGGCGGTAGGATCTATAATGTATGAGATATTGTGTACTCGCCCAGATGTAGTGTAACAACCCTAAACTTTCTGTACAATTTTTTCAAAAATACAGAAAGGGATACTTGAGTCTGAGCACAAGTTATAAGTTTGTTTTGCTTTTGAACAGTAAGAAGGAGCTTGTAGCTCATTGGTAATATCTTGCACTGCTGAACCAAAGCACCAAGTTCAAATCCTATCAGCCATATTATTTTTTTAATTAGTTTTTATTTAATAGTTTTAAAATCCCAAGAGTCTACACGTCCATAACTCGTAAAAACCAAGAGTCACATATCAAACAAATGAGTCCAGGAAGTAGACCAAACGACGTTAGACAGGTGGCGTCGAGACCCGGCCCGACTCTGGCCGGCGGCGAGGCCGACTCGGCTGGCGACGCCGGTCCGACCGAATTGGATCGTCGATTTTCTTCACTCCTCCTGTGTCTTTTGGCCTCCCCATAACACCTGTTCTTATTAAATATCCTGCATTATTCCAGAGGATTAAAAACCTAATTAAAACTATTTTAATGCATAATTTTTAATGCATTTTCTATCAAAACCTAACCCTAATCTTTTCCTATAAATACCACTCTATCTCACACACCCTCACTCACAATCTCTACCCAAACTCTCAAGAAAATCCCTAAAACTTTTGTGTACAAGTGGAGTTAGCGAAGGGCGAAACTCCGACGAACTTCCGACGACGACCCTAGGAGCTCCCGGCGACGAAACGACGCACCGGCACCTCCTACCACTCCCTCTTCCACTTCTATAATCTAAAATCTAGTAAGTCCCTCCTTCCTCTTTCCTTTTCTATTTTGAAAATTCGTAATTCTAAAACCCGACAGAAGCGGAGTTAATCCGACTTCCGATTCGGTTTTTCTTTAAAAGTTCCATTTTTCTTAAAAACAACAATACCAAACTCTCATAACATGACTATTAATCATTAACAAAACATATTGAACAAGTTCCATTTCAAAAGAATGTATATTGTAATTTTTATCGCATTTTTCAGAAAAATACCATATAGTATAGCTTCGACATAAAAACATCATTACCCTTGCTATACCTTTAGATACTTTACGAGGTAATGACCTACCTCTTCAAAACACTCATACGTAATATAGCACGATGGTATTGGGAAACATGGATTTGGGAAAAATACGATTTTACACATAACTACCTCCGACTTATAAAAACCTTTTTCTACAAGATGTGTATTTTTAACAAATCTTTGCAATGTGCCGCTACAACCCATTTTGGGAAACCCGTTCAGTATGGTGTGGATTATCGCACATCCTCGGGCTTAGTAGTGCGAGATGCAGACCTCCACAAGAAGCATACGGTCTCGAAAGATTTAAAAATACAATTTTCTTTAGAAAATGTTATTCCTATTATAAATAAAACTTATATTTTTAATAAATAAATATATATGTAATTAATATCAAAATATCTATTTTTAATATTTGTAATATTCCACATTTCCAAAATTCAAGAAAAACATTCCATTTATAAGAAAATACCATACAAATTCCAATATTACAAATAAATACCATACATTATGAAAAATAGGTTTTATTCACTAGAAATGTCACAATGATAAAATATACATCAATGAAAACTTTAAAGACGATAATAAAATACTTGAGGTGCATTTTGAAAATTATACAAAATTATTTTACATAAAACCCCTCAAGTTATACAAAATTACAATAAAGACCCTAGTAAATATAGGTTTAAGCGGAACCAGTCTCTTGAGCCTCAGGGAACCGAAGATATGGATGCTTGCCTATTTAAGGTAGACAACTTAACAAACGGTGTTATCAACACGGTAATCGTTTTTGAAAAAAAACACAAATCTTGCCGTCCATGTGCAGCGGTTACCGATAGCACCAAAACCTAATTCAGGATTCAATTTCTTTTCTAATTGTCTGACTCAGACTGAGTCTCAATATAATCAGTCTCACTTGAATGAGATTAAAGTATATATAACAATTCAATATGAATCCATATATTCAATCAGTTCAATCTATCAATCTATACAACTTGACTGAACTGAACCATGGATATACATCCATCTACATGATTCTCTAGTTACATCCATTTACTGATATCATGGTTTTGGCAAGTCATCCATCTATACAATCTATAATACAAGACAATACAATTTACAATACAATACAAACAATACAAATAAGACATCGCGGGGTTTATAAGGGGTAGATTGGTACGGAAGGTGTTAGAAGTGACACGAGACAACAATAATAAGACACCTAACCTGAATTCAATCGCCGTTGTTCCGGGTTTTATCACGGAGCTTTGCACTGTATATACCATAGTCTCTGGTCTAGTGAGACTTCTCTCGTATACACTGGCCTCTTCTGTACCAAGTTACAAACAACAGCGTTAACATTAAATATAACATTATAACAATATACTCTCTATTTTGTCTATTCCATTCTTATCTATTTACGGGACTTACCGAGCGATTTGTTCACTAACGACATTCTCTTTCTTCTTCTTTGGAATGTCGTCAGGTGATTTGGACTCTCTGGAGATCGAGCCCACCATCGAGGATTTGGACCAGCTAGCTTTCGACCCGGAGCTCTAGATACTTGTACATTTCATTTCAGTACTTTCCATTTCTGTTATGTCACTGTTTAGGCATTACTTTCCATTCAATGTATTTACTTTTCAGATGTATTGTAAAAAGAATGTGAATAAATAAAGTTGTTGTTCACTTATATCTTGTCTCTTGTGTACATTTCCTTTTATATTACTTAGATACGCTCAGCGTGTTTAATTCAGAGTAAATACGTAGCGGCTCGTCGCGTCCCCTTCGCCGTACACCGGGAAGGGGGCGTAACAGGTTTTGTTGGCGGCCCATACAGGTCAGAGCTGTATGGAACCCTACCATGCAGTTCAGTTCTGTGTGGACAACCTAAGCAATATAACACAAGAACCAGCAACTAAAAATATTCCTTACAATACCTATTCCTTGAATATTCCAATTTCATATATTTTGAATCTGTCCTAACCCAAAATTCCCTCACCTCTTTTACAATATTACCAAAACCTTCACATTCTTTCGTTATTTCACATATTTTTCATACACTACCAATAGTTCTATCACCAAACTTTCCTTGAATCTGTTACACTTTCCTTTTACAAATTTCGAGGACGAAATTTTTATAAGGCGGGTAGAATGTAACAACCCTAAACTTTCTGTACAATTTTTTCAAAAATACAGAAAGGAGTACTTGAGCCTGAGCACAAGTTATAAGTTTGTTTTGCTTTTGAACAGCAAGAAGGAGCTTGTAGCTCATTGGTAATACCTTGCACTGCTGAACCAAAGCAGCGGAGTTCAAATCCCATCAGCCAAATTATTTTTTTAATTAGTTTTCTTTTAATATTTTTAGAAGCCCAAGAGTCTGCACGTGCATAACTCGTAAAAATCAAGAGTCACATATAAAACAAACGAGTCCAGGAGGTAGACCAAACGACGATGGACAGGTGGCGTCGAGACCCGGCCCGATTCGGCCGACTCGGGCCGGCGGCGAGGCCGACTCGGCCGGCGGCGCCGGTCCGACCGAGTTGGATCACCGATTTTCTTCACTCCTCCTGTGTCTTTTAGCTTCTCCATAACCCCTGTTCTATTTAAATACCTGCATTATTCTAGAGGATTAAAAACCTAATTAAAACTATTTTAATGCATAATTTTTAATGCATTATCTATCAAACCCTAACCTAATCTTTTCCTATAAATACCACTCCATCTCACACTCCCCTCACTCACAATATCTTCCCAAACTCTCAAGAAAAATCCTAAGAACTTTTGTGTACAAGTGGAGTTAGCGAAGGGCGAATCTCCGACGAACTTCCGACGACGACCCTATGAGCTCCCGGCGACGAAACGATGCACTGGCACCTCCTACCACTCCCTCTTCCACTTCTCTAATCTAAAATCCAGTAAGTCTCTCCTCCCTCTTCTCTTTTCTATTCTGAAAACTCGTAATTCTAAAACCCGACGGAAGCGGAGTTAATCCGATTTCCGATTCGGTTTTTCTTAAAAAGTTCCATTTTTCTTAAAAACAACAATACCAAACTCTCACAACATGACTATTAATCATTAACAAAACGTATTGAACAAGTTCCATTTCAAAAGAATGTATATTGTAATTTTTATCTCATTTTTCAGAAAAATACCATATAGTTTAGCTTCGACATAAAAACATCATTACCCTTGCTATACCTTTAGATAGTTCACGAGATAATGACCTACCTCTTCACAACACTCATATGTAAAATAACACGATGATATTGGGAAACATGGATTTAGGAAAATACGATTTTACACATAACTACCTCCGACTTATAAAAACATTTTTCTACAAGATGTGTATTTTTAACAAATCTTTGCAATGTGCCGCTACAACCCATTTCGGGAAACCCATTCAGGATGGTGCGGATTATCGCATATCCTCGGGCTTAGTAGTGCGAGATGCAGACCTCCGCAAGGAGCATACGGTCTCGAACGATTTAAAAATACAATTTTCTTTAGAAAATGTGATTTTTATTATAAATAAAACTTATATTTTTAATAAATAAATATATATATGTAATTAATATCAAAATATATTTTTTTAATATTTTTAATATTCCACATTTCCAAAATTCAAGAAAAACATTCCATTTACAAGAAAATACCATACAAATTCCAATATTACAAATAAATACCATACATTATGAAAAATAGGTTTTATTCACTAGAAATATCACAATGATAAAATATACATCAATGAAAACTTTAAAAACGATAATAAAATACTTGAGGTGTATTTTGAAAATTATAAAAAATTATTTTACATAAAACCCCTCAAGTTATACTAAATTACAATAAGGACCCTAGTAAATATAGGTTTAAGCGGGACCGGTCTCTTGAGCCTCAGAGAGCCGGAGATATGGGTGCTTACCTATTTAAGGTGGACAACTTAACAAACGGTGTTATTAACACGGTAATCGTCTTTGAAAAAGACACAAATCCTGTCGTCCATGTGCAGCGGTTACCGATAGCACAAAAATCTAATTCAGGATTCAATTTCTTTTCTAATTGTCTGACTCAGACTGAGTCTCAATATAATCAATCTGACTTGAATGAGATTCAAGTATATATAACAATTCAATATGAATCCATATATTCAATTTGTTCAGTCTATCAATCTATACAACTTGACTGAACCGAACCATGGATACACATCCATCTACATGATTCTCCAGTTACATCTATTTACTGATATCATGGTTTCGGCAAATCATCCATCTATACAATCTATAATACAATACAATATAATTTACAATACAATACAAACAAGATATCGCGGGGTTTATAAGGGGTAGATTAGTACGGAAGGTGTTAGAAGTGGCACGAGATAGCAACCATAAGACACCCAACCTGAATTCAATCGTCATTGTTCCGGGTATTATCACGGAGCCTTATACTCTATATACCGTAGTCTCTGGTCTAGTGAAACTCCTCTCGTATACACTGGACTCTTCTGTACCAAGCTACAAACAACGGCGTTAACATTAAATATAACATTATAAGAATATACTCTCTATTCTGTCTATTCCATTCTTGTCTATTTACGGGACTTACCGAGCGATTTGTTCGCTGATGACATTCTCTTTCTTCTTTTTTGGAATGTCGTCAGGTGATTTGGACTCTCTGGAGATCGAGCCCACTAGCGAGGATTTGGACCAGCTAGCTTTCGACCCGGAGCTCTAGATACTTGTATATTTCATTTCAGTACTTTCCATTTCTGTTATGCTACTGTTTAAGTATTGCTTTCCATTCAATGTATTTACTTTTCAGATGTATTGTAAAAAGAATGTGAATAAATAAAGTTGTTGTTCACTTACATCTTGTCTCTTGTGTACATTTACTTTTATATTACTTAGATACGCTCAGCGTGTTTATTTCAGAGTAAATACGTAGCAGCTCGTCGTGTCCCCTTCGCCGTACACCGGGAAGCAGGGCGTGACAGGTAGCTTATGCACTAAGTGCAGTAAGCAGGTATCAATCTAATCCAGGGGAAAAATACTGGACTGCTGTGAAGAACATTCTGAGGTACTTAAGAAGAACTAAAGAAATGTTCTTGGTGTATGGTAACGGAGATCTCCAAATGGAGGCTTTACCGACTCCAGCTTCCAAAACGACAAGGATGATAGTATGTCCATCTCAGGATTTGTATTTACCCTAAATGGAGGGGAGGTATGTTGGAAGAGTTCCAAACAAGATACCGTCGCTGACTCTACGATGGAAACTAAGTATATTGCTGCTAATGATGCCGCAAAAGAGGCAGTCTGGATGAGAAAGTTCATTTCTGAACTTCAGGTGGTGTTTACCGCCGAAAAACTGGAAGACAAACGTCTTGCCTAAATTTGGGGGCGGATGCTATTTGGATTTATCCGTCCACCTCTCTGTAGATGCCAAGTTTATTTATGGCACCATGTATCGGAAGTTAGGACGGATGCGGCCGTTGTAGCAGACTTTATCAGATTCTCCCTCGTTGGCGAGGGGTTTTTGATTATGGGGACGCTCTTCCCTGTAGGCACAAGCTCCTGCAGTTAATTACGTTACCGTGTAGCGATAACCACTTTCTCCTGCTCCAGTTGTTCACTTCATGTCATGTGTGTAGGTTTTATTTTTGATTTCCCGTGGATTGTATACGGAGACTAATTTGTGTTGTCGCCCGTAAAGCGTGGATTAATCCAAATCCGTATATTTTTAGATTTGGGTTTGAGTTACTGTTCTAATGAGCCTTTTGGAGAACGTCCCTGAAGTAAGGACTGGTTTAAGGATCATTAATCTCGTTTGAGATTAAGATCAATTTAAATGTTTGTTGAGGATACGTTAGTCTAATTTTAGACTAAGATCTACTCAACAGGGTTTTGGGATCATTTAGATCCAACAAAAGAGCATTTGGGCTCTATTGTTTTAGTTTAAGGACGTTACGGTCCGTTGTTAGTTTAAGAACGTTGTGGTCCATAGATTACCATTTTTGGTATAAGGGTTTGGTTTAAGGACGTTTCGGTCCATAGCTAGTTTAAGGACATTGCGGTCTAGAGCTAGTTTAAGGACATTGCGGTCCATTGGGATGTGCTCATGGGTTTGAGAGTGCGCCAAAGAGCTGTTGGTTGTCGGGACCCTCCACCTTTCTGACGACTTTGAAGAATTACAACGACATATATCAGAGGTGTGGAAAGATGTACCCTTAAACCAAATTCTAGATTTGAGGGGAAAGATCATAGTGGCTCGGTCTATTTGGAAGTCCAAGAATCATTAGTCATTTTTGGGAGATTAAGATTAACTTAGAAGATTGAGAAATCATCAGTTTGGGAAGTCATGAGCATAGTGGCTCGGTCTATTTCGAAATCCAAGATGTTTTAATCTTCAGAAAGATTTGGCCAATTTGGAGTTGGAGTTGGCTTCTTATAGTGTTAAACACTAATGTATGCTCAGTGCTCACGTGCTCCCACGTGATATTCTAAGGCAGTGTTAAACCCTGAAATTTGGGAGAGGCTCACGTGTGGCACGTGAGACTCTCAAAAGTTGGCACTGTTCACTTGGATTTATTCCCTTGTTCTTTTATAAGTGCTAAGCACTATTTGGGATCACGTGGGATCATGGGAAGCGCCCCAAAAATGGGAACTGTTTTGATTTATTCCCCTTTCCTTTTACAAGTGCTAAACACTATTAGGGGGTCACGTGGGATCGCGTGAGGCACCCAAAAAAATGGGAACTGTCTTTGGGTTTATTCCCCATTTTTTATGTAATTGTTGAGCGCTCGTTTTAAGGGGTCGCGTGAGAGCACGTGATTCAGTCTCAATCATCCATTTTTGTTCATCAGAGGTGCTCACGTGGGAAACACGTGAGGTTTTGTTATAGTGTTAAACACTAATGAATCACCAGGCTGTTCTTCTGTGATTCTGAGGAATCAAGTTCTCCTTTTGTTTTTTGCAGAGATTAAATTCTTTTTAAAGGGTTAAACCCTAGTTTCAGAGGAATTAAATTCTCATATATTTTTTAAGAGTTAAACTTTTTTGAACTCAATTCTTTCCCCTAGATTTTAAATCTGCATGACAGAATCTCCCCGATGAGAATTAAATTCTCAACTTGTGGGGAGATCTGCTTCTACAGATCTTAACCAAAGGAAGAACTAAGTTTTTTGAGAAGAGTTAAACTCTTGGTTTGAGAATTAAATTCTCTTTTTGTTTTGTAGGAGCTTTTGGGAGAGGTTCCTCTTCTTTTTAGAGAATTAAATTCTCTCCGTATTTTTCTTCCCCTCTCTCTGTGTTTCTGTGTATATCTCCTCCTTTTCTCCTCTCCTTTCTCCTATTTATATGAGAAGAAAAAGAATCAATTTGTTAAAAAAATCCCCCATTGAGAGATCATGATTGATTCCATGACCTTTTAGATCAATCGGTGAATTTTAATCACCGTTGGATTTTTAATCCAAAGGCTATCTGTTTAACAGAGAAGATTTCTTATTTGCTTAGCATGATTATGAACATCTTGTTAGTTTTAATAAAATCAGAATTTTATTCTATCATATATTTTAGTTTAACAAGATCAGAAATATATTTTCTTAATATAGAATTTAATTCTATCATATGAATATCTCGTTAGTTTAATATAGAATTTTATTCTTATCATATGAATATCTTATTAGTTTAATAAGATTAGGAAAATATTTTCCTATGATAGAAGTTTATTCTACCAGATGATCACCGTTGGATATTTGATCCAAAGGTCTTCTGTTTAACAGAGAAGATCTTCCTAGTTTGAGGAAGATCCGGAAAATATTTTCCAAATAGAATTTAATTCTAGAATTTGACAGCAGCATTTTAAAATGGGGCGCTCATATGCTTTGCATGTGAGTAGCAAGAAAACTCACGTGTTTAACACATGACCCCTAGTGTGGGTTTTAGCCTGTTTATTTTCAGCGCTCATATACTTTACATATGAGCGCTCACGTATTTAGCACGTGAGGCATGTTTGGCCATTAGTTGTTTGTTTTCAACGCTCATATGCTTTGCATATGTGCGCCCACGTGTTTAACACGTGAGGCCAAATTTTGAGGACTCTCCCCTTTTTTATAAGGGAACAAGTAACTCTTGGCCGAAAATTTTGGCGGGAACAAATGCCCCCCCCCACTACTTTGCCCATGTAAGTATGTACGTGGGTGAAGTAGTGCAAAGTCGTGCATGGCTATAGAATTAATGGCTCAGGAGACAAGTTTAGGGTCCTTGTAGCCTGAGACTTTTTTATCTTCATGAGCCGTAAGTTCTCGCATGAATATTGTTTTCCTTGCGAGTCGAGACGAATCAAGAAGTCGAGACGAATCGAGAAGTTTTCCCTGCGAGTCGAAACGAATCGAGAATTTCTTGCAAGGACATTATTTTCCCTACGAGTCGAGATGAATCGAGAAGTTCTCGCAAGGACATTATTTTCCCCACGAGTCGAGACGAATCGAGAAGTTCTCGCAGGGACATTATTTTCCCTACGAGTCGAGACGACTCGAGAAGTTCTCGTAAGGACATTATTTTCCCTACAAGTCGAGACGAGTCGAGAAGTTCTCGCAAGGAAATTATTTTCCCTGCGAGTCGAGACGAATCGAGAAGTTCTCGCAGGAACATTATTTTCCCTACGAGTCGAAACGAGTCAAGAAATTCTCGCAGGGACATTATTTTCCCTACGAGTCGAAACGAGTCGAGAAGTTCTCACAGGGACATTATTTTCCCTATGAATCAAGACGAATCGAGAAGTTCTCGCAAGGAATATTATTTTCCCTACGAGTCGAGACGATCTCACAGGTGTATTTTCTCCGTAGAAATCGTGAGGATCTCTAAGTGTTCGTCGCCTCCGTGAGTCGTAAGGATCTCACTCGGGTATTTTTCCTTACGAATCATGAGGACCCGTAAATAGCTTCTTTATTTCATTGGCGAATGTGGCTTTGGCAAATGCGGCCCGCAAATAGTCCATCTTGACCTCCTTGTAGGGCAGCGATAGCTTAGGAAATAGGTTTGGATCTGCCGCCTAAGACTTTTCAATTTTATGAGTCGTGAGGGTCTCATAAAGGTTTTTCTCCCTATGAATCGTGAGGATCTCGTAGGTGTATTTTCTCCTTAGGAGTCGTGAGGATCCCTAAGTGATATATTCTCTTGAGAGTCGTAAGGATCACACAAGAGAATTTTCCCACTTACAAGTCGAGAGAACTCGTAAGTGGTTGTTTCCCTCCTTGTCGATATTCGATTTTAGAGAGTGTGGCCTGTAGATAGTCCATCTTGACCTCCTTGCAGGGCAGCGATGGCTTAGGAGACAGGGTTAAGGTTCTGTCGCCTAAGACTTTTTAACTTTATGAGTCTTGAGGGTCTCATAAAGACTTTTCTCCCTGCGAGTCGAGAGGATCTCGTAGGTACATTTTCTCCTTAGAAGTCGTGATGACTCCCTAAGTGCGTTTTCTCTCGAGAGTCGTAAGAATCTCACAAGAGAATTTTCCCCCATTACAAGTCGAGTGGACTCATAAGTGGTTTTTTCCCTCCTTGTCGATATTCAACTTTGGAGAGTGTGGCCCGTGAATAGTATGCAATAGTCCATCTTGGACCGACTTGTAGGGCCCCGGTACTTAGGAAACGGGTCCTTATCCCCGTTGCCTAAGGCTTTTCCCTAAATGTCGAGACGAGTCGAGAAGTTCTCGCAGGGACATTATTTTCCCCACGAGTCGAGACGAATCGAGAAGTTCTCGCAAGGATGTCCTAACATCACAGTTAACTCCTGCTAATAGAAGTCTGTTAGGGTCTGTAGTACTAGGGTTTTTTACTCGTCGTACCATCGTGTTGGCCGGTGTATTCCTCGATATGCAATCTTGCTGTTCGAGTAGCCCCGCGACTGTCGTGTCTCTGATCCCTTCGGGAGCTAGAAAAGACTTCTTCAAGTAATTTTCCAGGTGATATTACCGTCGAAAGAGAAAGCGTTAGGGATATTCTATGTCGTTTTTTACTTAAGGTTGGGCTCAGTTTGGGAGCCCCGATGAGTCATGACCACTCCGCGCTGGAGTGGGATGATCTCCGATAGTCCTTCAGGTCTCATTTGAGTTGCCGTCAAGACCCTAAAGCTAGAGATCTTCCTTTGCTTCGTTTGTTAACATTGTATCTGCAATATTGCGATGAATGTCGAGGTTGTTTCTAGGTTGTCTGTGAACCGTCGAGATTTGGAACTAGGAGACTTTGCCATGGCTTCGTTTATTGATGTCGCGTCCGTATCCTGCTGGAGGGAGGAAGAATGTTGTTGCTGATCTCTAGGCTGTGGATGCTGCCGTCGAGACTTGGAACTAGAGACTCTGCCATAGCTCCGAGGTAGTCTCTAGGTTGTCTGTGAACCGTCGAGATTTGGAACTAGGGGATTTTGTCGTGGCTCCGAGGTAGTCTCTAGGTTGTCTGTGAACCGTCGAGATTTGGAACTAGAGGACTTTGTCGTGGCTACGAGGTAGTCTCTAGGCTGTCTGTGAACCGTCGAGATTTGGAACTAGGGAACTTTGTCGTGGCTCCAAGGTAGTCTTTAGGCTGTCTGTGAACCTTCAAGATTTAGAATTAGGGGATTTTGTCGTGGCTCCGAGGTAGTCTCTAGGCTGTCTGTGAACCGTCGAGATTTGGAACTAGGGGATTTTGCCGTGGCTCCGTTTTGCTGACGTCGTATCTGCTTCTGGTTGGAACGAGAAGGAACGTCGTTGTTGATTTCTAGGCTGTAGATGTAGCCATCGAGATCTGGCTTTCCTTTGACGAAGCCCGGTGGGGTAATATGATTCCCTTTCCATTTGTGCCCATGGATTGTATACAGGGGTCAATGTGATCTCACCTGTAGGGCAAAAGTTTCATTTCATCAATTTTTTTATTTCTTTCCACGATACCCTATCATTTCAGCTTTTTATATCGCGAAAGTCGCGATTGCCCAATCATTTCGGTTTTTTATCGCGGTGCCCAATCATTTCGGCTATTTTTCTTTTTACTCACTGCTTTTTATTGCGAGTTACCCAAACATTTCGGCTGTTTTTATATGCATATATTCTGCCCGCTGATTTTTATTGCGAGTTGCCCCATCATTTCGGCTATTTTTGTATGCATATATTTTACTTGCTGCTTTTTATTGCGAGTTTAGAACTTGAGATCTGATACCAATCTTAGCATAAGCATCGCTGTGACTGGAATATTGCCAAGAGCGAATCATCATTTACCGTGAAAGTACTTAGAATTCGATACCGATTTAAGCATCAGTATCGCTACAACTGGGATATTTCCAGGAGCGAATCATTACTTACCTTTGTCGATTTGAACAAAGATGGCTTAGAAGACATAGTTAGGATCCTGTTGACTAAAGCTTTTTGACTTTACGAGCCGTAAGGGTCTCATAAAGGTATTTCTCCCCACGAGTCGTGAGGATCTTGTAGGTATAGGTTCTCCCTAGAAGTCGTGAGGACTCCTAAGTGATATTTTCTCTTGCAAGTCGTAAGGATCTTACAAGAGTGTTTTCTCCTTACAAGTCGAGAGGACTTATAAGTGTCGTTCACCACATGAGAACATTCTTCATCACTGGTGGGACTTAGTGAGGGAACGTTTGTTTGTGCCCGTGGATTGTATACAAGGGTCAATATTGAACCGTTTGTAGGGCAATTTGGGGAGTGTGGTGGCTTAAGAACAGGTTCAAATCCCTGTAACTTAAGGCTTTTGAATCCTATGAGCCATGAGGGTCTCACAGGAGGAATCCTCTTTACAAGTCGTAAGGATTTCGTAAGTGTAATTATTTTAACGAGGTTGCGCCCTTCCGGATTTTCATAAGCTCGCCGGCAGTCCTGCTGTTTTTACTCATGGCGCCCTTTCGGGTTTTCATCCGTACCCATTTTGCTTGTGGACGTACCGTTTTTTTTGTTTTTTTTTAATAAGATTGCGCCCTTCCGGGTTTTCACAAGCTCGTCGGCAATCCTGCTGTTTTTACTCACGGCGCCCTTTCGGGTTTTCATCCGTGCCCATTTTGCTTGTGGGCGTACTTTTTTTTAGCGGAGTATTCCACTAGATTGTAGGACCTGTTTGTAGGCCCCTTAATATCTTTCCTGCCTTTTGAGAAGAAAGGGCCATTCTACATAGAGATTCTTCTGCCAGTGAAAAATATGCCCCCTGTGTATATCTCGGGAGGAACGAGCACCCACGCCGTCGCTATTTTGGCTACAGGTTGCTTCAAATCTGCTTACTTTGTTGAGCGTAGGCGACAAACGCCATCTTTCCTCCACTTTTCACTCGTCATCATCGGATGAGAAAGAGTCTTGACCCATTTGGTCCAATCTAGCCATTTTATCTATGAGTTCTTGGAAAGTCGTTGGCTTGAAGAGGGCCATATACGGGAATTCCTTTGAATTTGGGTCAAGTGTGACTATGAGCATTCTCATGGCTGCAACTTCATCGATGCGTTGCTCGCATTTGACCAGAGATTTCGCCATCGGGTAACATATTGAACCCAAGTCTCATTCGGTCTAACCCTTTCGTTGATCAGCGTCGTCACGGTAGTATGTTCGTTCTCATTAGCGAATCCCTGATAGAAGAGCATATCCATTTCGTCAAAGCTCTTCATGAAATTATTTTGGAGTTCCGCATACCATTCGAAGGTGATGCCCGCCAGACCGCTGACGAACTGTCATAGGAGTAGTACGTCATTTCCTCCAGTATTTCCGCACATGGATTTAAATCACGCAATGTACTGGCAAGGATGTAATACCCAGTACCTATTATACAGTCAAATACGAATTTAAATAAACTTTATTTATTCTAACTTATTTCTTTAATTCTATCTCTAAATTTTCATCGTACTATAACTTTTGGCCCGCAATAAATTTATAATTGTATCGTAATACCCAGTTTTCGGCGTACTATTTTACATATTTGAATAAACTAATTTTCCTATAAGTTTATTATATTTATGTTCTATTCCTTTATTGTAATCCCCTAAAATTTTACTGAATAATTCCAATTCCTATTTTACTATTTTAATCTAAATCCAATCCCCCCCCTCTCTTGGCCAGGCCCATCTCCTTTTCCCAATTTCTCTTCCCCATTCCCATTTTACCGAGCCCAAAACCAAAACTAAAAACCTATATTTAAACTTTCCCACAAGCCCAGCCTCAGGGAAAATTAAAAGAACAATAATTAAACTAAACTCCTTACCGGCTCGGCCCAGCCCAACACCCAATACACCCAACGACCCGACCCGCTCTATCACCTTTCTCTTCCCCACTCGTTCTAATTTTTCCCGCTCCTTTTATTTTGCATCCCCACGTCGTGCCCACGTCGCCCCGCGCCCGCGTCGCCGACCCACGTTCCCTCTCAACCCGACCACGATCGCGCACGCTTCAACCTCTCCTCGTCCCTCTAACCCTCTTTCCCCCTCACACTCGCGATCCCTCTCTAACTCCCTCCACTCCTCTCTCCCAACTTTCAGCCTCACTCCCCACAACCCACCGAACCCCGACGACGACGACGACTACCACCTTACGTCGTCACTGCCTCAGCGACTCCTCTACTTCATCACCATCACCGCCAAGCTTTGAGCCCTGCACACCCCTCGCTGCAAACCCGAGCGCACCCCCTGCAGGCCACTCACCGGTGCCTCCGTCGAGACCACGCCGTCAACCACCTTCTATCGACTACAACCCCACCACACACCATCATCCACCTTCCTTGTCTCCTCCAAACCTAAACCGGGCTCTACCCACTGCACCACCTCGGGCCACCAGAACCTCCTTTCACCGCCGGCGAACCCTCTGAGATCCCAGCTACCCCCTCGCATCACCAATGCCACCACCTCACCTCAGCCGAGCCTCAACCACCACACCGAGCTCCTCAAACCCAACTCCAACCCCAGCAGCACCCACTGCCTCTACGACCACTGCTGGCAGCTGACACCGTCGCCGCCGGCGAGCTCCCACCTCCCCATCTCCTCCTGCAATCCCCGCAAACTTAATCTCAACCGAGAACTCCACTTCTTCATCCTCACCAACCCAAACACCTGAGCTTAAGTCGAGCCCCGGCATTTCGTTGAACACTTACGTCTATCGCAGTTCCCGCTTCTCTGATCAGCGACGTCGTCATCGAATCTGTGGCCTCGATACCTTAAGACGTCATCGTCATCAACATGCTACCCATCGCAACGCCAGCGCACGCCCGTCGCACCCACCAAGCCATCGAGTCCAAGAAGCCAGATCCAACAAAGCTGAACCTGTGCTGTGTTCGTGACGCGATTTGTGCCATTGCCGCTGCCGTACCATCATCGACACGTCTTCAGGTAAGTTTAGTACTTACTTCATGCTACTTTTTATATTACAATTCTAATTACCAAAAATTCCCGCATATATTTTTCGTGTAGATTGTTATGAGTTAAGTGTTCGATGTAAACCATGATATACAAGCCCAGTTAAATTGACGGAACTAAATAACATTGAGTGGCCCGAGTTATAATGAATACCCCTTTAGATTTTGGTTACAAAATAAGGTCGTTTGCTCACGTAAAATGGTGTCCCGATTTCTGTCGTAAAACCTGAAAACTTACGGGCATGCCGAACCATAAAATTTATGATAAATTGTGGACAAATCGGATTTTAGCGTTCGATGGCTCGTATCGAAGCTAACTGTTTAACCTACGGTATCCTATAGTTGGTCTCTGAATTTTAATAAGCTATGATAGAGATAATTATGGAGGATTACGATTCTGGACTGCAGTCCAGAACGGAATTCCCAGTTAACCCCTGTTTCTAGACACCTGTATTTTTCTGTTCAAACATGAGAATGTGTGTAACCCTATATCGTTACGTAAAGAATTGAATTGTCTTTCTTACTCCACTGGTCTCACAGGATTCCTCAACCGTTTGATATTTTTAATTTATTTTACAATGTCGATACGTCTTGCTGAATTCTGCAGAGGCAGATTTTACACATCGAACATAATCTGTCCATAACTCCCTGTCGACGTAATATATTACTGATCCTCCAATTGTGGTGGAAACCTAACTGATATCCCTAAATATTGTTCAACTATAGCGTCGCCTATTTACGATCTCAACTGGGATTAAAATGCGTTGCGATACGGACTTCCGATTCTTAAACCGGATTTCCAGCAGTGAACACTTAAAATGAAATGGCCATATCTAGCTATCCTGAAACCCGATTAACGTGAAACCAATTTTGATTGATATATAATTAAACACACTGTTTACCCCTTTTACATTTTTTCGCTTAATTTTGCATGTATGATCTATGGTAAATTATGCAAGTGGTAGGACACCGACTGATGATATCTTAATCATGCCTTAATTACTGTTTTCTCATCACATTATATATATGTCATTGCATTGGTAACCTAGTGATCACATGCATTACCCAGTGTTAGATATTAGTGTTTGATTGTGGCAAGTACGTTAGTGTTCAAGCATGAATGGATAAGTGAAAGTGACACGTACTTGTACACAATCAGTGGACCCTATTGATTTATTGCATTGTCGACGTCTGTGAGACGTGTATAAGTGTGACTATAATTGGTATGGGACAATTATGGAAGCACTTGTATGGGTGTCACAGATAAGGCACCAAACACTGTCCATTTATCCTGGGTATCAGTCGAGACATGCTTAATGGAGACCCTGTCTTCAGTTCTCGCGTAAACTTGTCATGGACCGACTGGTATTTGAGTTTATGGTTGGCGTTTGATGTAGACTACGGGGTGTAGGGTAGTTTGAGTGTGAGTTCAACAGAATCTCGGGAGTCCCATTGCCGGCATATACCATGATTTTGGGAGTTGTATGGATGGAGTTACTGATTATTATCGTGCGTGATTCGGGCCCGTGTTCCCTTGTCCTTGGGTCCTATCCTTGGGTGGGCGATACTCACGAGTGGTTGACTCTCACACTTGGATTGACGATAGGCTTAGCGACCCGTACAGTGAGACTTAGAGACTGATAGAGTTAGTGACATTGACATGTATTGCTCACTGATTTAACATACTTGACATACTATTTATTGCCTTACTGTTTACCTGCTCTATTAGAATACCTGCATTGGCTACTTCATGTTCACGTCTTTATTCTTTTGATTACTGTTACATATTCATCACTATTGCACGAGTTCCCATTTGTGTCTATATATATATATATATTGCTATCGTGTCGCTCTGACGACCTGAGTATGCATGCTCAGAGTGAGAAGTGGATCTAGCCTGGACCAGGACCTGACGTAGCTCGAAGGCATCGCGGACATGGTGATCAGCTACCCAGAGCTATACTCTCTTGATCTCCATTTGGTTAGCTCTTTTGTATTCCTTTTGATTTAGTTACTGCACTTCTCATTACCTGTGCTTTGTTTACTGATTACCACGTAGTGCTAGAAGCCGAAGTGTGACTACGGAGGGACATTTCCCCGACCGTAGGAGTATGGCTGCCCTTGTCAACTCCTCATATTCCGTATTTTGGGAAGCGGGGCGTGACATGGTTTTGTTGGTATCAGAGCCAGGTTTTGCGTCAATTGGGATTGCAGTTTTCGTGTAGTGCGTGACAATCTAAGACATCCTTCCGTCTAGATTGTAAACTTGTTATTCTTGATCTCGATTCACATAGTGTGTTCTGCTATACATATTGATCCTTTCGCTAGAGTTTTGGGTGACTTAGTAGAGTTACGTAGTTCTAATTATGAATTGCAGTATAGTTACAATAC
Organism: Agapanthus africanus; assembly: GCA_030015575.1. Taxonomy (NCBI): domain Eukaryota; kingdom Viridiplantae; phylum Streptophyta; class Magnoliopsida; order Asparagales; family Amaryllidaceae; genus Agapanthus; species Agapanthus africanus. The sequence continues at coordinate 318,268,272 of JASDDO010000019.1, forward strand.
TATACTTTATTGGGTGACTTGGAGTTCTACATTTGATTTCCGCTCGATTGAGTTCCACCTCACCCGATACTCTTGTTTCGTTATTTATTCTATGTCGTATTTTGACTCTAATTCCCGTGCCTTTTATCGTTCTCAAAATTGTTGTTTCAGGATCATGTCTTCCAATGACTCTTCTTCTATCTCCACTCCCCAGAGTCAGACCGTCGAGATTTTGAATGTGCTGCAAGGTTTGAAGGAAGCCCAGGAGCGAGCGAACGACCTATTAGCTGAAGGATTAAGAAGGCAGAGGACTCAGGCACCAGCGGAAGCATCCAATCATAAGGGAATCCCTGTTAAACGAGGAAAAGAGGTGAAGATGAAGCGCCCACGTGTTCCCCAGCAACGGAAGCAGCGGAAGACACAACGTTGTGGATACTGCAAGAAGCCGGGACACCTTCAGAGAGACTGTCGCACCGCCAAACGGCAGTGCCTGATTTGCGGATCCAGCGAACATCTTGTCAATGGTTGCCCTAAAAGGAAGGAGCTACAAGGAGGAGGTTCGTCCACACTCCCCACTCCTGCTAAGTGATGGTTATTTCGTAGTTCGAGCCTCGAGGATAGTCCAGACCCAACGCAGGATTCAACTCGCGTGACGAGAATGCAGCAGTCTAAATATCAAAGAAGAATTATCACCCTTCTGCTTTCAATAAAAGTGTTGTCACTCTTTTGTAAATATTTCCTTTCGTTTAAGATCTTGTATCCGCTGAACTTTTAGTTGAATGCAAAAAAAAAAATCTGAGTTGTGATGTATGTATCGTTCTCTTGACTCTCACTTTATTTATACTATTTATTGCATCAGCATTCTAGATTGTGATTTTTCAGTCCTTACCTACCACGTATTTCCCTTGTACTCCGTATCCTTGACTATTTTCTTAACGTGTTCCACTGTCTAATCATGACTCTTTCTTTTCAGGCCATGGCCCACCCTGGAGCAGCGCCGCCTCTAGATGAGGACACGCGGTCGTGCGTTTCCTTAGACTGCATACTGGTGAGCTCAGATGATGAGATCAATGGCCCACAGGTTATTTTCGGAAACAACGATTCCGAGGGTGAGGGATTCGCAGCCCCAGAAGTCGACATGATCAGCGACTCGGACGACGAAGAAGAGGACCCCGAAGAGGATCCAATAGAGGAAGATTCCGAGGAGGACCCGATAGAAGAAAATCCGGGGGAGGAAGACCTTGGGGAAAATCCAGTGAAAGAAAATCCTATGGAAGAGAATCCAGAAGAAGAGAATCACATGGGAGCAGACCTCGAGGAAGAAGGACCAGAAGAACAAGACCCCGCGGCAGAAGAACCTCCATTGGCGATACCTGCGAGGCGCTATGGGAATGGACGCCCCTATCTGAGCGCACGAGCCTACCGTAACCTGCTGAACTTCCACAACCGCGACTGACGTGATTTAGTTTTTGTCTCCTTGGGCCAAATAAATCTATGTATAGCTTAGGGCCACCTTTTATTTTCGAAAATGTCTTGTTTGGGATTTTATGGAATGAAATAAAGTTTCTGAGTTCGCTAACCTTGTGGATTTTTGGTTCGCTTAATGCTTTGACTGTTTCCCCTATACATTTATTTTCCTCCTGAGATTCGAAACTGTCCACCCTTGCACCCTGTGCTGACCCGACCCCAGCCTCTTCGACATTCAGTTTGAAATACTATAGTCCGACCTTTTGAGTGGGCCATACTCCATTGTAATCCCTACCCTGGCTAGCCCCTATACATTTTTATGCTATCTCCTGTTACCATAATTACATTCAGCGACATCGTAGTCGAAATTTAGCTTCCACTACCTTGTGTTTACAGAAATTGCGTGTATTAACTACTTCCGTTTTACCCATTTTAAATGCTTTACTATTCTTCGCATTTTCAATGGCGCAAACATATGTCACACATACTATTTTGTTTTATCATCTATCGTTTCGCCATATGGGTTTTCTCAAGTTATTTTAAATTTTTTGATCGATATATTCATTCTACAATATGGTAGCCTATCGGCAAAATCCTTCACTATTGTTTGTCATTGCTATTTTATTTTCTGATATTGTGCTATAGTTTATCATTATAGACGGCCATGCCTTGTGTTTACTTAGGCCTATTTTTTTAGTTGCGTTATTTCTCATACTTATATAGACCTTAGACTCTTATCTAGTTGCTTTTAAATAAATCGCTATATGTTAGTGCTTGAGTTGGTGCCCTTTTGCATATTATTTTATAACTTATCGTTATTTTAAATTTCGAGGACGAAATTTTTATTTAAGTGGGGTATGATATAATACCCAGTACCTATTATACAGTCAAATACGAATTTAAATAAACTTTATTTATTCTAACTTATTTCTTTAATTCTATCTCCAAATTTTCATCGTACTATAACCTTTGGCCCGCAATAAATTTATAGTTGTATCGTAATACCCAGTTTTCGGCGTACTATTTTACATATTTGAATAAACTAATTTTCCTATATTTTTATTATATTTATGTTCTATTCCTTTATTGTAATCCCCTAAAATTTTACTGAATATTTCCAATTCCTATTTTACTATTTTAATCTAAATCCAATCTCCCCCCTCTCTTGGCCAGGCCCATCTCCTTTTCCCAATTTCCTTTCCCCATTTCCATTTTCCCTAGCCCAAAACCAAAACTAAAAACCTATATTTAAACTTTCCCACAAGCCCAGCCTCAGGGAAAATTAAAAGAACAATAATTAAACTAAACTCCTTATCGGCTCGGCCCAGCCCAACACCCAATACACCCAACGACCCGACCCGCTCTATCACCTTTCTCTTCCCCACTCGTTCTAATTTTTCCCGCTCCTTTTATTCTGCGTCCCCACGTCGTGCCCACGCCGCCCCGCGCCCGCGTCGCCGACCCACGTTCCCGCTCAACCCGACCACGATCGCGCGCGCTTCAACCTCTCCTCGTCCCTCTAACCCTCTTTCCTCCTCACACTCGCGATCCCTCTCTAACTCCCTCATCTCCTCTCTCCCAACTCCCAGCCTCACTCCCCACAACCTACCGAACCCCGACGAAGACGACGACTACCACCTCACATCGTCACTGCCTCAGCGACTCCTCTACTTCATCACCATCATCGCCAAGCTTCGAGCCCTGCACACCCCTCGCTGCAGACCCGAGCGCACCCCCTGCAGGCCACTCGCCGGCGCCTCCGTCGACACCACGCCGTCAACCACCCTCTATCGACTACAACCCCACCGCACACCATCATCCACCTTCCTTGTCTCCTCCAAACCTAAACCGAGCTCTACCCACTGCACCACCTTGTGCCACCAGAACCTCCTTTCACCGCCGGCGAACCCTCTGAGATCCCAGCTACCCCCTCGCATCACCAATGCCACCACCTCACCTCAGCCGAGCCTCAACCACCACACCAAGCTCCTCAAACCCGACTCCAACCCCAGCAGCACCCACTGCCTCTACGACCACTGCTGGCAGTTGACACCGTCGCCGCCGGCGAGCTCCTGCCTCTCCATCTCCTCCTGCAATCCCCGCGAGCTTAATCTCAACCGAGAACTCCACTTCTTCATCCTCACTAACCCAAACACCTGAGCTTAAGTCGAGCCCCGGCATTTCGTCGAACACTTACGTCTATCGCAGTTCCCGCTTCTCTGATCAGTGACGTCGTCATCGAATCTGTGGCCACGATACCTTAAGACGTCATCGTCATCAACACGCTACCCGTCGCAGCGCCAGCGCACGCCCGTCGCACCCACCGAGCTATTGAGTCCAAGAAGCCAGATCCGACAAAGCTGAACCTGTGCTGCGTTCGTGACGCGATCGTGCCATTGCCTTTGCCGTACCGTCATCGACACGTCTTCAGGCAAGTTTAGTACTTGCTTCATGCTACTTTTTATATTACAATTCTAATTACCAAAAATTCTCGCATATATTTTTCGTGTAGATTGTGATGAGTTAAGTGTTCGATATAAACTATGACATACAAGCCCAGTTAAATTGACGGCACTAAATAATATTGAATGGTCCGAGTTATAATGAATACCCCTTTAGATTTTGGTTACAAAATAAGGTCGTTTTCTCACGTAAAATGGCGTCCCGATTTCTGTCGTAAAACCTGAAAACTTGCGGACATGCTGAACCGTAAAATTTATGATAAATTGTGGATAAATCGGATTTTAGCGTTCGATGGCTCGTATCGAAGCTAACTGTTTAACCTATGGTATCCTGTAGTTGGTCTCTGAATTTTGATAAGATATTATATAGATAATTACGGAGGATTACGATTCTGGACTGCAGTCCAGAACGGAATTCCCAGTTAACCTCTGTTTCTAGACACCTGTATTTTCCTGCTCAAACATGAGAATGCGCGGAACCCTATATAGTTACGTATAGAATTGAATTAGCTTTCTTACTCCACTGGTCTCACTAGATTCCTCAACCGTTTGATATTTTTAATTCATTTTACAATGTCGATACGTCTTGCTGAATTCTGCAGAGGCAGATTTTACACATCGAACATAATCTGTCCATAACTCCCTGTCGACATAATATATTACTGATCCTCCAATTGCGGTGGAATTCTAACTGATAACCCTAAATATTGTTCAACTATAGCGTCGCCTATTTACGATCCCAACTGGGATTAAAATGCGTTACGAAACGGACTTTCGATTCTGAAACCGGATTTCCAGCAGTGAACGCTTAAAATGAAATGGCAATATCTAGCGATCCTGAAACCTGATTAACATGAAACCAATTTTGATTGATATATAATTAAACACACTGTTTACCCCTTTTACATTGTTTTGCTTAATTTTGCATGTATGATCTATGGTAAATTATGCAAGTGGTAGGACACCGACTGATGATATATTAATCATGCCTTAATTGTTTTCTCATCACATTATATATATGTCATTGCATTGGTAACCTAGTGATCACATGCATTACCCAGTGTTAGATATTAGTGTTTGATTGTGGCAAGTACGTTAGTGTTCAAGCATGAATGGATAAGTGAAAGTGACACGTACTTGTACACAATCAGTGGACCCTATTGATTTATTGCATTGTAAAAATCTGTGAGACGTGTATAAGTGTGACTATAATTGGTATGGGACAATTATGGAAGCACTTGTATGGGTGTCACAGGTAAGGCACCAAATACTGTCCATTTATCCTGGGTATCAGTCGAGACATGCTTGATGGAGACCCTGTCTTCAGTTCTCGCGTAGACTTGTCATGGACCGACTGGTATTTGAGTTTATGGTTGGCGTTTGATGTAGACTACGGGGTGTGGGGTAGTTTGAGTGTGAGTTCAACAAAATCTCGGGAGTCCCATTGCCGGCATATACCATGATTTTGGGAGTTGTATGGATGGAGTTACTGATTATTATCGTGCGTGATTCGGGCTCCTGTTCCCTTATCCTTGGGTCCTATCCTTGGGTGAGCGATACTCACGAGTGGTTGACTCTCACACTTGGACTGACGATAGGCTTAGCGACCCGTACAGTGAGACTTAGAGACTGATAGAGTTAGTGACATTGACATGTATTGCTCACTGATTTAACATACTTGACATACTATTTACTGCCTTACTGTTTACCTGCTCTATTAGAATACTTGCATTGGCTACTTCATGTTCACGTCTTTATTCTTTTGATTACTGTTACATATTCATCACTATTGCACGAGTTCCCATTTGTGTCTATATATATATATATATATTGCTATCGTGTCGCTCTGACGACCTGAGTATGCATGCTCAGAGTGAGAAGTGGATCTAGCCTGGACCAGGACCTGACGTACCTCGAGGGCATCGCGGACATCTTGATCAGCTACCCAGAGCTATACTCTCTTGATCTCCATTTGGTTAGCTCTTTTGTATTCCTTTTGATTTAGTTACTGCATTTCTCATTACCTGTGCATTGTTTACTGATTACCACATAGTGCTAGAAGCCGAAGTGTGATTACGGAGGGACATTTCCCCGACCGTAGGAGCATGGCTGGCCTTATCAACTCCTCGTATTCCATATTTTGGGAAGCAGGGGGTGACATGGTTTTGTTAGTATTAGAGCCAAGTTTTGCATCGATTGGGATTGCAGTTTCCATGTAGTGCGTGACAATCTAAGACATCCTTTGGTCTAGATTGTAAACTTGTTATTCTTGATCTCGATTCACATAGTGTGTTCTGCTATACATATTGATCCTTTCGCTAGAGTTTTGGGTGACTTAGTAGAGTTACGTGGTTGTAATTATAAACTGCAGCATAGTTACAATACTATACTCTATTGGGTGACTTGGAGTTCTACATTTGATTTCCGCTCGATTGAGTTCCACCTCACCCGATACTCTTGTTTCGTTGTTTATTCTATGTCGTATTTTGACTCTAATTCCCGTGCCTTTTATCGTTCTCAAAATTGTTGTTTCAGGATCATGTCTTCCAACTACTCTTCTTCTATCTCCACTCCCCAGAATCAGACCGTTGAGATTTTGAATGTGCTGCAAGGTTTAAAGGAAGCCCGGGAGCGAACGAACGACCTGTTAGCTGAAGGATTAAGAAGGCAGAGGACTCAGGCACCAGCGGAAGCCTCCAATCATAAGGGAATCCCTGTTAAATGAGGAAAAGAGGTGAAGATGGAGCACCCACGTGTTCCCCAGCAACGGAAGCAGCGGAAGACACAACGTTGTGGATACTATAAGAAACCGGGACACCTTCAGAGAGACTGTCGCAGCGCCAAAGGGCAGTGCCTGATTTGCGGATCCAGCGAACATCTTGTCAATGGTTGCCCTAAAAGGAAGGAGCTACAAGGAGGAGGTTCGTCCACACTCCCCACTCCTGCTAAGTGATGGTTATTTCGTAGTTCGAGCCTCGAGGATAGTCCGGACCCAGCGCAAGATTCAACTCGCGTGACGAGAATGCAGCGGTCTAAATATCAAAGAAGAATTATCACCCTTCTGCTTTCAATAAAAGCGTTGTCACTCTTTTGTAAATATTTCCTTTCGTTTAAGATCTTGTATCCGCTGAACTTTTAGTTGAATGCAAAAAAAAAAAAATCTGAGTTGTGATGTATGTATCGTTCCCTTGCCTCTCACTTTATTTATACTATTCATTGCATCAGCATTCTAAATTGTGATTTTTCAGTCCTTACCTACCGCGTATTTCCCTTGTACTCCGTATCCTTGACTATTTTCTTAACGTGTTCCACTGTCTAATCATGACTCTTTTTTTTCAGGCCATGGCCCACCCTGGAGCAGCGCTGCCTCTAGATGAGGACACGCGGTCGTGCGTTTCCTTAGACTGCATACTGGTGAGCTCAGATGACGAGATCAACGGCCCACAGGTTATTTTTGGAAACAACGATTCCGAGGGTGAGGGATTCACAGCCCCAGAAGTCGACATGATCAGTGACTCGGACGACGAAGAAGAGGACCCCGAAGAGGATCCAATAGAGGAAGATTCCGAGAAGGACCCGATAGAAGAAAATCCGGGGGAGGAAGACCTTGGGGAAAATCCAGTGGAAGAAAATCCTATGGAAGAGGATCCAGAAGAAGAGAATCACATGGGAGCAGACCTCGATGAAGAAGCTCCAGCCGAGGAAGAAGGACCAGAAGAACAAGACCCCGCGGCAGAAGAACCTCCATTGGCGATCCCTGCGAGGCGCTATGGGAATGGACGCCCCTATCTGAGCGAGCGAGCCTACCGTAACCTGCTGAACTTCCACAACCGCGACTGACGTGATTTAGTTTTTGTCTCCTTGGGCCAAATAAATCTATGTATAGCTTAGGGCCACCTTTTATTTTCGAGAATGCCTTGTTTGGGATTTTCTGGAATGAAATAAAGTTTCTGAGTTCGCTAACCTTGTGGATTTTTGGTTCGCTTGATGCTTTAACTGTTTCCCCTATACATTTCTTTTCCTCCTGAGATTCGTGACTGTCCACCCTTACACCCTGTGCTGACCCGACCCCAGCCTCTTCGACATTCAGTTTGAAATACTATAGTCCGACGTTTTGAGTGGGCCATACTCCATTGTAATCCCTACCCTGGCTAGCCCCTATACATTTTTGTGCTATCTCCTGTTACCATAATTACATTCAGCGACATCGTAGTCGAAATTTAGCTTCCACTACCTTGTGTTTACAGAAATTGCGTGTTATTAACTACTTCCGTTTTACCCATTTTAAATGCTTTACTATTCTTCACATTTTCAATGGCGCAAATATATCCGTAGGTACATATCAGGGTTTTTTTTTAAAAAAAGGGCTGCCTATTTTTTTCTTGCCCTGTGCACAATAATATATACATCGATCATATATAAAATTAATTATCACGCAAAACATATATCGCAGTATTCATAATCACATCACGCATAATATACAAAAGAAACCAACAAGCAGAATATGATATCAATATAAACACGCAAACACCACCAATGTCAATATCGTCCAAAATGTAGTACAATATGTATTATATAAATAAATACATGTTTAAAATATAAGAATCAAAAAGCTACCCTAACTCGGTCCAGCTCCACCTCTGAAAAACGCCAGAATCTGGCGCGCCTGCTTCTCGGTCAATAAATCATGCAATGCGGAGCGTGCGGGAGTCTGAGCAGGCTGTGGAGCTGGCGATGTGGTCTGCGCAGCCGCCGTCGAGGTAGTGGCTTGCGGAGCCGCGGCTGCAGGAGTCTGAGCGGGCGGTGGAGCTATAGGAGCAATCTGCGGAACCGCAGCCGATGTAGTGGCTTGCGGAGCCGCAGCCGAAGGAGATGCACATGGAGGCTCGGCCGATGTACCATGTCGCGTCTGGACCTACGTGTGTAATAAGCGAGTAAGAACTGTGTATTATTCGAATTCGTATCATTATCAAGTTATTTTGAAACCCCAATCTATGTATACTTAGGGACTTAGGCCCCGTTTGGATATCTAGTTTGGAAAACTGTAGTTTATTTTAATTAGATATGTATGTATGATTAATCAAAACTAAGTCTACAACCAAATAAACTCAAGCTACGTACTAATATTGGATATGTTGTTATCTATAATATGACATAATATTTTACTATTAAGTAGTATACATACCAGTATCTCCTTCAACTCCTGAACGGTGGCCTTCAAGCTCTCCAGTTCCTGCTGGAAACGTCACTCACTGGAGACGGAGGAAGTAACCGCCGGGGTGGAGTCTAACTTCATATGGGCCCTGCTAGGGCCCAGTCCCCGGCCTCTCTCCCAACCTCCGTGGTGTCCTCCATGTGCGGCGTCCAGGACTGCGGTCAGCAACATCGGATCGCTCTGTCCGGTAAAATCGATCCCCGATACCTCGGCCTGCTCAACTACCCGCTCCTACACCCACATTAACCAGTAAAATATAAGTATATCATTTAAATTTGAACCTTTCAAAACTAAAATTTCAAATAGGGGTTGAATAAATATTAACACTTACGCAATACTCCTGGGTAGCGACGTCGGGGTATCGAAGCTCGCCCGTGGCGGGATCTGTCGAGGTGTCGTGGACGGCAAGATATGCGGACAGCACGCTCGGTGTACCACCTTGCGCCAGGGTCTGAGCTCTCTACAATATTAGAAAATAACTCTTAATATTAGATATATTAGAAAATAACTCTTAATATTGCATTATATCACAAAGGCCGGTCTATTGTAATTTACCGATAACTCCATGGCTCGAGTAATATTCCTCGAGCCACCTGTATAAGTGGGGCGACCCCTCTTCACCGACTTCCTATTCTCTATATTTTGAGCGGCATGTTTCTGCACAACACATTCACATTTAGTTTTCTAATTAAGGAACACAAAAAAATAAATTATATACTAACAATGAATTACATTTAAAATACATACCTGTTTGCGTTGAGACTCGAAATATTCGCACAATAGAGGCCATGTCTCTACGTTGACTCTCGCAAAGGCCGGAGTAGATAGGAGGGCCGCTCTCTCTGTCTCGAGGGTCGCCATCCACAGGGAGTAGCAGTCGACCTTCAGCTCATTCCTATTGTATCGGACCTTGGTCTACATGTTCTTCATTAGGACATTGTACAGAGCATGAAGGTCGAGCATCCTCCCAGGGTGATCAGGGTCGGGTACAGGCTGAAAATCGTAATCCAACTGAAAATACCAAAAAAACATTGTTATTAGATTGCAAGTGTTAATAATAAATATATTAGATAAATCAAATGAAAAAATATATTAATACCCGAGCCTGATCAAAGAAGAGGGCGAATGAGCGCCGGTGCTGGTCGCCCCACTCAACGTGAAGTTGATAGTTCTTCACGAGCCGGCTCTCATCCCCCATATACCGGCCGAACCTCTCGGCATGAGGACCAGTATAGCGATAATCAGGGGTAAAAAATAGGGGGAATGCTGCTTCCCCTCTAGCTCTATCAGGCCTCAGCCTGTGGGACTCATTCGGGCCTCGAGTCCCCCTCTGGGGATGGGGAGGCCCTGCGTCTGCAAGAAATATCAGGACAATCAATATTAAGACAAAGTTGTATTAAGAAATCAAGGTTAAATGAAAATTGAAGTGTGATATATACCTCCGATGACTAAAACACGAGCCTGGGCCCGGGCAGCAGCACGAGCGGGACGATAGTTCCTCCGGTAAGGAATAGCCGGTGTCCCGGATGCGGACGCATCCTCTCCAACTAGAAAATAAACATTGACACTAAATTTCCATGAAGTTCATATTTATTCTATAGAGGATATGTAAAATGAATAAATATTTTATATTTATTCATACTAACCTACAGACGATGCAGAGGGTACGGAAGTGGCAGGAGTGGCCCCTGCGTCAGATGTGGACGCACCACCTATAATTAGACAATTAAAAATAGATTATATAAGTAATTGCAAAAAGAATGTGTAGATCAATAATATAATATTCTAAATCAATATGCATGCACTATAGAATATATAAACATACCCGCGGGTGCGGTGGTGTCACCACCTACAGCTAGACAATAAAAAAAATTACTATCTAAGTAAGAGCAAAAGGAATGTGTGTGTATTTATGATATAGTATTCTAAATCAATATACGTGCACTATATGATATATAAACATACCTGGAGGTGCAGGAGTGGCCTCTGTCCCTGATGTAGACGCATCACCAACAACTAGACAATCAAACATTGACAATATAAGTAATTTTGACATAAATAGGCATGAATATCTATAATATTACATTCAAAATGGATATGCGTGCAATATACCTGGAGGTGTGGCAAAGTCCACACGGAAGGAGACATCCGAAAGGGTCTCCGATCTGGGTGCAAGAACGGCCCTCTGAAGCTCCCTACGCAGCTTTCCGGGCCGCAGAACCGCTCTACCTCTGCCTCTGCCTCTGCCGCGGCTGGAGCTCCTGCCGCCCCTCGCTGCTCCCGTCATCATCATTAAATCTAAATAAACGGTTCATGGACGCATTAGACAATCATAACAAGTATTGACTATATATGTATAGATCGTAAAATGTGAAGTAATAATATAACATTACTGATAACCTTTTTCGTTTCGTGGGTGCATTAAACATATCTACTTGGATTTCATCATCGATATCATTTCTAACCCACGTAACTTCATGATCTACCGAAGACAACCCGTCCTTCGAAACAGACGGTCGGAGCACTCTAAGCCTTCTCTCTTCTTCATCCTCATCGCTGTCCTCGAATTCTGGGACATCGTAGACATCCCTGGGTTTCCAACGGCATACGACACTCCATCCCGGATGCTTCAAACACTGTGAATAGTATACTTGGAACGCTTGGTTCGGAAAGATAAACGGATCTTCCTGACCGTAAAATCGAAGTGTGTTCACACTGGTCAATCCATATTCATCTTTCTAAGTCCCAAGATTGCTTCTCCACTTATCCGTATCGGTTTGCGTATCGTACCAAGTACACTGGAATATATAAAAGGGTTCTGATCGTCCGGGATAGTGGATGCCGAGTATACAATTTAAGTACCCATAATAAATCACACCGTCCGATCCTACCGTCGCAATCCCACTATTTTGAGTGGTTCTAGATGTTTCTATGTCCTTAACTTCGAATTTGTATATAAGGACACCGAATCCTTTATAATATGCAACCTCCATACTAGGAAATTGAGCTAAACATCTTGATTCACTCTCAAATGATGCAGACAAGTTCGGATCGTGGATCTAACAAAACAAATTTTACGACAAATACATAACGATATAAGTTTAGATTAAAACTGATAGCAATAACATGTTATTCGAATAACTTACATGATCTGTGACCCAATCACAAAAATTATCCTGATGATATTTTTCCAATCGTTCTTCGTTCCAATCAGGATGCCCCTCACATACCTCGTTAAAATGAATTATGTTTTCGACAAATAATGGTGATATTAATATTATATCATTTCATACACATACAAATACAAATATAACAATTAATCCAAAAAATCTTACTCTCTAATTTGTTCAAGACATGCGCAATTAAATAAGATAAACCGGTATATCTTGTTGATAAACATAGTGTCTACCCTCTTATAATCGGCTTTACCATATAGCCCGTCTTGAATTCTTCGAGACCGGTTAAGTCTTGTCTCAATATTCTCGTCCAGATAGCGAGAACAAAATGTGGTTGCTTCATCAAGAAGATAACCTTACATGATAGAACCCTCTGGTCGATTTTTATTGCGTATATACTTTTTAAGAATGTAGAGGTAGCTAAAGAAAATATGTTGAATAAATAAATACGGGCATACAGGACAACAATAATTTTAAAATTGCGTGAAACAAAAAATTACACATACCTCTCGACGGGATAATCCATCGATATTGTACCGGTCCGGCTAACTTAGCCTCAATTGCAAGATGAACCGTCAAGTGTATTATGATATTGAAGAATGACGATGGGAAAATACGCTCAAACTTACAAAGAATCAACGCAATAGAATTTTCTAGTTTATCCAACTTCACAACCTCCAGTGTTTTAGCACACAACTCTCTGAAAAAACAACATAGGTCGTTGATTACTAGACCAACCGATTCGGGAAGAGAAGTCCTGAGGGCTAATGGAAGAAGGTGTTCCACGATAATATGGTGATCATGACTTTTCAGCCCATCGATCTTGCCTTTCACAATTTTTATTTTCTTGCTGAATGATCCTGAGAAACCTGTGAGAACTTTCAAATCATGTAACACCTGCAGGAATCTTTTCTTCTCCGGTTGTGACATATGATAAACGGCATTGGGAAGTACAAACTTGCTTGGTTTACCCGCTACCGGTCTAGGGTGCAATTCACTTCTTATTCCCCACTCATGTAGATCCATCCGAGCATTCAGGTTGTCTTTCGATTTCCCGTCTTTACAAAGAAACAGGTTGAGTATGTGCTCTGACACTCCCTTCTCTATATGCATGACGTCCAGACAATGACGCACTAAATTTGTTGACCAGTACGGAAGCTCGAAGAAAATGCTTAACTTGTTCCAAAATTGTGGTTTGACCTGTTTCGTCGGATCCATCCCGAAGGTCACATTATTGTAACCATCCCATTGAGCAGTCACGTCCTCTCCGGACAATGAGGCTGGAGGTCTAAGAAGCTCCTGATGACCATCAAAGTGAACAGTGTCTAACCTATAGGGGTAGTTTAGAGGCAGGAAACGTCGATGGCCGCAATAACAAACCTTCCTGCTAAAATTCAAGAATTTCGATATTGTGTGTTGATGGCAATGAAGACATACTTTGTGACCATGTACGGACCAACCTGATAGCATTCCATACACAGGAAAGTCATTAATTGTCCGCATTAAAGCCACACGCAGTATGAAAGTTGTATTTGTGTTTGCATCATATGTCTCTACACCATCAATAAACAAAGATTTTAACTCCTCGATCAGAGGTCGGAGATAGACGTCGATATTGTTTCCCGGTGAGTTTGGTCCGTCGATAAGAAGAGGCATCATAAAGTATGATTGGTCCATAACCAACCAAAGTGAAAGATTATAAATTATCATTACAACGGGCCATATGCTATGACTTCCAGCCATATAGTTGAATAGGCAGAAGCCATTACTAGCCAGTCCGAGCCGGACATTGCGAGGATCGCTACTAAATATTGCGTGCCTCCTATCGAAATCCTTCCATGCCGGTGAATCTCTTGGATGGCTCATTTTTCCATCTTCACTTAGAGGAGCACGGTGATGCCAAATCATTGCCTCGGCTGTTTTCTTGCACCTGAATAGCCTCTGTAGCCTCTGTGTTTTCAACCGTTTCGAGTAAATTTCGGCAGCACCTCCCCGCTGTTCTCCGAATACACTGTAATAGAATAGATAATCATTTCAAAGCTGTAAAACAACGTTCAAATGAACATTTAATCTATCTTTGTACACGGAGAACCAGCGAAAAGGTACCGACGAAATATCTCGAAACGGATGAAAACACAAGTGAATGAAGGTGTTTGCTTTATACATTCCTAACTTGTCCACACGGGATAAATCTATCGGTTATCATACGATTGAATCTTCTCGTCACATAGACTATACGACAGTTGTTAGTATCGAGCTATATCGTCCAATATTTAACAACCTTCGTATAGTTCTATGTCACGACGAACATCGAACGAATGTTAACCGATAGACGGGGACTAAGTGGCGCTTTTAGTTTCATATATGAGTATCGATGAGAATATGAAGGTTTCATATTATCATCGAGTACCATATATTGGTTTTAACTTGAACATCTTGAATCACTCTCTAATAATGCGTTTGTTGTATATTCTTGTTGTATGTGTGTGTTTCGACTGTCGGGGGTAAGGCTTCTATCCCATTAAGAATGTATAGAGCGAACACCCATTCGCTTGTGCTTTCAACTGTTTCGAATAAATTTTTGCAGCACCTCCCCGTTGTTCTCCGAGTACACTGTAATAGAATAGATAATCATTTCAAAGTTGTGAAACAACGTTGAAATAAACATCTAATCTATCTTTGTACACAGAGAACCAGCGGAAAGATACCGACGAAATATCTCGAAACGGATGAAAACACAAGTGAATGAAGGTGTTTGCTTTATACATTCCTAACTTGTCCACACGGGACAAATCTATCGGTTATCATACGATTGAATCTTCTCGTCACATAAACTATACGACGGTTGTTAGTATCGAGCTATACCGTCCGATATTTAACAACCTTTGTATAGTTCTATGTCACGACGAATATCGAACGTATGTTAACCGATAGACGGGGACTAAGTGGCGCTTTTAGTTTCATATATGAGTATCGATGAGAATATGAAGGTTTCTTATTATCATCGAATATCATATATTGGTTTTAACTTGAACATCTTGAATCACTCTCTAATGATGCGTTTGTTATGTATTCTTATTGTATGTGTGTGTTTCGGCTGTCGGGGGTAAGGCTTCTATCCCATTAAGAATGTATAGAGCGAACACCCATTCGTTTGTGCTTTCAACTGTTTCAAGTAAATTTCGGCAGCACCTCCCCGCTGTTCTCCGAGTACACTGTAATAGAATAGATAATCATTTCAAAGCTGTGAAACAACGTTGAAATGAACATCTAATCTATCTTTGTACACGGAGAACCAGCAGAAAGGTACCGACGAAATATTTCGAAACGGATGAAAACACAAGTGAATGAAGGTGTTTGCTTTATACATTTCTAACTTGTCCACACGGGACAAATCTATCGGTTATCATACGATTGAATCTTCTCATCACATAGACTATACGACGGTTGTTAGTATCGAGCTATACCGTCCGATATTTAACAACCTTCGTATAGTTCTATGTCACGACGAATATCGAACGTATGTTAACCGATAGACGGGGACTAAATGGCGCTTTTAGTTTCATATATAAGTATCGATAAGAATATGAAAGTTTCATATTATCATCGATTATCATATATTGGTTTTAACTTGAACATCTTGAATCACTCTCTAATAATGCATTTGTTGTGTATTCTTATTGTATGTGTAACAAGATTTTAAACTTATGAAATAATACTTGCTTAGTTACTTGCAAATTGCAACTTGAGAATAAATTATATGAAGAATTGAGTATTAAAGAACTAAGATACATTAGACTTGAGATTGAGATATATACCTTCAACATAGAAAAGAAATCAATAAACAAGATGAATATAATATAAATTCAAGTTGAAAGAATATATATCCTCCTTTCAAATGCAATTAAGTCTCGATGATGCTGAAGATGTTACCAGAAAAACATTTTCTGCCAACCTTCATGTGTGAAGGAGGGTGTGTGGGAAAATTGGGTACATGGTGTCAGAAAAGTTTTCTCCTGCCATGTGGCAATCAAAATTCAATTATTCGTTATTTTTTTTATAACCACCGACACTGTTCAATTGACCTTCATGGAGTAGCACATACATATCGAACTTTCTTCCTTTCTATTTATTTAATGATATACGGATAGAAAATGTTCCGTATTGACAGCAAATCAACTTTGCAAGTATTTGATACATACGCAAAAAGGTATTGAAATATGATGTTTTTTTTGTTTTATATTTGTCTTAAGCCCTGTGTGTATGCATGCATGTGTGTGTGCATGTCTATGTAGAGAGGACAGTGCATATTTATGTATTAGGTCGTGTGTATGCGTGCATGTGTGGTGCATGTGTCCGTAGAGAGAATGAAAGTGCAAATTTATGTATTAGGCCCTGCGTGTATGGGCGCATGTATGTGTGCATGTCAGTGAAGAGAGGACGACACCACACAGGCTCGCTTACGGCAGGTCCATGTTTTTCGATTCCTATGAACTTTTAGCATCTTAAGCAAGATCCATTGTTTTCATGCTGTTTACTTCCCTCAAATATTGCAATGTTTTACTTGCGCATCAACTAGTCTCGAAGTTTACGGCTAAACTTCGAACCGTATAAGTTACTTAACGATATCTTGCCTATTCATTAACTAGTTTAAAATTCTACAACTGAAAAATATAGCTATAATTGTTTGAAAATATAATAAGTTATTCTATCTCATGTAAGATCATGAATGAAGTTAGATAAGATAGAGTTGTTGTAACTTCTTTATATAGGGTGGTGCCTTTGTAATTGTATCAAAAGGTGTAATTTATGTCATTTAAAGAATTAAGAAATAGAGAAATAATATTGCCTCCTTTAATGGTATGAGATCAGTGAATTATATACACACTGATTTTATGGATTTCTCTGGTCCCTCATCCACTCCATTTCCCTCCACCAATATCTCATTAGCCCTAACTCTAATCCCAGCCCCAGCCCCAGCCGAACCCCAACCCCAACCCCAACCGCAACCCCAGCACCAGCCCCAGCCCCAGCGCCAGCCGCAACCCTAACCGCAACCGCAACCCTAGCCGAACCCAACCCCAACCGCAACCCTAGCCGAACCCCAACCGCAACCCCAACCCCTAAAATAATCAAAAATTTCTTTAATTGAAGATTTAA
This sequence comes from Agapanthus africanus, assembly GCA_030015575.1. Lineage (NCBI taxonomy): Eukaryota > Viridiplantae > Streptophyta > Magnoliopsida > Asparagales > Amaryllidaceae > Agapanthus > Agapanthus africanus. Next base: position 318,285,731 of record JASDDO010000019.1, read on the forward strand.
TGACTTACTTGTTCGGTGGAGGAGACAATCGACAATCGGCGACGAGGAAGAACGGCGACGAGATCGGGAACGAGAGAAAGAGAACGGAGACGAGATCGGTGAGATCGGGAAAGAGAGAGAGAGAACGGAGACGAGATCGGTGAGATCGGCGACGAGATCGGCGACGCGGCGACGAGAAAAGGGGATTTGAGAGGTTTCGCACGCTTGAGCAAGAGAGAGGAGAGATAATCAGCGCATAGGGAAATTATGTGCCTTTTCTATTAAATCTATATTTAGATGTCCCTACGGATTTGTCCGTAGGTCCTTGGTTTGCGGCTCCGTAGGGGCAAACAACAAATTAAGATTTAATATTTTTAAATTAAACGTCTTGGACCGTAGGGGCAACCGTCTGGCCCTACGGACTAATCCATAGGGCCAAAATAAATCTGCCCCTACGGATTTCAATATCCGTATGGGCAACCCCCTATTTTAGTAGTGTGATGTACACTTTTGAGCTAGCCTTGAGCTCTTCCAATATCATGTTTGGTTTAATTATCTAAAGAAATTATCATGTGCGAGATCCAAGCATTTAGGTACTAAGTACATGAATTTGTTTGTTTATTTCTTTTGGACAAGGGAATCCAGTTGAGGCATGTTATATATTGAATGGCAAGCAACATCTTGATAAGGTAAACTGATCTATTTAAACAAAAGAGGTTATCTAAAATCTATCAAATGATTAAAGTAGAAACTATGTCTCATATGTATCTTTGAAGTTAATTAATTAATTAACCACTAGATCACAGTAGAGTTAATTAATTAGGTAAACCTTAGCCAATAGATGTGAACATTGATATCATGGAGGAAAGCAATCTATGGGATAAACTAGTGCATGAGTCCTGCACAATATTTTTTTCCCTCGAATTGTTCATTGATTTGTCTTTGTTATTTTAAACAGTTGTTTAAAAAAACGATTAGTTTGAAAATTTTAAGGCATTATTGCGTAGTGGCATCCATTTCCTTGAGATTCCTTGCTGGCCTCTTCTTGACATTTAGCACGCAAACAATCTTGCTTTTTGTCATCATTTTTTGGAGTAGTCCACAATAGATGTCTATGAAAATTAATAATAGTGATTGATGTTGAGAGGTATCTTTATTTATTTATTTATTTATTTATATATATATATATGTGTGTGTGTGTGTATAGAGAAAGAGAGAGAATAATGGAGGAAATTCCCATAGGAGGAAATTCCCATTGAGAAAGAGAGAGAATAATGGATGAAGATGGTGGATGCCGATCGTCGTAGAAAATGAGGGAGGGTGTATTTTTTCGATGCCATAGAAGGAAATTCCCTCCTATGACATCTTCCTTCCATTATTCTCATATATATATATATATATATATATATATATATATATATATTTGAATGCTTGGTATATACAACACAAATTTTGATATTATTTCAATTTTATTGTCATCAAGATAGTTTATAATTCTAGTAGTAGAAAGTGATTACCTATAGCTAAATCCACATATGCTTTATGCTTAGATTTACATATTAGGGCATTGTAAATATGTATAGCATGCATGGCTAAACATAAATTTGAAAAGTTCATGTTTTCTTGCTGTCAAAATTTTAGAGAAACATAGGCAAATGATTTTAATCGCATAAAACGTTCACTTAGAACAGTAAGTTAAAAACGTTGTATGAAAAATCTCTCTCCATTAATATTGTAAGAGTAACATCAGAAATCGAGGAAGGATGGCATAAATTACATATTAGAGAACAGGTCTTTTTCTTTGCAACCATCGATCCGATCAAAGGTCGTAGTATTAGCCAATTGTCCATTCTCTATTCCATCTCAATTTTCAATCCTCAAATAACAATATATTGTATTTTCAGTTTCTTGTATATTAATCTAACTAAACTTAGGTAATGAAGTACTAATTAGGTCGTGATTTGGTGTGCAATTAAACTAGTAGTTATCGAATTGCACGATTATAATGGTTTCGGATATGGTGCCAATAAAGAAAACCAAAGCGTTCTATATCTTAAACGCACGCTTTATGTTTTGTGTGGCCCCCTATACACAGCTGTTGCTTTCGTTACACTTCTGCATAGGACAACGTACCGTGCTGATGGTCCCCACCAAATCTTACGCTTACTTCAATTGTTTTTTAATATATTATTATAATTGTGGGATTAAAAAAGAGTAAAACTTACATGCGTCACCAATACCCATCCATCCATTAACACTAAATTGAACCACAAACATTTGAGCAATTACTCCTAGTTTCGTTATATGTAATTCACTTTAAAAATTCAAGGTGATACTCTTCATTAAATAGTGATGAATAGCAAGACGTGAATCTAAATGTAAACCTAATAATTAATTGATTGATTGATTCAAAAAATGGAGTCGACGGTACAAAGCTTCAGCCCTTTTGAGGCAATGGCCGAGTATTATTCCAGTAAGGACTGATCTCTTCGTACCGTTTTTTATTTTTGCATCATGATCTTAAGGGGCCGTTTGGTTGCAGGATTATGGAATTTGGATTCCAAAAATAGTACGGTTGAAATTTCTGGATTTCGTAATTTATTGTTTGGTTGGTTTTGGATTTCTAGTATTGGATTTGTAGATCCTTGTAATCTTTGTTTGGTTGGTGAAAAAAATGAGATTTGGATTTGAGGATTTTAGAGAGATAGAGAGAAAGAGGATTGTTTAATAAATAAAATGCATGGGACCCATCTAAAAGTACAATGAATAGTACAAAATCCTTAAGAATTCTTGAAAATTTTTAGGATTCATGAATCCTTCTTTTGTGGTGGGCCCCCCATACAAAACAAAGGAATCCTAGAAATCCTAATCTTGCAACCAAACACAAAATTATGGATTCCACAATCCAAAATCCAAATCCAAACCCATAATCCTGAAACCAAACGGGCCCTAAGAATCAACTGCCATTACTTCCAACTCTTCTTTTAATACCAAAATGTAATGGTAAGAAATTACAAGATTAATACAGAAAAAGACAAAAATATATTCCATTTTTTCCACCACACAAATCCGAATCAGGACATGAAGACCTGGAGGGAGGCGTTCCTGCCGACGTGGCAGACGGGGCACGTGTCGGCCTTGGGATCGCAGGCACTGCATAAGCAAAGGTGCCTGCAGGGGAGCAGCAGAACGCTCACGTCCTTGGCACCGCACAGCCTGCAGCCGCCTCTAACGGGGCCGTTGGTGATGATCCGCTCCTCATCCCCTTCGTAGCGGCACGACTCCGCCTCCTCCGCGGCCGTACCGTCGCTGTCGCCGTAGCCTTCCTTGGGTCCGACGGCGCCGTTGGATGCAGCGGCTCCGGCGGCGGCGTTGCTGATTTGAAGCAGCATGGCCTGGTCCAGGCTGGCCTTCAAGTTGGCTGCGACCGCTTCGTTGTTCCTGGCGATGTTGAACCAGATCTGGCTCTGCAAGCTCATCCGCTGCACCCTCTCTTCCAGCTCCGAGTTCTTCCGCATCGCGTTCTCGAGTTCCAGCTCCTTCTCTCGAAGCTTCTGCCGGAGATGATGCTCGAAGACGGAGACGAGAGACGTGCAATGCCTCTTCTGCCTCTCTTCCATCCCCAATCTCAGCCTCTCGTTCTACGTACACCACAACAATCATTCATCATAAGAATCACATAACCAATTAAAGCTGAAGATGAAAGATAAGACAACCAAAAATTAAACAAGGCATCAAAAGACTGATTTTAAAAGTGCCTGAAGACGGATGAGGGCATCGATCTCGACGCTCTGATTGTAGAGATGACCCACGAGATCCAGAGATCGCCGCCCGCTCGTCGATGCCGCTGACGGTTCCACCAGCCGATCAGTTTGATCGACGGGAACCACGTCTTCACCGGGATTCGCATAGATCTGAGGCGCCATCATCGACATCATTGAAGGTTCGTCGTCTCTGATTCTCTTCTTAGTCGTCGTCGTCGTCGTCGTCATCTCGCTATTGTTGATATTTTTCATGTTGTGGATCAAACGGAGCTCGTCAACCATCGCGCTGCTCTGGATCCTAACAAGGATTTAAATAATAAACGGAAAGGTTCAGATATTAGCAGACTGAATCAGATAGTAATAATAGAGCGGAATCCAAAAGAATCGCTCCAAATATTGAATCATGAAATTATTGAGCGAGAAATGGGGAACCTGCTGTCTCTAAAATCGTGGGCAAAAGCGTTGGAAGAGCAATGCGCCTGCACAGCCATTACTATATTTTTAAGCGAGATTGGCCGGGCAACAGGCGAAGAAATGGCATGATGAATGTATAGGCCCTTCTCTATTTATAAACCCAAGACACGTGGTAGTAGAACTAGTAGTAAAGAGGAGATACTGTTGAGAGACGGCAATGTTGTTGTCAATTGGCGGTGAAATTACGGAATAGTTCTTTCTTTGTTTGTAATTTTATAAAAGCCTTTCTTTAAGTGCTGTCTTTCTTTTATCTTTATCTTTTTTTCATATAAAAAGCCCATCTTTTTGCTGTTATTTCTCTCATTCTATCTGTACAAAACTTAAAATCCCAACATTGCCCGCGGAATAATTATTTATCAACTGGGCTTATAGTTTATACAATAAGAGTTACATGTTCTCTCAAATATGAGGTGGTCGATTTGATTTGCAAAAAGGGTCGTTGAATATAAAATATTACTTAATCTCTAACCATTTTTGGAAATATATAATATGCCGAGAATATATAAAAGGTCGGCCAAGCGGTTATACCAACCTTTATTTTGAGATCGGTCTAGTTAGATTGTCTCGATTAAAATTTGTCATCGAAGACAGTTGTCCTCTACAATTATGGAACATGATGAGTATAACTGGCATCATTTTTTTCTGGAAGATATTTTTAAATGATAGTATAAAAGTAAAATAGTTTATCCATATAGTAATGCTTAAATACCCGATGTTTCCTCTATAGTGGCATCACCGATTTCACCATTGAGAAAGACTCCCCAAAGACCAAACTATAATGGTTTCTTGTGCGTTTGCTCGTATTTTCATGATCCTGTTGTTCGCTAGCACAAAGATGAACTATTGTCCCCAACAGTGGGGGCCTATATAAATAAAAATTTATAAAAATTTAATATGTACAGTTGACCTCACTGTGCCGCAAGAGAAAGCCCTACGGTTATAACCGTAGAGGCAAAGTCAAACATTTGAAAAAAATAAAAACCAAATTTTTCCCTCCCGTTCCCACAGTATCCTAATTTCCCAATTTATTTCTCCTCAAAATTTCCTCGTCCTCAAGTCGCCTCCTCCCTCGTCGCCTTCAACCTCGACGTTACCTCCTCTCTCGTTGCTTCCTCTGACCTCCAGCATCATCATTGCTTCCTTCGACCTCGGGTCGCCTCCTCCGACCGAGTCGCCTCCTCTCTCATCATCTCCTCCGACCTCTAGCGCCATCATCGCCTCCTCCCTCGTCGTTTCCTCTGACCTTCTACAATCTCCAGCGCCGTCTCAATCGATCGTGCCCTCCTCATCAACGTCAATCAACGCCCTCCTCATCAACATTGAGCTCCTATCCGATTTTCTCGTCACCGGTGAAATCCTCAGCCGATTAGTTAATTTATTCAATTTAAATTTTTATTTTCCTAAATTGAATTTGGTGGATCGGACTTTAATTTGTGGGTTAATGTTAATTTGGGGATTTTGGATTATGGTAGTAATCGATGGTGGGTGGCTGTGGCGGTGGCTGCTCTTTAATTTGGGGTTGTTTGGGAATGTGGATGGTGGCTCTGATGGGCGGCGGCGGCTGTGGAGGTGGGGAAAAGGGTCAGGTAAGGTCGATGGGGACCGGGTAGGTCGGGTGAGAAGCCGAGAAAAGTAATTTTAGATGTAATTGGTGTTAGTGGTGAGGGGAAGAAAAAGAAGAAAATTGGTTGAGGGTTGGGGTTGGATTTGGTTAGGGTTAGGGTTATGATTAGGGTTAGAGCTAATGGTTAGGGGTAAATTTAGGATTAAGATTAGGATCAGGATTATGATTTTAGTTAGGTTTAGGGCTTAGTAAAAAAAAATAGCTAAGGGTAGTTAAGTGAAGAATTTATAGGGGTTTAGGGTTAATTAGGTTTAGAATTAGGGTTAAGATAATTAGAGTTAGGGTTAAGTGTGAGGGTCAGGGTATTTTAGTGTGCGCGCGTGTGTGAGATAACGATGATGGTGGTGGTGGTGGTGGGGTGTGGGTGTGGGTGTGTGTAATAATGTTGATGATGATGTGTGTGTGATAATGTTCATAATGATATGTGTGTGTTTGTATGTGTGTGTTTGTGTGTGTTTATGATAACGATGATGATGATCTCTCATATCAAATAAGACCAAATCCTAATTTTAAACTTAACATCCGAACCGAATCCAAAATTTTAAACTTAACATCCGAACCGAATCCAAAATTTTAAACTTAACATCCGAACCAAATCCAAAATCTTAAACTTGATTAAGAAAACCCTTAATTTTAAAAAAAAAATTACCCTAAACAAAAAACTTCAAACCCTTAAAATTGAAATGTAAACATAAAACCAATTCAAAGTTAAATCTTATAATAAATGTATATATGATACTCGATGATAATATGAAATTTTCATATTCTTATCGATAGTCATATGTGAAAATCAAAGCGCGCCTTAATCCCCGTCTATCGGTTAACATATGTTTAATATTCGTCATGACATAAAACTAGACAAAGGTTGTTAAATATCGAACGGTATCGTTCGGTGCTAATAACCGTCGTATAGTTTATATGACGAGAAGATTCAATCGTATGATAACTGATAGATTTGTCCAATTTAGATAAGTCAGGAATGTATAAAGTAAACACCTGTATTCATTTGTGTTTTCATTCATTTCGAGTTATATCGTCGGTATTTTTCCGTTGATTCTCCGTATACAAAGATAGATTAGATGTTCATTTAAATATTGTTTCACAACATTGAAATAATTATTCTATTACAGCGGTACTCAGTGAACAGTGGGAGGTGCTGCCGAAATTTTCTCGAAACGGATGAAGGCACAAACAAATGGGTGTCTACTCTATACATTCTTAATGGGATAGAAAGTTTACCCACGACAGCCAAAACACACACATACAACATAAATACACAACACACACATACATAAAACACATGCGCACTAACTACTCTACACCTAAGCGAAATCATAAATTGAAATACACATACACATAATACAACTCATACTTAAGTATCTTCAAATATAATTTTGTTAATCAATAGTTTATCTTTTTCAATAACAAACTTGCCATTCCCATGTCTTCTTTGTCAATAACCATCTCGTTCTTAGATTTCTCAATATAGTCACCATAAAAAATCAACTTCCATAACTTGCAATTTATATGTTATACGGTCTAACATGACCCACAAGTACATCAGAGTTAAGGACTGGATGTACGTAAATTGGCAACAACGCAGACAATCTAATTTTGTCGCAGAACTTGCTGCTTTCATTGAATTTGCACGCGCACATAGTAAGATCTTGTTGGAGAAAATTCTCTGTCCGTACGATAGATGTGGAAATAAGTTCTGGAAAAAGATAAAAGTTGTAGAGCTTCACATCGTTAAACATGATTTTACTATAGTTTATACAACTTGGTTATATCAAATGAAAAGAGAAGAAGAAAACGGTAATGCAGCGGAAGAAAAAGGAGAAAACGGTAATGCAGCGGAAGAAGAAAATGATAACTTCCTTACAGGAGAAGAAATGGAGGATATACTAGAGGCTGCCCTCGGTGATAGCAATCCTATCGAAGAAAACATTCCTTTCGATCAATGACCGCGTGCGGATAAGTATGAAAAGTTCATGAATGATGCTAGAAAACCAATTTATGAGAATGCAAAGTATTCTACCTCATTTGGTTCGTTCAACTTTTCCAGATTAAGTGCCTAAATATATGGAGCAACAAGTCATTCACGATACTTCTGAAATTCCTGAAAGATTCTATACCCTTGGAAAATAACGTGCACGAGAGCTGTTACGAAGCCCAGAAGATAATGTCAGATTTGGGTCTGAATTGTGAGAAGATTCATGTATGTCCCAAAGAATGCGTATTGTACCGGAAAGAGAATTCAGATTTAAAAAAGTGCCCAACATGCGGGATGCCAGATATATACTGAAAGTATCTGATAAAAAGCCAGATATACCTGTCAAGATAGCACGATACTTTTCGATAACACAGAGGCTGCAAAGGCTATTCAGGTGCAAGAAGATAGCTGAGGTAATGATTTGGCATCACCGTGCTGCTCCAAGCGAAAATGGAAAAATAAGCCATCCAATAAATTCACCGGAATGAAAGGACTTCAATAAGAGGCACCAAACATTCAGTAGCGATTCTCGCAATGTCAGGCTCGGACTTTCTATTTATGGCTTCTTCTCATTCAACTATATTGCTGGAAGCCACAGCACATGCCCGTTGTAATGATGGTTTATAATCTATCGCCGTGCTTGGCTATGAATCAATCCTACTTTATGATACTTCTTCTTATTGACGGACCAAACTCACCGGGAAACAATATCGACGTCTATTACGACCTTTAATCAATGAGTTAAAATCTTTATTCATTGATGGTGTAGAGACTTACGATGCAAACACAGATACAACTTTCACGATGCGTGCGGTTTTAATATGGACAATTAATGACTTTCCGGCGTATGGAATGCTATCAGGTTGGTCCATACATGGTCACAAAGCATGCCTTTACTGCTACAAAGATACAATATCGAAATGGTTGAAATTTAACTGGAAGGTTTGTTATTGTGGTCATCGGCATTTCCTGCCACCAGACTATCCCTACAGGTTAGACGATGCTCACTTTAATAGTCATCAAGAGCTTCTTGGGCCTCCAGCCCCATTGTCCGGAGAGGACGTGATTACTCAGCGGGATGGTTATAATAACGTGACCTTCGGGATAGATCCGGCAAAACAAGACAAACCAAAATACTGGAACAAGTTAAGTATTTTCTACGAGCTTCTGTACTGGTCAAAAAATTTAGTGCGGCGGTATCTGCAAGTCATGCACATAGAGAAGGGAATATCCGAGCACGTACTTAACTTATTTCTTTGTAAAGACGGAAAATTGAAAGACAACCTCCGTACTCGGATGGATTTTCAGAACTGGGAAATTAAAAGTGAATTGCATCTAAAATTGATAGCGGATAAATCAGGAAAGTTTGTACTTACCAATGCTGCGTATCATATGTCACAGCTGGAGAAGAAAAGATTCCTGCAGGTGTTGTATGATTCAAAAGTTTCCACAAGTTTCTCAGGATCATTTAGTAAGAAGATAAGAATTGTGAAAGACAAAATCGATGGGCTAAAAAGTCATGATCACCATGTTACTATGGAGTACCTTCTCCCATTAGCCCTCAGTACTTCGCTTCCCGAATCGGTTGGTCTAGCAATCAACGACCTTTGTTGCTGTCGGGACCCGGTTCTTGCTCACGGAACAAAGTGCCACGCCAATTGTCATGCCAAGAGAGCGGGGGCCACCTCTTGAATCCATGGGGGGCACCTCTTTGTCCGTGGGACCCACTGTAGAACAATAAGGATTCTTCGGAACACATTCCGAAAGAGGACCGAACTGCATTGTAAATATAATGATACCACCCTTAAATACAGAAGCGTCTTTTAAGTGAATCGAAACAACAGTAGCTTGAGAACTCCGTAGTTAAGCGTGCACGAGCCAGGGAAGTTCTAGGATAGGTGACCTCCTAGGAAGTGCCTCCTGGTCCGGTCCGGTTTGCTCTGAAAGACAAAACCGTGAAGTTTCGGCCAGAGCGGACAATGCCATCTGTACTAGGGCGTGGGCATTACATTTATGGTGGCCCATGCAGGTCCCTCGGTAGTAGGTCTGTGGTTCGAGAACGAACCATTGTTCAAAAGTGGGGAGAATGTCGGGACCCGGTTCTTACTCACGGAACAAAGTGGCACGCTGATTAATCTCAAAAACTATATCTATTACCGCAATCAAGAACGGCGTCGCATGAAGCTAGCCGGTAAGTACGGGTCGGTCCACAGGGATGTTGTGAGTTTCCTAATCGCGCTAACGAGTTAATTCCGAAGGGTGTTCGGATTAATTATTAAATCTAAAAACCTAATTATTTTATACTACGATTATCTAGATCTAGTCTTGCTAAGGTTAGGCCTAGGTTAAGTTTGGAAAGTCAATAAATCTCACCGCTTTCTATACCCATATGAAGATCTAATTAGGTGTTATGGTAAATATTAATAAAAGGGATTAGGATGATTGGGAAGATTGTTCTTCCTCTAGATCCTTGTCCTTCCTTTCTTAATCTTTACCTTAACCTCTATGGAAAACCTTAAAATCCGGGCCTTTAGACTACGGTATCACCGCTACCTCATGGGTAGAGTGCCGTAGGGAGCGGAATAAGAAGGTATGCATGGAGTTCTATGAAAATATATGATGGGCAAGAAAGGGGATGAGAGATCTTCGTCTCTCAAACCTTCCCCAGATCTAACCCTAACAAGCGAGGAGACTACTCACTCATTAGAGAATTAAAATACATTTATCTAGGGCAGAGAATAAAAGATTAACTAGGGCAAGAAATTAAATTTATCTAAAGCAAGAATAGAAAATTAACCTAGGGCAGAAAATAAAGAACTTACAAAAAATGATGCTCTCCAAAAGAATGCTGAAATTTATTAATGAAGGGAGGCATAGCCTTTACAATGATTTAGAGTTCCTATTTATAGAGGATAGGAAACCCTAGGTTACAATTGATTCGCACGTCTGCGTTTACCAAAATATCCTTAGGAAGACCTAGTCAAAGTAGAGTTCAAGCTTTGGTAAAATTTTATGTCTGGAAATTTTGGAACTAATTCTGGGCTTCTTGGGCTTTTTATTTCTTTGGATATTTATTCAATTTGGCTTCTCTATTTCTTCCAGATCTCCAGTGAACAATTGCGGTGGACTTTTAACCGTTCGCTTTGTAATTTTGGACCTTGCATTGCCTTATACTTTGTGAATTTTATCTTTGATGTAGGCTTGATCAAGAGTCTTCTGTTTGTTGGTCAAAGTCCACTTTTGCATCGTCTTTTCATTGTTTTCACTGTTTTCTGTCCAAAAACCTGTAACCTGTAATATGTAGCAGACATGGGTCAAAAACACCTGTTTATTTATAAAACGAATAAGAATGAGGAATATAATAATACAATATTATGGTGTGAACACACGCCAATTGTCATGCCAAGAGGGCGGGGCCACCTCTTGGATCCGTAGGGGCCCACTGTAGAACAATGAAGAATTTTCGGAACACGTTCCGAAAGAGGACCGAACTGCATTATAAATGTAATGATACCACCCTCAATTACAGAGACGCCTTTTAAGTGAATCGGAACTACAGGAGCTTGAGAACTCCGTAGTTAAGCGTGCTCGAGCCAGGAAAGTTCTGGGATGAGTGACCTCCTGGGAAGTGGCCCCTGGTCGGGTTCGGTTCGCTCTGAAGAACAAAATCGTGCGGTTTCGGGCAGAGTGGACAATACCATCTGTACTGGGGCGTGGAGCGTTACAGTTGCTTTTTTAGGGAATTGTGCGCTAAAATATTGGATATTGTGACGCTGGAGAATCTAGTATATTCGATTTCCTTTATACTGTGCAAGCTTGCACATATTTTCTCGCCGTTGTTTTTTGATATCATAATACACCTGACGATTCATCTTATAACCGTAGCTAAGTTTACCGGACCGGTACAATATCGATGGATGTATTCCATCGAAAGGTACGTTGAATTTTTCGTTTCACGCATTTTTTAAAATTATTGTTGTTTTATATTCCGTATTTATTTATTTAACATATTTTTCTTTAGATACCTGTAGACTATAAAAATATTTTTACGCAATAGAAATCGACCAAAGGATTCTATCATGCAAGATTATCTTCTAGATGAAATAACCATATTTTGTTCTCGCTATCTGAACAAGAATATTGAGACGAAACTTAACCGGCCTAGGAGAATTCAGGATGGGCCATATGGTAGACTTTATATTTATCAACAAGATATATCAATTTATCCTCCTTAACAGCGTATGTCTTGAAGAAACCAGAGAGTAATTTTTTTGGATTAATTGTTATATTTGTATATATTTGTGTGTGTGTGTGTGTGTATGAAATGATATAATATTGATGTCATAATTTATTGTTGAGAACAAAATTCATATTGATGAAGTACATAAGGAGCATCCCGATTGAAATGGTGAACGATTGGAAAAATATCATTATGATAATTTTTGCGATTGGATTGCATGTCATGTAAGTTGTTTGAATAACATGTTATTGTGACCAGCCTTAATCTAAATTTATATCGTTATGTATTTACCGCAAAATTTATTTTGCCAGGTCTACAATCCGAACTTATTTTCATTATTAGAGAGAGACTCAAGATATTTAACTCAGTTTCGTAGCATAGAAGTTGCATACTATTAAAGATTTGGTGTTCTTGGATACAAATTTGAAGTTAAGAACATAAAAATATCTCGAACCACCCAGAATGGTGGGATTGCGACCGTAGGATCGGATGGTGTGATTTATTATGGATACTTAAATTGTATACCTGGTATCCAATATTCTGGACGATCGGAATCATTTTATATATTTTAGTGTATTTGGTACGATACACGAACCGATATGGATAAGTGGAGAAACAATTTCGGGACTTAGAAAGATGAATATGGATTGACTAGTGTAAATACACTTCGATTTTACGGTGATGACGATCCATTTATCTTTTCGCAACAAGCGTTTTAAGTATACTACTCATAGTGCTTGAAGTATCCGGGATGGAGTGTCGTATGCCATTGGAAACCCATAGATGCTTACGATGTCCCAGAATTCAAGGATTGTATGGCGGACAATGATGAAGATGAAAAAGATAGAAAACTTAGAGTGCTCCGACCGTCTGTCTCCAAAGACAGGATGTCTTTGGCTGAACGTGAAGTTACGTGGGTTAGGAATGATATCGATGATGAAATCCAAGTAAATATTCTCAAGGCGTCTAATGCGTCTACGAAACGAAAAAGATTATCAGTAAAGTTATTGTAGGGTGTTTTTCGTCATCCCATTGAGATGGAAATGCGCGCGCACTTGTCAGGCGTATTACAGATTCCCCCTGCCTAGGATAGGCGGGGGTTTATTGATTATGGGGATCCGAATCTCCGGCAGCCGCGGACTAAACTGTCGTTAATTACCCCTCGGCTTTTGGAGCGAGAGAACCTTCGATTGACGGGTTAAACAGGTCATGCGAACTCAACGTGCAGTGTACGTATGTTTTGAAAGGGTTTTGGATATATTGGGGGCCCCGCAGAGTTTTTACGGGGTCCCGCTACCCGGATAGCGGGCTGGGGGTCATGGAGGCTAGCAGCCCCTTGCGGGATGCAGGGCAGTGCCTCGTTAGAATTTTTTTTAACAGGGACAGTGTCATGGAGTATGTGTGTGTATGTGTATAAGGAAAAGGGCATTCAAAGGATGCGTGGGAGAAGGCGCCAGAGCCCCACGTGCCAGGCACGCGGGCGCTGTGCGCCAGAGCGCCAGCGCACCCACGTGCCTGGTACGCAGGCGCTGTACGTCAGCAGCAGAAGGGGCTTGGTCCCTTCACTGGGAGCTGTGCTCCAGAAAGGAAATATTTATTATTTTTGTATATATATATGTATATATATTTTTGAGGAGTTGAACTCCTAAGATATTTTGGAGTTGATGGAAGGGGCTTCTCCCTTGAACCCTGGATCTTCCCCAAAATAGGGTTCTTGGAAGTGGATCTCCTTCTTCCTCCTCTTTTAGCCGGATCTTGAAGAACAAGAAGTATGAGATTTTAAAAATCTCTCTTTTTTGAGATCTAATGGAAGATCCGAGTTCCCCTTTGTGGGTTTTGTGGTGAAAAACTATTTAGTTTTGGAAAAGGAAAAGTAAAACTCTTGATTTAATTCAAAAAAGAAAAAGATTTAGAACATTGAGGAAGGAGAAGGAGGCACAAAAACCCTAACCTTTTTGAGAGGAATGAAAAGTATATGCTTTATTCATCATCATGTTGGCTCTTATAGGCTTACACATTTACATATAGCCCCTTGGGCTTTACAAAATGGCATTTTGCCCATCTCATGGCTCATGTGCCATTTCTTTTTGCACATAAACCATGGGCTTTACAAAAATTTGGCTTTATGCCCATTCATGTATAAAAAATGACATAAAAATTATTTATTACATGATTTCATTTTGGCATGGGGGAGGCTGGCCGCGGGGCTCGACTTGGGCATGGGCCCATTTGACCTGGGCTTGGGCCTACCTGGCTTGGGATTGACCTTGACTTTGACTTGGTCAACCGGGGTGCAAATTTTGACCCCAACAGTTATATTATTACTTCACATTTTCTACGATCTATACATATATTACATGCATATGTGATGATTGTACTTTTATCTAGGTCTGATGACGACGCCAGGAGCAGCGAGGGGCGGCAGGAGCACCGACCGGGGCAGCGACAGAGGCAAAGCGGTTCTGCCTTCTAGGAAGCTGCGTAGGGAGCTCCAGATGGTCGGTCTTGCACCCGAATCCGTATCCCCTTAGGATGACTCTTTCTGTCTGGACTTTGTCACACCTCCAGATATATTGCATGTATATTCATTTCGAATATAATATTATAGATATACACGCATATTTATTTTAAAGTTGCTTATACAGTCAATTTTTAATTGTCTAAGTTGTAGGCAGTGCCTCCACATCCGAGGCAGAGACCGCTGCCGCACCTACAGGTATGTTTATATATCATATATTGCATGCATATTGATTTAGAATATTATATTACACACATTCTTTTTGCAATTACCTATATAATCAATTTTTGATTATCTAATTATAGATGGTGCCTCCACGTCCGAAGCAGAGGCCACTCCCGCACCTGCAGGTATGCTTATATATCTTATATTGCATGCATATTGATTAACAATGTTATATTATAGATATACACACATTTTTTTTGCAATTACTTATATAATCAATTTTTGATTGTCTGATTGTAGGCGGTGCCTCCACATCCGACGCAGAGGCCACTTTCTCCGCTTCCGTACCCTCCGCGCAGTCTGCAGATTAGCATTCATAATTATAAATTTTTTTCACAAAAGAGACGATGACTTGGACACACTAGCCTATCCAAAGGGCCCAAATTTGACTAACAACAACCACTTTGAATTTAGGGTTTGCATATATTTCTATTTTCAGAATACAAATGATTTAAGCTCCCAACTAAATTTACCTTTTTGGTGGATGTAGTCAGCCTTTATTTTTATGAAAATTAGATTTTCCATTTTACATATCATCTAAGAATAATCATGAAATTTTATCGTCAATATTTATTTTCTAGTTGGAAGGGATGCATTCAGGTCCGGGTAACCGGCTATTTCTCACTGGAGGAACTATCGTCCCGCTCGTGCTGCTGCCCGGGCTCAGGCTCAGGCTGCTGTTGCCGGAGGTATATATTGCATTTCACTTTTCGTTAATTCTTGAATTCTAAATACCGTTTTGTCTTGATATTGCTTGTATATCTATTTATCTTGTAGATGCAGGGCAGCCACATCCCGAGAGGGGGACTCGAGGGCCGAATCAGTCCCACAGGCTGAGGCCCGATAGAGTTAGTGGGGAGGCATTATTCCCCTTCTTCTTTACCCCCAATTATCGCTACACCGGCAATTATGCCAAGAAGTTCGGCCGGTATATGGTCAATGAGAACCACATCTAAAAGAAGTATTTTCTTCATGTTGAGTGGGCGATCAGCACCGGCGCATCTTTGCCCTCTTCTGAGATCAGGCTCGGGTTTTAATATATATTTTTATTTGACTTATCAAATAAATTTACTATTATTTAACACTTATAATTTAAAAAACATTATTTTCTTGTATTTGCAGTTGGATTACGACTTTCAGCATGTACCCGACCATGATCACCCTGACAGAGTGCTCGATCTTCACGCTCTTTACCCGGACCTCATAAAGAACATGCAATCTAAGATCCGATAAGATAGGATCGAGCTAAAGGTCGATTGTTGCATATTATAGCTGGCCACTCCCGAGACAGAGAGTACGGTTCTCCTACAGTTTTCGGTCTTTACCGTAGATACATGGCCTTTTTTATGCCAGTATTATGAGTCTGAGCGTAAACAAGTTTGTAAATTAAATATAATTCATTATTTAGTATATAACTTATTTTTTTTTGTTGCTTAATTAAAAAACTAAATCTGATTGTGTTGTACAGAAACATGCCGATCAAAATAAAGAGAATCGAAAGTCCGCGAAGAGGGGTCGACCTACCTACACAGCTGGCTGGAGGAACATTACTCGTGTCATGGAGGCATCAGTAAATTACAATATATCTATTTTGATATAATGCAATATTAAAAGTTATTTTATAATATATGTAAATTTTTGGCGAATTGCAGAGAGCTCAGACTCTAGCGCAGAGCAGTACACCGAGCGTGTTGCCTGCGTATCTGGTCATCCACGATACCTCAACAGATCCCGCCACGGACGAGCTTTGATTCTCCGACACTACTATCCAGGAGTATTACGTGAATGTCAATATTTATTCTAATTCGAATGAAATTTCTGTTTTAATAAGTTCAAATTTAAATGATATACTTATGTTTTAATACTTAATGTGGGTGTTGGAGCGGGTGGTGGAGCAGACGGAGGTATCGGTGATTGATTTCAGTAGACAGACCGATCCGATCATACTGACCCCAGTCCTAAACGCCGTACACAGAGGGCACTACGGTGGTTGGGAGAGAGACCGAGGACTTCATCCTAACAGGGCCCATATGAAATTGGTCTCTACTCTGACGGTTACTTTCCTTACCCCCGTGAGCATCGTCTGGAGCATGATGTTGCTTCATTGAAGACCACCGTCGAGAAGTTGAAGAAGATGTTACGTTTATTAGTTATTGGAAAAATATTATATCACATTATAGATAGTAGCATATACAATATTAGTAGCCTGAGCTTATTTGGTTTTAAACTTAAGTTTGATTAATCAGATTTACATAAAACTATATAAACTGAACTCTATAATCATAAACATACCGCATCTTTCTTCATTTTGGAGTTTAAAAAGTTATGATTATCCAAACTCAAAATTTGAAAAGAAAACATTGCTTTGGAAATCAGATAACTCCAAAACCAAGCATCCCGTAAAAGCTTAACAATTAAGAAGAGATACGGGTTTAAAAGTTAGAGTAAGTATCATTTCTACTTCTACTTAAAATAAACTACGGTTTTCCAAACTAGATACCCAAACTAGGCCTTGCCTAAGGTCCTAAGTATTCTTAGATTAGGGGGAAGCGAAGTCCTGAACGTGTGGAATTTCAACATGTATAAATTCTAATACATAATATATGAATTTCAACATAATGTATGCAATCTCAACAAAACATATATAAATTCGCGGTTCCGCAATAATCCGATATTTATACGAATCCGACAAAATCTAATACACCGTTCTTACTTGTTTATTACACAAACACAAAATTTTACAGATTTGGCCGGCTATTTCGGCTGCAGCTCCACATGCCACTCCTTCAGCTGCAGTTCCGCAAGCCACTATCTCGGTTGCGGCTGCGCAGGACACTCCTATGGCTCCACAGCCTAATCAGACTCATGCACAGACCACTCAGACTCCTGTACAGACAACTCTTTCATTAGTCGAGTTTTAGTCGACCCAGGACTGCACCGAGGAGCTGATTCGCCATATTTCGGCGTTTATTAGGGATGGAGGAGCTGGACCGACCTAGGATATGTTTATTTATATTTTTTTAGGATGGATGTATTTATTTGGTACATATTGTATGTTTTGGACAATATCGGTGGTTGTTTGGATATTTACGATAATTTAAGATTGATTTTGTAATTTGTTTGTTTGTTTCTTTATATATTATGCGTGCGATATTGTTTATATATATATATATATATATATATATAATTTTGCATATGGCGGGGGGAAAAACAAGTAGCTCCTTTTTAAAAAAAAATCTGATATATTGTCTTTACAGATTAATCCGTAGGGACAACTGCTGCACCTACGGATTAGTCCGTAGGGACAAGATATTAGAATATCTTATATTTTGCCCCTATGGACTTAGCAATAGGAGCAAAACTTGCCCCTACAGATTAATCCGTAGGGGCATGAATAATTCTCTATGTACAATTTTGTAGGTATGCTATTTTAATTTTTTTAACAGAAAAATTAAAAAAGGATTTTAGGGACAACGTTTACTCCGTAGGAGCATGTTTAGGATAAAGACTTGCACCTCCGGCCTTTGGTCCTACGAAGGAACTTTAAATCCCTACGAATTAATCCGTAGGGGCTACTGGCTATCCTATGAATAAATCCGTAGGGGCCTATGGATACTGTATTGTTACTTGTGCTCTGTTTTAAGCACTTTCAATAGATGAATAATAAATTCAAATTATAAAAGAAAAAGTTTTATCTTTTCTAATTCAACGGATATTACCCCATCATCTATCTTAGGCTTCTTCTTTTCTTGGTAATCTAAAATCATTTATTCATTCAGAAACGTTTTTCCGGTCCAATGTTCAATAAATATTGTGTAGTGTTATTCATGAGTCACAATTTGTGCACGGTGCATTTTACGTTTTAATTAAACAATTAATTGTTATTCACACACACCAAACCACGTAAATGAGCAAAATATCTTATTTTCTGTTCTAAGCTCACCACACAACCAAATTCAACATCAATTCTGGATCTCAAATGAAATTGAATCCAAATATATTGAGGATTCTTCGCAACTCTCAAAGAAAAACAAATCATTAACAACCATCACAATCAACTCGACCGATAATACTTGAGAGCATTCCACCAACAGTTTCTCAAGATTTCAGCAACACAAACATGCCTTGCTAATCCCACCCTATTTCAAGACCCATCTCTCAATCAATGCTTAAGCATTCAGGGTTTTAGCTGAACAAAGCAACACCTTTTCTGATGTCAGCAATGGAAAGGAGTCTGAGAGCCATCTCTATGGTGGTATTGAAGAGAACCAAAAGCTTTCGGTTGGCCGCTCTCTACGGCTCCGGAGGCGTCCCCGGCAGCCTCGAGGAGAAGTTCCGGTACCGAATCTTGCCCCGTCGACGGCATCGACCTTGTCGCCGTTCCCTTCATTGAAATTGAGGGCGTAGCTCAAGGGATCGTACCTGAAATCAGCGAACTGGCCTTTCCAATGGCTGCACCCCATTCGAGAGGTGAGGGTTCGACACTTGTCTTTGATCTCGGGAAACTCGTGGGACTTGGATCGGATCATCGCCGTCACCATAGAGGTCGTCGATGGTCGAGAAACGGAAGCAGTAGGAGAAGCAGGACATTTCTGCTATGGAGAAGAGGCCGAGGCGGTGGGGATGGATGCAAAAGGAGACGAGGGTGGTGTGGAGCTTGCCGCAGATGTCGTCGGTGGTCAAGAGAGCGAAGCCTGAGGACGACGACGATGACGACGGTGCTGATGCATATCCTTCTTTTCCTTGGTTTCTGTTTCTGTTTTGCCTGGATTTTGATTTGGTGATGATGATGGTGATGGGGCATGGTGGTATGGGCAGCGGCGATAGGAGGTCGGGGGCAGCCCATCAGGGGCCACAGCCTTATCAATTATTGATTATTAGATTAAAAAAAAGAAGGATAAGAGAGAAAATAAGATATATGAGGCGAGAGATAATGTGGGATTCTAGATATATGAGGTGTGGGATTCTAGATAGACAATTAATTAGTTTTTGGAGAGGCGAGAGATAATGTGGAGCGATTGAGAGTGGAGGATTTTTTTTTTCCTTCAAATTTTGCAAAAGGAGAAAGGTGGAGCTTTTAAGTCCATTCCATCACCAGTAAAAGAAAAAGATAAAGATACAATTTGTCCCAAACATGTACACCAAACTTACTGATATTAAATGTTGGGATTTTTTCAAGGACAAACATGACAACATTTTTAGAGTAAATTTTGGTAAGTTATTAACCATGATGAAGAAAGGTGTAATAAATAAAGATAATAAACCTCCCTCCGTGACTGGGTCAGGTCAATGAACTATATTTACGTAAAGGTTGCGCGAATCAATGAGAGAACAACGTGAGCAGAGATTTTATGATGGGAAAATCTTGAATTTTGCAAATCTTCATCTCTCTTCATTTTTTCACAATATAAACAGGAAAGTTGCGTGACAGGACGACAGCAGTAGCAGCCTTGGGAAGTGGAGATGCGTCCACGTCAGCGCCGGCGTGGGACGATGCGAGACTGTGATCTCGATGGGTACGTGCCTTGCCCGCTACGTACGCATTATCAGTTCTGGTAGTATTTTTTATTTTTTATTTATTTTTTTTCCTTTGTCATTTTGAGGGCGGGCCCCAGTTAGAGCAGTCCGTATCTTGTACTAGTAATTTCCTTTCATTTCATTTCATTTGATTTTTTGTTTGAGGGTGGGGCCCACTGGGGATAAAGGCGCCAAAGTGCTGTGTACCGATACGACCAACGGCTACTGACAGAGCTGTCCCCACTCTAATAACTTTTTCATTTTTTGTTTTAAGCGTAGAAGCCCATGTAAAATTGTTTTATTTTCATTTGATTGGTTTTGTAACAATGGGTTAGGGTTAAGCTTTGTTTTCCGATTATATTTTTTTAAGGACTGCTTCAATGGTACTCTTTGTCATTAGGTCTATCTGGATCCGAACTAACACATTGCCCGGTACATCTTGATCCGTCCAATACCCTTTTAATAAATTGGTTGGCCAGATTTCAATCTCTTCTATTCATACTCTTAGAGCCATCTGGGTTATCTCATTTAATTACATAAATAATGAATTTATCTACGTCATAATGTTGATAACAGTTTGTCTTGTCCTAAAAATGCGGCTGGCTGATCACCTTGTTTAGGCCGATGGACTCAGCGGTTAGAAATACACTTGGTTGAACGCTAAACTTGGCTGTAGAGATAATAGACCAAAGAAATGGCTGTCATGAACATACCTGCATAAGAATTGGGGAATTGCACCATGCGGTTACTGGCTCTATGGATAAAATGAGTCCGGTTGATAACTAAAAAAAAAGATCATTCTCCACGTTTCCTGTGTTTTGTTTTATATATATGGATTACTAACATGAATCGATTTGGGAACAAAACAAATAATTTCAGAGGTATCAAAGCCTAAGCCTAGTATTGAAACAATTCTAATTTTAGGGACCAATTAAAGAGGGAAACAAAAATCTAAAACAATATGGGCATTCTAGGGTATGGGCTTTGGGCACTTTGGTAATTATCATAGTGGGTCCCAAGATTCTGAGATTGAGTTGGGTCTTGTCTTTTTATAGGTGGTCTATGCTTCTATATACATAGCCTTTACACGAAAAAGGATAAAAGTTTGATGGAGTTCCACTAATAATTACTTGCCCTGCATTTGTGTTTTACTTTGTGTGCAGAGATGAAAAGAGGCAGAGTTGTGCTCTGAGCAAATCCTGACACTTTTCAGTCTTGAGATTATTGATCAAATCTCGTGACAGTAAATAATCTCATGCATCGTTCTGGTCCAACCAAGACTCCCTGGTCAATACTGGGCTCCCTTTTGGGAACAGCCCTAGGAGCAAACATCGAGTTAAATATACCAAGTCTTGGTCAATTGAGGAAAAAAGAAAAGAAAAATCCTTTTGTTTTATTCTTTAATTTTCCTTTTCTTTTATTGGATAAATTTCATTATGCACTATAAAACATCTAACATACAATTAAATGTTAAAAATACCATAAATCTTTGGAGGATTTTTTTATTCTAGCCGAATCCACGCGCACAGTGTCAGTATTAGATTATTTGATTCACTTAATGTCTTAAACGAGTTAAAAAAAACTAATATTTCATAAAATATTGCTGGTTTAAAGCGGTTCATGGTATTTTTAAAGTTTAGTAATGCTATGTCAAAAACCTTGAAAATTTAATAGTGCTCTATAGCAATTACCCTGTTTTTTGGGTGAAATCCTCTCCTTGCCCTCAACTTACATAGATTCTCTCTTCTTTGTTGTAAGAAATTACTATACCAGATGCAATGCAATTGGTGTGTGATTAGCCACATAGCTTAAGTACAAAACTTGGGATCCTATTTGCCCCTCTTGTTATAAGCTTAACGTGTTAATTTAACATTTTTCGCAATCGGCTTCATTACAGCATGCATGCGTCTTCAAATTCAACCGAAACCAAACATGTAGGCATCAATAGTGGGTCAGTGGAAGTTGGCTACGGAAATAATAGAATAGTTGGAAGAACCTATGATGGCAACTTTGTTGGTCCTTTTTCCTCATCCTTTAAGTTCGAATTTTTCTTGCTTTTTCTAATTGTCGGTGTTTTGTGTAGACATGAAGCACAAGAGGGTTTATGGACCTTTATGCATGGGAAATGTAGGTGGGAGAATTTGGTGCATTAGGCCCAAAGTCCTTTTCTAGATGTTGCATTATTAATGCCATTAACATTGGCAAAATGGACAGAGTGGACAGGGTGTTATCTTTCTTTTTAATTTCTCCTAAAGTTACCATTATCTATAGGAGGAGTATATATGATATCGATATGATGCGACAGTGATGGCTCGCTGGTCTCCTTTAATTCGATCTAAGAGCAAGATAAAAAAACGGAAGTTTAGGGTTCTTGAAAAGATCAAGGTTTCACATGGCTATAAACAACTAATCTATTGTCAGAAACACATCTAAAACAAAATTTTCACCTAAAAACATATATCATGTACTGGTTTAAGCTTGTTTCTATTAAAATACCCGACTGTAATTTTTAATGGAAATGATAAAAAACTACCGACTAGAAATTGGCCAGAGAAAATTATCAACACATGCAAAAAGTAATTTGAAATATTCACAATGATAGTATATATTTATCATGTGTACAAAAAACCTTAATTTAAATAGAATAAATTAACATTGTGTTGTTGTTCCTACTATATTTATAACATGGTGATCAAAGCTTCTTTTAAAATTGCAATTGTCCAAGCATGTTTGTATCATGACGTGAGTAAAGATAAAGAGAGAGAAAATGTAACGAAGACTATACTATATATAAATAATATAAACAGTCCTCTCAACCTCTTTCCACCTCTCTTCTCTGAGAAAAGTGTGTTGGTGCTATTCTTGATTCCTAAAGCACTCAAGAGACCTTCACTTTTTCCCACTGTTGGAACAATGGAAGGAAGAAGATTGGCATTTGACAACATCACATTTGTACTACCCCAAAGTTGCATCCGAGTCATTTTATTACTTGATTCTTGAATTATAAGGACCCACTACTTCATAATTGGTTCCTAATTTGGACCTAAGACCGGCTGGCCATGTGTGGACCCAGCAGCTAGATATCAAGCCCCTTTCATGAGGTGCACGCCAAAATCATGCATCTCTCTAACTTTAGAACTTTGGTTATGCATCATATCAAAAGCATAAATGGTGTGGTGTTGTAGTCATCACAAAGACAATGGCACTTTGGTATAGGGAGCATTATGGTTTGCAAGACTACTCTCTCTCTCTCTCTCTCTCTCTCTCTCTCTTCTTCTTTCTCCATTTGAACACATGCAGAGTCTTCCCCTTCACATGGAGTGACTCGTAACTGCTCATGTTTGTCGCTTTTGGAGGAATCAAAACTTACCGTGCTCAGAAAAATAGATGTCAACCACAACAGCTCCTTTTCATTGTTCATTATTAGAAAAGATTAATGAGGCTGGGGTCGTCTGCAACCACGATGATGCTGTGCACACGCAGGGAAATCATGGTGCAGATGAGGCTGTCATTAAGTTGGGCGGGTCTCACCAGCCACGGCAGGGTCACGCGACCGAAGCCACTAGGCTGTGGTCATCCCCAGCCCCCTTTTCTTTTAGTTAGAATCACAACCAGTCTATCATTATAGGTTTAGTTGGTGTTGCGTGTAAAAATATATCCTGCAACAATTACCACAATTTCGGAATTTTTGCGCCGTTGTTTACTCTGCAACCCATAGGTACCCATGCGAATACCGTTGCTAAAAAGTATGGCTTTCAGTCCATATAAAACGAACTATTAATCTATAGAAGTAGACCCATCAGCCTTCTTCACACAACTCAGGAGTTCAAGAACACTGGAGTTTAATAGAAATGTAAGGATTTAAGAAGTTGGATTTGGGTGCAAATATGTATAGAATTTAACTTGAGCAGTGTTAAAAGTTAATATAGTTGGATATGACATTATCAGCTCACAACCCAACAACGATAAAATGATGGTGGAAAAATCACATGGTGCTCATCAACACATCAAATATAAAAGAAAAGAAACTTTTATTTCAAGTTACCCCTTCGAGCACTAGGCAATACAACACAAGAACAAACGTAGAGCTAATACAACCCACTTCAGTGCTATGTTTGCCCAATAAACATAGTAAACTACACATCTCTAATGCTGAGGGTCTGGAAAAGAAATTATATAGCAAGAACATATTACAAAATGGAAAGGAAAAAAAAATGAAATCTCCTTACAATGTTGTTCACAAAAAGATGGGAAATTCAAATTTTATGAAAGGCTCTCACTTCCAGTTGTTGGCAACAATGTCAGCCAGGTCGACCACCCTCTGTGAGTAACCCCACTCGTTATCATACCAAGCAATCACCTTCACCATATCATCACCCATCACCATAGTCAACGATGCATCCACGGTCGAAGACACATCTGAGCACCGGAAGTCAACTGAGACAAGAGGCTCATCGCAAACGGAAAGAATACCAATGAGCTCTTTCTCGGCGCTGTCTCTGAAAGCGGCGTTGACTTCCTCGGCGAAAGTCTTCTTTGTGACTTGCACGACTAGGTCAACCACGGAGACATTGGGGGTTGGGACTCGAAGGGCGATGCCGTTGAGCTTGCCTTTGAGAGTTGGGAGAACGAGAGCCACAGCCTTGGCCGCACCTTTTTTTATAAAGGAAAAGGCGAGTTACTTAATCCGATATTGTTAAAAAATGGTTATATTTCACTAAAATACATAACGGTTTTTTTTAAGATAATCATCATGGAATTTTTTAATTGCAATTTAGTACTATGAACTTGGCCCACATCATGGACTATCCCTAATTTCCAGTCTAATACCATACGCCGTTTTTCTTTCTCGCGTTCAATTTGATACTGATATTATCAAATTGTCATTGAAAAATTGAGTATGGTATTAAATTTTAGAAAGCTGAAAGCTCATGGTAATCCGATTGGAAAGAAAGAAGTCAATGGCATTTATTTGCGATTAATTTTATGATATTTTCCTCAAAAATGCTGATAATTCATGGTAACTCAGTGAAATCTGCCTTAAGAAGTTTATAATGAGACGCCTAAACCAAAGATTTAGTGGCGGCACCTGTTGAGGTGGGGACGATGTTGAGGGCGGCAGCACGGGCACGGCGAAGGTCACGGTGGCTTGCATCGAGAAGCCTTTGGTCGCCAGTGTAGGAGTGGGTAGTTGTCATGGTGCCCTTGATGATTCCTGATGTGAATTCACATTAGGGTTTGAGATCAATTGAGTTGTACTTGTCTCAGAAGTAATAAAGATTGTATATTGATGCACAGGTAGTTCATTGCAATGGTAGGAAATATGTAACATATACGCAGTAAAACTGCGAAAGAATTTGGTACAGTGTTAAAAGTTAACACAGCTTAATATGCATTCTTCAAGGCTAATCCATGATCCGATATGTTAAGTGGTTAACTTAAGTCTTTGGATGAATTGTAAGCGACATAGTTTAAACACAGTGTTTAAAGAGTAGCAAGTTTAGACCAAGTCTTCATAATTTAAGCGAAAAATATCCTGCCTTTCCAGGTGTGGAGCCAAGTTTGTGCTGGAGGTCTTTCCACATGGCTCAAACGCTCACATAAGGGGAGTGAAGAGTTAAATTAGCTTCATTGTTAATCCATTAGCCTGATCGCTTATTTTTCTAGGGTTCCTAATGATTACGTAGATGCATTCTAGTCAGCGAAGGTCTTTACAAAAATTTCAATCATGCCTTGTGCAGTTATGCACGATGGCAGGCCTACAGGGCAGTTGCAAAGCCAAAATTTTGTTTCTCG
Source organism: Agapanthus africanus (assembly GCA_030015575.1). Lineage (NCBI taxonomy): Eukaryota > Viridiplantae > Streptophyta > Magnoliopsida > Asparagales > Amaryllidaceae > Agapanthus > Agapanthus africanus. Next base: position 318,311,861 of record JASDDO010000019.1, read on the forward strand.
TTCTTCACTTTTTTCAGGTGAGGTTAGGGCAAACAAATATTTAAAAAAAAAATACAATCCAATTCCTAATGATGCAAATAGCATTTCAATCAGATGAATCAAAGTCAGATGAGAAAAAACCCAACATGCCATCAAGACAATAAATTGGACAGGAAAAAGTGAAATCATACCGTTTTTAATCTGGCATGTTATTTTATGATGTCAGCTTAACTGTGGAATCTTGCTGTTCTCGATCAACAAAGTCAGTGTAAATTGTTAGCTTACTTATCTGCCTTCGTTCATCATCCTACTTTCATTGCTATATCTTTTGATTCTTCATGTTACAATAAATCATTTTATCAAATAATTTGCAAATTGGAACCTACGCTTCATGATTTTACATATAAAAGAAGAATGAAAATCTCTTTATGGATCAGGGTGTTGCTAAATCAATAATATCAGCAATAATTCCTAAAGAAATTTACACGCCTAATAGTAATAAGAAATATTACTTGTCATGGTAAAATTCAAAATAAATACAAATTAAAAGAAAATTGATCCGGTAAGAACATACCGAACTTTTGATCAAGGACCTTAACAAACGGGGCAAGGCAGTTGGTGGTGCAAGAGGCATTGCTAATGATGGGCTCATCGGGATTGTATTGATCAGCATTGACACCAATCACATAGGTCGGGATGTCTCCTTTACCTGGCGCGGTGATTAGAACCTTCTTGGCACCGGCTTGAATATGCTTACCTGCTCCCTCTCTGTCAACAAACACTCCAGTTCCCTCTATCACCAAGTCGATTCCCAATTCCCTGAGACAAGAGAAGTTGTCTTTCATTATCGAAATGAAAATGGAATTTCACCCAAGATCAGGCATGTTAACCAAGTGAAAATTGCTGATTTGTACTAGTACAACCTATATTGCCATATTAAAACAATCTCCAACTACAGCTATATGAAAAATTCTATACAGTGGCAATTAGTTGAATTGGAAATTTAGTTTCAATTGTTCTTGTTAACTTTGACCTTAGTCTTCACATGTCTCATTCTTAAGTCGCAAATTTAAGAATCAATTAAAATCTATCAACTTCATAAACCATCTTTCTTAAGGTACCATTGCCAGAGTGCATCTGAATATAACTGATGTTGAAAAATATGTTCAAACATATCAAATTCTTTGACATTTCTCTGATATGGAAATATATATGATCTTCAAAGTTTAGATTATCTACAAGGATTAGTGGTTGGCATGCTTTGCCTGTAAAGATAATATGATATTTAAAGCATTTTAAAACAATGCAGATAATTAACATATCAGGACCTGCAAATATTTAGGATCTTCACCCTATCCAATTGCCTATATTGGGAAAAATTGTTTTAATTTTGCTTTGCCAAAGGACACAATAAATAAATAAAAAACTTACATCTCTACTCAATATGTTTTCACCGTGTTCTACCTGATTTGATGTGTTCTACTTGAAATAAATTCAGATATATGAGATAGACACAAAATTTGAAGAATTATTGTGTTCCACTTGATCTTTCAAAAAAGGTCTAAGCCTCTAAGGTGCTGCCTCCAAAATTTTGTTGCTGAAGCACCTGTATTGAGGATATAGATATAGATAAAGGCCAGTGTGTAAATACGCTGTTCTGCTTTCAATCAACAGCTCTTTCAAGGTCGATTCATTACATGTATCTTTGGAAAGATGATGGCAGCAAATAGGATTACTAAGCATCTCATGATCTCATCACCTCATCAATTGCACTTGATTATGTGAAGAATCACTTTTACTGAAGCTTAAGCGGTTGGGTTGTATGATGACAATGTATATCAAGCTAACAGAAGCTTAACAAAGAGGAATCCTTAACTATGAGATTGATATGAGAATCAACATGATATCTGACGGCATCGACCCTACATTAAGCATTTGTGAAATTCATTGTGCATTTGAATACACCTAGAGTGATGTCTTGAAATTACTGATGAAGAGTTATACTGATCAAGCATGAGTTATACAGACTATGCATTGAAAAATCTAAATAAGTGCAATTGATGGCAAAGAAGTTATGCACTAAGTCAAACATGCTTTAGCACGACACCGAGATAATGAAACACCAAAATAAAACATTCACAGTGCTAATCAAGCTATAAGGACCATTTTTTCATGGTTGTAACAAAAATAATCCTATCATTTCATAAGAACTCTACACCTTTTCGGCTAGCACTAAAAAATCCAAGACAACATTAACAACCCCAACTTCATTCAATTTTCTAATGAATCCAAACATCACCTACATTTCCCCCCCTCAATTCGTTTAGTGTCACGACTCCAAATCCACCCACTTAAGTCAAATTATCATAAACTATCCATCATTTTACAACATTTCAACGCGGTTCACATCAAGCATCAACAAAATCCGACAAAAAATTGCTCTTTTAGGGTTCAAACAACACGAACAATCCCAAAACCATTCAATTTCAGAACAAATTCAAACGAAATTGAAAGAGAAATAGCTTACTTCCAAGGGAGACCGGCAGGGTTGCGATTAGAGACGACTTGAATAACTTTCCCATCGACTGAGATGGAGGTGTCGCTGGCGGGCTTGACGTCAGCGTCGAAGATCCCGAGGATGGAATCGTACTTGAGGAGATGCGAGGCTTGCTTGACGCCGCCAGTGTCGTTGATGGCGACGACGTCGAGTGGTGAATCTTTGCGGCCGTGCCAGCATCGGAGAAAGTTTCGGCCGATACGACCGAAACCATTGATCGCTACCTTTAGCTTCGCTTCTGTTACCCCCTTCTTGTAGCCTCCACTGCTTCCAACCTAATTAAGAAAAAACGAAAAGGGCAGTTATTTGTGAAATTAGAAGAGTGATTGTTGGGCTTGGGCCCAGTCACCGATCTATCCAATTCTTTTTTATGATCAGGGCAGTTTCTCTTCACCAATCGTATTATAAGACATATATACATACAAGACATATATACATATACAAATATAGAATTTTTATCCGATTAACCCTCCACATTTCACATTTTATTAAATTCGAATTTTCTAACAATATTTCTAGCCATTATCTGATGACCTCTTTGTAATAAATATTCTTAATGATGTCGTTTCGGTATAAAAGTTTGGTCATATATACCGTGGAGGGGAGGGGCAGGGCGGGGAGGGGGGTGGGGGTTGAATAATGGTAAAATGAAGGGTATAGTATAGTGATTTATAATCAGATGGTAGCTAGTTTCAAAATCCGAGTTCAGTTGGTCATAGTTAGGGCTGGCGGTTAGATCGAACGCGATCGAAGGTCATCCAACCAATGTAGTCAGATATGAACTTAGACATTTTTGATATTTATGGACTGGCGTAGTTGAGCTTAACATTAAATGGTATGTACAACTTTTTGGATGTTTGCTATAGTTAACTATACAAAAGGAACACATGTAAAAGTCGTTAAAGAAACAGGGTGTGTTTGAAGCTTACGGCTGAGGTCTTGAAGGCCACTAGGGAAAGGAAATCATCGTCAGAGTTCGCCTTTCTCGAGAAAGGAAGCGAAGACGAACCCCTCAACCCCGCAAACTCCGAGAATCCTTTGCCATTCGCCTGCATGCATACACGCATAACGTACACACGATGTCAAATGATCGACAAAAGAAAAGATGGAGTTAAAATGAGAATGAGAGTTAAAAATTGAGACTAGCTAGTTATGGGACCTGAAGAGAAGAGGCATTGGCTACCGAGAGAGCAGCCATGGGTTGAGCTCTGAACGATGATTGTGAGAAAAGAGAAGGCAGAAGGGAGTTTATATGATCATATAAAAGATAAAAGAGAGAGGTTGTGGTGTATGGAACAAGTGAGGATTGAGAGGAGAAAAAAAAAGGATGAGATTATGGATGAGCCTATCACTGAACGTATGGCTCAAATCAGATCCTCAATCACCCAACAACAAGCGCTTCTGATTGAGGAGTCTATAGACTTCTTGCTGCATGCAGATTGTGATACTTGGGCCTGGGGGCCTGCATTTGAAGCCTATTCCCCTTCTTTCTTCGTGTGGGGAAATTATTTGGATCAGCTGCAGCCAGTCATATAATTCATGAATAACTCGGCGCACTCGTGAATAATTCGTGAATTTTTGATTAGCCGATTAAGTTTCCGATTTAATCGCCACTGGCGAACGCTTCGAATAATTCGCGAATCATTCGTGAATAATACGTGAATTATTCGTGAATAATTCAAATAAACAGCAAATAATCACAAAAACAACGAATAATTCGCAATATCAAAACCCAGCGTTGCATATATTAATTTCTTGCTCGAAATTCTTCCCGAACATTTTCCGAATACCTGCCGAATCTTTCCCGAATACCTGCCGAATTTTTCCGAATAGTTCCCCAAATCCGAATTTTCGATCTCGCCGAATAATTCCCGAACGGTAAAGAGAAATAGATTTAGTTGCTATTTGCAACCACCGGCATACTGAACATCTCTCTTCTGTCTATGCTCAATCAAATATTTTACTCGAACAAAGCATAAACATTATATCCAAAGCGATGAGCATTTATAAACCAAAATGCTATACATAATATTGTTCAAAATACAATCAATTTGATCATTTTTATAATACTCTTCATCGTTCATGTCCCCTCTATGTACATAAAATCCAAGTTCAAAGTAACACAAGGCAAGGGAGTAAATAGGCATAAGCATCTGTTGATAAATTGCACTTCAAAGAATTACAAACTGACCAAATATATCCTCAAAGTACAAAAAAAATACATCTTTAATGATGCAAAAGTAAAGCATATATTGAGATCCTTTCACTTATTTTATTAATGCCATCACATAAATACTCAATAACTCATCCATACTATGATTTCTCTACACACATATTTCTACAATCACAGCGATATAGGCACCCTTTTTGTCAACTCTTTTTCTCTTAGCTATCGGCGAGTGCAATGAGCTCATCCACTACATTTGGCTCAGCAAGGGTGCTGGTATCCCCAAGTTCGTCTAGCTGTCTCGAAGCAATCTTTCTTAGGATTCTCCTCATGATCTTTCCACTCCTCGTTTTTGGGAGCCCTGGGGCCCAATGGATTTTGTCTGGGGCAGCAAACGCTCCGATCTGACCAACCAAACTGATGTTAGTGGAAGGTACATATCATTGTATAATTAGGAAATTTATTTACGTCGCTGTTAGGTTTTTCTTTTCTTCTCTTCTATTCTCTTTATAAATGAATTATGGATAAGTTCTATTTGGCTGGCATTTCGTTGAAAATATGAAATGAGAGTTGCACACTATGCATCTTCACAAGAATTTTCTAAATATAAAAGTTATAAAACATATTGAAGAAGTTTCAATCATCAGCGATAAGGATATGACTCTTGTTTCAATTATCTGCTGGCATAACAATATATCAACTGATATCTTGTTTATGCATTTTATAGCATAGTGTCGCAATACGAATGAAAATATATTGCAGGCTGATATAGTGATATATCATCTTGTATCGGCCAACATGACCTAGTTATCTCATAATTATATAGGAAATATAATTACAGTTTGCAGTCATGTTTCAGTAATTTTTCATTTATATTCTTTAAACATTGTATGCGTATGGATCGGATAAATAGCTATTCAGGATCTATGATTTTATAGAGGCACAGAATGCAAGTGAAAATGGGTGGCTTGATTAGTAAATGCAGAGCGGTGTATCTCCGACTAGCTAAATGTTGTTGCTGAATATTCAATGTGAAGCAAAGAACATTATGTTTCGGCATTGCATGGTTTCTTGAAAGCCTATTCAAATAACTTAGAAGTGCAACGTATCATGAATATGAGTCTACCAATTGTTAACTCGAACTTTTTTTTGGCGCGGTGCAAGTAAATATGAATGTCTTCTAATGTAGCTAGCAATAGATATAGGGTAAATTACAGTAAAACACCCTCAACCACAGTTGTATTTCACGAAAATTCCTTAAGCAAATTTAATGACTCTTGACTACCTTAAATCATTATCGTCTTTTTCAATAAATACCTTCCGTCTGCATTCTGTGCATTCCATCCAGCGATTCATTTTTTTAAATTCATTTTTTTAACATGGCTTTTTTATGACAAATACCCCGTATATTAGTGATTATGGCGTCCTTTTCTCACTTTCCTCCCCACACCTCCCCTCTATCATGTTCTTCTCCGCATGCCTCCTCTCCTTTCCTCCTCCCGCGCTCCATTTCATCCCCCCCCCCCGGTTCTCCTCCACTGGTTCCGCCCTTTCTCCCCCACTCCCTTGATCATCACCATTACCTCCTCTCCCACCTCTGCTGCCTCCCCCTCCCTCTTCAAATTCCTCGACGGCATCGTTTCAGCCAAAGTCAAACTTGCGTCATCCCCACCTCTATTTCTAGCTCTTCCACCTCATGGAAATGATAATTGACATGGCAAGGGGCAACAGGGTAAAACAAACTCTCCTTTTACAATGCCAGGGTATTTTGTTGTAATATAATTGTTTAAGGTATTTTAGAGTAATCAAAATTGTTCAAGGTATGTTAGTGAAAATAAGTGATGGTTGAAGATATGTTAGTGTAATTTACCCATTATTATATGCACCAAATCTTTTAAGTTCTGACCTGCAAAATATTTCTCCTTAAAGACGGTAAAAGAAACTTAGATATATAACTATTTTCAATATTTGCTCATTATTACGAAATGTGTCGAGAGTTAGTAAGATAAACCTGCTTTCGAACTGTTAGAATGAGGCACTTCTTTAGTTCATCACTGTAAGGAACACCCTCCTTTAAAGTAACAAAAGCATAAATGCCCTGCCCTTTGACCTGACACAAAAATAGGCTTTTGTTAAAACTTAGTATATTTTCAATAAGATGAAAACGGAAAAGTTGAAACGAGGATACTCACCTCATGCTCGACGCCAACCACAGCAGCCTCTGCGCACTGAGGGTGGGAGACGAGTGCAGATTCTACCTCTGCTGTCCCAATACGATGTCCACTGCAAAAATTAAATCAAGATTCTTACAGTGCATTTTCAATGAATGTAAAACGAAATTAGGCTGTTTCTATGATTGCCTTTATTGACGGTTACTCGAGTAGAATGCGGAAAGAGTACAACAAGAAGAAGAAGCCTCCATCCCAAATTTAATATTGGAATCAGCTTCATAAATTCTTTTCATCCAGTCAGCTATGTTAATGGCCATAATTATAAATTTTTTTTAATTAATTGACAGCTACCATAACTATTTAAACCACATTCAGCAATTTTCATTTAGGGCTACCTATAGCCTTTACTGCTCCATTAATCACATTTTATCGGCCTCCATTGCACACAAATCTACTATCTCTATCAGTTCTATACTTTCAATTGGATATAAATTTCATATGTATATCAGCTCATCCATCTTAGTATTCTCATTTCAGCTACAATCATGCTTGGACATGTTTCTTAATTGCCAAACACTGTGTCTCATAAAACAATGCTGATCTTCATATCCATCTATAGAAATTTCGGTTCAATAAGATAGTACTTTGAAAATTACCTGACGTTGATAACATCATCAACTCTTCCTGTAAGCCAATGGTAGCCATCCTTGTCCCTACCAAGAATAATTACTAGAACAAATCAATACATGTCATGTTGATGCTAAATAGAAAATCTTTTTGAGTCGCTTGTGTCTACGCAAAAGTTGTATAGTGGACTAAAGCTCATGTAACAAATTGTTGTATAAAATTCAGAATTAGTTACCTGCTGCAGCCATCACCAGAGAAATAATAACCAGAAAACGGCTTAAAGTATGTAGTTTCATATCTTTCATGATCACCATAAAGCGTTCTGAAGGCACCAGGCCACGAGTTTTTGACACAAAGATAGCCATTGCATTCACCTTCTATTTCATTTCCTTTCTCATCAACTATAACTGGCTGCAATATATATTTTTTAATTCCAAAATAAGGATTAAATCACTACACATTAAAATTTACATTTTTTCATCATTTTGGAAAAGTGAATAAGTGCCTGAACGCCAAAGAATGGAAATGTGGCCGAGCCAGGCTTCTGTGGCCACACACCAGGTAAAGGAGTAATCTGAAGCACATAAAGATTAAATTTTTTAAAAAAAAGTATCAGTCATATGACAAGAAAATTAAGGAGAAATAAGGGGATTGCACCCAAAAAAGAAAGAAAGAAAGAAAGATTAAAGTTACCATGAAGCCACCAGTCTCGGTCTGCCACCACGTATCCGAGATTGGACATCGAGAATCCCCAACAACATTATAAAACCACCTAGAGTATAAAATGGTAGATAAGTAATTTAATTAAAGAATTATATTTGCACATTAGGCCCTGTTGGGGTAAAAATTTACACCCCGGTTGACCGAGTCAAAATCAAAGTCAACCCCGAGCCAAATGGGCCCAAGCCCAGATCCAGTGGGCCCATGCCCGGGTCGAGCCCGAACATGAAGCGGCCGGCCTCCCCCCATGCCAAAATAAAAATTTTGTAATAAATAATTTTGTTGTATTTCTTTTATTTTATTTTATGGATAAATGTAAGAAAAATAGGCATAAAGCCAAATTTTTGTAAAGCCCATGGCTTATGTGCAAAAAGAAATGGCACATGAGCCATGGGATAGGCAAAATGCCATTTTGTGAAGCCCAAGGAGCCATGTGTAAGTGTACAGCCTATAAAGGCAAAGATAATGAAATATCTCAACAACTTTTTTCTCTCTAAATTTTTTTTTCAGATCTGAGATCTTTTCTCCTTCTTCAAGGTTCCAAAACCTTCTTCTTTCTCTTGAATTAAATCAGGAGTTTCTCTTCTTTTTATAAAACAAATTAGTTTTTCACCACAAAACCCATAAAGGGGAACTCAGATCTTCCATTAGATCTAAAAAAGAAGAGATTTTTAAAAATTCCATATCTCTTGATCTTCAAGATCCAGCTAACAGAGGAGGAAGAAGAACCTCTTTCACTAAACCCCAAAAAAAAATACTCAGGAGTCCAACTCCTCCCTGATTTCTCTTCCGAGAAATTTTTTTTAGGCTAAAAACCTCTTTTTTTCTCGCCGGCGCTCAAGCGCAGAGCGCCCGCGTGCCGACACGTGGCGTGCTTGCGCTCAGCGCTCGAGCGCAAAGCGCCCATGGGCCGATACGTGGCGCGCTTGCACTCACGCGCAAGCGCAAGTCGCCCCGATGCCGACACGTGACGCGCTTGCACTTCAGCGAAGCGCTCGAGCGCAAGTCGCCCCCGTGCCGGCAAGTGGCCCCCGTGCCGACACGTGGCACACTTGCGCTCGAGCGCAAGTCGCCCCCGAGCCGACACGTGGCACGCTTGCGCTCAAGCGCAGAGCGCTCACGTGCCGACACGTGGCACTCTAGCGCCTGAGCGCACAGAACCTAGGCGCACAGCGCCCAAGGTGCTGCCCCCATGCATCCTTTGGATGTCTTTTCCCTTATATATATATATATATATACATGTATATACATACATATGTATACATATGTACATACACACATACTCCACGACACTGTCCCTATTGGAAAAAATTTCTAACGGGACACTGCCCCGCACCCCGCAAGGGGGCTGCTAGCCCCCTTAACATCCAGCCCGCTATCCGGGTAGCGGGACCCCCGTAAAAACTCTGCGTGGCTCCCGATATATTTAAACCCCCCTCCAAAACAAAACACACGTACACTGCACATTGAGTTCGCATGACCAGTTTAACCCGTTAATCGGAGGTTCCCTCGCCCTAAAGGAGAGAGGTAATTAACGGCAGCTTAGTCCGCGGCTGCCGGAGATTTGGATCCCCACAATCATTAAACCCCGGCCTACCCTAGGCTGGGGGAATTTGTAATGCGCCTGACAAGCGCGCGCGTATTCCCATCTCAATGGGATGACAAAAAACACCCTACAGGCCCTACAAGAGAAATGTATATGATTATTAACCTCCATGCAGTTGGATTAATTGGCTCCCCTACACTTCCAAGGACTCGCAATGATTTACGGGAGTAACGAGTGACATACTGCATAACAACATTAAATTCAAGATCAATATAATACATGTATAACTCAAAAATCACCCGGCAACAATCGTTTTCTTTTTCTCTTATCTCGATCGACAAGGGAGAAAAAAAGGCTGATATATCAAAGTATTTTTAGAAGTGACACATTTACAAGCGAAATTTACCTCATTACCTTCGCGCATGAGAGAACGAATTAGCGTTGGAGCAGTGTATAATATCGTCGCCTTATACTTATCAACAATGTCCCAGCTACGTCCAGCATCTGGATAATTTGGAGCCTATGTATTTGCCCAAAAGAAAGAATTGCATAATTTTTCACATGTTATAATAAATGGAATACTCAAGCTCAAAGTAAGTCAATGGTACAACCTGCAAATAAATTGGGATACATGCCACTGATTGTGCACATTAACACTTTTTTGTGCCTTTGTGGAAGTATCGTTCTATCAACAAAATTTATAACACAAGCAACTTACCCCTTCGAAAACTACAACACTAGCTCCATTTAAAAGAGGCCCATACGTCACATAGCTGTGCCCAGTAATCCAACCACAGTCAGCTGTGCACCTGAGATAAAAAAAAATAAAGAGATGATATACTCTGGACTCTCACCACTATATATATATATATATATATATATATATATATATATATATATATATATATAAAGGGTTAAATTACACAAAAACATCCTGTAGGTTACCCCCTATAGCACTTAGACCCCTTCTAGTGATATATTAGCACTCCAAGGCTTAAAATAAAATAATAAATTCTAGTCTAAGCAACTCAAATGATTGTCTAATTTAGCTCAAATGATAAGTGCTATACAATGTTGCATCAGGTTTTTTTCTGCATTAACCTAAAACGAAAGAAGATGAGGAATAAGAGCAAAAGAAGAAACACAATCTTCAAAAAAAAAAAAAGATTTAACAAGAGCACATGGCACAAAATAATCGCCAGCATACCAGTATATATCTGATGGCTTGTAGTCAAATGCATATTTAAATGTAGTTGCAGAGTATACCATGTATCCCCCGGTCGTGTGCAACACACCCTGCCAACATAAGCATTAATATAAAACTCTATACATTAAAAATGTATGGGCTAAATTACACCAATTACCCTTAACTATCATACTTTTTCACGAAATTTAATTAGATTTCTTTTATAACAATGAACTCCCCGAAACTTTGGTTTCAAGGAAGTTTTTTCCACTAAAACCGACTTAAATGCAGCACTTCAAGGGAGCTCACTGTAACCAAACAAGGAAAGAAAAGAAAAAAACTATAAGGTATTTGGTGGAAAACAGTGATAGATAACTGTACTTCAGAGTATAGAAGCCCAAAAATATGTCTACAAAGTTTTAAACTTAAAAAGGGGGAAATCACCTTCGGTTTCCCAGTACTGCCGCTTGTGTACAAGAGAAATAGCGGGTCTTCAGCATCGACCCATTCCACAGGACACTTGGTAGGAAATTGTGGGACTACATCCTGCGAGGCAGTAATTTACGAAGAAAAAGAGAGATTAAGAAAATACTGTTAAGATATATAGTAGAAAACAAACATTTGACTACAAACGTGGAAGACAGCGCCTTTTGTTGATTGTGATATTAAATAACAAGAAGCTCTAGAACTAGCATATACATTTAACAACCACGAACACTTATTTTAGGACAAACCTGCCACCATATATCTCGTCCATCTTGCCATTTTGTTGCCTCTCGCTTCATGGCTGACTGGTTTTCATAAGTCAAACACAAATCTGGTACCAGAGAAAAGGACAGTCAAATAGATTCAATGAACTATGACTCGGCTAATAGGTACTGACATAGAAGATAAAAATGTGTGGATATTTAATGTCGTCATCATCATCATGTAAATCATTCTCCCATAAAAATTTGGTCAGCTGCGAGACAAAAAGATAATTGCAATTTGAAGAAAATTATCAATCCACCCCCTTTTCTCTCTCTTATTCTAAGTAAAGGAAAATTTTGGAGGTTTTCCACTTGCTTTCATGGAGAAATTTTATGGTGGTTGTCACATAACTAGTCATCACATGACTAGTTATGTAGTAGCCAATTAGATTGAACCATGTGGCTTTAATAAATATTCTTTTAACATTTCATATCTTTTGTTTTTTAGAGTTCCAAAATTACCCTTCTTTTACTCCCTCTCTTTCAACCTCCAATGAAGCATCCATGCTCATATGCTTATCACCATGTTTTTTCTCCCATCACCACCTCCTTCAATCTCTGTTAGACTGATGATGAGCCTCTCCTTAAAAACCCTTAGATTCCCTTTTCCAAATTCCTGAAGGATTGGATTTTTTTATGATTCGGTTTTTGAAGCATAACACTAACCGTTGTATTTATTTATTTTTTTTTGGGGGGGGAGGGGTTCATAACGCTAGAGAGCTGTAGAACGATCTATAATTTGATGTTTTAAAATCTATTTTGAGAGAAATTTATGTGGATATGTCAAACCCACCTATGATGATATAATTTTGATTCATAAAAAATGAAATTATGTCATAAATTCATTTTGATTTCACCTTTTTATTAAATCTGGTCCTCGATGCAAGGATGCAATTCATACAAAAGGTTTCTAATGGTAATTGTGAGGGACTCACTTAAAAATTATTTGAACTAGGTAAATTAATTTTGCTGGTTCCTATGCTATGGCTGCAAGCCTTTTTGGACAACTCAAATTAGGGTAGTGAGGCTGCAGCGACTCTTAATAAGTTATTGATTAGGTGGTAACGAGAGTAAAGTAGGATAAAGGAGTTTTGGCAAAGGGTAACCATGGCTTCTTATTAGAGAAATGAGGAAGAAGAGGGTATATTTGTTAGTGTGAAAAAGGAATTGCTTATTGTATTAAATGCGTTTTATTTATTGCCATGTGGCTTCACCTAATTGGCTGGAGCGAAACTACTCATCTTGATGACTAGTTATGTGACAACCACCATAAAATTTCTCGTTTGCATGAGGTTTAATTGGACGACCTCATCAATACGTAGTCTTTCTACCATAATTGGCCTACTAGCTTGTCCGTAGTAGCAAAACTTCCAAAACAAACAGGTTCACAATTATTTGTGGAATTTATAGATTCTTTAGGGAACCTTCTCTGTACAACGTGCTCCGTTAAAGATCCCGTTTTGATAGTTTCATGAGTGATTGAACAGAGCATGTGATTGTTACCCTCTTCATTCTCTTTGATATAAGAGAATGCTTACATTACACAGCTGAGTACATCTTAGAAGAATATGAAAAATAATATATTTATCATTATCAAAATAATTACAAATCACTAGTATGCTATCCCGTAGAGAAAATAAGTTCAACTCTGAAAAGAGGTAAATCAATCAATAGGTCAAACTTAGTAAGAGCTATTTTTTTAGAAGACTAGAATCCTCAAAAGAATGCATCATAAACTTTAATGGTAGTAAATGCTAAATTTGTTAACTTTCTAAAATAAAGGTATATTACACCAAATTACCTTTAACTATGAGCGTTTTTCACTTAACTACCTTAATTTTTTCTATTACAGTAAGCTCCCTTAAAGTGCTATGTTTAAGGGTACCCAAAAAAAACTCACTTAAATCAATATTTAAGGCTAAAAGCCCAATTCGACCCTCACCCGCAAGTCATTCGACGTTGAACCAAAAGTCCACATTTATCAATTGGTGCTCGAAACTTTTGGTTTACGGAAAATGGGTTTGAGCCTAGAACATTGATATTGTTGCCAATGACCAAACTCCTTTTATTTTAACGAAATCTAATGGTCAAGTTCATGTCTCAATATAAAAAATTCTTTATTATATTTTACATGTTGATGTCAATTATGCATCACCATGTGAATTTTGATCTCATTGTAAGATTGTACATGTATTTAATGTAATACAAGATTGACATGAGATCAAATTACAGAGTCTTCTGTCATTGTTTAGGCTATGATAATGCTGATAGCATATTTTGCCTAATATATTTTTATGTGTTTATAGAGTGTTAAAGTTTGATTACTTAATTAAAAAGGTATGGCCAATGTTTGCTTGTACAAAATAATCTGTACTCAATTGTTTATGACTTTCATTTGATGTAAGGTGAGCTACGGGATGAGCACATGTTGAACTGGTAAAAATGCTATTTCTGTCATTATATTTCTTATAATTTCAATTTAAAATGTTCATCCATTCTTCTTGTTGCCAAATCCAAAGATTTTGCTCCTCGTTCTTTGTTCTTGCTCTATATTCTTAATTCCAATTGTCTTTATCGCAAGGCCACAACCAAAGTTATACACGCTTTACCAGAGTAATTCATCTGACGAGAGATGAAAAGTCTGTCAAAACCTGAACCGTCAAATTAATCTCAAGGACCCGATTGTGTGAATCTAAAGGTTTTAATACAGAATATGATAGTTAAATCTCGCCGGTTTATGGTTTCATAAAGGTTGGATTGGATAATGTTGAGATGTGAGAGACTAAAATAGTCCCACATTGGAAAAACTATGAGATACATGGGTATAAGATATAAAATGGCCAAACCTCAACAAGGCTTAAGTCTTATTGATAGAACTCACTTATATTAAAAGCCCGTGTACACTCAAATATAAATATATAACCGCCCGCTCGTTCTTGAAATATATATATATATATATATATATAATGGTATCAGAGCCAATGGCTCGATCTAAAATCTCGACAATACGTCTGAGAGAAGCAGGTTACAAGCACAAAAAAGTACCTCTGAAAAACCTAGCTCTATAAATGTTGTGCAATCCACGTGACAACCACACCAAGAAAAAACGATGGTTGCAAGTGATAGGGTGTGTTAAGATGCGAGAGACAAAAATAGTCCCACATTGGAAAAACTATGAGAGGTACATATGTTAGCTGTAGTGCTCTCAAGGTAATTATTGTAATTGCAAGTATGCGATTATGATAATTGAAGGAGTATATATACAGATAGAACATTCTCACTCAAGATGATAGTATGCTATCTGGTTTGTTTTTATTATTGATGTGTATACGTTTTACTGGTTATTATGTGTCACTAATACATAATGATAAAGCCCGTAGGATCTTTGCTTAACTACCAACTTTATGATGGCAATCATATTGTGAGAACTGGGTAGTCCATAAGCACAACATTAAATGTCCCTAATCATGGGAGTATCGCGATTGGGTATTGATATTCCAGAGTATACTAGTGTATATGTTTCTAGACCCCGACGAGAGGCGGTGGTAGGTCTTACAGCCATTGGTGTGTAGCACCTTAGATTGTATACATATGCTCACCGGAGGTGAGTACACTAGACGGACTCGCTTATAACTTCTAGATAGTTGTATACCTATCGTCAGATAGCAGTTCTCTGATGACATAAGTACAGATAGTCCGTTGATCTGAAATCGTCATTTATCTCGTGTGAGTTCTCTCTGTACTTAGATTACTACCCTACCACGGCTCTAATGAGTCGTGCAAACATGTTTAGTTGGGTACAGTCCCGAGCTATATGGAGGCAGTGATCGATCGTCAGAGATACGGCTCTCCCGATATAGGACGTCGATATTATGCTGTGTTCGGTTGGCCATCATCATAAGTCCCTGACCAGGACGGATGAAATTTACTGATCGGAGATCGGTAATTTCTCGGTTGGTAATGGGCTTGACATTGGCACGACTTATCGGGTTATTAGGGGTCTGACGTTATCCATCCCTAGACCAGGTATGCGACACTCTCAGAAGAGGAGACCGGGCTATACGGAGATTGTCACTTACAAGCTCTGTAGGGATACAGATGAATTTGCTCGTCGAACTTCATTTCTTTCAATACCTGGGTAACCGTTACGTACTACTAGTGCCACTGACATACTTATGGTTAAACTCACTGCCTGCGTATTGTCGAGTCTTTAGAGTCTCACACAAAGGGTTTCTCAATTCAGACGAAACGATGAAGTGTACGTATTTTGATACGTACGGGAGTTTGATTAAATATGTGTACTTTATACACGTACTTTAATCGGACGTTTTGATAATACTAGTGGGATTGAAAGATAACCAGGTTGATCACATGTGATATGTGAGCTAGTATTATATCTCTCATTTTCTCTTTTTTGGGTATTTGTATTTTGATACGAATATGGTATTTATACGAACACGAGTATTTGTATAAATACGGGTATTCGTATCTCGATACGAATACGGGTATATGTATATATGTGTATTAAATACACATACTTTGGGTTTCTTTTGGAAGTTGTTGGTTGTGTGTGGACTTGTGACTCACCTAGATGAGTCACACTTGAGCCCACCACACCTTAAGGGGATAAGCTTAGAGAAGGATTTATTATACATAATAATACTTCTTTCTTCTTGGTGAGCTTCCTCAAGAGAAAAAGATGAAAAAGAAAAAGAGAGAGCTTGAGATTTCTTCACTACGTCCATCTCACTAGCCGTTCCTAGCAAGCTTAGTTAGCGAGTTACTTCACTTGACATTTAGAGTGAAGTTAAAGCTTGATATCGGATTCTCTCGGATGGATCATCTTTGGCAAGAAAGATCGACGTGCAAGCGTGTTCTCAACGGCTACGGAGCCGAGCTAGAGTCCATGGAGAGATGTAGGGGTCTTCTCCAATTGGGGGGACACGGTACAAATGCAGCTAAACCCCTTTAACCTTGTTTGTTTGCTTTCTAGTTTAGTATTTGGAATCGATTCGTTTGATCACCAGCACTTGCTTTAAATTTCTTTTTGTTTTCGCTTCCGCCTTCGCCATGGATCCTACGGCGCGAGCACTAAGGACCTAACAACATGGGTATAAGATATAAAATGGGCCAAACCTCTATAAGGCTTAAGTCTTATTGATGGAACTCACTTATATCAAAAGCCCGTGTAAACTCAAATATAAATATATAATCGACCCCCTCGTTCTTGAAAATATATATATAAATCTAAATGAAAAAAAATTGATTCAAACAAATCTTAGAACAACTAGTGTGCTGCACTCTTGTT
The DNA here is from genome assembly GCA_030015575.1 of Agapanthus africanus. Classification (NCBI taxonomy): domain Eukaryota; kingdom Viridiplantae; phylum Streptophyta; class Magnoliopsida; order Asparagales; family Amaryllidaceae; genus Agapanthus; species Agapanthus africanus. Next base: position 318,328,871 of record JASDDO010000019.1, read on the forward strand.
CCTTTGTTGTTCTACTAAACGTCTCTTATATCTAACCAAACTTTAAGAGATTAACTGTAACCAAAAAGTTAAGATGGTTAGATCAAAACACTCAAAGTTAAGGGTAGTTTAGTGTGATTTATCCTAAAAACAAAGGAGCTAGTTTTCATACCTACAGGAACTCCGCTCTTTGCCGTTTCAACAAGCGCATTATCCACTATGTCTTTGAGATATATAGGTTTTGCGCCTCTACGCACAGCATTGCAGGTAATCACTAGCTTCGGTTTGCAATCAACAATTCTTTGAGCTAGTGACTCCGCAGAGAAGCCAGCAAATACAACCTATATCAAAGCAAAAGTCACATCTAAAACCCAATTCCTCAAGTTATGAGCAGCCAAAAAAGAAGAAAAGATCAGTCAAACATTTCCATACCGAGTGCACAGCACCAATTCTGGCACATGCCAACATCGCAATAGGCAACTCCATTAACATAGGCAAGTAAATCACGACCGCATCGCCCTTTTTAACACCCACACTCTTCAAATAGTTGGCAAGCTGCAAAAGGATGAGATTAGTATATATAACCACGCTCTTCCTGGGAGGAAAGGAGAAGGGGGGGGGGGTTGTCCTGTTTGACTGCGGAGTTGAGTTAGGAAAAAATAAGTTTTGCACAGTTATCAGAACTTAGCTTCAAAATCCTAACGCTGCTCTATTTGGCTATGATTTTGAACCAGAAGTGGCATGAGTTATCTGAACCTAAGACTTAAGATAACTGAAGTTTGATAACTTGACTTGCCTAAAATACACACCAATCTCATGAATCTAAACTTAATGACACTAAAGCCAATCAATACTAAGTGGAGGTAAATGCTTGCAAGTTGGAGTTAGCATAACCTATATATCCACCTGTTTTTGGGTTTGGAGTTGGGATAACCATAGTTTATTTTAAGTGGAGGTATTAGTCATGCAGACGCTACTTTGTGAAGCCCCATCTCCACTTAAATTTAAACTTTGATCGGTAGCATGGCTTTCAAGTCATCGTAAATCCAAAAGGGTTGTTTTTGAGTTATCTAAACTTGAAGTTTTCTTATCAGTTTATGGAGTTTGGAGAAAAGGGATTAGAATGGAATAATGGGTTATAGATAACTCTGATTACCTGAACTCCATAATGAAAGCTAAACGGAGCATAGTTAGAAATTTGGAGTAAAATTTACTCTAATGAAATCTGATTATCCTAGCTCAACTCCGACACCAAACAGGCCCTTAAATGTTATCTCTGGTTATCCTAACTCTAAAGTCAAATGAAGACCAAATATTCCCATAGTCGAGAAAGTTGCAACTTTACCTGGCAAACTTTCTCTAATAGCTCATTGTAAGTCAACCTCCCATCATGGCCTGGTTCATTCCCTTCCCAATACAATGCAATTTTGTCGCCATTCCCCGCTTCGATGATTCGGTCCAAAGCATTGTAGCATATGTTCGTGCTGGCTCCTATGAACCACTACAAATGGAACAACATAAAAAAAACAAGTATAAACCCTTCTTAAATCTACCTTATGTTATTTTACCCCACCAAACTATTAAATTATACTAACCTCAATCTTAATAGGCCCCTTCGAAACATCAAGGTTTTCTGAATACACTTCAGGATCCCATTTCTCTTTCCAGTAGAACTCTGACGCGATATCGGACCAGAATCCTGCAGGATCCTCAATCGACCGCTTGTACATTTCCAGATACTATTACACGAAATTTATAAAAATGGCATGATTATATCTCTATTTGGTGTATTACAGGAGTAAGTATACTCTTTATCAGCCAGTCAGTAAGAACTAAGAACTAACTCTTTTACCATGAAACCAACCATTCATTTTTCATTCCAAACATAAAATCAAAAAAGGACATTTTACAGCTTACATGCAGAGATCGTGGTTGAATTGTTACTCTAATCAGTGTATTCCCCTTAACGAACATTCTTTAATTAACCTAAAAAGTGACAAGTTTTGACCAAGAAACACCAGGACTGAGCTTGATCAAAGATAAAGAATTACAATTTTTAAGATACAAATATGGAAGTTCTTAGTAGTTTACATTGTGCAAAACAATACCGATTAATGAAATTTTATAATGCCCCAATAATTATATCAATATTAGATGCATTACACATCACCATACTCTTTATCAGCCAAACAAATTGAATCTTTAACCAGGAAACAGCCATTCAAGTATAAGTACATTTCTAAGTCGAGATCAAGATTGCATTGTTCATAACAAGCAACGAACAAAATACATTCTTAATTTTTTTTTTTTTAAACTTCTTGGCATGGAACTGGTGAACAAAACTAAAATCTTAAAATACCCAAATTTATTTTAAAACCTAATTAATTGGAGAAATAAGAGCGACATTTGTCACTATCCAGCAGAATATTCTAAAAGTCAAATCTTTACTCCCAGAAAAACACATAAAAAGAGGGGAAAAAGCGACGGCTTTTCCAAAGATACAGCCTCAATGATCCACATCAATCAACGAAAAGGGTAAAAAAAGAAGGTCCCATACCTGTTTAGGAGAAGAAACGAGGGCTTGCTTGCAAAACCCCTCGCTAGGGTAAACGAGGTCGTCCTCTTCTGCGGCGAGCGCCTCTCCGAGCACGACGGCGTTGAGGCGAGAGATCTTTCCCGCGCCAGAGGGGAACTGAGCCATGGAGGCCACGTGGCGGAGGTGATCAGAGCTCGTGATCCTCTTCTTGATCGGCGCGGAATTGGTCCCCATGGCAAGCGAGTGATGGCAAAAGGAGAGAGCAGCGGGGCTGGGGCTAACAGTGGAAATTTTGACGGGGGAGATGTGAGATTGGGGTAAATAGATATGGGCCATTATTTGCAAAATAATTATTTTATATATTTTTATGGGTAGAGAGTAGTTGAATGCATCGAATTGTTATTTCAAGCAGTTGAATGCATCGAATTGTTATTTCTCTCATCTATTTCTCTTTCTCATTTGGTGTCCCATTTCTATTTCTATTTCTATTTCTCTATTCTTATCTTTCCTTGGAATTATGGTGGAAAAAGGCCACGTTTTTGGGTTTGGGTGGGTAGTGCTATGAGAGTGGTTAGGATTGACTAAATCTTTTTGGGTGTCATTGTCAACTTAATTAATTTTATTTCGTTTTTCTCCATGTTGGTTTAGAATTAATTAATGAGTAAAATAAGCAGTTGAGCATTAGCTGACCTGAGAAATTATTCGGTGTGCCAAATAAGAGAGATTAGGGAGTTTCAGATAGCTTTGCGTAGCGTGTAGGACCCTGATGATGCTCTATATTGGCGATCTCCCAGATCAGGACACGTGGCAGATGACGTGTCCTAGAACTCAGAAGAAAGGGCCCACAGGGGCCGACCAAGCTATCCCTGTACCCGACCTGCAAGCACAAGCTGGCTCTCCTCAGAGCCCCCTGCAAATTGTCCTCCTCGGCCTCCCAGCTCGCCCCGAGCTACCACAGGACCAAGATGCTTCGGCCCTCCCGCTCGTCCCCGAGCTCTCCCGCCGAGGCCATCTTCATCGGTCCCTCCGACTGACCAACTCCACCACTCACAAGCGTAACCGCCGCTCCGCAAATCTCGCCATGCGCGGATTCTCCGCCGGCAACATCCCGCGTTCCATGCCATCACGATCCCCATTAACGGGCGTTCCGCTTATCACGCGGGCGTGACGTCGGGGGCGTAACTGCCGGCGTGATTCTCGCGCCTGCTACTGCGTGCTGCCGCCACTATATAAACCCCCATCACAGAAGGGTCAAGTAAGCTTTTTTCACCCCACTTAGCCGTTACTCTGCTCGGATCTTGCACTAACTTGATCGTCGGAGGGTCGGTGGTACCAAACCATCCCGGGACTTCCTTGCAGGTACTCGGCGTAATTTCCTCAAAACCACCAATCTCCTCAAACCCCATTGAGACCCACACGCAACAGGAGATCACCTCCAAGATCCACCGGGAGATCGACGGAAGACAACATCTGACAGAGACCCGAAAATGACCTCCATCAGTTGGCGCCGTCTGTGGGAACCGAGACTCTACAGAAACAAAAGCTGTCCTTCCGATCTCCATCCACATGGCGTGCGATCACCCTGAAGATCCAGGTACCGGCCGCCGCCTCCCCCTCACCGAAGGCTCGGATGAACCTCCTTCGGCGACCGTCATCAATGCCCTCACCGGCCGAATAGATCGACTACAGTCCATCGTGGACGCGCTAGTCCGTGTCCAAACGGTTGGGCCAAGGCCCGAGATCGCCGCTCCTCCGCCTCCAGAACCCTTGTCGGCACGGTTGACCACCGGCAGGCTACGTCCCATAACCACAGATCTCACGGACCGATACTCTCTGAGGCCTGCTGGGCGACCCAGGGCTCCACACCAAGATCCGCCGCCAGAGCGCCTCGTCTCGAGTCTCCTCACGACCCCCACCCCCCTGAGGAGATGTCGGTCACCTCGCCTGTCCTCAGGCATGACCGACACCCCCTCCCTCGACGGGGATGCACAGAAGGGGCTCGCCACGGCGGCTCGAGGGCCACCTCGCCCGGGGATCCAAGGAACCTCATCGAGAGGAACCGAGGCCGCGCCCAGACGCAGATCTCCCACAGCAGAGGCCAGGGATCACAAGGCGCCGAATCCTCGGGGTACCACGGCCAACTCGACGCCCTCGAGAAAAAGATCGAGGGCATGCCCCGAAAAGGTCACCTCTCGGGCAACGGGGCTAAGTACGCCGCCGACTCGCTCACCAAGCCGTTTACCGAGGGACTGGTCGCTGTTCACGTCTCCTCATGCAATAAGCCCCCGAAGATCTCTCTGTTCGACAGGAAAACCGACCCGAAAGACCATTTGGATACTTTCACCGTGGGGATGAGCTTCCAGGACCATTCCGACGACGCCCAGTGCAGAGCCTTCCCAGCCACCCTCATCCGCTCTGGTCGGGACTGGTTCTGAGGACTCAAGCCTCGCTCAATCTCGACCTTTGACGAGCTAGCTACTCAGTTCCTCGGTCATTTCGTCGGGAACCGTCGGTAGAAGCGCACGGTCGACTACCTTTTCATAATTAAGAGCGGGGACAAGGAGACGTTCAAAGCCTATGTCGCCCGCTTCTACAACTCCCTCCTCGAGGTCCCCGAGCATTGGGACGAGACCGTCATCACGGTGCTCAGATCTGGTCTTAGGCACAAGGAGTGGTTGCGCTCCTTTACGTTGGCGCAGCCTAAGACCATGGCCGAGGTCAAGGCGTGGACCGAGCGCAAGGTCCAGCTCGAGTCCGAGGTGAACGCGAACCTCCCTCGAGCAGAACGGTCTGACCAGAAGAAGAGGGCTCGGGAAAAGAGGTCGGAGCGTCAGCAGCCCTATCACCCGAAGTTCCAGGAGTACACCTCGCTCAACGTCTCCCTCGCAGTATTACTAGAGGAGACCCAGGGCGAGGGGTTCTTCAAATTCCCTCCAATCCCGCGTCAGGCCTCGAAGCGAACCCGGGGCCCCTACTGCGCCTTCCACCGGATGCTGGGCCACACCACGGAGAATTGTAAGAAACTCCGGGACTACGTCGAGGAGCTCATCCGATCAGGGCACCTCACCGCCTACTTGAGGGATAAGCGGCAAGCCGACCGCGAGCAGGATCAGCATCCCCCTCCCGCCGAGTTGACCATCGGCCAGATCATGCTCGTTTCGGCAGATGACCTGTCCGGAGCCCGGGAAGCCCTGTACCCGATGCCGAGCACGGAGACCAACAAACCTCCGGGGAGCTCGGGCCACGCTAATAAGGTCATCTATTAGCATGTACTTTTTTTAAGGGCAATGTAAACTTTTCCTAGGGTCTGTTGTTAATTTAATGAAAGATCAATTGAACATTGCGAAAAAGAAGGAAAGGTCTTATTTATTCAAAAAAGATATTATGAGCTCCTCAGCCATACATACAAAAAAAAAAAGAAAATTACAGCAGCGGAGGAAGGGGGTGCAAAGAGCATTGCTCATGGTACTCCATAAAGATCTTCGCCAGCCGAGGCCTCGCGAGATCCAGCCTCTGCCCTCGATTCCCCCCGCGCGCGTTGATCTCGAGCCTCAGTTCGTAGCACTCACGGACGAGTGCCACCGAGCGAGCCAGCCGACCCGCGGAGATCAGGCCGAAGCGCCTCAGAGACCGCAGCTTGCCCACGGCCTCATCGTAGAGCTGCTCGGACAGGGGGTTGTAAAGCCTCGGCGACGCCCTCCAGATGGAGTACATCAACAGCTGCAGCAGAGGGGAGCACCGGGGGAGCAGCCGGTCGAAGTGGTCTTTGATGCTCCCATAGACCAACTGCACCGTGTCCCCGGTGCAGTTCTGGTCGTAGAGGTATACGTCTTCGAAGTGGATGATGTCGGGGATGGTAAAGGGGAAGTCTTCCATTCTCAACGATCTGTTTGTGAAGAAAGGAAGGACCGGCGCTCCCTCAGCTTTATACAGCCCACTGCGTTCCAACGGAACCCAACGGTCGCCCGTTTTCGCCTACAAAGTCGCTGCCACGCGGCGATCATTGATCCTTCTCTGGCGGAATCGAGACGGCACGACTCTGGCGCTTCGCCTCCCCACACATTCAATGCGCATACTGCGTGCACGTTCGCCGTGACTGTTCATGTTCCCCATACCTGCAACGGGATGGTCGGGCGAAACCTCATGAAGAATCGGCCAAGCATCTACCATACTCGGCTATTCTCGGCCGGTGGCCTCCCTACACGCAACGCCGGGGATCAAAGCCCTCGCCAAGAGGCAACCGCGCAGATTCACTTCCCGGCTATCCTTAGCAGGCCTCCTACAACCCCTCCAACGCTAAGGATCAAAGTCCTCCTTAGAGGCAGCTCAGCAGCTACCCTGCTCGGCTATCCCTGGCCGGTAGCTTCCCTACTCGCAATGCCAGGGATCAAAAAGTCCTCCCAGAGGCAGTCGAGCTCGACCCTCACTCGGCTATCCCCGGCTGATGGTTGCCTACTCGCAACGCCAGAAATCAAAGCCCTCGCCAAGAGGCAACCGAGCAGCTTCCCTACTCGGTCATACCCAACGGGCATCCTCCTGCCCAACAAACGCTGCGGGTTTGTAGCCCTCATAACGAGGCCACTGAGCCCATTTATGCTCGGCACGACTACGGCGGGCATCCCTCTGCCTATCGCATGCAGCGGATCCGAAGCCCCAACAAGGGACATCAGGTCTATCCAAGTCTGAGCGATCCCCCCTCGACTTCGGGGCTATGGAGATGCCTCCTTCTCAGCAGCGCTTGGCACACTTGGCAAGTGATCGAAATCAACTCGACGAACGATACCTACACAGATAGCCGACCTAACATGGAAGCCCAACAGTGCAAGCAAAGATATTTTACGAGCATTCTTCACAAACAGAACATAAAGTGCAAACTGATGAAACAAAAAGTTTTACTACCAAAAGCGAAGTCTTTACAAAGGGTATTTTGGGCTCCCCAGCCTTATAGACTGCCCGGAGGCTTACAAAAATTCCAGAAACGGCAAAATAAAAGGAGGAGGAAGACGGGGGCTTTAGGCCTCGGGGCCAGGCACGACCTCGGGGTCCTTGATATCTACCACGAGTCGAGCAGGGACCTCGGCCAACTCCTCGTCAGGAATCTCTTCCCCCTTCTCATCGGCGTCCGCGAGGGGGTATTCGGCCCGGAGCTCTTCATCGGCGAACTCCGGCATCCGGGCCTTAACGGCGTCGAGAGCCTCGTGCCAGATGCGGGTGGTGGCCATGGCTAAGTCATTGTAGAAGTCCTTCAACTTCTTGTAGCTCTCCACCGCCTTCGCCACCGAGAGGTCGGCCCGCTTCGCAGTCTCGACCGCCACCCCCAGCTCCTTCCGGAAGGTCCTTACCGTCTTTTTCATGTTGCCGGCGAGCGCCTGAGCGTTCTCAAGCTTGACCTCGATAGCCACAGCGGCCTCGCGGTGCCGGGCAATCTCCCGTTTCCCGGCCTCCACCTCACCCTCCAGGGCGGCAACCCTCGCCATCGCCGCCTCCAGCTCCCGCTTGGAGCTCTCTTCCAACGAAGTAAGCTGGTCCGCGGCCTTCATCGCCGGGGCTATGACCTCGGCCTCCATGCGTAAGACAAGAACGACGTGCTGTAGGACCTGAAAAATAAGAAAGAGGTCAGGAAGACGAAGGAAGCACCAAATCTCACAAACAACCGAGCACTTACATGCACGGACTCCTGGGCGATGGACGCCATCTGGGCCCTGAAGGTCCCCAGGGGACCTTGCCCCTGCCGACTTCTCTATTTCGTGCAGTAGGCTATCCATGACAGATATCCCCGAGGGCACTGCGAACCGGAGGCCCCCTCCTCCACCATGATCGGCGAGGGCGGGCCCCGAGGAGACCTCCGGGAACCCCTCTTGAGTGGCTCCGATGGAGAGCCGGTCTCCTCCTCCAAGACCGGGTCCTCCAGAATTCGAGCCCGTTTCCGGCCCAGCGCTTTGCTAGGACCCGGGGCGGGATCCGCCCCCGAACGCTCAAGGGACGCGGTCACCGGAGGCACTGGGACGGAGTCCGAAGGAGCCAGGGTAGGCTTCGAATGGGAAGAGCTGGCGCCTCCAGCCTTCGTGATCTTTTTCGGCTGGGGCATGGAGGCTCGGAGCTCGTCCATATCCATGGGTCCTGCACAAAACCAAATGGAAAGAAGTCAGCGACACATGCAATATAAAAGCCAAAAAGCAAGCCTAACTTATCGACGAACTCAATGGGGCTGAGCCCGGCCCAACTCAGGACCCTCTCAGACAGCAGCACGTCAAATCGGGGGACGGGCTCCCACGACGTTACTCTCACCGCGGCGGGGTCATTGGACTGGTTCCCCGGCAAGCATTTTTCCCTCGACCACTTGGTGGGCACGGGCCAGTCCTCGTCCTCGGACGGCGTGACGAAGAAAAACTTCTTCTTCCAGTCATGAATGGAAGAAGGCAGGGCTACAACTCCTGTCCCGGCGGTGCCCCCTGTCGCTTCTTAAAAGAGAGGTAGACCCACCTCGGGTCGCCCGCTCGACCCCCAGGATGATTTTTGAAAACAAGGGAAGAATCAAGGATGGAGAGGCTGAAGGGAACCGCCTGTAGCTTCAGGCGGATCAGGAATCCGAAGAGAATTGTCACGCCCCGCTTCCCAGAGTACGCAAGATTGGGCACGTGACATAGCCAACCATGCTACCTGTGGATAGGAAGTATCCACCCACAGTCACATTACGGCTGTAGCGATATCAAGAACAAGATAAAACTATCTAAACATGTCCATAATCCAGAATAACAAGAGTCAAAATAAATAGATGCGGAAGCAAATGATCCAATACAAATAACTGAAAGGTATGTCCCGTAATGCGGGCTCACATAAGGAAATAAATGCAGGAAATAAACTAACCACTACTGAACTCACAACTCAGCCTGCTGGCTGAAGTACTCCTGCTCGGACTGCGACAGTGATACAGAATCTGGGCCATGCAAAACCCAGATGTCAGCGCGTCATGTCAACAAGTAATATAATATGAACAATGTAACAGGCAATGCAAAAGTAAACATGAATAGAGCAATAATGTGAAACAAGCAGTGCAGGGTAGTGTGCAGTGGGTAACTAAACTGTTCTATCAGGTTTTCTATTCTAAAGTCTTTGAAATCAATTGATGAATCATCGATGTAACTCAATAGTATCCCGTACATACCCGGGACCACGGCCACAATATTCTCGGCTAAAACCGAGACATGCCGCTAGGCACAAAACATGAATGTGTACACTCGATAGTATCCCGTACATACCCGGGACCACGGCCACAATATTCTCGGCTAAAACCGAGACATGCCGCTAGGCACAAAACAGGAATGTGTACACTCAATACAGGTAGTGAACTGTCAAGTTACAAGTCAGATTTCACCTTTGATTTCCCCATACCCCTAAGTTATATATGTCAGGTCAGGTATTCAGTAATCAAGAACTAATGCCAACACAGGATCAGGTAAAAGCATGTTTGTCTGGATAGACAACAGGAACGGTCCATGAGGACTACAGGACAGGTTTGTTGGCATTAGACATAAGATCAGGTAACAGGTCGGGTCATGGTACATCGGGTCAAGTCAACAGCATACGGTACCATGTCAGGTGTATCAATATATACCATTTGTGACAATGTCAAGTCCAGATGTAACGATATCGTGGGTGTGCTCACAAACAGATATATAATTGAACAGGGTATTTAACAACATGAAATAAGCAATGGATTAAATAATAAGCATGTTTCATTTAATCACAAGAGTGCAGTAATACAATGCAGCCGTTTAATTATGTTAACAGGTTTAAGCACCCTTAGCGGTGCAATAATTTAGGTATTGGTGCAATACAGTTATATCAAGCCTTTGAATACGAATGTCCGAATGTAATAGAACTACATGGGTAAGTGCTACCATCTACTAAACAGTAAAATGTGATTAACAGGTAAACTTGGTTATTAGGTTTGAATTGGCAAACTGTAAATTCTATGTTAACTGTAAAATGATATAATGCCATATTGCAACCAAATGAGAAACGACTATACCAAGTTAAGTTTTACAGGTTTAGTGTGTCAAAACATATATAAATATATCGTATAGCATGTAACAAGGGATACTTGCCTCGATGGGTCGCGAACTGGGAAAAACGGAACGTAACGTCGGCGGGGAAACACGCGACGGACGCACGGTTCACGGATTGAACCCAAACAACGAACCAAGGAACCACACGGGTCAGAGTACTCTGCTGGATCGTCGGGACACGTCACCGGCACGGCCGGATTCCGGCGAACAGCGACTACAAAATTCTAGAATTTAATGCACAGCCAAAGGAGAAACAGGAAGAGGGAATGGAAGGAGGAAGAGAAGAGATAACTTACTGGTGTTGCAGAGGGTGTGACGGCGGTGAGATCGACGGCGGTGAGGCGCCAGCGAGGAGGTTGCAGTGGTTAGGGTTAGGGCTCGGGTATGGAACTTCGGTGCAGGGAAAGGAAAACGGAGAAGGAGAGGAGATGGTCGGGGGTGCTGGAGTGCGCAGGTGGTGAGGAGGTGCTGGTGGTGGCGCGGATGGCGACGACGAGGGCCGCCGGCGGGTAGCGGCTGCAGGGAAGACTGCAGCGGTCGCGGCTACGCAGGGTGCGCGGGGGGAAGGAAGAAGGTGTGGGCGAGGCGAGGCGGCGCGAGCGAAGGTGCTGGTGTCGTCGGCGACGGGTTGCGGCGGTGACGGGGACGAAGCGGCTAGGGCTTGCGTTGAGGCTCGATGGGTTCTCTCGCGACGGTGAAGGTTGCGCTCTGGAAAAAATATGAGGGGAGAAATGAATATATATAGGGAAGAAAGAGAGAGAGAGTTAGAGAGAGAGAGATAGAGAGGGGCCCACGGGGGTTTAAGAATCTCGTGATTGGCCAGAGGGATTAGCAGAGGTTAAAGGAAAATATTTTTAAAGATTGAGGAACAGTAAAAGATTTATAAGTAAACGAAATATATATAGTTTTAAATATAATTAAAATCTGGGATTTTGGCGCTAAATAAAACATTTCCAAATCGCGCTCGGGTCGGGTCCAAAAATTCGAAATTTAAATAATAGGATTTTAAGCGGGTTCCAAATTTTGAAATTGAGTGTTTTATGATTAAAAAGCATACCCCCAAGACGGACACCTGTACGCGCGCGTAGCCGTCCAAACTCGCCCGTTTCACCGAACGGGACGAGAACTCGATGCACGGATGCTACCACGAGGCTAGGGGTGCCGAGTAGGCTAAGATAGATATTTTTAATTTCATTTAGATGCTAAAAATTTGTTATATGCAGAAAACGACTATGCCAGATAAAATTTTACGGTAAGTGACAAACAGACAGGCTAAATGAAATGAGTATCACATTAATGCTCAAACAATAACAGAAAATAGTAGTATTGGGCTCGGGTGTTACAAGAATCCTCCATGAGTTCGGCACTAACTGGCCAGGGGCTAGCCCGAAGAAGTTCAGCGCTTCGACGACCTCGGGAGAGAAGGGCAGGCGCATTCCACCCCAAAAGCTTCCAAGTACAGGGCGATCTCCCTACCCCGTACTTGGTCCGCCCTCTCTCCCTCCTTGGCCATACGAAGCGTATAACGTGAGGGTGTGTGGAAGCGAGCCAGAGTATTAGCAAGCTCGTCCTCATGCCTCACCCAACAAAAGGCGCCGGGGGCAGCGTCTACCGCCTCCTCCCTGGGGGCTGCCCCCTCCGCACGATCCCGGGAAAAGGATCTGATCCCTACTCCCCGGGAAGACTCAGGCTCAACTAGAGGGTCCCTAGAATCTACTCTTGCGACATCTACAGATTCTACGAAAGAAGAAATCTAACCTGGAGAAGAGGGATTCTCCGGAAACGAAAGCAAAAGAAAGAAGACGAGTGCCGAGCAACCAGGACTTATAGCGAGGAAATATGAAGGAGCAGGGGCCTTGGAGTGGGCCCCACCCCTATTTATCACTGCAATCGCCCTCATCCAACGGCGCTCTTCATCTCCCGCCAAAGCGCCTCCTCGCGTCCGACGGCTCCGATCGCTCCACTTGTCGTTCCCACACTGGGCCGCATCCCATCAAACGCCGCGGGTCTGCACACGTCGCGTCGGCCAACCGACGCTTGACACGCGGACCGTCGCTTCAGTGACAGGATGCACGAACCGGCGCACATTCCTTAAATACAGAGATCTCGCCCTGATTCGCTGGCAGAAAAGACAGCCGACAGGCCGGGGACGCGACCCGACGAAATCTTAGAAGGGAGCTCACCCGGGCGGTTCGGCAGTCCACTCTTGACCCGACCCGCCAGCTGGTCGGAATAAGAGTGGGGGCCTAATGATGATGCTTTATATTGGCGATCTCTCAGATCAGGACACGTGGCAGATGACGTGCCCCAGAACTCAGAAGAAAAGGCCCACAGGGGCCGACCAGGCTATCCCTGTACCCAACCTGCAAGCACAAACTGGCTCTCCTCAGAGCCCCCTGCAAATTGGCCTTCTCGGCCTCCCAGCTCGCCCCGAGCTACCACAGGACCAAGGTGCCTCGACCCTTCCGCTTGTCCTCGAGCTCTCCCACCGAGGCCATCTTCTTCGGTCCCTCCGACTGACCAACTCCACCACCCACAAGCGTAACCGCCGCTCCGCAAATCTCGCCATGCGCGGATTCTCCGCCGGCAACATCCCGCGTTCCACGCCATCACGATCCCCATTAACGGGCGATCCGCTTATTACGTGGGCGTGACGTCGGGGGCGTAACTGCCGGCGAGATTCTCGCGCCTGCTACTGCGTGCTGCCGCCACTATATAAACCCCCATCACAGAGGGGTCAAGTAAGCTTTTTTCATCCCACCTAGCTGTTACTCTGCTCGGATCTTGCACTAACTTGATCGTCGGAGGGTCCTCGGTGGTACCAAACTACCCCGGGACTTCTTTGCAGGTATTCGGCGCAAACTCCTCAAAACCACCAATCTCCTCAAAACCCATTGAGACCCACACACCACAGGAGATCACCTCCAAGATCCACCGGGAGATCGACGGAAGACAACATCTGATGGAGACCCGAAAAGGACTTCCATCAGACCCACACTTCCATTTATTCTCTCGTGTATACGGCCGACCGACACATGGAATAATTTTTTCTGGTCTAGCTTCCTCGTTAGGCATGTAGACTTTGCGACTCGGATGGACGGACCGATGATGATTGGGACATTGCTGAATCTGCTTGATATGTTGTCTAGTAACGACCAGCGGTGAAAAGTTACAGTTTAAGGTTTTTCAGTTGCATATTGTACATTTGAAATTGGCGGTAAAGGGGTTAGATTAGACTCCTGTGCTGTGTATTGTGGCTTCTCGAGATTTTACAGATAGCTCGAATGGAACACACGGAAAACTTGTAATGAATTGCAGCATGGTTTTGATTGTTACCCAAAGTTGATTTTGTTGAGAAATCAAGGAGCAGTGGGTAGCAGCCTGTGGGCAGCCTGCGAGCTTAGGATGGTCAAGATAGGATTCTTTATGCTTAGTTGTCATTCAGTCCCTCGTGTGATGTATGCCTAATAATATGTAGCTGGGACTAATTCTCTTTTTTAAGTTTCATTAGTTGCTCGCTTCATATACATTTTATCTATGATTAGTTGCTTTGATGCTGGGGTCATAAACTAGCAAGCATGGATACAAAGTCTAAAATCAATAAAAATCAAGTCTAATTTAAAATTTATTTTTATATGATTTTTAAGTCGTAAGATCTCATATTTTGAACTGCATGTGTAAAATATATGAAAAATTAACTTGCAAAAACTCCTGGATTTTACTTCACCTTTTCAATATTGTCATGAAAATCTCGCGAAATTTTAGAAGTCTCAAAAGTGTCTTTATTCTTCGGTTTTCGGATATTTTGTTTGTTATCGCACACAAGAATCATGCTGGGAATCTTCCCCTCTAATACGTATCGTCAAAAGAAAAATCTCGTTTTTAACGTTCGAGCACGCAAGACATAAATACATAAGAATAAGTAATCAACACAGAGTTTTTAACGTGGTTCGACCGACCGGCCAATCCACGAGGCGAACATGAGGATTTTATTCATATAAGAGAGTTACGCCCGATACCTTATCTTTTTCTTAATTTGATCATCTAAATATATTAGCATCTCTGAAACCTAAACTAAAAGTATAATCTCTCAATAAAGATAAAGCTTATGAGCTCTCATACATCTCAACTTTCTCTCACATCACATCAGTTCATCTCTCCTCTCTTGATCTGACCTCAATAGAGGAGGGTACAACTCTCATGAACCTAGAGATTATATCTCTTTAGCCTTATTGATTTTTGCATGTCTCTGTCTTGTTGTGCCTTTGCCTTTACCCTCCTGGGCTCTGCCTTATTCTGTCCTGCCGTGCCGTGCCATTTTTTTTGATGACATCATCTCCTTATTTATAGTATAGAATAATCATTTTCCTTCTTAGTGTCATGTCCTGTTTTTCAAAAACGGGAAACGAGAGCGACAAGCCTACGACATTTATACCAAGAAGCACATCTTCCCTATATAAATACACTAAACGTTTGGATTTAAGCAGAATAAATATAAACCAATAAGAATTTTTTAAAAATACATAATATTCCATCAACATTTATTACAAGTAAAAAAAAAACAATAACCAAACTAGGAAAAAAGGAATATAGCCTTGAACAATAAAGCATACTGTAAGACTAATGATTGGTTCGTGAAGATAGATAGTTGAATTTCTCCTTAAAAGGTTCTGTCTCGTACATTGTCTTGTCACCTGTTCTGTCACGTCCCGCTTCCCAGTAGACGAAAACGGTAACGTGGCGAGTCCGCGACATATTTATTCAGAGAAAGTCATTCCCTAAATAAATATGCTAAACATATTGAAACAATAATACACAAAGAAAGAATAAACGGAGACTGAAATTTTTTCAACAAATATCTTTATTTATATTCAAACTTGAAATATTTACACTACAAAAGTTCAACTGAAAAGTAAGTACAATAATAGAAATACCTAAACAGGTGGCATACAAAAACTGAAAGAAAATGTAAGCTAATCTAAAACTGAGCAGCGATCTGGTCGTACTTCTCTTCTGTGGCGTCCACTTTCACAGTCTCAGCTGTATCTGATGAACATTCTAAGAAAAACAAAAGTGGATGGAATGCCCGTCAGCGAACTAGTGCTCGATAAATTCCAAAGGTAGGGTAAAAGTGCAATGTGACAGTTATAACATAAAATGAAGTAAAATAGATGACAAATAAAAGTATGTAGAAATGACTATGGGTATATGTACTATGGGTCTCTATATGGTCACTATATTACGTTAAGTTCTAAGTGTGAATGTCAACGCAACCGTAAAAGTATTCACGAGCTCAAGCGTGGGGCCCCGGGAGCAAGAAAACACGGGCCTATTTCATGTGTTAGTATCGAGACTCCAAGCTGTGGATGAGTCGGCCCGACTAAAATTCGAGTAAATAGAATTCGAGTAGGTTAATACGGGACTGCTGAAATTTTGTTGGATTCACACTTGAGACTATCCCAAACACCCCGAGTATAATAGATTATAATTGATGTATCGACTTAGTTAATTTGATTGGTTGATTATAATATATTTTGATCGAAACCATAAATTGCAAAAGTGGGTAATATAGTCGAGTAAGTCAAATAAAATGCGAGCCATGTCAATTACAATCCTGGGTCGAGTCAAGTTAATTCGAATAGATTGAGTTCGAGTTTAAGTTCAAGTTTAGGTTCGACTTTGGATTCGAGATCGAGTTTAAATTCAAGTTTAGCTTCGAGTTGGATTCGACTTATAGTCATTTTATATTACTAGATCTTAAGTTCGAGAATAATCGGACAACTGTCGCACATGGACGGCATGATTTGTGTCTTTTTCCAAGACGATTACCATTGAAAATTCCTTTAATTCGTAGTGTTATCTAACCTGAATAGGCAAGCACTCACTTTTTCCGGCTCTCTGAGGCTCAAGAGAAATGATACCGCTTAAATCTATATTAATATAGGGTCCTTAAAGATTTATTCAAGTTGTTTAATATGTACTTTCATTGTTTGCATTTCTCGAGGGGGGTTTATGTAAAATATTTTAATATTGTTTTAAAAACAAAACACGAGGGTGTTTTAGAATATTAAGAGTTTTTATAAAAATATATTTTAGTTTTAGTGATAAAACCTACATTTTTAAAAGTTTATGGTAGTTTTATGAAAACTATACTTTTAGAAACTTGATGGTATTTTATGTAATTTTAATATTTTTTCATATTAAAAATATAGTTTTCAAAATTTGTTTTTATTGAAAATACGAATTTATAATTTTATATAATTTTCCAATGATTTAATTTGTTTTAAAAGTCGTATTCTTTAAAAATCGTATTTTTTTTCTTTCGAGACCGAATTTTCCGTGAGGAGTCTGTATCTCACTCTACTATCCCAAGAATGTGTGATAACCCGCACCATCCATAAATAGGTCCCCATAAAAGAGTTGTAGAGGCGTAATTGCAAAGGATTTAAAAATAGCGATAAAAAGTATTTTTGAAAGCGGAGGTATTTTAATGAAAATTGGTTCATTTAGGATAAAACTTTGAACCCTAAAATATTCGTGCTATGAAACCATAGTGTATGTGATGGAGTAGGTCGTTACCCCGTGAGCTGTCAAGATTTATAGTTCATGATATGTAAAAAAAAGGTTTAAGTAAAGTTCATGGTATTTTTGTGTAATTTTGTTGTATGATTTATTTAGTACAAAATTTTTAATAATAAAAGGTAAATGAGATGAATAATATTTAAAGTGGTATTAGAAGGATTAGGGTGAAATATTTAATATAGCAAGGATGATAAAACTTTTTAAAAGAAGATTCATTTAGACTAATTCCACTTTAGTCGATATTGTTGTAAGAATCGTTTTGAGATAAAACGAAAGAAAGGAAGAAGAGAATAACGGGTTTTGTTACGCTTGAGAAGGGAGAAAAGGAGAGGGGGTCTTCGTGGATCGTGGTAGCGTCAATGATGGCTCCGATCTTTGAAGGAACGAACTTGACTCAAGCCAACTCCACTTGACTAGATTAACCCTCTTGAACTTGGAAATTTTTGGAGAATTTTTGCTATGGATTTTCAAAATAGGGGAGAGTTAGGAAATAGGGAGGTATTTATAGGGTAAAATATGAGAGTGTGTGAAAAAAATTGAATTAAAATGGATTAAATTATGTTAATGATGTAGATGAAGAGGCGTGCTGCTCTCTG
Organism: Agapanthus africanus; assembly: GCA_030015575.1. NCBI lineage: Eukaryota > Viridiplantae > Streptophyta > Magnoliopsida > Asparagales > Amaryllidaceae > Agapanthus > Agapanthus africanus. The sequence continues at coordinate 318,346,633 of JASDDO010000019.1, forward strand.
GTTTAAATCAGAGAAAATAAAGTGGAAAAAGAAGTAGAAGGGTGCCAAACGGATGTACGGGCGAAACATGGAGACGATTGGACAATATCCAACAGCAAATTGCGGTTTTAATGTTTTTTCGGCGGTCGAGATCTTGAGTTAGGTCTTCGGGTTTGGGCCATTGCTATATTTGGTCTTAACACATCATTTCTCTAGTTAGTTTTCTCTGAAACTTTTCCTTTTTCCGTGAATCGCATGTGCAACTCTTGGGCTTCTGAAAAGTAAAAAAAAAAATATTAAAAATAATTGGGGCTGACAGGATTCAAACTTACAGGCAAAAAAAAAAACAATAATGGAAATTATTAACCAGTGAGCTACAAGTTATTTCTTTCTTTTATTGAACAATTTTAACTTATAATTTCTAATCAGGCCGAAATACCCTTTCTATATATTGAACAAGTTACATTTGTACAGAAATTTCAGGGTCATTACATGTTCCACAGCCGTTTGGAGACATTCTTAAGAAAGAAAACAGAAAACAAGAATGCCGTCAGCTAACTAAAGTTTGGTAAGTTCCTCATTTTAAAACATTTATACTTGAAAAAAAAAAGATGACAAGCAAAGCATTTAAAAGATGGTAATAAAGTTGTAATGTATGATTTTAGTTATAAAAGACATAAAATGCGCAACATATATAAAAGAAAACAACATAAAAACAACATGTCATTAGAAACGCATGGCAATGAAGATGTAATATTAAAATAGAAATGATGGTATGAGCAAACAAGTACAATAGAGATCTTGAAATTTATATACAAGCATAAAGAGACATGTCAGAAATAAATAAAGATAGCGGTATCCATAGTATGTAGGTCGTATATTCTAACATAAGTTAAGCCTTGGCATCCAACCTAGTCGTAAATCGACTAGATGATGCATCCTTAACTCCCAACCCTCACCGGTAAATATTAGTCATGACCATTTGAAACGTAAGTTAAGGTAGATGTTCAACCCCTTCAAGAGTACAGGAATACAGAAACACCGAGAGTACATACATGATGGTCCGAAGGAATTGAACTACTCATATTTAACTTCCCCCAATACCCTCGGCAACCATTAGCGAAACTGTTATGATTTAAAACAGGTTCAAGTGCATGATGGTGTGATACAAGGATATAAAAGTACATGTGTAACATCTCTGTTTTTAGTATACATAAATTTGTTTAAAAAAAAATTAAGGTACAAATAGAGTATTTGCAATCCTGTGTATGCTATAAGTATTTGATTTGCTTTTGAACAGCAAGAAAACACTTGTAGCTCACTGGTAAAGCCTTGCACTGCTGTGATGTAGCCCCTGTGTTTGAATCACCTCAGCCACATTATTTTTTTGTTGATTTTTCTTTTAAACTTTTAGAAGCTCAAAAGTTTGCACGTGCACTACACGTAAAATGAAGAGTCACGGATTAAATAAACATGTGCACCGAGTTATACCAAACGACACCAACACGTGGCGAAGATCCCAAGACCCCTCACCGGTTCTCGACCGGCGAGATTCACCCAACGGCCGGCACCGCCGGGCCCCCATAGGGTGTTGGAGATAGTGCCCTCAGAGTTAATTATTGGATCACAGGCACGTGATTGCAATGATTGAGGGAGGACCTGTCCCAGTAGGACAGTTTTACTCAAGATGATAGTATGCTATCTGGTTTATCTTTATCATCGTGTACTGCTTTAGGTGACCTTACATGTCACTATTGCGCGTTGATAAATTCCCTAGGATTCTTGCTTGACTACCAGCAGTATGAGGGCGATCATATACGTGGGAGCTGGGGTCTATAAGCACATCCTTAAAAGGTCCCTAGTCGTGGGAGTTTCGAGACAGGGCATCGATACTCCAGAGTAGACTAGTGTATACAGTCGAGACCCCGACGAGGGGCGGTGGCCGGTCTCACAAGCCACTGGTGTCAGTTGATTCACCTAAGATGTATACAGGTGTTCATTGGGTTATGAGTACACCGGACAGGACTCACCGGGAACATGCTAGTTGGTCTTATACCTGACGTCAGATAGCAGTTCCCTGGTGACATGTGTACAGGTTAGTTCATCGACTTGAGATCGTCATTTGTCTAGTGTGAGTTCCCACTGTACTTTGATTACTACCCTACCACGCTCAAAGGAGACGTGCAAACAGATTTTAGTTGGGTACAGTCCCGAGCCACATGGAGGCAGTGAGCGGATCTGCAGGGGTTCATCTCTCCCGGTATTGGGGGTGAGGTCACGCTGTGTCTAGGAGAGCCATTACACGAAGTCCTTGGCCGAGGCAGGAAATTTACTGGTAGGTATTCCAGTAGTATCTCAGGGTGTTCTGGGCTACACTCCGACACGACTTGTACTGCTTTTGGGGGTCTGACTTTTACCAACCCCCTAGGCCCGCCATGCGATGCTCATAGACGAACGGACCGGACTGTACGGATATTGTCACTGACAGGCTCGGTAGGGTGTCAGGATGAGTTCGCTCATCGACGTCCCTTTTGGTTAATACCTGGTAGCCCGTTACGTATGGCTAATACCTCTGACTTGCTAGTGGTTAAATTCACAGCCAAAGTGTTGACGAGTCTTTAGAGTCCCCCACAGACCGTTTTCTCAAGTTTCGGGCGAAACGCTGTAGAGGCCGTATGGAGATATGGCAGGGTTCGATCAGATAGGTGCGGTATTGCACGGATCATGATCGGACGGATAATACTAGCGGGCTTTGGTTTAAGCCGGATCCTAGTATTGTAGATTTTGTCTCATTGCATTTGTATTCGGTTGGAATACAAATGCGGGTATGTATATACAGTAGCGGGGTTTCCTTTAATTTATTACGGGATCAGTTTTATGAAATTGCCAGTTTGCTTTCCGTTTCAGCCAGTTTTCCTTTGTATCTTTCCTTGGCTGAAAATTGGTGGAGGAGGGGTTATTTGCAATTGTGCAAATTAGCATTGTGGAGGGTGGTCTTTGCATATTGTTTCTCCCACCCTTGACTTTCTTTTGTTCATGATGGTTTAGCCTCCATTGACTTCTTGACTTAATCATTGCTTGACTTTCTTATTCATCATGATTTACTTTTGGTGGTGTGATGAGTGATGGTTGATGATGAAGGGTGATGGTGGAGGAGTGAGGATTACTTTTTGATCATCACCATTTTATCTCTCTCTATTATTATTCTTTTTGTTCACTCATTTTTGGAGAGGCTCACCATTCTCTCATTTCTCACTCATGGCCGGCCAAAGATGGAGAGGGGGCTGTCCAAAGATTTGGAAAGGGATTTTGATCTCTTGATGCTTGCAAAAATCCCCTTGTTCATCTCAAAAAGCTTTCACTTCATTCCTCCACTCAAAAGGAAACTTCTAGTAACCCCAATAAGACATAGCACTACACTTATTCTGCAGCAATTCTTGGGCACGTCGGCTCGCCAAGTTCGTGCCCGAGTTGCCTCGGTCCAGAGGTGGGAGCCCGTAAAAGAACCCGGCGATGTGGTGCCCTTCCGATGAGGAGACGAAGACCGGAGATTCCGTGGGGAGATCGGGACGACGACGAGAAGACCGAAGGACACGGATCGCTCGGTATATCTCTCTACCCCTTCTCTAGTTAGCTAGGATTAGATTAGTGGCCCGATCTGGGATTTTTGTGCGCGGTGGTGCCGGTTCAAAAGTTAAAGTAAATTATCGTTTTCGCATTTTGGCCTCGGATTGACGGCCGGGGCGTCGCCGTGCACTTACACTGGTATCAGAGAGATGCCATTAACCTAGTCTAGCTTGGTCTAATTTGTTTACATCTTCGATCGAACAAAATTCCAAAACCCGCGATTTTAATGCATCAGTTCTCTGTCGAAATTTTTTGGGCTCGAAAATTTTTTCAGTATATTTCAGAAACACGTGCAGGGAATTATAAGCACTCTGTTAAAATTTGGTCGCATGAACGCACTCTTCCACCGCGGAACCGCGGCCAAACCCATGTTTGGGCCGCGGTTCCGCCGCCACATTTACTGTTCAGTGAATCAAATTTTACAGAGGGTCTCTATGTTGAAAATAGGGGTTTTAGTATATTCTGTTTGGGTCCAGATTTTCTTTGAGTGCTACAGTAGTGCTTGGGGCCCACTTAGGTAAATTTGATCGATCGAATATTTTAAACATGTTAGTTCACAGTATTTACATTATATCTGCGACCGTGAATGTCACTTGATCGGTAAATCCTGTCTAACTGCTATAGCCCGGTTAGACGGATTTGCGAACATGACATTCACGTTGATGTTCTGTGTTGTGCTGTGATGTTGCGGATTGGTCGTGGGGGATAGCCTGGATGCAATGTTAGTACAGTTTCGTTTTATATGTACATTTGATATTGCGGGACGAGCGTCCGACATGTGGACTGCCGTCACTGTCTGTTTGTATATTATTCTTTTGGGACACGACCAGGGTGAGGTCGATGTACCCGTTGTATGTATATTTTACTTTCTGTACTAGAATTACCCTAAGGTGGGGTGCACGGATAGACGGGTTCTAGAGGGCAACGGGCCCGCATCTCATGGCGTTGAGACGGAGGGGGCTTCACTCTAGAATTGGTGGGCTATTCGCCGCACTTGTAGGGGGTACAGGTTGACCCAGGAGGGGTGCCCAAGTTACCGGATTCCGTGAAGTGCTGGGTGGTCCATTCACGTTGCTGAAAGGGGATGCATCGCTTCAGGTTTTGGCGGGTAACTTGCCGCGCCCGTAGGGGTCTAGGATTTCATTGCACAGGCTATCCACACGACCAGAGGAACGTCGGGTTTCAGTAGCGGCTCTGTGAAACCCGCGGATCCCAGATATCTGTATTGTTCTGTGATGCTTATTACATTTCTGTGATGTTGCATTCTATCACGCCTTGAGCGAATATTATATATTGATATATATACTAGTAGATGTTGTATATGTTTTGCATCCGCGCTAGTCCAGTCCCCGCTCTGTCGTTAGTTAAGTAACCTAACGGGTAATGACGGGACCCAGTGGCGAATGCGGATGGCATATACGTACATCATTATTTTCGTTCTTTATTGGTGTGATCAATTGATGGGACTGCATTGATTCGGATCAATACAAGCTAAACAAACCTATTCTGATGTTGTTGGAACAATTTTCAAAAAGCTGTTATTGCAAGGGCGTTCTCTTTTGTTTTGCACAGTGGTATTCAATTGGAATATCCTGCACCTCAGTCGACGAGGCAAGGGCCGAGATCCCTTCATCGGGAGTGACCCCTTGGACAGAAGTTTGCGTCAGGGCAATAACTTCACAATAGTCGTTTACTTTTGCTCTGCATCATGGCATTCAGTTGGAATATCCTGCACCTCATTCTACGGGGAAAGAGCCGAGATCTCTTCACCGGGAGTGACCTCTTTAGCAAAGGTTTTCGTCACTATATTTTTATAAAGCTATTCAGTTCCTTCAAACGATATCAAGTTCATTACGTTAAAGGTTTTTCGCCAAAAACCATTCGTAGCCCTCCGTCATTTCAGACGGGTAGCACGTAGTATTCATGCTATGTTTGTTGACCTTCGTCAAGGCATAGTGAATGGTAGCTGCTTGTTACCTTTCTGCTGCATAGATAGATGCCTTGGTTTGGGACAGTCGTATAGCCTTGTTGACCTTCGTCAAGGGCTTGTACGGGTGGGTTCAAATTAACCTGGACAATGACGGGTAGAACTTGACATGTGACTTATGATTTGTTGACCTTCGTCAAGGTCATAAGAGCATGGGGCAAAAATCACATCGGGAGTTTCTAAAGAAACTGAAACTTGCCAGATATGCGCATACCTTCTGGAGTGTGATAAAGTGAGCGGATTCCGTCACGTTATCATGCGATGATAGTTGGATCCCGATTCCCACTGATGAGTTGGTTTACTCCTCGGGTGATCCCGACTAATTCTTCTTTCAGGTTGGAGGAGATTTTGATGGTACAGTGGGTGGTTTCCAGATTAGATAAATTGGTAACCATTCTGATCTAGGTTAGAATGCACGCTGAGTGTTTCTTTTCTCTCTCTCTTTGGCAGCGACCATGACCTGACCTTTGACTATGACTCAGTGACCAAGATTAACCGAACCTTCTTTAACACTGGCTTTTGGATTGTCAGAGTTGCAAATCTCATTGCCACTCCTACTTTTACCCTTTTCTCCAGGACACCCCGTATTACTACGAACGTCCACTTCCATTGGATAAAACCATCGTATGGTTATATACGAACTCGAAGGAATTTATTCGAGGATGGTTTCCGGTTCTGGAGAAAACGAATAGGACTATTCAATTGTCTTTTCCTTTTGCCTTCTCTCAGGTTGCGAGTACTCCTTGGTTTAGGAGATAGTACACCTATTACGCAAATTGGATAGTCTTCTTCCAAACCTTAGGCTGGTGCCGAACGGTGGGGAATGAAGAAAACCAATTAGCCTAACGATGGTGTACAGAAGGTATTAAGTAAAGACATATCAATGGATTAGTAAGAGGGCAAAGTAAATTGCGACTGTTATTCACGACCAAACCAAGTATTTCATTACCATTCCCACTTCACCTTTGTATTTCTCCAGGACACTCCGTATCACTATGAAGATCCATAGTTTATTGGATACTCCATTGTATGGTTATATACGAACTCGAAAGGAACTTGTTCCAGTTCGGAGATGGATTCTGGTTCAGGAGAAATAGGAATAAGGTTTATTCGGTTGTCTTTTATCTTCATCTTCTCTCGCATTGCGAGTGCTCCTAGAATTAGGACAGCACACCCATTATGCTTATTGGATAGTCTTCTTCCAAACCATATGCTGGTGCCGAACGGTAGGGAAGGAAGAAAACCATTTGGCCTAAAAGGGTGTACAGAAGATAATGACTAAAAACATATAAAGGGATTTGGAGAGATGGCAAAGAATTATACGGTTACAGTTGTGAATTTGATAATGGAAGAGGCATTACTAGGAATACCCGGATACCCCATCGAAACATTTCAATGTTTCAGTTTCACTGTGTACTGTTAAAAGAAAACTGATTTCCCAATTAGTCCTTACTCCAGGGTATGTATTTACCAGGTATGATTCTCACATCTGTATGGTTTTACAGATGATGAGTGGGAGTAAGTTATTGGGAATTAGGTGATCATCCTCATTATATCGGAATTCGTTGTAATTGGTGATATTTGAGGAAATCGCCTGGGTAGTTTGCCGGACGACAAATATTTGGTTTTGAATATCCGCTGTTATGCACCAATTTCAAATTGATATATATGTACGTCTATTTTAATAGAGTAAGATGTACCTTTTTAAAATTATGTCTATGACATTTACCTATATCAGTGGATGGTTAAGTAAGGAGCATTAAACAGCGGTGTAATTCTTTTTAATCATAAGTACAGTTTTCAACCTGCGACACACAGCGAATGAGTTATTAGGCTCAGGGGACTTATACAGAGTGTTGTATGTTGTCCAGTGTCCATTAGGACAGAGGGGTTGGTCCTCGTACTATATTCTGTTTACTTGTGACTTCTCTAGTTCTTAGACATGTATTTCGTAGAAATAGAAGGTCCAAGTTTTGAGAAGTTATAGGTATATGAATAAAGTAGAGAACCAGGTATTGCAAGTATCAGGATTCTTCAAGGTGATCGAAGATGTGGATACTTGTGTATGGTATTCAGTTGATAGTAATGATTTTGAGAAACTTGTTTCTCTTTCAGGTCACTCATAATTGGAAGCATTCCTAAGTTGAGTAACGCTGATAGGCCTCCTTCCATTTAGTTGACATGCACTGGAGACAGTTGCATGATTTGAATCTGGTTCAATTAAATCAGTGCCTCTGTTTCTGTATTGGATATAGAACAGTTCATATCTTAACATTGTTAAGGTACGGGGAGTTGTCCGGCTTATGATTAAAACCAGAATCTGGATAACTCAAGGCATGTTTCTGTAATGGCTGTTTGTGGGTTGACCCAGGCTATGACGAGGGTTAACTTTCTACCATCTGGAAGATCAATAGTGATATTGTTCTTGACTCGCCACAGTTTTAACAAAAATGGATTTTTTCAGAAAACAGTAGTGAGAGTATGGTAGAACTGGAAATGATTCCAGAACCGCAGACGATTACTGAAAATTTGATTAGAACCTAAAGATTCAATTTGGTTTGACATTCCATTGGCCACTCCGCAGATACGGTGGGTAACCTCAGGCACCCGAGAGGTACTCCGGTAGCCTCAAGGACGGTGACAGGGATGTTCTGGTTTACCCAGACTTGCCATTGCTGTTGTTCCAGACTGTGAGACCCGGCAGGAGGATGAGTATAGCGTCGTTCTAAACTATCTTTAGAAGTGTACGTCTATATGACTCTGCCAGAGGGTTGTCGTGATCAGTGGGAGCAGCGGAAGCATTGGTGGACATGTGGCTTATGTCTATTTATAGACTAAAGCAGATGTAGCGGAGATAGATCATCTATTTCTGATATGACAGTCATAGGTTTGACTTCATCAGAATAGGGGATGGATCTGTTAAGAAGGTAGTAGGGTGTGATGTCCTGGTATTTGGATGACATACATAGAGTAGGAAGTGATGTTCCTATACTACGATCGGTTATACTTTGGTTGTCACATAGTGGTTTCTCCATATGGGACTTGGATATAATATCAAGACATTCTGGTTACTGGATCTATGGTTTTAGATCTAGATTTGGGTAGTTTCCCAATCAGGGTACTTAGACAGCATTCTGAAGGTGTTTTAGAATGGATGACTCCAGGCACGGTAGTGTACCTGCAGGTGATGGAGTCATCCTCTCTAAAGGTGTCTTACAGACTAAAGTAGAGAGGGATGTGCATGATTGGCAGATCACTTGCTTAGGCAATTGAGTCAATCATGAGATGTCAAGTACCACACCAGATGTTGTTTTTGCAGTAGATGCAATAAGTTGATATTAATCCAATCCTGGAGAAACATTAGGAAGCAGTTTTAGAACATAAGTGGATGTTCTAGGGATATGATAACATCAGCCTCATTCAGGAGACGGTTATCATTCCAGGCTTCCAAGGTGACATGGATGACAGAGAGGTTGTCAGAGTTATAGTTTTCCTTCTGACGAGGGGCAGTATTTTGGACAGGTGGTCCAAGGGGATACTGAGGGAGGCATGACGCAGGATACTGATTAAGTTCAGTTGACGATACAGTCTACGAAGTTTGGATTTGGAGTTCATTTATGAGCTAGGTCCCATCAGACATCCAGACACATTCTAAGACAGGTATTGCTCATTTCGGGAGATGGCATTCTCCGCGAACTTGAGATAAAGAGAGACATAGAAAGAAACATTAAGGCGGATCCACTCACCGAGGCTATTCCTCGAACACATTAGTTTCACAAACTGGTTTTGTGAGACTGATTAGTAGAGGAGTTGGGTGTTCGGTATCACACGGGCTGTGAGTATGCGACATCGCAATAATTAGCCTTGAGTGCAAGTGGGAGATTATTGGAGATAGTGCCTTCAGAGTCAATTATTGGATCACAGGCACGTGATTGCAATGATTGAGGGAGGACCTGTCCCAGTAGGACAGTCTTACTCAAGATGATAGTATGCTATCTGGTTTATCTTTATCATCGTGTACTACTTTAGGTGACCTTACAGGTCACTATTGCGCGTTGATAGAGCCCCTAAGATTCTTGCTTGACTGCCAGCAGTATGAGGGCGATCATATACGTGGGAGCTGTGGTCTATAAGCACATCCTTAAAAGGTCCCTAGTCGTGGGAGTTTCGAGACAGGGCATCGATACTCCAGAGTAGACTAGTGTATACAGTCGAGACCCCAACGAGGGGCGGTGGCCGGTCTCACAAGCTACTGGTGTCAGTTGGTTCACCTAAGATGTATACAGGTGTTCATTGGGTTATGAGTACACCGGACATGACTCGCCGGGAACATGCTAGTTAGTCTTATACCTGACGTCAGATAGCAGTTCCCTGGTGACATGTGTACAGGTTAGTTCATCGACCTGAGATCGTCATTTGTCTCGTGTGAGTTCCCACTGTACTTTGATTACTACCCTACCACGCTCAAAGGAGACGTACAAACAGGTTTTAGTTGGGTACAGTCCCGAGCTACATGGAGGCAGTGAGCGGATTTGCAGGGGTTCGTCTTTCCCGGTATTGGGGGTGAGATCGCGCTGTGTCTAGGAGAGCCATTACACGAAGTCCTTGGCCAAGACAGAAGATTTACTGGTAGGTATTCCAGTAGTATCTCAGGGTGTTCTGGGCTACACTCCGACACGACTTGTACCGCTTTTGGGGGTCTGACTTTTACCAACCCCCTAGGCCCGCCATGCGATGCTCATAGACGAACGGACCGGACTGTACGGATATTGTCACTGACAGGCTCGGTAGGGTGTCAGGATGAGTTCGCTCATCGACGTCCCTTTTGGTCAATACCTGGTAGCCCGTTACGTATGGCTAATACCTCTGACTTGCTAGTGGTTAAATCCACAGCCAAAGTGTTGACGAGTCTTTAGAGTCCCCCACAGACCGTTTTCTCAAGTTTTATGAAGGATATGGCAGGGTTCGATCAGATAGGTGCGGTATTGCACGGATCATGATCGAACGGATAATACTAGCGGGCTTTGGTTTAAGCCGGATCCTAGTATTGTACAGTGTAGATTTTGTCTCATTGCATTTGTATTCGGTCGGAATACAAATGCGGGTATGTATATACAGTAGCGGGGTTTCCTGTAATTTATTACGGGATCAGTTTTATGAAGTTGCCAGTTTGCTTTCCGTTTCAGCCAGTTTTCCTTTGTATCTTTCCTTGGCTGAAAATTGGTGGAGGAGGGCTTATTTGCAATTGTGCAAATTAGCATTGTGGAGGGTGGTCTTTGCATATTGTTTCTCCCACCCTTGACTTTCTTTTGTTCATGATGGTTTAGCCTCCATCGACTTCTTGACTTAATCATTGCTTGACTTTCTTATTCATCATGATTTACTTTTGGTGGTGTGATGAGTGATGGTTGATGATGAAGGGTGATGGTGGAGGAGTGAGGATTACTTTTTGATCATCACCATTTTATCTCTCTCTATTATTATTCTTTTGGTTCACTCATTTTTGGAGAGGCTCACCATTCTCTCATTTCTCACTCATGGCCGGCCAAAGATGGAGAGGGGGCTGTCCAAAGATTTGGAAAGGGATTTTGATTTCTTGATGCTTGCAAAAATCCCCTTGTTCATCTCAAAAAGCTTTCACTTCATTCCTCCACTCAAAAGGAAACTTCTAGTAACCCCAATGAGACATAGCACTACACTTATTCTGCAGCAATTCTTGGGCATGTCGGTTCGCCAACTTCGTGCCCGAGTTACCTCGGTCCAGAGGTGGGAGCCCGTAAAAGAACCCGGTGATGTGGTGCCCTTCCGACGAGGAGATGAAGACCGGAGATTCCGTGGGGAGATTGGGACGACGACGAGAAGACCGAAGGACACGGATCGCTCAGTATATCTCTCTACCCCTTCTCTAGTTAGCTAGGATTAGATTAATGGCCCGATCCGGGATTTTTGTGCGCGGCGGTGCCGGTTCAAAAGTTAAAGTAAATTATCGTTTCCGTATTTTGGCCTCGGATTGACGGCCGGGACGCCGCCGTGCACTTACATAGGGTATAATCCCCAATTTTTTTATCCTAAAACCTTGGACTCCCCCCACTACTCCTATGCTGTTTGATTTCTCTATACATTTTCAGAGAATTAAAAATGGGCATTAATCCATATTTTAATACACATTTTAGTTCTATTCTTCATTACCCTAAAGCTTAATTTTTCCTATAAATACCACACCACATTTTACCCCTCCTCACTCAGAATTTCATTACAAAAACTCTCTGAAAATTCCAAGTCCTAAGTTGTACAAGTGGAATTAGTAAGAGGCGAAGTTCCGACGACGTTTCGGGGAGATTCCCGTGATGAAACGACGTCTCGACGGTTCCGAGAGCTTCCTCCTTCTCCCCTCTTTCTTTATAGTCAGTAAGTTCCCTTTCCCCTCCTCCACTCTATTCTAAAACTTCTCTTTTTCAAAACTCGTCGGAAGCGGAGTTATTCCGACTTCCGATTCGTTCTTCTTTAAAAACTTCATTTTTCTTAAATAATAAATTACCATATCTCTAATAATGTTTAACAAACATAAATAAACACATTAAAACAAGTTTCACTTCAAAATAATTCATGTTGCAATTTTTATTTCACTTTTACAGTAAAATACCATCATGTTACATACAATTTATAATTGTTCAAATTAACCGTATTACCTTTAGATAACTCATGAGGTAATGACCTATCTCATCACAACACACACTTTTGACATAGCACGATGAATTTTGGGACTCTAGTTTATGGGAAAATACGATTTTACGAATAAATACCTTGAATATTCAAAACCGTTTTCTTTAAAAACTAAATTCCTTGCAATTGCGCTTCTACAACCCATTTTGGGGACCCCGATCGGGATGGTGCGGGTTATCGTACTTTCTCTGGCCTAGTAGAGCAAGACACAGACCTCCACAAGTAGCATTCGATCTCGATGGAAATTTTGATGCAATTTTTAAGAAAATGAGATTTCTACAAAAATAAATAAAAATTATTTTTATTAAATATATATATTTATAACTATTATCAAAATATCTATTTTAAAATATATTATAAATATTCCATATTTTCTAAATCAAAGGAATCACAATTTCATGAAACTACCGTTACAATTCAATACAAATTCCAGCATTTCATTAAAATATTATATACAATGAAAACTAGGTTCTACTCGCTAGAAAATTTCATTTTTATAAAATATACATCTATGAAAACCCTAAAAATGATAATTAAATACATGAGGTGTATTTTGAAAATATATCAAACTATTTTTACATAAAACCCCCTCAAGTTATATTAAATTACAATAAGGACCTTAGTAAATATAGGTTTAAGCGGGACTGGTTCTCTTGAGCCTCAGGGAGCCGGAGAATATCGATGCTTGCCTATCTAAGGTAGACAATCTAACAACGGTGTTATCAATACGGTAATTGTCTTGGAAAAAGACACAAAATCTGTCGTCCATGTGCAGCAGTTACCGATAACATCAAAATTAAGTTAGGACTTCAATTTTGTTTAAAAGTCCGACTCAATTCGAGTAACGGTCATATGTAATCAATCTGACTTGAACATGATTCAAGTATAAACTACAATACAACATAAATCCATGAATACCATAATTCAATTTATATCAATATGAACATGACTGAACCGAACCATGGATATACTCTGTTTACATGACTATCCATTTATATCCATTCCGTTTACTGATATCATGGTTTTGGCAAGTATCCATCTATATAACAAAACAATACAATCAATACAAAAGACATTATGGGGTTTTAAAGGGGTAGACTGGTATGGAATGTGTTAGAAGTGGCATGGGACGGTCACTTTAATACACCTCACCTGAATATCCATTGCCGTTATACCGTGGCTGAATGGTTCCTTGTGCTCTGTATACCTTAGTCTCCGGAATAGTGGGACTCCTCTCGTATACACTGGCATATTTTGTACCAAGCTACAAACAACTGCGTTAACATTATAATCAAACCTTACTAGTTATATTCTCTTTCTGTCTACTCTATCTCTATCTATTTTTGGGATTTACTGAGCGATTGTTCGCTGACGACATTCCTTTTTTCTTTCTTTGGAATGTTGTCAGGTGGATCAGACTCACTGGAGATCGAGCCCAGTACTGAGGACTTGGAGCAGTTTGCTATCGACCCAGAGCTGTAGGCACTTGTATATACTTTTCATTTCAGTTATGCCATTGTTTAGGCATTGCTTTCTATTCATGTATTTACATTTCCAGTTGTATTTGTAAAGAATTATTAAATAAATAAAAGTTGTTGTTAATTTATATTCCTATCTCTTATGTACATTTTTACTTTATATTGCTTAGATACGCTTAGCGTATTTACTTCGGAGTAAATACGCAGCGGGCCTCGTCGCGTCTCCTTACCCGTACAGTGGAAAGCGGGGCGGGACAAGCTTTGTTGGCGGCCCATGCAGGTCAGTTCTGCATGGACATGCTGGTCAATTCTGCATGAAGTCCTAAGTAATATAACATAAGAATCAGCAACTAAAAACATTCTTTACATTTCATATTCCTTGAATCTTACAATTTCATATGCTTTGAATCTATCATAATCCTATTTTTCTTTCAAGGTTTTGGATTCTCCAAACAACACCAGCACCAACTTCAACAACACACCACCACCTCTACCGCTTACGCCTACCGTCGCTGCTCTAATCAATGAGCAGACGGTACTGCTTGAGGCGATCCGAACCCTCCTGGAATGACAGCAGCAGCAGACTGCTATTTTGATGAACCGTCTAGAAGCGGAAGCGCCCGGAGTGAAGCAATTTCGGGCATTGCACCCAAAACAATTTTCGGGAAAAGAGAGCCCCCTGGAAGCTGAAGAATGGGCTCAGAGTGTTAAGGATGACCTGGCAGCGGCACAAGTGTCAGAGATCGCTTGGGTTCGAGTTGCGAAGCTGCAACTCACCGACAATGCCCGAGTATGGTGGAAGGCGGAAGAAAGCCGTCTTGCCCAACCTATCGAATGGAGGACTTTTCGCGACATGTTCGACGCGAAGTACTTCCCAGAGACTGCCCAGTTTAACATGGAGCAACAATTTATCCATCTACAATAGGGTTCGATGTGGACCAAATCAGTGGATGAATATAATGCTGAGTTTACCATGCTCAGTAGGTAAGATGTCTTAATATTCGATTTTCTTATATCACATACTACACAGCTAACACAAGACCTTAACAGTTCACGGCACACTTGATACCAACTGCTGAGATCTGGTCCAGATGATTTCAGCAAGGGTTAGATCCGAAAATCCAAGCTGCCTTAGCTATAGGGGATTTCCCAACTCACGAACTGGCCCTGAAAGCTGCCCATAGATATGAGGCAGTGGTGAAGATGAAGGGCAGACTCCAATCTGCCGGAGTGAAGTGCCCTGCCACTCAGATGGCAGGAGGAGCCTCTTCAAGGCCACAATTTGTGTCCAGGAGACCGGGAGTACCAAACAACCGGCCCAACCCAGCCTTTTGTACCTATTGCAGGAGAGATGGACACCTGGTGAAGGATACCGGCATGCAAATCACCTTTGCTTAGTCTGCGGCTCAGCCACACATGACATTGGGTCTTGTCCTCGTAGACATAACCCAAATGCTGCACCCAAACCAGCAATTACTTACCAGCAGCGCACAGCCATCCAGGCACCTGCTCCATGACTCGCTCTCCCTGCTCCACCACCTCGTGGACTGACTGCACCTCCTCCTCGTTGTCACGCCCCGCTTCCCGGTATACGGCGAAGGGGACGCGACTGGTCCGCTACGTATTTACTCTGAAGTAAATACGCTAAGCGTATCTAAGCAATATAAAGTAAATACACAAGAGACAAGATATATAAACTGAACAACAACTTTATTTATTAACATTCTTTTGTACAATGCATGAAAAGTAAATACAACTGAATAAAAAGCAATGCCTAAACAATAGCATAACAGAAATGAAAGTACTGAATGGAAAGTGTACGATGACTAGAGCTCGGGGTCTTTACTGAAATGGTCCAAGTCTTCAGCAGTGGGCTCAATCTCTGACGGGTCCAAATCATCTGACGACATTCAAAGAAGAAAGAAATAGAATGTCGTCAGCGAACAGGTCGCTCGGTAAGTCCAAAAGATAAGAGGAATGTAGAATAGACAGAATAAGAAGGTATCTTTTAAAGTTGTATTATATTGTTGTAATATTTTATTAACGCTGTTGTTTGTAGCTTGGTACAGAAGATGCCAGTGTATACGAGAGGAGTCCCACTTACACCGGGGACTTTGGTAACCCGTAGTACAAGGCTCCGTCGATAATACCACGGAACAACGACATGGATGTAATTACGTCTTAAGTGACCACCTCGTGCCACCTTTAACATATTCCGTACCAGTCTACCCCTTAAACCCCGCGATGTCTTGATTGTATTGTAAACTGTATAGATTGTATAATTGGAAGACTTTGCCGAAACCATGATATCAGTAAACGGATGTAACCGTAGAATCATGTAAATGGATGTAAACTGGAGATCATGTAAATGGAATGTATATCCATGGTTCGGTTCGGTCAAATTGTATAGATTGATAGTTGGATTCATGGATTCATGGATTCATGTTGGATTGTAATATTGTAGATTGTAGATTGTAGATTGTAAATTGTAAATTGTAAACTGTACTTGAATTATATTCAAGTCAGATTATAATGAGACTCAAACCTGAGTCGGACAATTAGAAAAGTGAATTGAAGTCCTGATTGTTTTGATGTTATCGGTAACCGCTGCACATGGGCGGCAGGATTTGTGTCTTTTCAAAGACGATTACCGTATTGATAACACTGTTGTTAAGTTGTCTACCTTAGATAGGCAAGCATGCACTACTCCGGCTCTCCGAGGCTCAAGAGATTGGTCCCGCTTAAACCTATATTTACTAGGGTCCTTATGGTAAATTATAGAACTTGAGGGGGTTTTATGTAAAAATACTTTTATATACTTTTCAAAGTACCCCCAAGTATTTATTAATCGTCTTTAGAGTTGTAATGAATGTAGATTTTATATTGTGATATTTCTATTGAAAATATCCTATTTTCATAATAAATGGTATTTATTTGTAATATTGGTTTTGCATGGAATTCATGGTATTTTATTGTAAAATTGATTCTTGTGATATTATAGAAAAGGTGGAATATTTATAATACTTCAAAAATAGATATGTTTATGTTACATATACATATATTTATATGAAAATAATTTTTGTATATATTTATAATATTCTAGAAATCTCGTTTTCTTAAGATGTCGTATTTTAAATCTTTCGAGACCGAATGTTCCTTGCGGAGGTCTGAATCTCGCACTACTAAGTCCGAGGATGTGCGATAATCCGCACCATCCCGAACGGGTTCCCCAAATGGGTTGTAGCGGCGCTTTGCAAAGATTTGTATAAATACTAATCATTAAGGAAAAACGATTTTATTAATTATGGTATTTATTTGTAAAGATGTCGATTTCCCGTATTCTATATTCTAGGGTCTCCTAAGTCAACTAGACTGTTCTTAACTGGTCCAAAGCAACAAGTTGTGAGATATCTCAAATCGCCTCTTCACCGCCAATTGTGGCCAGGTAAGTACAAGTGAAGAAAGGAGGGATCCGCTCACGTATCACCGTGAGACGGACCTTTTAAAGTTACCTTTCTCACTTGTCTGGCCTAGACACCACAAAGTCAGGTTTAGATAATCGACTGAATGCTCACAACCTTATCCTATTTTCATAATAAGTGGTATTTATTTGTAAAGATGCATCAATACTAAATCTTTTAGAAATGGTTTTATTAAGTATATGGTATTTAAATGAAAATGTTTGTTTTCCCGTATTCTAAGTTCTCGAGGGTATCGCGTTATGTTGCATATGAGTGTGTGAGGAGGTAGGTCATTACCTCGTGATCTACTTAAAAGTATAGCAAGTTTAATGGAGTTAAATGTAGAATTGAAACAATATGGTATTTATGTGAAAAATACGATAAATTGAAATAGCCATCATTTTATGAAATGAAACTTGATCAATCTGGTTAATTAGTGTTTAATAGTCAACATGAGAGAGTTTAAGCATAATTGTATTAACGAGAAGTGAAGTTTTATAAGAAAACCGAATCGGAAATCGGATTTGTTCCGATTCCGTCGGGTTTTGTAAATCCGTATTTTTTAGAATAGAAAAGAAAGATAGAAAATGGGACTTACGGATTTAGGAAAACAAGAAGAGAGAAAGATCGTAAGGAGTCGCCGGTGCGTCGCTTCATCGCCAGAAGCTCCTAGAACGATCGCCGGAATTTCGCTGGGAATTTCGCCGTAGCTTTGCCTCGTGCTCGATTTCAAAGTACACAAGATTTCTTGAGAATTTTTGAGAGTTGGCTCAGAGTTAGGGGTAAGAGGGTAGAGGGTAGGGATGATATTTATAGGGTTAGGCTAGGGTTAGGGTAGATGAAGAGTTAAATTGAAAAAATGTAAAAATAATGTGATAAATTGTAATAAAATGGAGTAAATAGGGCTTTATGACCTCTCTGGAACCGATCTAGGAAAATGAAGTGTACAGGGGGGTTTAGAAGATGAAGAGCCCCAACTTTGCAGTTGGGGACTCGGCCGTCCGGCCGAGTCCGGCGGCGGACCGGCCGACTCGGCCGAGTCGGGCCGAGTCGCAAGGTCGGGAGGTGGGGGGTCTCGAGGTGTATGCTCTGGTATTTTCAGTTTTGTGGGTGTAGTGGGAAAATCTGGAGTTATCACGTGTCGACTGTTGAGCTTCTATAAAATTTAAAACAAAATAAATATTAAAAATAATGTGGGGCATGAGATTTGAACTCTGGTGGCTTGGTTCAGCAATGCAAGGTATTACCAATGAGCTACAAGCTCCTTCTTTTAATTAATTGCTAATTAATTACTTATGTCTTGTGCTCAGGTAATAAATACCCCTTTATGGATTTTTGAAATTTTTTTGTAAAAACCTGTATATGAAATTTAGGGTTGTTACATTCTACCCTCCTTAAAAAAATTTCGTCCTCGAAATTTGTAAAAGGAAAGTATAACAGATTCAAAAAAAGTTTGGTGACTAACGTACTAACAGTATATGAAAAATAGTAAGGTGGTGCAAGTGTTTAAAAATATGAAAGAGTCTTATTAGTGTTACCTTGGTCAACTGTGTTGGCTTCTACGGCTGCTAAGGTGTAAGCCTGTAGCCGTAGCACGTTCCTCCTAGCTGGAGGCATATTCCTCTGTACTCGAGGCATGTTTCTCAGTGCCTGATAGAATTGGCGATTTGGCTGTGCAGGAAATCCACGTGGAGGTGGTGCTGGGAGTGCAGGACGAGTTGCAGGACAGATTCAAAGTATATGATTCAAAGAATAAGAAATGATGGGATTCAAGGAACATGATTGTAAAGATGTTTTAGTTGCTGGTTCTTGTGTTATATTGCTTAGGTTGTTCACGCAGAACAGAACTGCATGATAGAATTTCATACAACTCTGACCTGCATGTGCCATCAACAAAACCTGTCACGCCCCGCTTCCCGGTATACGGCGAAGGGGACGCGACTGGTCCGCTACGTATTTACTTTGAAGTAAATACGCTAAGCCTATTTAAGCAATATAAAGTAAATACACAAGAGACAAGATATATAAATTGAACAACAACTTTATTTATTAACATTCTTTTGTACAATGCATGAAAAGTAAATACAACTGAATAAAAAGCAATGCCTAAACAATGGCATAACAGAAATGAAAGTACTGAATGGAAAGTGTACGATGACTAGAGCTCGGGGTCTTCACTGAAATGGTCCAAGTTTTCAGCAGTGGGCTCAATCTCTGACGGGTCCAAAACACCTGACGACATTCAAAAAAGAAAGAAATAGAATGTCGTCAGCGAACAGGTCGCTCGGTAAGTCCTAAAGATAAGAGGAAAATAGAATAGACAGAATAAGAAGGTATCTTTTAAAGTTGTATTATATTGTTGTAATATTTTATTAACGTTGTTGTTTGTAGCTTGGTATAGAAGATGCCAGTGTATACGAGAGGAGTCCCACTTACACCGGGGACTTTGGTAACCCGTAGTACAAGGCTCCGTCGATAATACCACGGAACAACGACATGGATGTAATTACGTCTTAAGTGACCACCTCGTGCCACCTTTAACATATTCCATACCAGTCTACCCCTTAAACCCCGCGATGTCTTGATTGTATTGTTGTATTGTATTGTAAACTGTATAGAGTGTATAATTGGAAGACTTTACCGAAACCATAATATCAGTAAACGGATGTAACCGTAGAATCATGTAAATGGATGTAAACTGGAGATCATATAAATAGAATGTATATCCATGGTTCGGTTTGGTCAAGTTGTATAGATTGATAGTTGGATTCATGGATTCATGGATTCATGTTGGATTGTAATATTGTAGATTGTAGATTGTAGATTGTAGATTGTAAATTGTAAATTTTACTTGAATTATATTCAAGTCAGATTATAATGAGACTCAAATCTGAGTCGGACAATTAGAAAAGTGAATTGAAGTCCTGATTGTTTTGATGTTATCGGTAACCGCTGCACATGGGCGGCAGGATTTGTGTCTTTTCAAAGACGATTACCGTATTGATAACACCGTTATTAAGTTGTCTACCTTAGATAGACAAGCACGCACTTCTCCGGTTCCGTGAGGCTCAAGAGATTGGTCCCGCTTAAATCTATATTTACTAGGGTCCTTATGGTAAATTATAGAACTTGAGAGGGTTTTATGTAAAAATACTTTTATATACTTTTCAAAGTACCCCAAGTATTTATTAATCGTCTTTAGAGTTGTAATGAATGTAGATTTTATATTGTGATATTTCGATTGAAAATATCCTATTTTCATAATAAATGGTATTTATTTGTAATATTGGTTTTGCATGGAATTCATGGTATTTTAGTGTAAAATTGATTCTTGTGATATTGTAGAAAAGGTGGAATGTTTATAATATTTCAAAAATAGATATGTTTATGTTACATATACATATATTTATATGAAAATAATTTTTGTATATATCTATAATATTCTAGAAATCTTGTTTTCTTAAGATGTCGTATTTTAAATCTTTCGAGACTGAATGCTCCTTGCGGAGGTCTGAATCTCGCACTACTAAGCTCGAGGATGTGCGATAATCCGCACCATCCCGAACGGGTTCCCCAAATGGGTTGTAGCGGCGGTTTGCAAAGATTTGTATAAATACTAATCATTAAGGAAAAACGATTTTATTAATTATGGTATTTATTTGTAAAGATGTCGATTTCCCGTATTCTATATTCTACGGTCTCCTAAGTCAACTAGACTGTTCTTAACTGGTCCAAAGCGACAAGTTGTGAGATA
Organism: Agapanthus africanus; assembly: GCA_030015575.1. Taxonomy (NCBI): domain Eukaryota; kingdom Viridiplantae; phylum Streptophyta; class Magnoliopsida; order Asparagales; family Amaryllidaceae; genus Agapanthus; species Agapanthus africanus. The sequence goes on from JASDDO010000019.1 coordinate 318,367,642, forward strand.
CCTCAAATCGCCTCTTCACCGCCAATTGTGGCCAGGTAAGTACAAGTGAAGAAAGGAGGGATCCACCCACAAATCACCGTGAGACGGGCCTTTTAAAGTTACCTTTCTCACTTGTCTAGCCTAGACACCACAAAGTCAGGTTTAGATAAACGACTGAATGCCCACAACCTTATCCTATTTTCATAATAAGTGGTATTTATTTGTAAAGATGTATCAATACTAAATCTTTTAGAAATGGTTTTATTAACTATATGGTATTTAAATGAAAATGTTTGTTTTCTCGTATTCTAAGTTCTCGAGGGTATCGCGTTATGTTGCATGTGAGTGTGTGAGGAGGTAGGTCATTACCTCGTGATCTACTTAAAGGTATAGCAAGTTTAATGGAGTTAAATGTAGAATTGAAATAATGTGGTATTTAAGTGAAAAATACGATAAATTGAAATAGCCATCATTTTATGAAATGAAACTTGATCAATTTGGTTGATTAGTGTTTAATAGCCAACATGATGGAGTTTAAGCATAATTGTATTAACGAGAAGTGAAGTTTTATAAGAAAACCGAATCGGAAATCGGATTTGTTCCGATTCCGTCGGGTTTTGTAAATCCGTATTTTTTAGAATAGAAAAGAGAGATAGAAAATGAGACTTACGAGTTTAGGAAAACAAGAAGAGAGAGAGAGATCGGAAGGAGTCGCCGGTGCGTCGCCTCGTCACCGGGAGCTCCTAGAACGATCGCCGTAGTTTCGCCTCGTGCTCGATTTCAAAGTACACAAGATTTCTTAAGAATTTTTGAGAGTTGGCTCAGAGTTAGGGGTGAGAGGGTAGAGAGTAGGGATGGTATTTATAAGGTTAGGCTAGGGTTAGGGTAGATGAAGAGTTAAATTGAAAAAATGTAAAAATAATGTGATAAATTGTAGTAAAATGGAGTAAATAGGGCTTTATGACCTCTCTGGAACCGATCTAGGAAAATGAAGTGTACATGGGGGTTTAGAAGATGAAGAGTCCCAACTTTGCAGTTGGGGACTCGGCCGTCCGATCGAGTCCGGCCGGCGGCGCCGGCCTGAGTCGGGCCGAGTCGCAAGTTCGAGAGGTGGGGGGTCTCGAGGTGTAGGCTCTGGTATTTTCGGTTTTGTGGGTGTAGTGGGAAAATCTGGAGTAATCACGTGTTGACTGTTGGGCTTCAATAAAATTTAAAACAAAATAAATATTAAAAATAATGTGGGGTATGGGATTTGAACTCTGGTGGATTGGTTCAGCAATGTAAGGTATTACCAATGAGCTACAAGCTCCTTCTTGTAATTAAATTGTTAATTAATTGCTTAAGTCTTGTGCTCAGGCAATAAATACCCCTTTATGAATTTTTGAATTTATTTTGTAAAAACTTGTATATGAAATTTAGGGTTGTTACACTCTTCAGTTCCATCAAGCTCAAAGGAACTTACCTCAAGGACAACAGAACGGACAGAGGAATGCTCCTCCAGCAAGGAGGAATGTACCGAGGCGATAGGCTTTCACAATGACCGTGGAAGAAGCTGAAACCACTGGCCAAGTCATTACTGGTAACCTTTCAATTTTACAAAGCTGTTCAATACTTGTTATATCCACATATTTTTCTATACCTAAAACCTATCCCACATAACTTAGGTACAATCTTAGTAGCCTCACTTCCTGCACTAGCACTCTTTGATACTGGAGCATCTCATTGCCTTATGTCGCAACGGTTTGTCCGAACTCATGCGATTCCAGTCAAACCTCTCGTATCCAGCTGGAATGTCAGTTCAGGGAACGACGTTCTAAAGGAAATAATGGGATACGACCTGTGTCCAGTGGTTGTCTGCAGTAGAGAATTCTATGCTGACTTCAAGGTGCTGGACATACCGAATTTTGATGTCGTTTTGGGTATGGATTGGCTCAGAACTTTTTACGCTACCATAGACTGTCGTCAAAGGAGGGTAGTGTTCGAGATTCCAGAGCATCCGGTCTTTTATTTCAAAAGAGACCGTACCCTGGAGCCAAGCACATACAAGGCAAAACCGAAGAAGGCAGTGATTGAGGCACTTTAAACGGAGGAAGGATCGAAGCCAGAGATAGTTCGAGAGTTCGACGATGTATTTCCTGAAGACATATCAGGTTTGCCTTCTGATCGAGCTCTTGAATTCAGTATTGATTTAGTACATGGAGCACAACCGGTGATCAAAGCACCATATCGGTTAAGCCCTGATGATTTGAAGGAGGTCCGTACCCAGTTGGATGAATTATTGACGAAAGGATGGATTCGTCCCAGCACTTCAAGTTGGAGATCACCAGTTCTACTTGTGAAGAAGAAGGAATGTTCATACAGAATGTGCATTGATTATAGAGCTCTGAACGAAGTAACTATAAAGAACAAGTATCCACTTCCGCGCATCGACGATCTGTTCGATCAGCTAAGTGGGTCTTGCGTTTTCTCCAAATTTGATCTTCGTTTAGGTTATCATCAGGTGAAGGTCAAAGAATCTGATATCCATAAACGGCATTCGGAACTCGCTATGGACATTACAAATTTCTTGTGATACCATTTGGAGTGACCAACACACCAGTTATATTCATGAACCTAATGAATCAAGTTTTCCGAGAGTACCTAGACAGGTTTGTTTTCATATTCATCGATGACATCTTGGTGCATTCTAAGAGTCGGAAAGAACATGCCGAACACCTATGAATTGTCCTGAAGACTTTACGACAGCATCAACTCTATGCCAAGTACAGCAAGTGTGAGTTTTGGCTAGATCAAGTCAGTTTTCTCGAACATATTGTATCAGGCGATGGAATCTCTGTAGATCCAGTTAAAATATCAGCAGTAAGCGAATGGCTGACACCGAAGTCAGTGAAGGACATTCAAAGTTTCTTGGGATTAGCAGGATATTATAGAAGGTTTATTGAAGGATTTTCGAAGATTGCAACACCCCTGACCAAGCTCATGCGTAAAGATGAAGAATTGGTGTGGTCAGAAACATGCGAACAAGCTTTCGTAGAACTCAAGTCAAAATTGACATCAGCGCCTATCCTTGTCATACCAGACCAATCTGGAGGTTTTGAAGTGCATTGCGATGCATCTGGTAAGAGATTAGGATGTGTTCTATATCAGCACGGTAAAGTTGTAGCTTATGCTTCAAGACAGCTGAAAATTCATAAGCGCAATTATCCAACGCATGATTTGGAGTTGGCGGCCGTAATCTTTGCACTCAAGATTTGGCGCCATTATCTTCTTGGTGAATGAGTGGACATATACACAGATCACAAAATTTTGAAATATGTGTTTACTCAGAAAGAGTTGAATATGCGGCAGAGAAGATGGTTAGAATTTATGGCAGACTTTGACATCAACCTACAATATCATCCAGGGAAGGTGAATGTAGTATCTGATGCACTTAGTCGCCAACCATTAGCATTGAACCTCACCGCACAGTGGAAGCATAAACAAGATTTGCATTAGCTGGAGATTGAAGTAGTCATGCCAGGTAACGCTTCAAGTTTGATGAACTTACAAGTTCAATCTACCATTGTCAATCAAATCAAAGCAGCTCAAGCAAGTGATACTAAGTTACAGAAGATCAGAGAACAAGTAGAAAATGGACTTCATCATACATGAAGACGGATCTTTGAGATACGGCAGTAGATTGTGTGTACCAAAAGGTTCTGTGCGAGAAGAGTTGATGAAAGAAGCTCACAGCTCTCTTTATTCAGTACACCCTGGAGGTATAAAAATGTACAAAGATCTGCGTCAAAATTACTGGTGGCATGGAATGAAGCGTGAAGTAACTAGAAGCGTCGCTAAATGTTTGGTGTGTCAGCAAGTAAAGGCTGAACATCATAGGACATCTGGATTACTTCAACCGTTACCTATCCCAGAATGGAAGTGGCAACACATCACTATGGATTTCGTGACTTCATTTCCTCGCAGCACGAAGGGTAACGATGCGGTATGGGTTATTGTGGATCGACTCGCAAAGTTGGCTCACTTCATCCCATTTTGAGTTGGTCAATCTACCGAGACATTAGCAAAGAAATACATGGAGGTAAGAATCTAAGTAAGATTTAAATCTTCATTATGTACTATTTCTGATACCCATAAACTTATGTAAGAAATCGTGAGATTATATGGAGTACCGGTTTGCATTGTCTCCGATCGTGACACCAGATTCCGATCGCAATTTTAGCAGAGTCTGCAAGCTAGCTTGGGAACAAGTCTGAAATTCAGTACAGCTTACCATCCACAAACAGATGGACAGTCTGAATGAACTATTCAGATACTTGAAGATATGCTAAGAGCGTGTATGCTAGACTTCGGAGGATCGTGGGAAGATCACCTACATCTTGTGGATTTTTCATAAACAACAACTACTAAGCAAGTATAGGAATGGCACCTTTTGCAGCTCTACATGGAAAGAAGTGTCGATCACCATTAAGTTGGGACGACATCGGAGATAGAGAACTCCTTGGACCTGAGATGATAGTAGCAACCGTCGATATAGTTCGCACTATCATGGAAAGAATGCATATAGCCCAAGATCGACAGAAGGACTGGGCTGATGCAAAGTGCCGTCACTTGGAGTTCCAACCGGGAGATCATGTATTTTTGAAGATATCTCCAAACCGTGGAGTGATTCGTTTTGGAAGACGGAGTAAGGTCAGTCCAAGATATATTGGACCGTTCGACATACTCGAACGAGTCGAAGAAGTGGCTTATCGCTTGGCACTTCCACCTTCATTGGAAGGAGTGCACAATGTATTCCACATATCCCAACTCAGAAGGTATGTGAGTGACCCTAGTCATATTCTTGATCACTCCGAGCTCACTGTACAGCTAGACTTATCTTGTGAGCAACAACCTGTTAAAATCCTGGATAGAAAGGTGAAGTCACTTCGGAACAAGGAAGTAAACTTGGTTCGAGTGATGTGGAGAAAAGATTCACCAGGAGAATCAACATGGGAAAGAGAGGATGACATGCGTGCAAGATACCCTCAATTGTTTGTAAATTAGTCCTTGAAAATAATTGTAAATTTCGAGGACGAAATTTTTGTAAGGAGGGTAGAATGTAACATCTCTGTTTTCAGTGTACAGAAATTTGTTTTAAAAAAATTAAGGTACAAATAGAGTATTTGCAATCCTGTGTATACTATAAGTATTTGATTTGCTTTTGAACAGCAAGAAAGCACTTGTAGCTCATTGGTAAAGCCTTGCACTGCTGTGACGTAGTCCCTGTGTTCGAATCACCTCAGCCACATTATTTTTTTGTTGATTTTTCTTTTAAACTTTTAGAAACTGAAAAGCTTGCACGTGCACTACACGTAAAATGAAGAGTCACAGATTAAATAAACATGTGCACTGAGTTATACCAAACGACATCAACACGTGGCTAAGATCCCAAGCCCCCTCACCGGTTCTCGACCGGCGAGATTCACCCAACGGCCGGCACCGCCGGCCCCCCGTAGGGGATGGTCCCCAATTTTTTAATCCTAAGCCCTTGGACTCCCCCCACTACTCCTATGCTGTTTGATTTCTCTACACATTTTCAGAGAATTAAAAATGGGCATTAATCCATATTTTAATGCACATTTTAGTTCTATTCTTCATTACCCTAAACCCTAATTTTCCCTATAAATACCACACCACATTTTACCCCTCCTCACTCAGAATTTCATTACAAAAACTCTCTAAAAATTCCAAGTCCCAAGTTGTACAAGTGGAGTTAGCAAGAGGCGAAGTTCCGACGACGTTTCGGGGAGATTCCGGCGACGAAACGACGCCCCGACGGTTCCGAGAGCTTCCTCCTTCTCCCCTCTTTCTTTATATTCAGTAAGTTCCCTTTTCCCCTCCATCTCTATTCTAAAACTTCTCTTTTTCAAAACTCGTCGGAAGCGGAGTTATTCCGACTTCCGATTCGTTCTTCTTTAAAAACTTCATTTTTCTTAAATAATAAAATACCATATTCTCTCATAATATTTAACAAACATAAATAAACACATTAGAACAAGTTTCACCTCAAAATAATTCATGGTGCAATTTTTATTTCACTTTTACAGTAAAATACCATCATGTTACATACAATTTATAATTGTTCAAATTAATCGTATTACCTTTAGATAACTCACGAGGTAATGACCTACCTCATCACAACACACATTTTTGATATAGCACGATGAATTTTGGGACTCTAGTTTGTGGGAAAATACGATTTTATGAATAAATACCTTGACCATTCAAAACCGTTTTCTTTAAAAAAGTGTGTTAATTAAATTCCTTGCAATTGCACATCTACAACTCATTTTGGGGATCCCGATCGGGATGGTGCGGGTTATCGCACGTCCTCGGGCCTAGTAGAACGAGATGCAGACCTCCGCAAGGAGCATTCGATCTCGATGGAATTTTTGATGCGATTTTTAAGAAAATGAGATTTCTACAAAAATAAATAAAATTTATTTTTATTAAATATATATATTTATAACTATTATCAAAATATCTATTTAAAAATATATTATAAATATTCCATGTTTTCTAAATCAAAGGAGTCACAATTTCATAAAACTACCATTACAATTCAATACAAATTCCAGCATTTCATTAAAATACTATATATAATGAAAACTAGGTTCTACTCAATAGAAAATTTCACTTTTATAAAATATACATCTATGAAAACCCTAAAAACGATAATTAAATACTTGAGGTGTATTTTGAAAATATATCAAACTATTTTTACATAAAACTCTCTCAAGTTATATTAAATTACAATGAGGACCCTAGTAAATATAGGTTTAAGCGGGACCAGTTCTCTTGAGCCTCACGGAGATGGAGAATATGGGTGCTAGCCTATCTAAGGTAGACAATTTAACAACGGTGTTATCAATATGGTAATTGTCTTGGAAAAAGACACAAGTCCTGCTATCCATGTGCAACAGTTACCGATAACATCAAAATTAAGTCAGGAATTCGATTTTGTTTAAAAGTCTGACTCAGTTCGAGTCACGGTCAAATATGCAATCAATCTGACTTGAATATGATTCAAATATAAACTACAATACAACATGAATCCATGAATACCAGAATTCAATCTATATCAATATGAACATGACCGAACCGAACCATAGATATACTCTGTTTACATAACTATCCATTTAGATTCATTCCATTTACTGATATCATGGTTTCGGAAAGTCATCCATCTATATAATAAAATAATACAATCAATACAAAAGATATTACGGGGTTTTAAAGGGGTAGACTGGAACGGTATGTGTTAGAAGTGGCACGAGACGGTCACTTTAATACACCTAACCTGAATATCCATTGCCATTGTACCGTGGCTGAACGGTTCCTTGTGCTCCGTATACCTTAGTCTCCGGAATAGTGGGATTCCTCTCGTATACACTGGCATATTCTGTACCAATCTACAAACAACTGCGTTAACATTATAATCAAACCTAACTAGTTATATTCTCTTTCTGTCTACTCTATCTCTATCTATCTTTGGGACTCACTGAGCGATTGTTCGCTGAAGACATTCCTTTCTTCTTTCTTTGGAATGTTGTCAGGTGGATCGAACTCACTGGAGATCGAGCCCAGTACTGAGGACTTGGAGCAGTTTTCTATCGACCCAAAGCTGTAGGCACTTGTATATACTTTTCATTTCAGTTATGCCATTGTTTAGGCATTGCTTTCTATTCATGTATTTACATTTCCAGTTGTATTTGTAAAGAATTGTTAAATAAATAAAAGTTGCCGTTAATTTATATTCCTGTCTCTTGTGTACATTTTTACTTTATATTGCTTAGATGCGCTTAGCGTATTACTTCGGAGTAAATACGTAGCGGGCCTCGTCGCGTCTCCTTATCCGTACACTGGGAAGCGGGGCGTGACAACATGAATACATGAATACAGGTAGTCAATCCTTTTATAAGTTGACGCATGTTCAGTGGTACATGAGTAAAGAAAATTAAGTCAAGTCACATGAGTATTCACAGACCCAAATGTAATGACCCTAAAATTCCTATACAGTTTTTAGTCCAATATTAATAAAAGATTGTATTTCTATTCTGTTAATGAGTTATAAGTTATCTTATTAAATTAAAGTAAGAAACAACTTGTAGCTCATTGGTCAAGCCTCTCTATTGCTGTTCTATAGCCTGCGTGTTTCGAATTCTTGTTTCCACAATTATTTTATTATTTTTTCTTTTGACATTTTGGAAGCCCAAGAGTTTGCAGGAGTATTACACGGAGTTACGAAACGTTGCAACAGAAAAGATATATAAATGAGCTATTTAAACTCAAAACGAGACATGGCACGAACCCCGAGACCAAGAGCTGACATGGAGCCGACCTGGGGTGGGTTTGGATGACCTGGTTGAGTCTAATCGACTCCATCCAGTGCATGTGCGACCTTTAGCCTCCTATCTCTTCATTTTCCTATCCCAAAACTCCTAATTCAATTCAGAAACTTTCAGACACTTCATTTCCCCATTAAAATCCATTTTAATTGCTCTTTAACACTACTTTCCTACACCATTCTTCTTTGCTCCTCTCATATGAATATCTAACATATTTCCAAGTTCTTCCCTAAATACTATACTGAAATAATTCCTCTCAAATATCTTTCTCAAGTCCAAAGTGAAGGCACGCTCTTGAACGTTGGCACTCCACGCAACCTTGCAACCAGCAAAACTCTGTTCCGCTGTGACTACAACGTACCTTAGCCAAGCATCCCTTAGGTCCTCCTCATCATCACCAACGGCGTCGCTGCTATCCAATATCAACGCCATCGTAGACTCCGCACCGAAACATCTCTTGTACAACCGAACCTTCTTTCCTTGCGTTGTCGGTCTCAAGCATTTTTTCTCCTCCCTCCTACATTCCGTTTGAACAAGCAACGGGTATGTTTCCCCTCGATCTCTCTCTCTCTTGTTCCCCCTCACCATCGACATAATATGTCTTTTAAAAAAACTAAATTTAACTTGAAACTAGTTGTAGAAATTTTTGACACATCCGATATGATTCTCATGCTCCTGTTAACTAGAACATATCACCCATCATCTTATCAACCTTGCAAGTCATTTCTATATGTAATTAAAATGATTTTGCTATGTTAAATAATATTTAGAATGCATATAACGGATAAATACCATACATTTTTATTTCAGTTTAATATTAAATCTTGTGACATGTTAATGTAGATGTACACGGGGTAATGACCTATCCCACTCGCACAATTTTGGTTCATAGCATGAACCGCGGTTGTAATGTTTTCTAATTGTAACTCCCCACGCCCCAATACAGATGGTATTGTCCGCTCTGGCCGAAACCGCACGGTTTTGTCCTTTAGAGCGAGCCGGACCCGACCAGGGGCCACTTCCCAGGATGTCACCCATCCCAAGACTTCCCTGGCCCGAGCACGCTTAATTATGGAGTTCTCAAGCTCCTGTAGTGCCGATTCACTTAAAAGGCGCCTCTGTAATTGAGAGTGGTATCATTACATTTATAATGTAGTTCGGTCCTCTTTCGGAATGCGTTCCGAAGATTCCCCATTGTTATACAGTGGGTCCCACAGACTCAAGAGGTGGCCCCCACGCAAGAGGTGGCCCCCGCCCCCTTGGCATGACAATTGGCATGGTACTTTATTCCGTGAACAAGAGCCGGATCCCGACACTAATAAAAAAACGTCTTCACACTAAAGTACCATCAAGTTATCAAAATGGAAATTTTAATTGACACTTCTTCTTCTTGGCAATTCCACCCCTCACAACCCTTTTTAGGAGATCCCTGTTAAAAGATGGTGCGGATTATCACACATCTTGATATTAGTGGGTGAGATCGGAGCTCTTCATGGAGCGCGTTCTCGAAGGAAAATAAAATACGGGTTTTCAAAACAAAGCTAACCAATTTAAAAATAACTTAAATATCATATATTTGTAACTTCAAGAAAAAAATTTGTAAAATAATATTTTAAACAAAATACCTTAAAATGAAAAGATTTAAGTTTCTAATAAAATACCTTAAGTTTTCTAAAAGATAGATTTTTAATTTAAACACCATAAACTCTTAAAAGCTAGGTTTTGCCACTAAAATACTACAAAATCTAAAATATATTTTTTATTAAAACCCTCGACATTTTAATTAACATATTTTTACCAAAACACCCTCAAGATTTATTTTTACATAAGATATTTTACATAAAACCACCTCGAGCTTTCAAATGAATTACTTCAAATGAATACTTTAAAATTTCCTAATGATAGATTTCATATAAATACCTAGATATATAAAGATAGTCAGTATGTAGATAACAGATGGGTATAAGTGACATGTTCTCTCTTGAGCCTTAGAGAGCCGGAGACAATTAGCGTCATCACTTGTCTATATCTATAAATATATACGGGTTGAATATATAGCTTCATGAAAATCAAATTACATAAATAGCCCTGACTTGACTCGAACCATAGTACAAATTACATGAATACAACTTGACTACTTGATCTTAATATGAACTCAATTGTATCTACATGACTTACTCGATCAAACCTATTACATGCTTGCTTAGACTTGACCCGAATCATGAATACGTAATGATTTGACATGAACACTTGACATGGATATTTGATCTTGACATGAATACATGAACTCGACTTGAATCTTGAAACGCTACATTTCTTATGTATTCATTGATTCGGGTAAGACTTGTAACTATAATTGTAAATTAGATTACGCGGGATGTTGGGATAGTTTAAGTGTGAATCTAACGAAATCTCAGAAGTCTCTCTAGCTCATGAATCCATGTCTACTAACATATGCAATCTATTATGAGTACCCGTGATTCCTTGCCCCTTGATTATACCCTGTTGGGTTTGGAATACTTCAACACTAGGTTGAAGTCTCGTTACTAACACTTGATTCGGGCCCGTAATTCCTTACCCATGGATTACAGCCTATTGGGTTGGAGAATACTCTTGAGATTGGTTGTCATTCACTCTTGAACTGATGTTAGAATATTTTACCATTGTAGAGACTTTTAAGACACATTATTTCATGTTCACCAACACACACTTATCAGCTGCTTAGATTAACAAATGCTTAATCTGGACTGCCATGTTTATTTAGTTTGCCATGTTTAAATAGTTTCCATGTTTGCTTGACATATCATACCTGTCTTATAATTGATAACACATCACTGCACTATTTATAATTCTATTCTTCTTGGGGACTTACCGAGCGCAAGTTCGCCGACGGCATTCCACCCATCTTTCTTTTCTTAGAATATTCGTCAGGTGATCTAAGGACCAAGGAGATTGAAGCAACTACAGAGGATTACGACCAAATTGCTTCTGAAGCTGATCTTTAAATTTCTTTTCAGTTTCAATTGAAGTATGCTACTTGTTTAGGCATTTTTATGTTTTGTATCTTTATTTTTCAGACATCATATCAATGTAATTAAAGTTTGTTGAAATGAATGTAAATAAAGTAGTTTGTTAAAAATTTCATTCCCTTATTATTCTTGCACTGTGTATAATTGCTTATTTATGCTTAGCATATTTATTTTGAGAAATAGCCTTAAAATAAATATGTTGCGGGCTTGTCACGTGACCATTACCGTCCATTGGGAAGCGAGGCTTCCATCTCTTGGGAAGCAGGGCGTGACACCAAGGCTATCATTCAGGGATAAGAAAACGCTGGCCCACTCATAGAGCTGGTCACGGGACTCCTGAGAATACATGTCAATAGATATAATTCTAAGTCTTCATGTATGTATAACAAGCATGTAATAATAGTTCAATTTAAGGCCAGAAATAAGCATAGGTTTGCATGCAGAAATCACTGGTTTTGGTTTAGAATTTGGGAATCTTATTCAAGAAATAATTTGTAGTTCCGAATCTCTTGGGAAGCAGGGCTTCCATCTCTTGGGAAGCAGGGCGTGACACCAAGGCTATCATCCAGGGGTAAGGAAATATGGGCCCACTCATAGAGCTGGTCATGGGACTCCTGAGAATACATGTCAATAGATATAATTCTAAGTCTTCATGTATATATAACAAGCATGTAATAATAGTTCAATTTAAGGCCAGAAATAAGCATAGGTTCGCATGCATAAATCACTGGTTTTGGTTTAGAATTTGGGAATCTTATTCAAGGAATAATTTGTAGTTCCGAATGTCGTGTAAAAAACGAGACTGAGTTTTCCTCGATCGGTTTTCTGGTGAGAGAGTTACTGAAGTTTTTGTAACGCTGCGCAGAGAGGACCACTCCAGATTTTAGAATATATGTGCTAGTGGTATTTTACATTTTCGAAATGTTTATATTCAGATTTTGGTTTCACTTATTAAATAAAAACCGAGCGTCTGTGAGTTGTGAACGATTCCCCACAAAAAATTTCCGGATTATGATAAACAGAGAGGGAGTTATGGTTGTTTTATTACAGCCACACAAATAATTCCTACTGCTGTCCAGATTTGACACATTTTATTAGAATCCGGTTCTCATAAAGTTCTATTAATTTGAAGGTAAATTAACCTAGGAAGAAAATGTAGCTATCTCCCTGTAAATATTTCAGCAATTTGAGTTTACTCAATTTGGAAACCAGAGTTAGGAGTTATATCTATTCTAAGGCAGGTGTGATCAATTTCAGCATATCCAGAAATTCGGATTTCAAACATAAAATCGTAAACCAATACAGCAACCCGACGTAACTTAAACCATGGAGTTCATACTGACCATGGGGAGCTGACCAAGGGAAGATATCATCGCTCGTAGGTTAGATAACTATAACAGAGAGATCGCTGGATCATTACGAAACATAATACGGTTAAGACTTCCCTATATGGACTATAGGGTATATTTCATACATAAAAACTTAAATTAATAATCATGGCAATGATGCACCTGTGGTGCATCTAATATAAAAAATATTCATAAAACAAATTAATATAAATTAATTAAGACATCAACACCCGTGCCATGAGATATGAGAATACCAATAAATATTTCAAGAAACATCATAGATATCATCGCATCCGTGATATGTGGTGGATGATATCACATGATAATTTTAAACGTGAATGAATAAAGAAAGTTATACAACATATTAATATTTTCCCTTATGAAATAGAGGGGTAACACCATGCATATAAACTAGATTTTCATAGGTATTTAACAACCAATTAAAAGCATATAAGATGATATGTATTATAAATCTAACGAGGGAAACTACCGATAACGGATGAAAAAAAATAAAGAAAAACACCCTTTAGAAATTATAATGATATTTCAAGAAACATTAGATCCTACGATGCATATGGCCTAACCAAAAATCCTTGATTGATATTACGCAAACCTACATAATAATTCATAAACATAGACTAATGTTTTGAAAGATCAGTATACAACTATACATCCAACACAACATACCATATTTAAAATCAACAATAATCAAGGAAATCAAACTAAATATATATAAAAATACGATCTTTATATTTAAAACAATTTATTAATTATTTTGTTTTTCCTAACCAATAAGATTTAGGCGACAAGAGAGAAACGAAAGAGAATAGGAACTTACATTAATTACATTAAAATGAATACCCTTAAGTTAGGGTGTTAAATTAAACATATAAATTTTAACGAGATGCAATCAAGTTAGTCTGTTACCTCATGACATAAAGGGTATAAAAATTAGTAATTCAAACATTACTAGCAAATGGATGGTATTCGATAAACAGGTAGTAAATAACATGATAGCACTTGCATATAAAACATGATTATAAACAACAACAATAACTTAACCAAAATATAACACAACCATATATAAAATAATCACTTATATAAAATATGAACTTGTAAAAGAATAAAAATAAAAGAACTCTTTTATTTTCAAAATTAGGGTTTCATTAAAAATAATTCTTTTTCTAAGAGGGTTTCCATATGCTCAGAAAGTAACAGGTTGGGGAAGAACTTACAACCAAAGAAGATCAATGATCCTCCTTACAAATGATGATTTGAAGTTGCCTCGATCTGATCGAGGCGATGATAACAACTCTTGGAGGGGATCCTTTATTGCGCTAGCTAGTTCTTTTAGGGTTGAGAGATGAGCAGTAGGGAGAGGGGAGAAATCAGAGGATGAAGAAGAAAGTTCGGATTACGAAAAGACGGCTCATAAGAAATGTAGAATTAGGGTTTGAATAGCTTTTATAGGCTCTGGCACTCTTGGGTTGATTTATAAAAATCAGAGGATGCAAATATAATACCTATAAAGCAAAAAGATCACACGAGAAAAATTAAATGAAACGGGGCCCACAAAATCGCTTGGGGTGGCAACACCCGTCTCGGGCGGCCCTAATGTGGCTGATAGCCTCGGGTCTCCTCCGGAGGGTCTCACTTGATCCTATTAAGCCTAAAACATATTTTATATTTGATATTATCGCTTCAGGGTTTGTGTGAACCCACGTAAAGCTGTAGATCTGGAAAAGAAATAAAAACGAAAATAAACAAGATATTGTAAGACCTGAGAATCGAACTTGTAACTCATAAGATGACAATGCAAGGGGGGTAATCAGTAGAGACTATTAATAATCTTGCACTTAAATCACAAGAATATCAACATATACCTACTTGATTCAAAGAAAATATTTTATCGACGAAAGGAATTTTAAAAGGAATGAATACGAAATTTGCGGTTGTTACCCTTAGATTAGGATTACCATAAATTCCTTTATCCTTATCCAATAGAATATTTCCACTTATTTAAATTTAGATCTAAATCTATATTTAAATAAGATATATCTCTTAATTCTATTTATAATATCTAACTATTTAGATTTAAACCAATCTCAACAATCTCCACCTTAGTTTAAATCTAAATAGAATCTTTGATTATGCTCTCATCTCCTTGTCCATTAGTAGCCCACACTAATGGATTACTTTTGGTCTAACTGTCCGAGTCCAATCCGGACTCCCCGGGATCCACGAACCATACATAGGTGATCAACTGGATATGAGACATAACTCCAACAATCTTCATCTTGACTCAAATCCATTGAGCCGAATAGCTTAAGATTCATTGTCGTTCTCATCATCCTCCTTCACAGACATCACACATACACCTTGTCCTTCTTGGAACCCTTCTACCATATTCGTTGTTTCCATCTCAAGCATACGATATAATCGTTACTCCCGCGTACTTACGATCACTACACCGCACTCTATCTCCGAAAACTCATGACCACTATACCGTACTCCATCTTGGCCCAAAACATTGGAACCCCTTATCCAGAAACATGCGAAAAAAGTACTTGTAACGCACCATATTTGGAAGTAAACCTTCACCTATCAACATGAGTATATATGCCTCACCGTGAATCATCATGCAAACCTCGAGCTTTCCTTTGATGGTTTGACCGCTACCATACACCCAACCTTTGTTGTCGACAACGTCACAATACCCCGCAACGTTTCTCCAACTAATGGACTCAATTATCTAACAAGTATATGCCCTATAGTCGATCCTTTGACCATCATTAACACGTGCATAGTATCATTTATTTGCTCGATCAAAACTGCAGTACACTTAATGCACTTCTCTTGAATTCGACATCTATCGATCTACCAAACCAACAAAAAATAATTATCTGACTTGGTTCATACCATAGAATATATTGCAATCCCACCACTCTTAATCATGGTATCCGGGACATCCCTATCTTCTTTGCTAGATAGACACACTGATGAAGAGAGTCGAAGTGGTCAACGGTAGGGGTACTCACCAATCAACTTCTCCATTCTGAATCACTTAAGAATTTTCTCTATGCATATCCTTCAAGATAGCCTTAGCCGCCAGCTTCCACGTCCCGCTCTATCATGAGGATTTTCCGCAACATCAAGATCCTTCGTGTCGAACTTGTTTACCGCCAAAAACAGAGACAAACCGGGATAGGACGTCTTGCTTGAATTTGAGGGCAGATGATATTTGGAACATATCCGTCCACTTCTCCGAAAATGCCAAGTTGATTTATGGCACCGTATATAGAAGGTTTGGACAGATACGACCGATAAAGCGTGGCTTTATCAGATTCCCCCTCTTTGAGAGGTTTTTGATTGTGGGGGCGTTCTTCCCTGCTGGCGCAAACCCCTGCAGTTAAGTACGCTATTGCATTGTGATAACAACTTTCACCTGCTCCAGTAAGTCACTTCGTGTCGTGATATATATATATATATATATATATGTATATTATTTATTATGGTTGCCCGTGGATTGTATACGAAGACTAGTTTATGTCATCGCCCGTAGGGTGCAGATTAGTCCAAATCTGTATATACAACAACAACAACAACAACTGAGACTTTTATCCCAAGCATATGGGGTAGGTTACATGAATCAACATGAGAATCACGCCGGGTCCAGCACATGAATCCTCCGCCTCCACTCACTCCTATCGAACAATATACTTTCATTGAGGCCTTTGGCAACCATATCTTTCGTATCATCTCCATCCATGTTTTCTTTGGTCTCCCTTTCGCCCTTTTGACATTGCCTATATCAATAGTATCCATTCGTCGAACCGGTGCTTCCATAAGTCTGCGTCGCACATAACCAAACCATCTTAGCCGGTTTTCCCGCATCTTCTCCTCCACAGGTGCTACACTAACTTTTGCACGAATATTCTCATTTCGCACCTTATCTTTTCTAGTGTTACTATACATCCAACAAAACATTCGCATCTCTGCTACATGCATCTTCTGTGTATGATACTTTTTAGGAGCCCGGCATTCTGTACCATATAATAAGGCAGGCCGGATAGTGCTCCGATAAAACTTCCCTTTCAACCTTAACGGAAAGTTATGATCGCACAAAATCCCTGTCGCACTCCTCCATTTCAACCAACCAGTTTGGATCCATTGATTAATATCGCTATCCATCTCTCCATCCTTTTAGATGATGGGACTTAGATATCTAAACTGACCGCTCGATGATATCTCTTGTCCTTCCAGTGTTATACGAATATGGTCTCGACTTGTCTGTTTGCTAAATTTACAATGCATATATGCTGTCTTGGACCTGCTCAATCTAAACCCCCGAGATTCTAACGTTTGCCTCCATAACTCCAATTTGGCATTAACCCCTGCTTTTGTCCCATTTACTAGAACAATATCATCAACGAATAACATACACCAAGATACCTCATCTTGGATAGTTCTAATAAGCTCATCCATCACGATGGTAAATATGAATGGACTTAATGCAGATCCTTGATGTAAACCAATTGTAATCGGAAAATCACACGTTAGGCCGCCGTAAGTTCTGACATTTGCCATTACTCCATCGTACACATCTTTTATTATGTCAATATACTTGATGGGGACTCCCTTCTTCATCATTGTCCCCTATAATACCACTCTAGGTATCTTGTTGTACGCTTTCTCTAAATCAATAAATATCATATGCAAATCTCTTCTTCTCTCTAAAAAATGCCCGATAAGTTGATGAAGCAAATGAATAGCCTCTGTCGTCAATCGTCCAGGCATGAACCTAAATTGGTTCTCTGTTATCTTAACATCCTTCCTTAGCCTGTGTTCAATCACTCTCTCCCAAAGCATCATAGTGTGACACATAAGTTTTATTCTACGGTACTTTGAGCTACTTTTAATGTCATCCTTATTTTTGTAGATAGGTACAAGGGTACTTTTCCTCCACTTATTTGGCATCTTTTTGGTCTGCCAAATTTTATTAAATAGATCTGTCAGCCATTCAACGCCTATTTCTCCTAAGCATCTTCAAAGTTCGATAGGAATCCCGTTTGGACCAACCGCTTTCTTGATCTCATTCTTTTTAAAACCTCTTTAATATATGGTATTCTTATTTTATGCATGAAATCACGGTTTATATCTTAAGATTGAATGAAAAGTTCATCCAAATTCTTAGTAAAGCTCTCATTGAACAATTTGTCAAAATAATCTCTCCACCTTTGCTTGATATTCTCATCTTGAACTAAAACCTTCCGATCTTCATTTTTGACACACTTCACTGTATATAAGTTTCTGGTCTTCTTTTCCCGCATTCGAGCAATCCAGTATATATCATTTTCAGCCTCCTTAGTGTCCAACTTCTTATACACCTCCTTGTAGACCTTAGTTTTAGCTTCCCGAACAGCTTTCTTAACTTCATTTTTAGCCATTTTATGCTTCTCAAATCTTTCTGCATCTCTGCTTTTCTTCAAATCTTTATAAGAATCTCTCTTGATTTTAATAGCAAGCTTTACTTCTTCGTTCCACCATGATGTGTCCTTAGATGGTGGAGCACCATCTCTCGACTCACCAAGTAGATCTCTAACTACCCTCTTGATACACCTAGCCATCTTCTTCCATGTTCTGTCTGAATCATCTTTAGACTGCCAATCCGCCCCTTGAACTACACGATCTATAAAAATCTTTTGGTTACCTTCCTTCAATCACCACCACTTAATTCTAGGTTCTATCTTACGTTTAATCTTCCTAAATCCTTTTCTAAGTCGAAAATCTAGAACTAAAAGTCTATATTGAGTGGTTACACTCTTACCTGGCACTACCTTACAGTCGATGCAACAAGCTCTACCTATCCTTCTTGTCAGAAAAAAGTCTATTTGACTTGCACTTGATCCGCTCCTAAAGGTGATAAGGTAAGTCTCTTTTCCTAAACCAAGTGTTTGATAAGATCAAGTCATAAGACAAGGCAAAATCTAGAATCGAGCTACCTACCTCATTCCTTTATCCAAAACCAAAAGCTCTATGGATAATATCAAACCCACCACGACTAGTACTTACATGTCTATTGAGATCACCACCAATAAATTACTTCTCTCCACCAGGTATTGTTGGATATGCATGTCCTAGAGGTCATTATTATATATGTATACATGTGGATGCTTGGACATATATATGTACATGACAGTCTTGCTCGATATGATAGTATGCTATCTGGTTTGTCTTTATCTTAACATGTGCGTATGTTTTACTTTCTATTACATATCATTTATACATGTTGATAAAGCCCGTAGGATCATTGCTAGACTACCTGCGTTGTGATGGCGATCATATTTGTGAGAGCTGGGTAGTCAGTATGCACATCCTTAAATTGTCCCTAGTCGTAGGAGTATCGAGACCGGGCATCGATATTCCGGAGTAGACCAGTGTATACGTTTCTAGACCCCAACGAGAGGCGGTGGTACGGTCCCGTAACCATTGGTCTTTTGCACCTAAGATCGTATGCAGGTGCTCACTGGGTGGGTACACTGGACGGACTCGCCGAGAACTTCTAGATGGTACTATACCTATCGCCAGGTGGAAGTTCTCAGGTGACATGAGTACAGGTTAGTCTTTAGACCTGAGATCGTCATTTTTCTCGTGTGAGTTCCCACTATGCTTTGATTACTACCCTACCACGGCTCTACTGAGTCGTGCAAACAGGTTTTGGTTGGGTACAGTCCCAAGCCACATGGAGGCAGTAAGCGATTGTCTGGGATCCGTCTCTCTCGGTATTGGGAGTCGATATCGCACTGTGTTCGATTGGTCAGGATCATAAGACCTTGGCCAAGGCAGTTGGGATTTAAGGCTAATCAGTAGTTTCCCTGATTGGTCCTGAGCCGCATCAGCACGAATTATCGGGTTATTAGGGTCTGACATTTACCAACCCCTAGACCCGCTATGCGATACTCTCAGAAGAAGACACCGGACTGTACGGAGATTGTCACAGATAGGCTCAGTAGGGATCCGGATGAGTTTGCTCGTCGGCCTTCCTTTTCGACAGGTACCCGGGTAGCCGTTACGTACAGCTAATGCCGCTGACGTGCTTGTGGTTATGGATTTATCCAGTAACTCACTGCCGGCGTATTGTCGAGTCTTTAGTGTCCCATACAGAGGGTTTCCCTGGTTCAGGCGAAATGATGCAGTAGCCGTATTGGATACGTGCAGGGTTCCGATCGATTGATGTACTTTGTACCCGGACTTTTGATCGGACAGTTGGTAATACTAGCCGGCTCGGGTTTGAGCCAGATTATTAAATCAGGTATTGATTTAATAATTTGCATATATGTATTTCGATATGTATATTCTAGTATTACGTTCTTCGTATTATTCTATATTTTTGGGCATTCGTGTTTTTATCCGAATGTAGGTATGTATTTACAGTAGACTGTAATCCGCATTTTGTTATGGATAACATTCTAGAAGGTGGCCACCTCATTATGCTTTTTCCATTTATTCTTTAAATGGAAATGAGGTTGAAATTGAAGGAGAGGGAGGTATGGTGAGAGCCATGGCTTCAATAGTTGACAAATGAATTATTTATTCATTTGTGGCAACTATTGAAGCATGGTTGATATTTTTAATTGATGGAAATTGTTTTACAAAACCATTCCCATCCATTTTCTCTCACATGCTTGCTCATTATTTTTGCATCTCACCATTTTTTCTTCACCTCCTTCTCCTCCTTTTGAGTTCCTCCACTTTCATCATCTTCCTCCTCTCTACACTCTCATGTGTTGAGAAACAAGAGAAGTGGCAAGATATTGATAGTAGAACACTTAGAACTTCACACTACATCCTATTAATCTTGGATTAGCATCCCAAGTTCTCTAGTTGCTCCTTTTGTTACTTAGCAAGAAGCTAGAGCCATGGATCACATCCCTCGGGTGGATCATCTTTGACGGAGGATGACCGAAGAGCAAGCTTGATCCCGGAGTACCGATGGAGCGAGCAAAGGAGATCAAGCGCAATCATGGTGGCCACTTGGAGCGAACGATGAGGAAAGAAGACCGAAGGACTTGGATCGTTTGGTGAGACTTCTTTTCATAGTAGTTAGCTCTCTTTGTTTAGCTAGTTAGGTTTATGGAAAGATCCGTTTTAATTGGGTTATTCTAGCACCGTTTTGAAACTCCTAGAAAATTTTTGTTCCGCAAACCGCCATGTTTGATGGCTTGGGCGTTAAGGTAACCCCAACATGGTATCAGAGCCACCCCATAAAACCTATACTAGCTAGTTCCAACGTGTTTAAAATATCGATCGACCGAAATCTTCGAAACCGCTATTCCGAAATCATACCTTCTGTCGATTTTTTAAAGTGGTCTAAAAATCATTTTCAGTATATCAAAAATTCGTGCAGGCTTTTATAAGACTACAGAAGAAAATTGGGCCTATGAACCCACTATAACGCTGCGGAACCGCGGCATAACATCCATGTTTGCCACGGTTCCGCCGCCATTTTGGGGCCCATGTGCACAATTTTTCTTCTTGGGCTCTTATATTTGGAATTATGGTTTCTGGAATATTTAGTTATTGGGCCCAGATTTATTTGATACCGGATTAGCACTTAGGGCCTATTTGGAAAAGTTTAATCGATTGAAATTTTTAAATACGTGTGATTATCAGTAATTAGTTTAGTATCTGCGACCATGAATGTCATTTGATCGGTATATCCCGTCTATCTGCTATATGTTCTTTTAGACGGGTTTGCGAACATGACATTCATGTTGATGTTCTGTGATTGTGCTGATATTGAGGTTGGATTGTCGTGGTAGATAGCCGGTGGTGCATTGGTTTAGTACAGCTTAAATTCATTTGTACATTTGTTATTGCGGGGTGAGCGTACGACATGTGTACTGCCGTTTCTGCCGTGTTGTATATTATTTGATTGGGGCACGACCGGGTTGAGGTCAATGTCACCTTTATACATATATTTTTATTTTCTGTACTAGGATTACCCCATGGTGGAGTGCTTGAATAGCCGGGTTCTAGAGGGCAACAAGCCCGCATCTCATGGCGCTGAGACGGAGGGGGCTTTACTCTAGAATTGACGGGCTATTCATCGCACTCGTAGGGGGTATAAGTATGACCCACGGAGGGGCGCTCAAGTTACCGGGTCCCGTGAAGTGCTGGGTAGCCCATTCACTTTGTTGATTGGGGTTGCCTCACTTCTGAGATTGGCGGGTAACTTGACACGGTTGTAGGGGTCCAGGTTTCTATTGCACGGGTTATCCACACGACCGGGAGCGTCGGGTCTCATTTGCGGTTCAAATGAAACCCGGGGGTCCAAGATTATCCATCATTCTGTGTTGCTTGCTGAAATTCTGTGTTGTTGCTTATATCATGCCTAAGACGAATGTTATATATATATTTATTTATATATATATACTAGTAGATATTGTATATGTTTTGCACCCGCGCTAGTCCAGTCCCCGCTCTATCGTTAGTTAAGTAACCTAACGGATGATGATGGGGCCCAGTTGCGAATGCGGATGGTATATACGTACATTGCATTTTTGTTCTTTTATGGTGTGATAGGATTAAATTGATGGGACCACATTAATTTTGATTAATGCAAGATAAAGAAACCTAAAAGATATTGTTGGAACAAATTTCGAAAAACCGTAGTTATATTCTTTCGCTTTGCATAGTGGTATTCGGTCATGAATATCCAGCACCTCATTCCAGGAGGCAAGAGCCGAGATCCCTTCACAGGGAGTGACCTCTTGAGTAAAAGTCTATACTGTAGATTACTAGGTTTTTTCAAAAAAAGAAGTTTTTCAAAAGAGGAGCTTAAACTACTCCTTTTCAAAACTGCTCAGGTTCCTTCAACGATATCAAGTTCATTATGTTAAAGGGTTTTTCGCCAAAAACCTAACCGTAGCCCTCCGTCATTTCGGATGAGTTGTACCCAGTATTCGTGCTGCGTTTGTTGGCCTTTGTCAAGGCGTAGTGTACGGTAGCTAGATATTGCTTGTCTGTTGCATATTGAGATGCGATTATCTAGGACAGTCGTACAGCCTTGTTGGCCTTTGTCAAGGGTATGTACGGGTGGGTCTAGATTAATCCTGGATAATGACGGGTTGAACTTGACAAGTGGATTATGATTTGTTGGGCTTTGTCAAGGTCATAAACCGCTATGGAAAAAAACTACATCTGGAGTTTCAAATATACAGGAAACTTGCTAATGCTGCATACTTTTTGGAGTGTGGTGACTAGTGTGGCTTCCATCTAGTTTATCATGCAATAATAGTTGGATCTCGATCCCACTGATGAGTAGGATTACTCCTGGGAAATTATTTCACTTAACAATTAATGCTATAAACGAAGTAGGTGTCTAGAACGGTGTTAGCGGGGCTACGCCTCTAGGGAAAAGAGGTTATATAATTAAGGAACTTCGCGAAAGCGTTGGAAAATCTCCCTTGAAGTATCGACACTAGCCTGCCCGAAAGGTTAAGCAAGTATTGTGACGTGCGATTAATCCCAACTAATTCTTCTTTTAAGATTTGAAGAAGAATTCGAGGAAACAGTGGAAGCCATCCTGATTAGATTAACTGATAACCAATCTAATCTTGCAAGAGCGCACGCTGAGTGTTTCTTTTCTCTCTCTCCAGGTAGCAACCACTTCATGCCTTAAATAAGATAATAAAATATATCGCTTGACCGATCCGAATTCTTATTCAGGGCTGGGGAACGTCGGTTCGGCTCTAACTTATGACAACAGCCATGAGTATGAGTAAGGGAAATAGGATTGCATGAATTTCTTGATGACCCCATCGAAGAAGAAGCATAGTATTGCGTATTCTTTAGGTGTTCTTGTTATTGAGAACTGTTTTTCGGTCAGTCCTACCTCCTGGGTACTAGATACCGGATCAGGATCTCATATCTGTAATTTATAGCAGGGACTGAGAAAAAGTAGGATAGTTGGACCTGGTGATATGTCCCTCAGAGTAGGGAACGGAGCACAAGTTGATACTTCTGCCGTCGGTGAATATCACATAGCATTGCCAAATGACAATACTACGATTTTGAACAATTGCTACTATGTACCTTTCATGGTTTTCAACATCATATCAGTTTCTTTACTTGATAAAAATGGATATAAGTTTGTTCTTGATAGAAATATCATGAACATTTACCTCAATCAGGTATTGGTTGCAGAAGGTACATTGTGTAATGGTATCTATGTTCTTAATCAAAACACAGTTCTCAGTGTACAAAACACACGCAAGAGGAAGAGTTCAGAAGTGAACGAATTCTACTTGCGGCATTGTAGACTTGGTCATATCAGAGAGAAAAGACTAAGTAAGTTGCATACAGATGGACTTTTGGATACGTTTGAATTTTCATCTTATGAAACTTGTCAGTCTTGTCTCAAGGGAAAAATGACCAAATCTCCGTTCATTGGACACGGAGAAAAAGCAGCAGAGCTCTTGGGACTCATACACAGTGATGTATGTGGTCCAATGTCTATACATGCAAGGGGTGGGTTCTCGTACTTCATCACATTCACTGACGATCTCTTTAGGTTCAGATATGTGTATCTCATGAAACACAAATCTGAAGCTTTTAGGAAATTCAAAGAATTCAGAAACGAAGTAGAGAACCAGACTGGCAAAAGTATCAAGATCCTCCGATCTGATAAAGGAAGGAAGTACTTAAGCACGGAATTTCTAGAATACCTAAAAGAGAATGGAATTCTCTCTCAGCTTACTCCTCCGTATACACCACAGCAAAACGGTGTATCAGAGCGGAGGAATCGTACCCTATTGGATATGGTTCGCTCCATGATGAGTAACGCCGAGTTGCCTCTTTCATTTTGGGGACATGCGCTTCAAACAGTGGCATACCTTTTGAATCAAGTTCCTTCCAAATCTGTGCCTAAGACTCCATTTGAAATATGGAGTGGGAAAGGATCATGTCTTAAGCGTATTAAGATATGGGGTTGTCCGGCCTATGTTAAAATACAAAATCCGGACAAATTTCAGGCACGCTCATTTCTATGTAAATTTGTGGGATATCCAAAGCATTCGCTTGGATATCTGTTCTACCACACTGAAGAACAGAAGGTGTTTGTATCTCGCCACGCTACCTTTTTGAAAAGGGAGTTTCTTGCAAAAGAAACTAGTGGTAGTACGGTAGAACTGGAAGAGATTTCTGAACTACAAAATATAACTGAAGATTTGGTGGAACCGCTAGATTCAGAAGTACCCAACGAACCTCAGCCACTCCGCAGAACTAGTAGGATATCTCATCCGCCCGAGAGATACTACGGTTTTCTCATAAACGGGGATCGAGAGGATTGCATCTTAGAAGAAGATGATCCTACTAGTTTCAAGCAGGGCATTATCAGTAGGGACTCTGATAAGTGGCTGGATGCTATGCGATCCGAAATGGAGTCTATGTACACCAATAAAGTGTGGACCTTGGATATTGCTCCACCTGGGGTAAAACCCGTTGGATGTAAATGGATCTACAAAAGAAAATTTGGTGTAGATGGGCAGGTGGAAACCTATAAGGCTAGACTTGTTGTAAAAGGTTTTCGTCAAAGTCCAGGTGTGGACTATGACGAAACCTTTTCTCCAATGGCCATGCTCAAATCCATTCGGATCTTACTTGCCATTGCCGCCTTTCATGACTATGAGATCTGGCAGATAGACGTAAAAACGACTTTTCTGAATGGAAGTTTAGAAGAGTGCGTTTATATGGATCAGCTGGAAGGTTTCGTAGACAGTGGGAGCAGCGGGAAGGTATGCAAGTTGCTTAAATCCATTTATGGATTAAAGCAGGCATCACGGAGTTGGAACATCTGTTTTGATGAAACAGTCAAGGGATTTGACTTCATCAAGAACGAGGATGAGCCTTGTATATATAAGAAGATTGTAGGCCAAACTGTCGTATTCCTAGTCTTGGACGTGGACGACATTCTTTTGATAGGAAATGATATTCTTATGCTACAATCGGTCAAGTTGTTCTTATCACAAAGGTTTTCCATGAAGGACCTGGGTGATGCCTCGTAAATTCTGGGGATTAAGATCTACAGAGATCGATCCAAGAGATTACTAGGACTTTCACAGTCCAGGTATATAGAGACCGTACTAAAGAGATTTAGTATGGAAGATTCCAAGCACGGTAACATACCCGCATTGCACGGAATCACCCTCTCCAAAGAGATGTCTCCCAAGACTGATGAGGAGAGGGTTCGCATGAGCACTATACCTTACGCTTCGGCGGTAGGATCTATAATATATGCGGTACTATGTACCTGACCAGATGTAGCTTACGCGCTTAGCGTGGTGAGCCGGTATCAGTCTAACCCAGGTGAGAACCATTGGACAGCTGTTAAGAACATTCTGAAGTACCTAAAGAGGACTAAAGAACTATTCCTGGTATTCGGTAATGGGGACCTCCAGGTGGAGTCTTTTACCGATTCAAGCTTCCAGAGTGACAAGGATGACAGCAAGTCTGTCTTGGGTTTTGTGTTTAACCTCAACGGAGGGGCGGTATGTTGGAAGAGTTCCAAACATGACACCGTCGTAGACTCAATGATAGAGGCTGAATACATTGCTGCCAACGATGCCGCAAAAGAAGCTGTCTGGATTAAGAAATTCATTACTGAACTTCAGGTGGTTCCATCCATTGTTAACCTAATACCTGTGTATTGCGACAACAATGGAGCTATGGCTTTAGCAAGGGAACCACGGTCCCATCAGAAATCCAGGCATATCTTGAGGCGGTATCACCTGATCAGGGAGATCATTGATCGCCGGGAGATCGAGATGCGGAGAGTGGACACAAAAGACAACACCGCAGATCCATTCACCAAGGCCCTTCCTCAAGCACAGTTCGAGAGACTTTTTGAGATGTTGGGTATGCGGTACGCCAACAGTTGGCCTTAGAGTAGAAGTTGGGTATTCGGTATGCCAATATATATGGCCTTAGTGCAAGTGGAAGATTGTTGGATATGTATGTCCTAGAGGCCATTATTGTATATGTATACATGTGGATGCTTGGATATATATATGTATATGACAGTCTTGCTCGATATGATAGTATGTTATCTGGTTTGTCTTTATCTTAACATGTTCGTATGTTTTACTTGCTATTACATATCATTTATACATGTTGATAAAGCCCGTAGGATCATTGCTAGACTACCTGCATTGTGATGACGATCATACTTGTGGGAGCTCGGTAGTCGGTACGCACATCCTTAAATTGTCCCTAGTCATGGGAGTATCGAGACTGGGCATCGATATTCCGGAGTAGACTAGTGTATATGTTTCTAGACCCCGACAAGGGGCGATGGTATGGTTCCGCAACCATTGGTCTTTTGCACCTAAAATCATATACAGGTGCTCACTGGGGGTGAGTATACTGGACGGACTCGCCGAGAACTTCCACATAGTACTATACCTATCGTCAGGTGGAAGTTCTCAGGTGACATGAGTACATATTAGTCTTTAGACCTGAGATCATCATTTTTCTCGTGTGAGTTCCCACTGTGCTTTGATCACTACCCTACCATGGCTCTACTGAGTCGTGCAAATAGGTTTTGGTTGGGTACAGTCCTGAGCCATATGGAGGCAGTGAGCGATTGTCGGGGATTCGTCTCTCCCGGTATTGGGAGTTGATATCGCACTGTGTTCGATTGGTCAGGATCATAAGACCTTGGCCAAGGCAGTTGGGATTTACTGATAGGCTGATTAGTAGTTTCCCGGATTGGTCCTGAGCCGCATCAGCAAGAATTATCGGGTTATTAGGGTCTGACGTTTACCACCCCCTAGACCCGGTATGCGATACTCTCAGAAGAAGAGACCGGACTGTACGGAGATTGTCACAGATAGGCTCAGTAAGGATCCGGATGAGTTTGCTCGTCGGCCTTCCTTTTCGACAGGTACCCGGGTAGCTGTTACGTACAGCTAATGCCGCTGACGTGCTTGTGGTTATGGATTTATCCAGTAACTCACTGCCGGCGTACTGTCGAGTCTTTAGTGTCCCACACAGAGGGTTTCCCTGATTCAGGCGAAATGATGCAGTGTCCATATTGGATACGTGCAGGGTTCCGATCGATTGATGTACTTTGTACCCGGACTTTCGATCGGACAGTTGGTAATACTAGCCGGCTTGGGTTTGAGCCGGATTATTAAATCAGGTATTGATTTAATAATTTGCATATATGTATTTCGATATGTATATTCTATTATTATGTTCTTCGTGTTATTCTATCTCTTTGGGCATTCGTGTTTTTATCCGAATGCAGGTATGTATATACAGTAGACTGTAATCCGCATTTTGTTACGGATAGCATTCTAGAAGGTGGCCACCTCATTATGCTTTTTCTATTTATTCTTTAAATGGAAATGAGGTGTAAATTGAAGGAGAGGGAGGTATGGTGAGAGCCATGGCTTCAATAGTTGATAAATGACTTATTTATTCATTTGTAGCAACTATTGAAGAATGGTTGATATTTTTAATTGAGGGAAATTGTTTTACAAAACCATTCCCATCTATTTTCTCTCACATGTTTGCTCATTATTTTTGCATCTCACCATTTTTGCTTCACCTCCTTCTCCTCCTCTTGAGTTCCTCCACCTTCATCATCTTCCTCCTCTCTACACTCTAATTTGTTAAGAAACAAGAGAGGAGTCAAGATAGTGATAGCAGAACACTTAGAACTTCACACTACATCCTAGAGATCTTGGATTAGCATCCCAAGTTCTCTAGTTGCTCCTTTTGTTACTTAGCAAGGAGCTAGAGCCATGGATCACATCCCTCGGATGAATTATCTTCGACGGAGGAGGACCGAAGAGCAAGCTCGATCCCGAAGTACCGATGGAGCGAGCAAAGGAGATCAAGCGCGATCATAGTGGCCACTTGGAGCGAACGATGAGGAAAGAAGACTGAAGGACTTGGATCGTTTGGTGAGACTTCTTTTCATAGTAGTAAGCTCTTTTTGTTTAGCTAGTTAGGTTTATGGAAAGATCCGTTTTAATTGGGTTATTCTAGCGCCGTTTTGAAACTCCTAGAAAATTTTTGTTCCGCAAACCGCCACGTTTGATGGCTTGGGCGTTAGGGTAACCCCAACAGGTATTTTTTGCACCATCTCATCTAAATCCTCCCAAAATAGACGCTTACTAGCGTCATCAAGCCCTGTCTATGATGCATAAGCACTAATAATATTAAGAATCTCCCCATCTAGAATAAGCTTAACCAGTAAAATTTTATCACCTTTTCTTCTAATCTCAACTATGTCCTCAAGAAACCGTCTATCTTTGATTACGCCTACCCCGTTATGATTTTTATCTCTACCCGTATACCAAACCTTATAATCCCAAGGCTCTATAACTCTACCCTTTTCATCTACCCACGTAGTTTCTTGCAAACACATAATACCAACTCTCCTCCTAATTATCACATCCACTAATTCTGTTAGTTTACCCGTAAGGGAATCTATGTTCCAAGAAGCTAGACGGATCCTATGAAACCCTTGCTTATTTGTCACTGCACCCGGGGTCCGATATAGTGCGCCGCTTCCGGACGACGACCTAGAAACCCTTGCATACTTAACACTATACCCAGGATCCGATGTAGCATGTTTCAAAGTAGCAGACGTCCCAACGATATTCTTATTATGGTTCATGTCATAGAATGTGACAAAGTTTTACGTTGGTTGTCACAAACCTACCACAACCTTCACCCTTTCTCATCCGGACTTGGGACCGGCAACGATGGGTTTAGTCCAAATCCGTATATATATTAAATTTGGAGTCGAACTTAGGATGCAGATCTCATGTAAACGAAGTCCATCAATTTGGAAATATATCATATGAGAATCGTTAGTCATTTTTGAGACTAAGATCAACTCAGGAATATGGTTAAGGATACTTAATCCTATTTTGGATTAAGATCAACTTAATAAGTATGGATTAAGGATCTTTAGAAATCTTGGAGACTAAAATCACTTAGCTTTATTGATATTTTGATCAATATATTGCAGATGAGAAGTGAAAGTTTTGATACTTAATTTAATTTTAATTAAGTGATCAAACAATGGTTTGCTGTTCAAGTACGCAAGTGCTTATGAAACGCACATGCCATTTTGTTTTATTTGAAAAGAGTGCGCACACGCTTTGTACGTGGCTACATACTGTTTTGAATCAGGATGTTGTACACATGTATATCACGTAGCTCGCATTTGTTATAAGTTCAGAATTATATTTGTGCGCATGTATGTATGCGCGCATGTATTTAGCAAGTCAACATGCATATCACATGACACTCGCACATCATGAATAGTTTTCACCAAGTGCGCACGCGTGTATATCACGTGACGCACATGCCTTTATAGGCTGCATTCAACAAGTGCGAACACATGGATATCACGTGATGCGCATGATTTCAAATGCAGCTTCCATCAAGCGTTCACACGTGGGTATCACGTGATGCGCACATCTCCAAGGCATTATTTTCCCAAGGACAACAATTTTTTATTAAGCGTGCACTAATTTGGTTGCACACGTGTTTCTATCAGAAAACATAAGCTTTCACCAAGAAGCAAAGGCTTCTGTTTTATGTTCTTTTCTTCTTCTTTTATCTTTCCAAAAAGCAAAAGTTTTGATTTTTATCTGTTTTCAAGTCATATATGCATGCGTTTTATGGTACGCATCTTATTTTTCTTGGATCTTAGGATCAATCTCTCGCAATAGTATAAACTTTATGAATGATAGATGAATCCTAAGATCATTTGATCTTTTAATAGCGAATCAATGGATTCGATAAAGAAGCAAAGCCTTCTGTCCAAAAGCAAAAGATTTTTCAATGGAAGAAAAGAGAATTATCTCTCTTTATTTCTACCTTGTGCAATTTTTGTTGAGGAAGAAGAAGATTTGAGGTTTTTTCAAGCTTATGGGGGGTTTTGGGACGCTGATTTTTTCATATGAGGCTCATATTTATAGGAGAGAAGAAATTATGGTTTGTTTGATTTGTTTTGGTTTGTTTTGATCTCAATCTGATTTTAGATTGATTTAAAAAGATTTAATTGATTTATATCAATTAAGGGTGACATGCGCATCGTTGGATTTTTGATCCACAGATCTGTTTATTAAGGTCTTTGACCAACAAAATTTTTTCCTGTTAATTAATTGCATATTATTCCCATTTCAGAAAGATCCCAAATTTATTTAGTTTGTTATTTTTAGGGCGTTTTTTTGGTTAAGTGCGCAATGTGCACGTGCGTTGCACGTGCATATGGCGAACATAGGCGCACTTGTTTAGCATGCGCACATCGCATTTAATGACTTCTATCAAGTGTGAGTGTCACTGATTCACACATGTGTTGCTCATGTGTCGTATGATTTTGGTATTAAACATGTGCGCACTTTTGGGAAATGGATTTTAACTATACACGCACCTATTGATTTATTAATGGTTGCGCACTTGCATTTTCTCATGTTTTCAAAGTGGCGAACAAGTTTCAAGTTGTGATTCGTTGATTCTGTCTTGAGATTCGCGGGAACGTGAACCACCTTTT
The DNA here is from genome assembly GCA_030015575.1 of Agapanthus africanus. NCBI lineage: Eukaryota > Viridiplantae > Streptophyta > Magnoliopsida > Asparagales > Amaryllidaceae > Agapanthus > Agapanthus africanus. The sequence continues at coordinate 318,398,966 of JASDDO010000019.1, forward strand.
TAGACCCTATAAATAGGTGTCATTTTCTTCACCCTTTTTAGAATTGTACACTTTCTGAAGTTTTTGCTTTCTGCTAGAAGCCTTTGCTTCTTCGTTAACTTGGTAAGTGCGCATGCGCACCTCTGCCTTATACACTTAGCTTAAACCGAGTCGCCCCCCCTTTTGGTTGCTTATTTAGCTTGCGCACCCTTTTGGTTGCGCACTTGATTCAACTTAAGATAATTTTAAAAAGTTTCTTTAACTTCAAGGACGTCACTTAAGTTTCGTTCTAATCACCCAATTTCATCCTTTAATTTCAAAGTTGGATATTTATATTCTACTCCTTTAGTGAACTGATGCCTTTCCAGTCTTTTCCTTTCAGGTGCCATGGCTAACCGTCTATATTCTATCAGGGAGATCATTACCTATGCCGACATTCATTTTTACGAACATGCCTTTACCGACGCTCAATGCGAGGATGTTCTTCGTCGTTACGAGGCCCATGGTGGGCGAAAGCTTCATCGGCGTTCCACTCTGCTTCAGCTGATATTTCACGACATCCACAACGCCATTCCTGGTAGCATGGACATAATACCCCTCCCTGCTCTTGACCAAGCCATGGGCAAAGTGCATTCAGTCTTCTTGATGTGGTTTATCTCGAAAGGGTTGAGAGACCGTGCAACCACCCTTCTACATGTGATCTTCCAACAGAGAACGATTTTATCCGCTTATGATAGAAGCGAACAGACACCTATAACGATGGATGATAGGGCTTTTGAGTATTTTTCGAAGTCCGTTTATAATTTTACCCATCCTTATAATTCAGTCAATCTAATACCGCTCTAAACTTTTGGGCGATATAACAGTCTTTGTCTTATTTATCTTTTAATCTTCAGCAGTCGGTAATTTGTAATCCACCCTTTCCTGACATTTGAATGAAAAAAGTTTCTTTTCTTTTATGTTTGCACTTCCTTTTCTTTTTGTGCTGAAATGGCTTTACTTTTATTATAAGAGTCCGCCGTTAGCATATGCGCACATATCATGCATTAGCCTTCATGTGCACACGTATATAGGTGCGCAAGTCAATATAGTCATTTTCTTTATGTGCGCATGTATATAGGTGTGCAAGTCAATCGAGTCATTTTCATCATGTGTGCACTTGACATTTGATGCACACTTAAATAGGTGTGAACAGAACTCTAATCTGAACTAATGACTCAGTTTCCTGATTTGTAGCATACTCTTCGTTAGTACCACCATAAAGAAAGTATGCTTGACTACATGAGAAAAATCTCATCGTAGCCATCCCCTCATTTTAGACATATCTCTTGGGTACTAGGTTGATCTATTTGACCGCATCCTTTCTTATGAAATATCCATAAGTAATCCATAGCTCTCATCCTTTGCAGTACCTCTATTGATTTCCACGTCTGTATAACATGGCACCTGTGATCATCGACGTGCTATATCCTTTGCTTGGGTTTTATGAGTTTCGTGATGATCATTTACCTTGGACTTACGGTACACCGAAACATACTCTGGCTCTGTCGATGTTCACCGTCCCTATTCTATATTTGAGAATCATGTAACTCCACATTAATTAAAGTCTCCGTGCGCACTTTAACTCTACCATAATTGAAGTCCCTTGCGCTGTAGTAACTTTGGCTTCAATTTGATCCGCATAAACACATGAATAAGCAGGGCACATAACACTCTTCGCGAATCATAAAATACAGACTCTTCAATTCATATCTCCTCCAGAATCTGTAGATATATAGCTATAGATGATGATCAAGTCACCAAGTGACACGCATGATAAATTGCTCTTGCCCAAAAATCGGCAATTCGAATTGCACTTCCATACCACGTGCCCTATGCAATGTATCCTAATTCATGCGCTCCGCCACCCCCCACATTTCTTTGCCCTCTACGAACCATAACACCCTGATCTTTGCAGAACTTTATGGTAATTTTGGAAGAAAAATCTTATAGATGCAATAACCTGCTCTGAACAATGGAAATCTCCTATCACGTGCAATGCACGTTATTAACTTTGAAGCCTTGTCTTCTTCTACTTCATGTTCCACCGCCAAATATTGCATGATCAAAATCATGCATGCTCTTGAATGCTTGAGAGCACCTATTGCACGTGAAAATTGCGCAACCCAGAGCATCCATGCCGCTATGCCACAACGCACCACCATTCTCGCCACCGATGAACGCAACGCACGCCGTTCTCTTTCACGACACTTGTACACGCTTGCTTTCTTCCTTTGTTCGCTTCACTGCTCGTTGCCCACGAGCCATCGTACTCAAATCCGATAGAATCCGAACACTTGTCTAACACAATATCCGATCTCCAAATATCTCCGCTAGCACATCTTGATCGATCTAACTTCGACAACGGCCAATCCGACGCTCCATCGGATCAAACCTTCTTTATGATGCCTCCGCCGCTCCGACTAGACATCACATCGATCGTCTAATACAAGATCCGGTCTCCAAATGTCTCTGCTGGTATCTCCTTGACCGATCTAACTTTAATAACTGCCTATCCGACACTCCGTTGGATCAAATCTTCTTTCTGATACCTTTGTCGTTTCTACTTGACATCACATCGATTGTCTCGTAGATGATCCGATCTCCAAACATCTCCGTTGGTATCTCCTTGACCGATCTATTTTCGACTGTTCATCATTCACAGGATACTCCATGATTGCGATTTTAACACCCCCTTTTTCTTTTTGCTTTTCAGGTATAATGGCATATCCATCAGACTTTGGTTATGAGCGTCGGGAGAATTTGCATATGGATGAACCGACAGACCAAGAGACCTTTCAAATGATACGCCCACGATGCTCTGCAACAATATCTACATCAATAGGCTGGATGGTATAAATAAATAATCCGGGGTCGGGTTAACTTCCAATGTAAGACGACCTCTGATCCTTAGGGACCTATCCCGTACACAGAGCTTTCGTCAACTGCTTTCACGGTGGAGGTGGAAGATTGGATGGCTCGCAATAGATTATAGCTATCCGCAGAAGGAGTGACACTACCGACACCAGTAGATCTTCTGGGACGTCGGATGAGTCGGGATGAAGCTAGACCATAGGGAATACTCTACCATGTAGTATGATCCCCAGATATTTGACTAGCTATGTCGGCTGGACGAGGTTTAGCTTGTCGACAGAGAGGACTCTGCTAGAGCGGACTAGGCAATATGGAGCGGTCTATGCTTCATTGTTCGAGTACCCCAAGACTGGGTCTTGGTGGGTGAAGTTCTTTTCTGAACAGTGGAACGTGTAAACGAGCACTTTCATGAAGTCCGATAGGGAGGCATCCATCTCTTTGCTAGAATTCCAGCACATATCTGGACTACCAATCACAGGGGAATACTATGAGGAGATGGTACCCCGGGATGAATTTTTCTTTGCCGCAGGCCTGGCTGCCGCGGATTTGACGAGCGACAACGCAATAACTTTCCTTCGACCGGGTCTTAAGAAGGTGCTAGACATTTTCGAGGAGATGCACTGTTGGGGTTCCTGGCGCCATGGCTGCTAACCGCGACCATTATGGAATGAAAAACTTTGACTTTTAAAAAACTTGGCACTGGAAACCACTACCTAGAATCTAACCAAATAATAAACTAGTAATCTAAAGAAGTTCTAGTTACTATGAAAAATGGTTATACCGAATGATCTGTGTCCTTCGGTCTTCTACTCTCTTCCTCAGCTCCTTGGGGTCTCTGTGATCGATCTTGACCTCCGGTCATCCTCCGTCAAAGATGATCCACCCGAGAGATGTGGTTCATGGCTCTAGCTCCACACAAAAATCTAGTAAAGTAATTAAAAGCTCTAGGTTGTGAATCTAGAGTGTCTAGTGATTTAGTATGTTGTTCTAGTAATTTTCTATCTCTCTTCTTTTCTTATTTCTCAACTCATGAGAAGGGTAGGGAGGAAGATGAAGGAGGAGCTCAAGAAAAGAGCTAGCGAGGAGAGAGAACAAAAAGATGAGAATGGAAAAAATGACATAAGAGAAAAACATCCACCATGGTTTTGTATAAACCATTTTTCCAATATAATAACACAACCATGCTTGAATAGTTTGCACAAATGAATTTATAATTCATTTATCAATACTATTCTGGTTCACACCATTCTCTCTTTTACACCTCATTTTCTCTTTTACACCTCATTTCCATTTTACAAATAAAATGGAAAATACATGATGAGGTGTCCTACTGCTAGAATGTCTTTCCGTATAAATACGGAATATACTCTACCATATATACATACCCGTATTCGTATTAAAATACGAACACCCAAAGAGATAGAATAATACAAAGAACATAATACTAGAATATACATATCGAAATGTGTATATGTAAATTATTAAATAAGTACCTGATTTAATAATCCGGTTTAATCCTAACCCAGCTAGTATAATCAACCGTCCAATCGAAAGTCCGGATAACACTAGAATATACAAATCAAAATATGTATATGTAAATTATTAAATCAATTCCTGATTTAATAATCCGGTTTAATCCTAAGCTGACTAGTATTATCATTCGATCGGAACGCTGCACGTATCAAAATACGACTACTACATCATTTCGCCTGAACCAGGGAAACTCTCTGTGTGGGACTCTAAAGACTCGACAATACGTTGACAGTGGGTTTAACCACAAGCACGTCTGCGACACTAGCTGTACGTAACGGCTGCCCAGGTACCTATTGAAAGGAAGGCCAACGAGCAAGCTCATCCGAACCTCTACTGAGCCTATCCGTGACAATCTCCATACAGTCCGGTCTCTTCATCTAAGAGTATCTCATATCGGGTCTATAGGATGATAAACGTTAGACCCCTGCTAACTCGATAAGTCATGTCGATGTGGCTCAGGACCAATCCGAGAAACTACTGATCTAACCATCAGTAAATCTCAACTGTCTTAGTCAAGGTCTTATGGTTTTGGCCAACTGGACACAGTGCAATATCGACTCCCAATATCGGGAGAGAAGAATCCCTGATAACCACTCACTGCTTCCATGTGGCTTGGGACTGTACCTAACCAAAACCTGTTTGCACGACTCAGTAAAACCGTGGTAGGGTAGTGATCAAAGTACGGTGGGAACTCACACGAGACAAATGATGATCTCAGGTCTCCCGGCAATCTATGATCTTCCTGATCAGGTGATACCACCTCAGGATGTGTCTGGTTTCTGATGGGACCGTGGTTCTTTCGCTAAAGCCATAGCCCCATTGTTATCGCAATATAAAGGTATCGGATCAACAATGGATGGAATCACCTCAAGTTTAGTAATGAACTTCTTCATCCAGACCGCTTCTTTTGCGATATCGTTGGCAGCAATGTATTCAGCCTCCATCGTCGAGTCTGTGACGGTGTCCTGTTTGGAGCTCTTCCAACAGACCGCCCTTCCATTGAGGGTAAACAAAAAACCCGAGACAAACTTGTTGTCATCCTTGTCACTCTAGAAGCTTGAGTCGGTAAAGGACTCGACCTGGAGGTCTCCATTACCGTAAACCAAGAACATCTCCTTAGTCCTTCTCAGGTACTTAAGAATGTTCTTCACAGCTGTCCAATGATTCTCACCTGGGTTCGACTGATACCGACTCACCACGCTAAGCACGCAAGCTACATCTGGTCTGGTACACAGTATCGCATACATTATAGATCTTACCGCCAAAACGTAGGGTATAGTGCTCATCCGAACCCTCTCCTTATCAATCTTGGAAAACATCTTTTTGAAGAGGGCGATTTCGTGTAAAGCGGGTATATTATCGAGCTTGGAATCTTCCATACTAAATTTCTTTAGTATGGTCTCTATATACATGGACTATGAAAGTCCCAACAATCTCTTAGATCTATCTCTGTAGATTTTAATCCCCAGAATGTAGGTGGCATCATCTAGGTCTTTCATAGAGAACTTTTGTGACAAGAATAAGTTGACCGATTGCAGCATAAGAATGTCATTTCCTATCAAGAGAATGCCATCCACATACAAGACGAGAAATATAACAGTTCTCCCTACAATCTTCTTGTAGATAAATGGCTCATCTTCATTTTTGATGAAGTTAAATTTTTTGACCGTCTCATCAAAACAGATATTCCAGCTCCGCGATGCCGGCTTTAATCCATAAATAGATTTAACCAACTTTCACACCTTCCCGCTGCTCCCACTGTCTATGAATCCCTTCGGCTGATCCATATAAACGCGCCCTTCTAAACTTACATTTAGAAAAGCCGTTTTAACGTCCATCTTCCAGATATCATAGTCATGGTAGGCAACAATGGCAAGTTGGATCCAAATGGATTTCAGCATAGCCACTGGAGAAAATGTTTCGTCATAGTCCACCCCTGATCTTTGACAAAAACCTTTTGCAACAAGTCTAGCTTTATAGGTTTCCATCTGTCCATCTACACCAATCATCTTTTTGAAGATCCACTTGCATCCAATGGGTTTTACCGCAGGAGGAGCAACATCCAAAGTTCAAACTTTGTTGGTGTACACGGATTCCATTTCGGACCGCATAGTATCCAGCCATTTATCAGAGTCCCTACTGGTAATGGCCTGCTTAAAACTAGTAGGATCATCTTCTTCCAAGATGCAATTCTCTCGATGCCCATCTATGAGAAAACCGTAGTATCTTTCGGGCGGATAAGAAATCCTATTAGATCTGCGGAGTGGCTGAGCTTCGTCCGGGATTATTGAATCCTAAGCTTCCACCAATTCTTCAGTTTCAGTTGTGGTTCCAGAATTTCTTCTAGTTCTACCGTGCTCCCACTAATTTCTTTAGCAAGAAATTGCCATTTTAAAAAGGTGGCGTGACGAGCAACAAACACCTTCTGTTTTTCGGTAGGGTAGAACAGATATCCCCATGAATGCTTGGGGTATCCCACAAATTTACATAGAACCAAACATACCTCCATCTTTTCTGGATTTTGCTTTTTAACATAAGTCGGACAACCCCATATCTTAATGAATTTAAGACATGGTTTCTTACCACTCCATATGTCATATGGAGTGGTAGGCACAGATTTGGTTGGAACTCTATTCAATAGATATGACGCTGTCTCAAGTGCATATCCCTAGAAAGAAAGTGGCAAATCGACATTACTCATAATGGAGCGAACCATATCTAATAGAGTACGATTCCTTCGCTTCGATACACCGTTGTGCTATGGTGTATACAGAGGAGTAAGTTGAGAGAGAATACCATTCTCTTTTAGAAAGTCACGGAATTCCGTACTCAAGTACTCCCCTCTATGATCTGATTGAAGGATCTTGATACTTTTTCCTATCCGGTTCTCTACTTCACTTTTATATTCTTTTAACTTCTCAAAAGTTTCAGATTTTTGTTTCATGAGAAATACATATCCGAATCTAGAAAGATCATCAGTGAATGTAATGAAGTACGGGAACCCACCTCTTGCATGTATAGATATTGGACCACATATATCACTGTGCATGAGTTCCAAGAGCTCTGTAGCTCTTTCTCCGTGTCTAGTGAACGGAGATTTAGTCATCTTTCCTTTGAGACAAGACTGAAAAGTTTCATATGATGCAAATTCGAACGGATTCAGATATCCATCCTTATGCAAATTGGATAGTCTTTTCTCATTGATATGACCAAGTCTACAATACCACAAATAGACTTCGTTCGTATCTGAACTCTTCCTCTTGCGTGCATTTTGTACATTGAAAACCGTGTTTTGATTGAGAATGTTGATACCATTACATAGCGTACCTTCTGCAACTAATACCAGATTAAGGTAAATGTTCATGATATTTCTATCCAGAACAAAGTTATATCCATCTCTATCAAGTAAAGAAACTGATATGATGTTGCAAAGCATGGAAGGTACATAGTAGCAGTTGTTCAAAATCATAATATTGCCACTTGGCAGCACAAGGTGATATTCACTGACGGCTACAACATTAACTTGTGCTCCGTTCCCTACTCTGAGTGACATATCTCCCGGTCCAACCATTATACTTTTTCTCAGTCCTTATAATAAATTACAGATATGAGATCCCGATCCGGTATCTAGTACCCAGGAGGTAAGGTTGACCGAAAAACAGTTTTCAATAACATATAAACCCGAAGAAGGTGCATTAGAATGCTTCTCCTTCAATAGGGTCATCTGGAATTCCTTACAGTCCACTTTTGCCTGCCTATACTCATGACAGTTCTCACAAGTTTGAGCCGAACCGACGTTCCCCAGCCCAGTGTAATAAGCTGGTTCGGTCAAATCAAACATTTTATTATCTTGATTAGGGCTTAACATGGTTGCTACCTGAAGAGAGAGAAAAGAAACACTCATCGTGCGCTCTTGCAAGATTAGATTAGTTATTAGTTTATTTAATCAGGATGACTCCCACTGTTTCCTCGAATTTTTCTTCAAACCTTAAAAGGAAAACTAGTCGGGATCATTTGCACCTTACAAGTTCGCTAACCGTTCAGCCAGGTGGTTGTTGGTACTCCGAGGGAGGTTCCCCGTGCTCTTGCATGGACCTAATTAAAATAAATCTCGTTTCCACAGAGGCGTAGCCCCGTTAACACTTTTCTAGACACCTAATATGTTAGCTAATTGAGAAGTGAAAAATATCTCCCAAGAGTAATCCTACTGTTCTGTCGAAATTATTGCAATCTTTAACATAACAATTTCATCACTTTTCTAAACATCTAAGGGTGTTTGTTATAAATATAATACATATTACAAGTTCATCAGGAAAATATCAATTACCATGTGTTATACATTATAATCAACACTTTTGAAGGAAATTGTATATTTATTATTTCATGCATAATATTGTATATCTCTAACATCATTCATTGAGATCTTGTGCAAAAATCAGCTCAGGTCAGATATCAGAATCACAAATTCGTCGATTAAAATACAGGAAATCAAAGAATCAAATTCTGGCAGAAATTCAGTAGAGAGAAGAAGATTTCAGATATCAAATATAAACCCCAAGACCAACACCAGAAAACTCAAGAGAAATGAAGCCATGATCTTACAAATCGGCCGCGGAACCGCAGCCTAGTTAGCTCGAGTCGCCGTGGATCCGCGGCCGAGTTGTGGGCTCCGAAATTGAGACTTTTCCAGAAGCTTCCCTGTAACGTCTTAGCTTGCTGAGGACGCTTCATAACTACCTAGCTTTTTCCAGAAGCCTCTGCATAACTACCTAGCTTATGAGGGAAGCTTGATTAAAGGCTATAAAAAGAAATCTAAGCCTATATTAAAAAGTTGTTGATTGTTGTTGAATTTTAGTAGACATTTAGTACACAATCCAAAACTAAATCAAGATCCAATTCCAAATCAAGGTCCAAAATCAAGAATCGTGAGAAATTCATCAAGCGACTTCATTCAAGATCCTTTATGCGAAGCCGATCGTCATCAATGAGCACGTGATCCTCGGTAGATCCAAGACTCACGGTGATCGAGCGAAGCGAAGATCGACGGAGAAATTACTTCTTCAACGGAGTGATCGAGAGCGAATTTTCTTGTAATCTCGGATTGGAGAAGTTGTAATTTGAAGTTGAATAATAAAGGTGATCATTCTTTTAGTCTTGCTTTCTTTAAATTTTCGCATTATGAAATCTCTATCTGTTGATTCTTCTATTTTTATAATGTGTGAATAAATCTCCGCTTGCTTAGGATTCGAAGGAATTTGGTGGATCAAATGGTGAAAGAATTCTATATTCATCTTAAATCTTATGGAGATTATAAACTTTAGCAAAAATAATCATCAATGTCCAAATTGTGAGTGAGATCCATCTATTGAGAATTTCATCACAATTTGGGGATTAGATTGGTGATCTCTCTTGTTAAAGGCAAGATAGGAATGTCAGTCAATGAAAGGACAAGGGGTAATGATGGAGAAACCCTAGTTTCTTCAAAGGATCCCTAATTCTCATTAATAGCCATCGATCTAGTTGTAATTCTACCAATAGATAAGATGAATCATCTTGAATAATTATCATTGGCTACTAATTCCGTTCGAATCCTACAAGCTTTCTACAATTTTCTTGATAACTAAATCTTGAACATTATCTTGAATTCTCTTTCTTGAAAACGATTTCTTAAACTTCTTAAAAATATGAATTCGACTCAATCTTGAACTATTTCTTGATTTTTGTTAATAATTCTTTCGACTCAACTAAAGCAAGAATCGACTTATTCCTCACATCTCAGTGGACGACCCGTACTCACTAACGCTCGCTACACGCGATACCGTTATTGATTGCGGTTATTACTACGAAAACATCTCTCACTTCTTTACTAAATCTTCTCTTTAAAACAAAGAGGCGAAACAATCGATTCAATCACCTACTTATCAGCGGGATCAGGATCCAACTATCATCACGTGATAACCTAGATGGAAGCCACTCTAGTCACCACACTTCAGAAGGTATGCAACGCTCGAAAGTATTCCGTATATTTGAAACTCCCGAGGTGGTTTTTTATTACCTTGATGTGGTTCAACATATCATAAGTCGTTAGTCAAGTTCAACCAATCATTATCCTTGATTAATTTAGATCCACCGTACAAGTCCTTGACGTAGGCCAAATTACTGTACGACCGTCCTAAATAATCGCATATCTATGCAGGAAACAAGCATTACCCAGCTACCATTCACTATACCTTGACGTAGGCCAACATACATAGTATGAATACTAGGTGATACTTGTAACAAATGACGGAGGGCTATGACTGGGTTTTTGGCGAAAAACACTATAACGTAATGAACTTGATATCGTTGAAAGAACCGAGTAGTTTTGAAAAGGAGTGGTTTAGGCTCCGCTTTTGAAAACTAGTTATTTTGAAGAAAACTGAGTAATATACAGTAACATAAACTTTTGCTTAAGAGATCACTCCCCGTGAAGGGATTTAGGCTCTTGCCTCCTCGAATGAGGTGCGGGATATTCATGACCGAATACCGCTATGTAAAGCGAAAGAATATGACTATAGTTTTTTGAAATTTGTTCAAACAACATCTTATTAGATTTCTTTTTCCTTGCATTAATCAAAATTAATATGGTCCCATCAATTAAATCCTATCATACCAGAAAAGAACGAAAATAAAATGTGCGTATATGCCATCCACATTCATCACGGGGCCCCGTCATGCACCGTTAGGTTACTTAACTAACAACAGAGCGGGGGCTAGACTAGCACGGATGCAAAACATATACAACATCTACTAGTATATAAAATTATATATATATATATATATCCATTCGTCCCAGGCATGATATAAGAAATATCACAGAATAGCCTTAAGCAACATGGAATAGCGGATAATCTAAGAGCCCTGGGTTTCATTTGAGCCGCAAATGAAACTCGGCATTCCCCAGTCGTATGGATAGCCTGTGCAATGAAGAACCAAAACCCCTACGAGTGTGGCAAGTTACCCGCCAATCTCGGAAGTAAGGCAACCCCAATAAACGGAATGAATGGGCCACCTAGCACTTTACGGAATCCGGTAACTTGAGCACCCTTCCATTGGTCATCTTATACCCCTACAAGTGCGGCGAATAGCCCGCCAATTCTAGAGTAAGGTCCCCTCGGTCTCAACGCCATGAGATGTGGGCCCGTTGCCCTCTAAAACCCGGCTATTTGAGCACTCCTCCGCGGGGTAATCCTAGTATAGAAAAGAAAAATAGTGACATCGATCTCAACCTGGTCGTGCCCCAATAAAAGAATATACAAACTGGCAGAAACGGCAGTCCACATGTCGGACGCTCGCCTCACAATAATGAATATACAAATGTATCTAAACTGTACAAGTACCATTGCACTATGGGCTATCCAACACGACAATCCGAATAAACCATCATAGATATAAACATCACAGCAACAGAAGTAAGTATGTGCAACCCTATCTAAATGACATATAGCAATTAGACGACGTTTGAAAACACATACACCACATTATAGAGATCAACGATGCAAGAGTTTCAAGTTCAAAACTTTCCAAGTTGCACCAATACAAAAATAACACTAAGTGAAATCTGGGGCAAATCAAATAAGACCAAAAATACCAATTTCCAAAACTCATGACACTGGATGGAAACGAGGACTAGGGGCGAAAAGTAAACTGCCAGAATCAGGATTTTTGGGGATTTAGGCGGTTTTAGTTTGGTCAAACATACTCGTTTTCGTTGTGTGTCACTATCATCTTAAGAGTAAGCCTCTGCATTTATTTAAAAAAATTTCAGAGACCAAAATTTTTTTGGACAGAGAGCGGGTTTTGAAAATCGGAATTTTTCGGTTTTGAAACTAAAGTATCGTCTTCTACTAGTTTCTAATGTTTGGGAGGCTCTAATATCGTGTTGGGGTTCCTAGCGCCCTGGCCTCCAACCGCGGCCGTTGCGGAACGAAAAACTTTGACTTTTAAAAAACTTAGCACTAGAAATCACTACCTAGAATCCAACCAAATATTAAACTAGTAATCTAAAGGAGTTCCAGCAACTCTGAAAAAGGGTTATACCGAATGATCTGTGTCCTTCGGTCTTCTACCCTCTTCCTCAGCTCCTTAGGGTCTCTGTAATTGAGCTTGACCTCCGGTCTTCCTCCATCGAAGATGATCCATCCGAGAGATATGTTTCATGGCTCTAACTCCACACAAAAACCTAGTGGAGTAACTAAAGGCTCTAGATTGCTAATCTAGAATGTCTAGTGATATAGTATGTTGTTCTTGTAATTTTCTATCTCTCTTCCTCCCTTGTTTCTCAACTCATGAGAAGGGTAGGGAGGAAGATGAAGGAGGAGCTCAAGAAAAGAGCTAGTGAGGAGAGAGAACAAAAAGATGAGAATGGAAAAAATCTCATAAGAGAAAAACATCCACCATGGTTTTGTATAAACCATTTTTTCAATATAATAACACAAGAATAGTTTGCACAAATGAATTTACAATTCATTTGTCAATACTATTCAAGTATGGTTCACACCATTATCTCTTTTACACCTCATTTTCTCTTTTATACCTCATTTCCATTTTACAAATAAAATGGAAGATACATGATGGGGTGTCCTACTGCTAGAATGTCTTTCCGTATAAATACGGAATACACTCTACCGTATATACATACCCGTATCCGTATCAAAATAAGAACACCCAAAAAGATAGAATAATACAAAGAACATAATACTAGAATAAACATATCGAAATGTTTATATGTAAATTATTAAATCAATACCTGATTTAATAATCCGGCTTAATCCTAAGCAGGCTAGTATAATTAACCGTCCGATCGAATGCCCAGATAACACTAGAATATACAAATCGAAATATGTATATGTAAATTATTAAATCAATACCTGATTTAATAATCCGGCTTGATCCTAAGTCGGCTAGTATTATCATTTAATCGGAACGCTGCACGTATCGAAAAATGGCCACTACATTATTTCGCCTAAACCAGGAAAAACCTTTATGTGGGACTCTAAAGACTTGACAGTATGCTGACAGTGGGTTTAACCACAAGCATGTCAGCGGAACTAGCTGTACATAACGGCTACCCGGGTACCTGTTAAAAGGAAGGCCAATGAGCAAGCTCATCCGAACCTCTACTGAACCTATCCGTGACAATCTCTATACAGCCCGGTCTCTTCTTCTAAGAGTATCGCATACCGGGTCTAGGGGATGGTAAACGTCAGACCCCTGCTGATCCGATAAGTCGTGTCGATGCGGCTCAGGACCAATCCGAGAAACTACTGATCTAACCATCAGTAAATCCTAACTGCCTTAGTCAAGGTCTTATGGTTCTGGCCAACCGGACACAGTGCAATATTGACTCCCAATACTGGGAGAGACGAATCCCTGGCAATCACTCACTGCCTCCATATGGTTTGGGACTGTACCCAACCAAAACCTGTTTGCACGACTCAGTAGAGTCGTGGTAGGGAAGTGATCAAAGTACAATGGGAACTCACATGAGACAAATGATGATCTCAGGTCTAAAGACTAATCTGTACTCATGTCACCTGAGAACCGCTATCTGACGATATGTATAATACCATCTAGAGGTTCTCGGTGAGTCCTTCCAATATACTCACCCCCAGAAAGCACCTGTATACAATCTTAGGTGATCACACCCATGGCTGTGGGACCAACCACCGCCTCTCGTCGGGGTCTAGAAACATACACACAAGTCTACTCTGGAATATCGCTGCCCGGTCTCGATACTCCTGCGACTTGGGACCTTTAAGGATGTGCTTATGGACTATCTAGCTCCCACAAGTATGATCGCCATCATAACGCTTCTAGTCAAGCAAAATCCTACGGGCTTTATCAACATGTAACAGCCATATGTGATATCGATTATAACATATGCACATGTTAAGATAAAGACAAACCAAAATAGTATACTGCTGAAAAGAGTCTTTATCAACATGTATAAGCAATACAAAACAGTAAGAAAAACATATATACATGTTTAGATAAAGGCAACTCAAATAATATACCATATAACCGAGCAAGATTGTCCTGTACATACATATCCCTAGCATCCTAAACCATACGTGCCTCTAGGGCATGCATATCCAACATGCACAAGGCCTCTGGAGGAGAGAGGGTTACTTTTGAAGCCTTTATCGCCAGATTTGTGCACCCGAACGTCCTTAGGGCCGAAATTGACATGCATGCAGACATGAAAAATCCCTTTAGTCTGTGTATGCAAGGGAAAGATTTCGCATCGGTGGAGAGTTTCTTTTGTCCCAGAGCATCTCCTTACGATTTTCGGGATGTTGCCGCTCCGGGGATCGACCGAAACTCTTTCTTTATATCCTTCATGTTCATCACGAAAAACTGTATTTCAATACCGCTCATTCGTTATCATTTTTGTGATATATCAATACTATTAACCCATGTTTTCTCAATAAGTACAAGATACATGTATTCATGACAAAACCCTGAAAACACACTTAAATTGCACGGATACGACATTGTGAGCTGATACTCCAACCGGAACAGAAAACCGATCATTATTCAAGAAGATTTTGCAACAATACAAGTGTGCACAACTTTTTATCCAATTTGGTCCAACATGTCACAATGATTTTTACAAGTGTGAACACAATATTGTGGTGCATGAACCAACCATGAGTCAAATGTGAACTCAAGTGCACAAGTGGGCAAGTAGTGTTGCAAGTGGGCATGTAATGAGTAACTTGGAAAGAGTTGATGTGATGGATTGAAAAGTTAACATTTTCCCTCCAAATTCTCAAGATATCACCCTGATGATAATTAGATAAAATAACAAAGCCAGTGAGATGATGGAAAGTTCATGAGATCACACAACCGAGACGGGTCCCACCACCTACTTTTGGGTCACAGATTTAATCCCAAAAACTGCTTTTTGCGGCCCCCTTTGCTCCATTTGGCTCCAAATTTCTTCTGGAACCTCCTACTTGTCACAACACCTCATTTCCAAAGTTTGTTTTTATTGATGAAGTGACTACAAATCCCAGATCAGTGAGCAAGCATGGGAGCCTACTTCATGCCACTTTAGTTTCTAAATTTTGTAACTTTACTTGAAGTTCTTTATACATAGTAAATGAGTATGGTTGAGTTCTTTACTTTTATCTAATCTTGCAACCTCTTAAATGAGCTTGTAAGGTTAGATTTTAGTATTTTGAATCCATTATCTTGTACTTCTCATTTGAACTTTAATGAAACCTTTATTTTGATGCACTTTGGATAGTATTTCTTACCTTTACTTGTTTGCAATTTTCTTACGTTATTATTTACTTGCAATGTTTTATTTGATGTATTCTTCTTTCTTGTGTTTCTTTTTTATGGTTTGTGAGTAGTTTCATTTTTGTTAGGGAATGAGAAGGGTTATTGTTTGAGTTAGGTTTCTCTTTATATTTTCCTTTGCCCAATACCTTATCAATTGAACTTTGTCCAAACTTCATGCAACCGTCCCGTTAGGCACCCTATCCTATCACGATAGTGGTGATTCCTAATCGTGATCGGTTGCATTTGGTTTGGTCGGAGGCGAAAGTTAAAAGACAAGAACGGAAGGATAAGGGTCAATAAGTCGGATTTCACGCACAATCGCAAATACCGTGTTTAAGCACCCTAATCCACGTTGTTGCCGATTACCCTAACGTCAATAGTCAAGTGAGGTACAAAGCAAAGCATACGGATTTTCCTAACCTAAACTAAGCCAACTCTATCCCTAACAAGCGTTATCTTGCATATACATAACACTTAGGATAGTATCGAACAAATTCTGTCTTTTGACTTAACTCGTGAGAACAAGAACCGAAAACGTACTATCTCCCTGCGGACGACCTGTATTCATCACGGCTAGCTACACGCGATGCCGTCTTGATTGCAGTATCTTAAAACTTAATCCGACACGAAAAAACTCATTCAATCAAATGGTGCCGTTGCCGGGAAGACGGTAACGCTTTTATTCTTGTGATCTCGTGTTAATCTTGTATATCATGTGTATAAATCTAACCAACTTTCAGAAAAACAAAACAAAAATCAAAAAAATTCAAAAAAACAAAAAGAAAATTAACCGTTTTAAAGTTTTGTTCTCTGTTATTTTAATCTACCATCACTCTGAGATTTATTGGGAAATTTTAACTAAAGAATTGAGATACTTGTAGAATATTGAGGATACCATAAGAAGTTGGAGCTCTAATTCAAAAACTTGGCCGTCAAT
Organism: Agapanthus africanus; assembly: GCA_030015575.1. Lineage (NCBI taxonomy): Eukaryota > Viridiplantae > Streptophyta > Magnoliopsida > Asparagales > Amaryllidaceae > Agapanthus > Agapanthus africanus. Next base: position 318,415,659 of record JASDDO010000019.1, read on the forward strand.
TTAATGTAAAAAACCGCAATTTGCGGCCCAAAATTTCCAGAATGCTCCAATTTTTGCTGTGATGCTCTCTTGTTCTATTATTAGCCTATTTTTATAGTTTAAATTTCATAATTTTGTGTTTGCAGAAGATTGGCCACATATATCGCTTTTTTTCCATTAATATCCGTTTTTCGACATTTATAAATTTTTACAGAGTTGCGAGCAGCGATCATGCGGAGCAAAATGGAATTTTCAAGATCAAGGCAATAGTGAAGTACAGTGCCAAAGATCCGGATAGTTTGACCCGTGCAAGCTAACATTCAAGCACTCGGGGATCACTTCAATAGGGATTTCTTAACCCAAAAACATATCGACACATATTTTCTAACACCTTCTTTCTCAAATCTGATGCGTCCATTATTTTATCTTTGCAGATTTCTTTGCAAGTGCGTCGCCAAAATCTAAATTGACTAATCTGTATTTGTTGTAGCGCCACGCTTAAACTTAAAAACCGATTGTTTAATGTTGTGAAAAACTTTTTTTTATTGATTTGTGCATTGCATTCATTAATACGGACTTAAGGGCAAGCGAACCCCACAGCATACAGTAAAGGATTTCATCACCTTTTCCGTGGCCCACAAATCATGAAATTAAGCATATCTTACTAGCACAAAATTTAAGAGAAATTAGATTTTAAACCTTTAAGGACTTCGCGCTCATTACGAGAAGTTAACCATGTTTAGAACACCGCTTAATGTTATATCGTTCACGAGGTGTCTAGGAAAGTGTTCACGGCGCAACCGCCAAAAGAGAAAGGATTATTCTAATTAAGGAACTTTGCAAAAGGGTTGAAAAACCTCTCCTTATCTCTGCACTTATCTGGTCTCGTGATCAGTATATCTTGAGCCCGTTTCTCGACACAGTTTTACTTCGACAATCAAGTTCTGGAGCATCTTTAGTTGACCTAAGTGAATCCTAGACTGTTTAGGTGTGTGGTATTTATGTCGTGATTGTTTTTTTTTTTTACCTTTTTTGTGTGTATAATTTCTGTTCATTCTTTTGTTTATAACTAACTTACAGAAAAAGTGAGAAAAAAAACTTCACCTCCTTTTCCATCCCCGCGTCTTTTTACCTTTTTCATATCATGGGTATCCCAAAAATGACCAACTCTTGGCGAACTTTGGTACGCTCAACCAGATATTTCATCACACGGCTCTTGGTTTGGTAGAACTTCAAACGATCCATCCATACCCAAAATTTCTTTGAAAGATCAGATAGACGCTTCTAGAAACACCACTTGGACACCACAATCTACGTTATATCAACCGTTTCAAACTTTCACCCCTTCTTATGTTGATACCGCTTCCGAGAGTAATGTGGCGACTCTTAAACCCATGTCCATTACTGAACGTATTGCACAATCCCATAGCCGATCTTTCACGCCTTTCACCACTCCAAATTCTTATGGACAATAATTCCAATTATCTTCCTATCAAACTGTTGATTATAATCCTACCCATTCTACACATCCACTCAATTCCCATCAATCCTACCCAACTTTCACACCTTCGCTAGACATTGCTTCTGAACATCAATTTGGGAATTTCACGTATCCAAATGAATTCGAATCTTTTATTGAAATCTTTTCACAACCCATGTCTAGTCTTGAACAATCATTACAAGAATTTCGGGTAGTTTCATGATGATAGATAAAGGAATTGAATGCATCCATGACCACACTCATATAACCTTATGAACCATCGGCTAGTTTCCAACTAGGTCAAGATTCTACAACGTATGATGTGGCGATAGAACAAATTGACGATTTGAGTAGTGAAAGTGAGCAATCCACCCTTCAAAATCAAACCTACCTGTTTTTAATTGAACTTCACACCTCTAGTTCTGAAAGTCTATCGAGTAATCCAAATGATTCACTAATTGAGAATAGCATGTTTGATGAGTTGTGCGACTACTGCGTGTTTGATTTACCCGATTGTGAAGGTACCCTTTCAAGTGAAACCCATGTCACTCCCTTTGATCTTTATATCTCCAATATAGAGAAACAACCAATTAAAAACCATGTTTTTGATGAGGTGTCTGAGAAATTTAAGTTTGACTTGATTGAGAATATCGATATTGGGGATAATTTTGATGATGAAGCCGAAAATTTGGGTGAGTTTTTCTCACCAATTCAACACTTCCCTTCAGATCCGTGTGGACATTATCTCGAACCATTATCTATTTCTTCTGAACCCCATTTACTTCTTGAGATTATTGATGATGATTTGATCGATTGCATGTATGAGCTTAATTTTGCGGAGAATTTTGAGGATATCTTTGAGGATAAACACGTTTTATTGGATGGGTCGGATTTTTCGATTCATTATGTCCTTTTCTTTGACTGTGAACATCCTCCTGAATATTTAACATATACCATTCCTCAATCACTTCCCTCCATCTTTCCTATCATTTCCATACTGCAAGACGACTTAATACTTTCATCTCCTATATCCGGTTCACGAAGTTCGAGCCCATGTTTTCTTGCGAATCTTAACAGGTTTGATCCCATTTCTCAAAGAATTGATAGATTAGTACAATCCAGTTTTACACTTCGATCATTACAGACTGTGCTAATTCATTCAATCAATTTACAAGCTCAAGTTCGTATTCCATTTTCTTCTCCCTTTTGTTCATCTTCTCATCTACCGAGACCGTATACCACTTTCATCCATCTATGGTCTCGGGTATTCTTCATTTTCTTTCTCTACTCATTCTTTCACCAACCCTGAGCTAATCACGATAGCATTTTTGAATGGTTGGTGTTAACTTTTGGTCTGTGTAAGACCTTGTATAGATTGATGATGTTCCCTCCCCTCTAACTTTGAACTTCAACGCTTAACAGTAGAAACACTGTTTCACTTAAGCTTGGGAGGACCTTTTTATGTGTATGTATTTTTTAATTATTTCCTTGTTCCTATATAAAAAAAATAAATAAAAAGGAACCGACAAATTTTGACCCCTCAACAATTTTGACATTCTTTGTGTGGCATGACAGTGAGGACACTGTCAAGTTTAAATTTGGGGGTGTGCTCGGTGAGCTTTCTATCTTTGCATTCATTTGTATATTCTGCATTTACATACATATTTGAAAACCCATAAAAATCAGAAAATTTTCTAAAAATAAGAGAATTTTCTGAAAATATAAAAACTTTGTCGTCAAGTTAGCTGGTGGGAAAACTTAAATTCGAAATACCAATGGTTTAGTTTGATAAGATAGGAACAACTAAATTCTATTTTTAGAGATTGAAAATCTGAAAGATAACCCTTTTTTGAGTTTAACCGTAGCTAATATACTTCTTTGCATCACACTACATGTGTCGTGAGTTTTGAAAATTAGATGACAAGTGTGACATGTCTTAAAAACTTTTTAAAATTGATAAACTTTTTTTAGGATCAAACATATTTGTTTTAAAATAAGTAATATCAAGAATAGTTTATAAAGTGAAATGAATATGAAAGGATATTATTGAAGATTTAATGGAAGCTAAATCTGAAAAATAACCCATCTGGAACTTGATTGGAGTGATTACACACCTTATCTACACAAACACGTATTTTATCTTAAAAATAATCGAACAACTGGGTATATCTCCGTTCATATTGAATTGTTATGATTTTCACACTAAAATGAGTTTTTTTTGTTTTAGGGCCTAGATGACTTAGGCAATTAAGTCCGCCGGGGTGTTTTTACACCTAATGCTCTAAAACCAACTGGTTTGGATGCATTGGCCCAAAACTCGCTAAGAAACTTAAAAAGTCCATTTTAAAATAAAGCCAAGCAAGTGTTCTCTCGGAGTTAAAATTCCTCACTATTCTTTGTATGAGAATAATCTTGGCTAAAGACGAGTTTTTATAAAAATAATTTTAACGGAGATATGAAGGTTTTATCCGATGATAAAGACTATTGTAAATTCACGAAGGTGCTGGATATAGGTGCCCCCAAGGCAATTATCGTAATTGTAGGAATGCAATTACTGAATCCATAAGGATCTATACAGAGACCAATCTTACTCGAGATGATAGTATGCTATTCGGATTGTCTTTATCTGTCATGTGTATACGTGTTTTTAGTTATTATGTATCGATAATACATAATATAAAGCCCATAGGATCTTTGCTTGACTATCAGGATTGTGATAAGGATCATACTAGTGGGGCCTGGTAGTTTATAAGCACATCCTTAAATATCCCTAGTCGTAGGAGTATCAAGACCGGGCATCGGTACTCCAGTTTGGACTAGTATATACGTTTCATAACCCTGTACTGGGCGATGGCTGATCCCATAGCCATTGGTGTTTGACACCGATAATTGTATACATGTGCTTATTGGATGAGTTACACTGGACAGACTCGCTGAGAACTCCTAGATGCTATTATACCAATGTTAGATAGCAGTTCTCTGGTGACATGAGTACATGATAGTCCCTAGACCTGAGATCGCCATAGTGTCTTGTGTGTGTTCCTACTGTACTTAGATTACTGCCCTACCACAGATCTACTGAGTCATGCAAATAGGTTTTAGTTGGGTATAGTCCCGAAGCACATGGAGGTAGTAAGCGGTCAAGGGAATTCATCACTCCCGGTATTGGGAGTCAATATCGCATTGTGCAGGACACGACTATAGCCAGAAGTCCATGGTCACGGCAGTAGAAATAAACTGGTAAGTGTTACCAGTTGTATCTCTTTGGTTATGAGTCCTATGTCAGCACAACTTATCGGGTTATTGAGGGTCTGACAGATTCCACCCCCCAGACCCGGTATGCGATACTTTTTGACGAAGAGACTGGACTGTACGGTGACTGTCACTTATAGACTTTCTCAGGTCCAGATGATTTCGTGCGTCGACCTGCCTTTATCTTGCTCATACCTGGGTAGCCGTTACGTACAGCTAGTGCCACTGACAAGCTTGTGGGTTAACCCAAAAGGGGGTTGAATCTGAAAGTGTTTCAGATTCAATCGGATGTGATCATGTAAAACCTATTGCCTGCGTATTGACATGTCTTTAGAGTCCCGCAACGAAAGTGCATGTCCGGGAAAAACGCGATGTGACGTGCATATAAGGATACGTGCATGAGTTTGATAAAACATGTATATTGGATATACGCATTTAATCGGACGACTATTATACTAGCCTGTTTAAAAGCCGGAATATCAAGTTACGTGTTGACTTGATAACCGTATAGATGATGCGGTTTCTAGTATAGTGTATATGATACACACTCTCTCTACAGTATATGATACTGAGAAGATATTGATGGCATTTCATGTATATGATACATGATGTGTGCATGTATGGGATACATGTACTAATGCTTATTATATATATATATACCCACCATTCTATATTATGTGTAAATAAATATACATACATATATATATGTATGTATGTATGTAAATGTATATATATTATATATATATATATATTAATATTATACTTAATAAATGATGGGGCCCATCCTCTCTCTTGTGTGTGTGACACACACATGAGAGTGAGAGTGACTCATGTCATATTAGTATGATATGGATGAAAAAAGGAATTAACTTAATTCATTTATTTTTCAAACCATCAAACATCTTCTTCTTCCTCCTTCTAGAGCTTTTGCTCTTTAGGTTAATGGCAAGTATAGCCATGGTGAGGGAGTGACAAAAAGAGAGAGTACCCACTGTTCATATCGTCTTCTTCTACGTCTAGCTAGTCTCTGGAGGAAGTTTCTCCGCCCGGTGACGGAGTTGGAGCTCGGACAGCCCGCTTTCAACGCGGATCATCTACGGAGAGGCGATCGGCGTTCAAACGGGTCCGGGAGCTCACAAAGTCTAGAAAGGGTCTTCCGGACACAGCCGGACACGCTACAAAGGTTGTAGCACCTCTCTACTCTTTTCTAGTTTGCACATTGTATTGTATTTGATGATCTTGGTGATGAATTGGGGTTATGCTTTGTAAATTGTTGTTTTTAAAATTTCGCCGAGGCTGTGATTGTCATGGCCCTAACCCCCGTCCAATTACATGGACGAAAGCGTGTATGAACAAAAACAAGAAAAGATAGAGTAAAGAATAAGGCTTAGTTTTCTGTTAAAGATAATCGAAATTCTGAATTTGAAACTAAGTTGGAGAACGAAACTTGAGATATAATTAACTCTTTACAAAATTGTGTGATTATTTTGAAGTTTTATCCGGTCCATATTTTGTGACTTGATGACTCTAATTGAAGTTTTTGAAACGTAACGAAGTTATTTGCCCCGCACGTAAAAATGTATAGGATCTTAAATTAAATAAGAAATGAGGCGTGAAAAATAAGAGTTTGAAATTTATAACTTAGGGTGATAGAATTTCTAGCTTAGATACTGAACCCGAGGATTAGAATCGACGGTGATTTCACGAAACTAGCTTGACGGGATTTTGTGGGTGTAATCCGCTGAAAACCCTCAGGAGACAACACTCCTCCTACTAGAGACACCTAGAGCTTTAACGGCTTGTTGCACAGGCTCAGTATAATTACGTTCTCTACGAAAGTGAGCTTAGGATTTTTGTTTTGCTCGGGACGAGCAAAAGATAAGTTTGAGGGTATTTGTTCATCACGAAAAACTGTAATTCAATACCATTCATTCGTTATCATTTTTGTGATATATCGGTACTATTAACCCGTGACTGCTCAATAAGTACAAAATATAGGTATCCATGACAAAAGACTGGAAACACACTCAAATTGCATGAATACGACATTTGTGAGCCTATACTGCAGCCGGAATGGAAAACCGATCATTATTCAAGAAGATTTTGCAACAATACAAGTGTGCACAACTTTTCATCCAATTTGGTCCAACATGTCATAATAATTTTTACAAGTGTGAACACAATATTGTGATGCATGAACCAGCTATGAGTCAAGTATGAACTCAAGTACACAAGTGTGCAAGTGGTGTTGCAAGTGGGCATGCAATGAGTGACTTGGAAAGAGTTGATGTGATGGATTGAAAAGTTAACATTTTCCATCCAAATTCTCCAGATATTACCCTGATGATAATTAGATGAAATACCAAAGCCAGTGAGATGATGGAAAGCTCAGGAAATCACACAACCAAGAGGGGCCCACCACCTACTTTTGGGCCGCAGATTTAATCCCAAAAATCACTTTTTGCGGCCCCCTTTGCTCAAATTTCTTCTGGACACTCCTACATGTCACATCATCTCATTTCTATAGTTTGTTTTTATTGATGAAGTAGCTATAAATACCAGATCAGCGAGCAAGCTTCGGAGCCTACTTCATGCCACTTTAGTTTCTAAATTTTTTAACTTTACTTGAAGTTTTTTATACATTGTAGATAAATGTGGTTGAGTTCTTTGCTTTTATCTAATCTTTCAACCTCTTAACTGAGCTTGCAATGTTAGATTTTAGTATTTTGAATTCATTATCTTGTACTTCTCATTTGAACTTTAATGAAGCCTTTATTTTGATGCACTTTGGTTCCTAGTATTTCTTACCTTTACTTTCTTGCAATTTTCTTACCTTGTTATTTACTTGTAATATTTTATTTGATATATTATTCTCTCTTGCATTTTTTTATAGTTTGTGAGTAGTTTCATTCTTGTTAGGGAATGAGAAGGGTTATTGTTTGAGTTAGGTTTCTCTTTATGTTTTCCTTTGCCTAATACCTTGTCAATTGAACTCTGCCCAAACTTCACGCAATCGCTCCGTTAGGCATCCTATACTACCACGATAGCGGTGATTCCTAATCGTAACCAGTTGTGTTTGGTTTGACCGGAGGCAAAAGTTAAGAGACAAGAACGGAAGGGTAAGGGTCAATAAGTCGGATTTCGCGCACAATCGTAAATACCGTGCTTAAGCACCTTAATCCACGTTGTTGCCGATTACCCGAGCATCAATAGTCAAATGAGGCACAAAACAAAGCGTATAGATTTTCCTAACCTAAACTAACCTAACTCTATCCCTAACAAGTGTTATCTTGCATATACAAAACACTCAGGATAGAATCGAACAAATTCCGACTTTTGACTTAACTAGTGAGAACAAGAATAAAAAATGTACCATCTCCCTGTGGACGACCTGTACTCATCACGGCTAGCTACACGTGACGCCGCATTGATTGCGGTATTTTAAAACTTAATACGACACGAAAAAACTCATTCAATCAGTTGGTTCGCGATCCCTGTTCACCCTAGGCTGATGCGGGCTTCTGTTTTCTATCCTGCTGACCGCATAACCTCTGGCGGAAGGTTGGCCATTAGCATTGACGGGCTGTCATTTTTGTATCAGGGGCTTAGCGAGTTGGCCACATCAGACGACCTGGGGGAAAAGCATGTATATATACCGCTACATTATTTCGGAGCATGGATTCATTTGCATGTAAGCGGGCTATACAGCGAACGTGTACAACCAACATTCTTTGATACATGTCGATTCCCCGTGGTAACGAGACTCGTTGGAGCTGTTGGAATTAAACCCAACAGAGATATCTGCCGATTGTGTCTCAACCCCTTTAACCTCCGGAAGCAAAAGCAGATCTATTTCAAAGACCGGGCACTCACGAGGACTGCCTCTGCTGGTCAACCCTTATTGGATATATCGAGAGAGGGTAACCTGAGCTTGCAAAATAAGGACATTGTTTATTTTTATTCGATCTGACTCGGTTTCCTGGTGTACCAACAAAATAACGATGTCACTTTCAAGCCATATAGCCCTTACCACTTCTCTCGACAATTTGGGTATGACCAATGTTCATCGCTGAAAACAGAGATGAAATGGAATTGATCATCTTGCCTGAATTTGGGGGCAGATACTATTTGGACTTCTCCATCCGCCTCTCCAAAGATACCAAGTAGATTTATGGCACAATGTATTAGAGGTTTGGATAGATGCGACCGTTGTAGCAGATTTTATCAAATTCCTCCTCATCCGCTAGGGTTTTTTGATTATGGGAACGCTCTTCCCTGCAGGCGCAAGCCCCTGCAGTTAATTACGCTATCGCGTTGCGATAACCACTTTCTCCTGCTCCAGCAGTTCACTTCGTGTCGTGTGTATTTTTGTTTATTTTGATTGCCCGTGGATTGTATACGGAGACTATTTTGTGTCGTCGCCCGTAGGGCACGGATTAGTCCAAATCCGTATATTTTAGATTTGGGTTTGGTTTATTTAAAGACCGTTAATATGGTTTGAGATTAAGATCGACTTAAAACATATGAGCATTTGGGCCAAATTATTTTAGTTTAAAGATCTCACATATAGAGTTTAAGGACATTTCGGTCCAACATTCCCGTTTTAGGGACGAATATTAGTTTAGGGATATTTCGGTCCAACATTCCCGTTTTGGGGACGAATGTTAGTTTAAGGACATTTCGGTCAAACATTCCCGTTTTGGGGACAAATTTTAGTTTAAGGACATTTCGGTCCAACATTCATCTTGCGCACACGTGTATTTGTTGCGTGACGGAGTAAACGATGGTGACATAAAATGCGCCTAATTTGGGACGTGATCCGATTTGAGGTGTGCACGTCAATTTGGAAGTGCATCAATGTGTGATGAAAGGAGTTGTTGGTTATCGGGACCCGCCACCTCTCTCAAGACGTTGAGGAATTACAACGACATATATTAGAGGTGTGGAAAGATGTACCCTTGAACCAAATCCCGTATTTGAGGGAAAAAGGGGTTGTGGTGGACATAAGAATCGTTAGTCATATTTGAGACTAAGATTATCTTAGGAGATATGAGATGAATATCATTTTGGATATCATCAGTAAGAGGTCATTAGTCATGTTTGAGACTAAGATCAGTTTGGAAATCATGAGTAATATTGTAACAACTCCAATTTTAGTGTACAAAAATTTGTTTAAAAGTTAATGTATACTTGGGGTATTTGCATTTCCTGTGAGTACTTTAAATATTTATTTTGCTTTTTAATAGCAAGAAGGGGCTTGTAGCTCATTGGTAATACATTGCACTGCTGAACCAACCCACCAGAGTTCAAATCCCATACTCCACATTATTTTTTAATATTGTTTTATTTTAATATTTTTAGAATTTCAAGAGTCTACACGTGCTAAACCCGTAAAACCCCACTATACATGTTAAACTAAATGGCCCAGGGGGTATATGAAATGACGAGGAACCCAAAGCACCCACGACTCGGCCGGAATCGGCTGAATCGGCCGGCGACTCGGCCGACTCGGGCCGCCGCCGCCGGCCGGACTCGGCCGGACCGCCAAGTCGTCAACAGAGAATTTATGGCTTTTGGTCTCCCCAGTACACCTGCACACTTAATTTCCCTGGATCAGTAACAGAGCCCCTTTAAAACCCTATTTATTCCATTTTAATACATTTTTAATACATTTTAATACAATTTTCAATTCACCCTTTCACCTACTCTAAACCCTAGCCTTACTCTATAAATACAACCCCTAAACACCCCCTCACTCCAAAATTATGATCAAAACTCTCTAGAAAATCCCTAGAAGTTTAGTGTGCATTTGAAGTTAGCAAAAGGAGAAAGCTCCGGCGAAATTCCAACGACGACCCTAGGAGCTCCCGTCGACGAAACGACGCACCGGCGCCTCCTACCGTTCCCTTTTCCTCTATTCTAATCTCTACACCCGTAAGTCCCACCTCCCTCTTCTATTCTCTAGTCTTAAAACTTCTTTTAATAAAACCCGACGGAATCGGAGTCAATTCGATTTCCGATTCGGTTCTTCCTAAAAATTCAACATTTTCTTAAATACAATCATACTAAACCATTACATGTTGACTATTAAACAATAACAAGTCATATCGAACAAGTTCCATATCAAAAGGATTTCTATTTCAATTGTTATCGTACTTTTTTCACTAAAATACCATGTAGTTTAATTCCGACATTTAAAACATCAAAATTTTGCTATACCTTTAAGTAGATCACGAGGTAATGACCTACCTCCTCACACACTCATATGCAACATAGCACAGTACCTTTCGGGAACATAGAATTTGGGAAAACGAATCTTTACATATTAATACCATTAACTATTAAAACCATTTTCTACAAGATACATATTTATTACAAATCTTTGCAAAGCGCCCCTACACCCATTTTGGGGAACCCGACTGGGATGGTGCGGATTATCGCACATCCCTGGGCTTAGTAGTGCGAGATTCAGACCTCCGCAAGGAGCATTCGGTCTCGAAAATTTAAAATACGAATATCTTAAGAAAATGAGATTGCCAGAAATATAATACATATTAAAATTTATTTTTATATAAATATATATATATATATGTGTGTGTGTGTGTGTGTGTGTGTGTGTATCATTAAAATATCTATTTTTGTGGTAATATAAATATTCCAACTTTTTTCTAAAATCACAAGAATTACTTTACAATAAAATACCATGAATTCCATACAAATTCAATATTACAATTAAATACCATGTATTATGAAAAATAGGCTTTAATCTCTCGAAATGTCAAAAATATAAAATCCACCACTATGAAAACTCTAAAGACGATAAATAAATACTTGGGGTATATTTTGAAAATATATCAAAACTATTTTACATAAACCCCCCTCAAGTTTTAGAAATTACCCTAAGGACCCTAGTAAATATAGGTTTAAGCGGGACCAATCTCTTGAGCCTCAGAGAGCCGGAGATATGGGTGCTTGCCTATCTAAGGTAGACAACTTAACAACGGTGTTATCAATACGGTAATCGTCTTTGAAAAAGACATAAATCCTGCCGCCCATGTGCAGCGGTTACCGATAACATCAAAACAATCAGGACTTCAATTTCTTTTCTAATTGTTCTGACTCAGACTGAGTCTCATTAATAATCTGACTTGAATATAATTCAAGTACAATCTACAATCTACAATCCATCATGAATCCTTGAATACATATATTCAATCTATTTAATCTGTATTGACCGAACCGAACCATGAATATACTTCCATTTACATGACTCTCCAGTTACATCCATTTACTGATATCATGGTTTCGGCAAGTCATCCATCTATACAAGACAATATAAGTTATAATACAACACAAACAATACAAATAAGACATCGCGGGGTTTAAGGGGTAGATTGATACGGAAGGTGTTAGAAATGGCACGAGACTGCAAGATTAAGACACCTAACCTATATTCCGTTGCTGTTGTACTGTGGCATAACGGTTCCTTGTACTTCTGTTTGCTCTAGCCTCTGGCATATAGAGACTCCTCTCGTATACACTGGCATCGTTCTGTACCAAGCTACAAACAACAGCGTTAACCATATAATACAACTTTAAAGCTACTTTTTCTTTCTGTCTATTCTATTTCTCGCTTATCTTTGGGACTTACCGAGCGATTGTTCGCTGACGACATTCCTTCTCTTTCTTCTTTGGAATGTTGTCAGGTGATCTGGACACTCAGGTGATCTGGACTACTAGTGAGGACTTGGACCAGTTTTCCTACGACCCAGAGCTCTAACTTTATTGTACACATTTTTATTTCAGTACTTTTCATTTCTGTTATGCCACTGTTAAGGCATTGCTTTCATTCAGTTGTATTTACTTTTCCATGTATTGTAAAAAGAATGTGAATAAATAAAGTTGCCGTTTTATTATATCTTGTCTCTTGTGCATTTATATTTATATTGCATAGACACGCTTAGCGTATTTACTTCACAGTAAATTCGTAGCGGCCTCGTCGTGCCCTCTGTCCGTACACTGGGAAGCGGGGCGTGACAGGTTTTGTTGGTGGCCTATGCAGGTCAGAGCTGTATGGAACCTTACCATGCAGTTCTGTTCTGCGTGAACAACCTAAGCAATATAACACAAGAACCAGCAACTAAAACATTCTTTACAATTCATACTTCTTGAATCTTATCATTTCATGTACTTTGAATCTGTCCTAACCAAATTTTTCTTCAAGGTTATGGATTCCCCAAACAACACCAGCACCAATGTCAACAACACACCTCCACTACTACCACTCACACCTGCCGTCCCTGCTCCGCTCAACGAGCAAACGGTTCTGCTTAAGGCAATCCACAGCCTCCTCGAGGGACAGTAGCAGCAGATTGCTCTTTTAATGAACCGTCTCGAGGCAGAAGCACCTGGGGTGAAGCAACTCAGGGCTTTGCACCCCAAATAGTTTGTAGGAAAGGAGATCCCACTGGATGCTGAGGAATGGGCACAAAGTATCGAAGATGATCTGGCAGCAGCATAAGTGCCAGAAATAGCTTCGGTTCGTGTTGCAAAATTACAGCTCACGGACAATGCACGGAACTGGTGGAAAGCGGAAGAAAGCCGTCTTGAAAAACCTATCGAATGGAAGACTTTCCGCGACATGTTCGACGCTAAGTACTTCCCTGAGACTGCCAGATTCAACATGGAACAACAGTTCATTTATCTGCAATAAGGTTCGATGTGGACCAAGTCGGTAGATGAATATGACGCTGAGTTCACCAAGCTTAGTCGGTAAGATACGTCTCAATAATTCGAATTGTTCAATATATCACATACTACACATCGAACACAATACTTTAAGCAGATTTGCGGCACACCTAATGTAGGGTTCCCATCGACGGCATCAAGGTTTCGGGATGCATCGTCCATGCCATTTTAAAAAATTTGCCGTTTCAAGGAACTCTAAACTAGAATCGTTAACTAGAATATTATACGGAAACATAAAGTAAACTACTTTACATCTAAGTGTTTGCGGAATACAACCTTTGTAGACCGGTCCTTCGCTTCTAAAGCTCCGAGTTGCCATCCCTTCGCAGCGATCCAAATCCTGGACTTTTGCATGGCTTCTTCAAGGTGAAAAGAACGATCTTGCTTAAAGTCTTCGAGGCCGAAGATGATCTACGTCGAGGGGATGCTAACTCAAGCTACTACTTCACTAATGTAAGATTAGTGAAGCTAACACCCTATACTAAAGTGCTAATCTAGTAGAGGATGATGAAATAGGAAGTGGACTCACTTTAGAATTATTTTTCTCATAATACTTTCTCACATTTATCAAACCCTAGAGAGCTATTTTGGGTTGAGAAAGAAGATGAAGAAATGAGAAGAGAAAAATGATCAAGTGAGAGAATAAACCATGGGTGAGTGTGTATCATATACTAACTCATGTAGAGACATAACCATGGCTAATTAAAATGTTTAGGTTAATAAATATCTAAAATAATACAAAACTTGTGGACTTGGTCAAATGCACTCACAAGCTTCTACAAGCTTCATGCATTTGATTTAGTTTCCACTAATTTGGATTTATCTTAAATATTAAAACCCCACCATTATAATTGGTATGGTGTATGTCTCATACACCCATGTATTGTGTATCAACAACCATGACACACAAATAAACAATGCACATCAATATATATCATATATATATTGCATGTGCACACAAGTGAGAAAAGAATGCTTAAGTGAGCAATGTTAGTTAATGTAAATTAGTATATCAAATATACAATTATACACTAAATTATCAAATCAACACTTGATTTAATAATCCGGCTATATCTTATATAACCGACTAACACTAAATGTACTAACTTATCGAATCAACACTTGATTCGATAACCCGGCTATATCATATATAACCGACAGATACAAAAGTCGCGAGAATAAAATATGGTATCATATACACGCATCATTCTCGGTCCCGCACATATCACATATGTGCTCCTATTTCGTTTTGCCTGAGCCAGTAAAATCTCTATGTAGGACTCTAAAGACTCATTAATACGCCGACAGTAGGTGATGATCACATCCAGCACCCACAAGCCGTCAGCGGTACTAGATGGACATAACGGCTACCCGGGTATTGAGCGATCAGAAGATTAGCAAGTAAGCCCGCTCCAACTCCTGCAAAAGCCAGACGGTAACACTTGTCGTACAGTCCGATCTCCTCGTCTGATATGTCGCATATCAAGTCTAGGGGTGGTAAACGTCAGACCCCAATAACCGATAAGTCATGCCGATATAAGGCTCATAACAGGTCGAGAAACTAATGGAAACACTTACCAGTAAATCTCTAAATCAGCCCTGGCCAGGGACTTCCCTGTTATGGCCAATCGAGCAAAGCGCAACATCAACTCCCAATACCGGGAGAGACGAAACCCCTCCTATCGCTCATTGCCTCCATGCGACTCGGGACTGTACCCAAAAACCACCATTTTGCACGCCCTCTTGGACGTGGTAAGGTGGAAATCAAAGCACAGTGGGAATCACACAAGACTCTATGACGATCTCGGGTCTACAGACTAACCTGTACTAGTGTCACCAGAGAACTGCCATCTGACGTGAGGTATAATACCATCTGGGAGTTCTTAATGAGTCCGTCCAGTGTACCCAGTCTCCACTGAGCACCCATATACCATCTCTGATGTCAAACACCAATGGATATGGGATCATCCATCGCCCATCTCATGGGTCGAGAAGCGTATACGCTAGTCTACTCTGGTATATCGATGCCCTGTCTCGATACACCCACGACTAGGAACATTGAAGGATGAACTTATGGACTACCATAGCCCCACTAGTATGATCTGCATCATAGTCATCGTAGTCAAGTACACATCCTAAGGGCTTTACAAACATGTAACCATAAGACAGTATCAAGAGACAAGTATACATGTTAATATAAAGAGCAACCCGATATCATACTATCATGTCGAGCAAGAAAGTCCTCTCTATATATGTCCAAGCATCCAATATAATATACATCATATGTACAATACTGGCCTCTAGGGCATACATACAACTAACAATCTCCCACTTACACTAGGGCCAGCTGCTGTAGTATCGCATCCCGAAGAGTCTCTCGAACTGTATCTGAGGAATGGCCTTCGTGAGTGGATCCGCTATGTTGTTCTTCGTGTCAACTCTCCTGACCCCTATCTCCCAGTGATCAACTATCTCCCGGATCAGGTGATACCGCCTCAAAATATGCCTGGATCGCTGATGGGACCCGGGTTTTTTGGCTAAAGCCACCACTCCATTGTTATCACAGTACAAAGGTATTGGATACATAATGGATGGAACCACTCCAAGTTCAGTTATGAACTTCTTGATCCAGACAGCCTCTTTGGCAGCATCGTTGGCAGCGATGTATTCAGCCTCCATCGTCGAGTCTGCCACGGTTTCCTGCTTGGAACTCTTACAGCATACCGCCCCTCCATTGAGGGTGAAGACAAATCCCGAGTGCGACTTAGAGTCGTCCTTATCACTCTAGAAGCTCGAATCGGTAAAGGACTCCACTTGGAGTTCTCCGTTACCATACACCAAGAGCATCTCTTTAGTCATTCTCAAGTACTTGAGAATGCTCTTCACAGCTGTCCAGTGACTATCTCCAGAATCTGCTTAATCCTTACTCACTACACTTAGTGAGTGTGCTACATTGGGTCTGGTACATAGCATCGCGTACATGATAGAGCCTACTACTAAAGCATAGGGTATCCCTTGCATGCGAGCTCTCTCCAAATCAATCTTGGGAGACATCTCTTTGGAGAGAGTGAGTCCTGAGATCGTGGGTAAAAACCCACGCTTGGATTCTTCCATACTAAACCTTTTTAGTATGGTGTCAATGTACCTGGATTGGGACAATCCCAGTATCCTTTTAGATCTATCTCTATAGATCTTAATCCCCAAGATGTAGGAGGCATCCCCTAGATCTTTCATTGAGAATCTTTGTGATAAGTAGAGTGTTCCCCACCGAAGGTCAGCGCACAGGACCGCGATGTCCTGACGCTGAGATTCGGGGCAGATGCTATTTGGTTTTATCCGTCCACCTCTCCGAAGATGCCAAATTGATTTATGGCACTGTGTATCGGAGGTTTATACGGATGCGGCCGATGTAGCAGACTTCGTCAGATTCCCCCTCAGGGTGAGGGGTTTTTGATTCTGGGGACGCTCTTCCCTGCAGGCGCAAGCCCCTGCAGTTAATTACGCTACCGCATCGCGGTAACAACTTTCTCCTTCTCCAGAATTTCACTTCGTGTCGTGGGTGTTTGTTTTGTTTGTGCTTGCCCGTGGATTGTATACGGAGACTGAGTAATGCCGTCGCCCGTAGGACGTGGATTAGTCCAAATCCGTATTTTCTTAGATTTGGGTTTGGTGTTTTTAGTTTAAGGATGCATTAGTCGCGTTGCGGCTAAGATCAACTTAAACGTTCGTTAAGGATACGTTAGTCCTGTTTGGGACTAAGATCAACTTAACGTGATAATCCATTTAATATCTGGCTATCGGGACTCGTCACCTCTCTAACGTCGTTGAAGGATTACAACGGCAAATGTCAGAGGAGTTCAGAGATGTACCCTTGAACCAAAGTCGATTTGGAGTTTTATAGTCCATTTAAATGTTTAAGGATACGTTAGCCATATTTAGGGCTAAGATCAACTTAAACGGGACCGTTTAGATCCGGCAAAAGAGCATTTGGGAGCTCTATTGTTCCAGTTTAGGGACGTAGTGGTCCCTGTTCCAGTTTAGGGACGTGGTGGTCCACTATTAGTTTAAGGACGTTTCGGTCCAATATTAGTTTAGGGACGTTTCGGTCCAACATTAGTTTAGGGACGTTTTGGTCCACGAGTTTAAGGACCCCGCAGTCCAATATCCATGTATGGTTGTTGGGACCCGTCGCCTCTCTGACGTCGTTGAAGGATTACAATGACAGTCGTCAGAGGAGTTCGGAGATGTACCCTCGAACCGGATATAAATTGATTTAAGAGAGAGCTGTGCTCAGTCAATTTTATTTAAGGACTTACGGCCAAAATTGGGCTAAGTCCAGTGGAAAATGTTCAACACCTTTATTTATTTCCGGTCTATTAGACCTGTGCTAGGGCTTTGCCCACACTTAAATAATGCATTGCATTACTTCAGGCCATTTATGCCCATTTTGACTGGGCTCTGCCCTTTTTATTATGATGCAGATCATTTGTTTTGGTCCACTGGACCCTTCAATTGGGCTCTGCATAGCATTTTATTTATTAGGCCTGTTAAGCCTTTTAATTGGGCCTGGCCCTTCAGGAAATGAAATGCATTGCATTTGTCAGGCGCTTTGCGCCAATCACTGAGCGCAAGCGCTTGTGGTGAGGACACGTGTTATGCTCTGGCGAGCGCAAACGCAACAGCGCAACGCGCTGCACTAGTGCGCTGCGCTGTTGCGCTGCTGACACGTGGCGCGCTCTGGTGAGTTGCGCCAACAAAGGAGCGCAACAGCGTAATTTTTCAAGTGCAAAGCACTGTTTTATATTCTGGTTGATTTTAAATCAAAGAAAACAAGTTTTCTTTTGTTTTCAAAGAACCAATGGTTCATAAGAAAGTGCAAAGCACTACTTTTTATTTAAGATTATTGATCTTGTTCTTAGATCAATAGTCTGTCCATAAGAGAATTTTCTCTTTTTCCTAAAGGTTTTTACCTTCTGTTGTTCTTGAGAAGTTCTCAAGAGTTCTCTTCTCTTTTTTTTTAGAAAGATGTTGATGCCTTTGAATTGAGGCCTAGGGTCCTTTTTATAGTGCCCATAAATTAGTTAAATTTGTTAAAAAGATCTTTCTCTGAGTGATTTGGGGAGTTTTCCCTACCGTTGGATCTTTGATCCAAAGGCCTCTGTTTTACAGAAGAAAATCTTCTTGTTTTAACAAGAACAGAAAAGATTTATTCTGTTTTGCGCAACTTCCTTAGCGCGTGACACGTGTCGCGCAGCGCAGTGCTTGCCCGGCGCGGCGCTTGCGCAGCTGCGCGGACACGTGTCGCGCGGCGCGGCGCTTGCGCAACCGAACGTTGTTTCTTTTACTTTTAGTTTTTAAAAGAGCTCTGCTCTGATTGGACGCACCGCCTTGGGCGTTGCGCTGTCGTATCAAATTCTGACACGTGGCGCGTTGCGCGCAGCGCACGGGATTTGAAGCGTTGCTTCAAAATTTGAATTTTTTGAAATTTAAACAGAGCCTTGCTCTGATTGGGGAAACAAATGCCCCCCCACTGTTGCGCTCACGTGGCGCGCATGTGAGTGCAGCGGTGGCAAGATCTCAGCCTTTGGATCAACTGATAAGTTGAAGGGGCGCAGGCGCTTATAAATAAGACTCTTGGTCCTTAGAAAATTCTTACAACTTTCAAGAATTTTGATTCTCAGAGCCTTGCTCTTGCTTAAGAACTTTCAAAGCCTTGCTCTTGTTCTTTCCCTAAGAACTTCAAAGTTCAAAACTTAGAATCACTCTAGGTAATTTAAATTAAATTAAATTTAATTAACAGAGCCTTGCTCTTATAGATCTTTGATCTAAAGAAAAAATCCCTTTAGGGCTTCATCACCAGAGCCTTGCTCTAAAAAACTTACAGATCTACAGAGATCTTGTCCATGGGTTTTAACCCATGAACAGAGCTTTGCTCTTGGATCAAATGTAGATCTTTTTAGATCTGAAAAATGAAGATTTTATTTTTTAAAATAATTTTCCTAGATTTTTCAAGATTTCAAAATTTTAACTCTTTTAAGTGCTAAAAAAAAATTAAAAAATTGATGGATCTTTCCATCATTACCAAAGAGCTATGCTCTTTTGAGGAATCTTGTTCCCCTGAGACCAGAGTTTGACAAATGTCACTCTGTGACAGAGCTTTGCTCTAAAAGAGGAGATTTTCTCCTTGTCTCCAGGGGTTTCCCATCAATGAGGATATTCTCTTGGGGATCTTTTCATGAACTGACAGTCTCATCTAATGATGGGATTGTCTTATTAAATGATGCACCGTCATCCAGAATTTGTGGGTCCCCCTTTGGTCCCCTACCCACTGCATCACAGTGTGGAGTAAGATTTTAAAATGCCAAGTGTTAGAACACTAACTGTTATTTTTGTTTTTCCACAGGAAACATGTCTGACGACTTGTCTTTCCCCTTTGTTCGCTCGGAAGGAGGGTTCCCTCATTCGCCAGTGGACCAGGTGGCGTTCTCTCTTATTAAAGATCATGACCCCGAGTGCAAAAAACTCCACCTGTGGGGAAGGTGGTACAGCCAGATCATCCAGGGTCGCCGCAGTTTCAGTTTTGCCACGCCGTCTGAACCCATTACTCCAATCCCCTATGCGGACGAACCCCCGGCGAAGTATGCCGTGGAGGTTAAAAATTGGAATTCGAATGACCTCCTCCAACCCGCAATTGGTGCTATTCCCATACAGCCGCCGCCGGCAATAGATATTTTAGGAAGGCGAATCTGTCAGGGTGAAGCACGCCCTTGGGGACAGGCCTATAATATTGGATTGGTGCCGCGACCGCCCGCCGTATACTTGCAGTGGGCCCGATACATCTTATCGGCGAAAAGGACTCATCTAATGAAGATTGGATTGTATTCGGCCATCTACGTCTCGCTCTTCGAGTATCCCTCTCCTCCAACGTGGTGGATCAAGGCCTTCATCGAACAATGGAATATCCCCACCCACACTTTCTTGATGGCGGATAGGGAGGTCTCAATTTCTTTGGAGGAGTTTGCCGAGCTCTCGGGTTTACCGATGAGGGGGGAGAATTACGAGGAGTTGCTACCTCCTGATGAATGCGTTTTTGTCACCAAGCCGCTGGTGTTTGACCTGACTCCGGAAAACGCCGTTCAGCATCAGTATCCGGGCCTAGTGAAGATGTTGGAGATCTATGAAGGACTCCATCTGGAATCGGGCGACCGGGGCGTCAGTTTCGCAGATTTTATTGCCCGATTCATTCGCCCGGAGTTCCTATCAGAGCGGAGTGAGAAGTTCGCCCAGCTCGATGACCCTTTCGGTTTCGGCTTAGACCGCCGACCCGTATCGGAGGATGATCAAAGGGAATTTTATCTCCCCGGCGCTGCCATCGTCCCTTTCTCAGAAATCGCCGTCCCGGGGCATGGATGAGGAGACCTTTTTTATTGGGTTCTTGGGTTTGTGGCTATGCAGCTTTGCGCTCCCCATGCACCCGCGTCACATGTGGCCCTCCGTATTTTACCCAGTGCATCGGATGGTTGTTGGTTTACAGTTATCGGTAGGAATCACCGGGATGGCCTACCTTTATAAAGGACTTAGCGTAGCGGCGGACGCTAGTGAGCCTGGGGTGCAGCCCGCTAACTTCCCGACGCACTATTTCACCTCCTGGATGGAAATGCACGTGCAAGGGGTGTTCGGTGTCCATAAGATTCCTCCGTTCTTTGAGAAATGCAGACTCCCGAGAGTCATGCGGTTGGTCGGCGCTTCAATTGTGGTTGCACCCCCACGGGAGTCTAGGGGACTGCTCCTTCGTCCACATCTGGTCGGAGCGAAGATTTCCTTTGTGGATAAGGTTATAACCATAGGCTCAGAGACTACTAAGTCAGTAGTGCCACTGCGCGATGATTTCAAGGACGGGGCTTCCGTATTGAAGGCTCGGGAAATCCTCCACCTCTACTCCATTCGGCCGGGCTATCTAGTGTTTAGGCAGAATGAGACCGCACTTTTCATGAGGTACAACCCGCACCGGTTTGCTCAGCAATCGAGCTACAACCAAGGGATCCCGATGGAAGCTTTCTTGGAAAAGCCTGTGGTCAGCCGAGAGGGGATGAAGAATGCAATGCACCATTTCACACGGCTTAACACGGGTTCCTATTTCTTCATTAGTGAACCCAGCTGTGTCCCTAAGATGCTTAACACGTACGTGGCTTGGTATGCGCATGCGATGGGCCCAATTATCTTAACGGAGAAGCGTATACTGGTTGACCGTAGGGGTGCGCCTCCTGGCGGTGATCGCAAGGCCCCCTTGCAACCAAGGATCCCGGTCATTCCTCCGTTAAAAGCTGCCGGAGTCGACCGACCACGCGTGTTGAGCCCCCCGCGTGGATTGCCACTGTCTGCTACGGTGAATGCACCACAGGCGCCCCGTGTTCCCACGAAGATGGTTAATGTAATATCGCCAGAGTCCGGCGCAGGAGAGGATATCGGGACCCGCCGCCCCAAGGTGACTGCCAAGCGCAAATCAATTCCAGGTGCATCTAGAGCTGGCGGGCAAAAGAAGAAGAAGTCGATCCTTTCTCTCGACGCGATCCTCAATTTAGAGCCTGAGGCCCCTCTTACCAAAGGAATAAGTGAATATGGCAGCAATAAGGGCTTCTTGGTAGACCCTGCAGACACCAATTTGGCGGCCGCTATTGCAGCTTCTGAGCGATCAGCAAGGCTCGAAGCGATGTTAAGCAAACTCGCGGAGTCAGGTGATCATTAGCCGCTTTCCTCATCATTTCATCGCATTTTTTTTATCATTATTCTTGACTAATACTTTTCTCATTTTCAACAGGTGTCTCTACTGAAGAAGCTATTGCTGCCTCTTTGAAAACTTTCCAAGAGGAGGAGGAGAAACGTGCTCTAGCAGGCGTTGGTGCGTCCCGCCTCCTTTTCTTTTATAAGAAAAAAATTGTTATCTCTTCTGATGGTCAACCTAACCTTCTTCTTTTGTTTCTTTGTAGGAGCTATATCAGTTGATGCGGGGATCCTCCCCAAGCCTGTTACTGAAGTCCTGGTCTCGTCGGGGTTGCTGCAAGAGCCTCGACTTGACAAAACAACAAGGGATGCCTTGGAAAACCTGGAGGCATCCCTACTCACGGACGAAGACGCCTCAATGAGAGAGGCTCTGGTGAGGTCCGTCTCAACGGCCCAGGAGGAGAGAAAGCGGCTGAGGCGCGAGGCGAAGGCGTGCCGGACTGCTTTGGCTATGGGAGCGGGCCCAAGCACCGTCCCTCGGGCAGATACTCCTTCCGGAGAGGCCCCTGTCGCCCTATCCACTGCTCGCCGACAAGTGGCGCGCGCCGTTCGAAGCGCAAATGATAAGTCCACTTCAGGTAACATTTCTTTCAGAATTTTTATTGTGAGAGTTATAATGCCGACGGTTCTTATATCTATTATTTTGCAGGGCCCACTCCGACCGAGGGTGAGGCGGAGACCATTGAACCCAGGGGAACAGAGGAGGCGGTGCCTGCCGAACTCGAGCCGACAGTGGGCAACATCGTTGAGGCCATGGAGCCTGATGCGGAGGTTGAGGGGCCTATAGCCGAGAAGGTCGTTGATGCCGAGCCTGAAGTGGTGGCAGATAAAACGATCATTACAACTGAGTCCGGGGTGATGGCGGACGAGGCACTTGAGGTTGGCGACCTCGTGGTGACGGTAGATGAGCCGATGGAGACAGCGGAGCCCAAGGAAGTAGCAGGTGAGATGGGTACGACTCTTGGGGAAGAGTCAGCCGCTTCCTTCCAAGAGTCCGGCAACGCTCCAATCATTGCCATCCCCGTCTACGATCTTCTGCCGTCTCCTGGTCGCGTGAGCACGACGACGGTCCCTATCGAGTCGGGTGATGAGGTTACGGGTGGTGGCCTCATGTCGATGGAGGAGGGAATTGCCTCCGTTTCGGCTGGCAGCTCGTCGGGTAAACTTCCAGTTACCATCATTCCCTTTTTTTTATATATATATCTTGCGATCTTTTCTAACAAGTCTGTCTTTTTTTTAACGCAGGCGCGGCCAGTGCCGATGCTCCATTGCTCGAAGGAGCACCGTCAACTACTGCTTTGGCGGTGGTCATCTCCCAGCCTTCCCTTATGCCATCGCGGATGTTGGAAGGTATGGATTTATGACTCATGAGTTGATCTTTTAAACGTGTAGCTTATGTACTAACATTTTACCACTGTGTCCTTTCAGGAGTGCTCTTTGATCATCTATACCAAGTGTTGCTCCCACACTTCTCCTTCCCATCCAAATTCGCTTCTCCTTCTAGTGGTGCCGGTGAGTATATTTTCATTTCGATGTCTTTCTTTTCCCCCTTTTTTTATAGGATTATTTCTAACTTTTCCTCTTCTTTATTGTAGTGCCACAAATCGAAGGAGGGGGTGCAATGCCTGCCACGCCACCGGCCCTTCCGGCCTTACCTTCCGTTGCAGCTGGTATAATAAATCTCCCCCTTTTTTATGACCCTTCAACATCTCTTGAACCATCGTCTAACCATGTTTTGTTTTGCAGCTATCGTTCCGGCTTCGGTCCCTCTTGAGTCTCGTGTCCTTTCACCGGCAGGCCCTTTCTTGAAACGTCCATCTTCAAAGGGTGCCGTGATGAGTTTGGGTATGCTGAGCGGGTATATCGAAGAGCTTAACGCGGACGCTCTCCCTTCTGCCGCAGATTTCGCTGTGGAAGTTAACCCAATGTTGGCGGCGCTCGTAAACTTTCACAACGAAGGCGTCGTCGAATCTTGGGTTAACCACTGCAGGGAGGTCGAGGCCTGCCTACATCGGCTGGAGTCGACGCGTCCTTCTCCTGAAGTTTTGGCCATAAGCACCCAACGGACAGCTTGGCTCGAGCAAAGCACTTTTTATTTCCGCCATTTGGAGCTAGAAGCAGCTTTACGGTTGAAGGAACGTCAGGAATCTTCAAGCGCAACTGCTCGCCTACGCGCTGAAGTTAGGGCGAATGCTGCTGAGGTGAAAGTCGTCTTTGAAGGCCTTCTGGAGCGTATTTCTAATGGGCTGGCACTGAAGCGGAAGCTTGATGCCGCCGAGCATGATGCCCGAGGCCGTGAAGCAGCTCAGCAGGTCGTTGAGGAACAGCTTGCATCCTTCATGCAGCAGCGGGCCCAGGTGGAGGCGGAGGTGGCTGCGGTTGTTACTCGGGAGGAAGCGCTGAAGGAAGTGCGAGAACAGCTTATGAATTTATTAAAGACACTTCCTCCTCAGTAGCTATCCATCCTTGTATCGTTTGTGCTTGTAGATAAAAGAATGTATATATATATATATATTTATATATATTTTTATTCT
Source organism: Agapanthus africanus (assembly GCA_030015575.1). Classification (NCBI taxonomy): domain Eukaryota; kingdom Viridiplantae; phylum Streptophyta; class Magnoliopsida; order Asparagales; family Amaryllidaceae; genus Agapanthus; species Agapanthus africanus. The sequence continues at coordinate 318,440,433 of JASDDO010000019.1, forward strand.
TTGACATAATGTATCCTGTATCCAATCAAGTTTATGAATAAAAGATACATCTTTTTTTGTAATGTGTCATTTTCTCCGTCTTTTCTTTCTTTCATTATCAGCATGCCACCTTAGTAACCATGGTTGACGGATGATCAGAACGAGTATCCTGACTTTCTTAAGAAATAGCGATGGCTTAGGCCGCAGGTTCAGATCTGCTGTCTAAGACTTTTCAACTCTATAAGCCGTGAGGGTCTCATAGAGACTTTTCTCCCTACGGATCGAGAGGATCTCGTAGGTGGGTTTTCTCCTTAGGAATCGTGAGTATTCCTAAGTATGGTTTTCTCTTATGAGTCGTAAGGATCCTATAAGAGAATTTTTCCCTCTTACGAGTCGAGAGGACCCACAAGCGGTTGTTTCCCTCCTCGTCGAAATTCGACTTTGGAGAGTGAGACCCGTGAATAGTATGCAAGAGACCATTTTGGATTGACTTGCAGGGTCCCATTGTTCAAGAAGCAAGTTTTTTAGTCCCTGCTGCCTGAGGCTTCATTTGCATGTTGAGACGAATCGGGAATTTCCCGCGGAGACACTAGTTTCTCTGCGAGCCGACGCGAATCAAGAGGCTCTCGTCAAGGAGTGTTTGTATCCGTGAGTCGAGGAGTTTGCTAGGGATTATTTGTTTCCCAAGCGCCAAGGATTATTTGTTTCCTTTAGGGTTTGAAACGAGTCGAGAATTTCCCACGGAGGCACTGGTGGCTCTGCGAGTCGACGCGAATCAGGAGGCTCTCGTCAAGGAGTGTTTGTATCCGTGAGTCGAGGAGTTTGCTAGGGATTATTTGTTTTCCAAGCGCCAAGGATTATTTGTTTCCTTGGGGTTTGAAACGAGTCGAGAATTTCACACGGAGGCACTGGTGGCTCTGCGAGTCGACGCGAATCAGGAGGCTCTCGTCAAGGAGTGTTTGTATCCGTGAGTCGAGGAGTTTGTTAGGGATTATTTGTTTCCCAAGCGCCAAGGATTATTTGTTTCCTTGGGGTTTGAAACGAGTCGAGGATTTCCCACGGAGGCACTGGTGGCTCTGCGAGTCGACGCGGATCAGGAGGCTCTCGTCAAGGAGTGTTTGTATCCGTGAGTCGAGGAGTTTGCTAGGGATTATTTGTTTCCCAAGCGCCAAGGATTATTTGTTTCCTTGGGGTTTGAAACGAGTCGAAGATTTCCCATGGAGGCACTGGTGGCTCTGCGAGTCGACACGGATCAGGAGGATCTCGTCAAGGAGTGTTTGTATCCGTGAGTCGAGGAGTTTGCTGAAGACACTGGTTTCTTCAGAGTTGGACTGAACCGTCGAGATTTGGCTTCGTCTTCTGGCGGAGCCTGTTGGGAAAGTATGGTTCCCTCTTTGTTTACGCCCTTGGATTGTATACAGGGATCGATGTGATCTTAACTGTAGGGCCAAAGTTTTATCATCATTTTTTTTGTTTTATCTTCGCGACGCTCTATCATTTCAGCTTTTATATCGCGAAGGTCGCGATTGCCCAATCATTTCGGCTATTTTTCGCGGTGCCCAATCATTTCGGCTATTTATTTTATTTTTACTCGCTGCTTTTTATTGCGAGTTGCCCAATCATTTCGGCTATTTATTTTATTTTTACTCGCTGCTTTTTATTGCGAGTTGCCCAATCATTTCGGCTATTTTGCATGCATACATTTTTACTCGCTGCTTTTTATTGCGAGTTGCCCAATCATTTCGGCTATTTATTTTATTTTTACTCGCTGCTTTTTATTGCGAGTTGCCCAATCATTTTGGCTATTTTTCATGCATACATTTTTACTCCCTGCTTTTTATTGCAAGTTGCCCAATCATTTTGGCTATTTTGTATGCATGTGCGGCCTACTGGCTTTCCGCCGTAAACCGATTTCAGCATCAACACCGCTACAACTGGGATATTACCAGGAGAGAATCATCATCTGCCTCTGTCGATGTCGAACAAAGGTGGCTTAGCGACCAGGGTTAGGGTCCTGTCGGCTAAGGCTTTTGACTTCATGAGCCGTAAGGGTTTCACGAAGTTATTTCTCCCTACAAGTCGTGAGGATCTTGTAGGTGTATTTTCTCCTTAGGACTCGTGAGGATTCCTAAGTGTTCGTTTCCTCTGTAAGTCGTAAGGATCCTACAGAAGGGTTTTCTCCTCGTAAATCGAGAGGATTTACAAGGGTTGTTTACCATGCGAACATATCCCCAGTCACGGATGAGACTTGGTTAGGGAAATGTTTATTCGCGCCCGTGGATTGTATACAAGGGTCAGTATTGAGCCACTTGTAGGGCAATATTGGAAGTTTGTGGGGGGGTTTGCTTAAGCACAGGTTTAGGTCTCTGTGACTTAAGACTTTCAAATCTTATGAGCCGTGAGGGTCCCATAAGAGAGTTCTCCTCACGAGTTGTGAGGATCTCGCGAGTGTATTTTCTCCCTAGGAATCGTGGGGATCCCTAAGTGTGTTGCTCCCTTGTGAGTCGTAAGGATCTCACGCAGGTGGTCTCTCCTTACAAGGTCGAGAGGACCCTGTAAGTGTCCTTTAACGAGGTTGCGCCCTTTCAGGTTTTCACAAACACTCGCCGGTAGTCCTGCTGTTTTTACTCACGGAGCCCTTTCGGGTTTTCATCCGTGCCCATTTTGCTTATGGACATACCGTTTTTTTTAATTCTTTTTATTTTCTTTTTCTCTTTTTTTTTACGAGGTCGCGCCCTTTCGGGTTTTCACGAACATTCGCCGGTAGCCCTGCTGTTTTTACTCACGGAGCCCTTTCGGGTTTTCATCCGTGCCTATTTTGCTTATGGACATACCTTTTTTATTTATTATATTTTTTCTTTATTTATTATTTTTTTATTCATCTCGTCAGCCTAAGGATGCTGCGGTATTAGTTTAAAGATGTTTCGGTCTGCTATTAGTTTAAGGACATTTCGGTCCGACGTTTGAGAAGGCTGGCTACTGCTGATGGAGTTTGAACTTAGGAAGATAGTGAGCGGACATAGTCGTCGTCATCTACCATTGACCTAGGCTGTGGCTCATTAAGCATAGTATTTCTTTAGGAAGCGACCGTTTATCGGCCTGAAAGGCCTTTCACCGTGCATGTCCATGAGTAGATAGGCCCCACCTTGGTAGACCTTATCTATAATGTATGGGCCTTCATAGTTTGGCTCGAATTTTCCCCGCTTGGCGCGATTGGGGATCATAGTCCTTTTGACCACTAACACAAGTTCGCCTTGGCGAAATGTCCTCGGCCGGATCAATCTCTCATATGAGCGCGTCATCTTTGCTTTATAAGCTTCCAGATTTTGCTGTGCTATGAGCCGGGTTTCATCAAGGGCGTCAAGCTCCTCAAGCCGAAGCTGAGCATTTTCTTCGTCCGTTAGCTCGTAGTGGACTGCCACTCGTAGAGAGGGTAACTCTATCTCGAGGGGGAGTACTGCTTCTGTACCGAATACCAACGCATATGGCGTTGTGTTAGTGGCTGTCTTGAACGTGGTTCGATATGCCCAGAGAGCCTCTTGCATCCTTTCGTGCCAGTCCTTCTTATTTCGTGACACTGTTTTCTTCATGATCTTTGTCAAGGTCTTGTTGAAGGCCTCGGCTAGACTGTTAGCTCGCGGATTATAAACCGAGGAATATCTCCAGTCTATATTATGCTGTTGCGTAAAGCGACTGATCTTGTGGCTTCTGTAAGCTGGCCCGTTATCGGAGATGATCCGTCGCGGAGTTCCAAACCGATATATGACGTGCGTCTTGAAGAAGTGGAGGATATTTTCCGTCTTCACTTCTCATAACGGTATCGCTTCTGCCCATTTAGAGAAGTAGTCAGTCGTTGCTAGGATGAAACGATGTCCTCTAGACGATGCTGGTTCGATGGGGCCGACTATATCAGTCCCCCACATTTCGAATGGCCAGCTAGCCACCGTTGGATGTAGTGGATTTGGATGCTGGTGGATGAAGTCCCCATGGATTTGGCATGAGTGGCATTGCTTCGCATATTTGAGGCAGTCCTGAATCATCGTGGGCCAGTAGTAGCCCATCCGTTTTATCTTCAACTTCATTTTTGGGCCCGCTTGGTGAGAACCGCAGAGTCCGTCGTGAACTTCCTGAACGACTCTTTTTGCTTCGTCAGGTCCTAAGCATCTCAACCACAGAGAATCAAACGATCTCTTGTACAGAGTGTCGTTGACGAAGGCGAAAGATAGAGCCCGCTTCATGAGCTGATGTCTTGTGGACGCTTCTTCAGGCATTCGGTGGGACTTGAAGTAATCTATTAATATTTCTCTCCAATCCTCGGTATTTTCCCAATCTTTTACTTGCAGGGTTGTCTGCTCGTTCGCTTCTTTTTCTTCGGATGGTTTCGGAGATATTTCTGCCGGGGCAAGCACTCGACGGCTTTGTACCACGATTCTAACGTCATCGAGGTTCTCGTCAGCCAGTTCTTTGGCAATTTTAGCCAACGTGTCTGCTTTGCTGTTCTCCGCACGCGGTATGTTCTCCAAAGTATAAGAGGGGATTTGGGCCAACAATTGTTGCACCTTTTTACCGTATTTCACCAATTCTGGTTTGCACGTTTGGTAGTCGCCGTTTACTTGACTAACGACCAGTTGAGAATCCCCGTATATGAGGAGGTTTTTAATTCCCATGTCAATGGCGATCTCAAGGCCCGCTATCAAAGCTTCGTATTCAGCTTCATTGTTTGTCCTAGGCTCTGTTAAGGAGAAAGCGAAGCGCATTATCCATTCTTGTGGAGTTACAAAGATGAGTCCTACCCCCGATTTGATTATAGGGGTACTTTTTTTGCGCTTCTTTACGGAAGATGCTCCATCGAAATAGAGCTCCCATCGGGTATCACCACCGTCGATCGCATCAAACGCATGTTCGTCTGGAAGATCGCAATTTAGAGGAGAATCGGCGGGTATGGGATGCTCAGCGAGGAAGTCGGCGATGGCCTGGCCTTTCACTGCCTTGAGAGGTTGATACGTGATCGAAAACTCCATCAAGAGTAGGGCCCATTTAGTGAGTCGTCCCGTCAATATGGCCTTTGACATCAAGTATTTAAGGGGGTCCACCTTTGAAATGAGACGGACCTCATGCGCCAACGCGTAGTTCCTGAGCTTTGTTATCGCGAAGATTAACGCCAGGCAGTGTTTTTCGATGGGGGAGTAGTTTCTTTCTGCCCCCAGTAGAACTCGACTTAAGTAGTAGAGTGCTCTTTCTTTCCCTTGATCGTTCTCTTATGCCCATAATGCGCCTAAAGAACCTTCGAGGGCGGCTGTATAAAGAATGAGAGGCTTTCCCTTAACCGGAGCAGCCAACACTGGAGGGTTTTGCAGGTACTGTTTGATCTCGTCTAGTGCGCTTTGGCACTTTTGATCCCAGACGAACGGGGTTCCCTTCTTCATCAGGTGGCTGTAAGGACGGCACTTGCCTGAAAGATTGGCTATAAATCGCCGTATGTATGCGAGTTTCCCTTGGAGAGATCGCAACTGTTTAAGGGTTCTTGGCGGAGGCATTTCCATGATCGCTTTGATCTTTGACGGATCTATTTCAATATCTCGATGTCGAACAATGAATCCCAGGAATTTGCCTGAGGAAACTCCAAATGCACACTTAAGCGGGTTCATCTTCAAGTTGTATTGCCGAAGGCGTTGAAATACGGTCTTCAGATGCTCGAGATGTTCCTCATATGATTTGCTTTTAATAACGAGGTTGTCAATATAGAATTCAACGATTTCGTGTATAAGGTCATCGAAGATCTTCATCATGGCCCTTTGGTAGGTGGCACCGGCGTTCTTTAACTCGAATGGCATCACCTTGTAACAAAATATTCCCAGAGGAGTCCTGAAGGCGGTATGCTTCTGGTCTTCGGGATGCATCTTTATTTGATTATACCCTGATGAGCCGTCCATGAAGGAGAAAACCTCATGAGTGGACGTATTGTCTATCATCAGTTCGGTGACTGGCACTGGGAAATCGTCCTTCGGACAAGCTTTATTAAGATCCCGGAAGTCTACGCATATACGCACTGTCCCGTTTTTCTTCATCACCGGGACGATGTTGGCGATCCATTCAGGGTATTGAACCTCCTGGATGAAGCCAGAGTCGATCAGCTTCTTGACCTCGGCATTGATGCTCATCTCAAGCTCGAGTCGCATTCTTCTCGGCGCCTATTTGACTGGCTTGATGTTCGGGGATATCGCCAATTTGTGTACAGCAATTTCTGGATCTAGTCCCGGCATTTCGGAATAGTTCCACACGAAGCAATCTCTATGCTGCAGAAGCACATCCTTTAACGCAGCTACCCTTTCTTCAGATAGTAATTCGCTGATGAATGTCGGTCGTGGATCGTTTTCCGTCCCCAACTCAATCTTCTTGAGGTTATCTGCAGTGGTATGGATTCCATCTTCCAGCTCTTTTGGCGCTGGTGGGAATTCTGAGATTATCTCGTCGCTGCTGTTTTCGAAGCACCAAGGGAGCTCCTCTATGTCCTCGAGCTCTTCTTTTAATATTGTAATCATGTGACAGGTGCGAATTCGCTTCCAATCCCAATGTGGAACCGGTTCTCCTTTCGTGGCCTTGGGCTCGTGCTTCTGTGGCGGTGCTACCCTCCAGTTGTCGGATAGAGCGAACTTGCCAAGCTGATACTGATCTTCGACCCAATTCTTAAAGGTGAAGCAATCTTCAAGAGGATCCCTATTACTCGATGGTAAGAGCAATAGTCCGGGTGTGAGACTTCGCCCGCTTGTTCAGGGTTTTTAGACTCCGGCAATGTAAGCATCTGGTATTTTATAGCTCGGTCAAGTATCTTCTTCGTCTTGTCCCGAGGAAAAGAGTATGCTCGACCCATCTTCTTTACAAGGGACAGATCTGGACCGTTCGATTCCCGACTGTGTGGCTTCTTAGTCCCGCTTTGTTGCCGTCGAGCGCCCTTTTCGCTTTTCGACTTGTTTCTGCTTCTGCGCCGAGCCTTGTTTATAACAGGTTGACAGGGAGCAGCCTTTTCATCTTTCACGGCCTGTTGGAGAAGGCGTTGCGTCCTAGGTTTCTCGTAGATGACCATTTCGCGGTTATGATCGTCTCGGACTTTTTGACCAGCTTTCTTTATAAGTTTGTCCATTTTCTCCTCGAAAGACGGACTGGGCTCCTTTGCATCTGGAACTTTCACTGGCTTAGGATTAGCGTCCTCCCATTGAGCATCCGTCGCTTCATCAAGGTCATACACGACGTAGCAGCCGGGTAGTAACTCTCGTTTCTTTGACCTGATGTATCCAAGCCCAATTGTTTCCATTTTCCCATTAGGCAGTTTGCGTTGAGTCCCGGGAACGTTCCAGACTTTGTCATAGAACTTGGCTTTCCGAACGGTCTGCTTGAAGGATATCCCCTGGCGTTTCAGCAGCTTCTTCAAACCCTCTGTATAATATCTGGGAAGACGGATAGGCTGAAGCCTATCGAGCGTGGGATCCGCGCTATGCCAGGTTTCTTTTTCCACCTTGGTTTCTTCAGAGCGGTAGAACAAAATTGCTTTCTCGCTTTCTCGCCTGGGAGGGATGTAGAATGTTTGTAGCTTTTCTACATTGTAAATATTAAGTGCATCCAGTTCTTTATGGTGTTTAAGCGGCACCATGGCGACTTGTAGACTTTGTTCTTCGTCAGCGGACGTTCGTATGGAAGGTCGAGCAGAGAATACAGCATGGACTTCATCTTCCGAGTCGCTGCCAAAGATCAACGTAGGAGCTGATGGTCCCGGCTTGTTGTGTTGGGGCGGACCCGAATAAACCATCTCCTCTTCCTCCTCAGTATCACTGTAGAAGACAGGGATGGTGGCGTTAGTTTTATTCTCCGGCTTGTGACACTTATCCGTATCTTCGAAATCCGGTAAGAAGTATTTGGCATCTTCGTATTTGTGGACCTCATTCACAGAGAACGGGTTCAGTTATCCCATCACGGTGTACTCGAAACCATCCTTAAAATACTTCATACACTGATGTTATGTAGAAGGGATGATGTTGTACTCGTGTAACCATGGTCGGCCGAGCAAAGCGTTGTAGCATGTCTTGGCGTCTATGACGTGGAACTTAATGTCCGTGACGAGTAGCCCGAAGCGTAGCGTCAGTATCACAGATCCAAGAGTCTTTGACGATTGGGAGTTGAACCCGGAGATGGTGATCTTGTCCCGAGCAAGGTGCTGAACGTTCATGCAGATTTCTTTTAACACCCGCATGTTGAGGAGATCAACAGAGGATCCATTGTCGATCAGGATTTTGCCTATCTTAATATCGTGGCAGTATCCTGAGACATAGAGAGGGCGATTGTGTTCGCACGTCCCAAGGAGAAGGTCTTCATCGCCGAAAGTGACATCGGCCGCGTGCACTTCCTCCAACTCATCCTTCATCTTTTCCTCAGCCAGGCATGCTTGGAATTGTTCCGGATCCTGGAGTGCCTTAATCAACGAGTCTCTCGCCTCCTTTGATAACAAAAGGGCGTCAAGAATGCTGAGCTGTGAAGGTAGCTTCCTCAGATGCGCTAAGACGTTGTAATCCACCTTATTCTTCTTTGGTGGGTCTTTGGCAGCTAGCTCTTCCACCACTTGGTCATCTAAGACGATATCTTCAGTGGCCTTTTCTTTCCCTTTATCTTTTTTGTTCGAGGGTCCGAGGTTCTTTTCAGGCAGCGTCCGATTCCGCAGCCGAATATTTTCGCAGACCTTCGGTTCTTCTTCTTTTTCCGAAGTGGACTCTTTAAAGAGAGGGGCAAGTTTCAGCTCTTCATCAGAATCGCTCCCGAATGTAGGCACTTGTGGCCCGCCAGTGTTAACCATGCGACAATCGCCGGTAGCTTTTTCAAGCCCTTCGGTCGTATTTCTTTGTTCCCGACGAGTTTTGCGCTTTTCTCGCTTAAAGCGTTGTCGATGAGCAACGTATCCTTGCCACCATCTATCGAAAGCTTTGCACTCTTGAGTGGGGTGCGAGATTTTTTGATGATATAAGCAATAGGAAGGGTGCGTTTCTATTTCACCAGTAATTTTTTCTTCAGAGGATGGTAGCTTCATGCCCATTGATATGGCCTTAGCAAACCTTTTCTTTATCTTGAATTGACTTTTGTCGGTAGCGAAGGTGTTTTGCTCCAGAGGGATCGTCTCAGCTCTTTCATTGAGTCGTTGGCGCTTGGCCCTTTCAAATATAGCCATCTCGCGTTCTCGATCAGCTTTACTTTTTAGTCGAGCTTCGTTAAGGAACGCGTCAATCATTTCAACTGATAGCTCCGGAATTTTTGATTCGGTATCTGCCCCCAGCGTTTTAGTGCCAGGAGTCTCCTCATCGTTCGCGATCGAATGGGAGATCATATGACAGATCGCCACATATTCCTCGGGTTCATCCGATGAACTTTCTCCCTCATCTTCTTCTTGAAAGACGTGATTGAGGAACTCTTGGAGCGTAATGGGAGTCCATGCCTTTTGGTTGTATTCATCCAGCACGTCAATTTGCTTTTGTAAGTCTGTGCGCTTGTCGTTGGGCTTCACGGGCTTCTTCGATTTCTTCTTCTTCTTTGAAGACTTCGACGGCTGGTTATGAGTGTTTGGGCCACTTCCACCAATCTTTTGAGTCTGACGAGGTTTTAGCATTCCCTCCATAATTTGCGGCTCCAATGGGTTCTTCCATTTGATTGCTGGACATGTCTGAAAATCATTTAGCATCCTCTTCGTTTTAGCTGATAATACAACCTCCCAAGGAGCTTCTTCAACGACGGGGCATGTTGCCCCCGGCGTATTCGTCCCCTTAGAGGTGTGGGGCTGCGGGGGGTTCACCTTCCATTTGTCAGATAACGCGAACTTGCCCTGTCGGTACTGGTTTTCAAGCCAATTTTTGAAAATGTAGCAGTCTTCGATCGGATGGCCTAGTACTCGATGATAAGGACAGTAATTAGGCTCGTTGACGTCACTTGGTTGCAACGGACGTTTTGGATCCGGCAGATTTATGAGTCTGTTGCGCAACGCCAGCTCGAATAACCTCCTCGTTTTATCGCGGGGAAAGGAATAAGGACGTCCCATCCTATCCTCAAGGGGTACGTACGGGCGCATATTATTTTGACGAGCAACCGGCTTCGAGTTGCTCGGTTGTTGTTGAGCATTAGCGACGACAATCGCTTTTCCCTTCCCTTTATCACTTCGGGAGTCCAGCTTTGGAAGAGGAGGTTTATGGCCCATCTGATCCATCTGTGCTAGTTTGTCAATCAAGGCTTGGAAGGTAGTCGGCTTGAAAAATATCATAAACTGTGAGATGGTTGCTTGTGGATCGAGGGTTCCCACAAACATACCCACCGCGGGAGCTTCTTCAATGCGCTGCTCACACTTCGACCATAAGTTCCGCTATCGTATAGCGTACTGAACCCACGTCTCGCCAGGTTTTACCCTGGCGTTAATCAGTGCTGTCATCGGGGTACGTTCACTGGCGCTTGCAAAACGCTGAGTAAACAACAGCTCCATCTCCGCGAAGGTTTTAATAGAGTCGTTCGGGAGCTCAGAGTACCATTCGAACGCCGTATCTGATAAGCTTCCAACAAACTGGCGAAGCAACAGCTTGTCGTCACCGCCGGTGTTGCCGCAGAGTGCCCTGAACTGGGAAACATGCTGGTGAGGATTGCCCGTCCCTTTGTAGACATGGAACTTGGGAATTGTGTAACCGGGTGGGTACTTGATTTGATCATACCAACTTGGATATGGCCGCCCCGTTTTTACGACCTGACCGGCCGCTTCGGTCGCATGATGAACCCGTATTTGCTGGGCGATGTACTCATCCAAATCAGCTTTGGAGATTGTATCCTCCTTGGCCATCGACAGAGTTGGTGGAGGATTTGATGTTTCTCCCCTATCGTCTCCAAGGACGATCGGGGGCTCTTCAGCCGGAGGATCTTGTTGTATCATCATCCCTATCATGTCTTGGAAGAGAAGGCCCATACGCTGTATGTTGGCTGCTTGTTCAGCAGCCTCTTTGTCCTTCTTCTTCAATATCCGACGAAGGAATTCGACGTCGGTTTCTTCCAATTGGCGTTCATCTAAGGACGTTTCAAGGTTTTCTTTTGGCCCTGTAAGTGCGGCCATAGCGTTCATCATTTCTTGGAGCTTCTGCTGCTGCTCCTGAGCCTTGGTCACCGACCTCGTGTGCGGTCTATGACCTGTTGATATGCGGCTATCCTCCTTTCCCGATGCTGTAACACCCGAGCCCAATACTACTATTTTCTGTTATTGGTTGAGTATTAGATATTACTCATTTCATTTATCTTGCTTGTTTGGGTCTTACTGTAAAATTTTATCTGACTAAGTCATTTTTGCATATAACAAATTTTAGCACCTAAAATAAAATTAAAAATATCTATCTTGGCCTACTCGTCACTCCTAGCTGCGTGGTAGCGTCCGTGCGTCGAGTTCTCGTCCCGTTCGGTGAAACGGGTGAGTTTGGACGACTACGCGCGCGTACAGGTGTCCGACTTGGGGGTATGCTGTTTAATCATAAAACATTTCATTTTAAAATTTGGAACCCGCTTAAAATCCTATTATTTGAATTTCGAATTTTTGGACCCAACCCGGGCGCGATTTGGAAATGTTTCATTTAGCGCCAAAATCCCAAATTAATAAAATATTTAAAACCTTATATTACGTTTATAATATAAATGTAACTGTTATTTATAATCTATTAAATCTTTTTTAATATTCCCTAAATTTTTCCTCAGCCAATCACGGGGCTCTTAACCCCCGTGGGCCCCCTCCAATCTCTCCCTCTCTCTCTATCTCTCATATCTCTCCCTCTCTCTCTCTACCTTTCTATATATCTTTCTCTCTCTAACTCTCTTTCTCTCTCTCCCTAACATAAATTTCCCCCTTCATTTCCTTCTTCACGTAACCCACGCGAGAAAACCCATCGCAAACCTTAGCCGCCGCCACCGTCGCCACCGCAGCTCCGACGCCGGCGCCAGCGCCACCGTTGCCCTCGCCTCCGCCTCCTCATTCCAAACTCGACACCTCCTCCTTCTCCCCGTGTGCACGTCACCATCGCAGCAACCCCGGACAACCCCCGTTCCTTCTCTGTTTGGCCGGAGACATCGTCGGCGACCTTCGTCGTCGTCACCCGCGCCACCTTCGGCACCTCCTCTTCACTTGCGCGCACCAGCCCCGACCACCTCCTCTCCCTCTCCATTTTCTTTCCCTTGTCCAAACCCGCAGCCCTAGCCGTCGCCTGCGACCTCCTCGCCGGCGCCCCACCGCCGTCGACCCCATCGCTGGCATGCCCTCTGCAACCCCTGTAAGCCTTCTCCTCCTTTTCCTCCTTCCTTTTTCTCTGGTTCCTTTGTCTTCTTGTTTGCACAACTTGATGTTTCACTGTTCGCTTTTTCGCCGGAATCCGGCGATGCCGGTGACGTGTCCCGATGTTCCAGCGAGGTACCCTAATCCGCGTGGTCCCATTGTTCGTTGTTTGGGTTCAATCCGTGAACCGTGCGTCCGTCGCGAGTTTCCCCGCCGACGTTACGTTCCGTTTTTCCAGTTCGCGACCCGTCGAGGCAAGTATCACTTGCTACATGCTATACTATACAATTATATATGTTTGACTCATTAAACCTGCAAAACTTAACTCGGTATAGTTATTTTCTCATTTGGTTGCAATATGACATATATCATTTTACAGTTAACATAGAAATTACAATTTGCCACTTTTAACCTAAGAACCAAGTTTACCTGATAATCACATTTTACCGTTTAATAGATTGTAGCACTTTCCCATGTAGTTCTATTACATTCGGATATTCGTATTCAAAGGCTTGATATAACTGTATTGCATCGTCATTTAAACTGTTGCACCGCTAAGGGTGCTCAAAAACTGTTAATATAATAAAACGGCTGCACTATATTAATGCACTATTGTGATTTAATGAACTGCTTATTGTTGTTTAATTTATTGCTTATTTCCTGCTGTTAATCCCCTGTTCGATTATATATCTGTTGTGAGCACACCCACGATATTGTTACACCTTGACTTGACTTGTTACGCATGATATTTATTGATACACCTGACATGGTATTGTACCGTTTACTATTGACTTGACCTGATGTACCATGACCTGACCTGTTACCTGATCTCGTGCCTAATGCCAACAAACCTGACATGTTGTCCTCATGGACCATTCCTGTTGTCTATCCAGACAAACTTGCTGTTACCTGATCCTGTGTTGGCATTAGTTCTTGATTACTGAACACCTGACTCGACATACATAACTTGGGGGTATGGGGAAATCAAAAGTGTAAACTAAAGTGTAACTTAAAAGGGTATTACTTGATCCGTGGTCCCGGAGGGTAACGGGACATAGTCATTCGTGACTCTTACATTTTCCTGATCCGTGGTCCCGGGGGGTAACGGGTCAGAACCACTATTGGTTCACATATTCCTGATCCGTGGTCCCGGGGGGTAACGGGACATATCCTTTGAGTTACATGGAGGATTACTCAATTGATTTCAAAGACTTTAGACTAGAAAACCTGATAGAACAGTTTAGTTACCCACTGCACACTACCTTGCACTGCTTGTTTCATACTATTGCTTTATTCATGTTTATTTCTGCATTGCCTATTACCCTGTTCACATTATATTACTTGTTGACATGACGCGCTGACGTCTGGGTTTTGCATGGCCCAGATTCTGTACCACTGTCGCAGTCCGAGCAGGAGTACTTCAGCCAGCAGGCTGAGCTGTGAGTTCAGTAGTAGTTAGTTTATTTTCCTGCATTTATTTCCTGATGTGAGCCCGCATTACGGGACATACTTTTCAGTTATTTGTATTGGATCATTTGCTTCCGCATTTATTTATTATTGACTCCTGTTATTCTGGATTATGGACATGTTTTAGATAATTTTATCTTGTTCTTGATATCTCTACAGCCGTAATGTGACTGTGGATGCATACTTCCTACCCATAGGTAGCATGGTTGGCTATGTCACGTGCCCAATCTAGCGTACTCTGGGAAGCGGGGCGTGACATGGTTCTTTTGGTATCAGAGCCATAGGTTAGTTGGGTTGATTCTTTTGTAGTTGGGTATTGTACCCAATACACGAATCAGAATACCCGTGTTTAGGAAACATGTCCTGCCACTTTGCAATTTACCATTCTTGAATCACATTCTTCCTGATTATATCTTTTACGACGTGCAAACTTACTTTGCATGTCGACTCGAAAACCTGATTTCTTGTTATCCCTAGGACTTAGGCGACTTGGGTAGAGTTAAGTAATTGTGGCTATGATACCGCGGCATAGTTACAATGCGGTACTCTATTTAAGTATCTTTGAGTTCTAGCCTTGATCTATATTCAGAATCTATCATTATGCTAATGTTGGGTGTTTTGAGTTCAGGATTATGGCAGGTAAGAATTTGAAGACGTACCAGAGGCGTGTGGACGAAGTCGCCATGCTTGGAGTGATAAGAGGAATGCTGGAAAATCAAAAGAGACAGACCGAGCTGATCCAGCAGCAGGCATACTCATTCCAGGAAGGTTTGCAGATCGTTCAGCAGTCTGTAATCAGCTTTGGAGCTAAACCAGTTGATCGAGTTGGGACCGTGGCAGATTTCAGACGTTTGGGTCCGTCTACATTTACTGGCTTGGAGGAGCCGTTGCCAGCCGAGCAGTGGCTAGTTGACACGGAGAATTTGCTGATTACGGCACAGATTCCAGATGAGAAAAGAGTTGATGTGGTACGCATTCAGTTAGTGGACTACACCCGAGAATGGTGGCTGGTGGAGGAGACCCGCTTGCCCAAGTCGATCAGGTGGGCGGACTTTTCTAAGAGTTTCCTGGAGAAGTCCTTCCCGCGGACTGCACGGGAAGAAACGAAAGAGATGTTGTCTTGGGAATGGATTTTCTTGGCACTTTCCACGCTCACGTTGACTGTAGAGCAAGGAAAGTAATTTTCTAGATTCCCGGACATCCTGAGTTTACCTTCACTGGAGGAAGCAGTTCTGTCGGGCCAGTCGAGTTGAGGGCTAGGCCGACAAATGATATTCTTGCAGCAATGGAAGTTGATGGTGGTGAAGAGCCGGCGGTTGTTCGCGATTTTATGGACGTGTTTGAAGATATATCGGGTTTACCGCCGAAGCGAGACGTGGAATTCGCAATTGATCTTATTCCTGGTGCAGCGCCAGTATCCAAAGCGTATTATCCAATGGCACCAATAGAGTTGGAAGAAGTTAAGAAACAGGTTGCTGAATTGCTTGAGAAGGGTTGGATTCGAAGCAGTAACTCGTCTTGGGGAGCTCCGGTTCTTCTAGTAAAGAAGAAGGATGGCACAAGAAGAATGTGCATCGACTATCGAGAATTAAATCGGGTGACTATTAAGAACAAGTACCCGACCCCTCGCATTGGAGAACTTTTTGAGCAGCTTAGTGGCGTGAGGGTATCCTCGAAGCTGGATTTGCGATCCGGATATCATCAGGTTCGAGTGAAAGCAGAAGATATTTGCAAGACGGCGTTCCGAACTCGGTATGGACATTACGAGTACTTAGTGATGCCCTTCGGAGTAACGAATGCGCCGGCAGTATTCATGGACTTGATGAACCGAATCTTCTCACCGTTCTTGGACCAGTTCATTGTGGTATTCATTGACGATATTCTGGTTTACTCGAGGAGTTTTGAGGAGCATGCTGAGTATTTAAAGATCGCACTGCAGACGTTGAGACAGGAGAAATTGTATCCGAAGATGAGTAAGTGCGAGTTTTGGCTGGAGGAAGTGAAGTTTTGGGGCATGTTGTGTCGGGCGATGGAATCGCCGTCGATCCAGAAAAAGATTGCAGCAGTTCGAGATTGGCCTATTCCAAAGAATGTTGCTGAGATAAGAAGTTTCCTTGAATTAGCTGGATATTACAGGAGATTTGTGGAGAACTTTGCTCGTCTGGCAGAGCCGTTGACCAAGCTTACGCGCAAGGAGGTACCTTTTGTATGGACGGATAAGTGTGCGTTAGCTTTCGAGACGTTGAAGCAGAAGTTGATAACCGCCCCTATTCTGACCGTGCCAGACAATTCCGGAGGATTGGTGTTTCACAGCGACGCATCTGGGAAAGGATTGGGATGTGTTTTGATGCAGCACGGGAAAGTTGTAGCGTACGCATCGAGACAATTAAAGACCCATGAGAAGAATTATCCCACTCATGACTTGGAGCTTGCGGCTGTGATCTTCGCTTTGAAGATTTGGAGACACTACCTTTTGGGCGAGAGAGTCGAAGTTTTTACAGATCACAAGAGTTTGAAGTATGTGTTCACTCAGAAGGAGTTGAACATGAGGCAGCGTAGATGGTTGGAGCTGATGGCCGACTACGACCTTGATCTTAAGTACCATCCGGGAAAAGTTAACGTCGTGCCGGATGCGCTTAGTCGGTTACCAGCGATTCAGGTGTTAACTACGCAGAGGGAGATCATTGCAGATTTTCGAAGATTTGACTTGGAGGTTGTGCTACCACAATCTACGGGACACTTGATGCAGTTGCAAGTACAGTCGTCCTTGGTTGAGAAGATTAAAGCGGCACAATCGCAGGATTCTAGACTGCAGAAGTTTCGAGAGCAGGTTGAGGCTGGACTACGAACAGATTTACTGGTTCACGAAGATGGTTCGTTGAAGTATGGTAGCCGTTTGTGTGTGCCAAAGGGGGATGTTCGTGAAGAGCTTATGAAGGAGGCACACAGTTCAGCTTATTCTATACATCCAGGTGGCACAAAGATGTACCGAGATATTCGACCGCATTTCTGGTGGGAAGGCATGAAACGGGAGATTGCTCGCTTCGTGGCTAAGTGCTTGGTGTGTCAGCAAGTTAAGGCTGAACATCAAAAGGTTGCTGGTTTATTGCAACCACTTCCGATTCCTCAGTGGAAGTGGGAACATATAACCATGGATTTCGTGACGGCTTTACCGCGGAGTCCAAAAGGCAACAATGCAGTATGGGTAATTGTTGACCGATTGACCAAGGCAGCTCACTTTATTCCTTTTCGGGTTGGTCAATCAACAGAGACTTTGGCAGAACGGTACATGCAGGAGATTGTAAGATTGCATGGCGTACCGGTGAGCATCGTGTCCGATCGAGACACTCGGTTCTTATCACACTTCTAGAGGAGTTTACAGGAAAATTTGGGACTCGATTGAAGTTTAGCACAGCTTATCATCCTCAAACTGATGGTCAGTCGGAAAGAACAATCCAAACTCTTGAAGACATGTTGAGAGCATGCATGTTGGACTTCAAGGGATCTTGGGAGGATCATCTACTTTTGGTGGAGTTGTCTTACAACAACAGTTTTCAGGCAACTATTCAGATGGCTCCGTTTGAAGCTTTGTATGGTCGTAAGTGCCGTTCATCTGTTTGTTGGGATGATGTTGGTGAACGAAGATTATTGGGACCAGATTTGGTGGCACAGACCGTTGAGAAGGTTGACACAATCAGAAAGCATATGAAGGCAGCTCAGGACCGACAGAAGAGTTGGGCTGACACGTCAAGAAGACCTCTAGAGTTCGCCGTGGGTGATTTGGTATTCTTGAAGATATCACCGACTAGAGGGGTGATTCATTTTGGGAGTCGAGGAAAGCTTAGTCCTCGATTCGTTGGACCCTTCAAGATATTGGAGCGCGTTGGAGAGGTAGCGTACCGTTTGGCGTTACCGCATTCCTTGGTGGGTGTGCACGATGTGTTTCATGTATCTCAACTACGAAGGTATGTTCGAGATGAAACACACGTCTTGGATCATTCGGAGTTAACAGTACGGGAAGACCTGACTTTTGAGGAGCGACCGGTTGAAATCATGGATCGAAGGGAAAAGGTTCTTAAGAACAAGGTTATTCCCCTTGTGCTCATTTCTTGGGGTAATCGATCGCATGGAGAGTCTACTTGGGAGCGAGAAGATGAAATCCGGCAGAAGTTTCCTCACCTTTTCCTGTAGTTTTCAATCTTGTATTCTTGGAATTTCGAGGACGAAATTCTTTTTGTAGGTGGGTATAATGTAACACCCGAGCCCAATACTACTATTTTCTGTTATTGGTTGAGCATTAGATATTACTCATTTCATTTATCTTGCTTGTTTGGGTCTTACTGTAAAATTTTATCTGACTAAGTCATTTTTGCATATAACAAATTTTAGCACCTAAAATAAAATTAAAAATATCTATCTTGGCCTACTCGTCACCCCTAGCCGCGTGGTAGCGTCCGTGCGTCGAGTTCTCGTCCCGTTCGGTGAAACGGGCGAGTTTGGACGACTACGCGCGCGTACAGGTGTCCGACTTGGGGGTATGCTGTTTAATCATAAAACATTTCATTTTAAAATTTGGAACCCGCTTAAAATCCTATTATTTGAATTTCGAATTTTTGGACCCAACCCGGGCGCGATTTGGAAATGTTTCATTTAGCGCCAAAATCCCAAATTAATAAAATATTCAAAACCTTATATTACGTTTATAATATAAATGTAACTGTTATTTATAATCTATTAAATCTTTTTTAATATTCCCTAAATTTTTCCTCAGCCAATCACGGGGCTCTTAACCCCCGTGGGCCCCCTCCAATCTCTCCCTCTCTCTCTATCTCTCATATCTCTCCCTCTCTCTCTCTACCTTTCTATATATCTTTCTCTCTCTAACTCTCTTTCTCTCTCTCCCTAACATAAATTTCCCCCTTCATTTCCTTCTTCACGTAACCCACGCGAGAAAACCCATCGCAAACCCTAGCCGCCGCCACCGTCGCCACTGCAGCTCCGACGCCGGCACCAGCGCCACCGTTGCCCTCGCCTCCGCCTCCTCATTCTAACCTCGACACCTCTTCCTTCTCCCCGTGTGCACGTCACCACCGCAGCAACCCCGGACAACCCCCGTGCCTTCTCTGTTTGGCCGGAGACATCGTCGGCGACCTTCGTCGTCGTCACCCGCGCCACCTTCGGCACCTCCTCTTCACCTGCGCGCACCAGCCCTAACCACCTCCTCTCCCTCTCCATTTTCTTTCCCTTGTCCAAACCCGCAGCCCTAGCCGTCGCCTGCGACCTCCTCGCAGGCGCCCCACCGCCGTCAACCCCATCGCTGGCACGCCCTCTGCAACCCCTGTAAGCCTTCTCCTCCTTTTCCTCCTTCCTTTTTCTCTGGTTCCTTTGTCTTCTTGTTTGCACAACTTGATGTTTCACTGTTTGCTTTTTTGCCGGAATCCGGCGATGCCGGTGACGTGTCCCGACGTTCCAGTGAGGTACCCCGATCCGCGTGGTCCCATTGTTCGTTGTTTGGGTTCAATCCGTGAACCGTGCGTCTGTCGCGAGTTTCCCCGCCGACGTTACGTTCCGTTTTTCCGGTTCGCGACCCGTCGAGGCAAGTATCACTTGCTACATGCTATACTATACAATTATATATGTTTGACTCATTAAACCTGCAAAACTTAACTCGGTATAGTTATTTTCTCATTTGGTTGCAATATGACATATATCATTTTACAGTTAACATAGAAATTACAATTTGCCACTTTTAACCTAAGAACCAAGTTTACCTGTTAATCATATTTTACCGTTTAATAGATTGTAGCACTTTCCCATGTAGTTCTATTACATTCGGATATTCGTATTCAAAGGCTTGATATAACTGTATTGCATCGTCATTTAAACTGTTGCACCGCTATGGGTGCTCAAAAACTGTTAATATAATAAAACGGCTGCACTATATTAATGCACTATTGTGATTTAATGAACTGCTTATTGTTGTTTAATTTATTGCTTATTTCCTGCTGTTAATCCCCTGTTCGATTATATATCTGTTGTGAGCATACCCACGATATTGTTACACCTTGACTTGACTTGTTACGCATGATATTTATTGATACACCTGACATGGTATTATACCGTTTACTATTGACTTGACCTGATGTACCATGACCTGACCTGTTACCTGATCTCGTGCCTAATGCCAACAAACCTGACATGTTGTCCTCATGGACCATTCCTGTTGTCTATCCAGACAAACCTGCTGTTACCTGATCCTGTGTTGGCATTAGTTCTTGATTACTGAACACCTGACTCGACATACATAACTTGGGGGTATGGGGAAATCAAAAGTGTAAACTAAAGTGTAACTTAAAAGGGTATTACTTGATCCGTGGTCCCGTGGGGTAACGGGACAGAGTCATTCGTGACTCTTACATTTTCCTGATCCGTGGTCCCGGGGGGTAACGGGACAGAACCACTATTGGTTCACATATTCCTGATCCGTGGTCCCGGAGGATAACGGGACATATCCTTTGAGTTACATGGAGGATTACTCAATTGATTTCAAAGACTTTAGACTAGAAAACCTGATAGAACAGTTTAGTTACCCACTGCACACTACCTTGCACTGCTTGTTTCATACTATTGCTTTATTCATGTTTATTTCTGCATTGCCTATTACCCTGTTCATATTATATTACTTGTTGACATGACGCGCTGACGTCTGGGTTTTGCATGGCCCAGATTCTGTACCACTGTCGCAGTCCGAGCAGGAGTACTTCAGCCAGCAGGCTGAGCTGTGAGTTCAGTAGTAGTTAGTTTATTTTCCTGCATTTATTTCCTGATGTGAGCCCGCATTACGGGACATACTTTTCAGTTATTTGTATTGGATCATTTGCTTCCGTATTTATTTATTATTGACTCCTGTTATTCTGGATTATGGACATGTTTTAGATAATTTTATCTTGTTCTTGATATCTCTACAGCCGTAATGTGACTGTGGATGGATACTTCCTACCCACAGGTAGCATGGTTGGCTATGTCACGTGCCCAATCTAGCGTACTCTGGGAAGCGGGGCGTGACAGATGCCACATAAACTGTATGAACTATCATGCCCCCGGACTTAGGGCGTTTAGGCTCACCACCTTTGGCATTTGCCGCGGGCGCGGGGGTTTTCTCCGGCCTTCTTCTTTTGTGGGCCGTTGAAGATGAAGGGGCCGTTGCAGTGGGCATCTTGGTGATCGTTGTCCTCTGCTGTTTAATAGGACGGTCCTTTTCTTTTTGCACCTTCATCTTCTTTCGTTGACGGGAGTGATCCATGTCGATCACGGAGTCTTGAACCCTCCTCTAAACTTTATAAATTATTGAGGACAGCCGTTGATGGGGCCGTTCTTGCTTTGTTTCTGGGACTCTCTCCGCAGGCGGAGGAGATCTTTTCAGTGTAGCGGTTGGAGAATTCTTCCGTACCCTCCTCAGCAGTTCAAAGCTGTTCCCAGTTGGAATAGCAGCGTTGACTTCCATCACTGGAGCCGGTGGAGTTAGCCCTGAGGGGGAGTTGCCCCCTGCCTTCCTTACTCGTTGCCAGTAGCGACGTCGAGCACGACGAGCCTTTGGAATTGGCTCGGAGATTGAAACATCTTCTTTTTGCCCCCTGTTTGAATGAGGCGTCGCTGGTGTTAACCTCTTAAAGACTGAGGTTGTCTTTTGAGGGGTGATATTCAACCTGTCGAAGACGGATCCTCGAGCAGGGGCAGGAGCAGGAATCGTCAGTCTTGAAAAGACTGACTCATTGACAGGGGAAGCTGCGTTGACGACTTCTGGAGCAGCAGTCATTGCCTTCCTTGGGATAGCCAATTTAGAGTTCTGATTTAGCCTGGCGAAAACAGAGGCTGTTGGTTTGGCAGTGGATGAGCCGTTGACAGGGGTCGTCGTAGCAGTAAGCCGGTCGAAGACCGACTTCTTGTTCACTTCCGGTGTAAGTATTGGCTCAGAGAAGCTTATAGGTGGGATCATGGTTCCGAAGAACAGGCCAGTGGTGGCCTGGGTCACCTGGTCTACAGGCAGAGTGAGGAAGGAAGCCGCTTGGGGCCCATATCCTACACCTCCCAGTGAGGTGGAGCGTCCGTTGCAGTGGCACTTCGAGCAGTTGGTCCAATTAGAGGCCATTGAATTTTGAGTTCTGCGCCAGGCAAAAGACCAAATCTTAGTAACTTGAAATCCGAAGGCAACCATTAACAAACCGCGACTGGTTCGCGAAGACGACACACGAAGTGTGGAGCGGAAAGAGGAAAAGGTCCCACCGGGCGTGCCAGAATCTGTTCCCCTCCGAAGGTCGGCGCACAGGACCGCGATGTCCTGACGCTGAGATTCGGGGCAGATGCTATTTGGTTTTATCCGTCCACCTCTCCGAAGATGCCAAATTGATTTATGGCACTGTGTATCGGAGGTTTATACGGATGCGGCCGATGTAGCAGACTTCGTCAGATTCCCCCTCAGGGTGAGGGGTTTTTGATTGTGGGGACGCTCTTCCCTACAGGCGCAAGCCCCTGCAGTTAATTACGCTACCGCATCGCGGTAACAACTTTCTCCTTCTCCAGAATTTCACTTCGTGTCATGGGTGTTTGTTTTGTTTGTGGTTGCCCGTGGATTGTATACGGAGACTGAGTAATGCCGTCGCCCGTAGGACGTGGATTAGTCCAAATCCGTATTTACTTAGATTTGGGTTTGGTGTTTTTAGTTTAAGGATGCATTAGTCGCGTTGCGGCTAAGATCAACTTAAACGTTCGTTAAGGATACGTTAGTCCTGTTTGGGACTAAGATCAACTTAACGTGATAATCCATTTAATATCTGGCTATCGGGACTCGTCACCTCTCTAACGTCGTTGAAGGATTATAACGGCAAATGTCAGAGGAGTTCAGAGATGTACCCTTGAACCAAAGTCGATTTGGAGTTTTATAGTCCATTTAAATGTTTAAGGATACGTTAGCCATATTTGGGGCTAAGATCAACTTAAACGGGACCGTTTAGATCCGGCAAAAGAGCATTTGGGAGCTCTATTGTTCCAGTTTAGGGACGTAGTGGTCCCTGTTCCAGTTTAGGGACGTGGTGGTCCACCATTAGTTTAGGGACGTTTCGGTCCAACATTAGTTTAGGGACGTTTCGGTCCAACATTAGTTTAGGGACGTTTCGGTCCACGAGTTTAAGGACCCCGCAGTCCAATATCCATGTGTGGTCGTTGGGACCCGTCGCCTCTCTGACGTCGTTGAAGGATTACAACGACAGTCGTCAGAGGAGTTCGGAGATGTACCCTCGAACCGGATATAAATTGATTTAAGAGAGAGCTGTGCTCAGTCAATTTTATTTAAGGACTTATGGCCAAAATTGGGCTAAGTCCAGTGGAAAATGTTCAACACCTTTATTTATTTCCGGTCTATTAGACCTATGCTAGGGCTTTGCCCACACTTAAATAATGCATTGCATTACTTCAGGCCATTTATGCCCATTTTGACTGGGCTCTGCCCTTTTTATTATGATGCAGATCATTTGTTTTGGTCCACTGGACCCTTCAATTGGGCTCTGCATAGCATTTTATTTATTAGGCCTGTTAAGCCTTTTAATTGGGCCTGGCCCTTCAGGAAATGAAATGCATTGCATTTGTCAGGCGCTTTGCGCCAATCACAGAGCGCAAGCGCTTGTGGTGAGGACACGTGTTATGCTCTAGCGAGCGCAAACGCAACAGCGCAGTGCGCTGCACTAGTGCGCTGCGCTGTTGCGCTGCTGACACGTGGCGCGCTCTGGTGAGTTGCGCCAACAAAGGAGCGCAACAGTGTAATTTTTCAAGTGCAAAGCACTGTTTTATATTCTGGTTGATTTTAAATCAAAGAAAACAAGTTTTCTTTTGTTTTCAAAGAACCAATGGTTCATAAGAAAGTGCAAAGCACTACTTTTTATTTAAGATTATTGATCTTGTTCTTAGATCAATAGTCTGTCCATAAGAGAATTTTCTCTTTTTCCTAAAGGTTTTTACCTTCTATTATTCTTGAGGAGTTCTCAAGAGTTCTCTTCTCTTTTTTTTAGAAAGATGTTGATGCCTTTGAATTGAGGCCTAGGGTCCTTTTTATAGTGCCCATAAATTAGTTAAATTTGTTAAAAAAATCTTTCTCTGAGTGATTTAGGGAGTTTTCCCCACCGTTGGATCTTTGATCCAAAGGCCTCTGTTTTACAGAAGAAAATCTTCTTGTTTTAACAAGAATAGAAAAGATTTATTCTGTTTTGCGCAACTTCCTTAGCGCGTGACACGTGTCGCGCAGCTCAGCGCTTGCGCAGCTGCGCTTGCGCAGCTGCGCGGACACGTGTCGCGCGGCGCAGCGCTTGCGCAGCTGCGCGGATACGTGTCGCGCTTGCGCAGCTGCACGGACACGTGTCGCGCGGCGCAGCTGCGCAACACGTGTCGCGCGGCGCAGCGCTTGTGCAACTGAACGTTGTTTCTTTTACTTTTAGTTTTTAAAAGAGCCCTGCTCTGATTGGACGCACCGCCTTGGGCGTTGCGCTGTCGTATCAAATTCTGACACGTGGCGCGTTGCGCGCAGCGCACGGGATTTGAAGCGTTGCTTCAAAATTTGAATTTTTTGAAATTTAAACAGATCCTTGCTCTGATTGGGGAAACATAGAGCTTGACCGATTGCAGTATAGGAATTTCATTTCCTATCAAGAGTATGTCGTCCACGTACAATACGAGGAAGACAACCTTACTCTCTGCCACCTTCTTCTATATACAAGGATCATCTACGTTTTTGACGAAATCAAACTCTTTGATAACGACATCAAAGCAGATGTTCCAACTCCACGATGCTTTTTTTAATCCATAAATGGATTTAAGCAGCTTGCACACCTTCCCGCTGCTCCTACTAGTTACGAAGCCCTCTGGCTGAGTCATATACACGCTCTCTTCTATATCACCATTTAGAAAGGCGGTCTTAACATTCATTTGCCAGATTTCGTAGTCATGATATGCAGCGATGACAAGCATGATCTGGATGGATTTAAGCATAGCCACTGGAGAAAAGGTTTCATTATAATCCACACCTGGTCGTTGATGAAAACCTTTTGCAATAAGTCTAGCTTTGAAAGTCTCCACTTTCCCATCTACACCAAGTTTTTTCTTGAAGATCCACTTGCTCCCAATGGGTTTTACCCCTTCAGGAGCGTCTTCCAAAGTCTATACTTTGTTGGTGTACATGGATTCCATCTCGGAACACATTGCATCCAGCCATTTCACTGAGTCGCCACTAGTGATGGCCTGCTTAAAGCTAGTTGGGTCATCATCCTCCAATATGCAATCCTCACTCCCACCATCCATGAGAAAACCGTAGTATCTCTCAGGTGGGTGAGGAACCCTACTAGGTCGGCAGAGAGGCTGAAGTTCCACTAAATCTTCAGTTTGAGTTTGTGTAGCCAGAATTTCTTCCAGTTCTACCTTGTTGCCACTAATTTCTTTTGCAAGAAATTTCTTTTCTAAAAAGGTAGCATGTCGAGAAACAAACACCTTTTGTTCCTCGCCAAGGTAGAAAAGATATCCATGTGAATGTTTGGGATATCCCACAAACTTGCATAAAACTGACCGTGCCTCGAGTTTGTCCGGATTTTGCCTTTTGACATAGGCCGGACAACCCCATATCTTAACTCGTTTAAGATATGGTCTCTTCCCACTCCATATCTCATATGGTGTGGTAGGTACAGATTTAGATGGAACTTGATTCAATAGGTATGCTGCTGTCTCCAGCGCATACCCCCAGGAGGAAATAGATAACTCAGCTGTGCTCATCATAGAGCGCACCATATCTAATAGGGTGCGGTTCCTCCGTTCCGATACACCGTTGTGCTGTGATGTATATGGAGGAGTCAGCTGAGAGAGAATCCCATTCTCTTTTAGGAAGTCCAGGAATTCATTGCTCAAGTATTCACCTCCTCGATCAGATCGAAAGATTTTAATACTTTTTCCGGTTTGGTTCTTAATTTCTTGTTTATATTCTTTAAATTTCTCAAAAGCTTCAGATTTGTGTTTCATCAGGAACACATATCCGAATCTAGAGAGATCGTCAGTGAATGTAATGAAGTACGAAGAACCATCCCTGACATGTGTAGACATGGGACCGCATACATCACTATGTATCAGCCCCAAGAGTTCAGTAACTCTTTCTCCGTGTCCCGTAAACAGAGTTTTAGTCATCTTGCCTTTGAGACATGATTGGCAAGTGTCATAAGATGAAAATTCGAAAGGATTCAAATATACATCCTTATGCAACTTATCTAGCCGTGTCGCATTGATATGACCAAGTCTACAATGCCACAAGAAGGATTCGTTCATTTCTGAATTGTTCCTCTTGTGTGTGTTTGTTATGCTCAGAACTGTTGATTGATTTAGAACATATATGCCATTGCATAACGTGCCTGATCCAGCCAACTTTTGGTTCAGAAAATGTTCATAACATTATCCTGTAATACAAAATTATATCTCTCTTTACTTAATAAAGAAACCGATATAATGTTGCATATCAGGTTCGACATGTAGTAGCATTCATTCAAAATCAATGTATTACCATTTGGTAATACAAGGTGATATTTCCCGACGGATTTAGCTGTAACAATTGCACCATTTCCAACCCTTATGTTTTTATCACCTTCTTTAAGTTCTCTACCTTTTCTAAGCCCATGTAACAAATTACATATATGGGATCCTGACCCGGTATCTAATACTCAGGACGTAGAGCAAATGGAGAAACGGTTTTCTGTAACGAACACACCCGAAGAAAATGCATCATCATGTACTTTCTTCATTCGGGTGGCTTAGGAATCCTGGTATTCCCCTTTATCCTGTTCAGTCTTATAACTTTTATAAGAAAGAAAGGAACCAACGTTCCCCAGCACAGTATAACATGCGGATTCGGTCAATACATCCATATTATTATCTTGATTAAGGCATGATATGGTCGCTACCTGGAGAGAGAGAGAAGAAAACACTTTAGCGTATGCTCTTACAAGATCAGATTGGTTATTATTTTATCTAATCAGGATGGCTCCTACTGTTTTTATCAAATCTTCCTTCAAACCCTAAAAGGAAAGACTAGCCGGGATTAATTACACCCTACAATTTTGCCAATCTTTCAGCCAGGCCAGTGTCGGTACTTTGAGGGAGGTTCCCCGTGCTTTCGCACGGACCTAATTAAAATAAACCTCGTTTTCCCAGAGGCATAACCCCGTTGACACCTTTCTAAACACCTACTTGATCGGCTAATTGTCCTGTGTAAAACTCTCCCAGGAGTAACTCTTACCCGCAGTGGGTATCGGGATCCAACTATCTCATAGAAGGTATGCAATCTCATTGCAAATTTCAACTCTTGAAATCCCCAATAATATTTTTCCCTTAACCCCTGTGACCTTGACAAAGGCCAACAAATCATAGTATGCTAGTCAAGTTCAACCTGTCATTTCTTGATTGAATTAAACCCACCCGCACGACCCTTGACAAAGGCCAACAAGGTCGTACGACTACCCTAAAGCAATCTGCATCATATGCATAAGCAGATAAGCACCATTTAGCTACCGCACACTACGCCTTGACAAAGGCCAACAAACGCAGCACGAATACTAAACAGTTCTTATCTGAAATGACGGAGGGCTACGACAGGTTTTTTAGAAAACCTATTGCGTAATGAACTTGATATCGTTGTAGAAACAAGTGAATTTTGAAAAGGAGTGTTTTTGAGGCTTTCATTAGTTTTGCTAAAGAGGTCATTCCCGGTGAAGGGATATCGGCTCTTTCCTCATCGAATAAAGTGCAGGGTATATCACATATACCACTATGCAAAACAAAACTCCAAAAGCAATTAAAAGACAAACCGAGTGTTGTAGCATCTTCCAGTTTTGCTAAAGAGGTCATTCCCGGTGAAGGGATCTCGGCTCTTTCCTCATCGAATAAGATGTGGGATATATCATATATATCACAATGCAAAGCAAAAAACTGTAGCTACCCTTTTTGAAAGTTTGATTCTACAACATCTTTTAGGTTTCTTTTCTTTCATTAATCATATTAATGAAGTCCCATCATTTAAGTCACCTAAACATCACAGATAAATATAACGCATGCTTATGCCATCCGCATTCGCCTTGATGTCCCGTCATGCACCGTTAGGTTAGATAACTAACGGCAGAGTGGGGCAGGGCTAGCGCGGGTGTAAAACATAAGTAATGTCTATATAATATATCATATATACTATATACAGTATCCATCTCAACATATCAAATAATCACATCACAGATATCGCAGCAGAAAAAACATATGAAATATTGGATATATTAAGAGGTCCGTGTTTTATTTTGAGCCCGTACAAAACACGGATTCCACGGTCGTGATGAATAGCAAACCCACATCCCTAGACCCCTACGAGAGCGGCAAGCAACCCTACCAATTCTAGAGTTAGGAGACCCGGAGTCGACTCCTCGAGTTGGTCTCCCACTAGACTCTAGAACCCGATTACTTGTGCTCTCCTCCTTGTGTCTATCCTAATACGGAAAAGTAAACAATATACAATGGTGACAACATCTTCAACCCGGAAGTGCCCTAATAAAAGAATATTACATACATTTAATTTTACATGAATGAAAATAAAAACTCTCATTTCACATAAAACCCCCCGGCTATTCAAAACACGACGATCCAATATAACATATATAGCAACATATAACATCACATGTCATCAACGTAAGTAAATATGCGTATCCCAATTTTCGTTAACATATAGCAACGAAACCGGCGATACACCACATATTACACTTACGGCCGTAGAAAAAACTAGACAATGTTAAACATTCCGATCGAATCAACAAACACCCATAATTACCCAAAAAGCTCAACACTTGAGCGTAGTTTAAAATTATTCAGCACATGCTACAGTACCAATGGACCAGCCGTAGAAGGGTCAACCAATGCTTCACATGTGGCACCGCTAAACCACTACAAACCCGAGGGTTCTATGGCGGTTCTGACGGTCATATAATCGAGTTAAGGTTTTGTTCTTCTAGAGGGTCCATCGCATAACTTGCATGATATTTGAGTGATTTTTAACTACGGAAAAAATCCAACACTTGGATAATTTTCGGGCAAGGGAAATAGTGGGTATTTGATATCCGTTCGAACTTTTTAACACCGTCTAAAGTAACCCGAAAATAGTTAGAATTATGACTACGAAACACTCCGAGTTGCTATTTCAGTAAGTTAATCATCACATGAAAAATTAGCAAAAACAAACAACACCTGAAACACCAAAACCCAGAGAGAAAAACATGAAAAAAATTTAGGACCAAAATTCCCCACTGGGGCCGGCCTCCTCGAAAAATATGCCCATGTGCTCGGTCCAAATCTGAGCACAGGGTTCCAAGTTTTTCCCATGTTCATCTTTTAGCTCAAGTATGATTCTGTACTTGTTTGAAAAATTTTTGGAGCTCATTTGAAAATCGACAGAAACATGGTTTTAGGGTTTCAAGTTTCGGAGTTCATTTCGGTTTCGTAATCTAACACAATCCGTCTAATTCTCTAGCTAGGCTCTGATACCACTGTAGGGTTCCCATCGACGGCAGTAAGGTTTCGGGAGGCAACGTCCATGACATTTTCAAAAATTTGCCGTTTCAAGGAACACTAAACTAGAATTGTTAACTAGAATATTATACGGAAACATAAAGTAAACTACTTTACATCTAAGTGTTTGCGGAATACAATCTTTGTAGACCGGTCCTTCGCTTCTAAAGCTCCGAGTTGCCGTCCCTTCGCTGCGATCCAAGTCCCGGACTCTTTCATGGATTCTTCAAGGTGAAAAGAACGATCTTGCTTGAAGTCTTCGAGGCCGAAGATGATCTACGTCGAGGGGATACTAACTCAAGCTACTACTTCACTAATGTAAGATTAGTGAAGCTAACACCCTATACTAAAGTGCTAATCTAGTAGAGGATGATGAAATAGGAAGTGGACTCACTTTAGAATTATTTTTCTCACAATACTTTCTCACTTTTATCAAACCCTAGAGAGCTCTTTTGGGTTGAGAAAGAAGATGAAGAAATGAGAAGAGAAAAATGATCAAATGAGAGAATAAACCATGGGTGAGTGTGTAACATATACTAACTCATGTAGAGACATAAACATGGCTAATTAAAATGGTTAGGTTAATAAATATCTAAAATAAAACAAAATTAGTGGACTTGGTCAAATGCACTCACAAGCTTCTACAAGCTTCATGCATTTGATTTAGTTTCCACTAATTTGGATTTATCTTAAATATTAAAACCCCACCATTATAATTGGTATGGTGTATGTCTCATACACCTATGTATTGTGTATTAACAACCATGACACACACAAATAAACAATGCACATCAATATATATCACCTATATATTGCATGTACACACAAGTAAGAAAAGAATGCTTAAGTGAGCCAATGTTAGTTAATGTAAATTAGTATATCAAATATACAATTATACACTAAATTATCAAATCAACACTTGATTTAATAATCCGGCTATATCTTATATAACCGACTAACACTAAATGTACCAACTTATCGAATCAACACTTGATTCGACAACCCGGCTATATCACATATAACCGACCGATACAAAAGTCGCGAGAATAGAATACGGTATCACATACACGCATTATTCTCGGTCCCTCACATATCACATATGTGCTCCTATTTCGTTTTGCCTGAGCCAGTAAAACCTCTATGTAGGACTCTAAAGACTCGTCAATACGCCGGCAGTAGGTGATGATCACATCAAGCACCCACAAGCCGTCAGCGGTACTAGATGGACGTAACGGCTACCCGAGTATTGAGCGATCATAAGATCAGCAAGCAAGCCCACTCTAACTCCTGCATAATCCTGACGCTAACACTTTTCGTACAGACCGGTCTCCTTGTCTGATATGTCGCATATCAAGTCTAGGGGTGGTAAACGTCAGACCCCAATAACCGATAAGTCATGACGATATGAGGCTCATAACGGGTCGAGAAACTAATGGTAACACTTAACAGTAAATCTCTAAATCAGCCCTGGCCAGGGACTTCCCTGTTATGGCCAATCGAGCACAGCGCAACATCAACTCCCAATACCGGGAGAGACGAAACCCCTCCTATCGCTCATTGCCACCATGAGACTCAGGACTGTACGCAAAAACCACCATTTTGCATGCCCTCTTGGACGTGGTAAGGTGAAAATCAAAGCACAGTGGGAATCACATAAGACTCTATGACGATCTCCGGTCTACAGACTAACCTGTACTAGTGTCACCAGAGAACTGCCATCTGACGTGAGGTATAATACCATCTGGGAGTTCTCAGCGAGTCCATCCAGTGTACCCAGTCTCCAATGAGTACCCGTATACCATCTCTGATGTCAAACACCAATGGATATGGGATCATCCATCGCCCATCTCATGAGTTGAGAAGTGTATACGCCAGTCTACTCTGGTATATCGATGCTCTGTCTCGATACACCCACGACTAGGAACATTGAAGGATGAACTTATGGACTACCATGGCCCCACTAGTATGATCTGCATCATAGTCCTGGTAGTCAAGTACACATCCTAAGGGCTTTACGAACATGTAACCATAAGACAGTATCAAGAGACAAGTATACATGTTAAGATAAAGAGCAACCAGATATCATACTATCATGTTGAGCAAGAAAGTCCTCTCTATATATATTCAAGCATCCAATATAATATACATCATATGTACAATACTGGCCTCTAGGGCATTCATACTGATACCGACGGATGAGATCCGAGCCTGACGATTTCAATAAGGTTTGGATTCGGAGATCCAGGCTGCACTGGCCACAGGAGATTTTCCGACTCATGGATCGGCTCTGAAAGCTGTCCGCCGTTATGAGGAAGTGGTAAAGGCGAGGGGCAGACTTCATTCTGCAGGAGTTAAGCGCCCTGTCAACCAGATGACAGGAGGAGCCTCGTCAAAGCCACCTTTTGTGCCAAGGTGACCCGGAGTCCCAAACAACAGGTCCATCCCAGCCTTTTGTACCTACTGCAAGAGAACTGGACATGTGATGAAAGACTGCCGGCGAGCCAACCATCTTTGCTTAGTCTGCGGCTCAGCTGCTCATGATATTGGGTCTTGTCCCCAAAGACAAAACCCAGTTGCTGCACCTAGGCCAGAAATCATTTACCTGCAGCTACCAGCCCTTCAAGCACCTGCTCCAAAACTTGCATTACCTGCTCCACCACCTAGAGGACCACAAGCTGCACCTCCTCCTCATCAGTTCCATCAAGTTCAAAGGGACGTTCCGAGGAATGCTCCTCAGGCCAGGAGGAATGTACCACGGCGCCAGGCTTTCACGATGACCGTGGAAGAAGCTGAGGCCACTGGCCAAGTTATCACTGGTATTCATTTCTTCTCAAACTTTTCTTTTAGTCTTGCTACTTATCTACATACTTTTACCTATACTTAAAACATATCCCATATACCTTAGGTACAATCTTAGTAGCCTCACTCCCTGCACTAGCACTCTTCGATACTGGAGCATCTCACTGCTTTATGTCGCAACGGTTCGTCCGAACTCATGCGATTCCAGACACACCGCTTGTATACAGATGGAATGTCGGTTCAGGAAATGACATTCTAAAGGCAACAATGGGATACAGCTTGTGTCCAGTAGTCGTCTGCAGCAAAGAACTTTATGCTGACTTCAAAGTACTGGACATACCGAACTTCGATGTGGTTATAGGTATGGATTGGCTCGGAACCTTTTATGCTACCATCGACCGTCGTCAAAGGAGGGTAGTATTCGAGATTCCAGACCATCCAACCTTCTATTTCAAAAGTGGAGACCGTACCCTGGAGCCAGGCACATACAAAGTGAAGCCAAGGGAAGCAGTGATTGCAGCAACTCAAGCAGAGGAAGAATCAAGGCCGGAAGTGGTTCGAGAGTTCGATGATGTGTTTCCTGACGATTTATCAGGTTTGCCTCCCGATCGAGCTCTTGAATTCAGCATTGATTTAGTACCAGGAGCACAACCGGTGATCAAAGCACCTTATCGATTAAGTCCGGAAAGTTTGAAGGAAGTCCGAACATAGTTGGACGATTATTGGCGAAAGGATGGATTCGTCCCAGCACTTCAAGTTGGGGATCACCAGTACTGCTTGTGAAGAAGAAGGAAGGTTCTTACAGAATGTGCATTGATTATAGAGCCTTGAACGAAGTCACGATAAAGAACAAGTATCCACTCCCGCGCATCGACAATTTATTCGATCAGCTAAGTGGATCTTGTGTTTTCTCTAAATTAGATCTTCGTTCAGATTATCATCAGGTGAAGGTTAAGGAAGCTGATATTCATAAAACGGCTTTCAGAACTCGCTATAGACATTACGAATTTCTAGTGATGCCATTTGGAGTGACCATCGCACCGGAAATATTCATGAACCTGATGAATCAAGTTTTCCAGGAGTACTTAGACAGGTTTGTTTTCATTTTCATCGACGACATCCTGGTGTATTCCATGAGTCGGAAAGAACATGCTGAGCACCTACGGATTATCCTGGAAACTCTACGACAACACCAATTATATGCCAAGTACAGCAATTGCGAGTTTTGGCTAAATCAAGTTGGATTTCTTGGACATATCGTATCAGGCGAAGGAATCTCTGTGGATCCAGCAAAATTTTCAGCAGTAAGCGAATGGCCGACACTAAAGTCAGTGAAGGACATTCAGAGATTCTTGGGTTTAGCTGGATATTACAGAAGGTTCATTGAAGGCTTTTCAAAGATAGCAACACCCCTGACCAAGCTCACACGTAAAGATGAAGAATTAGTGTGGTCAGAAGCATGGGAACAAGCTTTCGTGGAACTCTAATCAAGGTTGACATCGGCACCTATTCTTGTTATACCGGACCGGTCTGGAGGTTTCGAAGTGCATTGTGATGCATCCGGTAAGGGATTAGGATGTGTTCTACATCAGCACGGTAAGATTGTGGGTTATGCTTCAAGACAGCTGAAGACTCATGAGCGCAATTATCCGACGCATGATTTGGAGTTGGCAGCCGTCATCATTGCTCTCAAGATTTGGTGCCATTCTCTACTTGGCGAACAAGTGAACATATACATAGATTATAAGAGCCTGAAATATGTGTTTACTCAGAAGGAGTTGAATATGCGGCAGAGGCGATGGTTAGAACTCATGGCGGACTTTGACATCAACCTGCAATATCACCCAGGAAAGGTGAATGTGGTTCCAGATGCTCTTAGTCGCTAACCATTAGCAATGCATCTCACCGCTCAGTGGAAGCTTCAACAAGACTTGCATCAGATGGAGATTGAAGTAGTCATGTCAGGTAACATTTCAAGTTTGATGAATTTACAAGTTCAATCAACAATTGTCAATCAGATCAAAACAGCTCAAGCAAGTGATGCTAAGTTGCAAAAGATCAGAGAACAAGTGGAGAATGGACTCAGAACAGACTTCATCATCCATGAAGACAGATCTTTGAGATATGGCCGTAGATTATGTGTACCAAAAGGTCCTGTTCGGGAAGAGTTAATGAATGAAGCTCACAGCTCTCCCTACTCAGTACACCCTGGAGGTACAGATGTACAAAGATCTATGTCAGAATTACTGGTTGCATGGAATGAAGCGTGAAGTAGCTAGAAGCATCGCTAAATGCTTGGTGTGTCAGCAAGTAAAGGCTGAACATCACAGGACATCTGGACTACTTCAACCGTTACCAATCCCAGAATGGAAGTGGCAACACATCACAATAGATTTTGTGACTGCTCTTCCTTCCAGCACAAAGGGTAACACTGCGGTATGGGTCATTGCGGATCGACTCACAAAGTCGGCTCACATCATCCTATTTCGAGTTGGCCAATCAACTGAAACATTAGCAAAGAAGTACATGGAGGTAATAATCTACTTATGATTTAAACTCTTTAAATATGTACTATGTCTGATACCCATGAACTCATACAGGAAATTTTGAGACTTTATGGAGTACCGGTTTGCATTGTCTTCGATCGTGACACCAGGTTCAGATCATAATTTTGGCAGAGTCTGCAAGCAAGCTTGGGAACAAATTTGAATTTCAACACGGCTTATCATCCACAAACAGATGGTCAGTCTGAGCGAACTATTCAGATCTTGGAGATATGCTCAGAGCATATATGTTAGACTTCAAAAGATCGTAGGAAGATCACCTACATCTTGTGGAGTTTTCATACAATAACAACTACCAAGTAAGCATAGGAATGGCACCTTTTGCAGCACTATATGGAAGGAAGTGTCGATCACCATTAAGTTGGGACGACATCGGAGATAGGGAAATTCTTGGACCTGAGATGATAGTAGCAACTGTTGATGTGGTTCGTACTATCAGAGAAAAGATGCGCATAGCCCAAGATCGACAGAAGCACTGGGCTGATGCAAAGCGACGTCACTTGGATTTCCAGCCAGGAGATCACGTGTTCTTAAAGATATCTCCGAACCGCGGAGTGATCCGATTTGGAAGACGGGGTAAGCTAAGTCCAAGGTACATTGGACCGTTCGACATACTCGAACGAGTCGGTGAAGTGGCATACCGCTTAACACTTCCACCTTCATTGGAAGGAGTGCATAATGTGTTCCACATATCCTAACTCAGAAGGTATGTGAGTGACCCCGGCCATGTACTTGATCATTCCGAGCTCACTATACAGCCCGACTTATCTTGTGAGCAACAACCTGTAGAGATCCTGGATAGGAAAGTGAAGTCACTTGGGAACAAGGAAGTCAACTTGGTTCGAGTGATGTGGAGAAAAGACACTCCAGGAGAATCAACTTGGGAAAGAGAAGATGAGATACATGAAAGATATTCTCACCTCTTTGTAAACTGGTCCTCAAATAAAAGTTGTAAATTTCGAGCACGAAATTTTTGTAAGGAGGGTAGACTGTAACAACTCCAATTTTAGTGTACAAAAATTTGTTTAAAAGTTAATTTATACTTGGGGTATTTGAATTTCCTTTGAGTACTTTAAATATTTGTTTTGCTTTTTAATAGCAAGAAGGAGCTTGTAGCTCATTGGTAATACCTTGCACTGCTGAACCAACCCACCAGAGTTCAAATCCCATACCTTACATTATTTTTTAATATTGTTTTATTTTAATATTTTTAGAATTTCAAGAATCTACATGTGCTAAACCCGTAAAACCCCACTACACATGTTCAACTAAATAGCCCAGGGGGTATATGAAACGACGAGGAACCCAAAGCATCCATGACTCGGCCGGAATCGGCCGAATCAGCCGGCGACTCGGGCCGCCGACGGCCGGACTCGGCCGGACCGCCGAGTCATCAACAGAGAATTTGTGACTTTTGGTCTCCCCAATACACCTGCACACTTAATTTCCCTGGATCAGTAATAGAGCCCATTTAAAACCCTAATTACTCCATTTTAATACATTTTTAATACATTTTAATACAATTTTCAATTCACCCTTTCACCTTCCCTAAACCTTAGCCTTATCCTATAAATACAACCCCTAGACACACACCCTTCACTCCAAAATTCTGATCAAAACTCTTAAGAAAATCCCTAGAAGTTTAGTGTGCATTTGAAGTTAGCAAAAGGCGAAAGCTCCGGCGAAATTCCAACGACGACCCTAGGAGCTCCCGGCGACGAAATGACGCACCGGTGCCTCCTACCGTTCCCTTTTCCTCTATTCTAATCTCTACACCCATAAGTCCCACCTCCCTCTTCTATTCTCTAGTCTTAAAACTTCTTTTAATAAAACCCGACGGAATCGGAGTCAATCCGATTTCCGATTCGGTTCTTCCTAAAAATTCAACATTTTCTTAAATACAATCATACTAAACCATTACATGTTGACTATTAAACAATAACAAGTCATGTTGAATAAGTTCCATGTCATAAGGATTTCTATTTCAATTGTTATCGTACTTTTTTCACTAAAATACCATGTACTTTAATTCGGACATTTAAAACATCAAAACCTTGCTATACCTTTAAGTAGATCATAAGGTAATGACCTACCTCCTCACACACTCATATGCAATATAGCACAATACCTTTCGGGAACATAGAATACGGGAAAACGAATCTTTACATATTAATACCATTAACTATTAAAACCGTTTTCTACAAGATACGTATTTATTACAAATCTTTGCAAAGCGCCGCTACAACCCATTTTGGGGATCCCGACTGGGATGGTGCGGATTATCGCACATCCCTGGGCTTAGTAGTGCGAGATTCAGACCTCCGCAAGGAGCATTCGGTCTCGAAGATTTAAAATACGAATATCTTAAGAAAATGAGATTGCTAGAAATATAATATATATTAAAATTTATTTTTATATAAATATACATACATATATATATATATCATTAAAATATCTATTTTTATGGTAATATAAATATTCCAACTTTTTTCTAAAATCACAAGAATCACTTTACAATAAAATACCATGAATTCCATACAAGTTCAATATTACAATTAAATACCATGTATTATGAAAAAATAGGCTTTAATCACTAAAAATGTCACAAATATAAAATCTACCACTATGAAAACTCTAAAGACGATAAATAAATACTTGGGTGTTATTTGAAAATATATCAAGACAATTTTACATAAACCCCCTCAAGTTCTAGAAATTACCCTAAGGACCCTAGTAAATATAGGTTTAAGCGGGACCAGTCTCTTGAGCCTCAGGGAGCCGGAGATATGGGTGCTTGCCTATCTAAGGTAGACAACTTAACAATGGTGTTATCAATACGGTAATCGT
Organism: Agapanthus africanus; assembly: GCA_030015575.1. Lineage (NCBI taxonomy): Eukaryota > Viridiplantae > Streptophyta > Magnoliopsida > Asparagales > Amaryllidaceae > Agapanthus > Agapanthus africanus. Next base: position 318,478,029 of record JASDDO010000019.1, read on the forward strand.
CTTTGAAAAAGACACAAATCCTGCCGCCCATGTGCAGCGGTTACCGATAATATCAAAACAATCAGGACTTCAATTTTTTTTCTAATTGTTCTGACTCAGACTGAGTCTTATTAATAATCTGACTTGAATATGATTCAAGTACAATCTACAATCTACAATCCAACATGAATCCTCGAATACATATATTCAATCTATTTAATCTGTATTGACCGAACCGAACCATGGATATACTTCCATTTACATGACTTTCCAGTTACATCCATTTACTGATATCATGGTTTCGGAAAGTCATCCATCTATACAAGACAATACAAGTTACAATACAACACAAACAATACAAACAAGATATCGCGGGGTTTAAGGGGTAGATTGGTACGGAAGGTGTTAGAAGTGGCACGAGACTGCAAGATTTATTAGTTATATGTATGCCCTAGAGGCCATTACTGTACATGTGATGTATATTGTAGTGGATGCTTGGACATATATAGGGAGGGCTTTCTTGCTCGATGATTGATCGTCTTCGTGTCGTGTTTTGAAAAGTGTAAAAGATCACAACCAAAGAAATTTATACCGCAATCAATCAACGGTGTCGATGTAGCACGTTAATGAATACGGATCGTCCACTGAGATGCGTGAATTTATTTGATCTTGCCTTAGATGAGTCGAAATGAAAATATAAAAGAAAATGATTCAAGATTTGTGAGATTTCATTTCACGAAACAAAAAGAAAATAGATCTAGAATCAAGAATCAAGAAGATGTCCAAATCAATTTAGTTATCAAGATTTGTAGAATAGCTTGTAGGATTCGATCAAATTAGTAGTAGTGATGAATCTAGAGATGACTAATCTTATCTATTGATAATTTGTAGCTAGAACGATGGCGACGAATGAAGATTAGGGATCTATTGAAGAAACTAGGGTTTCTCCTTCTCTATCTCTTGTCTTTTCATTGATCGTCATTTGGATCTAGCCTTTAGCAAAGAGAATCATCAATCGTTTAATCCCTAGTTTGCAACGAAATTATCAAGAATGTGATCTCGCTCCAAATTAGGTCATTGATGATTTTTTCCCCTAAAGTTCACAAATCTCGTAAGACTTAAGATTAGTAAACGGATCTTATCATCATTAGATCTACCGATTCTCTCGAATCTTCCACAAGCGGAGGTTTCACTCACACATCATGAAAATTAAAGAATCAAGAATGAAGAATTTCATAATACAAGAACGTAATGAAAATGAGAATTAACAATTTATCACCTTCATTAAATCTTCTTCAAATTTACACAACTCCTCAATTCGAGGTACAAGATTAAGCTCTCGATCGCTCCTTTGAAAAGGTGAATTTGTTGTCGATCTTTGCGAAGCTCGATCGCCGTGAGTCTCAGATCGTCGTGGATCTCTTGCTCGGATGATGATTGGTGTTGCGATGAAGGATCGTTGATTGCTCGCTTGATTTGTTTCTCAATGGATCTTGATTTGGCTTTGGAATTGGATTTGGGTTAGGGTTTGGATTGGATCAGAAGTTGTGTCACTCAACTTGTGTGTGATTTGGTTCAATATTCAACCCTAATTGTGTAACCCCCTCACCTTAGATCTAGATCCCCTTTTATAAATTCAAATTCAAATTTCCCTTCAAAAGCTAGGTTGTTAGAGAGAACCTTCTAGAATAAGGTTGTTAGAGAGAGCCTTCTAGAATGAGATTGTTACAAGGAGCCTTCTAGAATGAGGTTGTTATACAGAGCCTTCTAGAATAAGTCATATGGTAATTAAGAGTCTTGAGGAAGAAAGATTGTTAAGAAGAAGATTCTGGAGATTTCTCGTTCTCTGATGCCATGACTCGGCCGCGGAACCGCGGCTACTCGGCCAACTCGGCCGCGGTTCCGCGGCCGAGTAGTGAGATTACTGGCTCATTTTTCTGGGGTATTCTGATGTAGGCTTTTGGGTTTCCTTCTGATGTCTGGAATCTGATAATTATTTCTTGGATGCTGCCAGATTTGAATTCTTTGACTTGCTGTATTTTATCAGCACTTTTGCGATTCCAGTTCTTTTACCTGAAGAATTTTCTGCACACAATCTAGATAAAAATGTATTGAGATATACAATATCATGCGTGCAGTAATAAACACACAATTTCCTATAAAGAATGTTGAATATATATACAACACGTGGTATTTAGTATTTTCCAGACAAACTGGTAATATGTGTTATATTTATATCAACTATCCTTAAATGATCAGAATAATGAGAAAATTGATGTGTTACAAAATGCATTATTTTCGACTGAACACTCGATATGATAGTATGCTATCTGGTTTCTCTTTATCTTAACATGTACATTTATTGTCTCTCTATTACTTATTGATAAAGCCCTTAGGATGAGTACTAGACTACCTGGATTATGATGCAGATCATACTAGTGGGAACAGGGTAGTCGCCAAGTATATCCTTCAAATGTTCCTAGTCGTGGGAGTATCGAGACAGGGCATCGATACTTCAGAGTAGACTAGCGTATACGCTTCTCAACCCATATGATGGGCGATGGATGATCCCATATCCATTGGTGTTTGACATCAGAGAAGGTATACGGGTGCTCAGTGGAGACTGGGTACACTGGACGGACTCGCCGAGAACTCCTAGATGGTGTTATACCTATCGTTGGATAGCAGTTCTCTGGTGACACTGGTACAGGTTAGTCCGTAAACTCGAGATCGTCATAGAGTCTTGTATAATTCCCATTGTGCTTTGATTTCCACCATACCACGGTCAAGAGATCGTGCAAAAATATGGTTTTTGGGTACAGTCCCGAGTCACATGGAGGCAATGAGCGATAGGAGAGGTTTCGTCTCTCCCGGTATTGGGAGTTGATGTTGCGCTATGCTTGATTGGCCATAACAGGAAATCCCTGGCCAGGGTTGCTGAGATTTACTGGTATGTGTTACCAGTAGTTTCTCGAACCGTTACCTTGTATCGGCATGACTTATCAGGCTATTGGAGTCTGACGTTATACCACCCCCAGGCTGTGATATGCGACATATCAGACGAAGAGACCGGACTGTACGGTAGTGTTACTGATTGGATTCGCAGGAGTACGAACAGGCTTGCTTGTTGATCTTCTGATTGCTCAATACTCGGGTGGACGTTACGTTTAGCAGACCGTTTGCGGCTTGTGGGTGTTTGATATGATCATCACCTACTACCGACGTATTGACGAGTCTTTAGAGTCCTACACAGAGGTTTCCTGGTTCATGCGAAACGGAGTAGGAGCACATATGTGATATGTGCGGGACCGAGATGAATGCGAGTATGTGATACCGCATTCTATTATCGCGACTTGTGACATTGGTCGGGTATATGTGATATAGCCAGATTATCGGATCAAGTGTTGATTCGATAAGTTGTTGCATTTGATATTAGTCGGTTATATGTAATATAGCCGGATTATTATTAAATCAAGAGTTGATTTAATAATTTAATGTATAATTATATATTTGATATATTACATTACATTAACTAATATTAGCTCATTTAAGCATTATTTTTTCTTACTTGATGATACATTGATATATGTGATATATGTTAATTGTATTATTTTCTTTTTGCACACAATATATATATATATATATATATGTGTGTGATATATATTGTTGTGTCATACTAGGTTACACTTGCAACATGTATGTATGAGACTTATACCATGCTAGGGTTTATGTTTGGGTTTTATTTATTATTAAGTAATTCACAAAAGATTAGGAATGAGTCATGGTTGAAGCTTGGAGAAGCTTGTAGAAAACATTGACCAAGTCCACTCTTTTGTCATTGCTTAAGATATTTCTTAACTCAACCCTTAACTCATAACTATGGTTTATTCTCTACATGAGTTAGGCATGACACTAACTCACCCATGGTTGCAATTCTAACCTCACTCTCTCATTCATTTTCTTCATCACTTCTTTTTTTTCCTCAAGAGAAAAAGCTTGCTAGTTTTTTCCAAGTGATGATTTATTGTGAGAAAAATAAAACTAAAGTGAGCTCACTTCCCACTTCATCATCCTCTACTACTTGCCATTTAGTTTAGGGTGTTTGCTTCACTAATCTCACAATTAGTGAAGAGATAGCATGAGCTAGTGTCTCCTCGACGTAGATCATCTTCGGCCTCGAAGACTTCGATGCAAGCTTATTCCGTACATCTTGTGGAGCCTTTCTAGAGTTCGGGAGTTCGTGATCACAGCGAAGGAACTACTACACGGAGCTATTGAAGTGAAGGACCGGTTTACAAAGGTTGTATTCCTTCTTCTCTTTAGTTTGTAAAGTGTTTACAATCTAGAAAACCCTAAGTCTCTAGTTCGATTCTCGTTTGGGTTCTTTAGCTCTTAAAAAATTTTGAAATAGCGTGTTCGATGCCCTAGTAAACACCGTGAGGGTGCTAAGGAACCCAACAGTGGTATCAGAGCCTAGCTAGAGCATTAGGCGTTGCGTAGGCGAAATTAAAAGTCCAATCGAACTCCGAAAACCCTAATTTTCCCACTTTCTGGAAATTTTTCAAAAAGTTGAAATTTTTCATATTAAAAATATTCAGAAAAACATGAAGGTAATTCTATGGACACACCTAGAGAACGAAACCCTAACTCGTCTAAATGACCATGGATCCACGGCTAAAACATGGTTTTGGCGGCGGATTCACGGCGCCACTTAAGAGGCTTGGGTCGGGCCCTTTAGCTGTTGGTTCGTAGGTACTGGGGCATGCTTCTGGGCATATTTAATTCTGCTTAAGTGTTGAGCTGTCTGGGAATTTTGGGAATTCGTTGATTCGATCGAAACATTTAACGTCGCCTAACTCTCTGTGATTGTGATACAATATTTGGAATCCACTATAATTAAGTTATGAGATAACTAGTTTGAATTTTATAAATCTAGCGGTTTAGTCTCATTTGATCGGTTGCCACGAGATTTTGATGTTGATCAAAAGTCTGTCGCAATTACATAGCGTACGCGGATACTCACTGGGTAACATTTCTAGGTAGCCACACCCCATAACCCCGACCAAGTGACTGTAGGAGAACCCCATCGCTAAAAGCATCCGTTCGGGTGCTCGCGGCAGCGGTGTTCCGCCTTAGTGTACTTCGTCGACCGTATCGGGGGTGCTGCCGTCTACTAAAATTTCCGACGTGCATTCGATCTTGTTGTAGGGAATATTGTTGAATTACCCGACTGATGATTGGAAAGTGTTTTCAATATCGAGACTAAAATGCGGGGTTTATAATTGTTAGGTATGTGATGTCTAAGGAATTCATTTGGTTAGGCATGAAATCCAAAGTATGTGATGCATTGGGTTTATGATGTCTAAGGTGGTTGTGGATTCTAATTTTTGTAGTTTTTCACTTTCTTTTCTGCGACCGTAAGTGTAATATGCGGTGTATCGCCGGTTTCATTGCTATATGTCAACGACAATTGGGATACGTATATTTACTTACGTTGATGACATGTGATGTTATGTGTTGCTGTGATATGTTATATTGGATCATCGTGTTTTGAATAGCCGGGGTTTTATGTGAGATGAGGGTTTTTATTTTCATTCATGTAAAATTCATTGTATGTAATATTCTTTTGTTGGGGCACTTCTGGGTTGAGGATGATGTCACCATTGATGTATATTATTTACTTTTCCGCATTAGGATAGACCCAAGGCGGGGAGCACAAGTAACCGGGTTCTAGGGTCCAGTAGGAGACCATCTCGAGGAGTCGAGATCGGGTCTCCTAACTCTAGAATTGGTAGGGTTTCTTGCCGCTCTCGTAGGGTTCTAGGGATGTGGGTTTGGTTATTCATCACGACCATGGAATCCACGGTTTTACCGGCTTAAATAAAACACGGAATTCCTTGTATATCCAATATTTCATATGTGATTCTTCTGCTGCTGATATTCTGTGATGTGATCACTTGATATGTTCTGAGACAAATGCCTATATATTATATATATGAGACATAATTAATATTGTTGGTTTCGTTTCTTATGTGATGCTTAGAAAGCATATATTGATGGGATTTCATTAATGAGATTAATGATATAAAAGAAACCTAAAGATATTGTAAAAACTTGTTTTAAAAACTGATAGCTCTAGTTTTTGCTCTGCATAGTGGTATTCCTTGTAGAATATCCAGCACCTTATTCGATAAGGAAAGAGCCGAGACCCCTTCACCGGAAGTGACCTCTTTAGCGAAACTAGCAGATGCTACAACCCACTCAGTTTGTCTTTTGATTGCTTCTATAGTTTTTGCTTTGCATAGTGGTATTTGTGAAATATCCTGCACCTCATTCGATGAGGAAAGAGCCGAGATCCCTTCACCGGGAGTGACCTCTTTAGCAAAACTAGTAAAGGCCTAAAAAACACTCCTTTTAAAATTCACTCGATTCTACAACGATATCAAGTTCATTACGCAAAGGGTTTTCTTAAAAATCTGTCGTAGCCCTCCGTCATTTCAGATAAGTAGTATTTAGTATTCGTGCTGCGTTTGTTGACCTTGTCAAGACGCAGTGTGCGGTAGCTGATTATGCTTATCTGCTAGCATATGATGTGATTGGATTAGGGTAGTCGTGGAGCCTTGTTGACCTTATCTAGGGTCGTGCGGGTGGGTTTAATTCAATCGGGAAATGACGGGTTTTGACTTACGGTCTATGGTTTGTTGACCTTGTCAAGGTCATAGATCGCTTGGGGTAAAATATTATCGGGAATTTCAAGTGTTGAAATTTGCAATGAGATTGCATACCTTCTATGAGATAGTTGGATCCCAATACCCACTGCGAGTAAGAGTTACTCCTGGGAGAGTTTTACAAATTACAATTAGCCGATCAAGTAGGTGTCTAGAGAGGTGTTAACAGGATTACGTACCTGGGAAAACGAGATTTATTTTAATTAGGTCCGTGCGAAAGCACGGGGAACCTCCCTCAAAGTACCGACACTGGCCTGGCCGAAAGATTGGCAAACTTATAGGGTGTAATTAATCCCGGCTAGTCTTACCTTTTAGGGTTTGAAGGTAGATTTGACTAAAACAGTGGGAGCCATCCTGATTAGATAAATTATTAACCAATCTAATCTTGCAAGAGCGCACGCAGAGTGTTTTCTTCTCTCTCTCTCCTGGTAGCGACCATATCATGCCTTAATCAAGATAATAATATGGATGCAGTGACCGAACCTGCTTATTATACTGAGTTAGGAAACGTTGGTTCCGTTCTTTCTTATAATTGTCATAAGTCTGAGCAGGAAATAGGGGAATATACGAATTCCCATGACACCCATTCGAGGAATGAGCATGTTGATGCGTATTCTTCAGGTGTGCTTATTACCGAGAACTGTTTCTCAGTATCCTCTACGTCCCAGGTATGAGATACCGGATCAGGATCCCACATATGTAATATGTTACATGGGCTACAGATAGGTAGAGAACTAGAAATAGGTGATATGTCTCTAAGTGTTAGAGAATGGTGCAATTGTTGCAGCCAAACCAGTTGGCATATATTACCTTGTATTAGATGCATTGATTCTGAACAAATGTTATTACATACCGAACCTGATATACAACATTACATCATGTTCTTTACCGAGTTAAAGAAGGATATAATTCTGTATTAGAGGATAACGTTGTGAACATTTTCCTGAATCAAGAGTTGATTCGATCAGGCATGTTATATAATAGCATATACGTTCTAAATCAAACCGCAGTTCAAAGTATATAGAACACAAACAAGGGGAGTAGTTCAGAAATGAACGAATCCTTCTTATGGCATTATAGATTAGGTCATATCAATACGACACGACCAACTTAGTTACATAATGATGAATATAAGAATCTATTCGAATTTTCATCTTATGCTACTTGCCAGTCTTGTCTCAAAGATAAAATGACCAATACTCTGTTTACTGGAAACAGAGAAAGAGTTAGTGAACTATTTGGACGGATACATGATGATGTATGCGGTCCTATGTTTACAAATGCCAAGGTTGGTTCTTGGTACTTCATTACATTCATCGACCATCTCTCAAGATTCGGACATATGTTCCTGTTGAAATATGAGTCTGAAACTTTTGAGAAATTCAAGGAATATAAGCTTGAAGTTGAGAACCAGATGGATGGAAGTATTAAAGTACATCGATGTGATCGAGGAGGAGAATACTTGGACATGGAGTTCCTGGATTATCTAAACTGAGAATGTGATTCTCTCTCAGCTTACTCCTTCGAGTACACCACAACACAATGGTGTATCGAGGCGGAGGTGTCGCACCCTATGAGATATGGCGCGCTTTATGATGAGTACTGCTGAGTTACCTGTTTCCTTTTGGTGTTATGCACTTAAGAAGCTGCATACCTATTGAATGAGGTTCCATCCAAATCATGGCCTACCACAACATATGAGATATGGTGTGGGAAGAGACCATATCTTAAACAAGTTAAGATATGGGGTTGTCCGGCCTATGTTGAAAAACAAAATCCGGGCAAGCTCGAGGCAAGGTCAGGACTGTAAGTTTATTAGGATATCCCAAACATTTGTGAGGGAATATCTTCTACCTTTCTGAGGAGCAAAAGGTGATTTGTTTCTCAGCATGCCACCTTTTTAGAAAAGGAATTTCTTGTGAAGAAATTAGTGGACATGAGGTAGAACTGGAAGGAGTTCCGGCTAGAAAAACTAACAGCTGATGATTTGGTAGAACCAAAGGATTCAATAGTCTCCAACGAACCTCAGCCTCTACGGGAATCTGGTAGGGTTCCTCATCCACTTAAGAGATACTACGGTATTCTTGGCAACAGTGGGAGCGAGGATTGCATCATGGTAGATGATGGCCCAACTAGGTTCAGGCAGGCCATCACGAGTGGCGACTCTGTGAAAAGGCTGGATGCTATGCGATCAAAGATGGAATCCATGTACACCAACAAAGTATGACTTTATATGTTGCGCCTGAAGGGGTAAAACCCATTGGGAGCAAATGGATCTTGAGAAGATTCTTGGTGTAGATGGAAAAGTTGAGACTTTCAAAGCTATGCTTAAGTCCATCAGGATCAATACAAGCATCACGGAGATGGAACATCTGTTTTGATGTGACCGTCAAAAAGTTTGACTTCATCAAAAAGGTAGATGAACCTTGTATATACAAGAAGGTTGTAGAGAGTAAGGTTGTCTTCCACGTATTGTACGTAGATGACATACTCTTGATAGGAAATGGTTTCCTATGCTACACTCGGTCAAGCTCCTCTTATCATAAGGATTCTCAATACAAGATCTGGATGATACCTACTACATCTTGTGCATTATGATCTATGATGATAGATCTAAGTGGATGTTGGGAGTGTCCTAAATCCAGGTACATTAACATCGTACTAAAGGGGTTTTGTATGGATGATTCTGTGCGTGGTGGTTCGCCCACTTACTCATGGATCACTCTCTCCAAAAAGATGTCTCCTGAGACTGATTTGAAGAGAGCTCGCGTACAAGGGATATCCTGTGCTTCGGCAATAGGCTCTATCAGAGTATGTGATATTATGTACAAGACCAGATATAGATGACTCACTAGGTGTAGTGATCAGGAATCAATCGGATCTTGGGAGAATCACTGGAAAGCTGTGGAGGACATTCTTAAGTACTTGAGAAGCACTAAAAGAAAGTTCTTGGTTCGAGCTTCCAGAGTGATAAGGTCGACTGAGAGTCAGTCACAGGCATTGTCTTTACCCTCAGTGCAGGGACGGTATATTGGAAGAGTTCCAAGCTAGATACCGTGACATACTAGACGATAAAGGCTGAATATATTGCTACCAATTGATGCTACCAAAGTGGCTGTCTGGGCATTTCTTGTTCATGAGATGAACAAGGTTCCTACCATTGAGCGTCCAATAATTGTTATTGTGAAAACAATGGAGTTGTGGCTTTGGCCTAGGAACGAAGGTCCCATCAGCGTTCTAGACAAATTCTGAGGCAAGTATCACCTTATCAGGGAGATGGTTGATCTCCAAGGGATCGAGGATAGGAGAGTAGACACGAAGGATAACACAGCGGATCCACTCACAAATACCTTACCCCCAGAGAGACTTCTATGGGATGGTTGAGTATGGGATACTACAACCACTGCTAAATTGTTGGGTATTGGATACTACAACAGATGGCCTTAGTGCAAGTGGGAGATTGCTAGTTATATGTATGCCCTAGAGGCCATTACTGTACATGTGATGTATATTGTCGTGGATGCTTGGATATATATAGGGAGGACTTTCTTGCTCGACATGATAGTATGCTATCTGGTTGCTCTTTATCTTAACATGTACACTTATTGTCTCTCTATTACATATTGATAAAGCCCTTAGAATGAGTACTAGACTGCCTGGATTATGATGCAGATCATACTAGTGGGAACAGGGTAGTCGCCAAGTATATCCTTCAAATGTTCCTAGTCGTGGGAGTATCGAGACAGGGCATCGATACTCCAGAGTAGACTGCAGGGTTGCCTAGCACGGCAGCAAGGTTTCGGGAGGCATCGTCCATGCCATTTTCAAAATTTTGTCGTTCTAGCTAACCCTAACATAGAATCGTTTACTAGAAATCGACGGAATAACATATGTAAATACTTTACATCCTAAGTGAGCAAGGAATACAACTTTTGTAGACTAGTCTTTCACTTCAATAGCTCCATGTAGTAGTCCTTTCGCTGCGATCAAGAAGTCCTGGACTCTAGAGAGGCTCCTATGAAGAAACGAACATGCTTGCTTCGAAATCTTCGAGGCCAAAGATGATCTACATCGAGAAGACACTAACCCAAGCTATCTCTTCACTAATCATGGAATTAGTGAAGCAAACACCCTATACTAAATGGCAAGTAGTAGAGGATGATGAAGTAGGAATTTTGCTCATATTAGATTTCATATTCTTACAAGTTTTCATCACAAACTCAAACCCTAAAAAACTCTTTTCTTTTTGAGCTCATGAAGAAGATGAAGAATTATCAAGAGAGAATGAATTATTGTATGAGGTTAGAAATGCAACCAAGGGTTAAGCATGTCATGCTTAACCCTTGTAGAGAGTTAACCATGAGCTAGGGTTAAAGGTTAGGTCAAGAAATATCTTAAGTAAGACAAAGAGAGTGGACAAAGTCAAAGATGCCTTGAAGCTTTTACAAGCTTTCAACAAATATCAACCATGACAAATATCCACAATATTTGAATTACTTAATGATAAATTATAAACCCTAATCTTAACCCTATCATGGATTAACCCCCATTAACCCTAGTTGCATGTGTAACCTAGCATGACACATTTAACATATATCACATATATATCAATGTATCCAAAGTGAGAAAAGAAATCATAAGTGAGCTAATACTAGTTAATGTAATGTAATATATCAAATATATAATTATACATTAGATTATCAAATCAACTTTCGATTTAATAATCCGGCAATATCACCTATAACCGACTAATATCATATGAATCAACTTATCGAATCAACACTTGATCCGATAACCCGGCTATATCATATATAACCGACCGATATCTCATATCGCGAGAATAGAATACGGTATCTCATATCGTATCAATCTCAGTCCCGCACATATCACATACGTGCTCCTACTCTGTTTCTCTTGAGCCAGGAAACCCCTGTGTAGGACTCTAAAGACTCGTCAATACGCCGGCAGTAGGTGATGATCATATCAAACACCCATAAGCCGCAAGCGGTCTGCTAAATGTAACGGCCACCCGGGTATTGAGCGATCAGAAGATCAACAAGTAAGACTGCTCACACTCCTTTGAATCCAATCAGTAACACTACCGTACAGTCCGGTCTCTTCGTCTTATATGTCGCATATCTCGTCTAGGGGTGGTAAACGTCAGACCATAGTAACTCGATAAGTCGTGTCGATATGAGGCTCATAACGGGTCGAGAAACTACTGATAACACTTACTAGTATATCTATGAAGCAGCCTTGGACAAGGGCTTCCTGTTATAGCCAATCGAGCACTGCGCAACATCAATTCCCAATACCGGGAGAGACGAAACCCCTCCTATCGCTCATTGCCTCCATGTGACTCGGGACTGTACCCAAAAGCCACCATTTTGCACGTTCTCTTGAACGTGGTAAGGTGGAAATCAAAGCACAGTGGGAATCACACAAGACTCTATGACGATCTCGGGTCTACAGACTAACCTGTATCAGTGTCACCAGAGAACTGCCATCTGACGTTAGGTATAATATCATCTGGGAGTTCTCGGCGAGTCCGTTCAGTGTACCCAGTCTTCACTGAGCACCCGTATACTATCTCTGATGTCAAACACCTATGGATATGGGGTCATCCATCGCCCATCTACATGGGTCGAGAAGCTATACGCTAGTCTACTCTGGTATATCGATGCCCTGTCTCGATACACCTACGACTAGGAACATTTGAAGGATGTACATAGCGACTATTCTGTCCCCACTAGTATGATCTGCATCATAGTCCTGGTAGTCAAGTACTCATCCTAAGGGCTTTATCAACATGTAACATAGAGACAATTAGCGTACATGTTAAGATAAAGAGCAACCAGATAGCATCCTATCATGTCGAGCAAGAAAGTCCTCCCTATATATGTCCAAGCATCCACTACAATATACATCGTATGTATAGTAATGGCCTCTAGGGTATACATATCACTAACATAGACTAGCGTATACGCTTCTCGACCCATATGATGGGCGATGGATGATCCCATATCCATTGGTGTTTGACATCAGAGAAGATATACGAGTACTCAGTGGAGACTGGGTACATTGGACGGACTTGCCGAGAACTCCTAGATGGTATTGTACCTATCGTCGGATAGAAGTTCTCTGGTGACACTGGTACAGGTTAGTCTGTAGACCCGAGATCGTCATAGTGTCTTGTGTGATTCCCACCGTGCTTTGATTTCCACCATATCACGGTCAAGAGATCATGCAAAAAGATGGTTTTTGGGTACAGTCCCGAGTCACATGGAGGCAATGAGCGATAGGAGGGGTTTCGTCTCTCCCGATATTGGGAGTTGATGTTGCGCTATGCTCGATTGGCCATAACAGGAAATCCCTGGTCAGGGTTGCTGAGATTTACAGGTATGTGTTACCAGTAGTTTCTCGAACCATTATGGAACTTGTATCGGCATGACTTATCAGGCTATTGAGGTATGACGTTATACTACCCCCAGGCTGTGATATTCGACATATCAGACGAAGAGACCGGACTGTACGGTAGTGTTACTGATTGGATTCGCAGGAGTACGAGCAGGCTTGCTTGTTGATCTTCTGATCGCTCAATACCCGGGTGGACGTTACGTTTAGCAGACCGTTTGCGGCTTGTAGGTGTTTGATATGATCATCACCTACTACCGGCGTATTGACGAGTCTTTAGAGTCCTACATAGAGGTTTCCTGGTTCATGCGAAACGGAGTAGGAGAACATATGTGATATGTGCGGGACCGAGATGAATGCGAGTATGTGATACCGCATTCTATTCTCACGACTTGTGACATTGGTCGGGTGTATGTGATATAGCCGGATTATCGGATCAAGTGTTGATTCGATAAGTTGTTGCATTTGATATTAGTCGGTTATATGTAATATAGCCGGATTATTATTAAATCAAGAGTTGATTTAATAATTTAATGTATAATTATATATTTGATATATTACATTACATTAACTAATATTAGCTCACTTAAGTATTATTTTTTCTCACTTGATGATACATTGATATATATGTGATATATGTTAATTGTATTATTTTCTTTTTGTACACAATATATATATGTGATATATATTATTGTGTCATACTAGGTTACACTTGCAACATGTATGTATGAGACTTATACCATGCTAGGGTTTATGTTTGGGTTTTATTTATCATTAAGTAATTCACAAAAGATTAGGAATGAGTCATGGTTGAAGCTTGGAGAAGCTTGTAGAAAACATTGACCAAGTCCACTCTTTTGTCATTGCTTAAGATATTTCTTAACCCAACCCTTAACTCATAACTATGGTTTATTCTCTACATGAGTTAGGCATGACACTAACTCACCCCTGGTTGCAATTCTAATCTCACTCTCTCATTCATTTTCTTCATCACTTCTTTTTTTTCCTCAAGAGAAAAAGCTTGTTAGCTTTTTCCAAGTGATAATTTATTGTGAGAAAAATAAAACTAAAGTGAGCCCACTTCCTACTTCATCATTCTCTACTACTTGCCATTTAGTTTAGGGTATTTGCTTCACTAATCTCACAATTAGTGAAGAGATAGCATGAGCTAGTGTCTCCTCGACGTAGATCATCTTTGGCCTCGAAGACTTCGATGCAAGCTTATTTCGTACATCTTGTAGAGCTTCTCTAGAGTTCGGGAGTTCGTGATCGCAGCGAAGGAACTACTATATGGAGCTATTGAAGTGAAGGACCGGTCTACAAAAGTTGTATTCCTTCTTCTCTTTAGTTTGTAAAGTGTTTACAATCTAGAAAACCCTAAGTCTCTAGTTCGATCCTCGTTCGGGTTCTTTAGCTCTCTAGAAAATTTTGAAATGGCACGTTCGATGCCCTAGTAAACACCGTGAGGGTGCTAAGGAACCCAACAAGATTAAGACACCTAACCTATATTTCGTTACTGTTGTACCGTGGCATAACGGTTCCTTGTACTTTCGTTTGCTCCAGTCTCTGGCATATAGAGACTTCTCTCGTATACACTTGCATTCTTCTGTACCAAGCTACAAACAACAGCGTTAACCATATAATACAACTTTAAAAGCTATTTTCTCTTTCTGTCTATTCTATTTCTCCCTTATCTTTGGGACTTACCGAGCGATTGTTCGCTGACGACATTCCTTCTCTTTCTTCTTTGGAATGTTGTCAGGTGATCTGGACACTCAGGAGATCGAGCCTTCTAGTGAGGACTTGGACCAGCTTTCCTACGACCCAGAGCTCTAGCTTCATTGTACACATTTTTATTTCAGAACTTTTCATTTCTGTTATGCCACTGTTTAGGCATTGCTTTCATTCAGTTGTATTTACTTTTCCATGTATTGTAAAAAGAATGTGAATAAATAAAGTTGTTGTTTTATTATATCTTATCTCTTGTGCATTTATATTTATATTGCTTAGATACGCTTAGCGTATTTACTTCACAGTAAATACGTAGCGGTCTCGTCGCGCCCTCTACCCGTACACTGGGAAGCGGGGCGTGACAAATATGGGATCGGTTGATTTGAAATCAAAGAGATTTAACCTCAGGAAACTTAGCCAATTTGGGCTGAGATTGGGTCTCTATACTACCCAACAGTGTTAAACACTAATATATATAGTGCTCACGTGTGTTTCATGTAGGGCGCTGGAATAGTGCTGAACACTAATCTTTTATGGCGCTCACGTGTTTTTCATGTGAGGAACTACTATAATGCTAAGCACTAATTTCTCTAACGCACACGCGTGAAACATATGAGGCGCTTAGATATGGGCACTGCCTAATCAGTGCTAAGCGCTTAGTCATTTTGACTGAACATAGAGTGCTAAGCACTTTGCATGGCACTCACGTGGGAAGCACGTGAGTGTTGAGAATTAATTTCAGGTTTTGTTTTCTCACCCTCCTTTTTTTGACATAAGTGCTAAGCACTTGGCTAAAGCTCTGGTGCTCACGTGTGAAGCACGTGAGGTGCCAGATTTCAGGTTTCCAAGAGTGTTTCGCGTGTATTTTACGTGACTACTTTATTTTTAGGGTGCTGGGCCGCTTTATTTGGTGGCTGCCCAATCAACACAAATGAGACGCTCACGTAGGCGGCACGTGTCATGCCCCGCTTCCCAGAGTACGGGTAAGGAGACGCAATGAGGCCCGCGGCGTATTTACTCAGAAGTAAACACGCTAAGCGTAATAAGCAATATAATAAATGTACATAAGAAAAATGATAAGAGATGTAATAGAATATCAACCTTTATTTATTAAACATTTCTTTACAATACAACTGAAAAGTAAATACAATGATGAAAGCAATACCTAAACAATGGCATGAACTGAAAGAAAAGTAAGTACAAGTAAAGCCTAAAGGTCGTGCTGCTCAGTGGTCTGCTCCAAGTGCTTCTGGCTGGTCTTGAACTCCTCATAGTCGGGTCCTCCAGACAACATTCTAAAGAAAGAAGAGAAATATGATTGTCGTCAGCGAACAATCGCTCGGTAAGTCCCAAAGAAAAGTAGGAATAGAATAGACAGATGAATAGACAGATAAGAGGATGTAACTAGTATAATGTTTGATTGTTATGCTAACGCAGTTGTTTGTAGCTTGGTACAGAATATGCCAGTGTATACGAGAAGAGTCCAACTTACACCGTGGACTATGGTAACCAGTAGTACAAGGCCCCGTCGATAAAACCACAAAACAACGACAATGGATGTATAGTTATGTCTTTTAATGACCATCTCGTGCCACTTTTAACACATTTTGTGCCAGTCTACCCCTTTAAAACCCCTAATGTATTTTCTATTGATTTGTATTGTTTTGTTAATAGATGTAAGATTTGCCAAAACTATGATATCATGTAAACAGAATGGATATAAACGGATAGTCATATAATCAGAGTATATCCATGGTTCGGTTTGGTTGAGTCATGTTGATATGGATTGAATTCTGGTATAAATGGATTCATGTTGAAATGGAGTTATACTTGAATCATATTCAAGGATAGATTGATTGATTGATTTCAGATTAGACTGAGACTTTGTCTGAGTCAAACACTATAAAACGAATTGAAGTCCTGAATTAGTTTTGATGTTATCGATAACTGCTGTACATGCACGGCAGGATTTGTGTTTTTTTCCAAGACACTTATCGTATTGATAACACCGTTTTTTAGGTTGTCTACCTTAGATAGGCAAGCACCCATATTCTCCGGCTCGCTAAGGCTCAAGAGAACTGGTCCCGCTTAAACCTATATTTACGAGAGTCCTTATTGTAAATTAATATAACTTGAGGGGGTTTTATGAAAAATAGTTTTGATATATTTTCAAAATAGACCTCAAGTATTTATTTATCATCTTTAGGGTTTTCATGGATGTAATTTTTAAATGTGAAGTATTTTCTAGTTGATATAAACCTAGTAAGAATTGTATATGGTATTTTAATGTAATATTGGAATTGTATTGATTTGTAATGGTAGTTTCATGAAATTTGTGATTCCTTTGATTTAGAAAACATGAAATATATATATTGTATATTTTGATAATATATATATATATATATATATATATATATATTTATAAAAATAGAACTTTTTTATTAAATAGAAATCACATTTTTCTTAAATATTGCATTAAAAATTCCATCGAGATCGGATGCTCCGTGAGGAGGTCTACATATCGCTCTACTAGGCCCGAGGATGTGCGATAACCCGCACCATCCCGATAGGGGTTCCCCAAAATGGGTTGTAGAGGCGCATTTGCAAGGAATTAAATAATACACTTTTAAAGAAAACGGTTTTTGAAAGTTTATGGTATTTAAATGTAAACTCGTATTTATCCAACAAACTGATATTCCAAAAGCCATCGTGCTATGTCAATGAGTGTTGTGATAAGGTAGGTCATTACCTCATGAGTTTTCTATTGGTAATATGATCAAAATGAATAAGCAATGTCGTATGTAAACATGATGGTATTTTACCGTAAAACTGAAATAGAAGTTGCAATACTTATTATTTTGAGATGAAACTTGTTCTAATGTATTTGTTTATAATCATTAAACAATATACAAAAAGATTGTAAATTGTTATTAAGATAAATGGTGTTTTTAGTTAAATTAGAAACGGAAGTCGGATTAACTCCGCTTCCGACTAGTTTTGAAAATGGAATTCATTTTAATAGAAGGAGAAGAGGGAAAGTGGGACTTACAAATTGGAAAGAAAGAAGAGAGGTAGAGGAAACTTATGGTATCGTCGGGGAGTCATTTCGTCGCCGGATTTGTCCCGAAACGTCGCTGGAACTTGCCTTAAGCTAACTCCACTTGTTCAACATTTTAGACTTGAAATTTTTAGAGAGTTTTGGTACTATATTTCTGAATGAGGAGGGCTAAAGGGTAGGGGGGTATTTATAGGATAAATTAGGGTTTAGGGTAATGAAGAATGGAATTAAAATATGCATTAAAAATGAATTAAAGAGTGGAATTATCACTCTCTGGATAATTCCAGAGAAATCAAACAACATGGGGGTAGTAGGATAGGCCAAGGGGTGCTAGGGAAAATTTTTGGGAGTATTCGCCACCGGGGGGGCGGCGGCGGCGGCGCCGACCCCATTGCAAATCTCGCCGGCCAAAACCGAAGGGATGGGGCTTGGATCTTGGCGACGTGTCCTCGATTGCTTAATCAACATTTTCCACATGTTTGTTTTTATTGTGACTTTTCATTTTACGTACAGTGCACGTGCAAACTTTTGAGCTTCTAAAGGTTTAAAAGAAAATTCAATAAAAATAATATGTGGCTGAGGGGATTCGAACACATGGCTATGTCACAACAGTGCAATGCTTTACCAGTGAGCTACAAGTGTTTTCTTGCTGTTCTAAAGCAAATTAATTTTATAACTTGTGCTCAGGCTTAGGTGCTCCTTTCTGTATTTTTGAAAAAAATTCTGTACAAAAAGTTTAGGGTTGTTACATTCTACCCTCCTTATAAAAATTTCGTCCTCGAAATTTATAGAAGAAAAGTGTAACAGATTCAAAAAAAGTTTGGTGATAGAACTATTGATAGTGCATGAAAAATATTTGAAAGAATGAAAGAATGCAAAAGTTTTGGAAAGATTGAAAAAGATGTAAGGGAATTACCAGGGTTACCTTGGTTTACAATCTCGGCTTCTACGGCCGCTAATGTGTAAGCCTGACGATGGGGTATATTCTTCCTAGCTGGAGGCACATTCCTCTGTCCTTAGGTCGTGTTCCTCCGCCCTCGAGGCATGTTCCTCAGTGCCTAATAGAATTGGCGATGAGGCTGTGCAGGAGGTCCATGTGGAGGTGGAGCTGGGAGAGCAAGATGAGGTTCAGGAGCCTGGATAGCTGGCCGCTGCGGATAAGTGTTGTGAGTTGGAACTGGGTTGCGTCTATAAGGACATGTTCCAATTCCATGAGTGGATGCGTCACAAACTAAGCATAGGCCTTTTGCGCGCCTACAGTCCTTCCAGAGGTGTCCATCCCTATTGCAGTAGAAGCACAAATCCGGACTTGGCCGGTTATTTGTTACTTTCGGTCTCTTGGGTTCAAAAGTTAGTATTGAAGAGGCTCCTCCTGCCATCTGGGTGGCAGGACGCTTCACACCGGCAGATTGAGGTCTGCCCTTTTTCTTTACTACTGCTTCATATCGACGGGCAACTTTCAGAGCCAGTTTGTGAGTTGGGAAATCCCCTGTAGCTAAGGCAGCTTGGATCACCGGATCTAACCCTTGATGAAATCGTCTGGACCTGATCTCAGCAGTCGGAATGAGGTGTGCCGTGAACTTACCAAGCATAGTAAACTCAGCATCATACTCATCCACAGATTTGGTCCACATCGAATCTTGTTGTAGGTGGATGAATTGTTGCTCCATGTCAAATCGGGCAGTCTCGGGGAAATATTTCGCGTTGAACATGTCGCGAAAAGTTTTCCATTCGATAGGATGGGCAAGACGGATTTCTTCCGCCTTCCACCATACTCGGGCGTTGTCGGTGAGTTGCAGCTTCACAACTCGTACCCAAGCGATCTCTAGCACTTGTGCTGCTGCCAGATCATCCTCAATGCTCTGAGCCCATTCTTCAGCTTCCAGCGGGCTCTCTTTTCCTAAAAATTGCTTTGGCTGCAATGCTCGGAATTGTTTCACTCCGGGTGCTTCCGCTTTTAGGCGGTTCAATAATATAGCTGTCTGCTGCTGCTGTCCTTCCAGGAGGCTTCGGATTGCCTCAAGCAATACCGTTTTCTCGCTGATCGGAGCTACAACGGTAGGCGTAATTGGAAGAGGTGGTGGTGTGTTGTTGAATTTTGTGCTGGTATTGTTGGGAGAATCCATAATCTTGAAAGAAAAATAGGGTTAGGATAGATTCAAAGAATACGAATTTGTAACATTCAAGGAATATGAAATGTAAAGAATGTTTTTAGTTGCTGATTCTTGTGTTATATTGCTTAGGACTTCATCCGGAATTGACCTGCATGTCCATGCAGAACTGACCTGCATGTCCATGCAGAACTGACCTGCATGGTAGGGTTCCCATGCAGCAGAGACCTGCATGGTACACCAACAAAATCTGTCACGCCCCGCTTCCCAGAGTACTGATAAGGAGACGCGATGAGGCCCGCGACGTATTTACTCAGAAGCAAACACGCTAAGCGTAATAAGCAATATAATAAATGTATACAAGAAAAATGACAAGAGATGTAATAGAACATCAACTTTTATTTATTAAACATTTCTTTACAATACAACTGAAAAGTAAATACAATAATGAAAGCAATGCCTAAACAATGGCATGAACTGAAAGAAAAGTAAGTACTGGTAAAGCCTAATGGTCGTGCTGCTCAGTGGCCTGCTCCAAGTGTTCTTGGCTGGTATCGAACTCCTCAGAGTCGGGTCGTCCTGACAACATTCCAAAGAAAGAAGAGAAATAGGAACGTCGTCAGCAAACAATCGCTCGGTAAGTCCCAAAGAAAAGTAGGAATAGAATAGACAGATAAGAGGATGTAACTGGTATAATGTTTTGATTGTTATGCTAACACAGTTGTTTATAGCTTGGTACAGAATATGCCAGTGTATACGAGAGGAGTCCAACTTACACCGTGGACTATGGTAACTCGTCGTATAAGGCCACGTCGATAAAACCATGGAACAACGACAATGGATGTATAGTTACGTCTTTTAATGACCATCTCGTGCCACTTTTAACACATTCTGTGCCAGTCCACCCCTTTAAAACCACGTAATGTAGTTTGTATTAATTTGTATTGTTTTGTTAATAGATGTAAGACTTGCCGAAACCATGATATCATGTAAATAGAATGGATATAAATGGATAGTCATGTAATCAGAGTATATCCATGCTTCAGTTTGGTCGAGTCATGTTGATATAGATTGAATTCTGGTATAAACGGATTCATGTTGAAATGGAGTTATACTTGAATCATATTCAAGGATAGATTGATTGATTGATTTCAAATTAGACTGAGACTCTGTCTGAGTCAGACACTTTAAAACGAATTAAAGTCCTGAATTAGTTTTGATGTTATCGGTAACTGCTGCACATGGACAGCAGGATTTGTGTCTTTTTTCAAGACAATTACCGTATTGATAACACCGTTGTTTTAGGTTGTCTACCTTAGATAAGCAAGCACCCATATTCTCCAGCTCCCTGAGGCTCAAGTGAACTGGTCCCGCTTAAACCTATATTTACTAGGGTCTTTATTGTAAATTAATATAACTTGAGGGGTCTTTATGAAAAATAGTTTTGATATATTTTTAAAATAGACCTCAAGTATTTATTTATCGTCTTTAGGGTTTTCATGGATGTAATTTTTAAATGTGAAGTATTTTCTAGTTGATATAAACTTAGTAAGAATTGTTTATGGTATTCTAATGTAATATTGGAATTGTATTGATTTGTAATGGTAGTTTCATGAAATTTGTGATTCCTTTGATTTAGAAAACATGGAATATATATATTGTATATTTAAAGTAGATATTTTGATAATATATATATATATATATATAAATAGAACTTATTTATTAAATAGAAATCACATTTTTCTTAAAAAAATAGCATTAAAAATTCTATCCAGATCGGATGCTCCGTGAGGAGGTCTGCATCTCGCTTTAGTAGGCCCGAGGATGTGCGATAACCCGCACCATCCCGATCGGGGTTCCCCAAAATGGGTTGTAGAGACGCATTTGCAAGGAATTAAATAATACACTTTTAAAGAAAACGGTTTTTGAAAGTTTATGGTATTTAAATGTAAACTCGTATTTATCCCACAAACTAATATTCCAAAATTCATCGTGCTATGTCAAGAATGAGTGTTGTGATGAGGTAGGTCATTATATCGTCAGTTTTCTAAAGGTAATATGATCAAAATGAATAAGCATTGTCGTATGTAAACATGATGGTATTTTACCGTAAAACTGAAATAGAAATTGCAATACATATTATTTTGAGATGAAACTTGTTCTAATGTGTTTGTTTATGATTGCTAAACAATATAAAAAAAGATTGTAAATTTGTTATTAAGATAAATGGTATTTTTAGTTAAATTAGAAACAGAAGTCGGATTAACTCCGCTTCCGACTAGTTTTGAAAATGGAATTCGTTTTAATAAAAGGAGAAGAGGGAAAGTGGGACTTACAGATTAGAAAGAAAGAGGAGAGGTAGAGGAAGCTTATGGAATTGTTGGGAAGTCGTTTCGTCGCTGGATTTGTCCCGAAATGTCGCCGGAACTTGGCCTTAAGCTAACTCCACTTGTTCAACTTTTTGGACTTGAAATTTTTAGAGAGTTTTGATACTATATTTCTGAATGAGGAGGGCTAAAGGGTAGGGGGTATTTATAGGATAAATTAGGGTTTAGGGTAATGCAGAATGGAATTAAAATGTGCATTAAAAATGGATTTAAGAGGGGAATTATCACTTTTGGATAATTTCAGAGAAATCAAATAATATGGGGGTAGTGGGGTAGGCCAAGGGGTGCTAAGGAATTTTTTGGGAGTATTTGCAATGGGGGGCCCCAGCGGCGCCAGCCCCATTGCAAATCTCGCCGGCCAAAACCGAAGTGATGGGGCTTAGATCTTGGCCATGTGTCCTCGGCTGCTTAATTAACATTTTCCACATGTTTGTTTTTATTGTGACTTTTCATTTTACATGCAGTGTACATGCAAAGTTTTGATCTTCTAAAAGTTTAAAAGAAAAACAATAAAAATAATATGTGGCTGAGGGGATTCGAACACAGGGGCTATGTCACAACAGTGCAAGGCTTTACCAGTGAGCTACAAGTGTTTTCTTGCTGTTCTAAAGCAAATTAATTTTATAACTTGTGCTCAGGCTTAGGTGCCCCTTTCTGTATTTTTGAAAAAAATTCTGTACAGAAATTTTAGGGTTGTTACAGTACGTGAGGCGTTTTAGCTCTTCTTTTGTTTATTTTAGGCACTCACGTGGGAAATACGTGAGGCACTATAATAGTGCTGAGCACTAATTTTGCTCACTTGTGTTTCATGCGGGATGCCAAGTTCTTCTTTTTATAGATGTTAATCTCCGTTAATGACATTTTAATCATTGATGATTATCAAGATTTCTGTTTTGAAAATCTTAGATCATTTTTTTTAATTAGAGAACTAAGTTCTTCTTTCATTTTTTATAAGAACTAAGTTCTTTATGTAGGGTTAAACCCTAATTTTGGAGGAATCAAATTCCCAGAGCATGTGTTATTTTCTTTTTCTTTCTTTTTAACCTAGCTCTATTTTGATACTTTGATTCTCAAGAACAAGATCTTCTCGATGAGAATTAAATTCTCAACTTGTGGGAGACTTGTTTTGTGGATCTCTGATTCAGAGGAAGAACTAAGTTCTTTGAGAAGGTTTAAACCTTTATATAGGTAAAAAGATATATTTTGATCCTCTGTCTTCTTTACCTTAGGTTTTTTGAGGAGGAGAGTCTTCTTCTTTGAGAATTAAATTCTCTGTTCTTTTAAGAGCTCACTGTATTTCTTTTTTTTTGCAGAAGCTTCTGTCAGTGCGTGAGACTTGAAGTCTCGGGTGCTTTATATAGTGGAGGTAAGTTTGTTAATTAAAATCTTTTATTGAGAGATTCCAATTGATTTTATTGGTCTCAAAATCTGTTTGGGGAATTTTACCCACCATTGGATCTTTAATCTAAGTGTTTCTGTTTTACAGAATATGTTTTCTTGTTTTAACAAGATTGGGGGAATATTTTTCCATATATAGAATTTTATTCTATTGCACAGTGATATTTTTATCACCATTGGATTTTTAATCCAAGGGTGCTCGATTTAACAGAGCACAATCTTTCTCTGTTTAGAAAGATATGGGAAATATTTTCCAACTCATTGGATTTTTGATCCACTAACTTTCTGTTCAATAGAGAATATCCTTCCCAATAGAATTTAATTCTATGCTTAATCACCATTGGATCTTTGATCCAATTGTTACCTGTTTAACAGAGAGGATCTTTCTCTTTTAGAAAAATCCAGGGAAGTATTTCCCAAGAGTAGAATTTAATTCTACGTGAGGAGGCACCCTCACGTGTTTAACACGTGAGGCTTACTTAGCTTCTTTCATTTAGCACCCATATGCCTTGCATATGGGCGTTCACGTGTTTAACACGTGAGGTCAATTTGGCCTTTGGCTATTTACTTTTAATGCTCATATGCTTTGCATATAAAAAATAGAATTTAATTCTATGCATAGAGTTTAACTCTATCTGAAGCTAATGCTTCAAAAGGATATCCTCATATGTTTAACACGTGACCCAGTGTGGTTTTTTTTTGTTCTTTCATGCTTTATACATAGATGCTCACGTGTTTAACACGTGAGGCTCATTTAGCTTTTAGTTGTTTAATTGCAGCGCCTATATGCTCTGCATATAGACGCTCACATGTTTAACATGTGAGGCTTGAGCCGTCGGAATTTTCTCCCATTTTCTCTCCCCTCTTTTTTTATGAGGGAACAAATGCCCCCCAGCGTTGCTCTCACGTGGCTTGCACGTGAGTGCAACGCTTTCCATCCTTACTACCGTTGGATTGCCTAAGGGAATGTGAAGATGAACCACTCCCCATCACGTTTTATAAATGGGGCCTTTGGCCCTTGAGATGGCCACTCTTTCTTCATCTTCCTCCTTAATTCTTTTCTTGAGAATTTAATTCTCTTTTCAGAGCTTAGCTCTTTGCCCATAGAACTCCAGAGTTAAACTCTGGAAAAACTCTTTTTGGTAAGGATTATGAACGACATTCATCTCTTAGGAAACCCCCTTTTTGTTTTGGATTTTAAATCCATTAATAGAGCTTTGCTCTTTTCTTAAACCGATCTCTTAGAGATCTAAAAAAAACCTTTTTTAAAGTAGACCATAGGTTTTGAATTAATGAGAATCGTTGGTTCTCCTCTTAGGGTTTTACCCTATCACTGATCTTTGAGGATCTTTGGAATTTAATTCCATTTTCTTTGTTTCCCACCATGGGGATTTATGGGAGTTAATCCCATTATTGGCGGAATTTAATTCTATTGTCTTACAGAGCTTAGCTCTGAGAGATTTTGGAACTTTTGGGAATTTTATTCCCTTTCTTGTTCTTGAGCATTTTCTTTCTCAGGGTTTTAATACCCTTTTTGTAGATTTGAATCTGTTGTTTATTTTTAACAGAACTCGCTTTTCGAGAATGTTGAGAGTTTTTTTAAACCCACTGTTTATTTAATGAGAATTCTTTTGGATTCTTACAATGCTTATCTTGCCTCATCATTGATGAGCCACCATTTTGATTTCATGGGGCCCACTGGCTTTATAGTCAGTAGTACCATAAAACAAACTCACACCTTTTGTTAATGGTTTTTTTTGTTCCCTTTCTTTAGGTACAATGGCCTCACTACCCTACTTTCCCTATACCCTCTCAGAGGTCGCTTTCCCATGGTCGCCATCAGACGAGGAGGCTATGGCTATGACAAGGGAACATGACAAGGACAAAAATAGCCTTCTCCTATGAGGAATTTAGTACGGTCATATTATTAGGGACCGCCGTAGTTTTACATGTGGAGTACCAACAAAACCCATCCGCTCGATTTCATTTACAGAGCGTCCGCGTACTGCTTATGCAGTGGAGGCGGCCAATTCGACTCCCGAGGGCCGGCTTGAACCATCAACGATAGGGATACCCAATCAACTCTTGATGGCTATCGACATTTTGGGACGCCAAATATGTCAAGGTGAAGCTCGACCTTAGGGGCAGGTTTATAAGATAGGTGTTACCTCGCGACATCCAGTGGGCTACCTTCCTTGGGCCCGGTACATTCTCTCCTCCCAACGCTCATGGTTGCAGAAAGTTGGGCTGTATCAAGCGGTGTACGCGTCGCTGTTCTATTACCATACTCCCCACGTCTGGTAGGTCAAGGCTTTTTTAAACCAGTAGAATCTTCCAACGAATACGTTTCTACTAAGGGACCGTGAAGTCTCCATTTCGCTGGAGGAATTTCGGGAGATTTCAGGGCTGCCAATTAGGGGAGAGCACTATGAAGAATTATTATCCCCTGACGAGTATATTTTTGCTACAGTGCCAACCATGCTTGAAACCTTGACAACCGAGAATGTCGTTCGGCACAAGATCCCAAGTCTAATCAAGGCCTTAGGCATTTTTTAGGGCTTTTTTTTGGCATCGGAAGGGCAAGGTGTTACTTTTAACGCTTTCATTGCTTGCTTTCTTCGTAAAGATACTCTATCCAAGAAAGCTCCGAAATTTGCGAAGGTCGAGGATCCCTTTGGATTCCGCTTGGAGAAATTGCCGGCTAAAGAAGAAGATCTGACACAATTTTACATTCCAAATTCGTCAGCCGTGACATTTGACGAGATCGCTGCTCCTGGAATAGACGAAAAAACATTCTTCGTAGGCTTCATCAGTCTCTGGCTCAGCTGGTTCTCCATGCCGATGCACCGCCGTTTTATGAAATCCTCCGTCTTCTACCCTGCACATCGCATAACCGAAGGAGCGCGACTGGCCATTAGCATTGCAGGGTTATCATACATATACCATGGTTTAAGTACCGCCGCCAACACTTCAAACCCAGGCGTAGACACCGTGAAGTTCTCCTTCCACTACTTCACGTCCTGGATAGAGATGCATGTGTTAGGCGCATTTGTTGCGCACCGGCGGCCTGATTTCTATGAGTTATACACCTTCCCGCGAGTCATGAGATTGGTTGATGCCTCCGCTCCTGATCCGACTCAGTTAGGGGTTTTGCGCGTGTTGCTTAACCCGTATTCAAACGAATGCGGTATGGTTTTCAATGATCGGGTCCTTTCTGCGCCAGTAGGGCCTATACAACAATTATTCGATTTGTTGAAGAATGGGGCGTCGGCTTTAAAACACAAAGAGATCATGCATTTATATTCAATCAGGCAGGGGTACTTAGTGTTCTGCCTAAATGACACTGCTCTCATCTTGTGGTATAATCCGCATCGCTTTGCCCGGTAGCTGGGTTACAACCAGGGCGTCCCCCTTGAAGCCTTTTTAGTGGAGCCTACTCTCTCGTTGGAGACTGCCCGTGATGGTATTCATCATTTCATGAAGTTAAATACTGGTTCCCTCTTCATGACCGCCGAGTCCGACTACCTTCCAAGGCCCGTAGGACTCTTTAAGGGCTGGTATCATCACCGGGTTAGTCCCATCATCGCAGAAGAGAGATGGGTGCTCTTCGAGTGTAAGGCCTCTGCTCCAGCTCAAGCCATCAATGCTCCGTTGCGGCCATGGTCGGTCGTTCGCCCTCCTCTGAGGGACAGCGATTCAGTGCTTATTCCTAAAGCCGCTTGAACAGAATCGATCCCCCGTACCGCTGGTATGCCGGTTCGCACTGGAACCAGGGCAGAGACTCTTGATAAGGCACTAGCAGCGGCATCACCAAAGTCAGACCTCGAAGGAGAGATTGGGCAGCGCCGTGCAAAAGTGCCGAAGGGGAGGAAGCGTCCTTCTACCAGTGCTAGCTTGGGCCCTAAAAGGAGGAAGAAATCGACCGCCCGTTTACTCGATGCTTTGCTTGAGTCTGAGCCTCTCACTCATGATGAGCATATATCTGTGCATGAACTGGATGATGGTCTCCTCTTTCTTGGTACATCTGCCGAAGAGGCCGCTCAGTTGGCCGAGACTTTGAAGCGTTCATAGGATGAAAGCGAAAACGTGCGTCCTAAGAAGGGATGCTTTCCCCCTGTTGAATTCCGTGATGTTGATCCGGCTCCTGCTATGTTACCAGTAGTTCCTTTAATGCTGGAAGAAGAACGGGCTCTCAAACAGCCAATATCGGCCGCTTTTGAAGACGAGACTGCTCTGAAGGCGGGCAGGGATTTATCTTCGATTGAAGCCCGATGAGCGCGACTAAACAGAAAAGAGCAGCGGCTCGAAAAAGCTATACTTCAGGCTCCCTGGCGTATCGGTATATATCTTTTACATCCCTCTCAGTAAATAATTTATATTACTTTCATATCGCATTCGTCTTTATACATCTTTCTTTTGTAGGTCCTTCTGCGGCGGGCGCAGTTTCGAGCCTAGATCGCGCTTTAGAGCCTCCGTTGACGGCTTTTATTCCCTCAGCGGAGGTTGCCAGACTGGTCATAGATTCTCTAAATATTTCTAGTAATGCACCGGAGGGTGTCGAGGAGATTACTGAAGCTGCTATCCCTCCAGTCCAGAATGGACGAAGTATTGAAAGTAATCATATATATATATAATGACCTTTCCACATGTCTGCCCCTTTATTTCTCCCAGAATTACGGGAGTTGGCGTCCTCTATGATAGATTGTTCTCCGGAGGAAACCTTCCTTCGCCTATTTAACATGGTGGCCCCGCACGCGATACCCTCTCAGCGCATCGTTTTTTCCTTCGGCCAAGGTTGGTATTCTTTTACCTTCCGTATTATATTTTCATAATGATGCTGATGTGCCCTTTACTTTAAACCACGGTCCTACAGGCTGAGGACGAAGTTGAAGTTCTTGATGGGCCTAGGGATTTCTCAGATCTGCCTTCTATGGTCATGGGTAAGTGACGCTTTAGCCTTGGTATTTTTTTACTTATTCCTCGTTCGGAAAGACGACTAACCATACATGTATCTTCACAGTTTTGCCAACCCTGACTCTGCTAGAGTCCCATATTTTCATGCCGTCAGGCCCTTACTTCAGACATATGTCAGAGAGGATGGAGAAACAGAGCATTCATCCACTGGCAACTCTTATTGAAGATCTTCGCGCTGGCACTTCCGTCATGGCTGAGAAATTTGCTGTTGAAGCTAACGCTTCTTTGTCCGTCCTTGCCACCTACCATGACGAGGTGCTGGTGCGTACTTGGGTCGAATATTGCCGTCAAATGGAGGCTTCTCTACTTGGAGTCGAATGCGTACGCCTTCCCTCCGGTATCCTATCTGTAAAGGCCCACTTGTGTGAAGGGATTGATCGGTGTGCGGCCAATCTCCGGTCTTGCGAGAAAAGGCTTAACCGGAAGTTTTTGGAGGAATAGTTGGCTTCAAAGGCTTTGGGGGAACATCAATCCCAGCTTACAACCAAGACTACTCGGGCCTATGAAATCTGGTGGGTCTATCAGGAGGCAATTACGGAGGTTGTGGCTCTTGATAAAACCATCATTTTTATACGCGAAATGGTTGAGACCCACAAGACTGCCAAGAAAGAGCGTGAGCATCGGTTTTCTTTACACCAAAAACAACAGGCACAAGCAGGGGCTCAGCTTGCAGCGTTGTTAGAGCTTGAGGCGGAGCTCCGGCGGAAAAATTATGATCTAGATGGCCTATTGAACCGTCTGTCGTCTTAAAATTTTTGTCGCTGTATATTTTTCTTCTTCTTTTTTGTATCTTGTATTCATTTTGATTTATGAATAAAAGACATATTTTATTTCATGCTTGCACCTCTCAATCCTTTGATGTCTTGATTTGGCGTGAAGTAGTTAATGTACTCGTTTTAGAATTTGTAGTTTATTCACTCGTTCCGGAGTTTCTAGTTTATGTACTCGTTTTGGAGTTTGTAGTTTATTGACTCATTTTGGAGTTTCTAGTTTATGTACTCATTTCGGAGTTTGTAGTTTATTCACTCATTTCGGAGTATCTTTAGTTTACCTCCCTTGGGTTTATAGGAAAACTTGTCCTAACGTTGTATATAGATACTGTAACGACTCTGAAATCTTAGTACGGAAATTCTTCTGTTAATATACAGAATAAAGTTTCATAGACTGAGTACAAGTTATAAGTAAATTTAGTTTAAGACCAGAAAGAAGCAACTTGAAATTCACCGGTAAAGCCCTTATACTGTTGTGATGTAACCCCTGTATTCGAACCCCATTAGACACATTATATTTTTCTGATTTTTTCTTTTTAACTTTTGGAAGCCTGTTCAGTCGAAAATACTACATATTTGATATTACAATTTCCTTACTTTTCTTAGATATTTAAAGGTGTTTATTATAAATATGAAACATATGAGGGTTTATCTGCAAAATATCTATTTTCATATGTTTATATATTATAATTAACATTATGAAGGAAAATATATGCATAGAATATTTATATAATATTTTGATAATTTAAATATGCATATCATATCAAATATCCTTAACCAATATTCTCAAAAAATAATATCATATCAAATGGTTAGGATAATATCTTAAAAATACCAAATATTACTAACATTATTCATTGAGATATTGTGCAAGGATTAGTTCAGGTTAGGAGATCGAGATGTTGAGATGTCGGGAATCAAAAATCTGCCGATAAAATCGAAGAATCGATACTGGCAGAGACTCAGAAAAAATATGAAGATCCCAGTATATAGAAAATCTCCACGTGTCAACATTCCTTAGCCCCAGAAAAATGAACCCAAGATTCAACCAAATGGCCGTGGTTGCGTAGCCAAACTAGCAATAATGTGGCGGATCCGTGGTAGGAAAGAATATTTAAGGTTTGGGATTTTTAGGTTTGATTTGTAACAACAAACCCTGATTCTTGGAATCTTTAATTTCTGACTTTGGTGCTATATAAAGGACCGGGAGCTAAACCTAAAAATCATCAAACCGAAGAGATCACGAAGTTCAAGTTGACTCATGCATCCAGGTTGATCAATCGGCTATTCATTTACCTCTTTCAAGATAGATCGAGAAGCAAACTAGGGTTTTGTATTCCACTTTCTGGAACAAAAAGTGTAATTGATCAAGTTGATTGATAAAGGTAGTTATTTTATTCTTATTGCATTTATTTTTTATTTACATCATGATATCTATTCGTTCTTCTATCTCCATCATGCGTGAGTAAT
Organism: Agapanthus africanus; assembly: GCA_030015575.1. NCBI lineage: Eukaryota > Viridiplantae > Streptophyta > Magnoliopsida > Asparagales > Amaryllidaceae > Agapanthus > Agapanthus africanus. The sequence continues at coordinate 318,509,049 of JASDDO010000019.1, forward strand.
TCACCGCTTGATAGGGTTCGTAGGATTATGGTAGATCAATGGAAGATGAAAAATTTCTTAATTTCTTTTAAGTCTTATGAAGTTTATAAACTTTAGCAAAATAAATGTTAACATCCTAATCGGGCGCGCTATAAATTTATTGATAGTCTTGACTGCGATTTGAGATTAGATTAACAATTGTTTTGTTAAGAGCTAGACATGAATAGAGATCAATGAAAGGACAAGGGTCAATAGTGTGGAAATACTAGTTTCTTCCAAGAACCCTAATCCTCATTCATCACTATCAATCTAGTTTTAAATCTATCAATAGATAAAAGGAGTCATTTTTATTAATCATCCATTACTACTAAATCCTAACGAACCTTACAAGCCCTCTTCTGATATAAAATCTATATCTTTATTTAAACTAGATCTATTTTCTACATCCATATTTTGACATAGATCTAGAAACTATTCTCCACTATTCTTTATTCTTCTATTCTTCCTCTTTTTCAACACATCTAAAGTAAGATTGAAAGATTCAACGTTTTCCTGAGGACGACTCGTACTCATCTCGGCTAGCTACACGCGACGCCGTTATTGATTGCGGTTATTTTACAAACACTTCTTTAAAACAGATTAATCAAATGGCGTCGTTGCCGGGGATACGTGCGTAATATTTTTTTCTTACTATTCGTGTTGAATTCTTATTCGATCAATATCATAAATAAAACAAAACAACAAATTGTGTATTTAATGATTAGTGTGCGATTTTTGCGAGAGAATCTGAAGACAATAGAACCAGGAAATCAAGATTCAGAGACTTTCAGAGAGGTCTAGGGGAGCATAGGAGGGTACAGGAGCAATTATTTTCAAACGATCCCACCAAGTCGCGGCGGAACCGAGCAACAAAGGCATTTTAGCGGCTGAACCGCGGCGGTCTTGAGGGATCGTGCATCCATACTTCTCTGGTAACTTTCTCTATACTTTCTCTCTTCTCTGAAAAATCCAATAATATATTTTTCTGCAGGATTCTTTGCAAAATATTGCCGCTAAAAAAAAAATCATTTTGCGTATTTTGTAATTGGTTTGTGCATATTTTAATACGGACATTAAAGGGTAAAGACCAAATTCAGATTATGTGAGGATTTTATCACCCTTTCCAGGCCCCACAAATCACAAAACGAGCATCCATATCACCCTACATTAATTAAAAAATATCTAGACCGAGAATCTAAGGACTGTCGCGCTCAATAAGGACGGAGGAAGGTCGTGGGTAATCTATCGCTTATCCGCATTTCTTTTGTGGTGTCTAGGCAAGCGTGTCTAAAGCAAGTTGTTACTTAATTAGGCCCGCTATTTTCGGTGATTCGTATAGCGGATACCTTCCACTTACCTGGCACTTACCTTGCCACAAGAGCGATAAAGAGGTGGTAGATGATTGATCCTGCGGCTTGTCCTTTGGAAATCTAAGAGCGGTCTAGCGACTTGACCTAGGTAACCTTAGTTCTAGGGTTGATTGTGCATTTTTATGTGATTTGTCTCACGACCGACACTTTTCAAAACAAACCAATTTTAAATCACACACAAGTTGTCGCTTGCGCTAAACCCGCTTAGTGCATTCTTGGCTGGACACGAGATTCTAGTACCTGTCTTGTCCGCGTTTCTGCTATCGACTCCGAAGTCGGTACTTCTTCATCTTCTTTTGCCCCTCCATCCACTACATCGACCGAGATGGACAGTTCTCCATCAGATTATAACACCACCCTGCCACCACTCATCGGTGCGCAGAATCCACTGCGCATCTCTCTCCAAGAAAGATGCTATCCTATACGCGGTCCCTTCCTACCTGTTAATCCCTTCCACCAGCCAATGGGGATAATTTTGAAATTAAAACCCAATTCATCAACCTGTTGCTCAAATTTCAAGGGCTTGAGTCTGAAGACGCATACGTTTTTATCACCAAATTCGAAAACGTATGCGCAATGATGGGTACGTCACAACTTTCAGAGGATGCTATGAGATTGCGTCTTCTCCCTTTCACTTTATGCGATTTAGCAGAAAAATGGCTTTATAACACTGCCGCACACTCTATTACCAATTGGGATGAATTCGTGATAGCATTCCTTAAGAAATTTTACCCCAATCATAAGACCGCCCGTGTTCGGAGCGAAGTCAACCAGTTTACCCAGCTTCCCAATGAACCATTTTGGAAGTGCTTCGAACTGTTTAAGGATCTGCTTTCCAATGTCCTCATCATGAAATACATAGATGGGATCTGTAATGAATTATATATGAGGTCATTACTCCAGCGACAAAGCAAATGCTTGAAACCATGTGTCAATGCAATTTCATGTCCAAAGACGATGGTGAAGCTTGGAAATTTCTGGAAGATCTTGCTGAACACACTTTGCAGTGGGAAAGCGTTAGACCATCATCTAGGGGAGGTATCCATCAGCTCGATATTTCCATCGCAGTAAAAGCCGAAATGGCAGCGATGCAAAAGAAACTCGATGCTATGGAGAACAAATTCTCATCAATCTCCCTAAACCAGGGTACGCTTCCCAAGACCGTGTGTGGTTGCTGTTCCGGTCCATCACATCTGACGGAAGAATGTCCTGTGAATGCACCGTTTCAAGGTCAAGAACACACTAATGCTACTTTTCAGCAGCGACCTAGAAACGATCCTTATTCTTCCACGTACAATCAGGGATGGAGGAAGCATCCTAATTTTGCTTGGAACCAAAACCAAACCCAAAATCAAAACCAGTTCCAAAGCAATTATCAAAGACCTCCTCCACAGTAACAGCAACCACACCCACAGAGTTAGCACCCCTTTCAATCGCAACCTTTTCAAAATCCGGCCAACAATTCTACACCTTTTAATAATTCTTTCCAAACGGCCGGTACCGAAAACTCATTGTAGGGTGTTTTTTTCGTCACCCCATCGAGACGGAAATACGCGCGCGCTTGTCAGGCATACTACAGATTCCCCCTGCCTAGGATAGGCGAGGGGTTATTGATTGTGGGGATCCGAATCTCCGGCAACTGTGAACTAAGCTGCCGTTAATTATCCCTCGCCTTTGGAGCGAGAAAACCTCCGATTGACGGGTCAAACAGGTCATGCGAACTCAATGTGCAGTGTCGTGTTTTAAAGAAGTTTTTGCGGGTGGAGGGGTAGCGCCCCGTTCGAAATTTTTTCTAACGGGGACAGTGTTGTGGAATGTGTGTGTGTGTATACATATATATATAAAAAGGAAAGGCATCCAAAGGATGCGTGGGAGAAGGCGCCGGCGCCTCACGTGCGGGGCACGCGGGCGTTGGGAGCAAGGCGCTGGCGCCTCACGTGCACGGCACGCGGGCGTTGGGCGCAAGGCGCCGGCACCTCACGTGCGCGGTGGAAAGTAAAGGGGGCTCAGCCCCCCGTACTGGGAGTTGTACTCCAATTGACTCTTGGAGTTAAACTCCTTTAAAAAAAATGTATTATTATTGTTTGTTTATTTTTATGGAGTTAAACTCCTAGAAACTTTGATTTGTAGAGTTAAACTCTAGGGAATCTTTGTAAATGCTCAAGGGGACCCCTTTCTTCTCCCTTGAGCCTTGGATCTTTCCCAAAATGGGATCTTTGGAGATGAGTCTCCTTCCTCCTCTTTTGTTGGTCGGATCTTGGAGAACAAGAGGGGTGGGATTTTAAAAATCTCTCCTTTTTAAGATCTTCTGGAAGATCCGAGCTCCCTTTTGTGGGTTTTGTAGTGGAAAACTATTTATTTTTGGAAGAGGAAGAGTTAAACTCTTGATTTAATTCAAAAAAAAAGAGAAGGTTTAGAACCTTGAGGAAGCAGCAGGAGGCACAAAAAACCCTAGAGTTTTAGAGAATGAAAAAGTTGTCATAGATATTTTCATCATGTTTGCCTTTATAGGCTACAAACTTTACATACAGCCTATTGGGCTTTACAAAATGGCATTTTGCCCATCCCATACCTCATGTGCTCATTTCTTTTGCACATGAGCCATAGGTTTTTACAAAAAATTGGCTTTATGCCCATTTTTCTTACATTTATTCATAAAAAAATACACCAAAATTATTTATTACAAAATTTTTATTTTGGTATGGAGGAGGCTGGCGGCTTCATGTGCGGGCTCGACCCGGGCATTGGCCCACTTTACCTGGGCTTAGGCCCACTTGGTTTGTGGTTGAATTTGATTTTGACTTGATCAACCGGGGTGTAAATTTTGACCCCAACAAATTGCCCCCCATCAATAAATGCACACCACATATATGGGTTGTGTGCATGAAATTGATGGATCTTCTTTCGCGTGGAGGTTGATTTAATTCGGTTCCCATTTTGATGACGTGGAGATCGTTTCTACCATTTTAGTGACGTGGACGGTCGGTTCTACCCTTTTTGCGACTTGGACGGTCGGTACTTCCATTTTTGCGACTTGGACGGTCGGTGATGCCCTTTTTTGCGACTTAGACGGTCGGTGCTGCCCTTTTAGCGACTTGGACAGTCGGTGCTGCCCTTTTTGCGACTTGGACTGTTGGTGCTGCCCTTTTAGCGACTTGGACGGTCGGTGTTGCCCTTTTAACGACATGGGCGGTCGGTGCTGCCTTTTTTACGACTTGGACGGTCGGTGCTGCCCTTTTAGCGACTTGGATGGTCGGTGCTTGATTTGACTTTCTCCGCTTCTTGCGGTGTCAGGGATTGGATTTGACTTGCTCCGTTTTCTCCGGTGTCAGGATTCGACTTGTTTCTGAGGTGGAGCTTGATTCCGCTAGGGAGGTCGTTGGTTGTCTTGCTGATTTGATGTAAATTGGGTTGACATCAGCATCACTACACTGGAATATGGTACCAGGAGCGAATCATCATTTGCCATGAGAGGATTTCCCTCGTTCCCAGTTTAACGTCTTAGGGGTCATTTGTTCCCAGTGTAAAGACTTAGGGGTCTATTGGATTGGAGTTTGGGATTTTGGGGTTAGGGTAGGCATCAGCGTTGCTAACACTGAAGCACATGTGCCAGGAGCAATTCATTATTTGCCTTTTCCTGTTGGGGAGCGATGGCTTAGGAGACAGGTTTTGGTCCCTATCACCTAAGGCTTTTCAATTTTATAAGCCGTAAGGGTCCCATAAAAGCATTTTCTCCGTACGAGTCGAAAGGATCCCGTAGGTGTATTCTCCTTAGGAGTCGTCGGGACTCCCAAGTGTGTTTTTCCTTTATGGGTCATAAGGATCCCACGAAAGTGTTTTCTTATGAGTTGAAAGGATCTCGTAAGTTTGTTCTCCTCATGTATCATGAGGACACATGAGTGAGTCTTTCCAAATGGAGCATAATTCTAAGGGCGGAGACCGGCCGTTGGACTGGTGACTTCGGTGGGGCATGGGTGTGAGGAGAATTATTTGAGCCCGTGGATTGTATACGGTAGTCAATTTGGGGACCACCCGTAGGGCTGGGAGAATTTTGGGAGATTGGATTTTGGTTGGCGTCAGCATCGCTACACTGGAATATGATATCAGGAGCGACTCATCATTCGCTGTTTGGGGACTTGGAATTTGGATCTTGTTTGGCATCAGTATTGCTGCACTGGAATAATGCCATGAGCAACTCATCATTTGCCCCGGGAGGACTTAGGATTTGGTTTTTAGGTCGGTATCAGCACCGCTAACACTGAAGCGTAACGCAAGGAGCGACTCATCATTTGCCATTTCCCGTTGGGGAGCGATGGCTTAAGAGACAGGTTTAGATCTCTATCACCTAAGGCTTTTTAATTTTATGAGTCGTAAGGATCTCATAAAAACACTTTCTCCCTACGAGTTGAGAGGATCTCGCAGGTGTATTTTCTCCTTAGGAATCGTAGGGATTCCTAAGTGTGTTGCTCCTTTGTGAGTCGTAAGGATCTCACGCAGGGATTTTCTCCTCACAAGGTCGAGAGGACTTTGCGAGTGTATTTTATCTCTTTTCACGAGTTTGCGCCCTTTTGGGTTTTCACAAACTCGCCGGCAGTCCTGCTGTTTTTACTCACGGAGCCCTTTCGAGTTTTCATCTGTGCCCGTTTTGCTTGCGGACATACCGTTTTTTTTCTTTTTCTTTTTCTTCTTTTCTTTTGCACCGATGGGACTTTAAAAGTAGTCTCGCCGGCGGGACTTGGGAGATGTTCGCCGCCGAAAGATGTGACCGGGACGTTAGGACGTCTGGCCTGAATTTTGGGGGCAGATGCTATTTGGTTTTATTTGTCTACCTCTCCGAAGGTGCCAAGTTGATTTATGGCACCATGTATCGAAGGTTTAAACAAATGCGGCCGTTGTAGCAGATTTCGTCAGATTCCCCCTCTTTTGCGAGGGTTTTTGATTGTAGGGACGCTCTTCCCTACAGGCGCAAGCCCCTGCAGTTAATTACGTTACCGCATAGCGATAACCACTTTCTCCTTCTTCAGATGTTCACTTCCTGTCGTGTGTGTTTGTTTTATTTTTGGTTGCCCGTGGATTGTATACGGAGACTAATTTATGTTGTCGCCCGTAGGATGGGGATTAGTCTAAATCCGTATTTTCTTAGATTTGGGTTTAGTGGATTTAAGGCTCGTTAATATCATTTGAGATTAAGATCAACTTAAATGTTTGTTAAGGATACGTTAGTCAAATTTTAGACTAAGATCTACTCAACGGAGGTTTAGGATCATTTTTGATCCAACGAAAGTGCATTTGGGCTCTATCGTTTTAATTTAGAGACGTTACAGTCCATTGGGTTTAAGGACATCATAATCCATGGAGTTTAGTTTTAGGAATGTTGCGGTCCATTGTTTAAGGACATCATAGTCCATGTTTAAGGACATCATAGTTCATAGAGTTTAGTTTTAGGGACGTTGCGGTCCGTTATTAGTTTAGGGACGTTGCAGTCCATTGGGTTTAAGGACATCATAGTCCATGTTTAAGGACATCATAGTCCATAGAGTTTAGTTTAGGGACGTTGCGATCCATTGGGTTTAAGGACATCATAGTCCATGTTTCAGGACATCATAGTCCATGTTTAGGGACATCATAATCCATAGAGTTTAGTTTAGGGACGTTGCGGTCCATTGGGTTTAAGGACATCATAGTCCATGTTTAAGGACATCATAGTCCATAGAGTTTAGTTTAGGGACGTTGCGGTCTATTGGGTTTAAGGACATCATAGTCCATGTTTAAGGATATCATAGTCCATAGAGTTTTGTCTCGTTGGTTTGGGGGTGCGCCAAGAGTTATTGGTTATTGGGACCTTCCACCTCTTTGAAGACGTTGAAGGATTACAACGACATGTATCAGAGGTGTGAAGAGATGTACCCTTGAACCAAATCCCAAATCAAGGAGTTGTCAGTTCTGAGCATAGATGCTCGGTTTGCTGGAGATTTAATCTCAAGAGGAACTTAACCGATTTGTGGTTGAAGTTGGTTCCTTAATATATTTTCAGTGATCACGTGACCCCATGTGATACTTTGAGGCAGTGTTAAACACTGGAATTTGAGAGTGCTCACGTGTCCCACGTGATGCTTTTAAAGGTGGTGTTGTTCGCTTGGTTTTATTCCCCATCTTTATGTAAGTGTTAAACACTTTATCCTTGTGGCCATCACGTGTGTTTCACGTGAGGCGTTATATAACTTGGCCTTGAGTGCTCACGTGCTTTTCACGTGAAGCGTTGAGTTCTTTTGGAGATTTGATCTCTACCGATGTTTCTCTGTTAATGGTATTTTGATCACCAAGATCATTATTTTGAGGATCTTCAATCGGGTTCTTTAAAGAACTGGGTTCTTGATTTGAACTCCATCTTCTCCGGGAGGTTAAATCTCTTTCAATGGTGTTTTGACCATTAAGGATCATCAAGATCATTATTTTGAGGATCTTGAATCAACTTTGAGTTCTTGATTTGAAGAAACTACGTTCTTGATTTGAACTACATCTTCTCCGAGAGGTTAAACCTCTTTCAATGGTGTTTTGACCATTAAGGACCACCAAGATCATTATTTTGAGGATCTTGAATCAACTTTAAGTTCTTGATTTGAAGAAACCACGTTCTTGATTTGAACTCCATCTTCTCCGAGAGGTTAAACCTCTTTCAATGGTGTTTTGACCATTAAGGATCACCAAGGTCATTATTTTGAGGCTCTTGAATCAACTTTGAGTTCTTGATTTGAAGAAACTACGTTCTTGATTTGAACTCCATCTTCTCCGAGAGGTTAAATCTCTTTCAATGGTGTTTTGACCATTAAGGATCACCAAGGTCATTATTTTGAGGATCTTGAATCAACTTTGAGTTCTTGATTTGAAGAAACTACGTTCTTGATTTGAACTTCATCTTCTCCGATATGTTAAACCTCTTTCAATGGTGTTTTGACCATTAAGGATCTCCAAGATCATTATTTTGAGGATCTTGAATCAACTTTGAGTTCTTGATTTGTAGAAACTACGTTCTTGATTTGAACTCCATCTTCTCCGAGATGTTAAACCTCTTTCAATGGTGTTTTGACCATTAAGGATCACCAAGATCATTATTTTGAGGATCTTGAGTCGGGTTCTTTAAAGAACTAAGTTCTTGATTTGAAGAAACTAAGTTCTTGATTTGAAATCCATCTTCTTTTTTTTCAAATTCGTTATTCCATGAATCTTTGATTCTCAAGAACAAGATCTTCCCGATGACAATTAAATTCTCAACTTGTGGGAGATTTGCCTTGCGGATCTCAGATCCATAGAAAGAACTATGTTCTTTGAGAAGAGTTAAACTCTTGGTTTGAGAATTAAATTCTCTTTTCTAGAGCTTTTGGGAGGCTTCTGTATATTTTTTTTAGAAGCTTATGGGGTGGTCTCCTCCTCTTTTTCTTTTCTGGAAAGAAGGATCATCGGTCGTTGGGACCCACCGCCTCTCCGACGACACTGAGAGATTACAGTGCCATATATTGAAGGTATAGAGGGATGTACCCTTTGAACCATGTCACACTCATCAGGGGGAAGAACAGGTTGGAGCTTAAATTTCTCGCTGCTGAAAAAGGCTTCTTTGCGTTCGCGCACGTGCATTGCACGTGTTGAGCGTGCGTGCGTCGCACGTAGCGGGCGTGCGTGCGTCGCACGTGGTGTCCACATGGCGGGCGCACGTGCGTCGCATGTGGCACTTGCACATCATGGGGGGCAGCTAAGGCCCTAACTTGGAGAACTAAGCTCCTTTGAGGACTGAATCCTCGCACGCGGTGCGCACTTGCGTTGCACGTGGTGCGCACGTGCGTTGCGCATATGCACATTATGGGGGGCAGCTATGGCCCTAACTTGGAGATCTAAGCTCCTTTGAGAATTGAATTCTCCTACGTGCGTTGCACATTTTTTGCTCACGTGCGTTGCACGTGGCGCGCATGTAGCGGGCGCATGTGCATTGCACGTGGCGCACATGGTGCTTGCGCATATGCGCATTATGGGGGGGGAGGGACAGCTAAGGCCCTAACTTGGAGAACTAAGCTCCTATGGAGAACTAATCTCCTTTGAGAATTGAATTCTTCTCTTTTTCTAAGAGGTATCCCCTCTTATTTATATAGAAGTGGTAGAGAAGAGATCTCTCTTTTTCCCGATATGGGACTAAAAATGTATCCTTCATGTATTAGAGCATAACTTAGATTACACGTGCATAACACATTTACTCATAACTTTTGATTCCGGATGAATTATGAGGCCCATAATATATCAAATCGAAGGATTTTTTGAGGCCTTTTCAATACCATCAGAATTTTTCTGATTCTCATTTAGGAGTTTGTCGAAATATAGTCCGGAAAATACTGGTTTACATTTTCTTAAGCGTATCGCTGCCATTTGATACCTTGGGCTCTTTTGCGCAGAAATTTTTGGCGGGAACAGGAGAGATAGGGGTTGTTTACGCCCGTGGATTGTATACGGTTTTACACGATGCATGATCTAAACCGTAGGGCCGGTGTGCTCAATTCGTCTGCGACTTGAAGCATTCACGCGTAATATTTCTTGAGATATCGGCCATTGATAGGTGGCATGGGCCTTTCTCCCTCGGCATTTATCAGCTGGTAGGATCCTCCAACAAACACTTTCTCGATGACGTATGGTCCTTCTCAGTTTGGCTCGAATTTTCCTTTTGCATGTCGATTAGGGATGATCGGCATTTTGAGGACCAATACCAATTCGCCTTTCTTGAAAGCGCGGAGATGGATCATCTTGTCATAGGCCCATGACATTTGGGCTCGATATAGCTTCAGATTTTGCTGTACTGCGAGCCTCCTTTCTTCAAGGGCTTCAAGTTCTTCGAGACGAAGAAGCACGTTTTCCTCTTCCGTCAACTCATGCTGGACGACCATTCTTTAGCTTAGAACTTCGAATTCGAGGGGGAGGATCGCCTCCACTCCGAAGAGTAATGAGTATGGAGTGGACTGAGTTGGAGTGCTGTGCGTGGTACGATATGCCCACAACGCCTCATGAAGTTTGAGATTCCATTCTCTCTTGTTGGCTGAAGCATTTTTCTTCAGGAGCTTGCACAGAGTTTTATTGAAGGCTTCGGTCAGCCCATTGGCCCTTGGATTATAGATGGAGGAATATCTCCAGTCTATCTTGTATTGAGTAGCGAACCTTGAGACTTTGAATCTCTTGAAAGAAGGCCCGTTGTCAGATATGATTCTTCTTGGTGTACCGAAGCGGCAAAGAATATTATGCTGGAAGAACGTCAGAATATCTTCTGTCTTGACTTTTTTTAGCAGGACAGCTTCAGCCTATCTGGAGAAGTAGTCAGTTGCAGCCAATATGAACCGGTGGCCTTTGGAGGACGGAGGATCAATTGGACCAACTATGTCGGTGCCCCAAACTTCGCAGGGCCATGACGCCACCGTAGGATGCAGCGGATTGGGATGCTTGTGAATGAAATCACCGTGAATTTGGCAGATATGACACTTCTTTGCATGCTCTTTACAATCCCTTATCATGGTAGGACAATAATATCCAAGCCATTTGATTTGAAGCCGAATTTTGGGGCCAGATTGGTGAGCTCTACAGACGCCTGAGTGAACTTCTTTCATGACTTTCTGGGCTTCGACTGATGACAGACATCTGAGCCAGAGTTGGTCATATGATCTGCGGTATAGCGTATTATTTACAAACACGTATCGAAGAGCTCTCTTCTTCAGTTGAACCTTCACAGATTTTCCTTCGGGCAGCTTGTCGTATCGGAGGTACCCTAGGAAGGGCTCTCTCCAATCGGGCTCATCTTGAACGATCGAAGCTTCTTCGGCAGGACTGTTCTTCTGTTCCGCGCTTTCCTCTTCTCGTAAAGAGACTGGGGATAGAATTTGCTGGCTCCTGACTGTGATCAGAATTTCGTCCATGTTAGGATCAGCCAGCTCATTGGCTAAGCGAGCGAGTACGTCAGCCTTTCCATTCAACGCCCTAGGAACTCTCATCAGCTCAATATGGGTGAACTGTTTCATAAGCTCCACCACCCGGCTTCTGTACCGAGCTAACTCGGGTTTATATATCTTATAGTCTCCGCTTACTTGGTTGACGACAAGCTGGGAGTCACCGTAAACCTGTAGCCAAAGGATTTCCATTTTTATGGAGAGCTCCAGACCAGCTATCAGAGCTTCATACTCAGCCTCGTTGTTTGTGTGAGGCTCGGTGAGAGCAAAAGAACGTCGTAGGGTTCCCATCGATGGCATGATGAACACCAATCATATCCCCGCTTTTATCTGCGGGATGCTTTATTTGCCGGAGCTCCTCATTGATGAGGCTCCGTCGAAGTAGAGCTCCCAACATGGCTCACCTTCCTCGAGATGCAGCACTTGTTTGTCGGGTAACTCGGAATTGAGCGGTGACCCTACTGAAATGGGATGAGCAGCAAGGAAGTCTGCAAGAGCTTGCCCTTTTAGTGCTTTCTGAGGAGTATAAACTATATCAAACTCAAATAGCATGACAGCCCATCTTGCCATTCTGCTGGCTAGGCTTGCCTTGGTCATTAAGTGTTTGAGCGGGTCGACCTTGGAGATCAACATAACCCGATGAGCAAGAAGATAGTGCCTCAGCTTATTCACAGCGAATATCAGAGCCAGGCATTGCTTTTCGATCGGGGAATAGTTGTGTTCCGCCCCGACTAGAGCTCGACTGAAGTAGTAGAGGGCATTTTCTTTTCTCTTCTCGTTGTTCTGGGCAAGGAGCGCACCGAGTGATTCATCAAGCGCGGCGGTATAGAGAATCAGCGGTTTATTTGGAATAGGAGCGGCCAGCACTGGAGGGTACAACAAGTACTGTTTGATGCTTTCGAACGCTTCTTGACATTCGGCATCCCAGACAAAAGGAGATCCTTTCTTCATGAGCTTTGAGAAGGGCCTACATCTCCCCGATAAATTTGAGATAAACCTTCGTATATAAGAAAGCTTGCCTTGAAAAGATCTTAGCTGTGTCTTGGAGGGGGCATCTCCATGATGGCCTTTATCTTTGATGGGTCAACATCGATCCCTCGAAGTCAGACTATGAAGCCCAGGAATTTTCTCGATGACACGCCAAAAGCGCACTTTAGAGGATTCATCTTCCGATCGTATTCCTTCAGTCTCGTGAGAACGGTCCTAAGATCTTAGTATGATCAGCCTTGGCTTTAGTCTTGATGACCAGATCATCAACATAGCATTCGACGACTTTATGGATTAGGTCATCAAAGATATTGGTCATTGCCCTTTGATATGTAGCACCTGAATTCTTCAGTCCGAAATGCATCACTTTGTGGCAGTATATTCCAATCGGGGTTCGAAATGTTGTGTGTTTCTCATCCTCAGGCGACATCTTGATCTGATTATTACCAGACGAGCCATCCATAGAGGTGAACAGCTCATAATTTGAGGTGTCATCGACCATCATTTCCATGACCGGTAGCGGGAAGTCGTCTTTAGGATATGCCTTGTTGAGGTCCCTGAAATCGACACAAACTCGGATCTGCCTATTTTTCTTCTTCACTGGGACTATGCATGCGATCCAGTCCGCATATTTCTCTTCCTGATGAAGCCGGCATCGATGAGTTTCTTGGCTTCCTCGATGACATTTTCTTCCAGTTCCCTTCTCATTCTTCGAGGAGCTTGTTTGACTGGCTTAGCATCAGGAGATATAGCCAGCTTATGCACGGCCACTTCAGGGGAGAGGCTAGGCATTTCTTTGTATGTCCACGCAAAGCAATCAGCGAACTCATGCAGCAGGGCAATTATTTGCTCCTTCATTTCCTCTGACAGGAGTGAGATGATGTAGGTCGGCCTTGGATTATTAGGCGTTCCCAAATCGATATCAGTTAACTCATCGAAGGTTATTTTTCCGCCATCTTTGAGCTCTTGAGGGGCTTCTTCTGGCTCGGCTAGCTCGTCTTCATCATTTGACCCTTCGCTTGCTTCACCAATATGGATCATATAGCATGCTTTGGCATCAAGCTGAATGAAACCTATGCCCCGTCTATCTGGAATTTGTCCATCGATGAATGCTCGGACCTGAGGCGGATGCCATAGTGTAACATTTTAAAAATCGTTTTGCGAATTTTCCGTTTTTAGGGCAAAATAGTCGGTATTTTCCGTTTTAACCCGATTGTGATCAAACTTCAGTATAGACTTGCCAGCACCTAGTTTAGCTAGAATAAAACTAGTGCGCGAATTTTGGGGGTCAATGGGAAGTTTTGGTTCACATAAAAATTTTCCCTAATTAAATATTATTTTAATGCTTTATTTGTGCACATTATTAGTGGTAATTACTTTTTTTGTGGGTTAATTACTACTAATGTGGTTTTATGCTAAACTAATCACTAGAATTATGTTTAGAACCTTCTCTCCAAAATATCTTGATTTTTTTGGAATTAAATGATTTTTTAAAAGAAAAGATAATGAAAACATAAAGCTTTTTGTTTTATTATGCAATTATTGTAAATTTCTTCTAGAATTTTCTCCAAAATTCCACAACACCCTAGCTCCCTCTCCTTGTCCGAAACCACTTCATCCCTTGCTGTCCTTGATCATATTTTCTTCATTTCTTCTCATTTTACTTCAAAAAAATGATGAAAAATCCAAATAAATTCATACAAATTCAAATATAAATCAAACCCATCATTCTTCTTCTTTAATCATGCTTGGATCTTCATTCTAGTGAGGATTTTGGAGGCTAAAGTGTGGATTGTTCTTGTTTCAAGTTGTGTTCTTTGAAGGTATAAAACCTTAACCCTAATCTCTTTTTGTTGCGTAACACCTTTAATTAGCTTAATTAGATGTTTAATTTAAGCTTTTAAATTCATGTTTTGAAATTCAAGATATCATTTTGATAATCAAATTAGGTTTTTGATTAGTGGAATGGTTAAGTGATAAGTTAAGACAAATGAAAACTTAATCAAGTTGCTAATTTGTTAAATGATATTTTCCTAATCGGATAATTAAGTTAATTAAAAAACTAAACTTTTTCTAATCCTAATTAGTGAAATCTAAAATTTTAGTAAAGGTATAAGTGGTTTAACCTTGCTATTTGAAGATGTTTGTAAATTCTAGTTTTGGTAAAACTTGTAGTTTTGTGCTAAAATGATAAATGCCGCTTACTAGATTTCCAGATATTTTAGGCGTTGGTTTCTTTTGACGTTGCGAAGTTATTTATATTAGATTCTACGTTTATTATTGTGTTGTGTTTGCGCGATCAGTACGATCAGGATCTAGGCTTGATGGTGGTGTCGTTTTAGCGTTCCTAGCTAGGGTCGTGCCAACGTCGTTCGTGTCTTTGTGTAGCTTTTGCTCTTGAGTTCGTTTCGTAGTGTCGCTACGCGCGTTAGCCACTAAACGAACACTCGAGAGTATGTTTGGAGTTGGTGCGTCGGTTAAACGTAGTTGTATGCATTTTTGGTCGATTACTTATATCCGCTTGCTTTATTTTTATATGTGTTCAGGATCGCAGGCGGGGAGTTCGGGCGCTGCGAACAGGGGAAAGCGAGTGGTAGGATTTACTTAGCCAGGAGCGTTGGTGAGTAGATTTAACATCTACAGGGGAATCGCCCGCATGGCGTTATGCGTCTGGGCTAGAGATGTTATGAATTATTGCATATTCTATTTCATATATAGAGTTGCACATACACCTTATTGCTTAGTTATTTATTGTTGTGCTTGGACTTGTACCTTTAGGACACTGCACTATTATTGACGGCTCATGTTGCACGAGCACTGATTGTATGCCACACACACCGTCAATAATTTCCATGACACGCACAACACACATACCTATATGATATTGTTTGGTTAGGAACATTGAGACATTGATTCATATTTCTTTATGTATATGACATATAGCATACCTGTATACCTACATGCTTACACATATGCCTTGACATGCTTACATGCTAGTTACCTGTATACCTATAGGGCATTGTACCATTAGCGATAGGTACATACACACATAAGATCATAGCTACATGTATACCTTGCATACGTACTTCACTTATACCTGGAGGGTATATTACATCATTATTGATAGGTAGATACATATACCTTGCTATACCTTCATATTTACACACATATCTGGTTGTAGCTACGTGTCTACCTTTATTTGATATTATATAGACTTGGAGAAATTAGGAACCGCATATATATATTTTAACTTGTTGCAGTTAAATAGCGGCTTTTCCTTTATATGCTTACATTGCAGTTTTATGTTGCATATATTATATTCATGGATTTTCGCATTGAGATATGGATTTTTCATGATGTTTTCTGGATTTGAGGACCGTGGTAGTTTCATGAAATTATGCATTATTTGAAAAACCCGGTTTCTATTGATATGATATTTCAGCAGCCACCATGAGTTTTATCGGTTCTGATACATATACCCCATGCGAGGAGCGTCGTGGGCCGTGTGAGGGTACATGGTGGGGCCCGGTACGGTTCCCCTCGGCAAGATGATCGACGGTCCATGCCGATTGAGCCTGGACGGTGGGCAAGTACCTACCGGTGACAGTACCAATGACTCGGCGGTTATCTTGGGATACCGACGGGAGTTATGTACGTATGGATACGTCGAGAGGCGAGAGTCAGAGCTAGGCACTCGAGCTTTCGGTATAGCGTATGATACGTACCTATCAGGGGGCCAGTCATGGTGACAGCACCTGATAGATCAGCATTTCTGTGTCGACACTTGACATATTGGTTTCATGATATTTTACTCCTAAGTATATATAACAGTGGAATGGGACGCTATTATATATGCACACACACACACATATATATATATATATATATATATATTAGTGGAATGGGACGCTAATATATATGTATACATATCAATTTATATACATCATCATTTTTATTCATGCAATTATACTTAGGATATATGATATTCACTTGATATTGGATTCAGGATATATGAGATTCACTTGATATTGGATTCAGGATATATGAGATTCACTTGATTTTGTACATTCAGGATAAATGAAATTTACTTGATGTTGTACATTCGGAGTTTGTGAGACTTACATGATATGAGAGCCAATTTGGGAGCTGATTTGAGGAATTGGGATTTGGATTGTCTTGATGGATTTTGGTCCTACCACGATATCAGGATTCCGTGGAAATGACATGTTTCATCTCATACTCCGCATTTATTATTTATACACTTCTTCATGTATTAGTAGTACCTGATAGAGTACCTTCCATGACTGTTGCATTTACATACTTTATTTTATATGCTTTGCTTCATATATTAGCTGTACCTGCTAGAGTACCTTTCATGACTGTTGCATATATACATTGTCATATCATTTCTTCATGTATTAGTAGTACCTGATAGAGTACCTTACATGATTGTTGCATACAGATTGTCATATTAGTATTGCTTTATGTATTAGTTGTACCTACTAGTGTACCTTTCATGACTATTGCATACATATGACCATTTATTGCTATTAGCTTGCATATGTTAGATTCGCGATATACGTGCATACTTGCGATTACCTGCATATGTTATTTACTATTCACGAGTTGGCAACTCACCCCCGTTGTGCCACAGGGTTTTGCAGATTGTTTCCCTAGAGTAGTCGAGGCAGGCTATTCATCTATCACATCATTTTTTGCAGCGGATACCGCTTCAGCTTACAGTGTGCAGTTTTGCTTAGGTGGGTTTGCGGTTATCCAAAGTTGTTTATTGTATATTCGTTGTATCCATGTACTCTCCATCTACCATTATCTCGTATGACTTAGAGACTTGATATGAGGACGATGTTGTATATTATTTTGTTATTTGGAGGTCTATTTTGCAGTTTTACTTCTATCGTCTTTTATTTCTTCGTTACGGCGTCATATATCTATTGTGGTGGTTGTTTTCCGTGCTTGGACGTGGATTTTCTCCCGTTGGGGATGCTTTACTTATATTTATGTTGTACCCATTTTTGGGGTTGGATTTTACAAAGGAGGTGCTGCCAAAATTTTAAAGGACGAAAAGTTGGACTATAAAGAATTTGGGTTGAGATTTCAAAGGTTTTGAAAATGCTATTATCACTTTCTTACTACTTTTGATGGTTTAGATTGCTAGGTTTTCGGCTTACTAAATTGCGTTACGCCTGTAAACGTTGCGTAGTTTAAGGGCCGTCACGTGCCAATTTCGGGTCATGACACATAGCCCTTCATAAAACTTTGCTTCGGACTCCATTTGATATAACCGGCATCCGCACCTTTTAAAGTATTCCCACATCTCCGGCGCATTATATCTAGGATTGAGGACGGCCCTTATGCCTCTCTCGTATGGAAGGCATGTCACAGAAAAATCGTCCGGGTATGCGAAAGGATTTGATCCATAAAACAGGATGCCCTTCTGTCCACTTTTCCTTCCGGGAACGTAGAAAGTTTTCAGCTGGTCCACGGTGGAGACTGACAATGCATCGAGCTCTTTGCACATCTGCTCCGGCACCCTTGTGATGTCTAGGGACCCTTCTGTAACTTCGAAAGTCTCTCGTAGCTTTGCTTGTTGCGTGGGGGCCCGATTTGCACAGCTGCTGCAAGACGGACCCTCTTCTTCTGATTCTTCAGTGTCACTGCCTAAATGAGGGTGGATTTTGCTGTCGGATGGGCCTTCAGTATCAGATTCGTCCGTATCGTTACCGAAATGAGGGCGAGTTTTACCGAAGGACGGACTTCCAGTGTCGGACTCATCAGTGTCACTGCCAAAATGCAGACACACGTGGGGGTTTCTGCTTTTGAAAGTGACAGTCGGCTCAGACTTGCTTTTAAGTTTCGGGGATGTTCTGTCTTTGGTCAGCTGTGGCTCAGCACTTTGGAGGTTCACAAAGTACCGAGAATCTTCATATCGGACTTCATGCACACCGAACGGCTGGATGTCCCCGTCAATGCGTCTTTTTCGCCATTTTTAGTATACTTCATACATTGATGGAGAGTTGACGGAACGATGCCGTAATCATGGAGCCATGGCTGTCCTAAGAGAATTTTATAAGACGTGTCAGCGTCGATCACGTATATCTTCGCTTCAGTTTGCAGATCCCTAAATTTGATTGGCAAAGCTATAGACCACAGGACTTGCTGGCAGTTTTGATTGAAGTTTTGAATGACAATCCTTTCCCTTAACAGATGTCGGACTTCCATTGACAAACTCTTCAGAGTCCGCAAGTTCATGATGTTCACTGAGGATCCCGGATCAATCAATATGCGATTAATCCGATCTTCGTTGCTGTACCCGGTCACGGAAAGCGGCCGATTATGCTCAGCCGTTCCTAGTAGCAAGTCTTCGTCCTTAAACGTGACTGCGGCGGCATGCAGAGCATACTGGGCTTCTTTCATATTAATTTCCGCAAAGCGAGCCTGATACCGCTAAGGGTTTTGTAGAGCGTGAATGAGAATATCTCTAAGCTCTTTAGATAGGACCAAGGCATCATAGATACTCAGGAGTGACGGAAGTTTTCGGAGATGAGCCAAGACATTATAGTCCACCGAGGAAGGACTTGAGTTTTCATTAGCCGGTTCTCTACCGTCTTCCTCATTAGCCACAAGTTTTTCCTTTCCTTTTGGGCGTTGCCCTAATTTGGCGGCAGAGCCCTGCCGCTTCTGAGCTGGATTTGGTTGGCCTTTGTGGCGAGCTCCTCGTCCTTTTCGGGAAAATAGAGCTCCTCCTCGGAGTCGCTGCCAAGATGGATGGCATAGCAGGTCACTATAGAGAACTCTTCATTGGAGTCTTCTTCTAACTCCTCCAAAATTTCAGCCGCTTTTATAGGGAGGAACTCCTTCAATTGAATCAAAGTTCTTTCCTTCTGTTCATAGTCTTTGAGGGAATCGATATATTTTTGAATGGTCGATCTCCCTGTAGACTCTTTTTCGTGCCGAGCTGCACTTTTCTTCTTCTTGAGCTTTTTGGATTTTAAGCCTGATTGAGCCGCATTGGCAGCTGGAACGGTAGGCTTCTTTTGCCCTTCCCATTCCGTCCTGAGCTCTTTCTGAAGTAGCTTTAGCATCTTCTTCGTCTTATTAGATATGTGCTTACTCCAAGGGGGATGCGATGAGTCGGATTCATTTCTCGAGGCAGCGGGTTCAGCTGTCTGCTACCAGATGGCTTCAGCTTCCGTTTGTATAAAGTTGGTGGTTGCAACTTGATTGTTCACCAACACACTCTTGGACAGCTCGATCTCTCCAGTCTTGTACTGCTTCTCGACCCAATTTTTGAAGATATAGCAATACTCGATTGCATGACTCACTACTCGGTGGTACGGGAAATATAGAGGATTGTCGGTCATTTTTGCATCATGAGGTATTTTCGACTCCGTCAATTGTAGACCGTTGTTCAGGGCATCTTTGAATATCTTTCGGACCTTGTCCCTCCTGAAAGAGTAAACCTTATTCTTTTTCTTCTCTAGGGAAGGCCCTTCTCCTTCCAGCACTGCCTTTCGAGATCGGTTGGTTTTGGATTCGCCTGCCCTTCGCTTTTCTTCATTGTCAGACGCATTGAGGACATTGGTATTGCTGGAATTCCCGTTTCTACGATTGCCGTCCCTCTTGCTTTTCCAAGTCTTGTCTTTCTGAGAGTCCGGGGTGGACTTTTGCTTCAAGCGTTCCAGCATTTGGACTTTCTTGGTTAGTTCCTGAAATGTCTTGGGGCTTGCTGTACATAAGAACGGGACCATCCAATTGCTGAGATTCCCAATGAGGAGGCTGACGGACTGGTCCTGCTCCAGCGGCGGTTCGCACTTGACCGTGAGATTACGCCATCGGGCGATAAAGTCGGTGTTGCTTTCATTCTTCCCCGGCTTGGTCCTCACAAGGTCAGCAATGGAGATTTTATCACTGACACTCATGAACCTTTGCCGAAACAGAGACTCCATTTGGGCAAAGGTAATGATGGACCCGTCTGATATACTCGCGTACCAGTCGAAAGCCACACCGGTCAGGCTGTTGACAAACTGACGAGGAAGGAGCGCATCATTGCCCTCTGTATTTCCACACGATGCTTTAAAGTGGGCGACGTGCTGATTTGCATTTCTCGTCCCGTCAAATCTTCCGAACTTAGGAATGACGTAGCCGTTTGGGAACTCGATCAGATCGTACTGTGTGGGATATGACCGCCCACTACTGCCAATTTCTTTCTGAGCTTCAGCTTCAACCACCAATGTTTTAACCTTGCTGGTGACCAAATCCATTATCCGATCTTGTGTTAGCGGGATAGTGCTATCTGGGGCCAAGGCGTCCCCAGAAGCGGAATGTGGTCGGCTTTCGGGCGGCTCGACCAAGCTTGGATCCAAAGGGACAGGCATTGGCTGCTTCGGATTATCATCACCCAGCTTATGAGTAGAGACTTGTGCTTGATTGGGAGGCGCTCGAGCAATTTGAACCGTAAGCTGCATCACAACGTTCGTTAGGTCGTCAATTTTTGAATAGAGCTTGGCTATCTCTTTATCTTTGCTCCTGAGCTGTTTTCGAAGCTCTTGAAGCAGCTCTTGCTCCGCGGTCCTAGGACGGAAAGTCGGCTCTTTCTCGCTGTCCGAGTCAAGCTTGACTCTACATGGACTAAGGGATCTTTCTGCCTATCATCCTCATCGAGAGGGTTTTCATCATCCAGCGGAGGCGGCTGTTCTTGGGAAGCGGCAACCACATTCAAGCCAGATTGGGCTTGGGATGTGGTGGCCCCATCCTTGCTTTTACTGTGAAGGTTGTCGCTGGGGAGCCCACCCGCCATATAGACTGTATGGATAACATATCCAGCCATCTTTTTATTATCGGCGGCTGATTTCACGGATCGCTGTCTTGACCCTCCTGTTTCGGTAACGGGCAGTCGACTGAAGGCGGCTGGCCTGGACGGATTCTTGAATGGTGCTGACGCTTCATTTTTGGTTTTGCCCCGCTGTTTTCGCGCGGCACAGAGTGCCTGATAGACTCTTGAAGAGACAATGTCATACTTTTTTTATTGGGGCCGGGACACGTCTCTTTGTAGCAATGTTCGGACCGCTGTCTTCTTGATTCTGGCGGTCATGGCATTTTTCTAAACCCACTTCAGAGGTTTGAAAGAATTAATGACTTCTACGGTCGACTCAGCAGTCGTCGCGGGATGACTCGGCTCTTGGAATCTCATAAGATTCCACTTGGCCGGAGTCCTGGCCCTTTTGTTGGCTCTATATCTGAGCCGCTTCTGCCTTAACTTTTCTGATTTGAGCACTTGGCAGGCTTCGGCTCTTCGGGAAGCCGCCGTAGACCGAGCGATGGAGGGCTTTGGAGATACGCCTGATTGTGCATTTGTTGGAGTCATCGCCTGAGCTCGTCCGCAACATTTGATATTGCCCTATGTACCGGAAGTCTTGCCCCCAGCTGGAGCACCAGAGAGTCATTCAGACATCGTCTTAAGTTTCGGTCGTGGTGCCTTAGCGATCACAACATTCGGCCTCTTCCCCCTTGAGACCGGCTTGGCCACCTGTTTTGCCGGGATTTCTGCCAGATGAGCGCTTCCGGCAGGGTAGATGATGACGAAACCAAACTGGTGGGGAAGTTCCTCCCACTGTCGACCGAGGCTTGCGGGGAGAACCACACGAGTATTGATCTAGACCACGTACGGAATCGGGGTCGCATCAGAAGCTGGATCCATCTTAAGAGACATTGTCGTTGAAAGTTGATTGCTGTACGGAAAAACATTATTTCAGCACAAATATCGGTATATATGTTAAATGAGTTCGCATGAACTCTTGACCCGAGATAGGGAAGGAGAGAAAAGTCCCATCGGGCGTGCCAGATTCTGTAGGGTGTTTTTTCGTCACCCCATTGAGATGGGAATACGCGCGCGCTTGTCAGGCGTATTACAGATTCCCCCTGCCTAGAATAGGTGAGGGGTTATTGATTGTGGGGATCCGAATCTCCGGCAGCCGCGAACTAAGCTGCCGTTAATTACCCCTCGCCTTTGGAGCAAGAAAACCTCCGATTGACGGGTCAAACGGGTCATGCGAACTCAATGTGCAGTGTCGTGTTTTGAAGGGGTTTTAGATATATCGGGGGGCCCGCAGAGTTTTTAACGGGGACAGTGTTGTGGAGTATGTGTGTGTGTGTATACATACATATATATATATAAAGGAAAGGCATCCAAAGGATGCGTGGGAGAAGGCGCCAGCGCCTCACCTGCACGGCACGCGGGCGCTGGGCGTATGGCGCCAGCACCTCACGTGTGCGGCACGCGGGCGCTGGGCGCAAGGCACCAGCGGAAAGTAAAGGGAAGGCTCAGCCCCCCGTATTGGGAGTTGTACTCCAATTGACTCTTGGAGTTAAACTCCTTAAAAAAAGATGTATTATTATTGTTTATTTATTTTTATGGAGTTAAACTCCCAGAAACTTTGATTTGTAGAGTTAAACTCCAGGGAATCTTTGTATATGCGCAAAGGGACTCCTTTCTTCTCCCTTGAGCCTTGGATCTTTCCCAAAATAGGATCTTTGGAGATGAGTCTCCTTCCTCCTCTTTTGTTGGCCGGATCTTGGAGAACAAGAGGGGTGAGATTTTAAAAATCTTTCCTTTTTAAGATCTGATGGAAGATCCGAGCTCCCTTTTGTGGGTTTTGTGGTGGAAAACTATTTATTTTTGGAAGAGGAAGAGTTAAACTCTTGATTTAATTCAAAAAAAAAAGAAGCTTTAGAACCTTGAGGAAGGAGAAGGAGGCACAAAAAACCCTAGAGTTTTAGAGAATGAAAAAGTTGTCATAGATATTTTCATCATGTTTGCCTTTATAGGCTACAAACTTTACATATAGCCCTTTGGGCTTTACAAAATGGCATTTTGCTCATCTCATGCCTCATGTGCTCATTTATTTTGCGCATGAGCCATGGGTTTTTACAAAAATTTGGCTTTATGCCCATTTTTCTTACATTTATTCATAAAAAAATACACCAAAATTATTTATTACAAAATTTTTATTTTGGCATGGGGGAGGCTAGCGGCTTCATGTTCGGGCTCGACCCGGGCATTGGCCCACTTGACCTGGGCTTGGGCCCACTTGGCTTGGGGTTGACTTTGATTTTGACTTGGTCAACCGGGGTGTAAATTTTGACCCCAACACTCATCTGCACTCGAACGAAGCGTGGATATGTTTATTAAACAATCCATGCAATCTACGGATGAAATAAAGTCTTCTATCCGATCATTAACACAGACCACCACCTCCTACAGTGAAAGTATAAAATCGATAGAAGCACAACTTGCACAAATAAATGCCGCAATGAGTGCCAGAGAAAAAGGAAAACTTCCATCTCAACCCTTACCGAATCCTGGCCACTCACAAAGTCATAA
Source organism: Agapanthus africanus (assembly GCA_030015575.1). Taxonomy (NCBI): domain Eukaryota; kingdom Viridiplantae; phylum Streptophyta; class Magnoliopsida; order Asparagales; family Amaryllidaceae; genus Agapanthus; species Agapanthus africanus. Next base: position 318,532,796 of record JASDDO010000019.1, read on the forward strand.
TGTGAGTGTTGTTACCACGTTGAGATCAGGAAGAGTGTTGAACAATCAAGTGGGTGAAAAAATTGATTATGAGGAATCAATTGAAACCTCGGCTTCCACTTCTTGCCCTATTTCGTCTAGTCTCCCACCTTCTTTCGAGCCTATTCTCCATTTTTCCCAAGGCTCGAACACTCCGCCCACTTTCTCGAGTCAACCTAAAACGATTCCAACTCTAATTCTGGGATCGATTCCATCCCCACAAACTTCTCCACAAATGTTGGACCCAAAACTTATTGATAAAGCTCCGTTTCTAAACTGGTTGAGAGCCAACAAACCTAACATACAAATGGAGAAGATTGTGGAAATGTTTGAGCAAGTTAACATAAATTTCTCTCTCCTAGATGCTATTCAACAAGTTCCGTCTTATGCAAAAATCCTTAAGGATTTGTGCACTAGGAAGAGAAAAACTCAAGTGCCGAAAAAGGTATTCATAACAAGTAACGTGAGCACAGCTTTTACCCAACAATTGCTTAAGAAATGTAAGGACCCCGGTTGTCCTACAATATCTATAATTATTGGGGGTAAAATCATCATTCGTGCTCTACTTGACCTCGGCGCTAGTATTAACTTGCTTCTATATTCCGTCTATGAGTAGCTAGGTATAGGAGAGCTGAAACCTGCCCACTGCACTCTCCAAATGGCAGACCGATCTATCGTCCAACCTAGGGGTGAACTAGAGGATGTGTTAATCAAAGTATTCCTTGTGGACTTTATTGTTTTAGATACACAGCCTGTGGCGAACCCACGCAACCAAATCCCGGTGATACTCGGTCGACCTTTCCTAGCAACTTCCAACGCTGTCATTAATTGTCGTAACGGTTCTATGAACTTATCCTTCGGGAAGATGATAATTGAGTTTAATATTTACAAGCTAGGAAGTCAACCATCTGAACCTTCTGCTCATTTAATCGATGTCTGTTCTATCAACGAGATAGCTTCCGACAGCTGCGAAGCTGAAGTACTTTGCTATGATGATCTCGAAAACACTAGTGCGACATTATTTGATTTGGTAAATTATTATAGTGAGGATATCTTCGATGAGTCCATCCTCAAGTTTGAATCCTTTGACTCGTCGCAAAAGTCAGTAGCGCTTTCCGAGTCAATATCCTATGTAAGTTATGAACCTCTTAGGGAGTCCGAATATCATTCCCATACCCCACCTTCTATCGTCTCTCCGTCGACACTTGATCTCAAACCGCTACCTTCTCATCTTAAATATGCATATTTAGGTGAGAATGAGTCTTTACCCGTGATCATATCCGCTTCTCTAGCTTTAGAGCAAAAGAATGCACTTTTGGCGGTATTAAGATCAAATCGGCAAGCATTTGGTTGGACAATGGCTGACATCAAAGAGATTAGTCCCATTATTGTTGAACATTATATACATTTGATGTATGAAGACAAAAAAACCCGAGACCCACAAAGACGGTTAAATCCCGTCATGAAGGAGGCAGTAAAGAAAGAAATCGTCAAGTGCCTAGATAGTGGTATAATTTACCCAATATCTGATAGCCAATGGGTAAGTCCTATTCATGTGGTCCCTAAAAAGTCTGGCATCATGGTCATAACTAATGAGGCTAATGAGTTGATCCAAACACGCATCCAAACTGGGTGACGCGTATGTATTGATTATAGGAAACTCAATGCCGTAATGAGGAAAGATCACTTTCCTCTACCTTTCATTGACCAGATGTTAAAACGATTAGCTGGACATGAATACTATTGTTTCTTAGACGGATACTCTGGCTATAACCAGATCCCCATCGCTGAAAAGGATCAAGATAAAACAACATTTACTTGTTCTTTCGGTACATCTGCTTATAGACGAATACCCTTTGGGTTATGCAACGATCTCGCTACATTTCAGCGGTGTATGATGGGGATATTCTCAGACATGGTCGATACTTTTCTGGAGATATTTATGGACGATTTCTCCATATTTGGGGACTCCTTTGAGGAATACCTACGTCATCTTGACGCGGTTCTTACCCGCTGTAAGGATAAGAACTTAACTTTGAATTAGGAAAAATGCCATTTCATGGTCCAAGAAGGTATTGTCCTTGGACATATTATTTCACGAAAAGGCATTGAGGTAGACAGAGCTAAAATTGATGTCATCCATAACCTTCCTCATCACAAATGCGTAAAAAATATACGATCCTCTTGGTTATGCAGGATTTTATAGGAGATTCATTAAGAACTTTAGCAAAATTGCTAGACCCTTAACTCTTTTCTTGGCCAAGGATACAACATTTCACTTCGATTCGGATTGCGAGACTGCTTTTGAATCGCTTAAAAGATCTCTCACTACAGCCCCCGTTCTATCATCTCCGAATTGGAACCATCCGTTCGAGCTTATGTGTGATGCATAAGATTTTGCTATTGGTGCGGTCTTAGGACAGCACATTGATAAGATGCCATATGTAATTTACTATGCAAGTAGGACTTTAAACGATGCCCAAATTAATCACACAACTACCGAGAAAGAACTCTTGGCAGTTGTATTTGCATTAGAGAAATTCAGTTCCTACTTGATTGGCTCGGCAATAGTGGTTTCACCGATCACTCCGCCCTACGATACCTTTTATCGAAGAAGGATGCTAAGGCCAGGCTAATACGTTGGATCCTGTTGTTACAAGAATTTGATCTTGTCATACGAGACAAGGGTGGATATGAAAACGTTGTAGCCGACCATCTTTCACGCATCAATTCTTCACCAACGTTGACTGTGCCAATAAATGACTCCTTCCTAGACGAACAGCTCTTGACCGTATCCTGCGAACCTTGGTTCGTGGATATTGTGAATTATATAGCAACGGGACTTATTCTTAGCGATTGGTTGAAACAAGACAAATTTCAATTTCTATCCCAAGTAAAACACTTTTACTGAGACGAACCTTATTTGTTTAAGTATTGTTCCGATCAAATCATTCGCAAATGTCTCCCTACCGATGAATTCAAGAGTGTATTATCCTTTTGTCATGATCAGGCACGTGGCGGTGTCTTTGGTCCACGTAAAACGGTAGAGAAAGTTTTGCAATGTGGCTTTTATTGGCCAACATTATTTAAAGATGCATATGATCATTGCAAACTTGTCATCGGTGTCAACACATGGGTCGGATTTCACGAAGAAATGAGATGTCGCTCCAACCTATCTTGGTTGTGAAGATATTCGATGTTTGGGGTATTGATTTTATGGGTCTTTTTCCCAACTCTTTTGGGAATTTATATATCTTGCTAACGGTTGATTATGTCTCAAAATGGGTGGAAGCAATACCTTGTCGCACTAATGACAACAAAGCTGTTATTAAGTTCCTTAATGAAAATATATTTTCGCGATTCGGGTACCCTCGCGCTATAATTAGCGACAACGGGATGCATTTCTGTAATCGGTTTTTCGAGACTTTGATGCGGAAATATTCAATCAACCACAAACTTTCTACGCCCTATCATCCTCAAACAAGCGGGCAGGCTGAGATTTTCAATAGGCAGATCAAACAAATTTTGGAGAAGACGGTTTCTAAAAACCGTAAAGATTGGTCAACCAAATTGACGAATGCTCTTTGGGCATTTCGTACCGCTTATAAGACCGATCTTGGTATGTCTCAATACCACCTAGTATTTGGAAAGGCTTGTCACCTTCCTGTCGAGATCGAACATAAAGCAATGTGGGCTATTAAAGAGCTTAACTTCGATTTTGATCAAGCTTGCAGCTATCGGAAGCTGCAATTAAATGAGCTAAGCGAACTCCGCGATGAAGCTTACGATAATGCGGTTATAGTAAAGAACCATACTAAAGTGTTCCACGATAAAAAGCTTTTTAGAAAAACCTTCACACCGGGACAACAATTCCTTCTTTACGATTCCCGTCTCCATCTTCATCCGGGTAAGCTAAAATCTCGTTGGAAAGGACCTTTCGTGGTGCGGTATGTATACCCGCACGGGGCAGTAGAAGTTGAAAATATTAAAAATGGTTCAATTTTTAAAGTAAATGGGCATAGATTGAAACCGTATTTTTCTGCTGACCCAGTGGAGGAGCTCCTGTTTTTACAGGAGCCGCTTTACCATAACAAAATTTCCTCCGCCATACCTCCATTTTTCGGTAACATTTTCTCATTTTAAGAATGGAAGTGAGTGAAAAGTGACTTAACTGAATATCTGTGCTTGCCAAAGTACAAGTTTGGGGGTAGTTTTCATTTAACTATTAGTTTACCCCTCTTAATTTCTCTCCCCAAGTATACAGGTCTATGCATTCAAAGATGACATCAGTGAGGACACTGCTGAAAACAAGTTTGGGGGGGGGAGGTTTGTATTCACTAAATTATCTTTTGGCACTAGGCACTATACAAATTTTTTTTTATAATAAAAGATTAGAAAGTGAAAAATTACATATGAACGATAGGAAAAGTTTAAGAAAAGTAAGAAAGTTAGATACTTTCTTAAACGAAACTAGTAATAAGTAGTTATGAGCCGTTGTCCCAAGGGTTAGTAAGATAAAGGAAATTACTAATCTGAGAATAAAAATAAGTCTTAAAAATAGTCCTTATTCTTAAGGCCAAACATCTGAATGTTGATATCTTACTGTACGCACTTGCACACATCTTGAAACTTAGGATAGTAGATGATACCTTGAAATGCTCTTGTCTAAAAGCCTTAGTATGAAGGGGGAAAAAATATATAAGTGATGGGAAAAAAATGAACACCGGTATTTGTAATTACCAAGGCAGCATAAAAAAATATAGCGATGGTGCTTTATCACCTAGTGCCTTAGACCAACTGGTTTGAGAGCCACTGCTAAGCCTTAGATGTTGCAAGACGAGGAAATTACGCTTAAATGCGCGAGCACGTTTTGTAATCAGTGGGTTAGTACCTCAAGAAATATTAACGGTCGCATAAAGAATGTGTGAGCAATTTTATCGAAAATATTCACCAACTATAAAGTACTTTGGAAGATGGACAAGAGTATGATAGCTTGAATTGAATTCTCTAAGTGTAGGGATGCCTTTTACACACATGTAGGGGTATATGATCGATATTTAGATGAAAGATAGGGAGGAAGAATGAAGATAATGTTTTATTGAGAGATGATGTGATTTCTAACATCTTTTCATGACCATTAAGATAGGGCTCATAGCAACTGAAAAGCTGGTATAGTTGGAAACCCTTCTTTTCAAGTTATTTCTTTTATAGTTCTTATTTTTATAAGTAACTTTCACCATCTTTTTTTTATTATAGGATTTTGTGGGTGTAATCTGCTGAAAACCCTCAGGAGACAACACTCCTCCTACTATGGACACTTAGAGATTTAATGGCTTTTGCATGTGTTCAGTGCAATCGTGTTGCCTACAAAAGTGTGCTACTTAGCTTTTTCTTTTTCTTTTTCTCCCTCTCTTGAATAAATAGTTTGCTCAGGACGATCAAAGTTAAGTTTGGGGGTATTTGTTCAGTCGAAAATACTGCATATTTGATATAACATTTTCCTTACTTTTCTTAGATATTTAAATGTGTTTATTATAAATATGAAATATATGAGGGTTTTTCTGCAAAATATTTATTTTCATATGTTTATATATTATAATTAAAATTATGAAGGAAAATGTATACATATAATATTTATATAATATTTTGATAATTTAAATATGCATATCATATCAAATATCCTTAACCAATATTCTCAAAATATAATACCATATCAAATGGTTAGGATAATATCTCAAAAATACCAAATATTACTAACATTATTCATTGAGATATTGTGCAAGGTTTAGTTCAGGTCAGGAGATCGAGATGTTGAGATGTCGGGAATTGTTCATATCAGAATTTTGCATTATTATATTCCACATTCTTAATCATATTAGAAATAAATAGATGCTTTTGATCCATGTCTGCTAAATAGTTGCAGGTTACAGGTTCTTAGAACAATTCAGTGAAATTCATGAAAAGATATTACAAAAGTGAGACTACAACCAATATTAGATGAATCCATATGATGCCGCCTAACAGTTCAAGGAACAAATGAAGATCAGCAAATAGTTCAATTGCACAAAGCACAATGGTAGCATAAGATTCAAGACTTCAACACGAAACTTACGGTAAAAGTCCACAAATTCTGCACTGTTGGAAATCTGGAAGAGAATTGAAGAGATTCCGATAGACCAAGTGAAGAAAACAGAAGATAAAAGCAACTTGAAGAAACCCTAAAGAATTGGGCACATGAGCCCACCAAATGGCCACGGATCCGCGGCAAAACTGGCTATTCTGCCGCGGTTCCGCGGCCGTGCAATGCACGTGTCGGTGGGGTGTCGGTGCTTTGACTCGGTCTTTGAGGTTGTTTTGTAATTTCATGTATGGATCAGAATGTAAACCTAGGGTTTTTCCTATCTATAAATAGGAGGGCTCAAAGCCAAATAATGGGTGCCTCTTTTGGGTGCCTCTTTTGAGATGGCTCTTTTTAATTTCTAGATTAAATTTTAATTTCCTTGTAATCGTCAAGAGGTCATCAATAAAGGTATTTTTTTATCGTGCATTCTTTTATCTGAATTTAATTCCTGAATTTTTATCTGTCTTTTATTATCTTCAACGTAGATAGTCTTTTAAAATTATAAAAATGAATCTTATCATAACTTCCCTAATGAGTGAGTAATTCCTCACTTGTTAGGGTTAGAATTGGGAAGGTTTGAGAGAAGTAAATCTCTCTCTCTCCTTTCTTTGCCCATATAATTTTTATAATAGGACTCTATTTAAATTAACCACACACCGTTCACTACGGCACCCTATCCTACAAGATAGCGGTGATTCTCTAGTTAGACCGGTTGTGGTTGATTTAAATAGAGGTTAGGGTTAAGAGTTAAGAAAGGACGGATAAGGACCAAAAGGAAGAAACTAAGTTTCTTCCTAGTCATGCCTAATCCCCTTTGTTGACTATTACCCTAACACCTATATTCTTCACTAGGGCATTGAAAGCAGTGGGTGGAATCTCTTTTCCAAACTAACCTAATCCTAACCCTAGCAAGACTTTTAATCAATTTAATTTCATTCTTAGATCGTAAAAAAAAACCCGACTTGATCGGATTAACTCGTTAGAACATAAAGAAAAGGAATCCATCTCCCTGTGGATCGACTCGTACTCAACCGGCTAGCTACCCCGTCTTGATTGTGGTATATTCTTAACTTTGATTTTAAAACGAACGTACGCAAAACAGTTACCAATCAGGAATCAAATTCTGCCGATAAAGTTAGATAAAATCGAAGAATCAATACTGGTAAAGACTCAGAAAAGATATGAAGATTCCAGATATCTAGAAAATCTCCACGTGTCAACATTCCTTAGCCCCAGAAAAATGAAGCCAAGATCAACCAAATGGTCGCGGTTGCGCTGCCAAACTAGCAATAATGTGGCAGATCCGCGGCAGGAAAAAAGATTTAGGGTTTGGGATTTTTAGGTTTGATTTGCAACAACAAACCCTGATTCTTGGGATCTTTAGATTTTGGCTTTGGGGCTATATAAAGGACCGAGGGCTAAACCTAGAAATCATCAAACCGAAAAGATCACGAAGTTCAAGTTGACTCACGCATCCAGGTTAATCAATCGGCTGTTCATTTACCTCCTTCAAGATAGATCGAGAAGCAAACTAAGGTTTTGTATTCCACTTTCTAATGGAACAAAAAGTGTAATTGATCAAGTTGATTAATAAAAGTAGTTATTTTATTCTTATTGCATTTATTTTTTATTTACATCATGATCTCTATCTATTCTTCTATCTCCATCATGCGTGAGTAATTCACCGCTTGATAGGGTTCGTAGGATTATGGTAGATCAATGGAAGATGAAAATTTTCTTAACTTCTTTTAAGTCTTATGAAGTTTATAAACTTTAGCAAAATAAATGTTAACATCCTAATCGGACGCGCTATCAATTTATTGATAGTCTTGACCGCGATTTGAGATTAGATTAATAATTATTTTGTTAAGGGCAAGACATGCATAGAGATCAATGAAAGGACAAGGGTCAATAGTGTGAAAACACTAGTTTCTTCCAAAAACCCTAATCCTCATTCATCACTATCAATCTAGTTTTAAATCTATCAATAGATAAAAGGAGTCATTTTTATTAATCATTCATCACTACTAAATCCTAACGAACCTTACAAGCCCTCTTCTGATATAAAATCTACATCTTTATTTAAATTGGATCTATTTTCTACATCCGTATTTTGAAGTAGATCTAGAAACTATTCTTCATTATTCTTTATTCTTCTATTCTTCCTCTTTTTCAACACGTCTAAAGTAAGATTGAAAGATTCAATATTTCCCTGAGGACGACCCATACTCATCTCGGCTAGCTACACGCGACACCGTTATTGATTGCGGTTATTCTACAAACACTTCTTTAAAACAGATCAATCAAAGCCCAAAAGTTTACACGTACAAAACACACAAAAATGAAAAGACTGAAAAAATCAAACATGTGCACAATGGAGTTAACACAGGCATGAACACGTGGCAAGAATCCACCGGCCATACCCCTCAAAACGACTGGCGAATCTTGCTTAGGGGCCGACGCCGACGGTTCAATGGTGGCCAAGTGTCCCCAGGCTTTGTACACACGACCTTTCCCCTACCCCTATCACCCCTGCACTGTTTGATTGCTCTACAATCAAACGGAGACTTTTAATTTCACCTTTAAACTAAATTTTAATGTATTTTAATTCACTCTTTTAATTCCAAAACCCTAATTCCACACTATAAATACTACCCCATGCCCTGCCCCTTCATCATTCTGAAATTCCTAGCCAAAACTCTCAAAATTTTCTAAGTACAAGTGGAGTTAGCAAGCGGTCAACTTCCGGCGAAGAATCGAAACAATTCCGGCGATCCCGCGACGCCACGACGACAACAATCTCTTCTTCTACCTTTTCTTAATATAACCAAGTGGTAAGTCCCTCCCAATCCCTCTTCTTCTTCTTTAAAAGTCCATTTTCAAAACAAATGTCGAAAGTGGAGTTAATACCGACATCTTCTTCTAAAACTCTATAATTCCACTTTTTCTTACATATTCTTCATTCATATTCCTACACCATACTTGTTAACATAAAACCAATATTTAGAACCAACTTTTAATAAAAAATATCATGTAAGATAACATTAATTTAACTTTTACATTAAAATACCATGAAGTTTGTATATATTATTTTAATTTGTTTTACTTAAACATACCTTTAGAAAACTTCACGGAGTAACGACCTACCCCTCACATACACACATGGTTTCCATAGCATGATACCATTTGAACATATTTTTGTTACGAATACAAGATTACATTAAAATACCATTTACTATAAAAACGGTTTTCTTTTAAATTGTATTTTCAATTCCTTTGCAAATAAGCCTCTACAACCCTTTTTAGGGGACTCGCTATTGGATGGTGCGGATTATCGCACATTCTTGGGATAGTAGAGCGAGATGCAGACCTCCTCATGGAGCATTCGATCTCGAAAGGTTTCTAATACGGTTTTTAAGAAAAACGTAATTTTTCTAATTGATTAAAAATTAAATTTTTAATAATTATATAAATATTATAAATCTATATATTTTCAAAATATAATAAACTTACAATTTTTTAAATAAAAGAATTATAAGTTTTCACCAAAATACCATCAAGATACCAACAAAAGTCAAGCCTTACAGTAAATATCATGAACTTTCCAAGCTAAGCTATTATCACTAAAATACCTCAAATCCTTATAATTCATATTCATGGAAACCCTAAATAATATAAATAACTTCTCGAGATTATTTTGAAGCTATATTAAAAATATTTTTCATAAAACCCCCTTGAGTTATATAAGATAACATTTAAGGACTTCAGTAAATATAGGTTTAAGCGGGATCAATTCTCTTGAGCCCTAGAGAGCCGGAGAAAGTGAGTGCTTGCCTATTTAAGGTAGAAAACTTAACGGTGTTATCAATGGTAATTGTCTTGGAAAAAGACACAAATCCTGTCGTCCATGTGCAGCAGTTACCGATAACTCCCGAACCTAATTCAGGATTTAAATCAGTTACAAGTGTCTGACTTAAGTCTGAGTCTAACTTAAATCTAAATTCAAACTCAAAACCTGAATCTAAAACCAAATACGAATACTTGATCATGAACTTAAACACATGAAATCAATATTGAACTCAAACAGGTATACTTGACCATTGATCATGAATCGGAACACTTGAACTTGACTAATGCAAAACATGAATATTTGAACACTATGATTTGACTCGAACCATGGATACAACTTGATATGAATACTTGATATAGACATGAACTCAATCTTGCAACTCGATGTATTCATGGATTCGAGCAAGGCTGGTAATTTTAGCTGTAACTTAGTATATACGGGGTGTTGGAATAGTTCATGCGTGAATCCAACGAAATCTCAGGAGTCCCACTAGATCATGAATCCATGTCTACTAACACAAGCAAGCTATAATAAGGGCACGTGTTTCCTTACTTCTGGATTACAGCCTGTTGAGTTTGGAATATTTCAACACTAGGTTGAAGTCCCGTTACTAACACTTGATTCGGGCCCGTAGTTCCTTATTACTGAATTATAGCCTATTGGGTTCGAGAACACTCTTGAGATTTGTTGACATTCATTTTTGAACTTACGTTAAATTAGTGTACCCAAGTAGAGACCTGTTAAGACACTTACATTCACTGTATGTTCACCATACCTACACTACACGGTCATGCTATATTTGTTTGTCATGCTCATGTTATACTGTCATGTTTACCTACCTGTCATATATATTACCATACTTGTTCACATATATTACGAAAGAACTGCATGCTAAATAAAATTGCCGTGTTTACATAAAATGACATGCTGAGACACCATACCTCATAATCAATTGTTCATGATATACACTTCATTTATCTTTACACTTTATATTTCACTTTATATCTTGGGGACTTACCGAGCGAAAGTTCGCTGACGGGCATTCCACCCACCTTTGTTTTCTTGGAATGTTCGTCAGGTACTGTGAAGACTGTGGATGTAGACATCTCAGAGGAGGAGCACGATCAGATCGCGACCCAGGCCTAGACCAGTTATCTTCTTCTCAGTTTATGTATGCCACATGTTTAGGCATTTTCTTTTCTTGTATTTCCTTTCAGTTGAAATCATGTATTGTAAATGAATCAAGTTGAATATAATTAAAGTTGTTGAAGTTTTAATCTCATATTAATTTTCTTATCATTTTATATTGCTTTTTTTACGCTTAGCGTATTTATTCCGGGAAATGACCTTCTCGAAATAAATATGTTGCGGGCTTGCCACGTCATCGTTTCCGTCTATTAGGAAGCGGGGCATGACAATAACCTCCATTCTTTTTACGACAAAGGTCCGTTAGGTTTGTGGTACTAGGGTTTTAGTCCGTGGTACCGTTGCATTGGCTGATGTATCCCTCGATATGCAGTTTTTAAATCGCTGTTCGAGTAGCCCCGCGACTGTCGTGTCTCTGATCCTTCGGGGGCTGAACAAGACGTCTTCAAGTAATCTCCTTAGGTCATATTACCGCCGGAAGAGCAAGCGTTAGGAATTTGCCATGACGCTTTTTACTTGAGGTCGGACTCAATTTGGAGCCCCGATAAGTCATGACCGCACCCTTCTGGGGTTAGATGATCTCCAACGGTCTTTAGGCTTTATATGAGTTGCCGTCAAGACCCGAAGCTAGAAATATGCCATCACTTTGGGGTTTTTTTTGTTTTAACGATGCCACGCTGATTCTTTTGTTGAAATAGGGTAGACATCTGTAGGACCTCTATGCTGTATGTATTGCGATTAAAGTCCGGAGCTAGGAATATCTCATCGCACCAATTTCATTTGATTGTTGCGTCCACATCCTGCCGCAGTGAGGGGGAATACCGGGATAGTCTCTAGGTTGTATATTTACCGTCAAGACTTGAAGCCAGGATTTTGCCATTACTTCTTTTTTTTGCTTTGACTCTTGGGTCTTTGTTTTTTTTTATGATGACGTTGCGTCTGCATCCTGCTGGAATGAGAAGGAACGCCGGGTTGGAGCTAGGATTTTGCCATTATTCCATTTTGATTTGGCTCCTTGGAGCTTTGTTGACGTCACGTCTGCACCCTGTTGGAATGAGAAGAACGTCGAGCTAATCTCCAGGCTGTAGATGTTGCCGTCGAGATCTGGCTCTCCCTTTGATGGAGCCTGGTGGGAAAATATGGTTCTCTTTCTTTCATTTGTGCCCATGGATTATATACAGGTGTCGATATAGACCTACCTGGGCAGAGGAAATTTTATTTTATTTTATTTTTTATTTCCGCGATCCTCTATCTTTTCAGCTTTTATGTCGCAAAAGTCGCGACTGCCCAATTATTTCGACTATTTTTCGGGGTGCCCAATCATTTCGGCATTTTTTAATTTTTTTTGCTCGCTGCTTTTTATTGTGAGTTGCCCTATCATTTCGGCTCTCCTTTTTTTATTTTTTTATTTGAAGTCTGATACCTATCTTAGCATCAGCATCGCTACCACTGGAATATTGCCAGGAGCGAATCATCATTTGCCGTGAGAGGACTCGAGATTTGGTACATATTTAGGCATCAGCATCGCTACCACTGGAATATTGCCAGGAGCGAATTATCATTTGCCTTTGTCGACTTGAACAAAGATTGTCATGCCCCGCTTCCCAGTAAATAGAAACGATGACATGGAAAGCCCGCGACGTATTTATTCCGAGAAGGTTATTTCTTGAAATAAATACGCTAAGCGTCTATAAACAACATAAACTAACAAGAATAAATAAAAGAATGAAATCCAATTTTGATTTATTAAATTCAAGATTCACAATTGACAAAATATCTGAATACAAGATATGATAATATGATAAGTCTTAATAAGGAAGCATACATAAAGAAGCTGAAATGAAATTAAAAGCTGAACGAAACTATACGTCCGGTTTTGATGCGAACTGGCTATACTCCTCTTCGACCGCTTCTATCTCCTCTGTCTCAACACCACCTGACGAACATTCCAAAAAAGAAAGAAAGATGGATGGAATTCCCGTCAGCGAACTAACGCTCGGTAAGTCTCCAAAAGGATGGTGTGATGTATATAAATGAAATGCAAGATATAATGTGATATATGGTATAGCATGTATATAAATCATGAACATGTAAATAAGTATAGTACCGTGCATGGTAATGTATATGTCAACTATATCAGCATGTCAAACAAGTATAATATGGCCATGGAGTGTAGGTATAGTGAACATGAAGTGAATATAAGTATCCTAAAAGGTCTCTAAAAGGTAATATATCCTAACGTCAGTTCAAGTATGAATAACAACTAATTTCAAGAGTATTCTCGAACCCAAGGCTATCGTACATGGGCAAAGAATCACGGGCCCAAAATAGCGGGACTTAAATTGTTATTGAAGTATTCCAAACCCAACATGCTATCATCCAGGGGTTTGGAAACATGGGCCCTCATTTGTGAATTCATGATTTGTACCGTTTCATCCCGGTACCACAGCAACGTTATTTTAGTAATGGGACTCCTGAGATTCCGTTGGATTCATATTCAAACTACCCCAACACCCCGCGTATATTAGTCTGTGATTAAAGTTACAAGTCTTGCCTAAATCCATGAATACATAAGAGAGTGCAATTCAAGTATCAAGGCGAGTTCAAGTATTCAAGTCAATTGTTCATGTATTTATGTCAAGTGTTCATATCAAGTCATTGTGTATTCATGTTTCGGGTCAAATCGAGTCAAGTGTGCATATTGGGTTCAAGTATTCATGATTGAGTCGTGTCAAGATCAAGTCAATTCTAGCATGTAATAGTTTAATCACAAGTCATATAGATAAAAATAAATAAGCAATCACAGAACATGATATAAGTATACAAGTAACGTCCAAAGACAATGTTGTAAATAAGTGTTGTGTACGACTAATCAATCAAGTCAATAAATTTCGGAATATAAACAGAAATATAGATCTAAGTGTTGTGCACGCGTGAGTTCTAGTATCTCCTAAATACGACTACCGATTTGGGAGATATACCCGTATTCGTATCGTCGAGCAAAACAGATCAGAATCTGTTCAGCACCGTCACACATTTTTAAAACGCAATTTGAGTTAATTTTTATCGGGTTTCAGGTTAAATTATAAAATTGTAGGTCTTTGGATATACTTATCCAAAACACCAATATTCGCGCGATTTGGATTTCTGAAGCTCTAGTTATAATCGTTTTAACATCAGCGTTTAAAACAGAAATTCAAATTTTTGGACAGCAACTATATATTGTATTGCAAAGCCTATATCGGGTTGTTTCATACATTTCTAAGTAATCTAGTATATAGAAAATTATAGTTCTATTAATTGTGCATGTACACACCTAAAGTTTGAGTTATGTCTAATTTAAAAACAGTGTGCGAATTAAGACAAATTTTGTCCAAATTCGTCGCTTAATATTGTAACGCAGTTTTCTATATTTTACGTCAATTTTCAGTAAAAATATAAAACTAAGAAAATCTAGATTATTCGATGTAGATATCCAAAACACCTAAGTTTTATCAATTTTGACATCGGTATACCAAGTTATATGTCATATATAGTTGACCGATAACTGCAGTTTTCTGTTTTACGAACAGTGAATAAAAACGATGTGATTCCTAAATCGTTATGCGGTTCGATCTAAAAATTTTACACCATGTACAAAATAATATATCCTGTCATAGATAAATTTCTTAAAATTTCCAGAAGTAAAAATTAATTTCTAAAAATTATTTTAAATATAAAAGTATTGATATGTCATATGTGAGAATGAGAAAATCATGGTATTTATTCGTAACTTCATTTTTTTTACAAACTTTAAATAAAGTAATTTAAAATACAACAACAAACGATACAATCCTAATTGGTTACTATGAAATCTTAACATATGGATTGAGAATAATGAAAAAGACTTTACAAACTATATATGTGTGTATGTTTGTGTGTATTCATTATTTATATATGTATCCATTTAATTAATTATTTAGGGACTATGATATGACAAGGGAAGTTTTTCATGGCAATATAAAAAAAAAAGAGAAAGATAAAAAGATGGAGAGAGGGAAAGAGAGAAGGGACTTACATACACAAGCCGGTATTGTCACCGGGCTTGTCTATCCGTCGATAGCCTCGCGTTTCTAGCGAGACTTTCTTGAGAATTTCTTCATGTTCTTCTTCGGGGAATCTAGATGAAGAGAGATATGTGAAATGATAGAAATGTGTGATGATAAAAAGAAAGAGCAGTGAGATATAAAAAAAAGTTTATGGCCACCATAATTCTAATAAATTATGGCTCATAACCATTCTAATTATTTTGGGAGTTAAAAATAAGATGAAATGAAAGGTCTCATTTGTAGGTTATGAAAAGAATAAAAATTGATTAAAAAAATAATTGCAAGAATGAAGATTTGAACATGTGACTTATGAAATAACAATGTAAGGACTTAAACAATGAGCTACAAAGTTGTTCATACACATATTTAATTAGAATTAAATATATGTTGTTGCTTAAAAAGAAAGTGGGCTTTTAGGCTCATAGTTTTATAAAAGAAAATAAAAATGAAGTTGGATTTGGATTATGGGCTGGGTCAGATCTTGCGTTTAATCTGAAATAGGTTAAGATTTAGTTTAAAGAAATTGGTTTAGGAAAAATAGATGGAATAATAAATAATATATTTAATAGAAAACAAAATTTACGGAAAAATATTATGAATAAATAAATACAATATTTTACTAAAGAAATAAAACACGAAGGTATAATAATATTAGGGTCGTTACATCCTACCCTCCTTAAAATAATTTCGTTCTCGAAATTACTCAAGAAGGATGTTACAACAGAGTAAGGAAACAGGATTAGGATGATATTGTTTTCGAGCTCCATCAATCGATACTATAACCAATTGAGCTAATAGGCCAACGAGATACAAATAGAAAGGGTGAATAAAAGTTAAGAATTTAAAAGTCGAGAGATGGACTTCAAAGAAGCCGAAGGTGGAGTTCAAGATGGATTCAAGAAATGGGGTAGGATTCAAAAAAGTCGAATGTAATAATTGGACTTCATAATTCTTGTATTATATTTCTTACGATGTTCATGCAGAACTTACCTGCATGGTAGGGTTCCATACAGCATTGACCTACATGGGCCGCCAACAAAACCTGTCACGCCCCGCTTCCCAATAGATGGAAACGGTGACGTGGCAAGCCCGCGACGTATTTATTCCGAGAAGGTTATTTCTCGAAATAAATACGCTAAGCGTCAATAAGCAACATAAACTAACAAGAATAAACAAAAGAATGAAATCCAATTTTGATTTATTACATTCAAGATTCACAATTGACAAAATATCTGAATACAAAATATGATAATATGATAAGTCTTAACAAGGAAGCATACATAAATAAGCTGAAATAAAATGAAAAGCTGAACGAAACTAGACGTCTAGTTGTGATGCGAACTGGTTGTACTCTTCTTCGACCGCTTCTATCTCCTCCGTCTCAATACCACTTGACGAACATTCCAAGAAAGAAAGAAAGATGGGGGAATGCCCGTCAGCGAACTAACGCTCGGTAGGTCCTTAAAAGGATGGTGTGATTTATATAAATGAAATGAAAGATATAATGTGATATATGGTATAGCATAGATATAAATCATGAACATGTAAACAAGTATAGTATCGTGCATGGTAATGTATATGTCAACTATATCTGCACGTCAAACAAGTATAATATGGCCATGGAGTGTAGGTATAGTGAACATGAAGTGAATGTAAGTGTCCTAAAAAGTCTCTAAAAGGTAATATATCCTAACGTCAGTTCAAGTGTGAATATCAACCAATCTCAAGAGTATTCTCGAATCCAGGTCTATCGTCCAGGGGCAAGAAATCACGGGCCAAAAATAGCGGGACTTCAATTGTTATTGAAGTATTCCAAATCCAACAGGCTATCATCCAGGGGCTTGGAAACACGGGCCCTCATTCGTGAATTCATGATTTATACCGTTTCAGCCCGGTACTACAACAACGTTATTTTAGTAATGGGACTCCTGAGATTTCGTTGGATTCATACTCAAACTACCCCAACACCCCGCGTATATTAGTCTGTGATTAAAGTTACAAGTCTTGCCTAAATCCATGATTACATAAGAGAGTGCAATTCAAGTATCGAGTCGAGTTCAAGTATTCAAGTCAATTGTTCATGTATTTATGTCAAGTCATTACGTATTCATGGTTCGGGTCAAATCGAGTCAAGTGTACATATTGGGTTCAAGTATTCATGATTGAGTCATGTCAAGATCAAGTCAATTCTAGCATGTAATGGTTTAATCACAAGTCATATAGATAAAAATAAATAAGAAATCACAGAACATGATATAAGTATACAAGTAACGTCCAAAAACAATGTTGTAAATAAGTATTGTGTACGACTAATCAATAAGTCAATAAATTTTGGAATATAAACAGAAATATAGATCTAAGTATTGTGCATGTGTGAGTTCCAGTATCGCCTAAATACGACTACCGATTTGGGAGATATACCCGTATTCGTATCGTCGAGCAAAACAGATCAGAATCTGTTCAGCACCGTCACATATTTTTAAAACGCAGTTTGAGTTAATTTCTATCGGGTTTCAGGTTACAAAAATTATTATAAAATTGTAGGTCTTTGGATATACTTATCCAAAACACCAAGATTCGCACGATTTGGATTTCTGAAGCTCTAGTTATAATCGTTTTAATATAAGCGTTTAAAACAGAAATTCAGATTTCTGGACAGCAACTATATATTGTATTGCAAAGCCTATATCGGGCTGTTTCATGAATTTCTAAGTAATCTAGTATACAGAAAATTATAGTTCTATTAATTATGCATCTACACATCTAAAGTTTGTCACGAACGGACATCAGGAGTTTGAGTTATGTCTAATTTAAAAACAGTGTGTGAATCAGGACAGATTCTGTCCAGATTCGTCGCTTAATATTGTAACGCAGTTTTCGATAATTTATGTCAATTTTCAGTAAAAACTTAAAACTAAGAAAATATAGATTATTCGATATAGATATCTAAAATATCTGATTTTGCTCAATTTGGATATCGGTATAACAAGTTTTGTGTTCTATAAGTTGACAGATAACTACAGTTTTCTGTTTTATGAACAGTGAATAAAAATGATGTAATTCCTAAACCGTTATGCGGTTCGATCTAAAATTTTTACAGTATGTACAAAATAATATATCCTGTCATAGATAAATTTATTATAATTTTCATAAGTAAAAATTAATTTCTAAAAATTATTTTAAATATAAAAGTATTGATATGTCATATGTGAGAATGAGAAAATCATGGTATTTATTCGTAACTTCATTTTTTTTACAAACTTTAAATAAAGTAATTTAAAATGCAACAACAAAAGATGCAATCCTAATTGGTTACTATAAAATCTTAACATATGGATTGAGAATAATGAAAAAAGACTTTACAAGCTATATATGTGTGTATGTTTGTGTGTGTTCATTATTTATATATGTATCCATTTAATTAATTATTTAGGGACTATGATATGACAAGGGAAGTTTTTCATGGCAATATAGAAAAGAAAAGGATAAAGAGAAAGAGATGGAGAGAGGGAAAGAGAGAAGGGACTTATATACACAAGCCGGTATTGTCACCGGGCTTGTCTATCCGCCGATAGTCTCACGTTTCTAGCGAGACTTTCTTGAAAATTTCTTCATGTTCTTTTTCGGAGAATCTAGATGAAGAGAGATATGTGAAATGATAGAAAGGTGTGATGATGAAAAGAAAGAGGAGTGAGATATAAAAAAAGTTTAAGGCCGCCATAATTCAAATAAATTATGGCTCATAACCATTCTAATTATTTTGGGAGTTAAAAATAAGATGAAATGAAAGGTCTCATTTGTAGGTTATGAGAAGAATAAAAATTGATAAAAAAAATAATTGCAAGAATGGAGATTTGAACATGTAACTTATGAAATAACAATGCAAGAACTTAACCAATGAGCTACAATGTTGTTTATGTACATATTTAATTAGAATTAAATATATGTTGTTGCGTAAAAATAAAGTGGGCTTTTGGGCTCATAGTTTTATAAAAGAAAATAAAAATGAGATTGGATTTGGGTTATAGGTTGGGTCAGGTCTTGTGTTTAATTTGAAATAGGTTATGATTTAGATTAAAGAAATTGGTTTGGGAAAAATAGATGGAATAATAAAATAATATATTTAATAGAAAACAAAATTTACAGAAAAATACTACAAATAAATAAATACAATATTTTAATAAAGAAAGAAAATATGAAGGTATAATAATATTAGGGTCGTTACAAAGACGGCTTAGTAGACATGGTCAGGATTCTGTCGACTAAGGCTTTTTGACTTTATGAGCCGTAAGGGTCTCATAAAGGTATTTCTCCCTACAAGTCGAGAGAATCTCGTAGGTGTATTTTCTCCTTAGGAGTCGTGAGGATTTTTAAGTGTGTTTTCTCTTGTAAGTCGTAAGGATCTTACGAGAGTATTTTCTCCTTGTAAGTCGAGAGGACTTACAAGTGTCATTCACCATATAGGGACATTTCTCGCCATTGGCAGAACCTGGTGAGGGGATGTATTTATTTATGCCCGTGGATTGTATACAAGGGTCAATATAAGACCGCCTGTAGGGCAATATTAAGGGAATATGACGGCTTAAGAATAGGTTCAGATCCATGTAGCTTAACACTTTTGAATTCTATGAGCCGTGAGGGTCTCATAGAGGGGAAATTCTCCTTACGAGTCGTGAGGATCTTGCAAGTGTAATTTCTCCTAAGGAATCGTAGGGATTCCTAAGTGTGTTGCTTCTTTGTGAGTCGTAAGGAGCTCACGCAGGTTTTTTTAACTAGATTGCGCCCTTCCGGATTTTCGCGAAGCTCGCCGGCATCCCTGCTGTTTTTACTCACAGCGCCCTTTCGGGTTTTCATCCGTGCCCATTTTGCTTGTGGACATACCGTTTTTTTTTTTGAATGGAAAAACTCTCGAACGCAGCTTCGTCGCAGGTGACTTACCTGTTTGCCTGTGGAATTTGGGGGTGGTTTCATCGCTGGAGTAGCTGTGTAGCCAGTAGGACTTGAGTTGCAACCTTCGCCGTTAGGACTTCGATTGCAATATAGATCTCAAGGGAGCATATCACCATATTTGGGGGCGATGTGCTAGTTTAGGGACATCTCGGTCCATTGCGCCATGTTTAAGGCGAAGTTCTAGTTTAAGGACATCTCGGTCTGTTGTTGCCATGTTTGAGGTAGATAGTTAGTTTAAGGACTTCTCGGTCCGTTGTCGCCATGTTTGAGGCAAAGTTCTAGTTTAGGAACATCTCGATCCGTTGTCGTCATGTTTGAGGAAAAGTTCTAGTTTAAGGACATCTCGGTCCGTTGTCGCTATGTTTGAGGCGATGGAGCTTTTTGGATACTACTTTCGGGGTTTTGACTCGGGAAGATAGCGAACGGACACAAGCGTCATCATCTATCATTGACCTAAGTCATGACTCTTCAAGCGTAGCATTTTTTAGGAATCGGTCGTTTATTAGCCGGAAGGGTCTTTCATCATGCATATCCATAAGCAGGTAAGCTCCACCTTAGTAGACTTTGTCTATAATGTACGGGCCTTCATAGTTCAACTCGAACTTCCCCCATTTTGCATGATTGGGGATCATTGGTCTTTTGACAACTACCACAAGTTCACCTTGGCAGAATGTTCTCGGCTTGGTCAGTTTTTCGTATGACCGCGTCATCCTTACTTTATAAGCTTCCAGATTTTCTATGCTATAAGGAGAGTTTCATTGAGGGTATCGAGCTCCTCAAGCCGAAAATGAGCATTTTCTTCATCTGTCGGCTCGTATCGAACCGCTACTCGTAGAGAAGGGAGTTCTGTTTCCAGGGGAAGCACCGCTTCCGTGCCGAATACCAACGCGTATGGTGTTGTATTCGTGGCCATTTTGAACGTTGTTTAGTACGCCCAGAGAGCTTCGTACAGCCTTTCGTGCCAGTCTTTTTTGTTTCTGGACACCGTCTTTTTTATATTCTTTGTCAAGGTCTTGTTGAAAGCTTCAGCTAGACCGTTGGCCCGAGGGTTATAGACTGAAGAGTATCTCCAATCTATTTTATATTATTGTGCGAAACGGCTGATTTTATGACTTCTATAAGCTGGCCGATTATCCGATATAATTCGTCGCGGAGTGCCGAATCGATAGATGACATGTGTCCTGAAGAAATAGAGGCAATTCTCCGTCTTTACCTCCCTCAGTGGTACTGCTTCTGCCCACTTGGAGAAGTAGTCAGTCGTTGCCAGTATGAATCGATATCCTTTGGATGATGCCGGTTCAATGGGGCCAATTATATCGGTTCCCTACATTTCGAACGGCCAGCTAACCACTGTTGGGTGTAGCGGATTTGGATGTTGGTGGATGAAGTCCCTATGAATTTGGCACGAGTGACACCGCTTCTCATATTCGAGGCTATCCTGAATCATTGTGGGCCAATAGTAATCCATTCTTTTTATTTTCAGCTTCATCTTTGGCCCAGTTTGATGAGAGTCACAGAGTCCGTCGTGAATTTCTTAAACGACTCTCTTCGCTTCTTCTGGTCCCAGGCATCTTAGCCACAGACAGTCGAACGATCTCTTATATAGAGTATCATTGACGAAAGCGAAGGACAGAGCTCGTTTCATGAGCTGATGTCTAGACAACGCATTTTTGGCGTTCGTTGGGATTTGAAGTATTCTATGAAGACTTCCCTCCAATCCTTGACCATTTTCTTCATCCTCTATTTGAAGGGCTACTTGTTCGGTCATTTCTTTTCTTTCGGATGGCTCTATTAAGTCTTTCGAAGATATATCTGTTGGCTTGAGAACCCTGCGGCTTTGCATAATGATCCTTACTCATCGAGGTCTTCATAGGCCAGTTCCTTAGCCAATTTGGCCAATGCATCCGTCTTACTATTTTCTGCACGCGGTATACTCTCTAGGATGTAGGAGGGGATTTGTGTCAGCAGTTGCTGGACACTTTCGCCATACTTTATCAGCACTGGCTTGCACGTCTGATAGTCGTCATTTACTTGGCTAACGATCAGCTGAGAGTCTCCATATATGAGGAGGTCTTTGATTCCCATGTCGATAGTGATTTCGAGACCTGCTATCAAAGCTTCATATTCAGCTTCGTTATTAGTTCTTGGCTCCGTTAAGGAGAGGGCGAAACGCAATATCCCTCCTTGAGGAGTCGTGAAGATAAGGCCCATCCTGGTTTTGATTATGGGGGTGTTTTGCTTTCGCCTTTTCACGGAAGATACTCCATCGAAGTAGAGTTCCTATTGGGAATCATTTTCTTCCTTCTCTTCTTCGATTGTGTCAAACGCATGTTCATCTGGCAACTCGCAATTTAAGGGGGAGCCGGCTGGTATCGGATGCTCCGCGAGAAAGTCGGCAATGGCCTGGCATTTTACTGCTTTGAGGGGTCGATACGTTATCGAGAACTCCATCAGGAGGAGGGCCCATTTGACAAGCCTTCCTGTTAGTATGGCCTTTAACATCAGATATTTGAGAGGATCCACCTTGATATAAGATAGACCTCATGTGCCAAGGCGTAATGTCTAAGCTTCATTATCGCGAATATCAGTGCCAGGCAATGCTTTTCGATGAGGGAGTAGTTGTTTTCTGCCCCCAGGAGAACTCGACTCAAATAGTACAGAGCTCTCTCCTTTCCCTAATCGTTCTCTTGTGCCCATAGCGCGCCTAGAGAACCCTCAAGGGATGTTGTATATAGGATAAGGGGTTTTCTCTTAACCGGAGCGGTCAATACCAGTGGATTTTGCAGGTATTGCTTGATTTCGTCTAGTGCATTTTGGCACTTTTGATTCCAAACGAACAGGGTCCCCTTCTTCATTAGATAACTATAGGGACGACATTTTCCAGAGAGATTGGCTATGAACCGCCGGATATATGCGAGCTTTCCTTGAAGAGATCGCAATTGTTTGAGAGTTCTTGGCGTGGGCATTTCCATAATCGCCTTGATCTTTGAGGGATCGATTTCGATACCCCGGTGCCGTATGATGAATCCTAAGAATTTGCCTGAGGAGACTCCAAACGCGCATTTTAGAGGATTCATCTTCAGATTATACTTCCGAAGACATCGGAACACTATTTTTAAATGTTCCCAATGTTCCTCGTGAGATCTGCTCTTTACCACAAGGTCGTCAATGTAGCATTCAACGATCTCGAGTATGAGGTCATCGAAGATCTTTGTCATGGCCCTTTGGTAGGTAGTGCCATTGTTCTTTAAACCGAAGGGCATCACCTTATAGCAGAATATGCCAAGCGGAGTCCGGAAGGCGGTATGCTTTTGGTCTTTAGGATGCATTTTTATTTGATTGTATCCTGAAGATCCAACCATGAAGGAGAAGACCTCATGGATAGACGTGTTATCGATCATTAGCTCGATAACAGGTACTCGGAAATTATCCTTCGGACAAGCATTGTTGAGGTCCCGAAAGTCCACGCAGATGTGCACCGTCCCATTTTTCTTCATCACTGGAACGATGTTAGCGATCCAGTCGGGATATTGAATTTCTTGGATGAAGTCGGAGTCGATTAGTTTCTTGACTTCAGCGTTGATACTCATCTCAAGTTCGAGCCACATTCTTCTTGGCGCCTGTTTGACTGGCTTTATGTTTGGCGATATGGCTAGTTTATGTATTGCTACCTTTGGATCTAAACCTGGCATTTCGGAATAGTTCCACGCGAAGCAATCTTTATACTGCATAAGCATGTTTTTTAACGTGGCCACCTGTTTTTCAGATAGCAGCTCACTGACCAACGTTGGCCTCGGATCATTTTCCATCCTTAAGTCAACTTTTCATAGGTTGTCCGCTATGGTGTGTATCCCATCTTCCAGTTTCTTTGGTGCCGGTGGAAACTTTGAGATTATCCTGTCCTCGTCTTCATTTGGGAAGCACATGTGGAGGTCATCCATAGTCTCGTGTCCTCCCTCTTTTGAGAGTATTATCATATGGCAAGTACGAGTTCGCTTCCATTCTTAATGTTGAGCTAGTCCTATCCTCACGGTATAGGTCCTCTTTGGCTCATGCTTTTGCGGTGGGGTTACCCTCCAACTGTCGGATAAAGAGAACCTGCCTTATTGATATTGGTCTTCTACCAAGTCTTTAAAAGTAAAGCAGTCTTCAAGGGGATGACCTATTGCTCGGTGGTAGATGCAATATTCCGGATGATGGACCTCGTTTATTTGTTCGGGATGCCGAGACTCCGGAAGTGTCATTATTTGGTGCTTCATGACAAGGTTGAATATTTTCGTTGTCATGTTTTGAGGGAAAGAGTATTCCCGACCCATCTTCTTTATAAAGGAC
Organism: Agapanthus africanus; assembly: GCA_030015575.1. Classification (NCBI taxonomy): domain Eukaryota; kingdom Viridiplantae; phylum Streptophyta; class Magnoliopsida; order Asparagales; family Amaryllidaceae; genus Agapanthus; species Agapanthus africanus. Next base: position 318,557,301 of record JASDDO010000019.1, read on the forward strand.
GGGTTCCAACCAAGTTTTTCTTGATTACACGACTTCTTGGATCCGCTTTGTTGTTTTCGAACGTTATTTGCGTTCTTCGCCCTGTTTTTGTCTCTAGTTCAGGATTTTCCCCTTTCGCGAGGACATACGGCGGGCCGGGGATGAAGAGCATTATAGTTTTGTTTCTTCGCAGAGTGCTGATTGAGACGCTGCGTCCTGGCTTTTTCATAAATAGCCATTTCGCGGCTGTGAATGTCTCGGCTCTTTTGACAAGTTTCTTTTATTAGCTTGTCTATTTGTTCTTCGAGTGACGGACTTAATGTTCTTAGAGCGGAATTTTGCTCTGTTTCAACGTCACGGCCATTTGGAAGAGCGTTTTCCCCTTTACTGGAGCTGTTTATGACGTGGCAACTGTGGAATCGCTCCCATTTCTTGGACTGAACGTATCCGAGCCCGGTTGTCTCTATCTTCCCGTTGGGCATCTTTCGCTGAATCCTAGGAATATCCCAAATCTTTTTGTAGAATTGGGCTTGCTGAACAGTTTGTTCGAGGGGTACACCTTGGCATCTTAACAGCCTTTTCAATCCTTCCGCATAGTATCTTGGCAGACGGATTGGTTGAAGCCTGTCAAGTGTAAAATCGGCATCATTCCAGACTTCTTTTTCTACTTTGGTCTCCGTAGATTGGTAGAAGAGGATCGCCTTTTCACCTCTTCGCCTGGAAGGGACGTAGAAAGTCTGTAGTTCTTGTACACTGTATGTATCGAGCGCATCAAGTTCTTTGTAATGCCGAGGCAAAGCCATTGTGATTTGCAGACTCTGATCTGCTCCGACGAGGGTTTGCACTGACGGGCGGATGGAGAACATTGCGTTGGCCTCGTCCTCAGAGTCGCTGCCAAAGGCCAGAATAGGAGTAGATGGTCCAGGCCTGTTGTTTTCTTTTTAGGGTTGCCCCGAGTAGACTATTTCTTCATCTTCCTCAGTATCGCTCCCAAAGATCGGGATAGTAGCGACGGACTTCTGTTTATCCTCCGGTTTATGACACATTTCCGTATCCTCGAAGTCTGGTAGGAAGTACTTTGCGTCTTCATATTTTCAGACCTCGTTTACGGAGAACGGATTTAGCTTATCTGTGACGGTGTATTCCAAGCCGTCTTTGAAATACTTTATACATTGATGTTGTGTAGAAGGGATGACGTTGTACTCATGTAACTAAGGCCTACCGAGCAAAGCGTTATAGTAAGTCTTGGCGTCAATGACATGAAATTTGATGTCAGTGACGAGGGACCCGAAGCGCATCGTCAGTATTACGGACCCGAGCGTCCGCGACGACTGTGAGTCGAACCCGGAGATGGTACTTTTGTCTCGGGCCAGGTGCAGAACGTTGATGCAAATCTCCTTCAGCACTCTCATATTGAGAAGGTTGACGGAGGATCCGTTATCGACAAAGATTTTCCCTATCTTGAGGTAATGGCAGTACCCGGTGACGTATAACGGACGATTATGTTCGCACGTACCGAGAAGGAGATCTTCATCGCTGAATGTAATGTCAGCTGATTAGTCTAAAATATTGCACATTTGAATGAACATTTTCTCTACTATTATTAAGTACTAAAAGTTATTTATTGTAAATATAGAACATATGTTGGTTTATTTGTAAAAAGTTTATTATCATATGTTTCTACATTATAATTAACATAATTAGGGAAAATATATGCATATTTAAATGAAATCTTAATAATTAAAATATGCATATCATATCAAATATTCCTAATCAATATTCTTAAGATATTATATTATTTAAATGGTTGGAATAATATCTCAAAAATACCAAATACTACTAACACTTTAATTTGAGATATTTTGCAGATATTAGCTCAGGTCTGGAATCCAAGTAAGAGATCCAAGTCAAATCGGGATATCGAAACCGAATCTGCCAAAATTTAGAAGCAAATCGAGAGATCTAGCAATGGTAGAGACTCAAGAGTATTATTTTCAGAAACTAGATAACAAAAGGGTCTCCACATGTCAACACAAGAGACCAGAAGAAATCCCAAAACCTGATTCCACCAAGTTGCGGCTGAACCGTGGCCAAATGGGGAAACGCGGCGAATCTGCGGCTCATTGGTAGCCGTCGGATGTGATATTTTGTAGCTTAGATCGTAACAGCATATATTCTCAGATGGAATCTAAGGTTTCTGGTTTTAAATACTATATAAGGGACCGAGAGCTGCACATTAAAAAATCATCATCGAAGAGATCAAGAGATCCACGTATCCGAGTGATCATCATCTATTCAAACTAGGGTTCTTGTATTCTACTTTCTAAGAAGAAAAGTTGTATGTAATAGTTGATTAATAAAGGTAGTTTTTAGTTTTAATTCTTTTTGCATTTAATTTCTGCACTTACTTTTATGCATTACATTTCTGCATCTTAATCATGTTTTCATTCTTCTTCAACTTTTCTTCCAAATCTTTAACCATGCGCGAGTAATTCCTAGCTTGCTAAGGTTCGTAGGATAGGGTAAGATAATGGATGAAAAGATCTCTTAACTTCTTTTATACATTTTAAAGTTTATAAATTTTAGCAAAATAAATGTTAACCTCCTTATCGGGCGCGCTACCAATTTATGGATAGTCACGACCATGATTTGAGATTGGTTTAACACTTGTTTTGTTAAGGGAAAGACATGAATAGAGATCAATGAAAGTACAAGGGTTAATAGTGGGGAAACCCTAGTTTCTTCCAAGAGCCCTAATCTACATTCATCACTGTAGGGTGTTTTTCGTCACCCCATTGAGATGGGAATACACGCGCGCTTGTCAGGCGCATTACAGATTCCCCCTGTCTAGGGTAGGCGGGGTTTATTTATTGTGGGGATCCGAATCTCCGGCAGCCGCGGACTAAGCTACCGTTAATTACCCCTCGCATTTGGAGCGAGAGAACCTCCGATTGACAGGTTTAACTGGTCATGCGAACTCAATGTGCAATGTCGGTGTGTTGTGTTTTGAAAGGGGGTTTTGGATATATCGGGGACCCCGCAGAGTTTTTACGGGGGTCCCGCTACCCGGATAGCGAGCTGGGGGTCAAAGGGGCTAGCAGCCCCCTTGCGGGGTACGGGGCAGCGCCCCGACCCAAATGTTTTTTAGAGGGACGGTGTTGTAGAGTGTGTGAGTATCTATATATATACATGTATACACATATATATAAAAAAGGGAAAAAGCGCCCAAAGGACGCGTGGGGCCAGCGCCTCACGTGCCTAGCATGCGAGCGCTGGTGCTTGAGCGCTGTGCGCTTAAACGCTAGCGCACCACGTGTCTGACACGTGGGCGCTGTGCGCTTAGGCGCTGTGCGCTTAGGCATTATGCGCTCAAGCGCTAGCACGCCACGTGGGCGTTGTGCGCTTGAGCGCTGTGCGCCACGTGTCCGACACGTGGGCGCTGCGCACTTGAACGCTAGGAGCTCGAGCGCTAGCGCACCACGTGCCCGGTACGTGGGCAGTGGGCGCTTGGGCGCCGACGAGGGAAAGGGTCTTTTAGCCCCAGAAATGGGATTTAAACTCCCGAAAGAGAAATTAGAGGGGAGTTAAACTCCTAAGATGTTTTTGGAAATGCTGAACGGGCTTCTCCCTTAAGCTCTAGATCTTCCCAAAGTGGGATTTTTAGGAGATGGGTCTCCTTCTTCCTCCTCTTTTGGCTGGATCTTGAAGAAAGGTGGGTGAGATTTAAAGATCTCCCCTTTTTGAGATCTAATGGCAGATCCAAGTTTCCCTTTGTCAATTTTGTGGTGAAAAACTATTTAGTTTTGGAAAAGGACGAGTAAAACTCTTGATTTAATTCAAAAGAAAGAAGTAGGTTTTAGAACCTTGAGGAAGGAGAAAGATCTCAGATCTTGGTTCTTTTGGAGAGAGAAAAAGTTGTTGAGATATTTTCATTATCTTTGTCTTTATAGGCTATACACTTTACATATAGCCCCTTGGGCTTTTCAAAATGGCATTTTGCCTATTTCATGGCTCATGTGCCATTTCTTTTTGCACATAAGCCATGGGCTTTACAAAAATTTGGCTTTATGCCCATTTTCTTACATTTATTCGTAAAATAAAATAAAAGAAATACAACAAAATTATTTATTACAAAATTTTTATTTTGGCATGGGGGGAGGCCGACCACTTCATGTTCGGGCACGACCCGGGCATTGGCCCACTTGACCTGGGCTTGGGCCCACCTGGCTTGGGGTTGACTTTGATTTTGACTTGGTCAACCGGGGTGTAAATTTTTACCCCAACAAATTGCCCCCATCAATAAATGCACACCACACATGTGGCTTGTGTGCTTGAAATTGATGGATCTTCTTTTACGTGGAGGCGACTTGATTCGGTTCCGACTTTTTGGGAAGCTGGCACTGCCCTTTTTACGACATGGACGGTTGGTGCTGCCCTTTTAGCGACTTGGATGGTCGATGCTACCCTTTTAGCGATTTGGACGGTCGATTCTGCCCTTTTAGTGACTTGGACAGTCGATGCTGCCCTTTTTGCGACGTGGGCGGTCGGTGCTGCCCTTTTAGCGATTTGGACGGTCGGTTCTGCCCTTTTTGCGACTTGGACGGTCGGTGCTACCCTTTTAGCGACTTGGACGGTTGGTGCTGCCCTTTTAGCGACTTGGACGGTCGGTGCTGCCCTTTTAGCGACGTGGACGGTCGGTTCTGCCCTTTTTGCGACTTGGACGGTCGGTTCTGCCCTTTTAGTGACTTGGACAGTCGGTTCTGCCCTTTTAGCGACGTGGACGGTCGATACTGCCCTTTTAGCGACGTAGATTATCGGTGCTGCCCTTTTAGCGACGTGGACGGTCGGTTCTGGATTTGACTTTCTCTGCTTCTTGCGCCGTCAGGGATGAAGTTGACTTGTCTCCGAGGTGGAATTTGATTCTGCCAGGGAGGTCATTGGTTGTTTTGATGATTTGATGTGATTTGGGTTGACATCAGCATCGCTACGCTGGAATATGGTACCAGGAGCGAATCATCATTTGCCGTGAGAGAATTTCCCTCGTTCCAGTTTAACGACTTAGGGGTCATCTGTTCCCAGTTTAACGACTTAGAGGTCATCTAGATTGGAGATTAGAATTTTGAGATTAGGGTAGGCATCAGCGTTGCTAACATTGAAGCACATGTGCCAGGAGCAATTCATCATTTGCCTTTTCCTGTTGGGAAGCGGTGGCTTAGGAGACAGGTTTAGGTCCCTATCACCTAAGGCTTTTCAATTTTATGAGCCCTAAGGGTCCCATAAAAGTATTTTCTCCCTACGAGTCGAAAGGATCTCGTAGGTGCACTTTCTCCTTAGGAGTCGTGGGGACTCTCAAGTGTATTTTTCCTTTGTGAGTCGTAAGGATCCCACGAAGGTGTTTTCTTACGAGTCGTGAGGATCCCGTAAGTTGGTTCTCCTCATGTATCATGAGGACACATGAGTGGGTCTTCCAAAATGGAGCATAATTCCAAAGGCGAAGACCGGCCGCTGGACTGGTGATTGCGGTGGGGTATGGGTATGATGAAAATTATTTGAGCCCGTAGATTGTATACGGTAGTCGATTTGGGGACTAACCGTAGGGCCGAAAAAATTTAGGAAATTGGATTTTGGTTGGCGTCTGCATCGCTGCACTGGAATATGTTATCAGGAGCGACTCATCATTCCCCGTTTGGGGACTTAGAATTTGGATCTTGTTTGGCATCAGCATTGCTGCACTGGAATAATGCCAGGAGCAACTCATCATTTGCCCGGGGAGGACTTGGGATTTGGTTTTTAGGTCGGCATCAGCACCGCTAACACTGAAGCGTAATGCCAGGAACGACTCATCATTTGCCATTTCCCATTGGGGAGCGGTGTCTTAGGAGATAGGTTTAGGTCCCTGTCACCTAAGACTTTTCAATTTTATGAACTGTAAGGGTCCCATAAAAGTATTTTCTCCCTACGAATCGAGAGGATCTCGCAGGTGTATGTTCTCCTTAGGAATTGTGAGGATTCCTAAGTGTGTTGCTCCTTTGTGAGTCGTAAGGATCTCACATAGGGATTTCCTCCTCACAAGGTCGAGAGGACTTTGCGAGTGTATTTCATCTCTTTTCATGAGTTTGCGCCCTTTCGGGTTTTCACAAACTCGCCGGTAGTCCTGCTGTTTTTACTCACGGAGCCCTTTCGGGTTTTCATCTGTGCCCGTTTTGCTTGTGGACATACCTCTTTCTTTTTTTTTTTCTGCTAGTGGGACTTTAAAAGTAGTCTCCCCGGCAAGATTTAGGAGAGGTAGGGGTCGTTTACGCCCGTGGATTGTATACGGTTTTGCAGGATGTATGATCCAGACTATAGGGCCGGTGTGCTCAATTCGCCTGCAACTTTGAGCATTCACGCGTAGTATTTCTTGAGATATCGGCCATTGATGGGTGGCATGGGCCTTTCTCCCTCGGCACTTATTAGTTGGTAGGATCCTCCGTCGAACACTTTCTCGATGACGTATGGTCCTTCCCAGTTTGGCTCGAATTGTCCCTTAGCATGTCGATTGGGGATGATCGGTCTTTTGAGGTCCAACACCAATTCACCTTTCTTGAAAGCGCGGAGACGGGTTATCTTGTCATAGGCCCGTGACATTTGGGCTCGGTATAGCTCCAGATTTTGCTGCACCGCGAGCCTCTTTTCTTCGAGGGCGTCGAGCTCCTCAAGCCGAAGGAGCACGTTTTCCTCCTCCGTCAACTCGTGCTGAACGGCCATTCTTAAGCTTGGAACTTCGACTTCGAGGGGGAGGACCGCCTCCACTCCGAAGAGCAATGAGTATGGAGTGGACTGAGTTGGAGTACGGTGTGTGGTACAATATGCCCACAACGCCTCGTGAAGCTTGAGATTCCAGTCTTTCTTGTTGGCTGAAGCATTTTTCCTCAGGAGCTTGCATAGAGTCTTATTGAAGGCTTCGGCTAGCCCATTGGCTCTTGGATTATAGATGGAGGAATATCTCCAGTCTATCTTGTGTTGAGTAGCGAATCTTAAGACTTTGATGCTCTTGAAAGAAGGCCCGTTGTCAGAAATGATTCTTCTTGGTGTACCGAAATGGTATAGAATATTATGCTGGAAGAATATCAGAATATTTTCTGTCTTGACTTCTTTTAGAGGGACAGCTTCAGCCCATCTAGAGAAGTATTCTGTTGCAGCCAGTATGAACCGGTGGCCTTTGGATGATGGAGGATCAATTGGACCAACTATGTCGGTTCCCAGACTTCGAAGGGCCACGATGCCACCGTAGGATGCAACAGATTGGGGTGCTTGTGAATGAAATCACCGTGAATTTGGCAGATATAACATTTCTTTGCATGCTCTCCGCAATCCCGTATCATGGTGGGCCAGTAATACCCAAGCCGTTTAATTTGAAGTCGCATCTTGGGGCCGGACTGGTGAGCCCTACAGACGCCTGAGTGAACTTCTTTCATGACCTTTTGGGCTTCGGCCAATGACAGACACCTGAGCCAAAGTTGGTCATATGACCTGCGGTATAGCGTGTCATTTACAAACACGTATCGGAGAGCTCTCTTCTTCAGCTGAGCCCTCGCAGATTTTCCTTCAGGCAGCTTGTCGTATTGGAAGTACTCTATGAAGGGTTCTCTCTAATCGGGCTCGTCTTGAATGATCGAAGCTTCTTCGGAGGGACTGCTCTTCTAATCCGCGCTTTCTCTTCTCGTAGAGAGACTGGTGGTAGAATTTGCTGGCTCTTGACAGTGATCAGAATTTCGTCCATGTTAGGATCAGCCAGCTCTTTGGCTAAGCGAGCGAGTATGTCAGCCTTTCCATTCAACGCTCTAGGGACTCTCATTAGTTCAATGTGAGTGAACCGTTTCATGAGTTCCACCACCCGGCTTCTATATCGAGCTAACTCAGGTTTGTATATCTTATAGTCGCCTCTTATTTGGTTGACGACAAGCTGAGAGTCACCATAAACCCGTATCCGAAGGATTTTCATTTCTATGGCGAGCTCCAGACCAGCTATCAGAGCTTCATACTCAGCTTCATTGTTTGTTCGAGGCTCGGTGAGAGCAAAAGAACGCCGTAGGGTTCCCATTGATGGCGTGATGAACACCAACCTTATCCTTGCTTTTATCTCTGGGACGCTTGATTTACTGGAGGTCCTTATTGATGAGGCTCCATCGAAGTAGAGCTCCCAACATGGCTCATCTTCCTCGAGGCGTAGCACTTGTTCGTCGGGTAACTCATAATTTAGCGGCGACCCTTCTGGTATAGGATGAGCGGCGAGGAAGTCTGCAAGAGCTTGCCCTTTCACTGCTTTCTGAAGAGTATAAACTATGTCAAACTCAAGTAACATGACAGCCCATCTTGACATTCTACCGGCTAGGCTTGCTTTGGTCATTAAGTGTTTGAGCGGGTCGACCCTAGAGATCAGCATAACCCGATGAGCGAGCAGATAGTGTCTCAGCTTCTTCATAGCGAACATCAGAGCTAGGCATTGCTTTTCAATCGGGGAATAGTTATGTTCCGCCCCGACTAAAGTTCGACTGAGGTAGTAGAGGGCATTCTCTTTTTCCTCCTCGTTGTTCTGAGCAAGGAGCGCACCAAGTGACTCATCCAGCGCGGCAGTGTAGAGAATCAGCGGTTTATTTAGAATGGGAGCGGTCAGCACTGGAGGGTGCAACAAGTACTGTTTGATGCTTTCGAACGCTTCTTGACATTCGGCATCCCAGACAAAAGGAGCTCCTTTCTTCATGAGCTTTGAGAAGGGCTTACATCTCCCCGATAAATTTGAGATAAACCTCCGCATATAAGCAAGCTTGCCTTGAAAAGATCTTAGCTGCGTCATACTCTTTGGAGGGGGCATCTCTGTAGGGTTCCTAGGCAATACTCAAGAGGTTCCACAAGGCATCAACCATGCCAAAATCAAATTTTTCATGTGCCGAGAAACCCTAATGAAGATCGTTGACTAGAGGATAGGCGAAACTACAAGTAAGTTAACAACTTAACTACAAGTGAAACGGATTACAACCGTTGTAGATCCGGTCCTCCACTTCTTTAGCTCCGTGATGACGTCCTTCCGCTGCGATCATCGGGATCCTGGACTCTAGCTTTGGTTTCATCGGAGAAATGATCGGGCTAGGTCGTTGACTTCGATGCCGAAGATGATCTACGTCGAAGCGACTCAAACTCAAGCTCCATCTTCACTTGGTCATGAACCTTGTGAAGAAAACACCCTATACAACATGGCAAGTGGTAGAGGATGAAGAAATAGGAAGTGGGTTCACTTTGGATTTGGATTTCTCACTTGATTTCATCACTTGAGATTTTCCAAGAAAAGTTTCTTCACTTGAAGAAGATGAAGAAGAAGAAAGAAAATGAATTCTCTTGAAAATAATAAGTCAAGTGAATCTTATCATAATGCAACCATGGGTGAAGTAAACACATGTAGAGAATAAACTAGGGTTTAGGTGTAATGGTTAGGTTAAGGAAAAAACAAAATGGTTGAAGCTTCATGAAACTTCAAGAATAAAATAAAGAAAGCCACCATTTTTGTTTTTGCCAAAAATAAATAAATAAAATAAATAAAACCTAACCATTAACCTAAACATGGGTAAAGTGATACACACACCCAAGTTTGCATGTATCATCAAACATGATACAAACTAGTGCACAAACATATATCATATATACAATGTGCACAATCAAGTGAGAAAAATAATCTTAAGTGAACCAATACTAGTTAATGTAAAGTAGTATATCAAATATATAATTATACATTAAATCATTAAATCAACACTTGATTTAATGATCCGGTCATACTTCATATAACCGACTAATATCAAGTGTATCAATATATCGAATCAACATTTAATTCGGTAACTCGGCTATATCTTATATAACCGTCCGATGATACTAATCGCGAGAATAGAATTCAGTATCACATACTTGGTATTATTCTCAGTCCCGAACATATCTCATATGCGCTCCTATTTCGTTTCGCTTGAGCCAGGAAACCTCTGTGTAGGACTCTAAAGACTCGTCAAGACGCCGACAGTAGGTGGTGATCATATCAAACACCCACAAGTCGCAAGCGGTCTGCTAAACGTAACGGTCACTCGGGTATTAAGCGATCAGAAGATCAACGAGCAAGCCCGCTCACACTTCTGTGAATCCAACCAGTAACACTTACCGCACAGTCCGGTCTGTTCGTCTGACATGTCACATATCTCGCCTAGGGGTGGTAAACGTCAGACCCCAATAGCTTGATAAGTCATGCCGATATAAGGTCCATAACAAGCGTGAAACTACTGATAACTCTTACCAGTATATTACTGCAACCCTGGCCAGGGATTTCCAGTTATGGCCAGTCGAGCATAGCGCAACATCAACCCCCAATACCGGGAGAGACGAATCCCCTCCTATCGCTCATTGCCTCCATGTGAATCGGGACTGTACCCAAAAACCACCTGTTTGCACGACTCAGTAAAGCTGTGGTAGGGTGGAAATCAAAGCACAGTGGGAGACACACAAGACTCTATGACGATCTTGGGCCAACAGACTAAGCTGTACCAGTGTCACCAGAGAACTGCCATCTAACGTGAGGTATAATACCATCTGGGAGTTCTCGGCGAGTCCGTTCAGTGTACCCAGTCTCCACTGAGCACCTGCATACCATCTCTGATGTCAAACACCAATGGATATGGGATCATCCATCGCCCATCACATGGGTCGAGAAGATATACGCTAGTCTACTCTGGAATATCGATGCCCCGTCTCGATATTCCAACGACTAGGAACAATGAAGGATGTACTCATTGACTACCCAGGCCCCACTAGTATGATCTTCATCATAGTCCTGGAAGTCGAGCACACATCCTAAGGGCTTTATCAACATGTAATAGAGAAACAGTAAGTATACATGTTAAGATAAAGAGCAACCAGATAGCGTACTATCATGTCGAGCAAAAAAGTCCTACCTATATATGTCCCAGCATCCACTACAATATACATCCTATGTACAGTAATGGCCTCTAGGGCATACATATAACTAACAATCTCCCACTTGCACTAGGGCCATCTGTAGCAGTGGTTGCAGTATCTAATACTCAACCATCCCATAAAAGTCTCTCTTTGGGAAAAAGCCTTTGTGAGTGGATCCGCCGCATTGTCCTCTAAGTCTACTCTCCTAACCTCGATCATCCTGGAGATCAACTATCTCCATGATCAAGTGATGCTGCCTCAGAATATGTCTGGGTCACTGATGGGACCAGGGTTCCTGGGCCAAAGCCACACTTCCATTGTCACACAATGGTAGGAACCTAGTTCATCTCATGAACCAATATACACCCAAACTGCCTCTTTGGTAGTATCTTTGATAGCGATGTTACCAGCCTTTATCGTCTAGTTTGCCACGGTATTTAGCTTGGAACTCTTCCAACATACCGTCCCTCCACTGAGGGTAAAGACAATGCCTGCGACTGACATTCAGTCGTCCTTATCACCCTGGAACTTTTCCAGTGATTCTCCCCAGGATCGATTGATACCATCTCACTATACCGAGTGAGAATCCTAACATCCATTTAGATCTATCTCATAGATCCAAATCCCAGGATTTAGGAGGTATCACCTTTATCCTATTTGGAGAATCTTTGTGATAAGAGGAGATTGACCGTTCGTAGAATAGGAAACTCTTTTCCTATCAAGAGTATGTTGTCTATGTACAATACGAGGATGACCACCTTACTCTCTTCTACCGTTTTGTAAATACAAGGTTCATCTACCATTTTGATGAAGTCAAACTCTTTGACTACTACATCAAAACAGATGTTCCAACTCCGCGATGCCTGCTTTATCATGTAAAGCATCTTGTACACGTTTCTGCTGCTCCCACTGTTTACGAAGCTATCTGGCTGTGTTCTTATAGACGCTCTCTTCTAAATCAGTATTTAGAAAAGCAGTCATGACACCCAACCGCCAGATATCGTAGTCATGGTATGTAGCCATGGCAAGTAGGATCTGGATGGACTTAAGCACAGCTACTGGAAAAGGTTTCATCATTATCCACGCTTGGTCGATGACGAAAACCTTTAACTAGTCTAGCTTTGAAAGTCTCAACTTTTCCATCTATACCAAGTAATCTTCTTAAGATATACTTGCTCCTGATGGGGATTTAACCCTTCATATATAGCAAACAAAGTCCATACTTTGTTGGTATACATGGATTCCATCTCAGATCGCTAAGCATCCAGCCATTCTTACAGAGTCCCTACTCTTGATGGCCTGCTCGAAACTAGTTGGGTCATCATCTTATGATGCAATCTTCGCTCCCACTGTCATCGAGAAACCAAAGTGTCTCTCAGGCGGATGAGGAACCCTACTAGATCTGCGGAGAGACTGAGGTTCGTCGGAGACTACTGAATCCTTTGGTTCTATCAAATCATCAGCTGTAGTTTGTATAGCTGGAACTCCTTCCAGTTCCACAGAACTGACCTTGCCTCGATGTTGTCCGGATTTTGCTTTTGACATAGGCCGGACAATCCCAAATCTTAACTTACTTAAGAGATAGGCTCTTCCCATACCATATCTCATATGGAGTGGTAGGCAGTGATCTGATTCGAACCTAATTCAATAGGTATGCAACTTCTTAAGTGCATAACTCCCAAAAGGAAATAGGAAACTCAGTAGTACTCATCATAAAGCACACCATATCACATAGGGTGCTATTGCTCCGCCCCAATATACCATCGTGCTATGGTGTATACGGAGAAGTAATGCTGAGAGAGAATCTCATTCTCCTTTAGAATAATCCAGGAATTCCACGCACAAGTATTCTCCTCCCTGATCTTATCATAGGACATAATACTTATACCCGTATTTTGGTTCTCTACTTCTAACTTATATTCTGTGAATATCTCAAAAGCTTCGGACTTGTGTTTCAACAGGAACATATGTCTGAATCTTGAGAGATTATCAGAGAATGTAATGAAGTACAAAGAACCGGTCCTGGCATGTGTAGACAGGGGATCTTACATATATCATCATGTATCAGTCCCAAGAGTTTACTAACTCTTTCTCTGTTTCTAATAAACAGAGCTATGATCATCTAATCTTTGTGACATGACTGGCAAGTTTTACAAGATGTAAATTCAAACTAATTTAAATATGCATCTAAAATGTAACTTAAGCTAGTCGGGTCACATTGATATGACCTAGTCTACAATACCTCAAGAAGGAATCGTTCATTTCTGAACTCTTCTTGTTGTGTGTGTTCTGTATACTAGGAACTGTAGTTTGATTTAGAACGTTAATGCTTTTAGATAACGTTCCTGAACCGATCAACTTTTGAAATAGGAAATGTTCAAAACATTATCCAACAATACAAAATTATATCCTTCTTTAATAAATAAAGAGATTGATATGATTTTGTATATCAGGTTCGGTATCTAATAGCATTTGTTCAGAATCAATGTATTTGTAATACAGGATGACAGTGACCAACAGACTTGACTGCAACACTTGCACCGTTTTCTGTCTCATGAAACTTATCACCCGTTCTCAGTTCTCTACCTTTCTGTAGCCCATGTAACGGATTACATTTGCGGGATCCTGATCCGGTATCTAATACCTAGGACGTAGAGGACACTGAGAAATATTTTTTTATAATGAACACACCCGAAAGAGATGCATCATATGCACTTTCTTCGTTTGGACGGCATGGGAATCCTGGTATTCCCCTATTTCCTGCTCTGTCTTATAACAATTATAAGTTGGAGCGGGACCAACGTTCCCCAGCTCAGTATAACAAGCAGGTTCGGTCAATGCATCCATATTATTATCTTGATTAAGGCGTGATATGGTCGCTACCTGGAGAGAGAGAGAAGAAAACACTCTGCGTGCGCTCTTGCAAGATTAGATTGGTTATATATTTTATTTAATCAGGATGGCTCACACTGTTTTTATCAAATCTTCCTTCAAACCCTAAAAGGAAAGACTGGCCCGGATTAATTACACTCTACAAGTTCGCCAATCTTTCAGCCAGGCCAGTGTCGGTACTTTGAGGGAGGTTCACCGTGCTTTTGCACGGACCTAATTAAAGTAAACCTCATTTTTCCAGGGCCGTAACCCCGTTGACACCTTTCTAGACACATACTTAATCGGCTAATTGTAAAGTGCAAAACTCTCCCAGGAGTAACAATTACTCGCAGTGGGTATCGAGATCCAACTATCATATAGAAGGTATGCAATCTCATTGCAAATTTCAATACTTGAAACTCCCGATAATGGTTTTTACCCCTAGCACCTATGACCTTGGCTAAGGTCAACAAATCATAAGCACTAGTCAAGTTCTACCCGTCATTTCGTGATTAATTAGACCCACCCACATGACCCTTGTCTAAGGTCAACAAAGCCACATGACTGTCCTAACTAATCGCATCATATGCGGTGTAGGAAGACATCACTTAGCTACCGTACACTGTGCCTTGACTATGGTCAACAAACACAGCACGAATACTAAGTACTCTACTTCCTAAAATGACGGAGGGTTGCGGATGGTTTTTAGGAAAACCTTTAACGCTTTGAACTTGATCTCGTTGCGGAATCAAATGGATTTTAAATGGAGTGTTTTTTAGGCTTTTCTAGTTTTGCTAAAGGGGTCACTCCCGGTGAAGGGATCGTCGGCCCTTTCCTCATCGAATAAGGTGCAGGATATATCATATATACCGCTGTGCAAAGCAAAAACTATAGAAGCAATCAAAAGACAAACTGAGAGTTGTAGCATCTGCCAGTTATTGCTAAAGGGGTCACTCCCGGTGAAGGGATCGTCGGCCCTTTTCTCATCGAATAAGGTGCAGGATGTTCTACAAGGAACACCGCGATGCAAAGCAAGAACTGTAGCTACCTGATTTTATTTTTGAAATTCGATTCCACAACATCTTTTAGGTTTATTTTCTTTCATTAATCACATTAATGAAGTCCCATCATTTAAGTCCACCTAAACATCACAGATAAATATAACGTACGCTTATGCCATCCACATTCGCCTCGATGTCCCGTCTGCACCGTTAGGTTAGGTAACTAACGCCAGAGCGAGGCAGAGCTAGCGCGGGTGTAAAACATAAGCAACGTCTATATAATATATCATATATACTATATATAATATCTATCTGAACAAATCACATGATCACATCATAGATAACGCAGCAGAAAATAACATATGAAATATTGGATATACTAGGACGTCCGTGTTTTATTTTGAGCCTTAACAAAACACGGATTCCACGGTCGTGATGAATAGCCAATCCCACACCCCTCGACCCCTACGAGAGCGGCAAGCAACCCTACCAATTCTAGGGTTAGGAGACCCGGACTCAACTCCTCGAGATGGTCTCCCACTGGACCCTAGAACCCGGTTACTTGTGCTCCCCTCCTTGGGTCAATCCTAATGCAGAAAAGTAAATAATATACATCAACGGTGACATCTTCCGCAACCTGAAAGTGCCCCAATAAAAGAATATTACATACAAGTTTTTACATGAATGAAAAAGAAAAACACTCATCTCACATAAAAAAAACCCGGCTATTTAAACACGACGATCCAATATAACATATCCAGCAACACATAACATCACATGTCATCAACGTAAGTAAATATGCCCATCCCAATTGTCGTTGACATATAGCAATGAAACCGGCGATATCACATATTACACTTACGGTCGCAGAAAAAAAAGTGTAAAACTACAACAGTTGGAATCCGCAACCTCCTTAGGCATCGCATGCCTAATCAAATGAATTCCTTAGACATCGCATGCCTAACAATTATAAACCCCGTATTTTAGTCTCATTATCGAAAACACTTTTCAATATCAAGTCGGGAAATTCAACAAGATTCCCGACATTCAGATCGAATGCTCGTCGCAAACTTTAGTAGACGACCGCACCCCCGATACCATCGACGAAGTGCACCAAGGTGGAACACCGCTGCCGCGAGTACCCGAACGGATGCTTTCGGCGACGGGGTTCTCCTACAGTCACTTGGTCGGGGCTATGGGGTGTAGCTGTCTATTAAGTTTACCCGGCGAGCATCCGCGTACGTAACATGATTGCGACAGACTTTTGATCACATCAAAATCCCGTGGCAACCGGTCAAGTGAGACTAAACTGCTAGATTTATAGCATTCATATTAGTTATCACATAACTACTTGTGCATTCCAATTATTGTATCAAATTCCAGATAAATAAAAAATGTTAAACTTACCGATCGAACAATCAAACACCCAAGTTTTTCCGAAACAGCTCAACACTTAAAATAAGTTTAAAAACATCCACTTCATGCCACAGTATCAACGGTCCAGCCGTAGAAGGGTCAAGCCAACGCCTCACATGTGGCACGCCGTACTGCCCCAAACCCTAAGATTCAAAGGGCAGTTCAAGACGGTCACATAATCGAGTTAAGGTTTGTTGTCTTCTAGAGGGTCCATCGCGTTACTTGCACTACTTAGAACATTCTTAAACTACGGAAAAATCCAACACTTGGAAATTTCCCGGCAGGAGAAAAAATGGGTATTTATATCCGGTCGAACTTTTTAACACGTTCTAAAATTACCCGGAAAAACATAAACAAAGTTAAACAATCCGATCGAAACATCGAGTCCCCAAAACAACCCAGAAAACTCAACTGTTGAGTATAGATTAAAAATTCCCAGAAAACAGAGGCATTACATACGGGGGTTACTGTGCAAGCCACGCGTATTAATTCAATATTATGGCCGCGGAACCGCCGCGAAAGCCAGGGTGGGGCCGCGGTTCCGCGGCGCATTTATTGAGTTAGGGGCACATGCTTAACAGTTACTCCTACAAAACCCTGCTGAATTTTCTGGATATTTTTAATTCACAAAAATCCACATTTTCAGAAAATGTACAGAAAAGGGTTTTGTTTAGGGTTTCGGGGTTCGATCGGGTTTCTAACTTCGTCTACACTTCACCTAAAGCTCTAGCTCGGCTCTGATACCACTGTAGGGTTCCTAGGCAATACTCAAGAGGTTCCACAAGGTATCAACCATGCCAAAATCAAATTTTTCATGTGCCGAGAAACCCTAATGAAGATCGTTGACTAGAGGATAGGCGAAACTACAAGTAAGTTAACAACTTAACTACAAGTGAAACGGATTACAACCTTTGTAGATCCGGTCCTCCACTTCTTTAGCTCCGTGATGACGTCCCTCCGCTGCGATCATCGGGATCCTGGACTCTAGCGTTGGTTTCATCGAAGAAATGATCGAGCTAGGTCGTTGACTTCGATGCCGAAAATGATCTACGTCGAGGCGACTCAAACTCAAGCTCCATCTTCACTTGGTCATGAACCTTGTGAAGAAAACACCCTATACAACATGGCAAGTGGTAGAGGATGAAGAAATAGGAAGTGGGTTCACTTTGGATTTGGATTTCTCACTTGATTTCATCACTTGAGATTTTCCAAGAAAAGTTTCTTCACTTGAAGAAGATGAAGAAGAAGAAAGAAAATGAATTCTCTTGAAAATAATAAGTCGAGTGAATCTTATCATAATGCAACCATGGGTGAAGTAAACACATGTAGAGAATAAACTAGGGTTTATGTGTAATGGTTAGGTTAAGGAAAAAACAAAATGGTTGAAGCTTCATGAAACTTCAAGAATAAAACAAAGAAAGCCACCATTTTTGTTTTGCCAAAAATAAATAAATAAAATAAATAAAACCTAACCATTAACCTAAACATGGGTAAAGTGATACACACACCCAAGTTTGCATGTATCATCAAACATGATACAAACTAGTGCACAAACATATATCATATATACAATGTGCACAATCAAGTGAGAAAAATAATCTTAAGTGAACCAATACTAGTTAATGTAAAGTAATATATCAAATATATAATTATACATTAAATCGTTAAACCAACACTTGATTTAATGATCCGGTCATACTTCATATAACCGACTAATATCAAGTGTATCAATATATCGAATCAACATTTGATTCGGTAACCCGGCTATATCTTATATAACCGTCCGATGATACTAATCGCGAGAATAGAATTCAGTATCACATGCTTGGTATTATTCTCTGTCCCGCACAAATCTCATATGCGCTCCTATTTCGTTTCGCTTGAGCCAGGAAACCTCTGTGTAGGACTCTAAAGACTCGTCAATACGCCGGCAGTAGGTAGTGATCATATCAAACACCCACAAGCCGCAAGCGGTCTGCTAAACGTAACGGCCACCCGGGTATTGAGCGATCAGAAGATCAACGAGCAAGCCCGCTCACACTCCTGTGAATCCAACCAGTAACACTTACCGCACAGTCCGGTCTGTTCGTCTGATATGTCGCATATCTCGCCTAGGGGTGGTAAACGTCAGACCCTAATAGCTTGATAAGTCATGCCGATGTAAGGTCCATAACAAGCGTGAAACTACTGATAACTCTTACCAGTATATCACTGCAACCCAGGCCATGGATTTCCAGTTATGGCCAGTCGAGCATAGCGCAACATCAACCTCCAATACCCGGAGAGACGAATCCCCTCCTATCGCTCATTGCCTCCATGTGAATCGGGACTGTACCCAAAAACCACCTGTTTGCACGACTCAGTAGAGCCGTGGAAGGGTGGAAATCAAAGCACAGTGGGAGACATACAAGACTCTATGACGATCTCGGGTCAACAGACTAAGCTGTACCAGTGTCACTAGAGAACTGCCATCTGACGTGAGGTATAATACCATCTGAGAGTTCTCGGCGAGTCCGTTCAGTGTACCCAGTCTCCACTGAGCACCCGCATACATCTCTGATTTCAAACACCAATGATATGGGATCATCTATCGCCCATCACATGGGTCGAGAAGATATACACTAGTCTACTCTGGAATATCGATGCCCCGTCTCGATATTCCCATGACTAGGAACAATGAAGGATGTATTCATTGACTACCCAGGCCCCACTAGTATGATCTTCATCATAGTCCTGGAAGTAGAGCACACATCCTAAGGGCTTTATCAACATGTAATAGAGAGACAGTAAGTATAATGTTAAGCCAGATAGCGTACTATCATGTCGAGCAAGAAAGGCCTACCTATATATGTCCCAGCATCCACTACAATATACATCCTATGTACAGTAATGGCCTCTAGGGCATACATATAACTATCAATCTCCATGATGGCCATCTTTGATGGGTCAACTTCGATCCCTCGATATCGGGCTATAAAGCCCAGGAATTTTCCCGATGACACGCCAAAAGCGCACTTCAGAGGATTTATTTTCAGGTCGTACTCTCTCAGCCTAGTGAGAACGGTCCTAAGATCTTGGACGTGATCGGCCATGGCCTTAGTCTTGACGACCAGATCATCAATATAGCATTCGACGACTTTATGAATTAGGTCATCAAAGATATTGGTCATTGCCCTTTGAAATGTAGCGCCTGCATTCTTCAGTCCGAACGGCATCACTCTGTAGCAGTATATTCCGATCGGGGTTCGAAATGCGGTATGCTTCTCATCCTCAGGCGACATCTTGATCTGATTATACCCAGACGAGCCATCCATAAAGGTGAACAGCTCGTAATTTGAGGTGTCATCGACCATCATTTCCATGACCGGTAGCGGGAAGTCATCTTTAGGACATGCCTTGTTGAAGTCCCTGAAATCGACAGAAACTCGGATCTGCCCATTTTTCTTCTTCACTGGGACTATGCATGCGATCCAGTCTGCATATTTCTCTTCCCTGATGAAACCGGCATCGATGAAATTCTTGGTTTCCTCGATGACCTTTTCTTCTAGTTCCCTTCTCATTCTTCGAGGAGCTTGTTTGACTGGCTTAGCATCAGAAGATATATCCAGTTTATGCACGGCCACTTCAGGGGAAAGTCCAGGCATTTCTTTATACATCCACGCAAAGCAATCAACGAACTCGTGCAGCAGGGAAATTATCTGCACTTTCATTTCCTCTGATAAGAGTGAGCTGATGTAGGTTGGCCTTGGATTATCTGGCATTCCTAAGTCAATCTCGTCTAGTTCGTCGAAGGTTGCTTGTCCGCCATCTTCGAGCTTCTTAGGAGCTTCTTCTGGCTCGGCTAGCTCGTCTTCATCATTTGACTCTTCGCTGGCTTCCCCAATATGGATCATGTAGCATGCCTTAGAATCCGGTTGAATGAAGCCTATACTCCGTCTATCTGGAATTCGTCCATCGATGAGTGCTCGGACCTGGGGTGGATGTCATAG
The DNA here is from genome assembly GCA_030015575.1 of Agapanthus africanus. Classification (NCBI taxonomy): domain Eukaryota; kingdom Viridiplantae; phylum Streptophyta; class Magnoliopsida; order Asparagales; family Amaryllidaceae; genus Agapanthus; species Agapanthus africanus. The sequence continues at coordinate 318,577,528 of JASDDO010000019.1, forward strand.
CCCTTCATAAAACTTTGCTTCGGACTCCGTTTGATATAACCGGCATCCGCACTTTTTGAAATATTCCCGCATCTTGGGCGCATAGTATCTGGGATTGAGGACGGATCTTATGCCTCTCTCATATGGAAGGCACGCGACAGACAAATCGTCCGGGTGCACAACAGGATTTGACCCATAAAACAGGATGCCCTTCTGTCCATTTTTCCTTCCGGGAACGTAGAAAGTTTTCAGCTGGTCCACGGTGGAGACTGACAATGCATTGAGCTCTTTGCACATCTATTTCGGCCCCCTTGTGACAGTTAGGGGCCTTTCTGCAATTTCGAAGGTCTCTCGTAGTTTTGTTTGTTGCATAGGGGTCCAATCTGCACAGCTGTTGCACGGCAGGTCTTCTTCCTCCGACTCTTCAGTGTCGCTGCCAAGATGAGGGCGGACTTTGCTGCTAGATGGGGCTTCAGTAACAGATTCGTCCGTATTGGTACCGAAACGAGGGCGAGTTTTACGGAAGGACGGACTTCCAGCGTCGGACTCATCAGTGTCGCTACCAAAACGCGGGCGCACTTGGGCGTTTTTGCTTTTAAAAGTGACAGCTGGTTTAGACTTGCTTTTAAGTTTCGGGGCTGTTCTATCCTCAGTCTGTTGTGGCTTAGCATTTTGGTGGTTCATAAAGTACCGAGAATCTTCATATCGGACTTCATGCACACCGAACGGCTGGATGTCTCCGTCAATGCGTCTTTCTTCGCCATTTTTAGTACACTTCATGCATTGATGGAGAGTTGACGGAACGATGCCGTAATCGTGAAGCCACGGCCGTCCTAAGAGAATATTATAAGACGTGTCGGCATCGATCACGTATATCTTAGCTCCAGTTTGCAGATCCCCGAATTTGATTGGCAAAGCTATAGACCCCAGAACTTGCTGGCAGTTTTGATTGAAGCCTTGAATGACAATCCTTTCGCTTGACAGGTGTCTGACGTCCATTGACAAACTCTTCAGTGTCCGCAAGTTCATGATGTTCACTGAGGACCCCGAATCAATCAATATGCGATTAATCCAATCTCCGTCGCTATACCCGGTCACGTAAAGCGGCCGATTATGCTCAGCTGTTCCCAGTAGCAAGTCTTCATCCTTAAACGTGACTGCAGCGGCTTGCAAAGTGTATTAAGCTTCTTTCATATTAATTTCCACAAAGCGAGCCTGATACCGCTCAGGGTTTTGTAGAGCATGAATGAGAACATCTCTAAGCTCTTGAGATAGAACCAAGACATCGTAGATGCAAAAGAGAGATGGAAGCTTTCGGAGGTGAGCCAAGACATTATAGTCTACTGGGGAAGGACTTGAATCTTCATAAGCAAGTTCTCTGCCATCTTCTTCATTAGCGACTTGTTTTTCTTTCCCTCTTGGGGTGCTGCCCTGATTTGGCGGTAGAGCCATGCCGCTTCTAAGCTGGATTTGGTTGGCCTTTGTGGCGAGCTCTTCGTCATCTTCGGGAAAACAAAGATCCTCCTCAGAGTTACTGCCCAGACGGATGGCGTAGCAGGTCACTACTGGGATCTCTTCATTGGAGTCTTCTTCTAAGTTCTCCAGAATTTCAGCCGCTCGTACAGGGAGGAACTCCTTCAATTGAATCAGAGTTCTTTCCTTTTGTTCATATTCTTCAAGGGAATCGATATATTTTTGAATGGTCGATCTCCTTGCAGACTCCTTTTCGCGCCGAGCTGCACTTTTCTTGTTCTTGAGCTTTTTGGATTTTGAGCCTGATGGAGCCGCATTGGCAGCTGGAAAGGTAGGCTTCTTCTGTCCTTCCCATTCCGTCCTGGGCTCTTTCTGAAGAAACTTTAGCATCTTCTTCGTCTTATTAGATATGTGCTTACTCCAAGGAGGCTGCGGTGAGTCGGTCTCATTTCTCAGGGCAGCGAGTTCGGCTGCTTGCTCTCAGAAGGCTTCAGCTTCTGTCTGTATAAAGTTGGTGGTTGCAACTTGATTGTTCACCAACACACTTTTGGACAGCCCGATCTCTCCAGTCTTGTACTGCTTCTCGACCCAGTCCTTGAAGATATAGCAATCCTCGATCGCATGGCTCACTACTCGGTGGTATGAGCAATACAAGGGATTGTCGGTCATTTTTGCTTCTTGAGGTCTTTTCGACTCCGGCAACTGTAGACCGTTGTTCAAGGCATCTTTAAATATCTTGCGGACCTTGTCCCTCTTGAAAGAGTAAACATTATTCTTTTTCTCCTCTAGGGAAGGCCCTTCTCCTCCCAGCACTGGATTTCGAGACCGGTTGGTTTTGGATTCGCCCGCCTTTCGCTTTTCTTCATTGTCGGACGTATTGAAGACATTGGTACTGCTGGAACTCCCGCTTCTACGGTTGTCGTCCCGCTTGCTTTTCCAAGTCTTGTCTCTCTGAGAGTCCTGGGTAGACTCTTGCTTCGAGCGTTCCAGCATTTGGACTTTCTTGGTTAGCTCTTGAAACGTCTTGAGACCTGCTGTACACAAGAATGGGACCATCCAATTGCTGAGGTTCCCAATGAGAAGGCAGGCGGACTGGTCCTGCTCCAGCGGCGGTTCGCACTTGACCGTGAGATTACGCCATCGGGCGATAAAGTCGGTGTTGCTTTCATTCTTCCCCGGCTTGGTCCTCACAAGATCGGCAATGGAGATTTTATCACTGACACTCATGAACCTTTGCCGAAACAGAGATTCCATTTAGGCAAAGGTAATGACGGACCCGTCTGGTATACTCGCGTACCAGTCGAAGGCGACACCGGTCAGGCTGTTGACAAACTGACGAAGAAGGAGCGCATCATTGCCCCCTGTATTTCCGCACGATGCTTTGAAGTGGGCGACGTGTTGATTTGCGTTTCCCGTCTCGTCAAATCTTCCGAATTTAGGAATGGCGTAGCCGCTCTGGAACTTGATCAGATCGTACTGTGCGGGATATGGCCGTCCACTACTGCCAGTTTCTTTCTGAGCTTCAGCTTCGGCCACCAATGTTTTAACTTTGCTGGTGACCAAATCCATTATCCGATCTTGTGTTAGCGGGATAGTGCTATCTGGGGCCAAGGCGTCCCCAGAAGCGGAATGTGGCCGGCTTTCGTGCGGCTCGACCAGTCTTGGACCCAAAGGAACGGGCATTGGCTGCTTCGGATTGTCATCACCCGGCTGATGAGTAGCGACTTGTGCTTGATTGGGAGGCGCTCGAGCAATTTGAGCCGTAAGCTGTATCACAACATTCGTTAGGTTGTTAATTTTCGAATATAGCTTGTCCATCTCTTTATCTTTGCTCTTGAGCTGTTTTCGAAGCTCTTGAAGCAGCTCTTGCTCCGCGGTCCTGGGGCAGAAAGTCGGCTCTTCCTCACTGTCCAAGCTTGACTCTGCCTGGACCGAAGGGTCCGTCTACCTATCGTCTTCATCGAGAGGGTTTTCATCATCCAGCGGAGGCGGCTGTTCTTGGGAAGCGGCAACCACATTCAAGCCAGACTAGGCTTGGGATGTGGTGGCCCCCTCCTTGCTTTTGCTGCGAAGGTTGTCGCTGGGGCGCCCGCTTGCCATATAGACCGTATGGATAACATGTCTAGCCGTCTTTTTATTATCGGCGGCTGAATTCTCGGATCGCTGTCTTGACCCTCCTGTTTTGGTAACGGGCAGTCGATTGAAGGCGGCTGGCCTGGCCGGATTCTTGAATGGTGCTGGCGCTTCTTTTTTGGATTTGCCCCGCTGCTTTCGCGTGGCGCAGAGCGCCTGATAGACACTTGAAGAGACCGTTTCATACTTTTTTTGTTGGGTCCGGGACACGTCTCTTTGTAGCGACGTTCGGACCGCTGTCTTCTTGATTCTGGCGGTCATTGCATTTTTCTGAACCCACTTCAGAGGTTCGAAAGAATTGCTGATTTTTACGGCCGATTCAGCCATTATCGCGAAGTAACCCTGCTCTTGGAACCTCACAAGATTCCACTTGGCTGAAGTCCTGGCCCTCTTGTTGGCTCGATATCTAAGCAGCTTTTGCTTTAAGCACTTGGCAGACTTCGGTTCTTCAGGAAGATACCGTAGACCGGGCGATGGAAGGCTTTGGAGATACGCCTGATTATGCATTTGTTGGAGTCATCACCTGAGCTCGTCCGCAACGTTTGATGTTGCCCTTTGTACCAGAAGTCTTGCCCCCAGCTGGAGCGCCAGGAAGTCGTTCAGACACTGTCTTAAGCTTCGATTGTGGTGCCTTCGCGATCACAACATTCGGCCTCTTGCCCTTTGAGACCGGCTTGGCCGCCTTCTTTGCCGGGATTTCTGCCAGATGAGCGCTTCCGGCAGGGTAGATGACGATGGAACCGAACTGGCGGGGCAATTCCTCCCACTGTCGACTGAGGCTTGCGGGGAGAACCACACGAGTATTGATCTTGACCACGTACGAGATCGGGGTCGCGTTGGAAGCTGAATTCGTCTTGAGAGACATTGTCATTGCAAGTTGATTGCTGCACGGAAAAAAACATCATTTCAGTACAGGCGATCGATATGTATATATTGATTGAGTTCGCATGAACGTTTAACCCGAAATATGGGAGGAGAGAAAGGTCCCACCGGGCGTGCCAGAATCTGTAGGGTGTTTTTCGTCACCCCATTGAGATGGGAATACGCGCGCGCTTATCAGGCGCATTACAGATTCCCCCTGCCTAGGGTAGGCGGGGTTTATTGATTATGGGGATCCGAATCTCCGGTAGCCGCGGACTAAGCTACCGTTAATTACCCCTCGCATTTGGAGCGAGAGAACCTCCGATTGATAGGTTAAACTGGTCATGCGAACTCAATATGCAGTGTCAGTGTGTTGTGTTTTGAAAGGGGGTTTTGGATATATCGGGGACCCCGCAGAGTTTTTACGGGGGTCCCGCTACCCGGATAGCGGGCTGGGGGTCAAAAGGGCTAGCAGTCCCCTTGCGGGGTGCGGGGCAGCGCCCCGGCCTAAATTTTTTTTAGAGGGACGGTGTTGTGGAGTGTGTGAGTATCTATATATATATACATGTATACACATATATATAAAAAAAAAGGGAAAAAGCGCCCAAAGGACGCGTGGGGCCAGCGCCTCACGTGCCTAACACGCGAGCGCTGGTGCTTGAGCGCTGTGCGCTTAAGCGCTAGTGCACCACCTGTCCGACACCTAGGCGTTGTGCGCTCAAGAGCTAGCACGCCACGTTTCCGACACGTGGGCGCTGTGCGCTTGAGCGCTAGCGCACCACGTGTCCGACACGTGGGCGCTGGGCGCTTGAGCGCTCGGCGCTAGCGCACCACGTGCCCGGTACGTGGGCGCTGGGCGCTTGAGCGCTTAGGGCGCTTGGGCGCCGGCAAGGAAAAGGGGCTTTTAGCCCCAGAAATAGAATTTAAACTCCCGAAAGAGAAATTAGAGGGGAGTTAAACTCCTAAGATGTTTTTAGAAATGTTGAACGGGCTTCTCCCCTGAGCTCTGGATCTTCCCAAAGTGGGATTTTTAGGAGATGGGTCTCCTTCTTCCTTCTCTTTTGGCTGGATCTTGAAGAAAGGGGGGGTGAGATTTAAAGATCTTCCCTTTTTGAGATCTAATGGCAGATCCAAGTTCCTCTTTGTGGGTTTTGTGGTGAAAAACTATTTAGTTTTGGAAAAGGAAGAGTAAAACTCTTGATTTAATTCAAAAGAAAGAAGAAGGTTTTAGAACCTTAAGGAAGGAGAAAGATCTCAGATCTTGGTTCTTTTGGAGAGAGAGAAAGTTGTTGAGATATTTTCATTATTTTTGCCTTTATAGGCTATACACTTTACATATAGCCCCTTGGGCTTTTCAAAATGGCATTTTGCCTATTGCATGGCTCATGTGCCATTTCCTTTTGCACATAAGCCATAGGCTTTACAAAAATTTGGCTTTATGCCCATTTTCTTACATTTATTCGTAAAATAAAATAAAAGAAATACAACAAAATTATTTATTACAAAATTTTTATTTTGGCATGGGGGGAGGCCGACCACTTCATGTTCGGGCTCGACCCGGGCATTGGCCCACTTGATCTGGGCTTGGGCCCACCTGGCTTGGGGTTGACTTTGATTTTGAATTGGTCAACCGGGGTGTAAATTTTTACCCCAACAATCACTACCGATCTAGTTTTAAACTATTAAAAGATAAATGAGTCATTTTTAATTATTCATCCATTACTATTAAGTCCTATGAACCCTACAAGCATTTTCATTATAAATTTTATATCCGTTCTAAAATATAACGATAAACAATCATCCATCTTTCATCAACTCGTCTAAAGTAAGAAAAGAATTCACGTTTCACTGTGGACGACCCGTACTCATCGCGGCTAGATACTTGCGACACCGTCTTGATTCCGGTTATTTACAAAAACACTTTTTCACAATCAATCATCAACCGTGTGGATCTTTGCCAGTTCATCTTTCATCTTCTCTTCCGCGAAGAAAGCTTGGAACTGATCGGGCTCCTGTGATGTCTTGATCAGAGAATCTCGTGCCTCTTTGGACAGGAGGAGAGCATCCAATATGCTCAGTTATGAGGGTATTTTCCTCAAATGTGCTAGGACATTGTAATCCACCTTGTTTTTCCTAGGCGGGTCCCTCACTGCGAGCTCATTGACAACTCCACCATCGAGGGAAATTTCCTCAGAGATTTTTTCTTTCCTTTTGTCTTTTTTACTCGAACCTTTGTTTGTAGGTCCGAGGTTCTTTTCAGGTAGAGTGCGGTTACGCAGCTGAATATTCTCGCAGTTCTTTTCCTCCTCTTATTTTTCAGAGGTGGAGTTTTTGAAGAGAGGGCTGAGGGGTATTTCATCCTCAGAATCGCTCCCGAAAGTAAGAACTTGGGGTTTTTCCCCTTCCGAACTGGTATCAACCATATGACAGTTGCCAGTCATTTTTTTATGTGCATCTGTTGCACTTTTTGTCATCGACGAGCTTCACGCTTCATCCTCTTGAAGTGTTTTTGATGGGCAATGTATCATTGCCACCACTTCTTAAAGGCACTGCATTCCTCGGTGGGGTGTGTGAACCTCCGATGATATAGATAGTAGTTTGGATGTGAATTCTCTCCGTCGAGGCATATGACCCTGGGAGTGTTACCTACGAGAGGTGGCAGCTTCAATTCTATTGACAGGGCTTTGGCGAACCGCTTCTCTGTTTTGATCCTGTTCTTATTTGTTGCAGGTATGTTTCGGTTTGGTTGGAGTACTTTACGACTCATCCTTGCCGCAGCTTCTTCATCCTGACGCTGACGCTTAGCCTTTTCGTATATGGTTATTTCGCGTTCTCGGTCGGCTTTGCTTTTTTGAAAGGCTTCGTTTAACAGCCTTTCGATCAGGTCTTCTGGCAGTTCCGGGGATTTTAGCGCCGATTATGCCTCCAGTTCCTCCGCGTTGTTTTTTGATGCTGAGGGAGTTTCTTCGTCATTTAACAACGAATGGGAGACCTTGTGGCAACTTTCTACAAAGTCCCCGGTATCTCCTGATGTGTCATTTTCCTCATCGTTGTCACTATCTTCGTTCTTAAGAATATGCTTGAGGAACTCTTCGAGCGTAACCAGTGTCTGCGCCTTCTGGTTGTACTCCTCCAGCGCGTCTATGTACTTTTGTAGGTCTGTACGCTTATCATCATACTCGGCAGGCTGCACAAGCTTCTTGACCTTCTTCTTTTTCTTCAAAGACTTTGAAGGGTCGACTTGGGGGTTTTGCCCTTTGTCAACAACTTTCGATATGGGACGTGGTTTCAGGACTCCTTCGATCATTTCAGGTTCAAGTGGGCTTTTCCACCTGACTGCTGAACATGCCTGTAGATCCTTCAGCATTCTTTTGGTTTTAGCTGAAAGAACGACTTCCCATGGAGTTTCTTCCACGAGCGAGCATGATGCCCCCGGCGGATCCACCTTTTTGGGAGTGTGCTTCTGCGGTGGGTTTACCCTCCAGTTATCAGACAGCGCGAATTTCCCTTGTTGATACTGGTCCTCGACCCAGTTCTTGAAGACATAGCAATTCTCAATTGGGTGGCTCACCATTCTGTGATAGGAGCAATAATTAGGGTTATTAACGTCACCGGGTTGCGGTGGACGCCATGGGTCTGGCAATGTGATGAGTTTGTTACGCATTACCAATTCAAATAGTCTCCTCGTCTTATCGCGGGGAAACGAATAAGCGCGTCCTGGTCTTTCCTCCAAGGATGGGCGTGGACGCGGGTTGTCTTGGCGAGCAGCCGGTTTTGGGCCACTCGGTTGATGTTGCGTATTGGCAACGAAGGCCGCTTTCCATTTACCCTTGTTATTTCGAGGGTCCTTATTTTAGGAGGAAGGCTCATGGCCCATCTTGTCCATTTGGGCCAGTTTATCAATCAGAGCCTGGAAGGTGGTGGGTTTGAAGAATGTCATGAACTGGGACACAGTCGTTTGAGGATCTATGGTCCCGATGAACATGCCCACGGCGGGGGATTCATCAATGCAATGTTCGTACTTAAACCATAGGTTCTGCCACCGGATCGCATATTGGACCCAGGTTTCTCCTGGCCTTACCCTGGCATTGATTAATGCCGTGATCGGGGTGCGCTCGCTTGCGCTGGCGAAACGTTGTGTGAACAGCAGTTCCATCTCTGTGAATGTCTTTACGGAGTCATTTGGGAGCTTCGAGTACCATTCAAAAGCCGTTTTTGACTGGCTGCCAACGAACTGGCGCAGCAACAGTTTGTCGCCGCCTCCAGTATTGCCGCACAGAGCTCTGAACTGCGCGACGTGCTGGTGAGGATTGCATGTCCCTTTGTACACATGGAACTTGGGGATCGTATATCCCGGCCTGTACTTGATTTGGTCATACCAGCCTGGATACGGTCGTCCGGTTCTGAAGATTTGGCCAGCGGCTTCACTAGCTTGATGAGCTCTTATTTGTTGAGCGATATAATCATCAAGAGCGGACTTAGAGATTGTTTCCTCTATGGCTGCCGATAAGGTCGGAAGAGAATTTGATGTTTCCTCTTTGTCATCCTCAATGATTAGCGGCGGATCTTCGGCTGGGGGTTCTGGTTGGATCATCATTCCAACTATGTTCCGAAATAAGACTGCCATCTGCTTCATATTAGCAGCTTGTACAGCGGCTTCTTTATCTTTTCTTTCAAGCACCCTTCACAGAAACTCTGTATCGATCTCCTGCTCCTGGCGCTGTTTGGCCGCTGGATCCGTAATTTCTTTCTGTCCGGTAAGTACTGCCATTTTGGTCAGCATTTCCTGGAGCTTTTGTTGTTGCTCCTGAGCTTTTGTCAGTGACCGGGTTTGCGGTCGATGGACTACGGAAGCACGGCTTTCTTTTTTCTCGGAAGCCATGTGGACCGTATGTACGATCATGCCCCCAGACTTAGGGCGTTTGGGTCCATCACCTTTGGGATTCGCCACAGGCGGTGGGATTTTCTCCAGCCTCGTCCTTTTGTGGGAGGTTGAAGTTAAAGGAGTCGTTATTACAAGCACCCGTGTGAAAGAATTCCCTCGCTGTATGACGGTGGAGTGGTCTTCCTCTTGCCGAGCCTTCGATTTCTTCGGTCGACTAGAGTAGTTCTGGTCAATCAGAAAGTCCTGGACTTTTCGCCAGGCCCTATGAATTTGGGAGGAGAGCCGCTGATGGGGGCGCTCCGGTTTTGCCTGGGCAGTAACCTCTGCAGTCGGGGGTGATTTCCTTAACACCGCCATTGGAGAGTTCTTCTGCACCGTCTTAAGCAGATTGAAGTCGTTTCCGGTTGGAACAGCAGCATCAATTTCCACCATTGGAGCTGCTGGGGTAAATCTAGAGGGAGAGTTGTCCCCAGCGTTTCTCACTCGGCGCCAGTGGAGACGTCGAGCGTGCCTTCCAGAAGGGACCGCCTCAGTTTTGGAAGCGGCTTCTTCATGCTCTCGGCTTTGCTGAGGGTCTGCTGTTGGTGTCAGCATATTGAAGACCGACGTCCTGATTGAAGTTTAGGGAGAGCCGGCCAATCTTTCGAAGACCGACTTTCCGATTGGGGAAGCACCTTTGATGGCTTCGCCCGTAGCAGGAGTTGGGAGTGCTATCTGTTTTGGGGCAACCCCTTCGGGTATCACGAGCCTCTTTACGGACTCTTTCGAGCTTTTGCTCAACCTGTTGAAAATTGAGACACCAGATTTGGACAGCCCGTTGAGAGGGGCCGTTGTGGTCGCCAGTAGATCGAAAACCGACCTCTTAGGAGCTTCCTTTTGCGGCGCTGAAGCACCGAAACTCACTGGTGGGAGCATGGTCCCAAAGAATAATCCGGTAGTGGCTTGTGTTACTTGCCCCACCGGCACTGTAAAGATAGAGGCCGTGTTGGGCCCATAGGCCACTCCTCCAGTTGGGGTGGGGCGAGAGTTTCTGTTGCAAGAGGTGCAGTTGGAAGCCATCGATTTTCTCAGCACAGGAGCAAGACACCAAGTTTAGTACCTCGAATTCAAGGGCAACCATAGCGAACCACAATTTTTTTCGCGAAACACGACACACGAAGTGTGGAGTGGAAAGAGGAAAATGTCCCACCGGGCGTGCCAGAATCTGTTTACCGCCGAAAACATAGACGAACTGGGATTGAACGTCATGCCTGAATTTGGGGACAGATGCTATTTGGATTTATCCATCCACCTCTCCGAAGATACCAAGTTGATTTATGGCACCATATATCGGAGGTTTGGACAGACGCGACCGTTGTAGCATGACATTATCAGATTCCCTCTCATTTGTGAGGGTTTTTTATTGTGGGGACACTCTTCCCTGCAGGCGCAAGCCCCTGCAGTTAATTACGTTACCGCGTTGCGATAACCACTTTCTCTTTCTCCAGCAGTTCACTTCATATCGTGTTGTATTTTTGTTTGTTTAGGTTGCCCATGGATTATATACGGAGACTAGTTTATGTCGTCGTCCGTAGGGCGCGGATTAGTCCAAATCCGTATATATTAGATTTGGGTTTGAGTCAAGGATTTGCTTGACAGGGTCCACTTTGGTAGCTTGGTTTGCCAACGAGAATGAACTTAGGACGCATTTATCACATTTATGAGGTCCATCAGTTCATAGGATATTTGGGTTTGATCTAAGGATCGTTAGACATATTTGAGACTAAGATCAACTTAGAAACAAATGAGCATATGGGCTCAATTATTTTTACAACATTCCCTGTTTGGGACGAATGTCAGTTTAAGGACATTTTGATCCATTATTTCCATGTTTGAGGCGAATATTAGTTCAGGAACATTTCGGCCCAACATTCCCAATTGGGGATGAATGTTAGTTTAAGGACATTTCGGTCCATTATTACCATATTTGAGGCGAATATTAGTTTAGGAACATTTCGGTCCAATATTCCCATTTTGGGGACGAATGTTAGTTTAAGGACATTTTGGTCCATCATTCTCGTTCCATTATCCGTCTTGAGCGCATGTGTATTTGTCATGTGGCGGCTTGAACGATGGAGACATGGAATGCATCCAATTTGGGGTGCAGTCTGATTTGAGGTGTGCACGTCAATTTGGAGGTGCATCAATGTGGGATGAAATGAGTTGTTGGTTGTCGGGACCCGCCACATCTCTAAAGACACTAAGAAATTACAACGACATATATCAGAGGTGTGAAGAGATTTACCCTTGAACCAAATCCCTTATTTGAAGGAAAGATCATGATGGATCATCCAAGAATCATTAGCCTTATTTGAGACTAAGATTAATTATATCAGTTTGGATATCACTAACATAACCTTAGCCAATTTGGGCTAAGATTGGGTTTCTGTAACACCCAGCAGTGCTAAGCACTCAGTTGCCTATACGCTCACGTGTATATCACGTGAGGCACTATAATAGTGCTAAGCACTAGTCTTTTGTGGCACTGCACTAGTGCTAAGCACTAACTTTTTTGTTTTCTGGCACTCACGTGCGTTTCACGTGAGACGCTCCAATAGTGCTAAGCACTAACTTTTCTCGAAGTTCACGTGTGTTTCACGTGAGGCGCTATATAACTTGGACTTAAGCGCTCATGTGCTTTTCACGTGAGGCGCTGAGTTCTTTTGGAGATTTAATCTCTGTTGATATTTTTAGAGAACTTAAATCTCTGTTAATGGTATTTTGACCATTAACGATCACCAAGCTCATTATTTTGAGGATCTGGGATCATGTTCTTTGATTTAAAAGAACTAAGTTCCTGATTTGAAAGAACTAAGTTCCTGAAATATTATGAACACCATGTTTTCCATGTTCTTTTATCCATGTTTTTCTATTCATGTTTTCAGAGAGGTTAAACCACTGTTAATGGTATTTTGATTGTTAAAGATCACCAAGATCATTGTTTTGAGGATCTTAGAGCGGGTTTTGAAAGAACTAAGTTCTTCATTTAAAGGAACTAAGTTCCCGGAGTATTATGAACTCCATCTTCTTTCTTTTCAATTTTGTTCTTCTCTGAATCTTTGATTCTCAAGAACGAGATCTTCCCGATGAGAATTAAATTCTCAACTTGTGGGAGATTTGTCTTGCGGATCTCAGATTCATAGAAAGAACTAAGTTCTTTGATAAGGGTTAGACCCTTATATATGATATGATAGGTAAAGTAGATGTTTTGATCTCGATGTTTTCTTTACCTAGGGTTTTGAGGAAGAAGATCTTGTTTGAGAATTAAATTCTCTGTTGTTTTATGGGAGATTTTGGGAGCCTTCTATATTTTTTTTTACCCGAAGCACTGGAGTGATCCAGTAGCCGGGAAAAGCTTATGGGGTGGTCTCCTCCTTTTTTAGATTTAATCTCCTTACTCCTATTTATAGGTGAAGAGAAAAAATTAATTTATTGAGAAAATCTCTCATTGAGAGATCATAATTGATTTCATAATCAATCAAAATGAACTTTTAGATCAATCGGTGAATTTTATTCACCGTTGGATTTTTAATCCAAAAGCTCTCTGTTTAACAGAGAAGATTTCTTGTTTGTTTAACAAGATTAGGAAATATTTTCCTAAGATGGAATTTTATTCTATCATATGAATATCTTGTTAGTTAACAAGATCAGGAAGATATTTTCCTAACATAGAATTTAATTCTGTTTAACAGAGAAGATCTTTCTTATTTTAGAAAAATCGGGGAAATATTTCCCGCATAGAATTTAATTCTATTAGATGGTTTAATTGGTAATATTTTTATCACAATTGGAATTTAAATCCAAGATTCTCTGTTAGAGAAAGATCTTTCCATATTAGAAAGATCAGGGAAAATATTTTCCAAAAATAGAATTGAATTCTATATAGAATTCAATTCTATCATCAGAGAGTACTTTAAATTGCGGCGCTCGCGTGCTTTGCATGTGAGCGCTGCCAAAAGAATGCGGCAAGGAAACTTACGTATTTAACACGTAACCCCTAGTATGGGTTTTAGTCAGTTTATTTTGAGCGCTCATATGCTTTGCATATGAGTGCTCACGTGTTTAATACGTGAGGTGATTGATCGTTTGCTAAAAAGTGTGTTCGTAAAGTAACTGCAATCAAGACGGTGTTGCTAGTAGCTAGTCGCGATGGGTACGGATCGTCCGCAGGGAAACGTGAACCTTTTTCTTGCTTTAGACGAGTTGATTGAAGAAGGGTGATTGGTTGTAGATCTATTTTAATACGGATGTAGAATTTATAAAGAAGAGTCTTATAGGGTTCATAGGACTTAGTAGTAATGGATGAATAATTAAAAATAACTCATTTTATCTTTTAATAGTTTAAAATTAGATCGATAGTGATGAATGTAGATTAGGGTTTCTTGGAAGAAACTAGGGTTTCCCCGCTCTTAACCCTTGTCCTTACATTGATCTCTATTCATGTCTAGCCCCTAACAAAACAAGTGTTAAACCAATCTCAAATCGTGGTCGTGACTAGCAATAAATTGGTAGTGCGCCCGATAAGGATGTTAACATTTATTTTGCTAAACTTTATAGACTTTAAAATGTATAAAAGAAGTTAAATGATTTTATCATCCATTGATCTACTCTAGCCTATGAACCCTAGCAAGCTAGGAATTACTCACGCATGGTTGAAGAAGAAAGGATTAAGAATGAGATCATAATGTAAGATGCAGAAATTAAGTGCAGAAATTAATTGCGAAAAGACTAATAAAAACTCTACCTTTATTAATCAATTATATCATGTACAAATCCTTTTAAAGTAGAGTAAAAGAACCCTAGTTTTTGCTCTCGATCTCTATCTTGTCGGAGGTAGATGACTAGCTGATGATCACCTGGATCCGTGGATCGTTTTGGACCTCTTGATCTTTTCGGTTTGATGATTTTATATGTGAAGCTCTCGGTCCTGTTTATAGTCACAGAAATTAGAAACCCTGGGTACCATCTGTGATTATATGCTGATATGATCCAACTCCCAAAATCTCAGATTCTACGGCCCAAGATGCGCCGTGGATCCGCCGCGAATAGTGTGATTTGGCCGCCCAATCGCGGCTCTTTGGTGAGATCAATTTATGGGATTTTTTGTGTTGTCTTGTGTTGACATTTGGAGATCTCTTCGATATCTGGATTTTGAGAATACTGCTCTGAATCTCTGCCGTTACTAAATCTTACGATTTGCCTCCATATTTCGGCAGATTTGATTCTGACATCTTGGATCTCCCGATCGGTTTCTAGACCTGAGCTAATATTTGCACAATATCTCAAATCAAAGTGTTAGTAATATTTGGTATTTTTGAGATATTATCCTAACCATTTTATATAATATTATATGTTAAGAAATTGATTAGAAATATTTTATATGATATGCATATTTTAATTACAATAGTTCATATAAATATTATATGCATGTATTTTCCCTCATTATGTTAAATATAATGTAGAAACATATGATAATAAACTTTTTACATATAAACCCTCATATGTTCTATAATTACAATAAACGCCTTTTAGAACTTAACAATAGTGAGGAAAATAATCATTCAAATATGCAATATTTTAGACTAATCAAATACCTCCAAACTTAACTTTGATCGTCCCGAGCAAACTAGTTATTAAAGAGAAGAAGAAGAAAAAGAAAAACCTAGCACACTTTCGTAGGCAACACGATTGCACTGAGCATGTGCAATAAGCCTTTAAACCTCTAGGTGTCCCTAATAGGAAGAGTGTTGTCTCCTGAGGGTTTTCAGCAGATTACACCCACAAAATCCCATAATAAAAGAAAGACGATGAAAGTTACATACAAAGATAAAGAACATATAAAAGAAAGAACTTGAAAATAAGAGTTTCAAACTACACTAGCTTTTTAGTAGCCATGAGCCCTATCTTAATGGTCATGAAAAGATGTCAGAAATCACATCATCCCTTAATAAAACATCGCCTTTAGTTTTCCTCCCTACCTTTCTTCCAAATATAGATCATATACCCCTACATGTGTGTAAAAGACATCCCTACACTTAGAGAATTCAATTCAAGCTATCATACTCTTGTCCATCTTCCTTAGTACTTTTTGTCGATGAATATTTTATAGATGGAATTGCTCACACATTCTTCATGTGACCGTTAATACTTCTTGAGATACCAAACAACTGATTACTAAATGTGCTCACTCTTTTAGGCGTATTAGCAATATTCTCGTCTTGCAACACCTAAGGTTTAGCAGTGGCTCCCAAATCGGTTGGTCGAAGGCACTAGGCGATAAAGCACCCTCGCTATATTTTTTTTATGCTGCCTTAAGTAATTACAAAACCAGTGTTCATTTTTCTTCACCATTTTTTTCATTTATTTTTTTGTTCATATATTTATTTTCCTTCATACTAAGCCTTTTAGACAAGAGCATTTCAAGGTATCTTCTACTATCCCAAGTTTCAAGATGTGTGCAAGTGCTTATAGTAGGGTATCAACGTTCATATATTTGGACTCAAGAATATGAACTATTTTTCAGACTCAATTCTATCCTTAGATTAGCAATTCCCTTCATCTTACTAACCCTTGGGACAACAGCTCATGACTACCTATTACTAGTTTCGTTATAAAACATCTAATTTTCTTGCTTTTCTTAAACCTTTCCTTCCTATCATATGTATTTTTCACCTTCTAATTTTCATTATCAAAAAAAAAATTTGTGTTTTTATTTAGTATAATGCAAAAAATGATGCGTGAATAAGCACAAACCTTCCCCAAACCTATTTGCAGCAGTGTCCTCACTGATATCATCTGTTAAGCTTAAAACCTGTAGACTTGAGAGGAAAAGTTAGTAGCGGGGACAAGAATTAATGACAGTGAAGTCCTCCCCCAAACTTATTTTTGGCTCACAATTTTGTAAAAATTTGTTTTTCTTTTAAGAGCCAAAATATTTTTCTCCCTCCCCTCAAACTTGAGTGAAACAGTATTAAGTATTTAAAATCATAAGGGGTAAAGTTATTGGTCTATGCAAAGCTTTACAAAGACCAAAAGTGAATACCAACCATTCGAATATTTTATCAATATAACACCATGGTTGGTGGAAGATCATAGATGTGAAGAAGTGGGGAGATAAGAAGCGTAATCGCTCGGATTTACGTCTCAGTTGGTAAAGACGAAATAGTGATGGTGAACGGAAACGAGAATATGAATGATTAAGAATGGGTGGAATAGTCACATTCTCGTATGGGGTAAGAAGAAAGGGTGGTGGTTCAACTTGTTCGAGTGGAGGTTGATTCATCACAACATCCATGTCTTTTAGGAATTCGAGTTCTTCGGCAAAAATGTCTTCAAAACTTTCATCAATGGTCCGAGTAATAATTTCATCGATATCTATATTGATGGAATATGCAAATTCATTAGGACGGTCGAAAGTTTCAAGGTCAGTCTTTTGCGCACCAATATTCAAAACACTCGATTCGTCAGAAATTATAAAGGTAGGAGATTCGAAATGATCGTCTCCCTCCTTCTCAAAAGAGTCTAAATCGAGTGATCTTTCAAGAATTATAGAACTCGAAATATCAGAGTGTGATTCATCAAAACTCGGTGGAGTTGAAAGAAGATTAGAAGAACCAAAGAAAGTGGGTGATGAAATGGATAAACAAATTTGGGTGTCGAGCATTGTTGAACCAGATATGGGAGATGAAGGCCGGATATCGTTCTGCTTATCGGATAGGTCAGTGGTAAGAATAGGATCGGTTAATTGTACAGGAAGATATTCGTATTCAATAGAAGGGACATGATGGATAGGAGAATCTAACTCATCCAACATAACGGGTTCATCTTCAACTATATTCTCATCACCGCTCTCACTAGCACTTTCGGTCAAATAAAACGAATAGGTATTCAAGAATTTATCAATTATATTATCCTCAATCGATAAATCACTTGGTTCACTTGATGGAGTTGGAAGGTTTGAAATATCAAGTGTAGTCGAATAAGGATCGGTTTGATTTGAAATGGTGTTAAACTCTCTTTCACACTCTCAATTAGCAAAGTCAAACATGTTATTCTCGGGCACCTCATCACTTAGACTATGAAGTGGTTGAACATCGAATATATTCGGTCGGGGGGCAGGATGGAAGGTGTCGAGGTCAAAAGAATTGGTTTTAGTTTGACTTTGATGGATCACTTGTTCTTTTTCACGACTCAATTCCAACTCTACTTCAAGACTAGACATGGGTTATGAGGAAGTTCCAATGAAGGATTCTCTTTGAACTGTGAAACTTCCTAATTCATTTTCAGGAGCACTGTCTAAAAAATGTGAAGAAGTTGAGTATGGTTGGGAAGTGTCTAATTGTTGGCTACGGGCAAGTTCAATGTGTTCAGCAATTGACATGCGTTTATGATTTGTCGCATTAGCCTAAAGAGAAATGTTAAGAAGAGATGCCTTTACTTGTTGGCTATGAGCGAGTTCAATGTGTTCCGCAATCGACATGCGTTTCTGATTTGTCCCATTAGCCTTAAGATGAGAGCGTGTGAAAGCTTGGTACTGTGGATAAGAATTAGAAGGGTGAACCCAAGTTTCATAACCAGAATTAGGATCAACATTAGGATATGAAGAATATTGAGATTGGTTGGTTAGTTAGCGACTGGAAATTGCTATTTGTCGGTAATGGTAAAAGATGTCATATTCGCCTTAAAACGAGTGTCAATATTTTCATATGTAAATAATGGTGTTTCTTGTCCTAACCGTTTTGAATTAGTGAAAGGATTGAAACTTTGGCTTTCAGCCTTCGCAATATGCTCAACGATGGACATGCATTTCGAAGTTCCCTCACATGCTTTAAACGGATTATCAACATAAGAAGATGTGGAATTTTGATGTGGTTGATAGGACCTTGAGTAAGGTATCCAACTGTTCTTTTCCGTTTGCTCTATCATATCCCTTAAAGACATAGTAGAGTCGGATTTTGTACCGAAGCAGTTACGAAAACAAGATATATTTGGTTCTGAATAGCAAAGCTCGGCAAGAGTTCGTCTGTTTGGGTTACCCATTAGAAGAAAGTGAAAAGAAAAGAGAGTGTTGGTAATGATTTAAGCTCTTTTAGGATTTTGGAAGTTGTTTTGCTTTGAAAGATGGACTTGAGGCTTGACTCAACAAATCAAAAAATGCACAATCAACCCCTAGAACTAAAGTTTCCTAGGTCAAGTTACTAGACCTCTCCTAAAATTCCAAAGGACAAGTCGCAGGATCAATCCTCTACCACCTCTTTATCACTCTTGTGGCAAGATAAGTGCCAGGTAAGTGGGAGATATCCGCTATACGAATCACCAAAATAGCGGGCCTAATTAAGTAACCACTTTCCTTAGTCACACTTGCCTAAACACAACAAGAGAAATGCAGAAAAGCGATAGATTATCTATGACCCTCATCTGTCCTAATTGAGCGCGACAGTCTTTAGGGGTTTGGTCTAGATATTTTTTATTAATGTAGGGTGATAGTATACACATTAGTGATTTGTGGAGTTTAGGAAGGGTGATGAAATCCCCACCTAATCTGAATTTGGGTTTATTGCCCCCTTAAAGTCCGTTTTAAAATATGCAAGAACAGCCCGAAATCAAAACACGCAAAAAGATTTTTAGCGGCGATATTTGCAAAGAATCCTACAAATAAAATCAGTTTATTGAAGCTTAGAGGAGAGAGAAAGATATGAGAAAGGTACCAGAGGATTTTAGGGCTGCAACTCCTCCAACATGTCGCGGTTCCGCCGCAAAAAAAACTATTCCGCCGCTGTTCCGCCGCACTCTGGCATGTTCTTTTGTTAATTTTTTTTGTGCACCCCTATGCTCCTCTGTTCTTTGATGATAGTCTCTGGATCTCTCTTTCCTCGTTCTAGTTATTTCAGATTCCCTTGCAAAACCCGCACAATAATCGTTAAATACACAAAATGCGGTTTTGAATTTTTTTTTATGATTGCCGAATTTAAGAATTTAACCCGAATAGCAAGAAAAAAAATTACTACCGTTTCCCCGGCAACGGCGCCATTTGATTGATCGTTTGCTAAAAAGTATGTTCGTAAAGTAACCACAATCAAGACGGTGTCGCTAGTAGCTAGCCGCGATGAGTATAGATCGTCCGCAGGGAAACGTGAACCTTTTTCTTGCTTTAGACGAGTTGATTGAAGAAGGGTGATTGGTTGTAGATCTACTTTAATACGGATATAGAATTTATAAAGAAGAGGCTTGTAGGGTTCATAGGACTTAGTAGTAATGGATGAATAATTAAAAATGACTCATTTTATCTTTTAATAATTTAAAACTAGATCGATAGTGATGAATGTAGATTAGGATTTCTTAGAAGAAACTAGGGTTTCCCCGCTCTTAACCCTTATCCTTGCATTGATCTCTATTCATGTTTAGCCCCAAACAAAACAAGTGTTAAACCAATCTCAAATCGTGATCGTGACTAGCAATGTAGCACGCACGATAAGGATGTTAACATTTATTTTGCTAAACTTTATAGACTTTAAAATGTATAAAAGAAGTTAAATGATTTTATCATCCATTGATCTACTCTAGCCTACGAACCCTAACAAGCTAGGAATTACTCACGCATGGTTGGAGAACAAAGGATAAAGAATGAGAATATAATGTAAGATGCAGAAATTAAGTGCAGAAAGTAAGTGCAGAAATTAATTGCGAAAAAACTAATAAAAACTCTACCTTTATCAATCAACTATATCATGTACAAATCCTTTTAAAGTAGAGTACAAGAATCCTAGTTTTTGCTCTCGATTTCTATCTTGTTGGAGGTAGATGGCTAGCTGATGATCACCTGGATGCGTGGATCGCTTTGGCCCTCTTGATCTCTTCGGTTTGATAATTTTAGATGTGAAGCTCTCGGTCCTATTTATAGTCAAATAAATTAGAAACCCTAAGTATCATCTGTGATTATATGCTGATATGATCCAACTCCAAAAATCTCAGATCCTACGGCCTAAGATGCGCCGCGGATCCGCCGCGAATAATGTGATTTGGTCGCCCAACTGCGGCACTTTGGTGAGATCAAGTTCTGGGATTTTTTGTGTTGTCTTGTGTTGACATTTGGAGATCTCTTCGATATCTGGATTTTGAGAATACTGCTCTGAATCTCTGCCGTTGCTAAATCTTACGATTTGCCCCCATATTTCGGAAGATTTGATTCTGACATCTCGGGTCTCCTGATCGGTTTCTAGACCTGAGCTAATATTTGCACAATATCTCAAATTAAAGTGTTAGTAATATTTGGTATTTTTGAGATATTATCCTAACCATTTTATATGATATTATATGTTAAGAATATTGATTAGAAATATTTGATATGATATGCATATTTTAATTACAATATTTCATATAAATATTATATGCATGTATTTTCCCTCATTATGTTAAATATAATGTAGAAACATATGATAATAAACTTTTTACACATAAACCCGCATATGTTCTATAATTACAATAAACACCTTTTAGAACTTAACAACAGTGGGGAAAATAATTATTTAAATGTGCAATATTTTAAACTAATCATGAGGCATGTTTGGCCTTTGGTTATTTATGTTCGGTACTCATATGCTTTGCATATGAGCGCTTACGTGTTTAACGCATGAGGCATGTTTGGCCTTTTTATTATTTGCTTTCAGCGCTTATATACTTTGCATATAAGCGCTCACGTGTTTAACATGTGATGCCAAACTGTGGGAATTCTTTTTCTCTTTCTTCTTTCCTCCATTTTTTATAAGGGAACAAATAGCTCTTAACCAAAAAAATTTGGCGGGAACAACCAAGGCATCCCGTTACAGGCCTTCCGTTGTGAGCCTGCCCTTACGAAGGAGTCGGCAAAGAATGCCATCCACTACTTCATGCGGCTGAACACCGAATCCCGTTTCATGATTCCCGATCCGGAACATTTTCCTCAACTCTTATCGACTTTCCGTTCATGGTACTCGTCATTCATGACCGGATTTATAGAGCATGAGAAGAATGCCTTCCTTGGTCGCCAGGGTACGATGAAGGCATCAAAATCCGGCTTTTCTTTGAAACCAAGGTCGATCATTCCTTCTCCCCTGCCTCGAGAAGGAACGCCGGAGATTTCTCCTGCTGTTCGGGAACTCAGGATAGCTAGGGCTTTTGGAGCCATCCAACCATAGTCTGTTCCTGGGACCAGGAAGAGAGCGCTCGCCGGTGAAAAGCAGGCTTCTTCACCGCTTGCTTCTGGGTCTTATGGATGGTCACAACGTACTGGTGCTGCTTTGTCAACTAATACTGGTGTTGCTGAACTAGAAGCAGGGTCATCTGCCAGAGATGACGTTGTGGCTGACTCGCCGTCCAATTCGTACATCGGGAAACATCGGCCTAAGGCGCCCTTAAGGGAAAAAAAGCTTCCCGGACGACGACCGACTCTCGCAAGAAGAGAAAAACTTCTTTTATAGATGACCTTGTATCTGGTAAGGAAACCCAAGTTTCCCCGACCCAGAGCATCTCTGAGTACGGGACAAATGTCGATATTATCTTTCTGGAGTCATCCGCTACGGAGGATGTCGATCTCGCAGCAACCATCATAGAATCATTAGCGGAGGACGATGACGCTAATCTTCAAGCAGTGTTATCCACCTCTGCACAACTAGCTACAGATGAAGCAGAGAGGATACGGACGCTTGTGGCAACCAGTATAGTTCTTCTGCTTTTCTTCAAGCATTTTTTGTAAACGATATTACGTGTCTAATCGTTTTCCTTTTTCTGCAGCAATATCCACTAAAGAAGCCATCCAAGTATCCCTTGATTTATATCGAGAAGAAGTACGCGTGATGCAACGAGCCACTCAGGGTTTCGGTAAGATCCATACTCCTGATGTTCTATATTTATGATGCACGATTTATCTTGTGTGCATACTGATTTATCCTTTTTATAATTTCTACAGTAGGTGTCGGCGTGCGGTCATCTAGTAGTCATATTTCGGAAATTCCTCCGTGAACAATTGTCGTGCGTTCTTTGGGATTACCGACTCTTGTTTATTGTCCCTCCCGATTATCACGGGAAAGAGCATTTAAACAGCCTCTGGTAACTGCTTATGACGCCGAATCGACTGATGATGAAGAAGTCCAGTTGTTACATGCCCATAGAAGATCTCTTCGGATGGCTCAGGCAGAGGAAGCACGATGTCTCTATGAGGAAGCTGAACTTCGGACCTCTTCAGGTATAAAAAGATCTTCTATTTTATTTATTCCAGTCCAAGTGATTATTTTATTAACCTCTTGGTGTATATTTTTACAGCTGGAACTAGTTCCAGCAATTAGGTTGTTGTTGATATCCTTGAAGAAGATGAAATCCCTTCAATGGAGGTCCTTATGCCACCTGTGGAGCCGGCGAATAAAGACGACGAACAGGCCAACCCCTATACGGATGAACTCGACTATTTGGGTTCTGACATGCACGATCCTGTTGCTCCTGAAGTCACAGCCTCTATTAGCGGATTGCAGACGTCTTATGGGACCAACAGTATAGAGAAAGCGGCTGTTGACTTAAGAGCCTCGGCTTTTTCTGATTCCACTGTCTCTGTGAATAGAAATGGTTCTATTGAGGCAAGCGTTGAGGTTAGCAGCGTTCGAGGAACGTCTGTGGCCCCTATCCCACTGACCCCCGCAGGGCTATTGGTATTTTTCGTTACATTTACCTTATGCTTATTCTCATCTTCAACAGATATATTTGCTGATGCGTTTTTTGTTTCAGGTACGGGCGTGCCGGCAACTTCATCATCTTCAATATTGAGAGTTACCGTTTTTGCGACTCCTGATGTTCTACAGATTGGGGAGGCTGGCATAATGACCATTTTCACTCCTCCTACTTCTTCTGTGATGATGATAGAAGGTACCTTTCAATTTTATTGTTTATCATTTTTCATACCGACTCCATTCTTACATCGTCCGTTTGATATTTCAGGGATGGGCCTGATGGTGTCCCAACTCGCCAGAGTTATTTTGGCGAGGCTAGGTCACAGTTCATCTTCCCACCCAGCACTTGGGTCCAGCATCGGTAAGCTTTATCTCTGGCTCGTTCTTTTCTGGTTCCCTTAAAAAGATTAACACTAACAATGGGAATGATTTGTGATTGCAGTTCTGCAGCTTATAGAAGACGAGAACGCAGGGGAACCTGCTGCACTTCCTTATTTGACATCTCCGGCAGATCCGGTCCATTTTGAGTCCCGGGTCGTCATACCTGCAGGACCTTTTGCTCGATGCACATCTCCAATATTGGCAGCGAACAGTTTGCAGTTGCTGATGGCTCTCATCGCGGAGCTGAATGCCGGAGTTTTATATTCCGCGGGAGAATTTGCTGAGGTAGTCAATCTCATAGTGGGTACTTTCAGTATCTATCATGAAGAACCCCTGGTTTGCACTTGGGTTGACTACTATCGGCAAATTGAAACCTGCCTTCATGAGCTTGCCTCTAAGCATTCTGCCATCGAAGTACAATTGTCAAAGGCTCAGCTAAATGAATGAGTCGAGCGGTGTGTTGCCCTTATCGAGTCCGAAGAGCAGAGCCTGATCCGAAAAAAGTCGAAGGGTGAAGCAGCTTCCCGGAAACTTGGACGCTTAAGGAAGGAGTGGATAACCACTGCTAACAGGGTGCACGCACTTCGCAGAGCACTTGCCCAAGCTATGGCTAGAGGATTGGCCTTGGATGATGAAGTCGTGGCTATGAAAGCGTTGGTGCAGAACCATATTGCTGAGAAGCGTGCAATTGACAATAAACTTGCTGAATGCCGTCGCCAAAAGAATGAGACTGAAGCCCTTCTAGACACATTAGAGGAGAGAGAGAAGGAGTTTGAAGAGAGGAGCGGATATTTTGCCAACTTGCTAGGAGCTCCACCTTCTTATTATATATATTTTTTTGTATCCCTTTTTACAGATTGTATCTTTTGACCATTTTGATTCATGAATAAAAAATATCTCTTTTCATATTTGCATCTCTCTGTCTCTTGATTGTCCTGAAATGGCGTGGATTAGTTTATTCACTCGTTTCGGAGTATTTAGTTTACCCTTCCCTTAGGCTTATAGACAAACGCGCCCTAACGTTAAATATAAATAACCCATTTTATGATAGGAGTCTGTTAGGTTTGTGGTACTGGGTTAAATCCATCGTACCATTGCATTGACTGATATTTCCCCAATATGCAATCCCTTGAGTTGCAGCTCGAGTAACCACATGTTTATCGTGACTCTGATCCCTTCTGAAGCTAGACAAGACGTCTTCAAGTAGTCTTCTTAGGTTAGTATATCCACATTACCATTAGAAGATCTAGCGTTAGGTGTTGCCATGGCGCTTTACTTGAGGTTAGGCTCAATTTGGAGCACCAAGAAGTCATGACCGCATCTTTCTAGGGTAGGATGACATCCAATGGTCTTTAGGCCTTGTATGTACTGCCATCAAGACCCGAAGTGAGGAATATGCCGTCACTTCGATTCCATTCGACCCTTGGGTCTGTTAATGGCGCCGCGCTTGCACTTTACCTGAGTTAGTCGGGCGTCCATGTGGTCTCTATGCTATACCGTCAAGATTCATTTATCCATTTGATAGAGCATGGGAAGACACGTTGCTCCTCTCATTCTTGAACTGTCTACAGGAGTCGGGATTCGAACTAACGGCATAAAAGTTTCAATTTTATCATTTTTCTTTTTATTTTCATTTTCGGCGATGCTATATCCTTTCAGCTTTTCATATCACGAAAGTTGCGATTGCCCAATCATTTTAGCTATTTATTCGCGGTGCCCAATCATTTCAGCTATATTTTTATTTTTACTCGCTGATTTTTATTCCGAGTTGCCCTATCATTTCGGCTCTTTTTCTACACATCAGTTTCATTGTGGGTCGAAGACTTGGTTGTTTACCGCCGAAAACATAGACGAACTGGGATTGAACGTCTTGCCTGAATTTGGAGGCAAATACTATTTGGACATATTCATCCACCTCTCCGAAAATACCAAGTTGATTTATGACACCGTAAATCAGAGGTTTGGATAAATGCGACCGATGTAACAAACTTCATCAGATTCCCCTTCGTTTATGAAGGGGTTTTGATTATGAGGACGCTCTTCCCTGCAAGCGCAAACCCCTGCAGTTAATTACATTATCGCGTTGTGATAACCACTTTCTCATTTTTCAGTAGTTCACTTCGTGTTGTGTGTTATTTTGTTTGTTAAGGTTGTCCGTAGATTGTATATGGAGACTAGTTTATGTAGTTGCCCGTAGGGGGCGGATTAGTCTAAATTCGTATAATTTAGATTTTGGTTTGGGTCAAGAATTTGCTTGACGGGATCAACATTGGTAGGTTGGTTTTCCAACGGGAATGAACTTAGGACGCATTTCTCACATTTGTGAAGTCCATCCATTCACGAGATATTTGGGTTTGACCTAAGGATTGTTAGTTTAATTTGAGACTAAGATCGACTTAGGAACAAATGAGCATTGTTGGGATTTCCCAACGCCCTGACCATCTACCGTGGCCGTTGCGGAACAAAATTTTAAGGGTTTGAAAACTGGCGCTAAAAAAAACCCGACTAAGAATCTGCCAAAAACCTAAACTAGCTAACATGAGGAGATCTTTAACTACTATGATAGAAGTTTCTCACCAAAAGGTTCGTGTCATTCGGTCTTCTATCCTCTTCGTTTGCTCCTAGAGATCTCCTTGTTCGAGCTTGTTCGTCTTTCCTTGCTCCTTGAGTTCTCCTGGATCGAGCTTGATCGTCGGTCTCCCTCTGTCAAAGATGATCCACCCAAGGGATGTGGTCCATGGCTCTAGCTCCACACTAAGAGTCTAGTGGAGCAACTAGAGACTTTAGATTGCTAATCTAAAGTGTCTAGAATGTAGTGTAAGGTTCTATGTGTGTATCTATCTCACCTCCTCTCTTGATTCTCAACACATGAGATTGTAGAGAGGAGGTTGAAGATGAAGGTGGAGGAGCTCAAGAAAAGAAGTGAGGAGAGTGAAGCAAATGGTGAGAATGAATGATTTTTCTAGAGAGAGAAAAACCAACCATAGTTTTGTAAAACTATATTTCTAATATAAAAAATCTAACCATGCTTGAATAGTTTGCACAAATAAATTGAAAATTCATTTGTCAATACTATTGAGGCATTGTTCTCACCATACTCCCCTTACCAATTTTACACCTCATTTTCCATTTAAAGATAAATGGATAAAACTAAAATGAAGTGTCCACCTTCTAGAATGTTTTCTGTATAAATACGGATTACACTCTACTGTATATACATACATGTATTCGTATCAAAATACGAATACCCAAAGAGATAGAATAACACAAAGAACATAATAATAGAATATACATATCGAAATACATATATGTAAATTACTAAATCAATGCCTGATTTAACAATCCGGCTCAATCCCGAGCCGGCTAGTATTATCAACTGTCCGATCGAAAGTCCGGGTAACTAGTACAATCAATCGACCGGAACCCTGCACGTATCCAATACAGCCACTACAACATTTCGCCTGAACCAGGGAAACCCTCTGTGTGTGGCTCTAAAGACTTGACAGTATGCCGACAATGAGTTACTGGATAAATCCATAACCACAAACACGTCAACGGCACTAGCTGTATGTAATGGCTAACCGGGTACCTGTCAAAAAGGAAGGAAGGCGAGCAAACTCATCCGGATCCCTACTGAACCTATCTGTGACAATCTCCGTACAGTCTGGTCTCTTCGTCTGTGGGTATCGCATACCGGGTCTAGGGGGTGGTAAACGTCAGACCCTAATAACCCGATATTTCGTGCTGATGTAGCTCAGGACCAATCCGGGAAACTACTGATCAACCTATCAGTAAATCCCAACTGCCTTGGCCAAGGTCTTATGGTGCTGTCCAATCGAACACGGTGCGATATCGACTCCCTATACCGGGAGAGACGAATCCCTAACAATCGCTCATTGCCTGCATGTGGCTCGGGACTATACCCAACCAAAACCTGTTTACACGACTCAGTAGAGCCATGGTAGGGTAGTGATCAAAGTACAGTGGGAACTCACATGAGACAAATGACGATCTCAGGTCTGAAGACTAACCTGTACTCATGCCACCTGAGAGCTGCTATCTGACGATAGGTATAGTACTATCTAGAAGTTCACGACGAGTCCGTCCAGTATACTCACCCCCAGTGAGCATCTGTATACGATCTTAGGTGCGAAAGACCAATGGTTGTGGGACCAACCATCACCCCTCGTCGGGGTCTAGAAACGTATACACTGGTCTACTCCAGAATATCGATGCCCGATCTCGATACTCCGACGACTAGAGACCTTTTAAGGATGTGCTTATCGACTACCCAGCTCCCACAAGTATGATCTCCATCACAATACAGGTAATCAAGCAATGATCCTACGGGCTTTATCAATATGTATGAATGATACGTAATAACAAGTAAAACATATGCACATGTTAAGATAAAGACAAACTAAATAGCATACTATCATATCCAGCAAGATTGTCCTGTACATACATATGTTCAAGCATCCACATGTATACATATACAATAATAGCCTCTAGGGCATACATATCCAACAAGCATATGGGGTCAATTATATTAATTTAAAGGACATCACGGTTCAACATTCCCTATTTGGGATGAATGTTAGTTTAAGAACATTTCGGTCCAACATTCCCATTTTAGGATGAAGGAAGATGAGTTGTTGGTTGTTGGGACCCGCCACCTCTCTAAAGACGTTGAGGAACTATAGCGACATATATCAGAGGTGTGGAAAGATACACCCTTGAACCAAATACCGTATTTGAGGGAAAAAATCATGGTGGATCTAAGAATTGTTAGTCTTATATGAGACTAAGATTAACTTAGAAGATATGAGATGAATATCGTTTTGAATATTATCGATGAGAGATCACTAGTCGTATATTGGACCAAGATCAGTTTGGAAATCATGAGCATATGGACTCGGTTGATTTAAGATAAAACTTAATTTTCACAAACTTAACCAATTTGAGGCTAAGATTGGGTTTCTGTACTACCCAGCAGTGTTAAGAACTTCAGACATATAGTGCTCACGTGAGTTTCACGTGAGGCACTGAAATAGTGCTAAGCACAAGTTTTTGTGGTACTAACGTGTGTTTCACGTGAGACGCTGAGTTTCTGGCTTCTTTTGAGCGCTCACGTGTATTTCACATGAGGCATTGAGTTTTGGCACTCACATGTGTTTCACGTGAGGCGCTGCACTAGTGCTAAGCACTAAACTTTTCTGTTTTCTGGCGCTCACGTATGTTTCACGTGAGGTGCTCCAATAGTGCTAAGCACTAACTTTTTCCGGCGCTCACGTGTGTTTCACGTGAGGTGCTATGTAACTTGGCCTTAGGTGTTCACGTGCTTTTCACGTGAGGCGCTGAGTTCTTTTAGAGATTTAATCTCTATTGATATTTTAGAGAAATTAAACCTCTGTTAATAGTATTTTGATCATTAACGATCACCAAGATCATTATTTTGAGGATCTTGGATCAGATTCTTTAAGATCTAAGTTCTAGATTTGAAGGAACTAAGTTCCTGGAGTATTATTGACTTCATATTCTCCATTTTATTTTATCCATGTTTTCCCATTCATGTTTTCATAGAGGTTAATCCTCTATTAAAGATATTTTGACTATTAACGATCACCAAGATCACTATTTTGAGGATCTTGGATCAGGTTGTTAAAGAACTAAGTTCTTGATTTGGGTAACAACCCTAAACTTTCTGTACAACTTTCTGTACAATTTTTTCAAAATTACAGAAAGGAGTACTTTTGCCTGAGCACAAATTATAAGTTTGTTTTGCTTTTTAATAGCAAGAAGGAGCTTGTAGCTCATTGGTAATACCTTGCACTGCTGAACCAAGCCACCAGAGTTCAAATCTCATACCCCACATTATTTTTAATAATTGTTTTATTTTGTATTTTTAGAATACCAACAGTTTACACGTGCATATCTCACAAAAAACCCCACTACACCAAAAATTCTAACTGTGCCAGGGGGATCACCAACCGACGGGCCGGATTCCGGCCGCCTGACTCGGCCGGCGGACCGGCCGACTCGGGCAGCCGCCGGCCGGAGTTGCCGATTCCGCCAAGTCCCCAACATATAAAATGTGCCTCTTGGACTCCCCTCCACCTGTATGGTTTAAATACCTAGACCAGTAACAAAGCCCTTTTAAAATTACATTAAACCCAATTTTTATTACATTTTATTATATTTATCACATTTTTTCAATTAAACCTTTCATCTACCCTAACCCTGGCCTATCCCTATAAATACAACCCCTACACACACACCCTCGCTCCAAAATTCTGAACAAAACTCTCAAGAAATTTCCTAGAACCCTAATGTACTTTGAAAGAAGCGAAAGGCGAAACTCCGGCGATTTTTCCGGCGACAACCCTAGGAGATCCCCGCGACGAAACGACGCACCGGAAGCTACGTCCACTCCCTCTCCATCTCCTCTTTAATCTAAACCCATAATTCCCACCTCCCTCTCTCCCTTACTACTGTAAAAACATCTTTTAATAAAACCCGACGGAATCGGAGTCAAACCGATTTCCGATTCGGTTTCTTTCTAAAAATCCCAATTTTCTTAAACACAACCCTATTAAACCATTACATGTTGACTACTAATCATTAAAAAACAAGCTGAACAAGTTTCATGACAATCTATATTATTTTGTAACTTTTATCACTTTTTTTCCAGTAAAATACCATGTAGTTTCATTTCGACATTAAAACATCACAAATTTGCTATACCCTTAAGTTAGATCACGAGGTAATGACCTACCTCCTCACAACACTCATATGAAATATATCACAATACTTTTTGGGAACATAGAATATGGGAAACGAACCTTTACATATAAATACCCTTTACTAATAAAACCATTTTTACAAGATTTAGTATGTTTAAACAAATCTTTGCAAAGCGCCGCTACAACCCATTTTTGGGAACCCGACTGGGACGGTGCGGATTATCGCACGTACCTGGGCTTAGTAGTGCGAGATGCAGACCTCTGCAAGGAGCACTCGGTCTCGAAAGATTTAAAATACAAAAATCTTAAGAAAATGAGATTTCTAGAATTATAATATATATTAAAATTTATTTTTATAAATACATATATATATGTGTAATATCAAAATATCTATTTTTGTCATAATATAAATAATTCAACTTTTCCAAAATCACAAGAATCACTTCACATTAAAATACCATGAATTCCATACAAATTCAATATTACAATTAAATACCCTATATTATAAAATTAGGTTATCTTCACTAGAAATATCACAAATATAAAATCTACATTTATTACAACTCTAAAGACGATAATTAAATACTTAGGGTGTATTTTGAAAATTTTACAAAGTATTTTTACATAAAACCCCCTCAAGTTCTATAAATTACCCTAAGGACCCTAGTAAATATAGGTTTAAGCGGGACCAATCTCTTGAGTCTCGGGGAGCCAGAAGTGGGTGCTTTCCTATTTAAGGTAGACAACTTAACAACGGTGTTATCAACACGGTAATCGTCTTTGAAAAAGACACAAATCCTGCCGCCCATGTGCAGCGGTTACCGATAACATCAAAACAATCAGGACTTCAATTTCTTTTCTAATTGTTCTGACTCAGACTGAGTCTCATTATAAGTAATCTGACTTGAATATGATTCAAGTATCCAAACTACAATTCAACATGAATCCATGAATCTATAATCTATACAACTTGACTGAACCGAACAATGGATATACTTCCATTTACATGATTCTCCAGTTACATTCTTTACTGATATCATGGTTTCGACAAGTCACCTATACAATTCAATTTTCAAGACAATACAATACAATACCATCAGTACAATCATTACTATCAATACAATAAATACACGGGGTATTGGAGTAGTTCATTCGTGAATCCAACAGAATCTCAAGAGCCCCCTAGATCATGAATCCATGTCTACTAACACAAGTAAGCTATCATGAGAGCCCGTGTCTCCATGCTCCTGGACTGTGGCCTGTTGAGTTTGGAATATTTCGACGACGGTCGAATTCCCGCTACTAACATTTGATTCGGGCCCGTGGTTCCCTACCCCTGGATTGGAGCCTGTTGGGTTTGAGAACACTCTTGAGATTGGTTGACATTCACCCTTGAACTTACGATAACAACAGCATTAACACTAAATACAACAGTATAACAATATAATACAACTTTAAAAGCTACACTCTCTCTTTTTCTTCTTTTCTACTTCTCCCTTATCTTTGGGACTTACCGAGCGATTGTTCACTGACGACATTCCTTCTCTTTCTTTTTTGGGGTGTTGTCAGGTGATCTGGACACTCAGGAGATCGAGCCTACCAGCGCCGACTTGGATCAGCTTGCTTATGACTCAGAGCTCTAGCTTCATTGTACATATTTCATTTCAGTACTTTTCATTTCTGTTATGCCACTGTTTAGGCATCGCATTTATCCCATGTATTTACTTTTCCATGTATTATAAAAAGAATGTTAATAAATAAAGTTTCTGTTTTATTATATCTTGTCTCTTGTGCATTTTTTTTATATTGCTTAGATACGCTTAGCGTATTTACTTCATAGTAAATACGTAGCGGCCTCGTCGCGTCCCCTTCACCGTACACCGGGAAGCGGGCGTGACAGGTTTTGTTAGCGGCCCATGCAGGTCAGAGCTGTATGGAACACTACCATGCAGTTCTGTTCTGCGTGAACAATCTAAGCAATATAACACAAGAAATGGCAACTAAAACATTCTTTACAATACATATTTCTTAAATCTTATCATATATTTTAAATCTGTCCTAAACCAAAATTCCCTTACCTCTTTTACAATCTTACCAAAACCTTCGCATTCTTTCTTTCTTTCAAATATTTTTCATACACAACCAATAGTTCTGTCACCAAACTTTCCTTGAATCTGTTACACTTCCTTTTACAAATTTCGAAGACGAAATTTTTATAAGAAAGGTAGAATGTAACAACCCTAAACTTTCTGTACAACTTTCTGTACATTTTTTTCAAAATTAAAGAAAGGGGTACTTTTTCCTGAGCACAAGTTATAAGTTTTTTTTGCTTTTTAATAGCAAGAAGGAGCTTGTAGCTCATTGGTAATACCTTGCACTGCTGAACCAAGCCACCAGAGTTCAAATTCCATACCCCACATTATTTTTAATAATTATTTTATTTTGAATTTTTAGAATACCAAGAGTTTACACATGCATATCTCACAAAAACCACACTACACCCAAAATTCTAACTATGCCAGGAGGATCACCAACCGACGGGACGGATTCCGGCCGCTTGACTCGGCCGGAATCGGCCAACTCGGCCGGCGGACCGGCCGACTCGGGCCGCCGCCGCAGGCCGGAGTTGTCGATTCCGCCGAGTCCCCAACATATAAAATGTGCCTCTTGGACTCCACTGCACACCTGTATGGTTTAAATACCTAGACCAGTAACAGATCCCTTTTAAAATCACATTAAACCCAATTTTTATTACATTTTATTATATTTATCACATTTTTTTCAATTAAACCTTTCATCTACCCTAACCCTAGCCCAACCCTATAAATACAACCCCTACACACACACCCTCGCTCCAAAATTCTGAACAAAACTCTCAAGAAATTTCTTAGAACCCTAGTGTACTTTGGAAGAAGCGAAAGGCGAAACTCCGGCGATTTTTCCGGCGACAACCCTAGGAGATCCCCGCGACGAAACGACGCACCGGAAGCTACGTCTACTCCCTTTCCATCTCTTCTTTAAGCTAAACCCGTAAGTCCCACCTCCCTCTCTCCCTTGCTACTCTAAAAACATCTTTTAATAAAACCCGATAGAATCGGAGTCAAACCGATTTCCGATTCGGTTTCTTTCTAAAAATCCCACTTTTCTTAAACACAACTCTATTAAACCATTACATGTTGACTATTAATCATTAACAAAAAAGCTGAACAAGTTTCATGACAATCTATATCATTTTGTAACTTTTATCGCTCTTTTTTCAGTAAAATACCATGTAGTTTCATTTCGACATTAAAACATCACAAACTTGCTATACCTTTAAGTTAGATCACGAGATAATGACCTATCACCTCACAACACTCATATGAAACATAGCACAATACTTTTTGGGAACATAGAATACGGGAAACGAACCTTTACATATAAATACCCTTTACTAATAAAATCATTTTTACAAGATTTGGTATTTTTAAATAAATCTTTGCAAAGCACCGCTACAACCCATTTTGGGGAACCCGACTGAGATGGTGTGGATTATCGCACGTCTCTGGGCTTAATAGTGCGAGATGCAGACCTCCGCAAGGAGCATTCGGTCTCGAAAGATTTAAAATACAAAAATCTTAAGAAATTGAGATTTCTAGAATTATAATATATATTAAAATTTATTTTTATAAATATATATATATGTAATATCAAAATATTTATTTTTGTTATAATATAAATACTTCAACTTTTCTAAAATCACAAGAATCACTTCACATTAAAATACCATGAATTCCACATAAATTCAATATTACAATTAAATACCCTATATTATAAAATTAGGTTATCTTCACTAGAAATATCATAAATATAAAATCTGTTAGTTATATGTATGCCCTAGAGGCCATTACTGTACATAGGATGTATATTGTAGTGGATGCTGGGACATATATAGGGAGGACTTTCTTGCTCGACATGATAGTATGCTATCTGGTTGATCTTTACCTTAACGTGTATGCTGATTGTCTCTCTGTTACATGTTGGTAAAGCCCTTAGGATCTGTACTTGACTACCTGGACTATGATGCGGATCATACTAGTGGGGATATGGTAGTCCATAAGTACATCCTTCAAAGTCCCTAGTCGTGGGTGTATCGAGACGGGGCATCGATATACCAGAGTAGACTAGCGTGTACCTTCTCGACCCATACAGATGGGCGATGGATGATCCCATATCCATCGGTGTTTGACATCAGAGATGATATACGGGTGCTCAGTAAAGACTAGGTACACTGGACGGACTCGCCGAGAACTCCCAGATGGTATTATACCTCACGTCAGATGGCAGTTCTCTGGTGGCACTGGTACAGAGTAGTCTGTTGACCCGAGATCGTCATAGAGTCTTGTGTGGTTCCCACTGTGCTTTGATTTCCATCTTACCACGTCCAAGAGGGCGTGCAAAACGGTGGTTTTTGGGTACAGTCCCGAGTCATATGGAGGCAATGAGCGATAGGAGGGGATTCGTCTCTCCCGGTATAGGGAGTTGATGTTGCGCTGTGTTCGATTGGCTATAACAGGAAATCCCTGGCCAGGGTTGCTGAGATTTACTGGTAAGTGTTACCAGTAGTTTCTCGAACAGTTATAGACCTCATATCGACACGACTTATTGAGCTATTGGGGTCTGACGTTTACCACCCCTAGGCGAGATATGCGACATATCAGACGATCAGACCGGACTGTACGGTAGTGTTACTGATCGGATTCACTGGAGTGTGAGCGGGCTTGCTCGTCGATCTTCAGATCGCTCAATACCCGGGTGGCCGTTACGTTTAGCAGACCGCTTGCGGCTTGTGGATGCTTGATATGATCATCATCTGCTACCGGCGTATTGACGAGTCTTTAGAGTCCTACACAGAGGTTTCCTGGCTCAAGCGAAACGAAATAGGAGCGCATATGAGATATGTGCGGGACCGAGAATAATGTGTGTATGTGATACCGTATTCTATTCTCGCGATAAATATATCGAATGGTTGTATGCGATATAACCTAGTTATCGATTCAAGCGTTGATTCGATAAGCCGATATATTGAATACTAGTCGGTTGTGTGCGACATAACCGGGTCATTGAATCAAGTGTTGATTTAATGATTTAATGCATATTTATATATTTGATATATTACTTTGCATCAACTAGTATCGGTTTACTTAAGATGGATTTTCTCACTCGGATGGGCGCATTGTATATGCGATATACTTTTGTGCACTTGATTGTATCATGTTTGATGATACAAGTCATGCTAGGGTTCAAGTGTAAAGATTAAACCTTGGTTAATGAAATGGTTTGGGTTTATTATTTATTATTCATTTATCTTATTTAATTATCCTTTTTATTTTTGATAAATGAATAAAAGAAAAGAGAAAAGAATGGTGGCTTATTTTGTTCTTTAGTTGAAGCTTCATGAAGCTTTGTTCAAGTCAACCATTCTTATCTCATCCTTAACCCTAACCATTCCCACTAACCATGATTCATTCTCTACACTTGACTCTAGTTAAAATTATGATAAGAATTCATTTTCTTTTCTTATTCTTTTAACTTATCATAACATTTCTTCTTCTTCTTCCTTGCTTGAAGTGAAGAAAGCTTACCTCATCAATGGTGATTGATGAATTAGAGTGAGAAATCCAATTCTAAAGTTAACCCAACTCCTATTTCTTCATCCTCTACCTCTTGCCAAGAAGTAGAGTGTGTTTACTTCACAAGTTTCATGACTTGGTGAAGTTGTGAGCTTGATCTAGCGATGCCTCGACGTAGATCATCTTCGGCATGGACATCGACGACCTAGCTTGCCCATTCTCCGACGAAGCCGATCCTAGAGCCCGGATTTGACTTGGACAGCGGAGAGGACTTCGTTGCGGAGCTATGGAGGTGGAGCACCGGATCTACAAAGGTTGTATTTCCGTTTTCTCATTAGTTAAGTGTTAACTAGTTCTATGTTCGCCTAGACATCTAGTTATCGATCCGTAGTTTAGGGTTTGTAGGCACCATAATTTTTGAAATTGCCATGGTTGATGGCTTGGGAGACCTCACTAGTGTGCCTAGGAACCCTACAGTGGTATCAGAGCCAAGCTAGAGCCTTAGGCGAAGTCCAGATGGAATTTGAAACCGGAACGAACCCGAAATCAACTCCAAAATGTGCTCTCTGTACTTTTTCTAAAAACAGTGATTTTTCATGATTAAAAATATTCAGAGAAATAAGAAGGAAAATATAAGAATTACGGCGCAAAATTGGGGCAATGAACAGTGAAATGTAGCGCGGATCCGCGGCAGAGTACTGAGTTAGGCGGCGCTTCCGCGGTATATTTATGACGTCAGCCCTAAATTCTTACACAGTAATTCATTGTTTCAGCTTCTGAGTTCTCTGGATATTTTTAAATATTATTCAAGAGTTGAATTTTCTGCAGTTATTTTGGGGATTCGGTGTTTCGATCGGGGTATCAAATTTTGTCTGTTTGGCTTTCCGGATAAATTTTAGAATATGTTAAAAAGTTCGACCGGATATAAATACCCAATTTTTCCCCTGTCGGGAAATTTCCAAGTGTTGGATTTTTCCGTAGTTTAACGACGTTCTAAGTAGTGCAAGTAACGCGATGGTCCCTCTAGAAGACACAAACCTTAACTCGATTATGTGACCGTCTTGAACTGCCCTTTGAACCTTCGGGTTTGGGGCAGTACGGCGTGCCACATGTGAGGCGTTGGCTTGACCCTTCTACGGCTGGACCGTCGGTACTGAGGTACGAACTGAATGTTGTTAGACTTATTTCATGTGTTGATCTGTATCGGGAAACCTTGGGTGTTCGATTGTTCGATCGGAAAGTTTAACATTTTCTATTTATCTGGAATGTGATACAATAATTGGAATTCACAAACAGTTATATGATAACTGAATGAATGTTATAAACGTAGCAATTTAGTCTCACTTGATCGGTTGCCACGGAATTTTGATGTGATCAAAAGTCCGTCGCAATCTCGTAGCGTACGCGGATACTCGCCGGGTAAACTTAATAGACAGCCTCACTCCATAGCCCCAACCAAGTGACTGTAGGAGAACCCCGTCGCCGAAAGCATCCGTTCGGGTGCTCGCGGTAGCGGTGTTCCGCCTCGGTGCACTTTGTCGACGGTATCGGGGGTGCAGCCGCCTACTGAAGTTTGCGACGAGCATTCGATCAGGATGTCGGGAATCTTGTTGAATTACCCGACTTGGTATTGAAAAGTGTTTTCGATTTTGAGACTAAAATGCGGGGTTTATAATTGTTAGGCATGCGATGTCTAAGTAATTCATTTGGTCAGGCATGCGATGTCTGAGGTGATTGCGGATTCCAACTGTTGTAGTTTTACACTTTCTTTTCTGTGACCGTAAGTGTAATATGTGATATCGCCGGTTTCGTTGCTATATGTCAACGACAATTGGGATGGACATATTTACTTACGTTGATGACATGTGATGTTATGTGTTGCTGGATATGTTATATTGGATCGTCGTGTTTGAATAGCCGGGGGTTTTTATGTGAGATGAGTGTTTTTCATTTTCATTCATGTAAAAACTTGTATGTAATATTCTTTTATTGGGGCGCTTCCAGGTTGCGGAAGATGTCACCTTTTGTATATTATTTACTTTTCCGCACTAGGATAGACCCAAGGAGGAGGGCACAAGTAACCGGGTTCTGGGGTCCAGTGGGAGACCAACTCGAGGAGTCGAGTCCGGGTCTCCTAACCCAAGAATTGGTAGGGTTGCTTGCCGCTCTCGTAGGGGTCTAGGGGTGTGGGTTTGGCTATTCATCACGACAGTGGAATCCGTGTTTTATACTGGCTCGTATTGAAAACACGGACGTCCTAGTATATCCAATATTTCATATGTTTCTTCTGCTGCGATATCTGTGATGTGATCATGTGATGTTCTGTGATAGATACAGTATATAGTATATATGATATATTATATAGACGTTACTTATGTTTTACACCCGCGCTAGCCCTGCCCCGCTCTGTCGTTAGTTACCTAACCTAACGGTGCACGAGGGGACATCGAGGCGAATGCGGATGGCATAAGTGTACGTCGTATTTATCTGTGATGTTTAGGTACTTAAATGATGGGACTTCATTAATGTGATTAATGAAATAAAAGAAACCTAAGATGTTGTAGAATCGAATTTCAAAATAAAACAGGTAGCTACAGTTCTTGCTTTGCACAGCGGTATATGTGATATATCCTGCACCTTATTCGATGAGGAAAGGACCGAGATCCCTTCACCGGGAGTGACTCCTTTAGCAATAACTGGCAGATACTACACACTCGGTTTGTTTTTTGATTGCTTTTAAGTGTTTTTGCTTTGCACAGTGATATATATGATATATCCCGCACCTCATTCGACGAGGAAAGGACCGACGATCCCTTCACCGGGAGTGACTCCTTTAGCAAAACTAGAAAAGCCTCAAAAACACTCCATTTCAAAATTCATTCGATCCTACAACGATATCAAGTTCATTACGCAATAGGTTTTCAGAAAAACCTGTCGTAGCCCTCCGTCATTTCAGATATGTACTGGTTAGTATTCGTGCTGCGTTTGTTGACCTCTGTCAAGGCGCAGTGTGCGGTAGCTGATTAGTGCTTATCTGCATAAGCATATGATGTGATTGATTTAGGGTAGTCGTGCGACCTTGTTGACCTCTGTCAAGGGTCGTGCGGGTGGGTTTACTTCAATCAGGAAATGACGGGTTGAACTTGACTAGCAGCCTATGGTTTGTTGACCTCTGTCAAGGTCATAGGACGCTAGGGGCAAAATATTATCGGGAATTTCAAGTGTTGAAATTTGCAATGAGATTGCATACCTTCTATGAGATAGTTGGATCCCGATACCCGCTGCGAGTAAGTGTTACTCCTGGGAGAGTTTTACATATTACAATTAGCCGATCAAGTAGGTGTCTAGAAAGGTGTTAACGAGGTTACGCCTCTGGGAAAACGAGGTTTACATTAATTAGGTTCGTGCGACAGCACGGGGGACCTCCCTCAAAGTACCGACACTGGCCTGGCTGAAAGATTGGCGAACTTGTAGTGTGTAATTAATCCCGGCTAGTCTTTCCTTTTAGGGTTTGAAGGAAGATTTGATAAAATGCAGTGGGAGCCATCCTGATTAGATAAAATAATAACCAATCTATTCTTGACAGAGCGCACGCTGAGTGTTTTCTTCTCTCTCTCTCCTGGTAGCGACCATATCACGCCTTAATCAAGATAATAATACGGAATATTGACCGAACCCGCTTGTTATACTGAGCTGGGGAACGTTGGTCCCGCTCCAACTTATAATTGTTATAAGACAGAGCAGGAAATTGGGGAATATCAGATTTCCCGTGCCGCCCAAACGAGGAGAGTGCATGATGATGCATCATCTTTGGGTGTGTTCATTATACAGAACTGTTTCTCAGTATCCTTTACGTCCTGGGTATATGATACCGGATCAGGATCCCAGATATGTAATCTGTTACATAGGGCTACAGATAGGTAGAGAACTGAGAACGGGTGATAAGTTTCATGAGGCAGAAAACGGAGCAAATGTTGCAGCCAAGTCTGTTGGTCACTGTCACCCTGTATTACCGATACATTGATTCTGAACGAATGTTGTTAGATACCGAACCTGATATACAAAATCATATCAGTCTCTTTATTAGTAAAGAAAGGATATAATTTTGTATTGTTGGATAATTTTTTGAACATTTCCTATATCAAAAGTTGATCGGTTCAGGCACGTTATCTAAAAGCGTTGATGTTCTAAATCAAACTACAGTTCTTAGTATATGGAACACACACAAGAGGAAGAGTTCAGAATTGAACGATTCCTTCTTGAGGTATTGTAGACTAGGTCAGATCAATGTGACCCGACTAGCTTGAGTTACATATAGATGCATATTTAAATCAGTTTGAATTTACATCTTGTGAAACTCGCCAGTCATGTCACAAAGATAAGATGACCATAGCTCCGTTTATTGGAAACAGAGAAAGAGTTACTGAACTCTTGGGATGATACATGTTGATGTATGTAGGTCCCCTGTCTACACATGCCAAGACTGGTTCTTTATACTTCATTACATTCTCTGATGATCTTTCGAGATTCAGACCTATGTTCCTGTTGAAACACAAGTCCGAACCTTTTGAGATATTCACAGAATATAAGTTAGAAGTAGAGAACCAAAATACGGGTATAAGTATTATGTCCTTTGATGAGATCAAGGAGGAGAATACTTGAGCACGGAATTCCAGGACTATTCTAAAGGAGAATGAGATTCTCTCTCGGCATTACTCCTCCGAATACACCATAGCACGATGGTATATCGGGGAGGAGCATTCACACCCTATATGATAAGGTGTGCTCTATGATGAGTACTACTGAGTTACCTTTTTTCCTTTTGGGTGTTATGCACTTGAGAAGTTGCATACCTATTGAATAGGGTTCGAATCAAATCAATACCTACCACTTCATATGCGATATGGAAAGGGAAGAGCCCATGTCTTAAGTTAGTTAAGATTTGGGGTTGTCCGGCCTATGTCTAAAAGCAAAATCCGGACAAGCTCGAGGCAAGGTCTGTAATGTAGAACTGGAAATGTTCCAGCTATACAAACTACAGCACATGATTTGATAGAACCAAAGAATTCAGTAGATTCCAACGAACCTCAGCCTCTCCGCCGAACTAGTAGGGTTCCTCACCCACCTGAGAGATACTTCGGTTTCTCTATGACAGTGGGAGCGAGGATTGCATCATGAGATGATGACCCAACTAGTTTCGAGCTGGCCATCAGGAGTAAGACTCTGTAAGAATGGCTGGATGTTTAGCGATCTGAGATGGAATCCTTATACACCAACAAAGTATGGACTTTGGTTGCTATATCTGAAGGGTTAAATCCCCATCAGGAGCAAGTATATCTTGAGAAGATTACTTGGTGTACATGGAAAAGTTGAGACTTTCAAAGCTAGAATTGTTAAAGGTTTTTGTCATCGACCAGGCGTGGATAATGATGAAACCTTTTCCAGTAGCTATGCTTAAGTCCATCCAGATCCTACTTGTCACGGCTACATACCATGACTGCGATATCTGGTGGTTGGGTGTCTTGACTGCTTTTCTAAATGATGATTTAGAAGAGAGCGTCTATAAGTACACAGCCAGAGGGCTTCGTAGACAGTGGGAGCAGCGGAAACGTGTGCAAGATGCTTTATAGGATAAAGCAGGCGTCGCGGAGTTGGAACATCTGTTTTGATGTGTTAGTCAAACAGTTTGACATCATCAAAATGGTAGATGAACCTTGTATAAACAAAAGGGTAGTAGGGAGTATGGTGACAATCCTCGTAGAGTACGTGGATGACATACTCTTGATAGGGAAGGAGTTTCCTATGCTACGCTCGGTCGATCTCCGCTTATCACAAGGATTCTCCAATAGGATCAAAGTGATACCTCCTAAATCCTGGATTTTGGATCTATGAGATAGATTTAATTGGATATTAGGATTCTCACTAGTTGTAGTGAGACGGTATCAACCGATCCTGGGGAGAATCACTGGAAGGGTTCCAGGGTGATAAGGACGACTGAATGTCAGTCACAGGCATTGTCTTTACCCTCAGTAAAGGGACGGTATGTTGGAAGAGTTCCAAGCTAGATACCGTGACATACTAGACGATAAAGGCAGGATACATCACTACTTAAGATGCTACCAAAGAGGCTGTTTGGATGTATAATGGTTCATGAGATGAACTATGTTCCTCCCATTGTGTGACAATGGAGTTGTGGCTTTTGCCAAGGAACGTCCGTCCCATCAGTGATCCAGACATATTCTATGGCAGTATCACTTGATCATGGAGATGGTTGATCTCCAGGGTGATCGAGGTTTGGAGAGTAGACTCAGAGGACAACACAGCGGATCCACTCACAAAGGCATGTTCCCAGAGAGAGACTTTTAATGGGATGGTTGAGTATGAGATACTGCAACCACTGCTACAGATGGCCCTAGTGCAAGT
This sequence comes from Agapanthus africanus, assembly GCA_030015575.1. Lineage (NCBI taxonomy): Eukaryota > Viridiplantae > Streptophyta > Magnoliopsida > Asparagales > Amaryllidaceae > Agapanthus > Agapanthus africanus. The sequence goes on from JASDDO010000019.1 coordinate 318,619,751, forward strand.
GGGAGATTGTTAGTTATATGTATGCCCTAGAGGCCATTACTGTACATAGGATGTATATTGTAGTGGATGCTGGGACATATATAGGGAGGACTTTCTTGCTCGACATGATAGTATGCTATCTGGTTGATCTTTACCTTAACGTGTATACTGATTGTCTCTCTGTTACATGTTGGTAAAGCCCTTAGGATCTGTACTTGACTACCTGGACTATGATGCGGATCATACTAGTGGGGATATGGTAGTCCATAAGTACATCCTTCAAAGTCCCTAGTCGTGGGTGTATCGAGACGGGGCATCGATATACCAGAGTAGACTAGCGTGTACCTTCTCGACCCATACAGATGGGCGATGGATGATCCCATATCCATCGGTGTTTGACATCAGAGATGATATACGGGTGCTCAGTAAAGACTGGGTACACTGGACGGACTCGCCGAGAACTCCCAGATGGTATTATACCTCACGTCAGATGGCAGTTCTCTGGTGACACTGGTACAGAGTAGTCTGTTGACCCGAGATCGTCATAGAGTCTTGTGTGGTTCCCACTGTGCTTTGATTTCCATCTTACCACGTCCAAGAGGGCGTGCAAAACGGTGGTTTTTGGGTACAGTCCCGAGTCACATGGAGGCAATGAGCGATAGGAGGGGATTCGTCTCTCCCGGTATAGGGAGTTGATGTTGCGCTGTGTTCGATTGGCTATAACAGGAAATCCCTGGCCAGGGTTGCTGAGATTTACTGGTAAGTGTTACCAGTAGTTTCTCGAACGGTTATAGACCTCATATCGACACGACTTATTGAGCTATTGGGGTCTGACGTTTACCACCCCTAGGCGAGATATGCGACATATCAGACGATCAGACCGGACTGTACGGTAGTGTTACTGATCGGATTCACTGGAGTGTGAGCGGGCTTGCTCGTCGATCTTCAGATCGCTCAATACCCGGGTGGCCGTTACGTTTAGCAGACCGCTTGCGGCTTGTGGATGCTTGATATGATCATCATCTGCTGCCGGCGTATTGACGAGTCTTTAGAGTCCTACACAGAGGTTTCCTGGCTCAAGCGAAACGAAATAGGAGCGCATATGAGATATGTGCGGGACCGAGAATAATGCGTGTATGTGATACCGTATTCTATTCTCGCGATAAATATATCGAATGGTTGTATGCGATATAACCTAGTTATCGATTCAAGCGTTGATTCGATAAGCCGATATATTGAATACTAGTCGGTTGTGTGCGACATAACCGGGTCATTGAATCAAGTGTTGATTTAATGATTTAATGCATATTTATATATTTGATATATTACTTTGCATCAACTAGTATCGGTTTACTTAAGATGGATTTTCTCACTCGGATGGGCGCATTGTATATGCGATATACTTTTGTGCACTTGATTGTATCATGTTTGATGATACAAGTCATGCTAGGGTTCAAGTGTAAAGATTAAACCTTGGTTAATAAAATGGTTTGGGTTTATTATTTATTATTCATTTATCTTATTTAATTATCCTTTTTATTTTTGATAAATGAATAAAAGAAAAGAGAAAAGAATGGTGGCTTATTTTGTTCTTTAGTTGAAGCTTCATGAAGCTTTGTTCAAGTCAACCATTCTTATCTCATCCTTAACCCTAACCATTCCCACTAACCATGATTCATTCTCTACACTTGACTCTAGTTAAAATTATGATAAGAATTCATTTTCTTTTCTTATTCTTTTAACTTATCATAACATTTCTTCTTCTTCTTCCTTGCTTGAAGTGAAGAAAGCATACCTCATCAATGGTGATTGATGAATTAGAGTGAGAAATCCAATTCTAAAGTTAACCCAACTCCTATTTCTTCATCCTCTACCTCTTGCCAAGAAGTAGAGTGTGTTTACTTCACAAGTTTCATGACTTGGTGAAGTTGTGAGCTTGATCTAGCGATGCCTCGACGTAGATCATCTTCGGCATGGACATCGACGACCTAGCTTGCCCATTCTCCGACGAAGCCGATTCTAGAGCCCGGATTTGACTTGGACAGCGGAGAGGACTTCGTTGCGGAGCTATGGAGGTGGAGCACCGGATCTACAAAGGTTGTATTTCCGTTTTCTCATTAGTTAAGTGTTAACTAGTTCTATGTTCGCCTAGACATCTAGTTATCGATCCGTAGTTTAGGGTTTGTAGGCACCATAATTTTTGAAATTGCCATGGTTGATGGCTTGGGAGACCTCACTAGTGTGCCTAGGAACCCTACAAAATCTACATTTATTACAACTCTAAAGACGATAGTTAAATACTTGGGGTGTATTTTGAAAATTATACAAAGTATTTTTACATAAAACCCCCTCAAGTTCTATAAATTACCCTAAGGACCCTAGTAAATATAGGTTTAAGCGGGACCAATCTCTTGAGCCTCGGGGAGCCGGAGAAGTGGGTGCTTGCCTATTTAAGATAGACAACTTAACAACGGTGTTATCAACACGGTAATCGTCTTTGAAAAAGACACAAATCCTGTCGCCCATGTGCAGCAGTTACCGATAACGTCAAAACAATCAGGACTTCAATTTCTTTTCTAATTGTTCTGACTCAGACTGAGTCTCATTATAAGTAATCTGACTTGAATATGATTCAAGTATCCAAACTACAATTCAATATGGATCTATGAATCCATAATCTATACAACTTGACTGAACCGAACCATGCATATACTTCCATTTACATGATTCTCCAGTTATATTCTTTTACTGATATCAGGGTTTTGGAAAGTCACATATACAATTCAATTTTCAAGACAAGACAATACAATACAATACCATCAGTACAATTATTACTATCAATACAATAAATACACGGGGTATTGGGGTAGTTCATTCGTGAATCCAACAGAATCTCAAGAGTCCCCCTAGATCATGAATCCATGTCTACTAACACAAGCAAGCTATCATGAGGGCCCGTGTTTCCATGCTCCTGGACTGTGGCCTGTTGAGTTTGGAATACTTCGACGACGGTAGAAGTCCCGCTACTAACATTTGATTCGGGCCCGTGGTTCCCTACCCCTGAATTGGAGCCTGTTGAGTTTGAGAACACTCTTGAGATTGGTTGACATTCACCCTTGAACTTACGATAACAACAGCATTAACACTAAATACAACAGTCTAATAATATAATACAACTTTAAAAGCTACTCTCTCTTTCTTCTTTTCTACTTCTCCCTTATCTTTGGGACTTACCGAGCGATTGTTCGCTGACGACATTCCTTCTCTTTCCTCTTTGGGATGTTGTCAGGTGATCTGGAAACTCAGGAGATTGAGCCTACCAGCGCGGACTTGGATCAGCTTGCTTATGACCCAGGGCTCTAGCTTCATTGTACACATTTCATTTCAGTACTTTTCATTTCTAGTATGCCACTGTTTAGGCATCACATTTATCCCATGTATTTACTTTTTCATGTATTGTAAAAAGAGTGTTAATAAATAAAGTTGGTGTTTTATTATATCTTGTCTCTTGTGCATTTTTTTATATTACTTAGATACGCTTAGCGTATTTACTTCATAGTAAACTATAAAGGTTCGTTTCCCGTATTCTATGTTCCGAAAAAGTATTGTGCTATGTTTCATATGAGTGTTGTGAGGAGGTAGGTCATTACCTCGTGATCTAACTTAAAGGTATAGCAAGTTTGTGATGTTTTAATGTCGAAATGAAACTACATGGTATTTTACTGAAAAAAAGAGCGATAAAAGTTACAAAATGATATAGATTGTCATGAAACTTGTTCAGCTTGTTTGTTAATGATTAATAGTCAACATGTAATGGTTTAATAGGGTTGTGTTTAGAAAAGTGGGATTTTTAGAAAGAAACCGAATCGGAAATCGGTTTGACTCCGATTCCGTCGGGTTTTATTAAAAAATATTTTTAGAGTAGCAAGGGAGAGGGGGAGGTGGGACTTACGGGTTTAGCTTAAAGAGGAGATGGAGAGGGAGTGGACGTAGCTTCCGGTGCGTCGTTTCGTCGCCGGGATCTCCTAGGGTTGTCGCCGGAAAAATCGCCGGAGCTTCGCCTTTCGCTTCTTCCAAAGTACACTAGGGTTCTAGGAAATTTCTTGAGAGTTTTGTTCAAAATTTTGGAGTGAGGGGGTGTGTGTAGGGGTTGTATTTATAGGGTTAGGCTAGGGTTAAGGTAGATGAAAGGTTTAATTGAAAAAATGTGATAAATATAATAAAATGTAATAAAAATTGGGTTTAATGTGATTTTAAAGCGGCTCTGTTACTTGTCTAGGTATTTAAACCATACAGGTGTGCAGAGGAGTCCAAGAGGCACATTTTATATGTTGGGGATGTTAGTTATGTATATACCCTAGAGGCCATTGTTGTACATATGATGTATATTATGATGGATGCTTGGATATATATAGAGAGGACTTTCTTGCTCGTCATGATAGTATGCTATTTGGTTTCACTTTATCTTAACATGTTGACTTGTACTAGTTTACTGTCTTACTCTCACATGTTGATAAAGCGCTTAGGATCTGTACTCGATGTTCAGTTGATAAAACTGCACATTTGTATTACATTTTTCCTACCATTTTCATATTAAAAAAAGGACTTTATTATAATATATCATACATATGAGGGTTTATGTATAAAAATACTATTTTCCATGTGTTGATATATTGTAATTAGCATTTGGTAGGAAAATGTATGCAAATAATATTGACCAAATCCTAGTAGAACTAAGTCTACTAAATATTATTTGTTGAGTTGTTGTGCAGAATTTTCAGGTCTTAAATCAAGGAAATCAAGTTGTTAAAGCTAACCTGCCTAATGAAGAAATCAAAATGAAGAAATCAATTCTGGTAGAAGAAAAGAAAAGATTTCCATATTATGAGGGTTCCAGAGAAAGACAAATGTCACAAGAACAGAAGCCCTAAAGTTTGATGAAGGGATATGATGTAATGGCCGCGGATCCGCGTCCATACCCCACCTTAAGCCGCGGATCCGCGGCAGGTAAAGGGATTCAGGTGTTGCAAAATTTTAGGGTGAATCTTTATAGTTAGTTTCCATATTTGGAAGCAAGAGTTCTGGCATTTGGGCTATAAATAAAGACCGAGAGTCTCTTGGAAAATTTATCACGCCGACGAGATCACGAAGTCCAAGACGGCTCACGCATCCAGACTGATCATCAACGGTTCATCTACCTCCTTAGAAGAGATCGAGAAGCAAACTAGGTTTTTGTAATCATTTTCTAAGGAATCAAAGTGTACTTGATATTGTTGATTAATAAAGGTAGCTTTCTTCTTCTTATTCTATTTCTTCGTAGTTTAATGATGCAATTTCTTTCCATCTCTTTTTCTCCCAACATGCGCGAGTAATTCTCCGCTTGTTAGGGTTCATAGGATTAGGGTAGGGTAATGGATGATGAACATCTCTAAACCTTTTTTAAATCCTATAAAGTTTATGAACTTTATCAAAAGAATCATTAACATCCTAATCGGGCGCGCTAACAATTCTTTGCTACTCCCGACCGTGATTAGAGACTAGATTAATGATTGTTTTGGTAAAGGCTAGATATGAACGGAGTTCCGTGTCGAGATAAGGGTTAAGAGTGGGATTCCTTTTCTCTCCAGAAACCCTAATCTACACGCATCACCGTCATTCTAGTTTTAAATCTATTAATGGATAAAAAGGGTAACTTTTAATTAATCATCCATGACTACTAAATCCTAACGAACCCTACAAGCCCTCTTATTATATCAATTACATCCCTAAAATAATCTAGATCTATATTTTACACTCTTGTTTAACGTAGATCTAGAAACCATTCTATAAAATTCTTTATCCCTCCTCTCTTTCTCAACACATCTAAAGTAAGAATAGAAGGTTCCACGTTTCCCAGAGGACGACCCGTACTCACCTCGGTCTAGCTACTCGCGACACCGTTCTGATTGCGGTTACTACAAACAAACACACTTTTTCGCATCAATCACTCGACTACTGGGACTATGATGAGATCATACTAGTGGGGCCATGGTAGTCGATGAGTATATCCTATAACTGTTCCTAGTCGAGGGTATATCGAGACAGGGCATCGATACACCAGAGTAGACTAGCGTATACGCATCTTGACCCATATGATGGGCGATGGATGATCCCATATCCATCGGTGTTTGACATCAGAGATGGTGTACGGGTGCTCAGTCGAGACTGGGTACACTGAACGGACTCGCCGAGAACTCCCAGATGGTGATATACCACACGTCAGATGGCAGTTCTCCGGTGACACTGGTACAGGGTAGTCTGTAGACCCGAGATCGTCATAGAGTCTTGTGCGATTCCCACTGTGCTTTGATTTCCACCTTACCATGTCCAAGAGGGCGTGCAAAACGGTGGCTTTTGGGTACAGTCCCGAATCACATGGAGGCAATGAGCGATAGGAGGGGATTCGTCTCTCCCGGTATAGGGAGTTGATGTTGTGCTGTGGTCGATTGGCTATAACTGGAAGTCCTGGCCAGGGCTGATATAGAGATTTACTGGTAAGTGTTACCAGTAGTTTCTCGACCCGTTATGAGCCTCACATCGACACGACTTATCGGTTACTGGGGTCTGACGTATACCACCCCTAGACTTGATATGCGACATATCAGACGAAGAGACCGGACTGTACGGGAGTATTACTGATTGGATTCACAGGAGAACGTATAGGCTAGCTTGTTGATCTTTTGATCGCTCAATACCTGGGTGGCTGTTACGTTTAGCTAACCGCTTGCAGCTTGTGGGTGTTTGATATGATCATCACCTGCTACCGGCGTATTGACGATTCTTTAGAGTCCTACACAGAGGTTACTTGGCTCAGGCAAAATGAAGTAGAGGCACATATGTGATATGTGCAGGACCGAGGATAATGCGATATGAGATACCGTATTATATTCTCGCGATATTTAGATATGAACCGGGTCATCGGATCAAGTGTTGATTCGATAAATCGGTACATAATATATTAGTCGGTTATATTCGATATAGCCGGATTGTCGGATCAAGTGTTGATTCAATGATTTAATGTATAATAATATATATGATATATTGTATTACATTATCTAATATTGGCTCACTTTATTATTTCATTTTCTCACCGGGTAATACATTGATATATATGCGATATATGTTAATTGTATTATTTTCTTTTGTTGCAAATATATAATATATATGTGATATATATTATTACAACATGATATGATTAATAATGGAACATGTTTAGTAGAGATTAAACAAGATTAGGGTTTGATTAGGGTTAGTTCTTTCTTGCAACTTCTAGAACTTTTCCTTTTGTCAAGTGTAAGATATTATGGTTGATATTATCTTATGACTCATTCTTTAACCTAACCAAACCCTAGCCCTAGTTTATTCTCTACAAAGATTATTCTTGTCATCCTTGATCATGGTTCCATGATCAATCATATATTCATTTCTACTATTCATCACAAAAGGATTAACTCTTTTTCATCATCATCTTCTCTCTTGAGCTTTGAGAAAGCTTACTAGTTATTCATTTTGTGATGATTTCTTATGAGAAATTGATATAAAAAGATAGCATAAATACTACTCCATCATCCTCATCTAATCTAACCCATTAGATTAGGATGTTCACCTCATTAGAGTGAGAGAGCTTGAGTTATTGCAACTTCGACGTAGATCATCGGAGAAAAGGAATACTACAAGCTAGCATGGATCGTTCGAGTCGTGGAGCCTCTCTTGAGTCCGGGAGATCGTGGATCGCGGCGAAGGGACTTCTATTCGGAGCTTATAAAGCGAAGGAGCGGACTACAAAGGTTGTAATCCCTCACACTTAGTAGTAAAGATGTTTACTTGCATGTTAAACCTTAATAATCTAGCAAAGATCCCGGTTTTGGGTTGTTCGGCACGTCTAAATTTTTATTCAGGCAAGCTTGATGCCTTATGAACCCTCATAGAGTGCCTAGGAACCCTACAGGGGACTCGGCGGAATCGGCAACTCCGGCCTACGGCGGCGGCCGAGTCAGCCGGTCCGCCGGCCGAGTTGGCCGATTCCGGCCGAGTCAGGCGGCCGAAATCCTTCCTGTCGGTTGGTGATCCCCCTGGCACAGTTAGAATTTTGGGTGTAGTAGGGTTTTTGTGAGATATGCACGTGTAAACTTTTGGTATTCTAAAAATTCAAAATAAAACAATTATTAAAAATAATGGGGGGTATGGGATTTGAACTCTGGTGGCTTGGTTCAGCAGTGCAAGGTATTACTAATGAGCTACAAGCTCCTTCTTGCTATTAAAAAGCAAAACAAAATTATAACTTGTGCTCAGGCAAAAGTACCCCTTTCTATAATTTTGAAAAAATTGTACAGGAAGTTGTACAGAAAGTTTAGGGTTGTTACAATTTTAAGAGACTAAGTTCCTGGAGTATTATGGACTCTATCTTCTTTCTTTTTAACTTTGTTCTTCTCTGAATCTTTGATTCTCAAGAACAAGATCTTCCCGATGATAATTAAATTCTCAACTTGTGAGAGACTTGTCTTGTGGATCTCAGATCCAAAGAAAGAACTAAGTTCTTGAGAAGGGTTAAACCCTTAGATAGGTAAAGGAGATATTTTGATCAATGCTTTTTTCTTTACTTAGGGTTTTGAGGAGGAAGACAATCTTTGAGAATTAAATTCTATGTTGTTTTGTGAAACCTTTTGGAGAGCCTTCTATATTTTTACAGAAGTTTATGGAGGGTTTCTCTCTTTAAGATTTGATCTCTTTGCTCATATTTATAGGAGAAGAGAAAACATCAATTTGTTTGAGAAAATCTCTCATTGAGAGATTCTGATTGATCAAATTGATCTTAAAGATCAACCGGTGAATTTTATTCACCGTTGGATTTTTAATCCAAAGACTCTCTATTTAACAGAGAAAATCATTCTTGTTCGTTGAACAAGATTAGGAAAATATTCTCCTAAGATAGAATTTTATTCTATCAGATGATCGATGGCATATTTTATAATCACCGTTGGATTTTTGATCCAAGAGTCCTCTATTTAACAGAGAAGATCTTTCTAGTTTGAGAAAGATCAGGGAAATATTTCCCACATTGAATTTAATTCTATCAAATGGTTCAATTGGTGATATTTTATCACCATTGGATTTTAAATCCAAACATTCTCTGTTAGAGAAAGATCTTTCCATATAAAAAAGATCAAGAAAAATATTTTCCAAATAAAATTTAATTCTATCACATAGAATTTAATTTTATCATATGAGAGCATTTTAAATTGGGGTTCTCACGTGCTTTGCAGGTGAGCGCTGCCATATACATATATGGCAGCGACGCTCACGTGATTTGCATGTGAGCGCTGCCAAAAGAATGCGGCAAGAGAACTCACGTGTTTAACACTGTGGGCTATCATAGGATTTAATTCTATCCGAAACCGGTACTCACAAGCTTTGCATGTGAGTGCTCACGTGTTTAACATATGGGCGCTGCAATAGGATTTAATCCTAACTGCAGCAGGTATTCGCATACTTTGCACGTGGGGCGCTGCCCTCTATTTTTATAAAAGAAACAACAAGGTTTGGCCAAAAAAATTGGCGGGAACATTGGTATCTGGTACCTTATTTGGCATCAGTATTGCTACGACCGGAATATTGCCAAGAGCAACTCATCATATGCCATTGCCAATTTCGGCCAATGGTTGCTTAGGTAACATGTTTAGATCTCTGCTAACTAAAGCTTTTTTGACTCTACAAGCCGTAAAGGTCTCATAAAGGTATTTCTCCCTATGAGTCGTGAGGATCTCATAGGTGTATTTTCTTCTTAGGAGTCTTAAGGACTCCTAACTGTGTTTTCCTCTTGTAAGTCGTAAGGATCTTACAGGAGTATTTTCTCCTTGCCAGTCGAGGGGGCTCACAAGTGTCGTTCATTTTGTCGAGCAATATTTCTTGATTTTGGTGGGACTTGGTTCGAAATATATTTATTTATGCCCGTGGATTGTATACAAGAGTCGATATTGGACCATTTGTAGGACATAAATTTATGAGGTTATGATGGCTTAAGAACATGTTTAGATCCATGTAATATAAGGCTTTTGAATTGCATAAGCCGTGAAGGTCTTCTAGAGAGTATATTCTCCTTACGAGTCGTGAGGATCTCGTAAGTGTATTTTCTTCTTAGGAATCGTATGGATTCCTAAGTGTGTTGCTCCTTTGCAAGTCGTAAGGACCTCATATAGGTGTTTTCTCCTTATAAAGTCGAGAAGACTTTGCAAGTGCATCTTTTCTTTTCTTTTAACGAGTTCGCGCCCTCCCGGGTTTTCACAAGCTCGCCGGTAGCCGTACTGTTTTTACTCACGGAGCCCTTTCAGGTTTTCATCTGTTCCCGTTTTGCTCGTGGACATACCGTTTTTTTATTTTTTTAAGACTATATCATTAGTAAAGCTTCCCAACCGGTGGGGATTTCAGGCGTAGCCTTGCCGATGAGACCTGGATGAGATATGGATTATTTATACCCATGGATTGTATACGGCCGGTTATATGACCCGTATCGTAGGGCCAAACATATTAGTTTAGGGACATTTCGGTCCAACATTAATTTAAGGATATTTCGGTCCATCATTAGTTTAGGAACGTTTCGGTCCATGCGAATATAGTATGGGGTCATACTGTTTATGCCCATGGATTGTATACGGTGATCAATATGGAGATCCACCATAGCGCAACATATTAGTTTAGGGACATTATGGTCCAATACCAGTTTAAGGACGTAGGGTCCATCATTATCATACATGAGATGACATATTAGTTTAGGGACATTCCGGTCCAACATTCCCATGTTCATGACGAAATGATAGTTTAAGGACATTTCTGTCCGACACCAGTTTAAGAACGTAGTGGTCCATTATTATCATGCAATAAATGACATATTAGTTTAGGGACATTCCGGTCCAACCTTCCCGTGTTCAGGACGAAATGATAGTTTAAGGACTTAGTGGTCCATTATTGCATGATGGGGAGCATACGGCTTTCAGAGTTTTGATTCAAGAAGATAGCGAGCGGACACAAACATTGTCATCTATCATTGACCTAAGTCGCGGCTCTTCAAGCATAGTACTTTTTGAGGAATCGGCCGTTTATTGGCCGAAATGGCCTTTCTCCATGCATATCCATGAGCAGATAAGCTCTACCTTAGTAGACCATATCTATGATGTACAGGCCTTTATAGTTTGGATCAAACTTCCCCCGTTTTGCACAATTAGGGATCATCGGTCTTTTGACAACCGGCACGAGTTCGCCTTGACGAAATGTTCTCAGCCTGGTTAGACTTTCATGTGATCGCGTCATCCTTACCTTATAAGCTTCCAGATTTTATTGTACTATAAGGCGGGTCTCTTCGAGCCTAAGATTAGCATTTTCTTCATTCGTTAGCTCATATTTAACTGTCACTCGTAATGAGTAGAGTTCTATCTCCAATGGGAGTACTTCTTAAGTGCCAAACACTAATGCATATGGTGTTGTATTTGTGGCTGTCTTGAACCTTTTTCGGTACACCCAAAGGGCTTCATGCAATCTCCCGTGCCAGTCCCTCTTGTTTCTGGACTCCGTCTTCTTTATAATCTTGGTCTAGATCTTGTTGAATGCTTCAGCTAGACCTTTAGCCCAAGAATTATAGACTGGGGAGTATCTCTGGTCTATCTTATGTTGTTGTACGAAGTGGCTTATTTTATGGCTTCTATAGGTTGGTCTATCATCTGAGATTATCCGTCGCGGAGTTCCGAACCGGTAGATGACATGAGTTTTGAAGTGGAAGATATTATTCGTCTTCACCTCCCTTAGCGGTACTGCTTCTGCCCACTTAGAAAAGTAGTCAGTTGTTGCTAGTATAAACCAATGCCCTTTGGTTGACGCTGGTTCAATCGGGCTGATTATATCTGTTCCCCACATCTCAAATGGCCAACTAGCTACTGTCGGATACAGCGGATATGGATGCTGATGTATGAAGTCCCCGTGTATTTGGCACGAATGATACCGCTTTGCATATTCAAGGTAATCTTGAATCATTGTGGGCCAATAATAGCCCATCTTTTTTATCTTCAGCTTCATTTTTGGACATGCTTAATGGGAGCCGCAAAGTCTGTCATGTACTTCTTGGACAACTTTCTTTGCTTCTTTCGGCCCTAAGCATCTTAACCATACGAAGTTGAAGGATCTCTTGTATAGAGTATCGTTGACGAAGGCGAATGATAGAGCTCGTTTCATGAGCTAATGTCTAAATAACGCATCTTCGGGTGTTCGTTTTGCCTTAAAGTATCCTATAAAGGCTTCTCTCCGGTCCTCGACCTCTTCTTCGTTTTTTATTTGGGGAACTTCTCATTCAATCATTTCTTTTTCTTTGAATAGTTCTATCAGGGCTTCCGAAGGTATATCTGCTGGCGCCAGGATCCTGCGGTTTTGGTCAATGATCCTTAAGTCATCGAAGTCTTCATCGGCCAATTCTTTAGCCAACTTGGATAATGCATCTGCCTTGTTGTTTTCCGCTCGCGATATACTTTTCAGGGTATATGATGGGATTTGGGTTAACAGCTACTACGCTCTTTTACCATACATTATTAGTTCTAGCTTGCATGTCTTGTAGTCACCATTTACTTGACTGATAATTAGCTGAGAATCTTCGTATATTAGGATATCCTTGATACCCATATCGATAGAGATCTCAAGACCAACTATCAAAGCTTCATATTCCGCTTCATTATTAGTTTTGTGTTCTTTCAAGGAGAGGGCGTAACACAATATTCCTCCTTGTAGGGTCACGAAGATAAGACCTATCCCGGCTTTGATTATGGGAGTGTTCTTCTTTCGCCGCTTCATGGAAAACGCTCCATCAAAGTAAAGCTCCCATCGAGACTCATTTTCTTCTTTCTCCTCCTCGACCGCATCAAACGCATGTTCATCCGGTAACTCGCAGTTTAGAGGAGAATCGGCTGGTATCCGATGTACTGCAAGAAAGTCGGTGATGGCTTGTCCTTTCACTGCTTTGAGGGATCGATATGTTATCAAGAATTCCATCAGCAGTAGGGCGCATTTGGCAAGCCTACCCGTTAGTATGGTCTTTGACATCAGATACTTAAAAGGATCCATCTTTGATATGAGATGGACCTCATGCGCCAAGGCATAGTGTCTAAGATTTGTTATTGCGAAGATCAGCGCCAAACAGTGCTTTTCGATGGGGGAGTATTTGCTTTCTGCCCATAGGAGAACTTGACTTAGATAGTAAAGAGATCTTTCCTTTTCTTGATCGTTCTTTTGTGCCCACAGCATGCCTAGTGAACCTTCAAGGGCCGTTGTATGTAGGATAAGGGGCTTTTCCTTAACCGGGGTGGTTAATACCGGCGGATTTTGCAGGTATTGTTCGATTTCGTCCAATGCGTTTTGGTATTTCTGATCCCAGGCGAACGGAGCCCCCTTCTTCATCAGATGGCTATAGGGACGACATTTTCTGGAGAGATTGGTTATGAACTGCCGAATGTATGTGAGCTTTTCTTGAAGAGATCGTAGTTGTTTAACGGTTCTTTACGAGGGCATCTCCATAATTGCCTTGATCTTTGAGGGATGAATTTCGATAACTCGGAGGCGAATGATGAAGCCTAAGAATTTGCCTGAAGATGTTAGTTATATGTATGCCCTAGAGGCCATTATTTTACATGATTGTATATTATAGTGGATACTTGGACATATAAAGAGAGGACTTTCTTGCTCGACATGATAGTATGCTATCTGGTTGCTCTTTATCTTAACATGTACACTAGTATTATGATACTGTCTTGCTCTCACATGTTGGTAAAGCCCTTAGGATGTGTGCTTGACTACCAGGATTATGATGCAGATCATACTAGTGGGGCCAGGGTAGTCCACAAGATCATCCTTTAATTGTTCCTAGTCGTGGGTGTATCGAGACAGGGCATCGATATTCCAGAGTAGACTAGCGTATACGTTTCTTGACCCATTTGATGGGTGATGGATGATCCCGTATCCATTGGTGTTTAATATCAAAGATTGTATACGGGTGCTCAGTAGAGACTGGGTACACTGTACAGGACTCGCCGAAAACTCCTATATGGTATTATACCTAACGTTAGATAGCAGTTCTCTGGTGACACTGGTACAGGTTAGTCTTTAGACCCGAAATCGTCATAGAGTCTTGTGTGATTCCCACTGTGCTTTGATTTCCACCTTACCACGTTCAAGAGAGCGTGCAAAATGGTGGTTTTTGGGTACAGTCCCGAGTCACATGGAGGCAATGAGCGATAAGAAGGGATTCGTCTCTCCCGGTATTAGGGGTTGATATTGTGTTGTGCTCGATTGGCCATAACAGGAAGTCCCTGGCTAGGGCTGATAATGAGATTTTGTTAGTTGTATGTATGCCCTAGAGGCCAGTATTGTATAGATGATGTATATTATATTGGATGCTTGGACATATATAGAGAGGACTTTCTTGCTCGATATGATAGTATGCTATCTGGTTGCTCTTTATCTTAACATGTATACTTGTCTCTTTATACTGTCTTATAGTTACATGTTGGTAAAGCCCTTAGGATGTGTACTTGACTACCTGGACAATGATGCGGATCATACTAGTGGGGACATGGTAGTCCATAAGTACATCCTTCAAGGTCCCTAGTCGAGGGTGTATCGAGACAGGGCATCGATATACCAGATTAGACTAGCGTATATGCTTCTCAACCTATGAGATGGGCGATGGATGATCCCATATCCATTGGTGTTTGACATCAGAGATGGTATGCGGGGGCTCAGTGGAGACTGGGTACACTGGACGGACTCGCCGAGAACTCCCAGATGGTATTATACCTTACGTCAGATGGCAGTTCTCTGGTGACACTTATGCAGGTTAGTCTGTAGACCCGAGATCGTCATAGAGTCTTGTGTGATTCCCACTGTGCTTTGATTTCCACCTTACCACATCCATGAGGGCGTGCAAAATGGTGGTTTTTAGGTACAGTCCCGAGTCACATGGAGGAAATGAGCGATAGGAGGGGTTTCGTCTCTCCCGGTATTGGGGGTTGATGTTGCGCTGTGCTCGATTGGCCGTAACAGGGAAGTCCCTGGCCAGGGATGATATAGAGATTTACTGGTAAGTGTTACCAGTAGTTTCTCGACCCGTTATGAGCCTCACATCGGCACGACTTATCGGTTATTGGGGTCTGACATTTACCACCCCTAGACTTGATATGCGACATATCAGACGAGGAGACCGGACTGTACGAGAAGTGTTACCGGCAGGCTTTTACAGGAGTTGGAGCGGGCTTGCTTGCTGATCTTCTGATCGCTCAATACCCGGGTAGCCGTTACGTCCAGCTAGTACCGCTGACGGCTTGTGGGTGCGTGATGTGATCATCACCTACTGCCGGCGTATTGACGAGTCTTTAGAGTCCTACACAGAGGTTTTTCTGGCTCAGGCAAAACGAAATAGGAGCACGTATGTGATGTGTACGGGACCGAGAATAATGCATGTATATGATACCGTATTCTATTCTCACGACTATATGTATCGGTCTGTTATATATATGATATGGCCGGGTTATCGAATCAAATGTTGATTCGATAAGTCGATACAATGGATGTTAGCCGGTTATATGAGATATGACCGGATTATTAAGTCAAGTGTTGATTTAATAATTAAGTGTATAATTGTATATTAGATATACTAGTTTACATTTACTAACACTTGTTCACTTTAGGGTTTTTCTCACTTGTACACTACTTTAACATATATATGATATATGTTTAAAATGTGTTATCATATTGTATCATGGTTGATGATACACAATTCATGCATGTATGAGACATACACCATTCTATGTATTATGAAGGGTTAAGATTATTTAAGATAATTACAAAATTAGTGGAGTTTTGGAATGAGCATGAAGCTTGTAGAAGCTTAACTTGCTTTGACAAAGTCTACTGGCTTTGTCTTTACCTTAGATTCCTTTTAACCTAACCATAATCAATTAGCTATGGTTATGGCTCAACAAGGGTTAGTATATGATACTCACTCACCGTGGTTACTCTTCTCACTTGATCATTATCCTCATCTCTTTCTTTTCTTCTTCTTCTTCATTTTTGCAAAGAAAGAAAAAGCTTGCTAGGGTTTGATCCAAAGTGAGAAAGAGTGTGAGAAATAAAATTCTAAAGAGAACCCACTTCCTATTTCTCCATCCTCTACTAGATTAGCACTTTAGTATAGGGTGTTTACTTCACTAATTCTCAAGTTAGTGAAGTAGAAGCTTGAGTCGGAATTCTCTCGACGTAGATCATCTTCGGCCTCGGAGACTTCAAGCAAAGGTCGCACCTTTTCGCCTCGTGAAGCCATGCAAGGGTCCGGGAGAACCACGATCGCAGCGAAGGGACTTCATCAAGGAGCTAAAGAAGTGGAGGACCGATCTACAAAGGTTGTATTTCGTGATCTCTTAGAGTAAAGTTGTTTACTTGCCTTTCGATTCGCCTAAACTCTAGTATACGATCTTGCTTAGTGTTATTCGGCACATAAAAATTTAATTTTGGCATGGTCGATGCCTTGTAGAGCCTTGTTAGTGTGCCTAATAACCCTACAGATTTACTGGTAAGTGTTATCAGTAGTTTCTCGACCCGTTATGAGCCTTACATCGGCACGACTTATCAAGTTATTGGGGTCTGACGTTTACCACCCTCAGACTCGATATGCGACATATCAGACGAAGAGACCGGACTGTACGGTAGTGTTACTTACTGGATTCACAGGAGTATGAACAAGCTTGCTTGTTGATCTTCTGATCACTCAATACCCGGGTAGCAGTTACGTCCATCTAGTACCGCTGATGGCTTGTGGGTGACTGATATGATCATCACCTACTGCCGGCGTATTGACGAGTCTTTAGAGTCCTATACAGAGGTTTCCTCACTCATGTGAAACGAAGTAGGGCACATATGTGATATGTGCAGAACCGAGATTGATACTTGTATGTGATACGGTATTCTAATCTCGCGATATAGGTTATATGTGATATAACCGGATTATTGAATCAAGTGTTGATTCAATAATTTATTAAATGATATTAGTCGGTTGTATGCGATACAGCCGGGTTATTAAATCAAGTATTGATTTAATAATTTAATATATAATTATATATTTGATATATTAATATACATTAACTAATATTAGCTCACTTAAGAAAATGTTTTCTCAAAAGACATACAAATATATATGTGATATATATTAATGTATTTATTTTGTGTCATGCTAGATGATACATTGGACTTGGGTGTATGAGACTCATACCTAACTTAAGATAATTTGGGTGTTTAAATATTAAGGGAAAAATCAAAATTAGGTGGAAATTAGCATGGCTAAGATGCTTGTGGAAGCATGTAGAAGCCTTGACTTTAGTCCACTAATTTTGTTTTACTCTAGATATTTATTAACCTAACCATTATCTTTAGCCATGGTTTAGTCTCTACATGAGTTTATATGAGATATTTTCTCACCTATGGTTCATTACACTTCATCACTTGATCTTTTCTTCATCTCCTTCATTGCTCCCTAGATTTTAAGTGAGAAGAAAACGAAAAAGAGAAAATTAATTCTAAAGTGAGAAAAAATCCTATTTCACCAATCTATACCAAACTAGCCATTTAGTATAGGTTGTTTCATTAACTAATTCTCAATTAGTGAAGAGATAGCTTGAGTTAGCGATTCTTCGACGTACATCATCTTCAGCCTCGAAGATCCTTGAGCAAGCTCGTTCCTTTCGCCTAGTGGAGCCTAAAGAGAGTCCGGGACACCACTACTTGGAGCAAAGGGATTTCTACACGGAGCTTTAGAAGTGAAGGACCAGTCTACAAAGTTTGTATTCCTATATCACTTAGTATAAAGTAGTTTACTTGCTTAGTTAAACCCTAATTCTCTAGTTAGATCCTTGGTTCAGGCTCGCCCAGCACCCTAAATTTTTAAAGTTGCATACTTGATGCTTGCCGAAACCGTGTCGGGGTGCTAAGCGAACCCAGCAGAAGAGACTCTAAACGCGCACTTTAGAGGGTTCATCTTCAGATTATACTTCCGAAGACGCTCGAACACGATCTTTAGATGCTCCTAGTGTTCCTCATGTGATTTGCTTTTAACCATAAGGACATCGATATAGCATTCGACGAACTTATGTATGAGGTCATCGAATATCTTCGTCATGGCCCTTTGGTACGTAGTTCCGGCGTTCTTCAAACCGAAAGGCATCACCTTATAGCAGAATATGCCCAACGGAATTCGGAAGGCGGTATGCTTGTGGTCTTTAGGATCCATTTTTATTTGGTTGTATTATGAAGATCCATCCATAAAGGAGAAGACTTAATGGGTGGACATGTTATCGATCATTAGTTCAGTAACAGGTACTGGGAAGTCATCTTTCAGGCACACCTTATTGAGATCCCGAAAGTCCACGCAGATGCGAACTGTCCCAATTTTCTTCATCACCGGAATGATGTTAGCGATCCAATCGAGACATTGAACCTCTTAGATATATCCAAAGTCGATTAATTTCCATGATTTCAGCGTTGATACTCATATATGCATTCTTCTTGGTGCCTGCTTGACCGGTTTTATCTCTGGTGATATGGCCAGCTTGTGCACTGCCACCTTTGGATCTAAACCCAGCATTTCGGAGTAGTTCCAAGCGAAGCAATCTTTGTACTGCATAAGCACATCGTTTAATGTGGCTACCTGTTTTTTGGATAACAGCTCACTGACAAATTTCGGTCTCAGATCATCCTCCGTTCCCAAGTCGATTTTCCTTATGTTGTCTGTCGTAGTATATATCACATTCTCTAGCTCTTTTAGTGCCGATGGAAATTCTGAGATCTTCTCGTCATCGTCTTCGTTTATGAAGCATCTGAAATGGTAAATCATATTCTCGTCCCCTTCCTCTTTTGAGAGTGTTATCATATGACAAGTACGAGTTTGCTTTCGTGGTCGAGCTAGCCCCATCATGATGGTATAGGTCTTCTTTGGCTCGTGCTTTTGTGGCGGGCTTATCCTCCAGCTATCGGATAACATGAACCTGCCTTGTTGATATTGGTCATCCATCCAGTTCTTAAACGTGAAACGGTCTTCAAGGGGGTGACCTATTGCTCGGTGATAGGTGCAATAATCCAGATGGTTGACTTCATTTATCTGTCCAAGGTGCCGTGACTCCGGAAGCGTCATCATCTGGTACTTCATGACAAGGCTAAAGATCTTTCATGTCTTGTCTCGAGAGAACGGATATTTCCAACCCATCTTCTTTATGAGGGATGGGCTCCAACCGAGCTTTTCTCGATTAAACGGCATCTTGGACCTACTTTGTTGTCCTTGAACGTTGCTTGCGATCGTCGCCTTATTCTTGTCTCCGCTTCGGGATCTTCCTTCTTCGCGAGAGCACACAGGGAGTTGTGGATAGAGAGCATTATAATCTATTCCTCCCACTGATTGTTCATTGAGTCATTGCGTCTTGGCTTTTTCATATATGGCCATTTCATTACTGTGGTTGTCTCGGCTCGCTTGACAAACTTCTTTTATTATCTTGTCAATTTGTTCTTCAAGCGACAGACTTGAGGTTCTTCAAGAGAGACTTTTCTCTCGCTCGACGACATGGCTATTTGGAGAAACAACTTCTTCTCCATTCGAGCTGTTTATGGCATAGAAGCTGTAGGTTTGCTCCTGTTTCTTAGACGGAACATATCCCAGCCCAGTTATTTCCATCTTCCCATTGGGCTTCTTTCGTTGAGTTCTGGAATATCTCAAATCCTTTTATAGAATTAGGCTTGCCGAACAGTTTGCTCGAAAGGCATACCTTGACACTTTAATAGCTCCTTTAATCCATCTGCATAATATCTCGACATATGGATGGGCTAGAACTTGTCAAGAGTCGGATCAGCCCCATGCCAAACTTCTTTTTCCACCTTGGTCTCCATAGATTTATAGAAGAGGATCGCGTTTTCACCTTTTCGCCTAGGAGGCACATAAAAAGTTTCCAATTCTTGCACGCTATATGTATTGAGAGCATCAAGTCCCTTATAATGTCGAGATAGAGCCATTATAATATGTAGACTCTGATCCGCTTTGGCAAGAATCTGCGTCGATGGATGAATGGAGAACACTGCGTTAGTCTCGTTTTTTGAGTCGCTGCCAAAGACCAGGATAGGGGTTGACAGCCTGGGTTTATTGTTCTCCCTCTGAGGCTGTCCCGAGTAGACTATTTGTTCGTTTTCTTCAGTATCACTTCTAAAGACTGGGATAGTGGTCACAGATTTTTTCTTATTTTGCGGCTTGTGGCACCTCTCAGTGTCCTCGAAATACGGCTGAAAGTATTTTGCATCCTCATACTTTCACACCTCATTCACCGAGAAAAGATTTAGTTCTCCCATGACAGTATACACCAAGCCATCTTTGAAATACTTTATACACTGATGTTGTGTAGAAGATATGACGTTGTACTCGTATAGCCAAGGCTTGCCGAGTAGAGCGTTATAACAGGTCTTGGCGTCAATGACATGGAATTTGATGTCAGTGACCAGCAGCCTGTAGCGGAGCGTCAATATTACGGAGCCAAGCATCCGTGACGACTGCGAGTCAAACCCCGAAATGGTAATTTTGTCTCGGGCAAGATGCTGAACATTCATACATATCTCTTTCAGCACTCTCACGTTGAGGAGGTTGACGGAGGATCCGTTATCGACAAGGATTTTTCCTATCTTGAAGTCGTGGCGGTACCCGGTAACATATGGCGGTCGATTATGCCTACTTGTACCAAGGATTAGATCTTCCTCGATGAATGTTATATCAACCATGTAGACCTCTGCCAGTGTATTCTTCATCTTCTCTTCTGCAAGGAAAGCTTGAAACTGATCAGGTTCTTACAAGGCCTTGATCAAGGAGTCCCGTATCTCTTTGGATAAGAGTAGAGCATCCAATATGCTCAGTTGTGAGGGTATCTTCCTCAAATGCATAAGGACATTATAGTTCACCTTGGTTTTCTTAGGAAGGTCTTTTGTGGCGAGCTCTTTAGCCACCTCTTCATCAAGAGCGATCTCCTCGGACAATTTCCCCTTCCCTTTATCTTTTTTATGCAAACCCTTGTTTGCGAGTCCGGGGTTCCTTTCAGGCAGAGTGCGGTCGCGCAACTGGATATTCTCGCAATCTTTTTCCTCCTCTTCTTTCTCCAAGGAAGAGTTTTCAAAGAGAGGGTTGAGGAGCATTTCATCCTTAAAATCACTCCCGAACATGAGAACTCGAGATTTTTCCCATTTTGAACCAGTACCAACCATATGACAGTTGTCAATTGCTTCTTTATGCATTTTCGTCTCACTACTCTCATATAGATGAGCATGAGTCTCTCTCTTCTCCTTCTTGAAGTGTTTTCTATAGGCAATATATTCTTACCACCACTTCTTGAAGGCGTTGCATTTCTTGATGGGATGAGCGATCCATCGATGATCCGAGCAGTGCTTTGGGTGTCCCTCTCCATCATCAAAATATGGGACCCCAAGAGTGTACATAATGAGTGGTAGCAGTCTCATCCCCATGGATAGGGCCTTAGGAAACTGCTTCTCAGTTTCAGTCATGCTCTTATTTTTTGCAGGCATGCCTTGCTTTGGTCGGAGAATTTTATGACTCGTCCTCGCTGAAGCTTCTTTGTTTAAACGCTGTCATTTGGCCTTTTCATTTATGTCCATCTCGCGTTGCTGGTCGGCTTTGCTCTTTTGAAAAGCTTCTTTTAGCTGCCTTTCAATCGGGTCTTTTTCTGGCAGTTTCGGGATTTTTGATGCCGATTCTGCCCCCAATTCATCCATGTCGCTTTCCAACACTGGAGGAGCTTCTTCATCATATAGTGGTGAATGGGAGACTATATGGAAGCTTTCCACACGTTCTTCCGCTTTCTCCGATGAGTCATTTTCCTCATCATCGTCACTATCCTTGTCCTCAAGAATATGCTGGAGGAACTGTTCAAGTGTGACTGGTATTCGCGCTTTCTAATTGTACTCTTCCAGCGCGTTTATATATTTTTGGAGGTTCGTGCATCTGTCGACATACTCAGCTGGCTGCACAGGCTTCTTAATTTTCTTCTTTTTCTTAGAAGACTTTGAAGGCTTGACTTGGGGCCTTTTCCCTTTGTCAGCAATTTTCAGTGCGTGACGTGGTTTCAACATCCCTTCTATAATCTCAGCCTTAAGCAGGCTTTTCCACTTGATCGCCAGGCATGTTTGTAGATTTTTCAGTATTCTTTTGGTTTTTGCTGAAAGAAATACTTCCCATGGAGTTTCTTCCACGAGCGAGCAGGATGCCCCCTGCATATCCACTTTCTTAGGAGCGTGCTTTTAGGGCGGATCTATCCTCCAATTATTTGACGGTGCGAATTTGCCCTGCTAATACTGGTCCTCGACCCAGTTTTTAAAGACGTATCAATCCTCAATTGGATGGCTCACTACCCGGTGATAAGGGCAGTGGCTAAGGTTGTTAACATCACCAGCTTATGCAGGTCGCCACGGCTCTGGCAATATTATCAAATTATTTTGGATAGCCAGCTCGAACAATCTCCTCGTCTTATCGCGAGGAAAGGAATATGCATGTCCCATCCTTTCTTCTAAGGTCGGACTCGTACGGCTATTGTTTTGGCGAACGGCTACTTTCGGACCGCCCGGATGTTGCTGCGTATTGGCGACAAAGGCTGCTTTTCTCTTGCCCTTATTATTTCGAGGGTCCTAGCTTGAAGAGGAAGTACTATGACCCATCTGATCTGGGTCAGTTTATCAATCAGCGCCTGAAATATGGTGGGCTTGAAGAAGGTCATAAATTAGGATACGGTCGATTGATGATTGATAGTCCCAATGAACATCCCCACAACTAGAGACTTCTCAATGCGTTGTTCGCATTTGGACCATGAGTTCTGCCATCGGATCGCGTATTGGACCCATGTTTCCCCTGGCTTAACCCTGAAATTGATCAGTGCAGTGATTGGAGTGCGATCACTCGCACTGGCGAACCTTTGTGTGAATAGCAGCTCCATCTCAGAGAAGGTCTCTACAGAGTCATTTGGGAGCTCCGAGTACCATTCGAAAGCCATCTCTGATAAGCTTCCGACGAATTGGAGAAGCAACGATTTGTTATCACCTCCTGTATTGCCACACAGAGCTCTGAATTATGCAACGTGTTGATGAGGATTACCCGTTCCTTTATATATGTGGAACTTCGAGATTGTATATCCTGTGGATATTTCATCTGGTCGTACTAGGCCGGATATGGTCGTCCGGTTTTGATGAGATGATTTGCAGCTTCATTGGCTTGATGGGCTCTGATTTGTTGAACGATATAGTCGTCCAATGTTTCCTTGGAGATCGTTTCCTCCTTGGCTGTTGATAGGGCCTGAGGAAGATTTGACGTTTCCCCTTTATCGTTTTCGATAATCACCGGTGGTTCTTCAGCCGATGGTTCTGGTTGGATCATCATCCCAACCATTTCTTGAAACAGAAGAACCATATGCTTAATATTAGCAGCCGGCTCTACCGCTTCCCTGTCTTTCTTTTCAAGCACCCGTCGCAAGAACTCGGTATCGGTTTCTTGTTCCTGGCGCTCTTCCGTTTCTTTATCCGGACTTTCTTTAGGTCCAGTAAGCGCTGCCATCTTGGCGAGCAAATCTTGGAGCTTCTGTTATTGCTTCTGAGCTTTCTTCAGCGACCGAGTTTGCGGTCTATGACTAACGGAAGCCCGGCTCCCCTTTTTACCACCAGTCATATAGACTGTGTATATGGTTATGCCCCCTGACTTGGGGCGTTTGGAGTTCTCGCCTTTGGATTTTGCCTCTGGTGATAAAACTTTCTTCGGCCTTACTCTTTTGTGAGAGATCGTAGCAAGAGGAACCGTTATAACAGGTACCTCTTTCCGAGAAGTCCCCCGTTATATGGCGGAGGAATGATCATTCTCTTGTCGAACCTTAGATTTCTTTGGTCGATGATAGTAGTTTTCATCAAGAACAGAGTCCTCGACTTTTCTCCAAACTCTGTGAATTCGTGAAGAGAGTCGCTGATGAGACTGCTCCGGCTTCGGTTGCGTTGGAGCTTCTGCAGGAGGAGGTGATCTTTTCAATACTGTCGTGGGGGGATTTTTGCGAACCTTTTCTAAGCGGTTCGAAACTGTTCCCAGTTGGAACAGCAACATCAATAGCCACCACATGAGCTGGTGGGGTAAGTCCGGAAGGGGAGCTGCCCCCAGCTTGTCTCACTCGGTACCAATGGCAACGTCGAGCATGTCTCACAGTGGGAACCGTCTCAGTATTAGATGCGCCGTCATTATTCCCCCGGCGTTGATTGGGAGCTTCGCCTGGTGTCAGCCTATGGAAGACTGACATCATTGGTGGAGTCGGAGTAGAATTGGTCAGCCTGTTGAAGACCGACCATCTTAGTGGTGAAGCACTCTTGTTGGCTTCACGCAGGGTAAGAGCGGGGAGAGCTAGCCATTTTGGGGCAACCCCCTTAAAGATCATGGGCTTCTTTATGGGGCCCGTCGAGCTTTCCTTCAGCCTATTGAAGACCGAAACTTCAGAGTAAGATGGCTTGTCAGTAGGAGCTGTCGCGGTAGCTAGCTGATCGAAGACCGACTTCCAGGGGGTTTCTTCTTTAGGCATTGGGGCACCAAAGCTCAGGGATGGAGCATGGTCCCAAAGAACAGTCTGGTGGTCGCTTGGGTGACCTACCCCGCCGGTATGGAGAATGTGGAGGCCACATTGGGCCCGTAAGTGACCCCTTCGAATGGGATAGAGTGAGAGTTGCTATTGTAGAAAGTGCATTTGAAGGCCATTGAGTCTGTACAGAGGTGAAACACAAAATTTTAATATCTTGAATCCAAGGAAAACCATGAACATAGCGAACCATGATTTTGTTCGCGAAACACGACACACGAAGTATAGAGTGGAAAGAGAAAGAAGTCCCACCAGGCGTGCCAGAATCTGTTTACCGCAAAAAACAGAGACGAATTGGGATAGGACATCTTGCCTGAATTTAGGAGCAGATACTATTTGGAACATATCCGTCCACCTCTCCAAAAATGCCAAGTTAATTTATGGCATCGTATATCGGAAGTTTGGACATATATGACAGATGTAGCGTGACTTTATCAGATTCCCCCTCTTTGAGGGGTTTTTATTGTGGGGACATTCTTTAAGGGGGTTTTATTGCTATAACAACTTTCACCTGCTCTAGTAGGTCACTTCGTGTCATGTTATATATATTGTTTATTATGGCTGCCCGTGGATTGTATACGGAGACTAGTTTATGTCGTCGCCTGTAGGACGTGGATTAGTCCAAATCCGATATATATATAATATAAATTTAGGTCGAACTTAGGATGCAGATCTCATGTAAACAAGGTCTGTCTATCAGTTCGAAATATGTCATCTGAGGATCATTAGTCATCTTTGAGACTAAGATCAACTCAAAAATATGGTTAAGGCTCGTTAATCCTATTTTGGATTAAGATCAACTTAACAAGTATGTATTAATGATCTTTAGTCATCTTTGAGACTAAGATCAATTAAGTTTATTGATATTTTGATTAATATATTGCAGATGAGAAGCGAAAGTTTTGATACTTAATTTAATTTTAATTAAGTAATCAAACAATGGTTTGTTGTTCAAGTGCACAAGTGCTTATGGAACGCACAAGCCATTTTGTTTTATTTGAAAAAAGTGCGCACACATTTTGTACGTGGCTACGCACTATTTTGAATCGGGATATTGTGCACATATATATCACGTGGCTCGCATTTGTTATAGGTTCAGAATTATATATGTTATACCCCGCTTCCCATTCTACGGCGAAGGGGACGCGACTGGCCCGCTACGTATTTACTCAAAAGCAAATACGCTAAGTGTAACTAAGCAATATAAAAAAAATACACAAGAGGCAAGGTAATAAAAACAGCAACTTTTATTTATTAACATTCTTTTGTACAATGCATGAAAAAGAAATACAACTGAAATAAAAATGATGCCTAAACAATGGCATGACAGGAAATGAAAAGTACTGAATGGAAAATGTACAATGAAACTAATGCTCTGGTTCTTCAGCAAGCTGATCCAAGTCTTCTGCAGATGGCTCGATCTCTGTCGGGTCCAAACCACCTAACGACATTCAAAGAAGAAAGAAATAGAATGTCGTCAGCGAACAGATCGCTCGGTAAGTCCCAAAGATAAGGGAGAAGTAGAAAAGAAGAAAGAGAGAGAGAGAGAGTAGCTTTTAATGTTGTATTATATTGTTGTAATGTTGTATTAACGTGGTTGTTTGTAGCTTGGTACAGAAAAATGCCAGTGTATACGAGAGGGGTCTCAGTATGCTAGAGATCAGGGCAAATGGAAGTACAAGGCTCCGTTATACAACCCGGAACAACGGCAATTGGATTCATGTTAGGTGTCTTAATCTTACCGTCTCGTGCCACCTTTAACACCTTCCGTACCAATCTACCCCTTAAACCCCGTAGTGTTTTATTTATATTGTTTTGTACTGTAAATTGTATTGAATGTATAATTGAAAGACTAACCGAAACCATAATATCAGTAAACGGATGTAACCGTATAATCATGTAAATGGAATAACTGGAAAACCATGTCAATGGAATGTATATCCATGGTTCGGTTCAGTCAAGTTGTATAGATTGATAATTGGATTCATGGATTCATGTTGAATTGTAATATTGAAAATTGTAGATTGTAGATTGTACTTGAATCATATTCAAGTCAGATTATAATGAGACTCAAGAGATTGGTCCCGCTTAAACCTATATTTACTAGGGTCCTTATGGTAAATTATAGAACTTGAGGGGGTTTTATGTAAAAAATACTTTTATATACTTTTCAAAATAAACCCCAAGCACTTATTATTCGTCTTTAGAGTTGTAATGATGTGCATTTTATATTGTGATATTTCTAGTGAAAATATCCTATTTCCAGAAATAAAGGTATTTATTTGTAATATTGGTTTTATATGGAATTCATGGTATATTAGTGTGAAATCGATTCTTATGATTTTTGGAAAAAGGTGGAATATTTATATCATAACAAAATAGGTATTTTAATGATAAATATACTTATATTTATACAAAAATAATTTTAATATATATTTTATATTCTAAAAATCTCATTTTCTTAAGATGTCGTATTTTAAATCTTTCGAGACCGAATGCTCCTTGCGGAGGTCTGAATCTCACACTACTAAGCCCGAGGATGTGCGATAATCCGCACCATCCCGAACGGGTTCCCCAATATGGGTTGTAGCGGCGCTTTGCAAAGATTTGTATAAATACTAATTATTAAGGAAAACGGTTTTATTAATCATGGTATTTAAATGAAAAAGTGTCGTCTTCCCGTATTCTATGTTCTAGGGTCTCCTAAGTCAACTAGACTGCTCCTAACCGGTCAAAAGTGATAAGTTGCGAGATACCTCAATTCGCCTCTTCACCGCCAATTATGGCCAGGTAAGTACAAGTGAAGAAAGGAGGGATCTGCTCACGAATCACCGTGAGACGGGCCTTTTAAAGTTACCTTTCTCACATGTCTAGCCTAGACACCACAAAGTCAGGTTTAGATAAACGACTGATGTCCACAACTTATCGTATTTTCATAATTAGAGGTATTTATTTAAAAGCGTATCAATACTAAATCTTTTAGAAATGGTTTTATTTAGTCAATGGTATTTAAATGAAATGTTTGCTTTCTCGTATTCTAGGTTATCGTGTTATCTTGCATATGAGTGTGTGAGGAGGTAGGTCGTTACCTCGTGATCTACTTAAAAGTATAGCAAGTTTAGTGGGGTTAAATGTAGAATTGAAACAATGTGGTATTTAAGTGAAAAATACGATAAATTGAAATAGCCATCATTTTATGAGATGAAATTTGATCAATTTGGTTGATTAGTGTTTAATGGTCAACATGAAGGAGTTTAAGCATAATTGTATTAACGAGAAGTGGAGTTTTATGAAGAAACCGAATCGGAAATCGGATTTGTTCCGATTCCGTCGGGTTTTGTAAATCCGTATTTTGATAATAGAAAAGAGAGGTAGAAAATGGACTTACGGGTTTTAGATTACACGAGAGAATGAGGGGGAACTAGAGGAATCGTCGATGTGTAGCGTCGTCGCCGGTAGTTCCTAAAATGATCGCCGGAAATTCCGCCGGGAATTCGTCGGAGTTTCGCCTCGAGCTTATTTTCAAAGTATCCGATTTTTGGAAATTTTTGAGAGAGTGGGCTCAAGAATTTGGGGGTGAGAGGGTAGTGTGTAGGGTTGGTATTTATAGGGTTAGGCTAGGGTTATGGTAGATGAAATGTTTAAAATAAAAATGTGATAAAATGTAATAAAAATGTATCAAAAGTGGAGTAATTGGGGTTTTTAAAGAGCTCTGGAAATGGTCTGAGGCTGAAATTTTACAGGTGCATGGGGAATATGAAAAGACACAACTTTCATGTTGGGGTTGTCGCCGGAATCGGCCGACTTGGCCATGACTCGGTCTGAGGACGGAGTCAGACCGAGTCAAGGCCGATTTGGCCGATTCCCGGCCGAGTCAGGCGTCCGGGATCCCCCCCCCCCGACGGTTCATCTAACTCCTGGAAATGTTATATCTTTGGGTGTAGTGGGGTTTTTGTGAGATATGCACGTGTAAACTCTTGGTATTCTAAAGGTTTTAAAAAAATCAATATTAAAAATAATGTGGGGTATGGGATTTGAACTCTTGTGGCTTGGTTCAGCAGTGCAAGGTATTACCAATGAGCTACAAGCTCCTTCTTGTAATTATGGAGCTAATTAATTACTTAAAGTAATAACAGAAAATGTAAATACCCCAAGTATACATTAATTTTAAAGCAAATTTTTGTACTCTAAAAATGGAGTTGTTACATTCTTTTAACTTGTAATTAAAAAGCAAAATAATTACTTATAACTTGTGCTCAAGCTAAAATACCCCTTTATGGATTTTTTGAAATTTTTTTTGTAAAAACTTGTATTGGAAATTTGGGGTTGTTACATTCTACCCTCCTTATAAAAATTTCGTCCTCGAAATTTGTAAAAGGAAAGTGTAACAGTTTCAAGGAAAGTCTGGTGAGTAGAGTATAGATAGTGTATAAAAATAACAAAGTGATATAAGGGTGAAAAAGGCTTACCGGTGTTACCTTGACCTACAGTCTCAGCTTCTACGGCTTCTAATGTGAATGTCTGTCGCCGTGGTACATTCCTTCTAGCTGGAGGCACATACTGCCTTTGGGGCCTGTTTCTCTGCCCTCTAGGCATGTCTTTCATTGCTTATTGGAATTGGTGAGTAGGCTGTGCAGGTGGTGGAGCAGGTAGTGCAAGACGAGTTGCAGGAGCCTGGATAGCTGGCCGCTGCGGGTAGTTGGTAGGTGTGTGAGCTGAGTTGTATCTGTATGGACAGGTTTCAATTCTGTGATTGGATGCGCCATAAATTAGACACAGGCCTTTTGCGCGTCTACAGTCCTTCCACAAGTGTCCCTTTCTATGGCAGTAGTGGCAAATTTCTTCAGTTCTCCTGAGTTCAAACGATGGCCTGGAAGGGGCTCCTCCTGCCATTTGATTGGCAGGGCGTTTCAAACCCGCAGATTGAGGTCTGCCCCTCGCCTTTATTACTGCCTCATAACTGCGGGCAACTTCCAAAGCATCCTCATGAGTCAGAAAATTTCCCTGTGGCTAGTGCAGCATGAATTTCCGTGTCCAAACCTTGTTGAAAGCGACGGGCTCTGATCTCGTCCGTCGGTATCAAGTGTGTCGCGAATCTGTTTAAGGATTGTGTTAGCTGTGTAGTATGTGATATTTAAAAATTGAACTATTGTGACATATCTTACCGGCTTAGCATGGTGAATTCAGTGTCGTACTCATCTACTGACTTGTCCCACATCGAACCTTGTTGTAGATGAATGAACTGTTGCTCCATGGCAAACCCGGCAGTCACAGGGAAGTACTTCGCGTCGAACTTATCGCGAAAAGTCTTCCATTCAATTGGCTGATCAAGACGGCTTTCTTCCGCCTTCCACCAGTTCCGTGCATTGTCCGTGGACCCAAGCTATTTCTGGCACTTGTGCTGCTGCCAGATCATCCTCGATACTTTGAGCCCATTCCTCATCTTCCAGTGAGCTCCCTTTTTCTGAGAACTGTTTGGGATGTAAAGCTCTGAATTGCTTCACCCCGGGTGCTTCAGCCTCGGGACGGTTCAAGAGCTGCTGATGTCCCTCTTGGAGGCTGCGGATTGCCTCAAGCAGAACCGTTTGCTCGTTGAGTGGAGCAGGAACGGCAGGTGTGAGTGGTAGTGGTGGAGGTGTGTTGTTGACATTGGTGCAGGTGTTGTTTGGTGAATCCATAACCTTGAATGAAAATTTTAGGTTAGGACAGATTCAAAGTATATGATTCAAAGAATAAGAAATGATGGGATTCAAGGAACTTGATTGTAAAGAATGTTTTAGTTACTGGTTCTTGTGTTTTATATTGCTTAGGGTTCCATACAGCTCTGACCTGCATGGGCCACCAACAAAACCTGTCACGCCCCGCTTCCCATTCTACGGCGAAGGGGACGCGACTAGCCCGCTACGTATTTACTCAAAAGCAAATACGCTAAGCGTAACTAAGCAATATAAAAGAAAATACACAAGAGGCAAGGTAATAAAAACAGCAACTTTTATTTATTAACATTCTTTTGTACAATACATGAAAAGGAAATACAACTGAAATAAAAATGATGCCTAAACAATGGCATGACAAGAAATGAAAAGTACTGAATGGAAAATGTACAATGAAACTAGAGCTCTAGTTCTTCAGCAAGCTGATCCAAGTCTTCTGCAGATGGCTCGATCTCTGTCGGGTCCAAACCACCTGAGGACATTCAAAGAAGAAAGAAATAGAATGTCGTCAGCGAACAGATCGCTCGGTAAGTCCCAAAAATAAGGGAGAAGTAGAAAAGAAGAAAGAGAGAGAGAGAGAGAGTAGCTTTTAATGTTGTATTATATTGTTGTAATGTTGTATTAACGCTGTTGTTTGTATCTTGGTATAGAAGAATGCCAGTGTATACGAGAGGGGTCTCAGTATGCTAGAGACCAGGGCAAATGGAAGTACAAGGCTCCGTTATACAACTCGGAACAACGGCAATTGGATTCATGTTAGGTGTCTTAATCTTACCGTCTCGTGTCACCTTTAACACCTTCCGTACCAATCTACCCCTTAAACCCCGTAGTGTTTTATTTGTATTGTTTTGTACTGTAAATTGTATTGAATGTATAATTGAAAGACTGACCGAAACCATGATATCAGTAAACGGATGTAACCGTAGAATCATGTAAATGGAATAACTGGAGAACTATGCCAATGGAATGTATATCCATGGTTCGGTTCAGTCAAGTTGTATAGATTGATAATTGGATTCATGGATTCATGTTGAATTATAATATTGAAGATTGTAGATTGTAGATTATACTTGAATCATATTCAAGTCAGATTATAATGAGACTCAAGAGATTGGTCCCACTTAAACCTATATTTACTAGGGTCCTTATGGTAAATTATAGAACTTGAGGGGGTTTTATGTAAAAAATACTTTTATATACTTTTCAAAATAAACCCCAAGCATTTATTATTCGTCTTTAGAGTTGTAATGAATGTGCATTTTATATTGTGATATTTCTAGTGAAAATATCCTATTTCTAGAAATAAAGGTATTTATTTGTAATATTGGTTTTATATGGAATTCATGGTATATTAGTGTGAAATTGATTCTTGTGATTTTTGGGAAAAGGTGGAATATTTATATCATAACAAAATAAGTATTTTAATGATAAATATACTTATATTTATACAAAAATAATTTTAATATATATTTTATATTCTAAAAATCTCATTTTCTTAAGATGTCGTATTTTAAATCTTTCGAGACCGAATGCTCCTTGCGGAGGTCTGAATCTCACACTACTAAGCCCGAGGATGTACGATAATCAGCACCATCCTGAACGGGTTCCCCAATATGGGATGTAGCGGCGCTTTGCAAAGATTTGTATAAATACTAATCATTAAGGAAAACGGTTTTATTAATCATGGTATTTAAATGAAAAAGTGTCGTCTTCCCGTATTTTATGTTCTAGGGTCTCCTAAGTCAACTAGACTACTCCTAACTGGTCCAAAGTGATAAGTTGTGAGATACCTCAATTCGCCTCTTCACCGCCAATTATGGCCAGGTAAGTACAAGTGAAGAAAGGAGGGATCCGCTCACGAATCACCGTGAGACGGGCCTTTTAAAGTTACCTTTCTCACCTGTCTAGTTTAGACACCACAAAGTCAGGTTTAGATAAACGACTGATGTCCACAACTTATCGTATTTTCATAATAAGAGGTATTTATTTAAAAGCGTATTAATACTAAATCTTTTAGAAATGGTTTTATTTAGTCAATGGTATTTAAATGAAATGTTTGCTTTCTCATATTCTAGGTTATCGTGTTATCTTGCATATGAGTGTGTGAGGAGGTAGGTCGTTACCTTGTGATCTACTTAAAAGTATAGCAAGTTTAGTGGGGTTAAATGTAAAATTGAAACAATGTGGTATTTAAGTGAAAAATACGATAAATTAAAATAGCCATCATTTTATGAAATGAAACTTGATCAATTTGGTTGATTAGTGTTTAATGGTCAACATGAAGGAGTTTAAACATAATTGTATTGACGAGAAGTGGAGTTTTATGAAGAAACCGAATCGGAAATCGGATTTGTTCCGATTCCATCGGGTTTTGTAAATCCGTATTTTGATAATAGAAAAGAGAGGTAGAAAATGGACTTATGGGTTTTAGATTACATGAGAGAGTGAGGGGGAACTAGAGGAATCGTCGATGTGTAGCGTCGTCACCGGTAGTTCCTAAAATGATCGCCGGAATTTCTGCCGGGAATTCGTCGGAGCTTCGCCTCGAGCTTATTTTCAAAGTACCCGATTCTTAGAAATTTTTGAGAGAGTGGGCTCAAGATTTTGGGGGTGAGAGGGTAGTGTGTAGGGTTGGTATTTATAGGGTTAGGCTAGGGTTAGGGTAGATGAAAAGTTTAAAATAAAAATGTGATAAAATGTAATAAAAATATATTAAAAGTGGAGTAATTGGGGTTTTTAAAGAGCTCTGAAAATGGTCTGAGGCTGAAATTTTGCAGGTGCATAGGGAATATGAAAAGACATAACTTTCATGTTGGGGTTGTCGCCGGAATCGGCCGACTCGGCCGTGACTCGGTCTGAGGACGGAGTCAGACCGAGTCAAGGCCGATTTGGCCGATTCCCGGCCGAGTCAGGCAGCCGGGATCCCCCCCGACGGTTCATCTAACTCCTGGAAATGTTACATCTTTGGGTGTAGTGGGGTTTTTGTGAGATATGCACGTGTAAACTCTTAGTTGACATACACATTACCATGTACGCTATTATACTTGTTTACATATTCATGATTTATATCCATACTATACCATATATCATATTATACCCTGCATTTCATTTATATACATTGCAGCATCCTTTTGGGGATTTACGGAGCGTTAGTTCACTGACAGGCATTCCACCCACTTCTTTCTATTCTTGGAATGCTCGTCAGGTGACATTGAGACAGAGAAGATAGAAGTGGTTGAAAAAGAGTACAACCAGTTCGCATCACAAACAGACGTATAGTTTCATTCAGCTTTTCATTTCATTTCACCTTATTTATGTATGCCTCCTTATTAAGGCTTATCATGTTAAATATCTTGTATTCAGATATTTTGTCTACTATGAATCATGAATGTAATAAATCAGAGTTGGATTTCATTTTTTTTTGTTCTTGTTACTTTATGTTGCTTATAGACGCTTAGCGTATTTATTTCGAGAAACGGTTTTCTCATAATAAATACGTTGCGGGCTTGCCACGTTATCGTTTCCATCTACTGGGAAGCGGGGCGTAGCATTTCCTATCAGGTGCCATGGCTAACCGTCCAGGGAGATTGTTACCCATGCCGACATTCATTTTTATGAACAGGTCTTTACTGACGCTCAATGCGAGGCCGTTCTCCGTCATTACGAGGCTCATGGTGAGCGAAAGCTTCATCGGCGTTCCACTCTGCTTCAGCTGATATTTCAAGCTATCCACAATGCCATTCCTAGGAGCGTGGACATAATACCCCTTCCTGCTCTTGACCAAGCCATGGGTAATGTACATTCAGTCTTCCTGATAGGGTTTATCTCGAAAGGGTGAGAGACCGTGCAACTGCCCTTCTACATGTGATCTTCCAACAGAGTGTGATTTTATCCGCTTATGATAGAGGTGAACAGACGCCTACATCGATGGAGGATAGGGCTTTTGAGTCTTTGTCGGAGTCCGTTTATAATTTTACTCATCCTTATAACTCAGCCAATCTACTGCCGCTCTAAACTTTTGGGCGATGTACCAGCCTTTGTCTTATTTATCTTTTAATCTTCTGCAGTCGGCAGTTTGTAATTCACCCTTTCTTGACATTTGAATGAAAAAATATTCCTTTCTTTTATGTTCACACTTCCTTTTCTTTTTGTGCTGAAATGGTTTTACTTTTATTATAGGAGTTCGCCGTTAGCATATGCGCACGTGTCGTTCATTAGCCTTCATGTGCACACGTATATAGGTGCGCAAGTCAATCGAGTCATTTTTCTTCGTGTGCGCACGTATATAGGTGCGCAAGTCAATTTGGTCATTTTCACCATGTGCGCATATATATAGGTGCGCAAGTCAATCGAGTCATTTTCATCATGTGCGCACTTGACATTTGATGCGCACTTAAATAGGTGTGAACAGAACTCTAATCTGAACTAATGACTCAGTTCCATGATTTGTAGCATACTCTTCGTCAGCACCACCATAAAGAAAGTATGCTTGACTACATGAGAAAAATCTCATCGTAGTCATCCCCTCCTTTTGGACATATCTCTTGGGTACTAGGTTGATCTATTTTCCCACATCCTTTCTTACGAAACATCCATAAGTAATCCATAGCTCTCATCCTTTACGGTACCTCCATTGATCTCCACGTCCGTATTGTTAGTTGTATGTATGCCCTAGAGGCCAGTATTGTACAGATGATGTATATTATATTGGATGCTTGGACATGTATAGAGATGACTTTCTTGCTCGATATGATAGTATGCTATATGGTTGCTCTTTATCTTAACATGTATACTAGTCTCTTTATACTGTCTTATAGTTACATGTTGGTAAAGCCCTAGGATGTGTACTTGACTACCTGGACTATGATGAGGATCATACTAGTGGGGACATGGTAGTCCATAAGTACATCCTTCAAGGTCCCTAGTCGTGGGTGTATCGAGACAAGGCATCGATATACCAGTGTAGACTAGCGTATACGCTTCTCGACCCATGAGATGGGCGATGGATGATTCCATATCCATTGGTATTTGACATCAGAGATGGTATACGGGTGCTCAGTGGAGATTGGGTACACTGGACGGACTCGCCGAGAACTCCCAGATGGTATTATACCTCACGTCAGATGGCAGTTCTCAGGTGACACTTGTGCAGGTTAGTCTGTAGACCCGAGATCGTCATAGAGTCTTGTGTGATTCCCACTGTGCTTTGATTTCCACCTTACCACGTCCACAAGGGCGTGCAAAACGGTGGTTTTTGGGTACAGTCCCGAATCACATGGAGGCAATGAGCGATAGGAGGGGTTTCGTCTCTCCCGGTATTGGGGGTTGATGTTGCACTGTGCTCGATTGGCCGTAACAGGGAAGTCCCTGGCCAGGGCTGATTAGAGATTTACTGGTAAGTGTTACCATTAGTTTCTCGACCCGTTATGAGCCTCACATCGGCACAACTTATCGGTTATTGGGGTCTGACGTTTACCACCCCTAGACTTGATATGCGACATATCAGACGAGGAGACCGGACTGCACGGTAGTGTTGCCGGTTGGCTCGACGGGAGTTGTAGCAAGTTCGCTTGTTCTCTTCTGATCGTTCAATACCCGGGTGGCCGTTACGTTTAGCTGACCGCTTGCGGCTTGGGGGTGCTTGATA
The DNA here is from genome assembly GCA_030015575.1 of Agapanthus africanus. NCBI lineage: Eukaryota > Viridiplantae > Streptophyta > Magnoliopsida > Asparagales > Amaryllidaceae > Agapanthus > Agapanthus africanus. The sequence goes on from JASDDO010000019.1 coordinate 318,655,843, forward strand.
TGATCATCACTCACTGCCGGCGTATTGACGAGTCTTAGAGTCCCACAAAGGAGTTACCTAGTCCAGGCGAAACGTTATGGTACGCGTATGTGATATACGCATGGACCCGGTTAAAATGCGCTTATAGGATACCGTATATTGATTGGGCGGCTTGCTTTTGGTGGGTTCGTATGTGATATGACCGGATTAATAAATCAAGTGTTGATTTATCATTTAACCATTAGCTTCTCACTTGAAATCCTTTCTTGAGTTTGATGGATGTATGCATGCATGTATGCTTTCTTTATAGATTCATGCACATATGGATGTACATATACACATACATACATACATACATCCTTCATGGTTGTACATACATGAAAATGGTGGCAATATAAGACTCACACTATGGTTTGATTTATATATAAATTATTATTGCATTTGATTTAAAAACAAAAGAAAAGAAAAGGATAATTCATGGATGCTTTCTACACTCTTCTTGACCTAACCATACTCACCCACCATTTAACCATGGATTACTTTTCCTTTTGGTTTTTAACTCAAGTTCAATAATGGTTCAACCATGGTTTGAGATGAGAGATAAAAAATATATAAAGATATATTTTCTATTTTTCAAGTAGAGGTTTTTCTTTTCTCATATTCTAAAAGGCCATCATCTTCTTCCTCCTTCATGCTTTGCTCTCTAGATTTATCTAGTGAGCAAATTATTCATCAAGATAGGATTTTGTAGTGAGAAAAGCCACCACAACATCAGTCTATACAAGTCTTGCCCACTTGTTTAGAGTGTTAGCTTCGATTTTCATTCTTGATCTTGCGAAGTTGCTAGCTTGGACAAAGCGGACTCCGGGTGGATCATCGGTGACCTAGAGGAGTTCAAGCGGAGTTTTTCCAAACCCCAAGTAGCCGAGGAGTCTAGCGTAGAGAGCTACAAAGGTTGTACTCTCAAAACCCTAGCATTTCTTTCATGTGATGAAGTGTAGTTTTTGAAACCCTAATTTTTCTAAGATTGATTCATTGTGTGTTCACTTAGCACCCTAAACTTTTAATCTTTGGTACATGTGATGCTTCCAATCTCTTCATGAGGTGCTAGGTTAACCCAACATGATGTTGTGGTGGCTTTTCTTTTCTTTTGTTTTTAAATCAAATGCAATAATAATTTATATATAAATCAAACCATGGTGTGAGTCTTATATTGCCACCATTTTCATGTATGTACAACCATGAAGGATGTATGTATGTATGTATGTGTATATGTACATCCGTATGTGTATATGTACATCCATATGTGCATGAATCTATAAAGAAAGCATACATGCATGCATATATCCATCAAACTCAAGAAAGGATTTCAAGTGAGAAGCTAATGGTTAAATGATAAATCAACACTTGATTTATCAATCCGGTTATATCACATACGAACCCACCAAAAGCAAGCCGCCCAATCAATATACGGTATCCTATACGCGCGTTTTAACCGGGTCCATGCGCATATCACATACGCGCACCACAACGTTTCGCCTGGACCGAGGAGTCTAGCGTAGGGAGTGGCAATGAGGTATGCAACTCTGACAATCCAAATGCCGTTCGCATCCGTACAATTTATTATATATCTAGTTGCATGCCATGTCATATTAATTCATATCACTGTTACATTATGTAGGGTTACTAGGCACACGCACAAGGGTCTATAGACCGAGGAGTCTAGCGTAGGGAGCTACAAAGGTTGTACTCTCAAAACCCTAGCATTTCTTTCATGTGATGAAGTGTAGTTTTTGAAACCCTAATTTTTCTAGGATTGATTCATTGTGTGTTCACTTAGCACCCTAAACTTTTAATCTTTGGTGCATGTGATGCTTCCAATCTCTTCATGAGGTGCTAGGTTAACCCAACATTGGTATCAGAGCCGACCTAGAACATTAGGCGACACTTTAACTAAGTAAAAACTCTGATCGAACCGAAATACGATCTTTTCGGACACTCTCTGGACAATTTTTAAAACCTGGATATTTTCAGAATTAAAAATATGTAAAAAATTCAGCAGGTAAATATAAGCATTTCTGTAAAATTTGATGCAGTGAAGAGTTAGTTTCACCGCGGAACCGCGGCCAGAGCCTGCTTGGGCCGCGGTTCCGCGGCCGTATTTATGAGCTACTACATGAAATTTTTACAGTAATGCTTAAAACTTCTTGTATATATTTTTGGGTATTTTTAATCTGAATTTAGTTCTGTATGTTCTGGAGATTGTTTTGGAGTCGTTGATTCGATCGGAATTTTCATTTCGTGACTTTTCCGGATATATTAGAAAGTATTGAAGTGTTTGGACGAGTATCATTTGCTCACTTTTCACGGGGTTTAAATATTTTGGAGATACGTGCAAATTTTGTGGTGGACCCTCTAGAAGACAACAAACCTTAACTCGATTATGTGACCGTCTTGAACTGCCCTTTGAACCTTAGGGTTTGGGGCAGTACGGCGTGCCACATGTGAGGCGTTAGCTTGACCCTTCTACGGCTGGACCGCTACTACAGTGTCACACTCCGGGCTTTTGAACTCCGCTCAAGTGTTGAGCTTTAGCGAATCTTGGGTATTTGATCGTTCGTTCAAAAACTTTAATACTGTCTATTTATCTGGAATTTGATGCAATGTGTGGAATTCATATTATAAGACATGTGTTGGAGATAGTGCCCTCAGAGTCAATTATTGGATCACAGGCACGTGATTGCAATGATTGAGGGAGGACCTATCCCGGTAGGACAGTCTTACTCGAGATGATAGTATGCTATCTGGTTTACCTTTATCATCGTGTACTGCTTTAGGTGACATGACAGGTCACTATTGCACGTTGATAGAGCCCCTAGGATTCTTGCTTGACTACCGGCAGTATGAGGGCGATCATATACGTGGGAGCTGGTAGTCTATAAGCACATCCTTAAAAGGTCCCTAGTCATGGGAGTTTCGAGATAGGGCATCGATACTCCAGAGTAGACTAGTGTATACAGTCGAGACCCCAACGAGGGGCGGTGGCCGGTCTCACAAGCCACTGGTGTCAGTTGGTTCACCTAAGATGTATACAGGTGCTCATTGGGTTATGAGTACACCGGACAGGACTCGCCGGGAACATGCTAGTTGGTCTTATACCTGACGTCAGATAGCAGTTCCCAGGTGACATGTGTACAGGTTAGTTCATCGACCTGGGGATCGTCATTTGTCTCGTGTGAGTTCCCACTGTGCTTTGATTACTACCCTACCACGGCTCAAAGGAGTCGTGCAAACAGGTTTTAGTTGGGTACAGTCCCGAGCCACATGGAGGCAGTGAGCGGATCTTCAGGGGTTCGTCTCTCCCGGTATTGGGGGTGAGGTCGCGCTGTGTCTAGGAGAGCCATTACACGAAGTCCTTGGCCAAGGCAGGAGATTTACTGGTAGGTATTCCAGTAGTATCTCAGGGTGTTCTGGGCTACACTCCGACATGACTTGTACCGCTTTTGGGGTCTGACTTTTTACCAACCCCCTAGGCCCGACATGCGATGCTCATAGACGAACGGACCGGACTGTATGGATATTGTCACTGACAGGCTCAGTAGGGTGTCAGGATGAGTTCGCTCATCGACGTCCCTTTTAGTCAATAGCTGGTGGCCCGTTACGTATTGGCTTATACCTCTGACGTGCTAGTGGTTAAATCCACAACCATAGTATTGACGAGTCTTTAGAGTCCACCACACTTTCAGTTACTCAGCTTTCGGGCGAAACGCTGTAGAGGCCGTATGGAGATATGGCAGGGTCCGATCAGATACGTGTGGTATTGCACAGATCAGGATCGGACGGTTTGTACTAGAGGCCGTATAGATATATGGCAGGGTTCGATCAGATACGTGCGGTATTGTACGGATCAGGATCGGACGGATATTACTAATCGGCTTTGGTTTAAGCCGGATCCTAGTATAGTACAGTGTAGTTTTGTCTCATTGCATTTGTATCCGGACGGAATACAGATGCGGGTGTGTATGCACAGTATCGGGGTTTTCCTGTAATTTATTACGGGACCAGTTTTCTGGAGTTGCCAGTTTGCATTCCGTTCCGGCCGGTTTTCCTTTGTTCTTTCCCGGCCGGACTTTTCCGATGGAGGGTGTTATTTGCAAGTTTGCAAATAACACATTGTGGAGGTTTTTCTTGCAAATATATTTATTATGAAAGCATCTTTTGATACCATTCTTATCCATCATTATCACTTGCCTTTTGTTGATTAGAAGTGATTAGAGTTTGATGTGAGATGGTTATGATGATGTTTCGGATGTGGTCACCACTTGTGCTCCTACCATCACCTCCCTTCATGCTTCATATTCTTTCCTCCACCATTTTCTAAGATGATAAGTTTTTTTTTCATACTTGAGAGAAGAAGAAGAGAGGATCATTTTCAAGAGGGAAAATTTGTTCATCTCATTTCATGCTAGAAAAATGCAAGCACCATTTTTCTTATCTTGATTCCTCCATCATCTTCAAAGGCAACAAACCCCAAATGAGACATAAGCTCTACACTACACTTTCTACAGCAAATCTTGGACGCGTCGACTCGCCAGCTTCGCGCCCGAGTTGCCTCGGTATTGAGGTGGGAGCCCGTAAAAGATGCAGGCGATGTGGTGCCCTTCCGGCGAAGAGGCGACAACGAGGAGATGACGGACGAAGCATCCGCGGGAGATCGGAGTGGAGACGAAGACCGAAGGACTCGGATCATTCGGTATATCTCTAACCCGTCTTGTAGTTAGCTAGGACAAGTTTAATGGCCCGATCCGGGGTTTAGTGCGCGGTGGTGCCGGTTTGCTAAGTTCGCAAAATTAAAGTTTATCACCGCTTCCGCATTTGGCCGTCGGATTGACGGCCGGGGTGCCGCCGTGCACTTACAGTGGTATCAGAGACTCGCCATTAACTTCGTCTATCTTCGTTTGATGTGTTTTTCATTTCCGATCGACCAAAATTCCAAAACTTGCATTTTTTGTTCACATCAGTTTTCTGTTGAAATTTTTTGGTCTCTAAAAATTTTTCAGGTTGTAGAAAATTGATGTACTTGAAGTTCTTGAAAGGCTCCTAGGCACCCTATAGTGGTCTCACAAGGCATCGAACATGCCAATTTAAAATTTTTGATGCCGAGAAACCCTAGACTACGGATCTTAAACTAGATGTTTAGGCGAAACGGAAAACTAGTTAACTAAAGTTGAGATGCTACAACCTTTGTAGATCCGGATTTCCGCCTCCTTAGCTCCACGTGGTCATGTCCTCGCTGTCCATCATGAATCCTCGACTCGATCATCGGCTTCATCGGGAAAACAAACGGAATGGGTCGTCGGCTTTGTGTCAAAGACGATCTACGTCGAGGTTGCACAAACTCAAGCTCCGACTTCACAAACTTGTGAAACTTGTGAAGTAAACACCCAAAACAACTTGGCAAGAGGTAGAGGGTGAAGAAATAGGAGGTGGGTTCACTTTAGAATTGGATTTATCTCACTAGATCTCAAGTTGCCATTGTTGTAGCAAGCTTGAAGAAGAAGAAGAAAAAGAGCTAGTTATGATAAGTTATGATAAAAAGAAATAGAAAATCAAATACTTATCATAAATAAACTAGGGTCAAGTGTAGAGAATAAACCATGGTCACTTTAGAGGGTTAGGGTTAAGCATGAAGATAAGGATGGTTACAAAAGTCAAAGCTTCATGAAGCTTCAACTTAAAACAAAAAGAGCCACCATTCTCATCATAATCCATTTCAAATAAATAATTAAAAAAATAAATAAATAAATGAATATGCAAAACCCTAATTATCAAATTAACCATGGATTAATTCTATACACTTAACTAAATGATCAAGTATCATCAAACATGATACAAAAAGGTGCACGAAAGCATATCACATATACAATGTGCATCAAGTGAGAAAAATCCGTTTAAAGTGAACCAATACTAGTTAATGCAAAATAATATATCAAATATATAATTATACATTAAATCATTAAATCAACACTTGATTCAATGATCCGGTCATGTCGCACATAACCGACTAGTATTCAATGCATCGATTTATCGAATCAATGATTCGATAACTAGGTCATATCGAATATAACCAATCGAAACATATATCGCGAGAATGAAATGCGGTATCACATACACACATTATTCTCGGTCCCGCACATATCTCATATGCGCTCCTATTTCGTTTCGCTTGAGCCAGGAAACCTCTGTGTAGGACTCTAAAGACTCGTCAATACGCCGGTAGCAGATGATGATCATATCAAGCACCCACAAGCCGCAAGCGGTCTGCTAAACGTAACGGCCACCCGGGTATTGAGCGATCAGAAGATCGACGAGCTAGCCCGCTCACACTCCTGCGAATCCGACCAGTAACACTTACCATACAGTCCGGTCTCTTCGTCTGATATGTCGCATATCAAGTCTAGAGGTGGTAAACGTCAGACCCCAATAACCCGATAAGTCGTGCCGATGTGAGGCTCATAACGGGTCGAGAAACTACTGGTAACACTTACCAGCAAATCTCTGATCAGCCCTGGCCAGGGACTTCCCTGCTACGGCCAATCGAGCACTGCGCATCATCAACCCCCAATACCGGGAGAGACGAAACCCCTCCTATCGCTCATTGCCTCCATATGACTCGGGACTGTGCCCAAAGACCACCGTTTTGCACGCCCTCATGGACGTGGTAAGGTGGAGATCAAAGCACAGTGGGAATCACACAAGACTCTATGACGATCTCGGGTCTACAGACTAACATGTACAAGTGTCACCTGAGAACTGCCATCTGACGTGAGGTATAATACCATCTGGGAGTTCTCGGCGAGTCCGTCCAGTGTACCCAGTCTCCACTGAGCACCCGTACACCATCTCTGATGTCAAACACCAATGGATATGGGATCATCCATCGCCCATCACATGGGTCGAGAAGCGTGTACGCTAGTCTACTCTGGTATATCGATGCCCCGTCTCGATACACCCACGACTAGGGACCTTGAAGGATGTACTTATGGACTACCATGTCCCCACTAGTATGATCTGCATCATAGTCCAGGTAGTCAAGTACAAATCCTAAGGGCTTTACCAACATGTAACTATAAGACAGTATAAAGAGACTAGTGTACATGTTAAGATAAATAGCAACCAGATAGCATACTATCATGTCGAGCAAGAAAGTCATCTCTATATATGTCCAAGCATCCAATATAATATACATAATCTGTACAATACTGGCCTCTAGGGCATACATACAACTAACAATCTCCCACTTGCACTAGGGCCAGCTGCTGTAGTATCTCATACCGAGCATCCCGAAGAGTCTCTCAAACTGTATCTGGGGAATGGCCTTCGTGAGTGGATCCGCCGTGTTATTCTTCATGTCAACCCTCCTGACCTCGATCTCCCGGCGATCAACTATCTCCCGGATCAGGTGATACCGCCTCAGAATATGCCTGGATCGCTGATGGGACCTGGGTTCCTTGGCCAAAGCCACTGCTCCATTGTTATCGCAATACAAAGGTATTGGATGCTTAATGGATGGAACCACACCAAGTTCAGTAATGAACTTCTTGACCCAGACAGCTTCTTTAGCAGCATCGTTGGCAGCGATGTATTCAGCCTCCATCGTCGAGTCTGCCACGGTTTCCTGCTTGGAACTCTTCCAGCTAACCGCCCCTCCGTAAAGGGTGAAGACAAAGCCCGACTGCGACTTAGAGTCGTCCTTATCACTCTGGAAGCTCGAATCGGTAAAGGACTCCACTTGGAGTTCTCCGTTACCATACACCAAGAACATATCTCTAGTCCTTCGCAAGTACTTGAGAATGCTCTTCACGGCTGTCCAGTGACTCTCTCCAGGATCAGCTTGATACCTGCTCACTACACTTAGTGAGTATGCTACATCGGGTCTGGTACATAGCATCGCATACATGATAGAGCCTACTGCCGAAGCATAGGGTATCCCTTGCATGCGAGCTCTCTCCAAATCAGTCTTGGGAGACATCTCTTTGGAGAGAGTGACTCCAGAGATCGTGGGCAAGTTCCCACGCTTGGACTCTTCCATACTAAACCTCTTTAGTATGGTGTCAATGTACCTGGATTGGGACAATCCCAAAATCCGTTTGGATCTATCTCTATAGATCCTGATTCCCAATATGCAGGAGGCATCACCAAGATCTTTCATTGAGAATCTTTGTGATAAGAAGAGCTTGACCGATTGCAGCATAGGAATATCATTTCCTATCAAGAGTATGTCGTCCACGTACAATACGAGGAAGACAACCTTACTCTCTGCCACCTTCCTGTAGATACAAGGTTCATCTGGATTTTTGACGAAATCAAACTCTTTGATAACGACGTCAAAGCAGATGTTCCAACTCCGTGATGCTTGCTTTAATCCATAAATGGATTTAAGCAGCTTGCACACCTTCCCGCTGCTCCCACTGTCTATGAAGCCCTCTGGCTGAGTCATGTACACGCACTCTTCTAAATCACCATTTAGAAAGGCGGTCTTAACATCCATTTGCCAGATTTCGTAGTCATGAAAGGCAGCAATGGCAAGCATGATTCGGATGGATTTAAGCATAGCCACTGGAGAAAAGGTCTCGTCATAGTCCACACCTGGTCTTTGACGAAAACCCTTTGCTACAAGTCTAGCTTTGAAAGTCTCCACTTTCCCATCTACACCAAGTTTCTTCTTGAAGATCCACTTGCTCCCAATGGGTTTTACCCCTTCAGGAGCAACTTCCAAAGTCCATACTTTGTTGGTGTACATGGATTCCATCTCGGACCGCATAGCATCCAGCCATTTCACTGAGTCACCACTCGTGATGGCCTGCTCGAAACTAGTCGGGTCATCATCCTCCATGATGCAATCCTCGCTTCCACCATCCATGAGAAAACCGTCGTATCTCTCAGGTTGGCGAGAAACCCTACTAGATCGGCGGAGAGGCTGAGGTTCATTGGGAGCTACTGAATCCTCTGGTTCCACTAAATCTTCAGTTATAGTTTGTGTTTCTGGAATTTCTTCCAGTTCTACCTCAGAGCCACTAATCTCTTTTGCAAGAAATTCCTTTTCTAAAAAGGTGGCATGTTGAGCAGCAAACACCTTTTGTTGTTCACTGTGGTAGAATAGATATCCATACGAATTGCTTGGATATCCTACAAACTTACAAAGAACTGATCGTGCCTCGAGTTTGTCCGGGTTTTGCTTTTTAACATAAGCCGGACAACCCCATATCTTAACTCTTTTAAGAGATGGTCTCTTTCCATTCCATATCTCATATGGAGTGGTAGGCACAGATTTAGTTGGAACTCTATTCAATAGGTATATGGCTGTCTCCAGCGCATATCCCCAGAAGGAAATAGGTAACTCAGCTGTGCTCATCATAGAGCGCACCATATCTAATAGGGTGCGGTTCCTCCGTTCTGATACACCGTTGTGCTGTGGTGTATATGGAGGAGTCAGCTGAGAGAGAATCCCATTCTCTTTTAGGAAGTCCAGGAATTCATTGCTTAAGTATTCTCCTCCTCGATCAGATCGTAGGATTTTAATACTTTTTCCGGTTTGGTTCTCAACTTCTTGCTTATATTCCCTAAATTTCTCAAAAGCTTCTGATTTGTGTTTCATCAGGAACACATACCCGAACCTAGAGAGATCGTCAGTGAATGTAATGAAGTATGAAGAACCATCCCTGGCATGTGTAGACATGGGACCGCATACATCACTATGTATCAGTCCCAAGAGTTCGGTAACTCTTTCTCCGTGTCCCGTAAACGGAGTTTTGGTCATCTTGCCTTTGAGACATGACTGGCAAGTGTCATAAGATGAAAATTCAAACGGATTTAAATATCCATCTTTATGCAACTTAGCTAGTCGTGTCGCATTGATGTGACCCAGTCTACAATGCCATAAGAAGGATTCGTTGAGTTCAGAACTCTTCCTCTTGTGTGTGTTTGTTATGCTCAGAACTGTTGATTGATTTAGAACATAAATGCCATTGCACAACGTGCCTGATCCAACCAACTTTTGGTCATGGAAAATGTTCATAACATTGTCCTGCAATACAAAATTATATCCCTCTTTACTCAATAAAGAAACCGATATAATGTTGCATATCAGGTTCGGCATGTAATAGCATTCGTTCAGAACCAATGTATCACCAGTTGGTAATACAAGGTGATATTCCCCGACAGTCTTAGCTGCAACAATTGCACCATTTCCAACTCTAATGTCTTTATCACCTTCTCCAAGTTCTCTACCTTTCTTAAGCCCATGTAACTGATTACATATATGGGATCCTGACCCGGTATCCAATACCCAGGACGTAGAGCAAATGGAGAAACAGTTCTCAGTAACGAACACACCCGAAGAAAATGCATCAACATGTACTTTCTTCATTCGGGTGGCATGGGAATCCTGGTATTCCCCTATATCCTGTTCATTCCTATAACTCTTATAGGAAAGAACGGAACCAACGTTCCCCAGCACAGTATAACATGCGGGTTCGGTCAATACATCCATATTATTATCTTTATTAAGGCATGAAATGGTCGCTACCTGGAGAGAGAGAGAAGAAAACACTTTAGCGTATGCTCGTGCAAGATCAGATTGGTTATTATCTTATCTAATCAGGATGGCTCCCACTGCTTTTTATCAAATCTTCCTCCAAACCCTAAAAGGAAAGACTAGCCGGGATTAATTACACACTACAAGTTCGCCAATCTTTCAGCCAGGCCAGTGTCGGTACTTTGAGGGAGGTCCCCCGTGCTTTCGCACGAACCTAATTACTGTAAACCTCGTTTTCCCAGAGGCGTAACCTCGTTAACACCTTTCTAGACACCTACTTGATCAGCTAATTGCAATGTGTAAAACTCTCCCAGGAGTAACTCTTACTCGCAGTGGGTATTGGGATCCAACTATTTCATAGAAGGTATGCAATCTCATTGCAAATTTCAACACTTGAAATTCCCGATAATATTTTTGCCCCTAGCAACTTATGACCTTGACTAAGGTCAACAAATCATAAGCGCTAGTCAAGTTCAACCCGTCATTTCCTGATTGAATCAAACCCACCCGTACGACCCTTGGCTAAGGTCAACAAAGTCGCACGACTGCCCTAACTCAATCACATCTCATGTTTTCGCAGATAAATACTAATTAGCTATCGTACACCACGCCTTGGCTAAGGTCAACAAACGCAGCACGAATACTAACTAGTCTCTATCTGAAATGACGGAGGGCTACGCAGGTTTTTCTGAAAACCTAGAGCGTAATGAACTTGATATCGTTGTAGAATCAAATGAAGTTTTGAAATGGAGTGATTTTGAGGCTTTTCCAGTTTTTCTAAAGGAGTCACTCCCGGTGAAGGGATCTCGGTCATTTCCTCGTCGAATGAGGTGCGGGATATATCATATATATCGCTGTGCAAAGCAAAAACCCAAAAGCAGTCAAAAGCAAACCGAGTGTGTAGCATCTGCCAGTTATTGCTAAAGGAGTCACTCCCGGTGAAGGGATCTCGGTCCTTTCCTCATCGAATAAGGTGCGGGGTATATCATATATACCGCTGTGCAAAGCAAGAACTGTAGCTACCTGTTTTATTTTAAAATTCGATTCCACAACATCTTAGGTTTCTTATCTTTCATTAATCACATTAATGAAGTCCCATCATTTAATACCTAAACATCACAGATAGATATGACGTACACTTATGCCATCCGCATTCGCCTCGATGTCCCCTCGTGCACCGTTAGGTTAGGTAACTAACGACAGAGCAGGGCAGGGCTAGCGCGGGTGTAAAACATAAGTAACGTCTATATAATATATCATATATACTATATACTATATCCATCACAGAATCACAACACAGATATCGCAGCAGAATAACCATATGAAATATTGGATATACTAGGACGTCCGTGTTTTCAATACGAGCCAGTATAAAACACGGATTCCACGGTCGTGATGAATAGCCAATCCCACACCCCTAGACCCCTACGAGAGCGACAAGCAACCCTGCCAATTCTAGGGTTAGGAGACCCGGACTCGACTCCTCGAGTTGGTCTCCCACTGGACCCCAGAACCCGGTTACTTGTGCTCCCCTCCTTGGGTCTATCCTAATGCGGAAAAGTAAATAATATACAAAGGGTGACAACTTCCGCTACCTGGAAGCGCCCCAAATGAAAGAATATTACATACAAGTTTTTATACATGAATGAAAATGAAAAACACTCATCTCACATAAAAAAAACCCGGCTATTCAAACACGACGATCCAATATAACATATCCAGCAACACATAACATCACATGTCATCAACGTAAGTAAGTATGCATACCCCAATTGTCGTTGACGTATAGCAACGAAACCGGCGATATGAACATACTACACTTACGGTCACAGAAAAGAAAGTGTAAAACTACAACAATTGGAATCCGCAACTGCTTTAGACATCACATGCCTAATCAGATATAAATCCCGCATTTTAGTCTCATTATCGAAAACTCTTTTCAATATCATATGGGACTAAATTGCTAGATTTATAACATTCATTCAGTTATCTCATAACTACTTGTGAATTCCAATTATTGTATCACATTCCAGATAAACAGAAAATGTTAAACTTTCCGATCGAACAATCGAACACCCAAGTTTTCCCAATACAGATCAACACATGAAATAAGTCTAACAACATTCAGTTCGTACCTCAGTACCAACGGTACAGCCGTAGAAGGGTCAAGCCAACGCCTCACATGTGGCACGCCGTACTGCCCCAAACCCGAAGGTTCAAAGGGCAGTTCAAGATGGTCACATAATCGAGTTAAGGTTTGTTGTCTTCTAGAGGGACCATCGAGTTACTTGCACTACTTAGAACGTCGTTAAACTACGGAAAAATCCAACACTTGGAAATTTCCCGACAGGGGAAAAATTGGGTATTTATATCCGGTCGAACTTTTTAACATATTCTAAAATTTATCCGGAAAGCCAAATAGACAAAATTTGATACCCCGATCGAAACACCGAATCCCCAAAACAATTGCAGAAAATTCAACTCTTGAATCAATATTAAAAATTCCCAGAAAACTCAGCAGAATTTATCAGGAGTTATTGTGCAAACAAAGTGGGCTGACGTCACCAATTGGCCGCTGATCAGCCGCAGAAGCCATGCTTATGCCGCTGATCCGCCGCGAAAAATACTGTTCACCAGAAACTTTTTGCTCCGTAATTCTTATTTTTTCCTGCTGAATTTTTTAGCAATTTTTAATTTGGAAAAATCCACTGTTTTCAAAAAAGTACAGAGAGCATATTTTGGGTTTCGGTTTTGGGTCGTTCGGACTTCAAATTCCGTCTACGCTTCGCCTAAGGCTCTAGCTAGGCTCTGATACCAGTGAAAGGTTCCTAGGCACCCTATAGTGGTCTCACAAGGCATCGAACATGCCAATTTAAAATTTTTGATGCCGAGAAACCCTAGACTACGGATCTTAAACTAGATGTTTAGGCGAAACGGAAAACTATTTAACTAAAGTTGAGATGCTACAACCTTTGTAGATCCGGATTTCCGCCTCCTTAGCTCCACGTGGTCATGTCCTCGCTGTCCATCATGAATCCTCGACTCGATCATCGGCTTCATCGGGAAAACAAGCGGAATGGGTCGTCAGCTTTGTGTCAAAGACGATCTACGTCGAGGTTGCACAAACTCAAGCTCCGACTTCACAAACTTGTGAAACTTGTGAAGTAAACACCCAAAATAACTTGGCAAGAGGTAGAGGGTGAAGAAATAGGAGGTGGGTTCACTTTAGAATTGGATTTATCTCACTAGATCTCAAGTTGCCATTGTTGTAGCAAGCTTGAAGAAGAAGAAGAAAAAGAGCTAGTTATGATAAGTTATGATAAAAAGAAATAGAAAATCAAATACTTATCATAACTAAACTAGGGTCAAGTGTAGAGAATAAACCATGGTCACTTTAGAGGGTTAGGGTTAAGCATGAAGATAAGGATGGTTACAAAAGTCAAAGCTTCATGAAGCTTCAACTTAAAACAAAAAGAGCCACCATTCTCATCATAATCCATTTCAAATAAATAATTAAACAAATAAATAAATAAATGAATATGCAAAACCCTAATTATCAAATTAACCATGGATTAATTCTATACACTTAACTAAATGATCAAGTATCATCAAACATGATACAAAAAGGTGCACGAAAGCATATCACATATACAATGTGCATCAAGTGAGAAAAATCCGTTTAAAGTGAACCAATACTAGTTAATGCAAAGTAATATATCAAATATATAATTATACATTAAATCATTAAATCAACACTTGATTCAATGATCCGGTCATGTCGCACATAACCGACTAGTATTCAATGCATCGATTTATCGAATCAATGATTCGATAACTAGGTCATATCGAATATAACCAATCGAAACATATATCGCGAGAATGAAATGCGGTATCACATACACACATTATTCTCGGTCCCGCACATATCTCATATGCGCTCCTATTTCGTTTCGCTTGAGCCAGGAAACCTCTGTGTAGGACTCTAAAGACTCGTCAATACGCCGGTAGCAGATGATGATCATATCAAGCACCCACAAGCCGCAAGCGGTCTGCTAAACGTAACGGCCACCCGGGTATTGAGCGATCAGAAGATCGACGAGCTAGCCCGCTCACACTCCTGCGAATCCGACCAGTAACACTTACCATACAGTCCGGTCTCTTCGTCTGATATGTCGCATATCAAGTCTAGAGGTGGTAAACGTCAGACCCCAATAACCCGATAAGTCGTGCCGATGTGAGGCTCATAACGGGTCGAGAAACTACTGGTAACACTTACCAGCAAATCTCTGATCAGCCCTGGCCAGGGACTTCCCTGCTACGGCCAATCGAGCACTGCGCATCATCAACCCCCAATACCGGGAGAGACGAAACCCCTCCTATCGCTCATTGCCTCCATGTGACTCGGGACTGTGCCCAAAGACCACCGTTTTGCACGCCCTCATGGACGTGGTAAGGTGGAGATCAAAGCACAGTGGGAATCACACAAGACTCTATGACGATCTCGGGTCTACAGACTAACATGTACAAGTGTCACCTGAGAACTGCCATCTGACGTGAGGTATAATACCATCTGGGAGTTCTCGGCGAGTCCGTCCAGTGTACCCAGTCTCCACTGAGCACCCGTACACCATCTCTGATGTCAAACAC
This sequence comes from Agapanthus africanus, assembly GCA_030015575.1. Lineage (NCBI taxonomy): Eukaryota > Viridiplantae > Streptophyta > Magnoliopsida > Asparagales > Amaryllidaceae > Agapanthus > Agapanthus africanus. The sequence continues at coordinate 318,671,066 of JASDDO010000019.1, forward strand.
CAATGGATATGGGATCATCCATCGCCCATCACATGGGTCGAGAAGCGTGTACGCTAGTCTACTCTGGTATATCGATGCCCCGTCTCGATACACCCACGACTAGGGACCTTGAAGGATGTACTTATGGACTACCATGTCCCCACTAGTATGATCTGCATCATAGTCCAGGTAGTCAAGTACAAATCCTAAGGGCTTTACCAACATGTAACTATAAGACAGTATAAAGAGACTAGTGTACATGTTAAGATAAATAGCAACCAGATAGCATACTATCATGTCGAGCAAGAAAGTCATCTCTATATATGTCCAAGCATCCAATATAATATACATAATCTGTACAATACTGGCCTCTAGGGCATACATACAACTAACAGTTCTAAGACTACTGGGAAAATTCGACACAGTCAGTCGATGACTGAAGCGCGGAACCGCGGCCAAACCCCCCCCTTGGGCCGCGGTTCCGCCGCACATTGGTGTCCTCACTGTGTCCAATTTCTCCAGTGGGCTTCTGGGCTAATTTTAGGGGTTTTGGAATATTAATATTGGGCCCAGATTTTCTGTGAGTGCTACAGTATTGCTTGGGGGCCCACTTGTTAATTTTTGATCGATCGGATATTTTAAACACATTTTTCACTGTATTTACATTATATCTGCGACCGTGAATGTCACTCGATCGGTAAATCCTGTCTAACTGCTATAGCACGGTTAGACGGATTTGCCAACGTGACTTTCACGTTGATGTTTTGTGTTTTTGCTGTGATGTTGCGGATCGGTCGGTGGGGATAGCCTGGATGCAATGCTAGTACAGTTTCTGTTGTATTATGTACATTTGATATTGCGGGGCGAGCGTCCGACATGTGGACTGCCGTCACTGCCTGTTTGTATTATTCTTTTGGGGCACGACCTGGTTGCGGTCGATGTACCCATTGTATGTATATTTTACTTTCTGTACTAGGATTGCCCCACGGAGGGGTGCACGGATAGCCGGGTTCTAGAGGGCAACAAGCCCGCATCTCATGGCATTGGGACGGAGGGGGCTTCGCTCTAGAATTGGCGGGCTATTCGCCGCACTCGTAGGGGGTACAGGTTGACCCAGGAGGGGTGCTCAAGTTACCGGATTCCGTGAAGTGCTGGGTGGTCCATTCACGGCGCTGAAGGGGGCTGCCTCGCTTCAGGTTTTGGCGGGTGACTTGCCGCGCCCGTAGGGGTCTAGGATTTCATTGCACAGGCTATCCACACGACCAGGGGAACGTCGGGTTTCAGTAGTGGCTCTGTGAAACCCGGGGATCCCAGATATCTGTATTGTTCTGTGATGCTGTACATTTCTGTGATGTTGCATTTTACTCACGCCTTGAGCGAATATAATATATTGGTATATATATTAGTAGATGTTGTATATGTTTTTCATCCGCGCTAGTCCAGTCCCCGCTCTGCCGTTAGTTAGCTAACCTAACGGGTGATGACGGGACCCAGTGGCGAATGCGGATGGCATATACGTACGTCAGTATATTTTCGTTCTTTGTGGTGTGATCAATTGATGGGACTGCATTGATTCGGATCAATGCAAGTTAAAACAAACCTATTCTGATGTTGTTGGAACACTTTTCAAAAAGCTGTTATTGCAAGGACGTTCACTTTTGTTTTGCATCGTGGTATTCATTTGGAATATCCTGCTCCTCAGTCGATGAGGCAAGGGCCAAGATCCCTTCACCGGGAGTGACCCCTTGGACAGAAGTTTGCGTCAGGGCACTAACTTCACTATAGCCGATTACTTTTGCTTTGCACCGTGGTATTCATTTGGAATATCCTGCACCCCATTCTACGGGGAAAGAGCCGAGATCCCTTCACCGGGAGTGACCTCTTTAGTAAAGGTTTTCGTCACTATATTTTCTAAAAAGCTATCCGTTCCTTCAACGATATCAAGTTCATTACGTTAAAGGTTTTCGCCAGAAACCATTCGTAGCCCTCCATCGTTTCATATGCGTAGTCAATAGTATTCAAGCTGTGTTTGTTGGCCAAAGTCAAGGCACAGTGTTTGGTAGCTATTGGTTATTCATATGCAGCATAGATAGATGCGTTGGTTTGGAACAGTCGTACTGCCTTGTTGGCCAAAGTCAAGGGTAGGTACGGGTGGATTCAAATTAACCTGGAGAATGACGGGTAGAACTTGACATGTGACTTATGATTTGTTGGCCAAAGTCAAGGTCATAAGAGCATGGGGTAAAAATCACATCGGGAGTTTCAAAAGAACTGAAACTTGCCAGATATGCGCATACCTTCTGGAGTGTGATACCGTGAGCGGATTCCGTCACGTTATCATGCGATGAGAGTTGGATCCCGATTCCCACTGATGAGTTGGTTTACTCCTCGGGTGACCCCGACTAATTCTTCTTTCAGGTTTGGAGGAGAGTTTGAGGTACAGTGGGAGGTTTCCAGATTAGATAAAGTGATAACCATTCTGATCTAGGTTAGAGTGCACGCTGAGTGTTTCTTTTCTCTCTCTCTGTGGCAGCGACCATCGACCCGACCCTAAGACTATGACTCAGTGACCAAGTTAACCGAACCTTCTTTACACTGGCTTTTGGATTTTCAGAGTTGCAGACCTCATTGCCACTCCTACTTTTACCCTTTTCTCCAGGACACCCCGTATTACTGCGAACGTCCACTTCCATTGGACAAAGCCATCGTATGGTTAGATACGAACTCGAAGGAATTCGAGGATGGTTTCCGGTTCTGGAGAAAACGGATAGTATTATTCAGTTGTCTTTTCCTTTTTACCTTCTCTCAGGTTGCGAGTACTCCTTAGTTTAGGAGATAGTACACCTATTACGCAAATTGGATAGTCTTCTTCCAAACCTTAGGCTGGTGCCGACCGGTAGGGAATGAAGAAAACCAATTAGCCTAAACGGTGTGCAGAAGGTATTAAGATTAAGACAAAGCAAAGGATTAGTAAGAGGGCAAAGTAAATTGTGACTGATATTCACGACCAAACCAAGTATTTCTTCGCCAATCCTAAATCACCTTTGTATTTCTCCAGGACACTCCGTATCACTACGAAGATCCACAGTTTATTGGATACTCCATCGTATGGTTATATACGAACTCGAAAGGAACTTGTTCCAGTTCGGGGATGGATTCTGGTCCAGGAGAAATAGGAATAAGGTTTATTCGGTTGTCTTTTATCTTCACCTTCTCTCGCATTGCGAGTGCTCCTAGGATTAGGACAGTACACCCATTATGCTTATTGGATAGTCTTCTTCCAAACCATAGGCTGGTGCCGAACGGTAGGGAAGGAAGAAAACCATTTGGCCTAAGGGGTGTGCAGAAGGTAACGACTAAAGACATATAAAGGGATTTGGAGAGGTGACAATGAATTATACGGTTATAGTTGTGGATCTGGATAATGGTAGAGGCATTACTAGGAATACCAGGATACCCCATCGAAATATTTCAATGTTTCAGTTCACTGTGTAATGTTAAAAGAAAACTGATTTCCCAATTAGATACTTACTCCAGGGTATGTATTTACCAGGTATGATTCTCACATCTGTATGGTTTTACAGATGATGAGTGGGAGTAAGTTATTAGGAATAGGGTGATCATCCTCATTATATCGGGATTCGTTGTAATCGGTGATATTTGAGGAGATCATCTGGGCTGTTTGCCAGTCGGCAAATATTTGGTTTTGAATATCCGCTTTTATGCACCAATTTCAAATTGATATATCTGTACGTCTATTTTCATAAAGTGAGATATACCTTTCTGAAATTATGTCTACGACATTTACCTATATCAGTGGATGGTTAGGTAGGGAGCATTAAACAGCGGTGTAATTCTTCTTAACCATAAGTACAGTTTTCAACCTACGACACACAGTGAAAGAGTTGTTAGACTCAGCGGACTTATACAGAGTATTGTATGTTGTCCAGTGTCCATTAGGACGTAGGGGTTGGTCCTCATACTATATTCTGTTTACTTTTAACTTCTCTAGTTCTTAGACATGTGTTTTGTAGAAACACAGGGTCTAAGTTTTGAGGAGTTATAGGTATTTGAATAGAGTAGAGAACCAGGTGTAGCAAGTATCGGGATTCTTCAAAGTGATAAAAGATGTAGATACTTGTGTATGGTATTCAATTGATAGTAATAAAGAGAAATTGCTTCTCTTTCAGGTTACTCATAATTGGAAGCGTTCCTAAGTTGAGTAACGCTGATCGGCCTCCTTCCATTTAGTTGACATGCACTGGAGATAACTGCATGATTTGAATCTGGTTCAATTAAATCAGTGCCTCTGATTCTATATTGGATATAGTACAGTTCATATCTTAACATTGTTAAGGTACGGGGAGTTGTCCGGCTTATGATTAAAACCAGACTCTGGATAACTCAAGGCACGTTTCTGTAATGACTGTTTGTGGGTTGACCCAGGCTATGACGAGGGTTGATTTTCTACCACAAGAAAGATCAATAGTGATATTGTTCTTGACTCGCCACAGTTTTAATAAAAATGGATTTTTTCAAAAACAGTAGTGGGAGTATGGTAGAACTGGAAGTGATTCCAGAACCGCAAACGATTACTGAAGATTTGATAAGGAACCTAAAGATTCAATCTGGTTTGACATTCCATTGGCCACTCAGCAGATACGGTGGGTAACTTCAGGCACCCGAGAGGTACTCCGGTAGCCTCAAGGACGGTGACAGGGAAGTTCTTGTTTACCCACACTTGCCATTGCTGTTGTTCCAGGCTGCGAGACCCGGTGGGAGGATGAGTATAGCGTCGTTCTAAACTAGCTTTAGAAGTGCACGTCTATATGACTCTGCCATAGGGTTGTCGTAGTCAGTGGGAGCAGCGGAAGCATTGGTGGACAAGTGGCTTATGTCTATTTATAGACTAAAGCAGATATAGCGGAGATAGATCATCAATTTCTGATGTGACAGTCATAGGTTTGACTTCATCAGAATAGGGGATGGATCTGTTGAAAAGGTAGTAGGGTGTGATGTCATGGTATTTGGATGGCATACACAGAGTAGGAAAAGAAACTCCTACACTACGATCGGTTATATTTTGGTCGTCACACAGTGGTTTCTCCACATGGGACTTGGACATTATATCAGACATACTGGTTACTAGATCTATGGTTTTAGATCTAGATTTGGGTGGTTTCCCAATCAGGGTACTTTGACAGCATTCTAAGAGTATTTAGAATGGACGACTCCTGGCATGGTAGTGTACCTGCAGGTAATGGAGTCACCCTCTCTAAAGGTGTCTTATAGACTAAAGTAGAGAGGGATGTGCATGATTGGCAGATCACTTGCTTAGGCAATTGAGTCAATCATGAGATGTCAAGTACCACACCAGATATTGTTCTTGCACTAGATGCAATAAGTTGATATTGATCCAATCCTGGAGGAACAGTCGGAAGCAGTTTTAGAACATAAGTGAATGTTCTAGGGATATGATAACGGCTGCCTCCTTTAGGAGACGGTTATCACTCCAGGCTTCCAAGGTGACATGGACGACAAGGAGGTTGTCAGAGTTATAGTTTTCCTTCTGACGAGGGGCAGTATTCTGGACAGGTGATCCAGGCAGATACTGAGGGAGGCATGGCGCAGGATACTGATTAAGTTCAGTTGACGATACAGTCTAAGAAGTTTGGATTTGGAGTTCATTTATGAGCTAGGTCCCATCAGACATCCAGACATTCTAAGACAGGTATTGCTCATTTGGGGAGATGGCATTCTCCGCGAACTTAAGATTTAGAGAGACATAGAAAGAAACATCTATGCGAATCCACTCACTGAGGCTTTTCCTCAAACGCAATAGTTTCGCAAACGAGTTTTGTGAGACTGACTAGTAGAGGAGTTGGGTGTTCGGTATCACACGGGCTGTGAGTATGCGACATCGCAATAATTAGCCTTGAGTGAAAGTGGGAGATTGTTGGAGATAGTGCCCTCAGAGTCAATTATTGGATCACAAGCACGTGATTGCAATGATTGAGAGAGGACCTATCCCGGTAGGACAGTCTTACTCGAGATGATAGTATGCTACCTGGTTTACCTTTATCATCGTGTACTGCTTTAGGTGACATGACAGGTCACTATTGCACGTTGATAGAGCCCCTAGGATTCTTGCTTGACTACCGGCAGTATGAGGGCGATCATATACGTGGGAGCTGGTAGTCTATAAGCACATCCTTAAAAGGTCCCTAGTCGTGGGAGTTTCGAGATAGGGCATCGATACTCCAGAGTAGACTAGTGTATACAGTCGAGACCCCGACGAGGGGCGGTGGCCGGTCTCACAAGCCACTGGTGTCAGTTGGTTCACCTAAGATGTATACAGGTGCTCATTGGGTTATGAGTACACCGGACAGGACTCGCCGGGAACATGCTAGTTGGTCTTATACCTGACGTCAGATAGCAGTTCCCAGGTGACATGTGTACAGGTTAGTTCATCGACCTGGGGATCGTCATTTGTCTCGTGTGAGTTCCCACTGTGCTTTGATTACTACCCTACCACGGCTCAAAAGAGTCGTGCAAACAGGTTTTAGTTGGGTACAGTCCCGAGCCACATGGAGGCAGTGAGCGGATCTTCAGGGGTTCGTCTCTCCCGATATTGGGGGTGAGGTCGCGCTGTGTCTAGGAGAGCCATTACACGAAGTCCTTGGCCAAGGCAGGAGATTTACTGGTAGGTATTCCAGTAGTATCTCAGGGTGTTCTGGGCTACACTCCGACACGACTTGTACCGCTTTTGGGGGTCTGACTTTTTACCAACCCCCTAGGCCCGACATGCGATGCTCATAGACGAACGGACCGGACTGTACGGATATTGTCACTGACAGGCTCAGTAGGGTGTCAGGATGAGTTCGCTCATCGACGTCCCTTTTAGTCAATAGCTGGTGGCCCGTTACGTATTGGCTTATACCTCTGACGTGCTAGTGGTTAAATCCACAACCATAGTATTGACGAGTCTTTAGAGTCCACCACACTTTCAGTTACTCAGCTTTCGGGCGAAACGCTGTAGAGGCCGTATGGAGATATGGCAGGGTCCGATCAGATACGTGCGGTATTGCACGGATCAGGATCGGACGGTTTGTACTAGAGGCCGTATAGATATATGGCAGGGTTCGATCAGATACGTGCGGTATTGTACGGATCAGGATCGGACGGATATTACTAACCGGCTTTGGTTTAAGCCGGATCCTAGTATAGTACAGTGTAGTTTTGTCTCATTGCATTTGTATCCGGACGGAATACAGATGCGGGTGTGTATGCACAGTATCGGGGTTTTCCTGTAATTTATTACGGGACCATTTTTCTGGAGTTGCCAGTTTGCATTCCGTTCCGGCCGGTTTTCCTTTGTTCTTTCCCGGCCGGACTTTTCCGATGGAGGGTGTTATTTGCAAGTTTGCAAATAACACATTGTGGAGGTTTTTCTTGCAAATATATTTATTATGAAAGCATCTTTTGATACCATTCTTATCCATCATTATCACTTGCCTTTTGTTGATTAGAAGTGATTAGAGTTTGATGTGAGATGGTTATGATGATGTTTTGGATGTGGTCACCACTTGTGCTCCTGCCATCACCTCCCTTCATGCTTCATATTCTTTCCTCCACCATTTTCTAAGATGATAAGTTTTTTTTTCATACTTGAGAGAAGAAGAAGAGAGGATCATTTTCAAGAGGGAAAATTTGTTCATCTCATTTCATGCTAGAAAAATGCAAGCACCATTTTTCTTATCTTGATTCCTCCATCATCTTCAAAGGCAACAAACCCCAAATGAGACATAAGCTCTACACTACACTTTCTACAGCAAATCTTGGACGCGTCGACTCGCCAGCTTCGCGCCCGAGTTGCCTCGGTATTGAGGTGGGAGCCCATAAAAGATGCAGGCGATGTGGTGCCCTTCCGGCGAAGAGGCGACAACGAGGAGATGACGGACGAAGCATCCGCGGGAGATCGGAGTGGAGACGAAGACCGAAGGACTCGGATCATTCGGTATATCTCTAACCCGTCTTGTAGTTAGCTAGGACAAGTTTAATGGCCCGATCCGGGATTTAGTGCGCGGTGGTGCCGGTTTGCTAAGTTCGCAAAATTAAAGTTTATCACCGCTTCCGCATTTGGCCGTCGGATTGACGGCCGGGGCGCCGCCGTGCACTTACAACATGAAATACGAAGTATGTGATATTTCGCATTTACGATGTCTAAAGAGAATGTGGATTCCAGATATTGCAGTTTTACACTTTCTTTTCTGTGACCGTAAGTGTAGTATGCAGTGGTATTGCCGATTGTCGTTACTATACGTCGACGACAATCGGTGACTGCATACTTACTTACGTTGATGATATGAGATATTATATGTTGCTGAGATATGATGTGCAGGATTGTCGCGATTGAATAGCCGGGGGGTTTTTATGTGAGATGAGAGTTTTATATTTTCATTCATGTAAATTCAAAATGTAATGTAATATTCTTTTATTTGGGGCACTTCCGGGTTGAAGTTGATGCCACCAGTGTTGTATATTATTTACTTTTCCGCATTAGGATGGACCCAAGGAGGGGAGCACGGGTGATCGGGTTCTGGGGTTCAGTGGGAGGCCATCTCGAGGAGTCGAGACCGGGTCTCCTAAACTTCAGAATTGGTAGGGTCGCTTGCCGCTCTCGTAGGGGTCCAGGGTGTGGGCTTGGCTATTCATCGCGACTGTGGAATCCGTATTTTCTATTGTTGGCTAAATACTAAATACGGACGTCCTAGTATACCCCACATTATATCTATGTTTCTGCTGCGATATCTGTGATGTGATCATTTGATATGTTCTGATGGATACAGTATATAGTATATATGATATATTATATAGACGGTACTTATGTTTTACACCCGCACTAGTTACCTAACCTAACGGTGCACGAGGGGACATCGAAGCGAATGCGGATGGCATAAGTGTACGTCGTATTTATCTGTGATGTTTAAGTGACTTAAATGATGGGACTTCATTAATGTGATTAATGAAAGAAAAGAAACCTAAAAGATGTTGTAGAATCAAATTTTCAAAAAGGGTAGCTACAGTTTTGCTTTGCATAGTGGTATATATGATATACCATGCACCTTATTCGATGGGGAAAGAGCCGAGATCCTTTCACCAGGAGTGACCTCTTTAGCAAAACTGGCAGATGCTACAACACTCGGTTTGACTTTTGACTGCTTTTGGAGTTTTGCTTTGCACAGTGATATATATGATATATCCCGCACCTTATTCGATAAGGAAAGAGCCGAGATCCCTTCACCGGGAGTGACCTCTTTAGCAAAACTAATAAAAGCCTCAAAATCACTCCATTTCAAAATTCACTAGATTCTACAACGATATCAAGTTCATTACGCAATAGGTTTTCAGAAAAAAACATGCCGTAGCCCTCCGTCATTTCAGATAAGTCGTATATAGTATTCGTGCTACATTTGTTGGCTTTCGTCAAGGTGTAGTGTGCGGTAGCTATATGCTGCTTATCTGCTGCATATGATGCGACTGGATTAGGGTAGTCGTACGGCTTTGTTGGCTTTCGTCAAGGGTCGTGCGGGTGGGTTTAATTCAGTCAAGAAATATACGGGTTAAACTTGACTAGCGCGCTATGGTTTGTTGGCTTTCGTCAAGGTCATAGCACGTTAGGGGCAAAATATTATCGGGAATTTCAAGTGTTGAAATTTGCAATGAGATTGCATACCTTCTATGAAATAGTTGGATCCCGATACCCACTGCGAGTAATTGTTACTCCTGCGAGAGTTTTACACAGAACAATTAGCTGATCAAGTAGGTGTCTAGAAAGGTGTCAACGGGGTTACGCCTCTGGGAAAACGAGGTTTACTTTAATTAGGTCCGTGCGAAAGCACGGAGATCCTCCCTCAAAATACCGACACTGGCCTGGCTGAAAAATCGGCGAAGTTGTAGGGTGTAATTAATCCCGGCTAGTCTTTCCTTTTAGGGTTTGAAGGAAGATTTGATAAAAACAGTGGGAACCATCCTGATTAGATAAGATAATAACCAATCTGATCTTGCAAGAGCATACGCTAAAGTATTTTCTTCTCTCTCTTTCCAGGTAACGACCATGTCATGCCTTAATCAAGATAATAATATGGATGTATTGACCGAACCTGCAAGTTATACTGTGCTGGGGAACGTTGGTTCCGTTCTTTCTTATAAGAGTTATAGGACTGAACAGGACATAGGGGAATACCAGGTTCCCATGCCACCCGAATGAAGAAAGTACATGTTGATGCATTTTCTTCGGGTGTGTTCGTTACAGAGAACTGTTTCTCCATTTGCCCTACGTCCTGGGTATTAGATACCGGGTCAGGATCCCATATATGTAATCAGTTACATGGGCTTAGGAAAGGTAGAGAACTTGGAGAAGGTGATAAAGACATAAGAGTTGGAAATGGTGCAATTGTTGCAGCTAAGACCGTCGGGGAATATCACCTTGTATTACCAACTGATAATACATTGATTCTGAACGAATGCTATTACATGCCGAACCTGATATGCAACATTATATCGGTTTCTTTATTGAGTAAAGAGGGATATAATTTTGTATTACAGGATAATGTTATGAACATTTTCCATAACCAAAAGTTGGTTGGATCAGGCACGTTATGCAATGGTATTATGTTCTAAATCAATCAACAGTTCTGAACATAACAAACACACACAAGAGGAAGAGTTCAGAACTGAACGAATCCTTCTTATGGCATTATAGACTGGGTCATATCAATGCGACACGACTAGCTAAGTTGCATAAGGATGGATATTTGAAACCGTTCGAATTTTCATCTTATGACACTTGCCAGTCATGTCTCAAAGGCAAGATGACCAAAACTCCGTTTACGGGACACGGAGAAAGAGTTACCGAACTCTTGGGACTGATACATAGTAATGTATGCGGTCCCATGTCTACACATGCCAGGGATGGTTCTTCGTACTTCATTACATCCACTGACGATCTCTCAAGATACGGACATGTGTTCTTGATAAGACACAAGTCTGAAGCTTTTGAGAAATTTAGAGAATATAAACAAGAAGTCGAGAACCAAACCGAAAAAAGTATTAAAATCCTTCGATCTGATCGAGGAGGTGAATACTTGAGCAGTGAATTCCTGGACTTCCTAAAAGAGAATGGGATTCTCTCTTAGCTGACTCCTCCATATACACCGCAGCATAACGGTGTATCAGAACGGAGGAACCGCACCCTATTAGATATGGTGCGCTCTATGATGAGCACAGCTGAGTTACCTATTTCCTTCTGGGGGTATGCGCTTGAAACAGCCATACTTCTATTGAATATGGTCCCCACCAAATCTGTGCCTACCACTCCATATGAGATATGGAAAGGGAAGAGACCATGTCTTAACTATGTTAAGATATGGGGTTGTCCAGCCTATGTCAAACGACAAAATCCGGACAAACTCGAGGCACGGTCTGTTCTATGCAAATTTATAGGATATCCCAAGAATTCACAAGGGTATATCTTCTACCACCCTGAGGAACAAAGAGTGTTTGTTTCTCGGCATGCCACCTTTTTAGAAAAGGAATTTCTTGCAAAAGAGATTAGTGGTCATGAGGTAGAACCGGAAGAGGTTCCAGCTACAAAAGTTGCAACAGAAGATCTGGTGAAACCAGAGGATTCCGTAGTTCCCAATGAACCCCAGCCACTCCGCCTATCTAGTAGGGTTCCTCGCCCACCTGAGAGATACTATGGTTTTCTCATGGATGGTGGGAGCGAGGATTGCATCATGGAGGATGATGACCCAACTAGCTTCGAGCAGGCCATCACGAGTGGGGACTCAGTGAAATGGCTGGATGCAATGCGGTCTGAGATGGAATCCATATACACCAACAAAGTATGGACTTTGGAAGATGCTCCTGAAGGGGTAAAACCCATTGGGAGCAAGTGGATCTTCAAGAAAAAACTTGGTGTAGATGGGAAAGTGGAGACTTTCAAAGCTAGACTTGTTACAAAGGGTTTTCGTCAAAGACCAGGTGTGGACTATGACGAAACCTTTTCTCCAGTGGCTATGCTTAAATCCATCCGGATCATGCTTGCCATCGCTGCATATCATGATTACGAAATCTGGCAAATGGATGTTAAGACCGCCTTTCTAAACGGTGATTTAGAAGAGTGCGTGTACATGACTCAGCCAGAGAGCTTCGTAGATAGTGGGAGCAGCGGGAAGGTGTGCAAGCTGCTTAAATCCATTTATGGATTAAAGCAAGCATCGCGGAGTTGGAACATCTGCTTTGACGTCGTTATCAAAGAGTTTGATTTCGTCAAAAATGTAGATGAACCTTGTATCTACAAGAAGGTAGCAGAGAGTAAGGTTGTCTTCCTCGTATTGTACGTGGATGGCATACTCTTGATAGGAAATGGCATTCCTATGCTGCAATCGGTCAAGCTCTTCTTATCACAAAGATTCTCAATGAAAGATCTTGGTGATGCCTCCTGCATATTGGGAATTATGATCTATAGAGATAGATCCAAACGGATATTGGAATTGTCCCAATCCAGATACATTGACACCATACTAAAGAGGTTTAGTATGGAAGAATCCAAGCGTGGGAACTTACCCATGATCTCTGGAGTCACTCTCTCCAAAGAGATGTCTCCCAAGACTGATTTGGAGAGAGCTCGCATGCAAGGGATACCCTATGCTTCAGCTGTAGGCTCTATCATGTATGCGATGCTATGTACCAGACCCGATGTAGCATACTCACTAAGTGTAGTGAGTAGGTATCAAGATGATCCTGGAGAGAGTCACTGGACAGCAGTGAAGAGCATTCTCAAGTACTTACGAAGGACTAAAGAGATGCTCTTGGTGTATGGTAACGGAGAACTCCAAGTGGAGTCCTTTACCGATTCGAGCTTCCAGAGTGATAAGGACGACTCTAAGTCGCAGTCGGGATTTGTCTTTACCCTTTACGGAAGGGCGGTTAGCTGGAAGAGTTCCAAGCAGGAAACCGTGGCAGACTCGACGATGGAGGCTGAATACATCGCTGCCAACGATGCTGCCAAAGAGGCTGTCTGGATCATGAAGTTCAATACTGAACTTGGAGTGGTTCCATCCATTGAGCATCCAATACCTTTGTATTGCGATAACAATGGAGCGGTGGTTTTGGCCAAGGAACCCATGTCCCATCAGCGATCCAGGCATATTCTGAGGCGGTATCACCTGTTCCGGGAGATAGTTGATCGCCGGGAGATCGAGGTCAGGAGTGTTGACATGAAGAATAACACAGCGGATCCACTCACGAAGGCCATTCCCCAGATACAGTTTGAGAGACTCTTCGGGATGCTCGGTATGCGATACTACAGCAGCTGGCCCTAGTGCAAGTGGGAGATTGTTAGTTGCATGTATGCCCTAGAGGCCAGTATTGTACAGATGATGTATATTATATTGGATGCTTGGACATGTATAGAGATGACTTTCTTGCTCGATATGATAGTATGCTATCTGGTTACTCTTTATCTTAATATGTATACTAGTCTCTTTATACTGTCTTATAGTTACATGTTGGTAAAGCCCTTAGGATGTGTACTTGACTACCTGGACTATGATGAGGATCATACTAATGGGGACATGGTAGTCCATAAGTACATCCTTCAAGGTCCCTAGTCGTGGGTGTATCGAGACGAGGTATCGATATACCAGTGTAGACTAGCGTATACGCTTCTCGACCCATGAGATGGGCGATGGATGATCCCATATCCATTGGTGTTTGACATCAGAGATGGTATACGGGTGCTCAATGGAGACTGGGTACACTGGACGGACTCGCCGAGAACTCCCAGATGGTATTATACCTCACGTCAAATGGCAGTTCTCAGGTGACACTTGTGCAGGTTAGTCTGTAGACCCGAGATCGTCATAGAGTCTTATGTGATTCCCACTGTGCTTTGATTTCCACCTTACCATGTCCACAAGGGCGTGCAAAACGGTGGTTTTTGGGTATAGTCCCGAGTCACATGGAGGCAACGAGCGATAGGAGGGGTTTCGTCTCTCCCGGTATTGGGGGTTGATGCTGCACTGTGCTCGATTGGCCGTAACAGGGAAGTCCCTGGCCAGGGCTGATTAGAGATTTACTGGTAAGTGTTACCAGTAGTTTCTCGACCCGTTATGAGCCTCACATCGGCACGACTTATCGGTTATTGGGGTCTGACGTTTACCACCCCTAGACTTGATATGCGACATATCAGACGAGGAGACCGGACTGCACGGTAGTGTTGCCGGTTGGCTCGACGGGAGTTGTAGCAGGTTCGCTTATTCTCTTCTGATCGTTCAATACCCGGGTGGCCGTTACGTTTAGCTGACCGATTGCGGTTTGGGGGTGCTTGATATGATCATCACTCACTGCCGGCGTATTGACAAGTCTTAGAGTCCCACAAAGGAGTTACCTAGTCCAGGCGAAACGTTGTGTTGCGCGTATGTGATATGCGCATGGACCCGGTTAAAATGCGCCTATAGGATAACGTATATTGATTGGGCGGCTTGCTTTTGGTGGGTTCGTATGTGATATGACCGGATTGATAAATCAAGTGTTGATTTATCATTTAACCATTAGCTTCTCACTTGAAATCCTTTCTTGAGTTTGATGGATGTATGCATGCATGTATGCTTTCTTTATAGATTCATGCACATATGGATGTACATATACACATACATACATACATACATCCTTCATGGTTGTACATACATGAAAATGGTGGCAATATAAAACTCACACCATGGTTTGATTTATATATAAATTATTATTGCATTTGATTTAAAAACAAAAGAAAAAAAAAGGATAATTCATGGATGCTTTCTACACTCTTCTTGACCTAACCATACTCACCCACCATTTAACCATGGATTACTTTTCCTTTTGGTTTTTAACTCAAGTTCAATAATGGTTCAACCATGGTTTGAGATGAGAGATAAAAAATATATTAAGATATATTTTCTATTTTTCAAGTAGAGGTTTTTCTTTTCTCATATTCTAAAAGGCCACCATCTTCTTCCTCCTTCATGCTTAGCTCTCTAGATTTATTTAGTGAGCAAATTATTCATCAAGATAGGATTTTATAGTGAGAAAAGCCACCACAACATCATTCTATACAAGTCTTGCCCACTTGTTTAGAGTGTTAGCTTCGATTTTCATTCTTGATCTTGCGAAGTTGCTAGCTTGGACAAAGCGGACTCCGGGTGGATCATCGGTGACCTAGAGGAGTTCAAGCGGAGTTTTTCCAAACCCCAAGTAGCCGAGTAGTCTAGCGTAGGGAGCTACAAAGGTTGTACTCTCAAAATCCTAGCATTTCTTTCATGTGATGAAGTGTAGTTTTTGAAACCCTAATTTTTCTAGGATTGATTCATTGTGTGTTCACTTAGCACCCTAAACTTTTAATCTTTGGTACATGTGATGCTTCCAATCTCTTCATGAGGTGCTAGGTTAACCCAACACGTATAACATGGCACCTGTGATCATCGACGTGCTATATCTTTTGCTTGGGTTTTATGAGTTTGGTGATGATCATTTACCTTGGGCTTACGGTACACCGAAACATACTCTGGCTCTGTCGATGTTCAGCGTCTCCATCATATCTCTGAGAATCATGTAACTTCATCTTAATTAAAGTCTTCTTGTGCACTTTAACTCGACCATAATTGAAGTCATTTGCGCTGTAGTAACTTTGGCTCCAATTTGATCCGTATAAACACATGAATAAGCAGGGCACATAAACACTCTTCACGAATCATAAAGTACAGACTCTTCAATCCATATCTCCTCCGGAATATGAAAATATATAGCTATAGACGATGATCAAGTCACCAAGTAACACGCATGATTAACTGCTCTTGCCCAAAAATCGGCAATTCGAATTGCACTTTCATACTACGAACCCTATGTAATGTATCCTAATTCATGCGCTCTGCCACCCCCCCACCTTTCTTTGGCCTCTACGAACCATAACAGCCTGATCTTTGCAAAACTTTATTGTAACTTTGGAAGAGAACTCTTATAGGTGCAATAACCTGCTCTGAACAATGGAATTCTCCTATCACGTACAATGCACGTTATTAACTTTGAAGCCTTGTCTTCTTCTGCTTCACGTTCCACCGCCAAATATCGCATGACCAAAATCTTGCATGCTCTTGCATGCTTAAGAGCACCCATTGCATGTGGAAATTGCGCAGCCCAGCGCATCCATGCCACTATGCCACAACGCACCACCATGCTCGTCGCCGACGAAAGCAATACACGCCGTTTTCTTTCGTGACACTTGTACATGCTTGCTTTCTTCCTTTGTTCTGCTTCAACGCTCGTTGCCCGCGAGCTCTCATGCTCAAATCCGATAGAATCCGAACACTCGTCTAACACAAGATCCGATCTCCAAATATCTCCGCTGGCGCACCTTGATCGATATAACTTCGACATTCGCCAATCCGACGCTCTGTCAAATCAAACCTTCTTTATGATGCCTTCGCCGTTCTGACTAGACATCACATCGATCGTCTAATACAAGATCCGGTCTCCAAACGTCTCTACTGGTATCTTCTTGACCGATCTAAATTGACAACCGCCAATCCGACGCTCTGTTGGATCAAATCTTCTTTCTGACGCCTCTGGCGTTTCTACTTAATATCACATCAATTGTACCAAAATTTTTCGAAACTAGACAATATGTGTCGCAACTACCCAGTATTTCCGTGTTGGTGTAGAGTGGACGAAGAACGATGGAAGCTGTCGGATATATGTATGCCCTAGAGGCCATTATATGATAGTGGATGTATTTATACATGTATATATATTCAGTGTATATTCTTGCTCGACATGATAGTATGTTATTTGGTTCTTCTTTATCTGACATGTTGACTTGATCATGCTTTTATTCATTCACACATGTTGATAAATCCCTGAGGATATTTACTTGACTACTGTGATTATGATGGAGATCATACTAGTGGGACGTCTGTAGTTTATAAGCATATCATGAAATGTCCTTAGTCGTAGGTATATCGAGATGGGGCATCGATATACCAGAGTAGACTAGCTATATGATACTAGACCCATATGATGGGAGATGGATGATCCCACATCCATTGATGTTTGACATCGAGATCGTATACGGGTGTTCAGTGGAGACTGGGTACACTAGACAGACTCGCCGAGAACTCCTATATGGTATTATATCTATCGTCGGATAGCAGTTCTCAGATGACACTGGTACAGGTTAGTCTGTAGACCCGAGATCGTCATAGAGTCTTATGTGTTCTCCCACTGTACTTTGATTACCACCCTACCACGGCTCTACTGAGTCGTGCAAACAGGTAGTTTTTGGGTATAGTCCCGAGACACACGAAGACGATGAGCGATAGGAAGGGTTTCGTCTCTCCCGGTATTGGGAGTTGATGTTGTGCTGTGCACGATTGGCTATATCAGTAAGTCCCTGGCCAGGGCTGTTGTGATTTACTGATAAGTGTTATCAGTAGTTTCTCGATCTGTTATAGACCATTCATCGGCACGAC
Source organism: Agapanthus africanus (assembly GCA_030015575.1). Lineage (NCBI taxonomy): Eukaryota > Viridiplantae > Streptophyta > Magnoliopsida > Asparagales > Amaryllidaceae > Agapanthus > Agapanthus africanus. Next base: position 318,688,612 of record JASDDO010000019.1, read on the forward strand.
TTATTGAGTTATTGGGGTCGACGTTACCATCCCTAGACTCAGTATGCAGCATATCTGACGAAGAGACCGGACTGTACGGAAGTGTTACCGGTTGGCTCGACAGGAGTTTTTGCACGCTTGCTTGTTTTTCTTCTGATCGTTCAATACCTAGGAGCCGTTATGCACTGCTGGTGCCGCTGACAGTTTGTGAGTATGTGATATGATCACCACCTACTGCTAGCGTATTGACGAGTCTTAGAGTCCCACAATGAGGTTACCTGGCTCAGGCGAAACGATGTGGGGTGCATATGGGGATATGCGCAGCTGCTTGATTAAATGCGTGTATATGATATCGCATATAATCTGGCGTTTTCTATTGGTCGGGTCGTATGTGATATGACCGGGTTGTTAAATCAAGTGTTGGCTTAATTAATGACCATTAGATTTTTCATTTAAAACCTTTTCTATTTTGCATGCATGCATGCATGAGTATATGTGCACGTGTTGATGTGTATGCACACATACATGTATACATACTTGTCATGGTTGTTGATATAGTGGAGATGGGAATGCAAGACTCACATGGAATCAAATATCTATATGTTTTTATTTTTGAGAAAATCAAATGGGATTAAATCATGGTGAAGAGTTTCTACACACTTCTTATTGACTATTTGACCACACCTAACTTTTAAGCATGATCTAATTTTTCATTTGGATTTAAACTCAAAGGTTAAATGTAGAGATATTTGTTTAGCATGGTTGATAATGAGAGAGTATAATATATATATTATCTCTTCTCATTTTTATTCATCATCTTTATCAAAAGAAAAGAGCTAGCATTCTCATCCTCCTCCTTCTTCTTCCAAAAAGCTCACTACCCTTTCAAAAGTGAGTGAAATTGACAAAAAGGAAAGGTTTTTATATGAGATCCAAACCCATATCATCATTCTACTTTAGTATTGCCCACTAGATTAGAGTGTTGTTCCTCATCTTCTTCAAAGATCAAGAGGAGCTTGGAGCTTGAGAAAAGGAGTCCCGGGTGGATCATCGTTGACAAGGAAGATCTCTAGCAAGCCGGTGCAAACTCGAGTTGAACCAAGGAGTCTAGCGTAGAGAGCTACAAAGGTTGTATTCTCAAACCCTACCTTTTACTACTTGTGTTTGTGCTAAAGTTTTGTTACCCTGGCTTTTCTAGTATGATCCTTAGGATATTTTCTCCAGCACCCTATAAATTATAAATATGGCATGTGTGATACTACCAAACCCTAGTAGTGGTGCTGTAGAAAACTCTTCAGAAGCTAGACGTGCAAGTTAGATCAAGTTTGATTAAAACCTAGCCCGAACGGAAGTGAAATGATAAAATTTAGATTACGCAAACATCCTCTGAGTCCCATAAGGCTAACCTTTGTTATTTATGTTGTCTGACAAGATTTTCCTGATTCGCCTCAAACTTGAGCCAACATGCCAGCCAACGCTTTAACTAAAAAAGCTAGTATCGTGAACAAAGGAAGTATTAATTGGTGCTTCAAACTAATGACCAAATTCTATCTTTACTGTTATAACCGTTATAACCGAATCCTTCCGATGGTGATATCATTATTACATCATTTTGTAAAAAAATAAATTCAAAAAAGGAGAAAAAGTTATTGCTCCATATTTCACCATAAGCTTGCCTATATCATCTATAGAAAAGGATAAAAATATCCAATTCATTTCTCTCTCACATGCCTCCTAAGAAAAAAGAAAGAAATTACTTAATTCATCTCTCTCACACACACACATTTCCCTGAAAAAAAGGACAAAAGGTCTAATCTCTCATATCTTTCTAGTAAATTTTAATATGCATACAAGACATTTTTTTTAAGTTTGAGTTAGAAAGTAACAAAAAACAACCGATTAAGGAAAAACATTTATTTATAAATAAATAAGGCGTAACATCTTCGTTAATAGAAGAAAATTTTTTTCATCTTAAAAACTGTAGATATCTTTAGAAGTTTTCATGTAATGTTCAGGTTAAAAATAATTTATACACGCTTTCAGTGCAATGTATATATGTTGTTCAAAATATACATACGTGCATCGCGCACGTGCAAAAATACTAGTTTTGCTTAATGAAATCCAATGACTTCGTTCACGTCTCGATGTATGATCTTCTTTTTTTATTCAATGTACATTTTTGTCAATGACCAAATTCTTTATTTACTCAATATTATACAATATTATATTGTTCATGTTTATTTCAACAAAGGCATCACCATGTGAATATTGATGTGCTGTTCAAGATTCTAAAATATTGAGATCTTATCTCAGAGTCTTCTGTCATTATTTGGCTTATGAAACAGCAGAGAAATTATTTCGCAACCTAATATATTTCACTATTTCTACTGAGCTGTTTATGACTTTCCTCTTTTGTAAGGTGAGATCAGGGATTAGCATGTCTTGAATTGGTAAAATTGCCATTTCAGTCACTAATTTTTTCTTTAATACTTCGATTTCTATTTTCTAATGTCCATCAAATATTATTGTTGCCAGATCCAATGTTAATGTTCCCCATTCTTTGTTGACTCTACATTCTTAATTCTAAAGTTCTTTTTGATAAGCTCATAGAGTATATATTTTTTTGGAAAAATGAGTACAATCCAGGAAGCATACAAAAAAAATTGTGTAAAATGTAATAACCATAAAGTTTATGCATCGTACAAGTGACAAAATCCACCATCGCATCATCAGACTAGTTTGTGCTTCAAATTTCACTCTCTGAAACCTGCACATCTTTAAATTTACATTGGAAAAAAAACAAGATTTCAAAATTATACTTCAATCACTTTGATTTATAAGCAGATCAACTTCAAACCATCTCAAACGCAATTTATCAGCGAGGAACAAGCCAAATTGCAGAAATAAGTTAGAAAATTAAAAAGGGGAAATATGATACTTTTGAAAAAGGTTTGCTAACAAATGATGCCCTCATGGTAAATTAAATCGCAAGTAACTAATAAAATAGAGCCAAAAGATACAATTTGTTCCCGAAACACAAGAATAAAGGCCAACCTCAATGGAAGCGAATACAAAACTTAAAAAAGATCTCTACGATGCTGGGACCTCTGCAGTGGCATCAGCAGCAGCCGGAGTGTCTGCAGCAGCTGCAGCAGCAGCAGCAGCTGGGGTCTCTGGAGTGGCGGCAGCAGCAGGGGTCTCATCAGCTGCAGCTTCAAAAGTTTGCCCTTCGACGAGCTCGGGGTCATCGTCATCATCCTCTTGAATTGTTGCAGCAACAGTACCTGGCGCTTGCTTCTGGAACTGCTCCGCTAATTTCCTCAGGTTGTCCAAGTTATCAGGACCTGAGAGCAAAGAAATCCGAGTTTTGCCAAAAATACAAGAGGGAAAATCAAGTGGCATCTAAAAGCTTGTCTTGTGCACATTCCTTTTGGCATCTTACGGAATATATCACTTTTGTGCTACTTTGGTCTGATAACCCAAAACCGAAGATTTTTATATTTTTTTTACTATCTCTCAACATAGCCATGTAATTACCCCCTCCAGGCTGTCAATTTAACCCAAACCCAATTACCCGGATCTGAACCCGCTTCAAAATTAAAGGGCATGGGTCAAATATAAACATGGCAGCACATCTAACTTGATCAATGAATGGGTAGGGGCAGGGTTAAGAAACTCGAACAGACCAAATGATTATTCTACTAAATCTGTTTTGCACAGATTTAAGAAAATTAAGAGTCAAACACATAATATTATAAATAAAACAGTCGCTCAAACTATCTGAATTAGCAGTCAGCCTTTCTATAAATAGTTTAAATTATTTTATAGTTGGGAGGGCGTCAAATTGGGTTCAGGTTGGGTTTGGTCTACCCGTCTAGTAATGGTTGGTCGGATGGAATATGGTCTACCCGTCTAGTAATCAGGCTGGTCGGGTGGAATATGGTCTACCCGTCTAGTAATCAGGCTGGATGAGTTAGATCGGGTTGGATTTGGTCTGCCCGTTTAGTTTTCGGGTTAGTTGGGTCAGGATCGGTTTAGCCGATTATAAATGGGCGGCATTCAACTTGGAAAGTTTACCCATATTGGCTCGGGGCCATCAGTTCTTAACAAGTCAGATCAAAGCTAGCCGACCTGAACCCACCCCATCCCCCACCTAATTGACACCCCTGGCACAATCAAATGCACACGAAGGTTCTCTCCATATAAGGGTGGGGGGGGGGGAGGAAAGCACATAAAGGTTCTCTCGGACAAAGAAAAAAAGCACACAGTTGAGGGGAAAGGGGAAAACTAAATCTTGCAATGGCATACGGTACAATGCAGAAACAGGTAACTTAACCCCTTGAATTTAAATTAGGTTACGCTTAGACTAAATAAATTCCAACTTCTCACGACCAGAGATGGAACTGAGCATTCAACCGGAAACTGTACCAGATGAACCAAAAATTTTAGTTCTCAGTTCATTTGGTTCAATTTCGTTCAGAGAAAAGTTTTAGTACAAACCAAACAGAAGCCAAACAATAAACAAAAACTACACGATATAAACTAATAATACTAGGAATGCCTTACTAGATACAATGTAAGAACATTATTATACATAAATATATGAGGTGAGCTAATTTTTAGCCCTGTTTTCATCAGGAAAAAGATATACCTTGTAGTATTTACATTACAACATTTACTTATAATGATACAAATATAAGCCTGAGAACAGAACAAAATTATACTGATTCAAAATCATCTTTCAATATGTTGACTTCTTCTATAGCAGGAATAGCATTAACTCCGACTCCTTTTAATGTGCTCTGAAGCCTTTTGTCATCTGTTGTAGTTGTCTTAGGAACTGCCGCCTTCTTCCTAATATATAAGATGAAATTAAATTAAAAAAACAAAATTATTATACGGGCGATATCTTTTGTTTTTAAACGACTTTTAGAATTCAGGATTTGTTCCACGGTACTCTTAACACCTAAAACAGCCTTTTCATGTGAAAAAGCTTATCTACTTTGATGGGTGACGAGTTATCAATCACAAACCCAGTGACATTTCAATCGAGTCCCTATAAACAAGGGGCATCTTTGTTGACACTTAAGTGGCCACAGCCAAATTTACAACAGGGAGCCAACCAAAAGCTAATAATCACATGCATGGCTTGCTTTTATTTGGGCTCTCAAGAAAGTTAAACATGCATTTCACCCTCAGCAATTTCATCCCAAAAAAAATAATAAAATAGACACTATTAAAGTAAATCAGACAAGATCTGACCTGCGCATACCGCCCTTTCCGCCAGTGCGAACTGCACTAGACATCTTCTTCAACTTCTCTCTATCCATCCGAATGATACTGCATAATATTAGGAAACTTATATAATGCATTTTTCAATCAAGAAGCAAAATACGATAATGCATACAAACTGCTATTAATTATATGAAGTTTGACAGTGCGTTTCATGAGCACTACCAATATACGACTGAAGAACGAGAAAGAAACCACATAATTGTACATAAACTTTACCCACCGTAAAATCTTTCCTACTAATATTAATGCAAATCTAACGCCCATGAAACCCCAAAAGTTTAACTGATCCGGTTACCCATCGGTTATAGGGAAAGAGCTGATCGAAACAGTATACATCTATCAAGGCAAGGGATATGCTTTTTCTACTATATTTCCAAACTTTTGTCATAGTTTCAATCTACTAACATTAAATGAACTAATTGAACATATTCCTCAATCATTTGTTTTTAATACACTATAATGTATTTTTGCACAAATTTAGCGACATCAAAATCATTGGAGTTAAAGGCATGAGCATAAATTTCACAAGAAATCATTTTCCCAAAGTAAAAATCAACTCAAATAATGATTACGGTTAAAGGCATGAGCATTAATTTCACATGCATTGAATTAAAATAAGAAGCTTTAAAAAAATTAGTTTTATGTGGGTTTTACAGTTTTGTAAGCGTATGATCATGGATATAAACATCATCAATAAAGATATATAAATGAAGTGCCACTGCTCTGAGACATGGGATTTCTGATTGTCTCTGCCCAATAAATTTTTTATATGTGACAAGTTAAGAAACTGAAGAAACCACTTAAAATGAGTAAATAAATTATCATAAAAAACATATCCATAGCTTATGCTTTATTAAACCGCAATAACATTAAGTGTCTGTTTGGGTATGGAATTAAATTAGGATATACAGAATTTCTTACAATTAGCTAAACCTAACCATGTCTCGTTTGACTTTCATTTTGGAGTTTAGCAAACTCCAATTATCTAAACGCCAAAGTTCAGATAACTAGAGTTTTCAAACTCCAATTTAACCTAAGTTTTCAAAACTCCAAAAGGAGAGAAGAAAACACCCAGTATGGAGTTTAGATAACTCCAAAACATCAATTTAGACCCTGTTTGGATGGAGTTTAGTTTTGTAAACTGGAGTTTCATAAAGTTTAGAAAACTAAACTCCAAAATGCAAACTAAACCCTGTTTGGGGACAATTGAAGTTGAGATAACTGTAGTTATCAAAATTCCAATCTTCCCAGAATTTTATTAACCATGATTATATCATCACTGGATTCTACAAGACCTGCCCCAACCTCGGATCGAAATCTTCTATCCTAATCGATCCAGCCCTTGGTAGGGGCCGCCCTTTTCATCAACCATCCTCATGCACGCGGAATCCGGCAAGGTTTTTCGTTGGTGTCAGCATCAACGGAAGCTAGGGTTTTGCTGCAGAAGAGGCGGAGGGTGCGAGAGGGAGGTGGAGGCGGGTGGTAGAAAAGGAAGGGAGGTGAGGGGCGAAAGGTGGACTAGAGGCGGAGTTCTGGCGGAGGCGGGGGCGATTGAGGCTGCACTGCTGCCTTTTTTTTTGGTTGGGTTAGTGGATGGAGAAAAGAGTTAGAAATGAAAATAGAGTTAACAAAACTCCATTTTGAGCCAAACACATCTTTTGGACTTAACTTTAGTTTATTTTTTACTGGAGTTTGGAGCTTACAAACCAAAGTTTTGCAAGTCCCACACCCCCACTTAAAATAAACCACGGCTATCCTAATTGTGCTCCCATACAAGGCCTTAGAGTTTAGATGACTCCAAAGCTAAACAACCCACTAAAATCAAATTTTTTAATGAAGTTTGCACAGCCCCAACCTCCACTCCGGCCCTGGTCGGGTATGGAGTTAGGAAAATTGGAGTTTAACTTTTAAGTGGAGGTAGAGAGAATGCAAACTATGGTTTGCAAATCCCAAAGTCCATTTAAAAATAAACTCTAGTTATGCTATAAGAGGTGTGTTTGGGAAAATGGAGTTTAAAGAACTTAGATTAGATTGGAGTTTACATAATTGAAGATCAGCATTTAGATAATTGTAGTTATCCCAACTCCAAAATGAATGCCTACGAGGGCATTAAAAGTAAACTCCGGTTTTTCCCAACTCCATACACAAACAGGGTCTAACTAATCTGCGTAACTTAATGACCACAACTAAATCAATTTGACCTCGTTACACCATAAAAGTCCAGTTGACACGAGCAAATAACTTGTAGCATATTAATAAGTGATCCTGACAAATATAACCAACAAAATTATATATTTTTTAAAAATGTTTCACAGCATTTTTCTAGATATACTGGCAATCTAGCATTTCCATTAGTCAACAGCCATAACAGCCCAATCTTATATATTCATTCCAAACTTATAGACTCATTTTTAAAAAATGTATAACTTCTTATGACAATTTCTAATGAAAGGTGCTGCATGCATCGATTTGGCTCAAAAACTGCATCCATTTAAGACTACATAATCAGAAAAGAAACAAGTTCAGATCCCAGATCTCATAAGCGCTTAGGCAACGAATCACACACTAAAGTTTTCAAAGGAAAGAAAACCACATCACATCGAGATCAATTTTGCATCTACAACTCTAAGCAGAGAAACCCTAAACCCTAACACATATTCGACCATTCGACTTAACGTAAAAATCGAGAATGAAATCAAAATAATTTGCACCGAGATTAGTGAAAACGAAGGAAAAGATGAGGAAAAGTTGATACCTTTGAGACGATGATGAATTTAGATGATGAGAAAATTGGGGGCGCAACGCCGCAATAGATGAACCCTCGCTTTTGTTGAGAAAAGGGATAAAAGGATTTACATAATGTCATGTTATTACGAAATTGACGCTCTTGAAATATGTACAACAGTTTACTGTTGGGCCAACACATCTGTTGGGCCTGACATCAATTACTCAAGCACAAAGATTTTTGGATAAATTGTCAAAAAGCCCCCGGCCGCCGGGAGTTGTCTAAAACCCCTTGATATTTTCGAAACTAATCAGAAGGGACTGCTGTTCATAATCTTTGTAAAAAAGCCCTGGGCCTAGGGCCTTTATTTTCTTGATATTATATGCAACTTTTTAGATATTACAAGCAACTAGTATAAATGGGGTTTTAATTGGGCCCAGATGTTTTTTAACAAGAACAAAAGACTCAAGGGTTTTTACACAAAGTTGATACGGACCGGGGGCTTTTTGATAATTTATCCAAGATTTTTAGTAGGCTTATATGGAAGTGCATTTCCCATGGATTTTATAATTTATTATGTCTAAAAATAAGTAAAACAACAACAATTTTCAAGGGAAGATAACTTCTAGTTATAACCAAACAGTAATAGCCCAGCAATAAACTTCTTTCACTGAAACAAAGAGGCCATCAGTTCGACGTCAAGAAGATTGCTCCCACAAAAGGAAAAAATAAATAAAAATAAAAACTCTCAGAGTGAAGAAAGTTGAAACAAACATTAAAACCATGGTATATTATTGACGAGCATCTGGTTGGTTTCTTTTTTATTTTCCTTAATCTGACTTTTTAACAGATTAAAATTTGAAAGGGATTTTTGCTTGTAGCCCCCTAAAACATAGCAAATTTCTTTCTATCCCAAAAAACTTGATATTTACTTTTTATCCCCAAAAGCTGATAAAATATATCATTTTATCCCTTTTACGATTTACATCAGCTTTTAACGGCATAATATCAAGTATTTCTTTAAAGGGGTTTTTACTTGTAGCCCCCTAAAACATAGCAAATTCCTTTCTACCATAAAAACTTGATATTTATTTTTTACCCCCAAAACTAATAAGATATATCGTTTTATCCACTTTACGATTTCCATCAACTTTTAACAGCATGACATCAGGTTTTTCTTTAAAGGGTATTTTACTTGTAGCGCCCTAAAACATAGCAAATTCCTTTCTACCTCAAAAACTTAATATTTATTTTTTATCCCCAAAACTATAAGATATGTCATTTACCATTTTACAATTTCCATCAACCTTTAACGGCATAACATCGGTTTTTTTTAAAAATTATCCCAACCCCTCCTCTTATTTGGAAATATGCAATTTTTTTCCCAAAATTCAAATTAAATTTTGCCCTTCTGCTGCACCTTTCTTAAAATCGACCATGAAATCATGAACATTTTCAATATCCTTTTCTAATTATAAAGAAGTTGAATGATTCTGCGGTCTTAGTTGTTGTTTTCGGATAAATGGTAAATCTAAAATTCATGGAGAAAAATTAAAGCTAAAGCTAGTTGGATTTTTTCCGACGGAAATTGTAAAAGGGATAAAATGATGCATCTTATTGGTTTTTGGATAAAAAATAAATACAAAGTTTTGAGGGGTTAGAAAAAAATCTGTTGTGTTTTGGCGGACCTATAATTTAAAAACCTTTTTGGAAAAGCCTCCCAAATTCCCTTCGTTTAAAGTCAACTCAGTTATTGAGGGGCATTTAATCCCTAAACTATCCCTGCATCTTTGTTCGAACCTCACAAACTTCACACCCATGCTGTTCCATGTAAAAAATTTGGACTGAGCTTGAATTAAGAGGATAGAAGTGTCATTTTGCACTCCTAACGATTATAATTAGTTAGGGATTTTAACCAGTTTTTTCCCTTCAAAATACAAAGATTTGGAGGGTGTTTTTTGACGTTGTAAAGATTTGAGGGGCCAAGGAAAAAAGGTCGAAACTAACCATTACAATTAGAACAATGGAAAATTGTCAAAACGACTAAGCAGGTTTTCCCGCTGATTTTCCTGATGACAAAGAACCGCTAGCCCAAAGCGCGAGTCAAACACTTCCTGAAAATGTTTTCAGCTGTCGAAAAAGCCCCTGCCTACGTGATGATGCTCAATACTGAGAACTCACAAGATCATGACACGTGGCAGATGACGTATCCCGGGGCTTATGAGAAAGAAGCAAGAACGGTACATTGAAGGCGTACCCCGGGCCTTCTTCCCGAGGATTGTCTCGACCTTCGATGTCCTCCCAGAACATTCCTATGCTCGTCTTACAAATAACCATTAGCTCACCTCCGAGCCTTCCTGCACGCTGAGCTTCCTCAGCCCTCCCAGCTCGCCCCCGAGCTATCACAGAACCAAGCTTCCTCGGCCTCCCACTCGCCTCCGAGCCTCCTGCCGAGCTCAGCTTCCTCGGTTCTACCGATCAACCCAGAGCACAGATTACAGGCGTCTCCGCCACGGCTCCACAAATCTCGCCAGACGCGAGATATCCGCCGCCCCACGATCCCGCGTTCCACGCCATCTCGTTCCCCCGTTAACGAGCATATCTCGTCATTAATAGGGGACCCTTCCATTCGCGCAGGTGTAGCGCCAGGGGCGTAACGGCCGGCGTGAATCTCGCGCCCGCCCCCTCTCCCAGACGACTCAGGTAAGGCAATTTTATTTCAATAGGTCGCTACTCTGCCCAAATACCCGACTAACTTGATCGTCGGAGGGTCCACGGTGGTACAACCACCACGGGACTTCTTTGTAGGTAGCTCGGTTTCGCACTAAACCAAACCCATTGAGATCCACACGCCTCAAGCGACAGTCCTCAAACCCGATCTCAGCCGCTCGCCTACGTCGTTGACAGATCGTAGAAGACAACATCCGAAGGTGATCCAGAGCTCCATCAGTTGGCGCCGTCTGTGGGAAATTTCGAAAATTCCACTCAACGAAAGTTGATCTTCAGATCTCGAACTCATGGAGAGTGATCACCTCGACGATCCAAGCACTAGCCGCCGTCCTCCCCACAATGGAGGCGCGGACGGATCCTCTCCTCCCCCTAACACCGTTCACACCCTGTCTGCACGAATCGACAGGCTCGCGTCCATCGTGGATGCCCTTGTCCGTGTCCAAACGGCTGGACAAGCCCCCCAGGTCGCCGTTCCCCCACCTCGGGACCGGGACTTCTGCAGAGGGGGAGAAGACACTGCCCACGCTGGCACGACTGAACAGCGCCTCGCTATTTCCGGCGACCATAGATCCCCCGTAGCGACCAATTCAATGACCCGCTGGACACTTCACAGCTTCACGCCGAAGTCTCATGAAAGAGCACCGCGCCCTGAGGCCCACCGCGCTCCTGTCCCTCCCGAGGAGGTGTCGGTCAGCTCGCCTGCTCCCAGGCATGGCCGGCGCCCTCTCCCTCGTAAGGGCCGCGCGGATGACACTCACCACGGTAGCTCGAGGATGACCTCGCCAGGGGACCTGAGGAACCTCATAGAATGGAACCGGAACCGCGACCAGGCGCAGGCCGCCAGCGGGAGAGGCCATAACTCTGGGTATGCCGAATCCTCGGAATACCACGACCGACTCGATGCCCTCAAAAAGAAGATCGAAGGTATACATCAGGAGAGTCATCCTTCAAGCGAGGGGGCCAGATATGCCGCCGACTCGCTTACGAAGCCCTTCATTGAAGAGCTGCTAGCTGTCCGCGTCTCCTCCAGGAACAAGCCTCCAAATGTGTCCTTCTTCGACGGAAAGTCCGACCCGAAAGACCACCTGGACGCGTTCACGGCGGGGATGAGCTTCCAGGACAATTCTGACACCGCCCAATACCGAGCGTTCAACATCTCCCAGACAGTGTTGTTGGAGGAGGCAAAGGGCGAGCGATTCTTTAAACTCCCTCCGGTCACTAATAGGACGGCCAAACGGACACGAGGCCCTTACTGCGCCTTCCACAGGTCGCAGGGACCCCCCACCGAGAACTGCAAACAATTCCGCGACTACATCGAGAAGTTGATTCGCTCGGAGTACCAGGCAAAGTACTTGCGGTAAAAGCGACAACCGAGAGCAAGAGAACCATCCCCCTCCCGATGAGTTGACGATCGGCTAAATTATGGTCGTATCAGCGAGGGGTGTGACTGGAGCCGGCGAGATTCGACGCTTCCTGCCGGTCGAAGGGACTAGCAACCGGCCCATGAAGAAGACCAAAGCAGCCGAGCCCATCACCTTTACCGACGAGGATCTCCACGGGATATTTTTGCCTCACAACACCCCCTGGTGATTACAGCACGGGTCGACCGCTATGAGGTTCAAAGGATACTGGTCGACTCGGGGAGCTCGGCAGATATCCTCTTCTACGACTGATTTCTACGAATGGGGCTTGGCCCGTCGGACCTGAGACTGACCGCCCACATCCTGTCAGGGTTTACTAATCACTTCATCCTGGCAGAAGGAGTGGTCACCCTCCTACTTAATATCAGGGAGCCGGGGAGGGAGGCCGTACGCATACCGTACCTGTGGAGTTCATCGTCGCTAGAATTCCATCGGCCTACAATATCCTCCTGGGACGCCCGACACTAAACTCCCTTCGGGCCCAGATATCGACATACCACCTGGCGATCAAGTTTCCACTCGACCAAGGTGGAATAGGCCGGGCTTACGGGAACCAGCAAACCGCAAAGATTTGCTTCACAGCGACATCTATGCCCGAGGAATGAAGCGATGACCTTGAAAGCACGGGTGATTTCCGGGGGTCCTTGGATACTCAGGACGAACAAAAAGAAATCCGGGGGGCCCCGGTGGAGCCGCTAACAGAGGTCCCCCTCGTCGAAGGGGACAATGAAAGAACCGTCCAAATCGGGTCACTCTTAATGGGGGCCCGACGCGACGACCTGGTCCACTTCCTCAGAGGGGACTCGGACGTGTTCGCTTGGGCGCTCACCGACATGCCCGGGATCGACCCCAAAGTGATATCACATAAGCTCAGGGTCGACCCGACGGTCCGACCCGTCAAGCGGAAGAAACGAAGCTTCGCTCCGATCAAACAAAAGGCAATCGAGGACGAAGTTGACAGGTTACTCGCAGCCAACTTCATTCGAAACGTGGCCTACTCAGAATGGCTGGCGAATGTGGTAATGATTAAAAAGGCAAGCGGGAAGTGGCGCATGTGCGTCGACTTCACAGATCTCAACAAGGCATGCCTAAAAGACAACCATCCCCTCCCTAGAATAGATCAGCTTATCGACAGCTCGGCAGGCCATAAGTTACTCAGCTTCATGGATGCTTTCTCCGGCTACAACTACATCCGTATGAATCCGGCAGACGAAGAGCTCACCGCATTCACAACGGACTGAGGGGTATACTGCTATAAAGTTATGCCCTTCGGCCTCAAAAATGCCGGGGCTACATACCAACGCTTGGTCAACAGGATGTTCAAACCACAGGTCGAGAGGAACATGGAGGTTTACGTCAACGACATGCTCGTTAAATCGACCCCGTCAGATGAGCATGCCAAAGATCTTGGAGAGACTTTCGACATCCTCCGCAAATACAAAATGAAGCTGAATTCCGTCAAGTGCGCGTTCGGGGTCACTAGTGGAAAGTTCCTCGAATTCATGGTTACCCACCGAGGAATCGAGGCTAACCCGGAGAAAATCAGCGCCATCCTCAACATGGCCGCGCCAAAAACCAACATTGAAATCATGCGTCTCACGGGAAGGGTAGCCGCTCTAAGTCACTTCATGTCAAGGTCCGGAGAAAAGTGTCTCCCATTCTTCAAAATCCTGAGAAAGATCCTAAGGTTCGAATGGTCGGAGGAGTGTCAGATCGCTTTCGAGCAACTGAAAATGCACCTGGCGACTCCCCCACTACTCACCCGGCCAATTGAGGGAGACGAGCTATCACTGTATTTAGCGGTGTCCGATCAGGCTGCCGGCTCGGTGCTTGTCCGAGAAGTCGAAGGAGTCCAAAAGCCGGTCTACTACGTAAGCCACGTCTTTAAGAACGCGGAAACAAGGTACCCGACCATAGAAAAGATCGTCTTGGTGCTTATTATGACCTCAAGGAAACTACGACACTACTTCCAGGCACACATCATCCTCGTTCTCACCGAGCATCCTTTAGGGGCTATTCTCGCCTCCCCAGAGTCTTCTGGTCGTTTGGAGAAGTGGAGGTGAGAGTTATCTCAATTCGACATCAAGTACCGCCCAAGGCAGGTTATCAAGGCATAAGTCCTAGCCGATTTTATTGTCGAATGCACTATCCCCGGTAAGGAGGCTGTAAGTCGATGTTCAACACCCCAATACTTATGGGGAGGCGGAAATATGAATAACAATCTTGTTCTATGATTAAACATCGAATAACCGTATGAATCGTTTGCTAAACAAGTTTTAACAAAAGCTATAGAGTTCTAAACTACTATGTTAAGAGATTATACCAAACGGTTCTAGTCCTTCGTCTTAATGTTATCTACGGCCTCTTTGGATCTCCACGTCCTCTTCGGCTTTCTTCCGTGATAGACGATCCACCCGAGAACCCTAATCCAAGCTATAACCTCTAAACTTGAGGTTACTTAGTTTCTCTAGTTGCTAAATAGAGTAGCTAAGGTGATGTAGAGATAGGTTATGGAGTAATTAGTCTTTCCTAATCCTTGTTCTCAACTCATGAGGGTAGGATTAGGTTTGGTGAAGGAGAGAGAACTTGAAGAGAGAGGGTGAGAAGATGATAATGATAATAATAATAATAATGAAATAGCTTCTCACTTGATATATGAAACATAATGAATAAAAAGAAATGAATAATATGAGATTATTCATCATGTTTCATTAATGCAAGTGGGTGATTCATTATGTGAGTCATTAAGCATTTAATAATGCATTAATGACATGATAAATCACTCACAATGAGTCACTAAATCATTAAATGAAAATGCCACCTCTCCCTCCATGTCACATCCTTCTAAAAGCTTCTCGGAAAATTACGAGAACACCCCTCTCATCCGTGAAAACACGGAAAAACTTTAGACTGTATAAATCCAATAACCTGATACTAGAATCTGGCTTAAACCAAAGCCGGCTAGTAAAAACTGTCCGAATGTCGTACGTGCGTTCAAACACGTATGCGTCCGAACCTTTGTCGTAAAACCATACGACCTCTATATCTTTTCGCCTGGGTTTGGGAAATCTCTATGTGGGACTCTAAAGACTCAACTACTACGCTGGCAGTGGGTTTAAGCACAGACCGCAAGCGGCACTAGCTGTACGTAACGGTCCCCAGGTAGTTGTCGATAAGAAAGCTAATGAGGTAACCCATCTGAAATCCTACTGAGCCTGTCTGTGACAATATCCGCGTAGTCCGGTCTGTTCGTCTAAGAGTATCGCATGTATGGTCTAGGGAGGTGGTGGACGTCAGACCCCTAATAACCGTACAAGTCGTGTCGGTATGGTTCAAGACCACCCGAGAATCTACTGATCATTCCATCAGTAATTCTCAATCAGCCCTGGACAGGGACTTATGGTAATGACCAACCGACCACAGTGCGATATCAACTCCCTATACCGGGAGAGACGAATCCCTAACAGTCGCTCACTGCCTCCACGTGGCTCGGGACTGTGCCCAACTGAAACCTGTTTGCACGACTCCTTTGAGCCGTGGTAGGGTAATAATCAAAGCACAGTGGGAACTCACACGAGACAAATGATGACCCTAAGTCAACGGACTATCTGCACACATGTCACCTGAGAACTGCTATCTGACGTTAGGTATAATACCATCCAGTCAGTTCTCGGCGAGTCCTGTCCGGTGTACTCACACCCAGTGAGCATCTGTATACAATCTTAGGTGAACACCACCAATGGTTGCGGGACCAATCCATTGCCCCTCGTCAGGGTCTAGATATGTATACACTAGTCTACTCCGGAGTATCGATGCCCAATCTCGATACTCCTGCGACCAGGGATAAGTGTGCGTTGGCTTTTGAGACGTTGAAGCAGAAGTTGATAACCGCCCCTATCCTGACCGTACCAGACAATTCCGGAGGACTAGTGATTCATAGCGACGCATCTGGGAAATGATTGGGATGTGTTTTGATGCAGCATGGGAAGGTTGTAGCATACGCATCGAAACAGTTGAAGACCCATAAGAAGAATTGTCCAACTCATGACTTGGAGCTTGCGGCTGTGATTTTCGCTTTGAAGATTTGGAGACACTACCTTTTGGGGGAAAGAGTCGAAGTTTTTACAGATCATAAGAGCTTGAAGTATGTGTTTACACAGAAGGAGCTTAACATGAGGCAGCGTAGATGGTTGGAGTTGATGGCTGACTACGATCTTGATCTTAAGTACCATCCGGAGATGGTTAATGTTGTGCCGGATGCGCTTAGTCGATTACCAGCAATTCAGGTGTTAACTACACAGAGGGATATCATTGCAGATTTTCGAAGATTTGACTTGGAAGTTGTGCTACCACATTCTACGGGACAGTTGATGCAGTTGCAAGTACAGTTGTCCTTGGTTGAGAAGATTAAAGCGGCACAATCGCAGGATCCTAGACTGCAGAAGTTTCGAGAGCAGGTTGAGGCTGGACTATGAACAGATTTACTGGTCTACGAAGATGGTTCATTGAGGTATGGTAGCCGTTTGTGTGTGCCAAAGGGGGATGTTCGTGAAGAGCTTATGAAAGAGGCACACAGTTCAGCTTATTCTATACATCCAGGAGGTACAAAGATGTACCGAGATATTCGACAGCATTTCTGGTGGGAAGGCATGAAACGGGAGATTGCTCGCTTCGTGGCTAAGTGCTTGGTATGTCAGCAAGTCAAGGCTGAACACCAAAGGGTTGCTGGTTTGTTGCAACCACTTCCGATTCCTCAGTGGAAGTAGGAACATATTGTTCCCCTCCGAAAGACGGCGCGACACCGCGTCTTGCCTGAGATTCGGGGCAGATGCTAATTGGTGCTATCCGTCCACCTCTCCGAAGATGCCAAGTTGATTTATGGCACCATGTATCGAAGGTTTAGACGGATGCGTCCGATGTAGCAGACTTCGTCAGATTCCCCCTCGAATGAGGGGTTTTTGATTGTGGGGACGCTCTTCCCTGCAGGCGCAAGCCCCTGCAGTTAATTACGCTACCGCGTTGCGGTAACAACTTTCTCCTTCTCCAGATGGTCACTTCGTGTCGTGGGTGTTTGTTTTGTATTTTGCTGCCCGTGGATTGTTTACGGAGACTGAGTTATGTCGTCGCCCGTAGGGCGTGGACTAGTCCAAATCCGTATTATCTTAGATTTGGGTTTGGGGGGTTTGGTTTGAGGATACGTCAGCCATGCTTGAGGCTAAGATCAACTCAAACGTTTGTTAAGGATACGTTAGTCTAACTTTGTGACTAAGATCAACTTAACGGGATCGTTTAGATCCGACAGAAGAGTGTTTGGACTCTAATATTCCAGTTTAGGGACGTAGTGGTCCATCGTATGTATGGCCATCGGGACTCATCACCTCTCTGACGACGTTGAAAGATTACAACGACGGATGTCAGAGGAGTTCAGAGATGTACCCTCGAGCCGGAGTTAATTTAGGGGATTCGTAGTCCAATCTGTTTGAAGGTTTAAGGACGCGTTAGCCATTTTTGGAGGCTAAGATCAACTTAAACGGGACCGTTTAGATCCGACAAAAGAGCATATGGAGGGCCCTATTGTTCTAGTTTAGGGACGTTGCGGTCCATGGGTAGTTTAAGGACGTTGCGGTCCGTGGGTAGTTTAGGGACATTTCGGTCCATGGGTAGTTTAAGGACATTGCGGTCCGTGGGTAGTTTAAGGACATTGCGGTCCGTTGTTAGTTTTAAGACATCTCGGTCAAGGTTAAGGACATCGTAGTCCATGGGTTTAAGGACCCCACAGTCCGGTATTTGCTCTGGATGCTTCACACGGGTTCACTGCCGTGCTTGGCGAGGACCAGGCTCCGCTCTGGATGCTTCACACGGGTTCACTGCCGTGCTCTGCGAGGACCAGGATCCGCTCTGGACGTTTTCCACGGGGTCAAAGTGTGACGTTATCCGTGTTCCACGTGACCAGGAATTTTTCATTAGGCATGGGTTTAAGGACCCCACAGTCCATATCATGAGTGGCCGTCGGGACCCGTCACCTCTTTGAAGACATTGAGGGATTACAATGCCAAGTTTCAAAGGAGTGAAGAGATGTACCCTAGAACCGGAATGGATTTAATAGTCCCTGACCCAATTTGGGGTCGAGACTGATTAATTATGTTATGAGCCCATTAGCCCAGTTAATCACAAATTGAGGACTTATGGCCAGCTTGGGCTAAGTCCAGTCGGGTCTGAAACATTGACTTTTTGCTGATCCATTGAAGGAGAGGCTTTGCCTCTATCCATTTAGCCAATTGGGCCAAAGCCTAGTGTTAAACACTATAGAGCAATCAGTGTTGAACACTGGGAATGCGGTTAACAAGTTAGTGTTTAACACTAAGAAATAATTGGTGTTAAACACCAGCAATAAGGCTTCTCAAATTAGTGTTAAACACTAAAACAGATCAGTGTTGAACACTGCAAATGAAGATCTCAGATTAGTATTTAAACACTAAGGTAATCAGTGTTGAACACTGCAGATAAAGCTTTTTAATTAGTGTTGAGCACTAAGGCCCAACAATATTTTAACACTGAGTGCGAGAGTTTCAATTTAGTGTTAAACACTAAGACAAGAGGGGTCACGTGGCAGCACGTGAGAGCGCCCTTCCTCCATTTGTTCTGCTGAAATTACTGCATCTTTTGATAGCATCACGTGTCAGCACGTGATGAGCATTCAAATGCCTATGCGTTAAGGCTTCTGCTGAAAGTCACGGGGGTCACGTGGGGTGCTGCCTCAAAGGGGTTTTCTGTAGGGCTTTTGAGGGAGGGTCACGTGGTGACACGTGACCCTGCCTTAATGTGGTTTTTTCAGAGGATTTGTTACTCCTTTTTTCAGGAATTAAATTCCGGAGACTTTTTAATTTCAGAGGAATTAAATCCTTCTTTCTTTTGAAGACTTGTATTCTGGAATAGAGTTTAACTCTGAATTTTCTGCGGGAGTTAAATTCCCCGTCTATGTGAAGGGCTGAATAGGGTTGAACCCTAATAAAATTTTTGAGGAAATGATGATCGTTGTTTCAACAGAACTAAGTTCTTTAATTAGGGTTAAACCCTGTTTCTCTTTTTTTTGTTTTGAAGGAATTAAATTCCCATGATATAGGGTCTAGCCCCACTTTATTTTGGAGGAATTAAATTCCTATAGTTCTGCGAGAATTAAATTCTCAAGTTTGCACTCCTTCTCTATGTTTTGGATCTGCATGGCAGGATCTCAACCCATTGAGAATTAAATTCTCAACCTTAAGGGGAGATGTGCACTTTGCAGATCCTCTATCAAAGAGAGAAGAAATAAGTTCTTCTGCTTTTATATTATCAGAGTTAAACTCTGTTGAGAATTAAATTCTGCTTCTTTCAAAATGCCTTCCCTTTCTTACCTAGGGTTTTTTGCAGAAGATCTGAGTCTTTTCGAAGTATCAAAGCTTTTCTCCTTTTCTCTTTTCTTCTCTGCGCATGTATATCTCTTTTTTTTTTGTCTCTTGGCTCCTATTTATAGGAGAGGCAGCCGCATCAATCAGTTTTTTGACGAATCTTCATTGGGAGATTTGATTTGCATCCATAATTCATTTTGGGCCTTTGGATTATTAGGTGAATTTTATTCACCATTGGATCTTGAATTCAGAGATTCTCCTTTGATATTTTGGTTAGATTTAAGGGGGAAATCTTTCCCAAAGCCGAGATTTTCCATAGATAGATGATCTTTAATCATCTCTGAATCTTTAATTTGATCGGCCCCAGATAATCACTCTCCTTTGGAAAGATTTAAATCTCCTTCAGAATTTAATTCTGTTAACACAATGGGCTTTGAAAGCTGGTCACGTGTGACCACGTGACCCATGGTCACGTGTGAGCACGTGACCCCCTTTGGAATGAGCCTTTTCCTTTCCTTTGCGCTCTGTCTTCTGATCGCTGCCTAAGCGTCACGTGCTACCACGTGACCCCCGGTCACGTGTGAGCACGTGACCTCTTCTGAAGCCTTTTCTTGACTTGATCGGAGAACTTGTGTGCCTTTGACGCTTGCATTTAAATGTCACGTGTCGCCACGTGACCCTGGTCACGTGGGAACACGTGACTCTTTCTGAAGTCCATTTTCTTCAGCGTATTCAGGAAACTGAACTTGACTTGATGATCCCTTTTAGGTGTCACGTGCTAACACGTGACCCCCTTTTTGAAGCTTTTCCCAGAAGCTTTCCTGATTTTAAATCAGGAAACAAATGCCCCCACAGCGTTGTTCTCACGTGTCAGCACGTGAGTGCAACGCTGTCACCTTTTATGACCGCTGGACCTGCTTTGGGGGAGTAGGGTAGACGAAACGTCCTTTTAGAAGCGCCTTCACTTTTTCATGTCCTTCCTTTCAAACCTTTCTTTTAAGAATTTGATTCTCGTTCTCAGAGCTTAGCTCTCTGTTGTGCCTGTGCAGTGCCGCCTCATTCTCCATCAAAGGCTAGTGCTCACGTGTTGCGTATGCAGGGATCTGCTTGATGGGGACGTTTCATTTCCCTAACCTAATTCCAATGCGTCATTGGATTTCATTTCCAACGCTCTCCCCTTCTTTTCGGGCTTTGAGAATAGTTCCACCATGCACAACATTTTTTTGTGCATGGCATTAAATGCACCCCTTTATAACCTGAACCTTATGCCTTACTTCTTTTCTTCACAGAGAAACCCATTCATACCTTAAGGTGGTCATTTTTGAGAACCCGATCAATCTCCATGGCTTGCGATCGTCCCCATGCTCGTCGGCAACCATGGGAGGTGCCCCTTGAGGAGATAATTCCTCGCTTCGCTGCGCGGCTGGCGGATCCCCTTCTCACCGACGCTCAATGTGACACGGTGATGTACGAGCTACTGACCCGTCGGGGTTCTCCTCTTCCCATGGGCTCCATTTGGCTCCGGATGATCCTCCTGTCTGTGCTTGCCGATATACCCCCTCATCCGGCGGAGATGACTTCGGCGATCCTTGACGCAGCGGAGGACAAGCTTGAGTGCTTTCATGAGGCTTGTCTAATCACTCAAGCTCTGAAGGATCACTCAGTTCATTTACTGAGTCAGATAAGAGCTCGTCGGGCCGTCATGTCTGCTTTCGCTGATGAGCACGGCTCCAACCGGTGGGGAGCGACTCCTCGCGAAAACCGCCGTTTTGACGTGCTGGAGAAGGCGGAAAGGGAGTTGGAGAATTTTGTGTTTTGCTTTGTTAACCCTTGTATTTCTGATCCCTTGTTTGGTAATCTTTTCCCACTGATGTAGCATGTTTGAATCAATGTACTCCTTTAATCATTGGTGGTTTGCATGATTTCTGTTGAATTTTCACGCTTGTCAGATAATTGTACGTGTGTCTTGCTTGCGTAAATGAGCTGTCTGTTTTTCTTGAATTACGAGCACCATCGTTACGTTGCATGCACATCAGTGCCTCCGGCAACATTTCCTTTTAAACATTCGTACAGTTGCAAATGCGTGCTTGATAGGATACAGATCAGAAACTTGCCACGTTATCTCCCGTATCGGGTGGTTTGTGCTGGCTTTAGATCGAGTATTGTTGTCGAAGGGAGGTTTATAAATGAAGATATATTCTTCTCTTCAATGGTGTGTCCCCTTTCTATTGAATGCATTCTGCGGATATTCTATCTTAATCTTCTTGCACAGCCGTGGCTTAGGATTCAGGGTTAGGATCTGCTTCCTAAGGCTTTTGCTTCTTATGAGCTACGAGGGTCTCATAAGAAGTCTTTCTCCCTATAGGTCGAGAGGATCCCATAGGTGTGAGTTCCTCTTAAAGATCGTGAGGATCCTTAAGCGGGTTTTCCCTTGAGAGTCGCAAGGATCTCACAAGAGAGTTTTTCTTCCTTACAGGTGGCGAGGGCCTGCAAGTGCCGGGTGTGATCACCTTTTTCCGTGTTTCACGGGGTTAGGGATCTCTCAAGGTATCATAGTTTAAAGACGTCGCGGTCAAGGTTAAGGACCTCATAGTCCATGGATTTAAGGACTCCACAGTCCGATGTTAGTTTTAAGACATCCCGGTCAAGGTTAAGGACCTCATAGTCCGTGGATTTAGGGACTCCACAGTCCGATGTTTGGTTACAGGGACCCGTCACCTCTTTGAAGACGTTGAAGAATTACAACGCCGGGTATCAAAGGAGTGAAGAGATGTACCCTTAAACCAAGGCAAAATCCGTAGGGAATCGTGGTGGTTGATCGTCAGTTTTAAGACATCACGGTCGAGGTTAAGGACGTCATAGTCCGTGGATTTTAAGGACTCCACAGTCCGGTGTTTGCTCTGGATGCTTCACACGGGTTCACTGCCGTGCTTGGCGAGGACCAGGCTCCGCTCTGGACGTTTTCCACGGGGTCAAAGAATGACGTTATCCGCGTTCCACGTGACCAGGAAGTTTGCACTAGATGCTTCACACGGGTTCACTGCCGCGTTAGGCGAGGACTAGGCTCCGCTCTGGATGCTTCGCACGGGTTCACTGCCATGCTCTGCGAGGACCAGGATCCGCTCTGGACGTTTTCCACGGGGTCAAAGAGTGACGTTATCCGCGTTCCACGTAACCAGGAAGTTTGCACTAGATGCTTCACACGGGTTCACTGCCGCGTTAGGCGAGGACTAGGCTCCGCTCTGGATGCTTCGCACGGGTTCACTGCCATGCTCTGCGAGGACCAGGATCCGCTCTGGACGTTTTCCACGGGGTCAAAGAGTGACGTTATCCGCGTTCCACGTAACCAGGAAGTTTGCACTAGATGCTTCACACGGGTTCACTGCCGCGTTAGGCGAGGACTAGGCTCCGCTCTGGATGCTTCGCACGGGTTCACTGCCATGCTCTGCGAGGACCAGGATCCGCTCTGGACGTTTTCCACGGGGTCAAAGAGTGACGTTATCCGCGTTCCACGTAACCAGGAAGTTTGCACTAGATGCTTCACACGGGTTCACTGCCGCGTTAGGCGAGGACTAGGCTCCGCTCTGGATGCTTCGCACGGGTTCACTGCCATGCTCTGCGAGGACCAGGATCCGCTCTGGACGTTTTCCACGGGGTCAAAGAGTGACGTTATCCGCGTTCCACGTGACCAGGAAGTTTGCACTAGATGCTTCACACGGGTTCACTGCCGCGTTAGGCGAGGACTAGGCTCCGCTCTGGATGCTTCGCACGGGTTCACTGCCATGCTCTGCGAGGACCAGGATCCGCTCTGGACGTTTTCCACGGGGTCAAAGAGTGACGTTATCCGCGTTCCACGTAACCAGGAAGTTTGCACTAGATGCTTCACACGGGTTCACTGCCGCGTTAGGCGAGGACTAGGCTCCGCTCTGGATGCTTCGCACGGGTTCACTGCCATGCTCTGCGAGGACCAGGATCCGCTCTGGACGTTTTCCACGGGGTCAAAGAGTGACGTTATCCGCGTTCCACGTAACCAGGAAGTTTGCACTAGATGCTTCACACGGGTTCACTGCCGCGTTAGGCGAGGACTAGGCTCCGCTCTGGATGCTTCGCACGGGTTCACTGCCATGCTCTGCGAGGACCAGGATCCGCTCTGGACGTTTTCCACGGGGTCAAAGAGTGACGTTATCCGCGTTCCACGTGACCAGGAATTTTGTTGATTGTATCCGCATTTCACGGGATGGAGGTTTGACTCCTGGTGACGTGTACATCACCGAGTCATGGAACTGTGGGTTGTCGCTTGTGACCCGTCGAGACTTGGCTTCTTCTTCTGATGAACCCTGGGGGAGAAGTATGATCCCTTCTTTGTTTACGCCCTTGGATTGTGTACAGGGTGCGATGGAATATCACCTGTAGGGCATAAATTTTATTTTTGTTTTATTTCTTTTTCCGCGATGCTCTATCATTTCAGCTTTTATATCGCGAAAGTCGCGATTGCCCAATCATTTCGGCTATTTTTCGCGGTGCCCGATCATTTCGGCTATTTATTTATTTTCTGCTCGCTGCTCTTTATTGCGAGTTGCCCCATCATTTCGGCTATTTTTCATGCCTTCATTTCTACTTGCTGCTTTTTATTGCAAGTTGCCCCATCATTTCGGCTATTTTGTAGGCATGTGTGGCTTGCTAGCTTTTCGTTACAAGCCTGGATTTTAAGCACTGATCTCGGCATCAGTACCGCTACAACTGGAATGTTGCCAGGAGCGAATCATCATTTGCCTTTGTCGATAATGAACAAAGGTGGCTCAGCAAACAGGGTTAAGGGTCCTGTTAACCAAGGCTTTTGACTTCATGAGCCGTAGAGGTCTCACAAAGGTATTTCTCCCTACTAGTCGTGAGGATCTTGCAGGTGTCTTTTCTCCTTAGGGGTCGTGAGGATTCCTAAGTGTATGTTCCTCTGTAAGTCGTAAGGATCCTACAAGAGGGTTTTCTCCTTATGGGTCGAGAGGACCTACAAGGGTTGGACTTTGCTGGGGAAATGTTTATTCGCGCCCGTGGATTGTATACAAGGGTCAGTATTGAGCCTCTTGTAGGGCAATATCGGAGGTTGTGGGGGATTTGCTTAAGAACAGATTCAGGTTTCTGTAACTTAAGACTTTCAAATCTCATGAGCCGTGAGGGTCCCATAAGAGAATTCTCCTTACGAGTCGTGAGGATCTCGTAAGTGTATTTTCTCCTCAGGAATCGTGAGGATCCCTAAGTGTGCTGCTCCTTTGTGAGTCGTAAGGATCTCACGCAGGTGGTTTCTCCTTACAGGGTCGAGAGGACTCTGTAAGTGTCCTTTAACGAGGTTGCGCCCTTTCGGGTTTTCACAAACACTCGCCGGTAGTCCTGCTGTTTTTACTCACGGAGCCCTTTCGGGTTTTCATCCGTGCCCATTTTGCTTATGGACATACCGTTTTTTTTTTATTTATATCATTTTTACTCTTCTCTTTTTTTTTTACAAGGTCGCGCCCTTTCGGGTTTTCACGAACACTTGCCGGCAGCCCTGCTGTTTTTACTCACGGAGCCCTTTTCGGGTTTTCATCCGTGCCCATTTTGCTTATGGACATACCGTTTTTTTTTTTTTTTTTTTTTATCATCATTTTTTTTATTTATCCATCTCGTCAACCTAAGGACGTTGCGGTGGTAGTTTAGGGACGTTTCGGTCCGTCGATAGTTTAAGGACGTTTCGGTCCGCTGTTAGTTTAAGGACGTTTCGGTCCGTTGTTAGTTTAAGGACGTTTCGGTCCGGCATTAGTTTAGGGACGTTTCGGTCCGCTGTTAGTTTAAGGGCGTTTCGGTCCGACGATAGTTTAAGGACGTTTCGGTCCGACGATAGTTTAAGGACGTTTCGGTCCGACGATAGTTTAAGGACGTTTCGGTCCGACGATAGTTTAAGGACGTTTCGGTCCGACGATAGTTTAAGGACGTTTCGGTCCGACGATAGTTTAAGGACGCTTCGGTCCGACGATAGTTTAAGGACGTTTCGGTCCGTCGATATAGGAAGGCCGGCTGCTGCTTGTAAAGTCTGAGCTTAGGAAGATAGCGAGCGGACATAGTCGTCGTCATCCATCATTGACCTAGGCTGCAGCTTATTAAGCATGGTATTTCTTCAAGAAGCGGCCGTTTACTGGCCTGAAAGGCCTTTCACCGTGCATGTCCATGAGTAGGTAGGCTCCACCCTGGTAGACTTTGTCTATGATGTACGGGCCTTCATAGTTTGGCTCAAATTTTCCCCGCTTGGCGCGATTGGGGATCATCGGTCTTTTGACCACTAGTACGAGTTCGCCTGGGCGGAATGTCCTCGGCCTGGTCAATCTTTCGTAAGAGCGCGTCATCTTTGCTTTGTAGGCTTCTAGATGTTGTTGCGCTATGAGCCGGGTTTCATCGAGGGCGTCAAGCTCCTCAAGCCGAAGGTGAGCATTTTCTTCGTTCGTCAGCTCGTGGTGGACTGCTACTCGTAGAGAGGGTAACTCTATCTCGAGGGGGAGAACTGCTTCCGTCCCAAATACCAACGTGTACGGCGTTGTGTTCGTGGCCGTCTTGAATGTAGTTCGATAAGCCCAGAGGGCTTCTTGCAGCCTTTCGTGCCAGTCTCTCTTATTCCTGGAGACGGTCTTTTTCATGATCTTCGTCAAGGTCTTATTGAAAGCCTCGGCCAGACCGTTAGCTCGTGGGTTGTAAACTGAAGAATATCTCCAGTCTATATTGTGCTGCTGTGCGAAGCGGCTAATCTTATGGCTTCGGTAGGCCGGCCCATTATCGGAGATAATCCGTCGCGGGGTTCCGAACCGATAGATGACGTGTGTTTTGAAGAAATGGAGAATGTTCTCCGTCCTCACTTCCCTCAGTGGTACCGCTTCTGCCCATTTGGAGAAGTAATCAGTTGTCGCCAGGATAAAACGATGTCCCCGGGCTGATGCCGGCTCTATGGGGCCGACTATGTCAGTCCCCCACATTTCGAATGGCCAGCTGGCCACCGTTGGGTGTAGTGGATTCGGATGTTGGTGGATGAAGTCTCCATGGATCTGGCATGAGTGGCATTGCTTTGCATACTCGAGGCAGTCCTGGATCATCGTGGGCCAGTAGTAACCCATCCGTTTAATTTTTAACTTCATCTTTGGGCCTGCTTGGTGAGAACCGCAAAGTCCGTCGTGAACTTCTCGAACGACTCGTTCCGCTTCGTCAGGTCCCAAGCATCTCAGCCATAGAAAATCAAACGATCTCTTGTACAGGGTATCGTTGACGAAAGCGAAGGATAGAGCTCGTTTCATAAGCTGATGCCTTGAGGACGCCTCTTCGGGCATTCGGTGGGACTTAAAGTAGTCTATGAAGACTTCCCTCCAGTCCTCGGCCTTCTCACGGTCTTTTATTTGTAGGGTCGCTTGCTGAATCGCTCCCTTTTCTTTATATAATTCCGGAGGTATTTCTGCCGGGGCGAGCACTCGACGGCTTTGTACCACGATTCTGACGTCATCGAGGTTCTCGTCAGCCAGTTCTTTAGCGAGTTTGGCCAACGCGTCTGCTTTGCTGTTTTCCGCGCGCGGTATGTTCTCTAGAATATAGGAGGGGATCTGGGCCAACAGTTGTCGCACTTTTACGCCGTATTTCACCAATTCTGGTTTGCATGTTTGGTAGTCACCATTTATTTGGCTAACGACCAGCTGAGAATCCCCGTATATGTGGAGGTCTTCAATTCCCATGTTGATGGCGATTTCGAGGCCTGCTATCAGAGCTTCGTATTCGGCTTCATTGTTTGTCCTTGACTCTGTTAAGGAGAAGGCGAAGCGCATTATCCCTCCTTGTGGAGTTACAAAGATAAGGCCTATCCCCGATTTGATGATCGGGTTACCCTGTTTCTGTTTCTTTGTGGAGGACGCTCCATCGAAATAGAGTTCCCATCGTGTGCTTCCACCGCCAATTGCATCAAATGCATGCTCGTCCGGCAAATCACAGTTTAGAGGAGAGTCGGCCGGTATCGGGTGCTCAGCGAGGAAGTCGGCAATGGCCTGGCCCTTTACTGCCTTGAGGGGTTGATATGTTATCGAAAACTCCATCAAGAGTAGGGCCCATTTAGCGAGTCGTCCCGTCAATATAGCCTTTGACATCAGGTATTTAAGGGGATCCACCTTTGAAATGAGACGGACTTCATGCGCCAACGCATAGTGCCTGAGCTTCGTTACTGCAAAGATTAATGCCAAGCAATGCTTTTCAATGGGCGAGTAATTGCTTTCTGCCCCCAGTAGCACTCGACTTAAGTAGTAAAGTGCTCTTTCTTTCCCCTGGTCATTCTCTTGTGCCCATAATGCGCCCAAGGAACCTTCGAGGGCGGTTGTATAAAGAATGAGGGGTTTTCCCTTGACCGGCGCAGCTAATACCGGCGGGTTCTGCAGGTACTGCTTGATCTCGTCTAGTGCGCCTTGGCATTTTTGATCCCAAACGAATGGGGTTCCCTTCTTCATCAGGTGACTGTAGGGGCAGCATTTGCCTGAAAGATTTGCGATAAATCGCCGGATGTATGCGAGCTTCCCTTGGAGAGACCGCAACTGTTTGAGGGTTCTTGGCGGGGGCATTTCCATAATCGCTTTAATCTTTGACGGATCTATTTCAATACCTCGGTGTCGAACGATGAATCCCAGGAATTTACCCGAGGAGACTCCAAACGCGCATTTGAGGGGATTCATTTTCAAATTGTATTGCCGAAGGCGTTGAAATACGGTTTCGAGATGCTTTAAATGCTCTTCGTATGACATGCTCTTCACTACGAGGTCATCGATATAGCATTCGACGATGTCGTGTATGAGATCGTCGAAGATTTTTGTCATGGCCCTTTGGTAGGTGGCGCCAGCGTTCTTTAGGCCAAAGGGCATAACCCTGTAGCAGAATACACCCAAAGGGGTCCGGAAAGCGGTGTGCTTCTGGTCTTCGGGATGCATTTTTATCTGATTGTATCCTGAAGAACCATCCATAAAGGAGAAGATCTCGTGAGTAGACGTGTTATCTATCATTAGCTCGGTTACCGGCACCGGGAAATCGTCCTTTGGGCATGCTTTATTGAGATCCCTGAAATCCACGCATATGCGCACCGTTCCATTCTTCTTCATTACCGGGACGATATTGGCGATCCAATCGGGGTATTGGACTTCTTGGATAAATCCGGAATCGATCAACTTCTTGACTTCGGCGTTGATGCTCATCTCCAGCTCAAGTCGCATTCTCCTTGGCGCCTGCTTGACTGGCTTGACATCCGGGGATATTGCTAATCTATGCACTGCAATCTCCGGATCCAATCCTGGCATCTCGGAGTAGTTCCACGCGAAGCAGTCTTTATGCCGTAGGAGCACGTTCTTTAACGCGGCCACCTTTTCCTCGGATAACAGCTCGCTGACAAATGTCGGCCGCGGGTCGTCTGCCGATCCCAGCTCGATCTTCTTGAGGTTATCTGCGGTAGTATGTATACCGTCTTCCAGCTCTTTCGGAGCGGGCGGAAATTCCGAGATCAACTCGTCATCGCTGTTCTCGAAGCACCGGGGAAGGTCATCTTCGTTCTCGGGCTCTTCTTTTAATATCGTAATCATATAACAGGTGCGAACTCGCTCCCAAGACTGAGGCGGATCCGGTTCTGCTCTTGTGGCTTTAGGCTCGTGCCTTTGCGGCGGCGTTACTTTCCAACCGTCGGATAAAGCGAATCTGCCCCGTCGGTACTGGTCCTCGACCCAGTTCTTGAAGGTGAAGCAATCTTCGGTCGGATGTCCTATGGCTCGGTGATAAGAGCAATAACCCGGATGAGAGACCCTGCTAGCCTGCTCAGGATGCCTAGACTCTGGAAGCGTGATCATCTGATGTTTTAGGGCGAGCTTGAGTAACCGTTCCGTCTTGTCTCGAGGGAAGGAGTATGCTCGACTCATCTTTTCCATGAGGGACGAGTCCGAGCCGCGCAATTCCCGTAACCCTCTAATCCTGCGTCGTTGTTGTCGGCTTCTTTTTTCGCTTCTTAATTTATTCCCGTCCCTGCGTCGAGCCTTTCGTATGACGGGTTGACGATGGTGAACATCTTTATCTTTTGCAGCCTGTGCAGTTTGTTGGAATAGACGTTGCGTCCTGGCTTTCTCATAGATGGCCACTTCGTGGTTGTGATCTTCCCGAATTTTCTGATCCGCTTTCGTGGTAGGCTTGCCTATTCGTCTTTTAAACAACGGGTTTGGCTCTTCGATCGCGGGGTTTAGTTTTGATGAGGGATTGGTCTCTCCTGACGTGGCGCCTTCTTCTTCATCAAAGGTATATATGGCGTAGCTGCCGTGGGCTCGCTCCTGTTTTCCCGTTCTCGCGTACCCAAGCCCAAGTGTTTCTATTTTTCCGTTGGGCAATTTGCGTTGGGTCCCAGGGACATCCCAAATCCTGTTGTAGAACCGAGCCTGCCGCACAGTCTGTTTTAAGGGTACTCCTTGGCGCTTCAATAACTTCTTCAATCCATTTGTATAGTATCTAGGCAGACGAATGGGTTGGAGCCTGTCAAGTGTAACATCCACGCCGTGCCAGATCTTTTTCTCCATCTTCGACTCTGAGGATTGATAGAATAGGATCACCTTTTCACCCCTTCGCTTGGGAGGGACGTAAAATGTTTGCAGGTCCTGCACGCTGTGGGTTTGAAGCGCGTCGAGATCCTTATAGTGTTCTTGCGGTACCATGGTGATTTGCAGACTATGGTCATCGCAAAGGGGTGCCTGTATTGACAGCCGATTGGAGAACACGACGTTAACCTCGTCCTCCGAATCACTCCCGAAGACCGGTACGGGGGTGGGTGCCCCCAGGTTGTTGCGTTGGGATGGCCCCGTATACACTATTTCCTCCTCTTCTTCGGTATCGCTCCCAAAAACGGGAATGGTGGCGGCGGTTTTGTCCTTCGGGTCGCGACACCTTTCTGTATCCTCGAAATCTGGCAAAAAGTATTTCGCATCTTCGTATTTGCGGACTTCGTTCACAGAAAACGGGTTTAACTCGCCTGTTACAGTGTACTCGAAACCATCCTTGAAGTATTTCATACACTGATGTTGTGTAGAAGGGATGATGTTGTACTCGTGTAGCCAGGGACGGCCGAGCAAGGCGTTGTAGCAGGTCTTGGCGTCAATGACATGGAATTTGATGTCTATCTTGATGTCATGGCAGTATCCAGAGACATATAGGGGACGGTTGTGGTCGCACGTCCCGAGGAGAAGGTCTTCATCACCGAAAGTGACATCGGCTGTATGCACTTCCTCCAGTTCATCCTTCATCCTTTCAGTGGCGAGAACGGCCTGGAATTGTTCAGGTTCTTGCAACGCTTTAATGAGTGAGTCTCGCGCTTCTTTTGATAATAAAAGGGCATCAAGAATGCTAAGCTGAGAGGGTAGTTTCCTTAAGTGCGCGAGGATGTTATAGTCCACCTTACCCTTTTTGGGAGGGTCTTTGTTAGTTAGCTCTTTTATGACCCGGTCATCTAAAGTGATATCTTCAATGACCTTTTCCTTTCCCTTATCTTTTCGGCCGACGGGACCGAGATTCTTCTCCGGGAGCGTGCGGTTGCGCAGCTGGATGTTCTCGCAGGCCTCTGATTCCTCCTTTTTTCCTAGAACGGATTCTGTAAAGAGAGGGCCCAGAGCCATTTCTTCATCAGAGTCGCTCCCAAAGGTGAGAACTTGTGACCCCCTGGCGTTAACCATGCAACAGTTGCCAGTCGTTCTGTTTTGCCCATCGACGGTACTTCTTCGCTCTCGACGGGTCTCGCGTTTCATGCGCTTAAAATGTTGCCGATGAGCAACATATCCTTGCCACCATATCTTAAAGGCGTCGCACTCCTCCGTGGGATGTGAGATTTTTCGATGATATGTGCAATAGTCAGGGTGCGTCTCTACCCCATCGTGTGTGTTTCCTTCCGAGGGTGGTAGCTTCATCCCCATTGACACGGCTTTGGCAAACCTTTTTCTCGTCTTGAATATCTTCTTGTCTACCTCGGATACTTTTCGCTCTGGAGGAGGTAGTTCAACTCTTCCGTTCAGTCGTCCGTATTTGGCTCTTTCCGGCGTGGTCATTTCACGCTCCTGGTCCGCTTTACATTTTAGACGAATCTTGTCTAGAAAAGCGTCGATCATTTCGTCCGTTGGCCATGGACACTCTGGTACAGGCTCTGCCTCCATCTTCTTAGTGCCGGGAGTTTTCCCATCATCGGTAAACGAGTGGGAGATTACGTTACAACTCGCCACATATCCTTCGGATTCATCCGACGAGCTCTCCCCCTCATCTTCCTCTTGAAAGATATGGTTGAGGAACTCTTGCAGTGTGACAGGAGTTCACGCCTTTTGATTGTATTCTTCCAGCGCGTCTATTTGCTTCTGTAAGTTCGTGTGCTCGTTTCCAAGCTTCACGGACTTCTTGGATTTCTTCTTCTTTTTCTTCGAAGATTTTGACGGTTGGACGTGAGTATTTCGGCTCTTATCGTTAGTCTTTATAATTGGGCGGGGCTTCAACATCCCTTCGATAATTTGAGGTTCAAGAGGGTCCTTCCATTCGATCGCAGGGCATGCATGGAGGTCTCTCAGCATTCTTTTGGTCTTCGTTGATAGCACGACCTCCCATGGAGCTTCTTCGATAAAGGAGCAGGTTGCCCCCGGTGTATCGGCCTTCTTAGGAGTATGTGGTTGTGGTGGGTTCACCTTCCACTTTTCGGACAGTACAAATTTCCCCTGGAGGTATTGATCTTCGATCCATCCTTTGAAGACAAAGCAATCTTCAATCGGATGACTTACCGTTTGATGGTAAGGGCAGTAGTTGGAGTCATTCACCTCGGTGGGGTGTGGTGGTCGCCTTGGATTTGGTAGGTTTATAAGTCTGTTGCGTATTGCCAACTCGAATAACCGCTTCGTCTTGTCTTGTGGGAACGAGTAGGGACGCTTCATTTTCTCATTATAGTACCGGCGTCTTTCCTCCAGTTGATCCGTCGATTTCGGGGCGTTAGGTTGCTGTTGGGCATTCGCGACAAAGGTTGCCCTTCCTTTACCCTTGTCATTCCGAGGTTCCGACTTCGGTGTAGGTGGTCTATGACCCATCTGGTCCATCTGAGCTAACTTGTCGATCAGAGCCTGGAATGTGGTTGGCTTAAAGAACATCATAAACTGGGAGATAGTTGCGTGAGGGTCTAGAGTTCCCACGAACATGCCCACCGCAGGTGCTTCCTCGATGCGCTGCTCACATCTCGACCACAAGTTCCGCCAGCGTATAGCGTACTGGACCCAGGTTTCACCCGGTTTTACCCTGGCGTTAATAAGTGCAGTTATTGGAGTGCGTTCGCTGGCACTTGCAAATCGTTGAGTGAACAACAACTCCATTTCAGCGAACGTTTTGATGGAATCGTTCGGGAGTTCTGAATACCATTCGAACGCTGTTTCTGACAAGCTGCCCACAAATTGGCGAAGCAACAATTTATCGTCACCGCCGGTGTTACCGCATAGGGCCCGAAACTGGGCGACATGTTGATGGGGATTGCCGGTCCCCTTATACACATGGAATTTCGGTATCGTATAGCCTTGCGGGTATTTGATTTGATCGTACCAGCTCGGATACGGCCGCCCGGTTTTCACGGTCTGACCAGCTGCCTCAGTTGCGCGATGAACTCGGATTTGCTGGGCTATGTAGTCAGCCAAGTCAGCCTTAGAGATCGTCTCTTCCTTGGCCGTCGAGAGGGCTGGAGGTGGATTTGACGTCTCTCCTCGGTCGTCCTCCAGAATAATCGGAGGATCTTCAGCTGGTAAGTCTTGCTGGATCATCATTCCTATCACATCTTGAAAGAGAAGGCCCATCCGTTGTATGTTGGCCGCTTGTTCAGCCGCCTCTTTGTCCCTTTTCTCCAGTGTTCGGCGAAGGAATTCAGCGTCGGTTTCTTCCTCCCGGCGTGCGTCTGAGGACGCTTCTGGGCTTTCCTTTGGCCCGGTGAGCGCGGCCATAGCATTCATCATTTCTTGGAGCTTTTGTTGCTGCTCCTGGGATTTTGTTACGGATCGGGTTAGTGGTCGATGGCCTGTAGAAGTGCGGCTCTCCTCCTTTCCCGAGGCCATGTATACAGTGTGGACCATCATGCCCCCAGACTTAGGGCGTCTAGGCCTAGTGTTTTTAGCCGTCGTTGCATGCTGTGGGGTCCTCTCTGGCCTCCTCCTTTTATGAGTCAGTTGATCAACAGCCTTTTGGGGTTTAGCCTGGTGACCAGCTTCAGGTTGGATTTTCAGTTTCTTGTGCTGGCGGGAGAAGTTTGGATCGATGATCGAATCTCGGGCTTGTCGCCAAACCTTATAAATTTTGGAAGACAGCCGTTGAGGAGATCGAGGCTGTTCGGGTTTTGTTTCCACCACCTTTTTTAGTAAGGGAGGAGATTTCCTCAGTACTGCCGTAGGGGAATTCCTTCGCACCTTATTTAGCATTTCAAAACTGTTCCCAGTCGGAACAGCGGCATTAACTTCGGCCACCGGGGCTGGTGGGGTCAATCCGGAGGGAGAGTTGCCCCCAGCCTTCCTCACTCGGCGCCAATGGCGACGTCGAGAGTGTCGAGCGGACGGTGCAGGGTCAGCGGTAAGAATGGTTTCTTCATGCCCCCTGTGTGGATGGGGGGTTGTTGTTGGCGTTAACCTATCGAAGACCGATGTCCTCTGGGAAGCGGGAGCAAAGGCCGGAGCCGTCAATCTTGTAAAGACCGACTTTTTGGCTGGAGAGGTTGCCTTGGCGATTTCGGGTATGGGAGTGTTCACTTTCTTAGAAGCAGTCTTCTTTGAGATTGTAGGCCCCGTAATGAGCTCGCATGATTTCTGGCCC
This sequence comes from Agapanthus africanus, assembly GCA_030015575.1. Lineage (NCBI taxonomy): Eukaryota > Viridiplantae > Streptophyta > Magnoliopsida > Asparagales > Amaryllidaceae > Agapanthus > Agapanthus africanus. Next base: position 318,723,021 of record JASDDO010000019.1, read on the forward strand.
AGTCTAGAGAAGACCGAGGCGTTGACGTTGGGCGACTCGTTGAGAGGAGCCGCGGTAGGGGTAAGACGATCAAAGACCGACTTCTTGAGAGTTTCCTTCGCCAGCACTGGAACGGTAAAGTTTGTCGGCGGGATCATGGTCCCAAAAAACAATCCTGTGGTGGCGCGGGTGACCTGTTCCATCGGCATTGTGAACAGCGAAGCAGCTTGGGGTCCATAGGCTATACCTCCTGGCGAGGCAGAGCGTCGGCTGCAGTTGCCGTCTGAGCAGTTGGAGGATTTCGCAGGGATGAAAGCCATCGATCCTTTGCTTTCTGCAATAAGCAAGATGCCAATTCTCAGTACCTTGAGATCCAAGGGCAACTATTAGCGAACCGCGATTGGTTCGCGAATCACGACACACGAAGTGTGGAGTGGAAAGAGGAAAAGGTCCCACCGGGCGTGCCAGAATCTGTTCCCCTCCGAAAGACGGCGCGACACCGCGTCTTGCCTGAGATTCGGGGCAGATGCTAATTGGTGCTATCCGTCCACCTCTCCGAAGATGCCAAGTTGATTTATGGCACCATGTATCGAAGGTTTAGACGGATGCGTCCGATGTAGCAGACTTCGTCAGATTCCCCCTCGAATGAGGGGTTTTTGATTGTGGGGACGCTCTTCCCTGCAGGCGCAAGCCCCTGCAGTTAATTACGCTACCGCGTTGCGGTAACAACTTTCTCCTTCTCCAGATGGTCACTTCGTGTCGTGGGTGTTTGTTTTGTATTTTGCTGCCCGTGGATTGTTTACGGAGACTGAGTTATGTCGTCGCCCGTAGGGCGTGGACTAGTCCAAATCCGTATTATCTTAGATTTGGGTTTGGGGGGTTTGGTTTGAGGATACGTCAGCCATGCTTGAGGCTAAGATCAACTCAAACGTTTGTTAAGGATACGTTAGTCTAACTTTGTGACTAAGATCAACTTAACGGGATCGTTTAGATCCGACAGAAGAGTGTTTGGACTCTAATGTTCCAGTTTAGGGACGTAGTGGTCCATCGTATGTATGGCCATCGGGACTCATCACCTCTCTGACGACGTTGAAAGATTACAACGACGGATGTCAGAGGAGTTCAGAGATGTACCCTCGAGCCGGAGTTAATTTAGGGGATTCGTAGTCCAATCTGTTTGAAGGTTTAAGGACGCGTTAGCCATTTTTGGAGGCTAAGATCAACTTAAACGGGACCGTTTAGATCCGACAAAAGAGCATATGGAGGGCCCTATTGTTCTAGTTTAGGGACGTTGCGGTCCATGGGTAGTTTAAGGACGTTGCGGTCCGTGGGTAGTTTAGGGACATTTCGGTCCATGGGTAGTTTAAGGACATTGCGGTCCGTGGGTAGTTTAAGGACATTGCGGTCCATGGGTAGTTTAAGGACGTTGCGGTCCGTGGGTAGTTTAGGGACATTTCGGTCCGTGGGTAGTTTAAGGACATTGCGGTCCGTGGGTAGTTTAAGGACATTGCGGTCCATGGGTAGTTTAAGGACATTGCGGTCCGTTGTTAGTTTTAAGACATCTCGGTCAAGGTTAAGGACATCGTAGTCCATGGGTTTAAGGACCCCACAGTCCGGTATTTGCTCTGGATGCTTCACACGGGTTCACTGCCGTGCTTGGCGAGGACCAGGCTCCGCTCTGGATGCTTCACACGGGTTCACTGCCGTGCTCTGCGAGGACCAGGATCCGCTCTGGACGTTTTCCACGGGGTCAAAGTGTGACGTTATCCGTGTTCCACGTGACCAGGAATTTTTCATTAGGCATGGGTTTAAGGACCCCACAGTCCATATCATGAGTGGCCGTCGGGACCCGTCACCTCTTTGAAGACATTGAGGGATTACAATGCCAAGTTTCAAAGGAGTGAAGAGATGTACCCTAGAACCGGAATGGATTTAATAGTCCCTGACCCAATTTGGGGTCGAGACTGATTAATTATGTTATGAGCCCATTAGCCCAGTTAATCACAAATTGAGGACTTATGGCCAGCTTGGGCTAAGTCCAGTCGGGTCTGAAACATTGACTTTTTGCTGATCCATTGAAGGAGAGGCTTTGCCTCTATCCATTTAGCCAATTGGGCCAAAGCCTAGTGTTAAACACTATAGAGCAATCAGTGTTGAACACTGGGAATGCGGTTAACAAGTTAGTGTTTAACACTAAGAAATAATTGGTGTTAAACACCAGCAATAAGGCTTCTCAAATTAGTGTTAAACACTAAAACAGATCAGTGTTGAACACTGCAAATGAAGATCTCAGATTAGTATTTAAACACTAAGGTAATCAGTGTTGAACACTGCAGATAAAGCTTTTTAATTAGTGTTGAGCACTAAGGCCCAACAATATTTTAACACTGAGTGCGAGAGTTTCAATTTAGTGTTAAACACTAAGACAAGAGGGGTCACGTGGCAGCACGTGAGAGCGCCCTTCCTCCATTTGTTCTGCTGAAATTACTGCATCTTTTGATAGCATCACGTGTCAGCACGTGATGAGCATTCAAATGCCTATGCGTTAAGGCTTCTGCTGAAAGTCACGGGGGTCACGTGGGGTGCTGCCTCAAAGGGGTTTTCTGTAGGGCTTTTGAGGGAGGGTCACGTGGTGACACGTGACCCTGCCTTAATGTGGTTTTTTCAGAGGATTTGTTACTCCTTTTTTCAGGAATTAAATTCCGTAGACTTTTTAATTTCAGAGGAATTAAATCCTTCTTTCTTTTGAAGACTTGTATTCTGGAATAGAGTTTAACTCTGAATTTTCTGCGGGAGTTAAATTCCCCGTCTATGTGAAGGGCTGAATAGGGTTGAACCCTAATAAAATTTTTGAGGAAATGATGATCGTTGTTTCAACAGAACTAAGTTCTTTAATTAGGGTTAAACCCTGTTTCTCTTTTTTTTGTTTTGAAGGAATTAAATTCCCATGATATAGGGTCTAGCCCCACTTTATTTTGGAGGAATTAAATTCCTATAGTTCTGCGAGAATTAAATTCTCAAGTTTGCACTCCTTCTCTATGTTTTGGATCTGCATGGCAGGATCTCAACCCATTGAGAATTAAATTCTCAACCTTAAGGGGAGATGTGCACTTTGCAGATCCTCTATCAAAGAGAGAAGAAATAAGTTCTTCTGCTTTTATATTATCAGAGTTAAACTCTGTTGAGAATTAAATTCTGCTTCTTTCAAAATGCCTTCCCTTTCTTACCTAGGGTTTTTTGCAGAAGATCTGAGTCTTTTCGAAGTATCAAAGCTTTTCTCCTTTTCTCTTTTCTTCTCTGCGCATGTATATCTCTTTTTTTTTTGTCTCTTGGCTCCTATTTATAGGAGAGGCAGCCGCATCAATCAGTTTTTTGACGAATCTTCATTGGGAGATTTGATTTGCATCCATAATTCATTTTGGGCCTTTGGATTATTAGGTGAATTTTATTCACCATTGGATCTTGAATTCAGAGATTCTCCTTTGATATTTTGGTTAGATTTAAGGGGGAAATCTTTCCCAAAGCCGAGATTTTCCATAGATAGATGATCTTTAATCATCTCTGAATCTTTAATTTGATCGGCCCCAGATAATCACTCTCCTTTGGAAAGATTTAAATCTCCTTCAGAATTTAATTCTGTTAACACAATGGGCTTTGAAAGCTGGTCACGTGTGACCACGTGACCCATGGTCACGTGTGAGCACGTGACCCCCTTTGGAATGAGCCTTTTCCTTTCCTTTGCGCTCTGTCTTCTGATCGCTGCCTAAGCGTCACGTGCTACCACGTGACCCCCGGTCACGTGTGAGCACGTGACCTCTTCTGAAGCCTTTTCTTGACTTGATCGGAGAACTTGTGTGCCTTTGACGCTTGCATTTAAATGTCACGTGTCGCCACGTGACCCTGGTCACGTGGGAACACGTGACTCTTTCTGAAGTCCATTTTCTTCAGCGTATTCAGGAAACTGAACTTGACTTGATGATCCCTTTTAGGTGTCACGTGCTAACACGTGACCCCCTTTTTGAAGCTTTTCCCAGAAGCTTTCCTGATTTTAAATCAGGAAACACATATAACCATGGATTTCGTGACGGCTTTACCGCGAAGTCCAAAGGGCAACAATGCAGTATGGGTGATTGTCGATCGATTGACCAAAGCAGCTCACTTTATTCCTTTCCGGGTTGGTCAATCAACGGAGACTTTGGCAGAGCGGTACAGGCAGGAGATTGTAAGATTGCATGGCGTACCGGTGAGCATCGTGTCCGATCGGGACACTCGGTTCTTATCACACTTCTGGAGTAGTTTACAGGAAAGTTTGGGGACTCGATTGAAGTTTAACACAGCTTATCATCCTCAAACTGATGGTCAGTCGGAGAGAACGATCCAAACTCTTGATGATATGTTGAGAGCATGCATGTTGGACTTCAAGGGTTCGTGGGAGGATCATCTACACTTGGTGGAGTTTTCTTACAACAACAGTTTTCAGGCAACTATCCAGATGGCTCCGTTTGAAGCTTTGTATGGTCGTAAATGTCGTTCACCTATTTGTTGGGATGATGTCGGTGAACGAAAATTGTTGGGACCAGATTTGGTGATGCAGACAGTTGAGAAGGTTAACACTATCAGAAATCATATGAAGGCAGCACAAGACAGACAGAAGAGTTGGGCTGACACGTCGAGAAGACCTCTAGAATTCACCGTGGGTGATTTGGTGTTCTTGAAGATATCACCGACTAGAGGGGTGATTCGTTTTGGAAGTCGAGAAAAGCTTAGTCCTCGATTCGTTGGACCCTTGAGATCGTGGAGCGTGTTGGTGAGGTAGCATATCGTTTGGCGTTACCGCAGTCCTTGGCAAATGTGCACGATATGTTTCATGTATCTCAACTCCGTAAGTATATTCGAGATGAAACACACGTTTTGGATCATTCGGAGCTAACAGTACGAGAAGACTTGACTTTTGAGGAGCGACCGATTGAAATCGGGGATCGAAGGGAAAAGGTTCTTAAGAACAAGGTTATCCCCCTTGTGCTAGTCTCTTGGGGTAATCGATCGCATGGAGAATCCACTTGGGAGCGAGAAGACGAGATCCGGCAGAAGTTTCCTCACCTTTTCCTGTAGTTATCTATCTTGAATTCTTGGAATTTCGAGGACGAAATTCTTTTTGTAGTTGGGTATGATGTAACACCCGAGCCCAATAATACTATTTCTGTTACTAGTTGAGTGTTAGACATTGCTCATTTCAATTATCTTGCTTGTTCGGTTCTTGTTGCAAAATTTTAACCGGCTAAGTCATTTTTGCATATAACAAATTTTAGCACCTAAAATAAAATTGAAAATATTCTTCTTGGCCTACTTGACACCCTTAGCCTCGTGGTAGCGTCCGTGCATTGTATTCTCGTCCCGTTCAGTGAAACGGGCGAGTTTGGATGGCTACGTGCACGTGCGTGTGTCCGTTTTGGGAGTATGCTTTTTAATCATAAAACATTTCATTTTAAAATTTGGAACCCGCTTAAAATCCTATTATTTGAATTTCGAATTTTTAGACCCAACCCGGGCGCAATTTGGAAATGTTTTATTTGACGCCAAAATCCCAAATTTTAATATTATTAAAACCATCGCATATATTTTTCTAACTAACCTGATATCTTACTGTTCATTACCTATCTTTTAAATCTTTAAGTTAACCATATAATATTTTTACAATCTTTATATCCTTCTTAATTTATTCTCTCAGCCAATCGCAACCTCCCCTTTAACCCTGTGGGCCCCACTTTCTCTCTCTCTCTCCACTTTTTTCTCTCTCTCCCTCTCCCTCATATATTCTCTCGTACTTCTCTTTATCATTCTTTCTCTTCTTGCTTCATGTTCCGTTTTTCTTTTTTTTTAACTGTTCTTTTGTTGCCGGAATTCCGTCGTGCCGGTGACGCTTCTCGACGTTCCAGTGAGGTACCCCGACCCGTGTGGTTCCTTTGTTCGTCGTTTGGGTTCATTCCGTGAACCGTGCGCCCGTTGCGAGTTTTCCCCGCCGACGGTTAACGTTCCGTTTTCCCGATTCGCGACCCATCGAGGCAAGTTAATCTTGCTACATGCTATATACTTTTATAATCTTCATTTTATAATGTTATACATTTGAAAATCTTATAGTTTACACATGAAACGTCGTTGAAAAATCGGATATGACAAATCTGAAATTTACTGTACACCTTATCTTATAAAATTCATTATAAATCATAGAAAAATCATTAGTATACGTTCTTTAGTTCGTTACGAAGCTAATTCAGAATACTATAACTCTATGAAATATTTACTTGCAAAATAAATTGTTTAAATAACGTAAAATGCAAATGAAAATGCCTTTAAACTGCTGCCCAGGGAAATTCCAGCAGCAAACTTTCAACTTCGAATATTCATAACTTTTTGTAAGGATAACCTGAGATGCTTATACTTATAAAACTGAAAACCTTATTGAATTATCTTTGTTTTGGTATAAGATACGTCTCTTTTGGAGAACATTTGTTATTTTTAAGCTATTTTACAAATTAGGGTGACGCTGAATTTCTGAACTGAACCTTCTTGTGCGTGGTTAATCAATACCACTTTTATAGTTATTAATCGCTTTGAATATGCTATCCATATTAATATTATTATAACAATATTACCAGTTAATCATTCTTTTACTATTGAAAGGACGATAGTCATACCCATGTAGCTCTTGTACTTTCTGTCATTGCTATTGCACTACCTTGTGATTATTGCACCCCAAGGGTGCTCGAACCTGTTAATATGATAATACAATTGCACTATAGTAATGCACCATCGTGATTAAATGAACTGTTATTGTTGTTTACTTTATTTCCTGCTGTGATTCCTTATTCGATTATATACCTGTTGTGAGCACACCCTCGATTGCGTCACATATTGACCTGACCTTGATACACATGACATTTACACCTACCGATGCACCGGACATGGTACCCTTTACTACCAACTCAACCTGTTGTACCATGACCCGACCTGTTACCTGATCTCATGCCTAATGCCAACAAACCTGACTTGGGGTCCTCATGGACCATTCCTGTTGTCTATCCAGACAAACCTGCTTTTACCTGATCCTGTGTTGGCATTAGTTCTTGATTACTGAATACCTGACCTGACATACATAACTTGGGGGTATGGGGAAATCAAAGGTGAAACCGACTTGTAACTCAACAGTTCGATACCTGTTCTGATCAGTCTTACGGGCTTGGCCAGTCCGGGGGTGATGATGCTGACATCACTCGTCCATCCTGCTACCTATTACTGCCTAGCGGCACGTCTCGGATTCAGCCCCGAGGGTCTTGACCGTGGTCCCGGGCATGTACGGGATACTATTGAGTTACATCGACGAGTCATCAATTGATTTCAAAGACTTTAGAATAGAAAACCTGATAGAACAGTTTAGTTACCCACTGCACATTACCCTGCACTGTTGTTTCATATTATTGCTTTATTCATGTTTATCCCTGCATTGCTTATTACCATGTTCATATTATATTATTGGTTGACATGACGCGCTGACGTCTGGGTTTTGCATGGCCCAGATTCCTTACCACTGTCGCCGACCGAGCAGGAGTACCTCAGCCAGCAGGCTGATTTGTGAGTTCTGTAGTGGTTAGTTCATTTATTGCATTTTATTTTCAGGTGCGATCCCGCATTATGGGACGTACCTTTCTATTATTGTATTGGATCATTTGCTTCCGCACTTATTTTTCATTGACTCTTATTATTATGGATTTGGACATGTGTTAGATAGTTTATTTATCTTGTTCTTGATATCTCTACAGTCGTAATGTGACTGTGGATGGATACTTCCTACCCACAGGTAGCATGGTTGGCTATGTCACATGCCCAATCTTGCGTACTCTGGGAAGCGGGGCGTGACACTCCTGCGACCAGGGACATCCAAGGGTGTGCCTATTGACTATCCAGCTCCCACTAGTATGACTGCCATCACAACGCCGGTAGTCAGACAAAACACCCTATGGGCTTTATCAACATATATATATAAATACCAAGTAAAAAATATCACACGTTAAGACAAAGTCAAACCAAATAGCGTACTATCATATCAAGCAAGACTGTCATGTACATACATATCCCAAGCATCCTATACAATGTAGGCCTCTAGGGCATATATATCCAACAATCTCCCACTTGCACTAAGGCCTATAATTGGCGCAATGAGTACCCACTGTCTCTACCAGATCCAGTTGCTTGCGTACCGCATGCCCAACATCTCAAATAGCCTCTCGAACTGTACTTGAGGAATGGCCTTGGTGAATGGATCTGCCGTGTTGTCTTTTGTGTCCACTCTCCGTATCTCGATCTCCCGACGATCCACGATCTCCCTGATCAGGTGAAACCGCCTTAAGATATGCCTGGATTTCTGATGGGACCTTGGTTCCTTCGCTTATTCTACAGTGCCATTGTTATCGCAATACAAAGGTATTGGATTGGCAATGGACGGAACCACCTGAAGTTCAGAAATAAACTTCCTCATCCAGACAGCCTCTTTTGCGGCTTCACTAGCAGCTATATACTCAGCCTCCATAGTTGAGTCTGCGACGGTATCTTGTTTGGAACTCTTCCAACATACCGCCCCTCCATTGAGGGTAAACACAAAACCCGAAATGGATTTAGAATCATCCTTGTCACTTTGGAAGCCGGAGTCAGTAAAAGCCTCTACCTGGAGGTCCCCATTACCGTAAATCAAGAACATATCCTTAGTCCTTCTTAGGTACTTGAGAATGTTCTTCACCGCTCTCCAATGTTTCTCACCTGGGTCAGACTGATACCTGCTTACCACACTAAGTGCGTAAGCTACATCCGGTCTGGTACATAACATCGCATACATTATTGATCCTATCGCCGAAGCGTAAGGTATAATGCCCATGCGAGCCATCTCTTCATCAGTCTTTGGAGACATCTCCTTGGAGAGGGTGATTCCGTGACAAGCGGGCATATTGCCGCGCTTGGAATCTTCCATACTAAATCTCTTTAGTATAGTGTCTATATACCTGGACTGTGAAAGTCCCAATATTCTATTAGATCTATCTCGATAGATCTTAATGCCCAGAATGTATGATGCATCTCCCAAGTCTTTCATGGAGAATATCTGTGACAAGAAGAGCTTTACTGATTGTAGTATAGGGATATCATTCCCTATCAGTAGTATGTCGTCGACGTACAAAACGAGGAAAACTACTGCTCCTTCTACAATCTTCCTATAAATACATGGTTCATCTATATTTTTGATAAAGTCAAATTCCTTGACTGTTTCATCAAACCAGATGTTCCAACTCCGCGATGTTTGTTTTAACCCATAAATGGATTTAAGCAATTTGCACACTCTTCCGCTGCTCCCACTGTCTAAGAAACCTTCTGGTTGATCCATGTAAACACTCTCTTCTAGATGTCCATTTAGAAAAGCTGTTTTTACATCCATTTGCCAGATTTCATAGTCATGGAAGGCAGCAATGGCAGGCATTATCCGAATGGATTTAAGCATAGCTACTGGTGAAAAAGTTTCATCATAGTCCAATCCTGGTCTTTGACGAATACCTTTTGCTACTAGTCTAGCTTTGTAGGTTTCCACTTGTCCAAATGTACCAATCTTCTTTTTGAAGATCCATTTGCACCCAACTGGTTTTACTCCAGGAGGAGCAACTTCTAAAGTCCACATTTTATTGGTGTACATGGATTCCATTTCGGATCTCATTGCATCCAGCCACTTCACTGAGTCGCTACTCGTGATAGCCTGCTGAAAACTAGTAGGCTCATCATCATCGATGATGCAATCCTCTCGATCCCCATCAAGAAGAAAACCATAGTATCTTTCAGGAGGATGAGAAAGCCTACTAGATCTGCGGAGTGGCGTTGGTTCGTCATGTTCTATTGAAATCTGAGATTCTTCTAAGTCTTCGGTTACAGTTTGAGGTTCTGGAATTTCTTCCAGTTCTACCGCGCTCCCACTAATTTCTTTTGCAAGAAATTCGCTTTCTAAGAAGACAATGTGACGAGCGACAAACACCTTTTGTTCTTCAGTGTGGTAGACCATGTACCCCCTTGAATGCTTGGGGTATCCTACAAACTTGCATAAAACCGATCGTGCTTCGAGCTTGTCCGGATTATGTTTTTTAACATATACCGGACACCCCCATATCTTGATATACTTGAGATATGGTCTCTTCCCACACCACATTTCATATAGAGTGGTAGGTACAGACTTAGTTGGAACTCTATTCAATAGGTATGCGACTGATTCTAGAGCAAATCCCCAGAAGGAAAGTGGCAACTCAGCACTACTCATCATTGAACGCACCATATCTAATAGCGTGCGATTCCTTCTTTCTTATACACCATTATGCTGAGGTGTATAAGGTGGAGTAAGCTGAGAGAGAATTCCATTCGCTTTTAAGTGTTCAAGGAAACTGGTACTTAAGTATTCTCCACCTCGATCAGATCGAAGTGTCTTGATGCTTTTACCAGTTTGTTTCTCTACTTCATTTTTATATTCCTTAAACTTCTCAAAAGCCTCGGATTTATGCTTCATTAAGAACACATGTCCATACCTAGAGAAGTCATCAGTAAAAGTGATGAAGTGGGAGTGACCACTTCGTGCATGTATAGACATCGGACCACATACATCACTGTGTACTAGTCCCAAGAGTTCAGTGGCTCTTTCTCCGTGTCCGGTGAACGGAGATTTGGTCATTTTTCCTTTGATACATAATTGATAAGTTGCATATGATAAATATTTAAACGGATCTAGATATCCATCTTTATGTAACTTAGTCAATCTTGTTTCATTTATATGACCAAGTCTATAATGCCATAGGAAGGCTTGATTCGAATCTGGAGCCTTTCTTTTACGCGTGTTTTGAATATTGAAAATTTGAGGTTGATTAAGTATGTATATGCCGTTTTCCAGTGTGCCAAACCCAATCAGTTCTTGATTTAGGAGAATGTTCATGACATTTTTTTCAAGCACAAAATTATATCCTTTATTAGACAACAAAGATACTGATATAATATTACACAACATACTGAGAATACACAGCTGTACAATACCAAAATGTGTCCACTATTCAACCCTAGGTGATATTCCCCTATTGCAACTGCATCTACATGCATTCCATTGCCCATCCGGAGAGTCATATCACCTGCCCCCAGTACTCTACTATTTCTCAGTCCTGCAAAGAATTACAGATGTGAGAACCAGAACCGGTATCAAGTACCCATGAAGTAGAGTTTACTGAAAGACAATTTTCGATTATGAACACACCTGAAGATGAAGCAACAGCTTGCTTCATGTCCTTGGCTTTAAAGGCCATACAGTCCTTCTTCCAGTGCCCTTGCTTGTGACAATAGAAGCACTCGTTCTTTTCTGCCTTCACCCTTCCTGCCTTGTTCGTTCCCTGCACCTTCTTGACCCCACCCTTCGGTTTGGTGGCTTTCATCTTCTTCTTCCCTTTAGCTTTCGCTTTAGATTTAGAAGAAGATGATTGGCCAACATACAGAACGGGGGTCTTCTCCTTTTTCAAGGAGGTCTCTGCTACCCTCAACATATTGAGGAGCTTTGGAAGATCCGCTTCCATTTCGTGCATGTTGAAGTTCAGCACGAACTGAGAGAAGGTGTGGGGAAGGGACTGCAAAATCAAGTCGATATACCATTCTCTAGCACGCATCCCAGGTTTGTGAGTTCCTCAATGAGGGTGATCATTTTGAGGACGTGCTCTCCAACAGGCGATCCTGGAGCTAACCTCATCTGGAAGAGTTTCCTTGAGGTTTCGTACCTCGCGATATGGGAGTGTTCACCATACAATTCCTTGCAATGGAGGAATATGGATACAATATCCATACTCTCGTGCTGTTTCTGGAGTTCATTATTCATGGACGCCAGCACGATACACTTAGCTCGCTCACAGTCTAGATCCCAGGTTTTACGAACTTCCTTGTCCGTAACTGAGGAATCTGGTCCTGGGATAAGGGGAGGAACAGCGGTGGTAACATATGCAACTTTGTCATAAGTCAGCGCAATATTGACGTTCCTTAGCCAATCTTTATAGTTTTGCCCGGTCAGTATATTCTTTTCAAGTAATAGTTTTAGTCCAGTCATGGTAGCTGCCAGAGAGAGAGAAAAGAAAACACTCAGCATATGCTCTTGCAAGTTTAGATTGGTTATTATTTTATCTAAACAGGATGGCTCCCACTGTTTCCTCAAATCCTTCTTCAAAACCTAAAAGAAGAACTAGTCAGGATTTAATCACACGTTACAATTCTTGCTTAACCTTTCAGCCAGGCTGGTGTTGGTACTTCGAGGGAGGTTTTCCAACGCTTTCGCGAAGTTCCTTAATTAAAGAACCTCTTTTCCCTGGAGGCGTAGCCCCTCTAACACCTTTCTAGGCACCTACTTGGTTTATAGCATTGATTGTTAAGTGAAAGAAATTCCCGAGAGTAATCCTACTCATCAGTGGAATCGGGATCCAACTATCATTGCATGATGCCCTAGATGGAAGCCACTCTAGTCACCACACTCTAGAAGGTAAGCTAAATCTGCAGGTTTCCTTTATGTTTGAAACTCCCGATGTGATTTTTACCCCAAGCTCTTATAGACCTTGACGTAGGCCAACAAGTCATAAGACGCAAGTCAAGTTCTACCCGTCGTTGTCCTGATTAATTTAAATACATCGTACAAGCCTTTGACGTAGGCCAACAAGGTGTACGTCTGTATTAAACTAATGCATCTATCTATGCAACAAATAGGCACACACACTGCTACCATTCACTATGCCTTGACGTAGGCCAACAAGCATAGCATGAATACGATGTGCTGTCTATTTGAAACGACGGAGGGTTACGGCTGGTTTTTGGCAAAAAACCGTTAACGTAGTGAACTTGATTTGATCGAAAGAACTAAGATAGCTTTTATTAAAAGGAGTGGTTTAAGCTCCGCATTTAAAATTTGCTTTTTCAAGAAAACCGAGTGGTTTTTAGAAATTGTTCCAACGATTCAGTTTAGGTTTTATTTTCTTTGCATTAATAATAATGCGTCCCATCTTTAACCTATCATTACAGATAACAATGAAAATACAACGTCCTCTTATGCCATCCGCATTCGCCACGGGGTCCCGTCATCACCCGTTAGGTTACTTAACTAACGACAGAGTGGGGGCTGGGCTAGCGCGGGTGTAAAACATAAGCGACGTCTAAATAGCTATCATATATAGATATTGTACATTCGTCAGACGCAATAATAGGCATTCCAGATCACAGATAAACAATATTGGATTTGCAAGCAATCCGCATTTCGTTTGAGCCTGCAATGAAAGACGGATTACACAGTTGTGAAGAATAGCCATTTTCCCACCCCAGACCCCTACGGGTACGGCAAACTACCCGCCAAGTACCAGAAGTGAAGCGGTCTGCCCCAACACTTCAAAATACCCGGTAGTTTGTGCACCCCACCTTGGGTCTATCCTAGGAGCAAAAACAGTAAAAAGAAATAATACAACGGTGGCTACAACCGCAACCTGGATGTGTCCCGTAAAATAATATTACAACTTATTACATTTACATCAAATGAATTAATACAAAAACCCATCACAAAACCCGGCCAATCACCACAACAGTCCAATACAGTTTATATACACAAACAGTTATATATAACATCACAGATATGTGCAACCCCCTGCCAACCGACATACTAGCAGTTAGGGGAGGTTTACGAACACATAAAACATTTCACAGATATAATCAAACAAGCAAATACCGTATAATTTCGATCGATTAAACACATTTAATTTTGCTCCAATACTTCTCTGTAAATCTGAAACCAGAGCAAAAATAAAAATTACCAGAAAACACCAAATATCACAGAGAAACAACACAAGAAACTTGGGATGATGAATCGTCCAAAGCGTGGCGGAATCGCGGCGGATCGGCCGCGGTTCCGCGGCGCTATGGCCGATTCATGAGCCCAATTTTCTTGGGTGTTCTAATACATTCATTTAGGTCATTCTGAAGGTCCCTGAAAAATTTTTGGACCTCATTTAAAATTCGACAGAAAGTACATGATATCGGGGTTTTTCCGGTTTGTTTTTCCGTTCGAAATTCATACAAATTTGCAAGTGTGTTAAATACTGTTTAGCTAGGCTCTGATACCACTGTAAGTCGATGTTCAACACCCCAATACTTATGGGGAGGCGGAAATATGAATAACAATCTTGTTCTATGATTAAACATCGAATAACCGTATGAATCGTTTGCTAAACAAGTTTTAACAAAAGCTATAGAGTTCTAAACTACTATGTTAAGAGATTATACCAAACGGTTCTAGTCCTTCGTCTTAATGTTATCTACGGCCTCTTTGGATCTCCACGTCCTCTTCGGCTTTCTTCCGTGATAGACGATCCACCCGAGAACCCTAATCCAAGCTATAATCTCTAAACTTGAGGTTACTTAGTTTCTCTAGTTGCTAAATAGAGTAGCTAAGGTGATGTAGAGATAGTTTATGGAGTAATTAGTCTTTCCTAATCCTTGTTCTCAACTCATGAGGGTAGGATTAGGTTTGGTGAAGGAGAGAGAACTTGAAGAGAGAGAGTGAGAAGATGATAATGATAATGATAATAATAATAATAATGAAATAGCTTCTCACTTGATATATGAAACATAATGAATAAAAAGAAATGAATAATATGAGATTATTCATCATGTTTCATTAATGCAAGTGGGTGATTCATTATGTGAGTCATTAAGCATTTAATAATGCATTAATGACATGATGAATCACTCACAATGAGTTACTAAATCATTAAATGAAAATGCCACCTCTCCCTCCATGTCACATCCTTCTAAAAGCTTCTCGGAAAATTACGAGAACGCCCCTCTCATCCGTGAAAACACGGAAAAACTTTAGACTGTATAAATCCAATAACCTGATACTAGAATCTGGCTTAAACCAAAGCCGGCTAGTAAAAACTGTCCGAATGTCGTACGTGCGTTCAAACACGTATGCGTCCGAACCTTTGTCGTAAAACCATACGACCTCTATATCTTTTCGCCTGGGTTTGGGAAATCTCTATGTGGGACTCTAAAGACTCAACTACTACGCTGGCAGTGGGTTTAAGCACAGACCGCAAGCGGCACTAGCTGTACGTAACGGTCCCCAGGTAGTTGTCGATAAGAAAGCTGATGAGGTAACCCATCTGAAATCCTACTGAGCCTGTCTGTGACAATATCCGCGCAGTCCGGTCTGTTCGTCTAAGAGTATCGCATGTATGGTCTAGGGAGGTGGTGGACGTCAGACCCCTAATAACCGTACAAGTCGTGTCGGTATGGTTCAAGACCATCCGAGAATCTACTGATCATTCCATCAGTAATTCTCAATCAGCCCTGGCCAGGGACTTATGGTAATGACCAACCGACCACAGTGCGATATCAACTCCCTATACCGGGAGAGACGAATCCCTAACAGTCGCTCACTGCCTCCACGTGGCTCGGGACTGTGCCCAACTGAAACCTGTTTGCACGACTTCTTTGAGCCGTGGTAGGGTAATAATCAAAGCACAGTGGGAACTCACACGAGACAAATGATGACCTTAAGTCAACGGACTATCTGCACACATGTCACCTGAGAACTGCTATCTGACGTTAGGTATAATATCATCCAGTCAGTTCTCGGCGAGTCCTGTCCGGTGTACTCACACCCAGTGAGCATCTGTATACAATCTTAGGTGAACACCACCAATGGTTGCGGGACCAATCCATTGCCCCTCGTCAGGGTCTAGATATGTATACACTAGTCTACTCCGGAGTATCGATGCCCAATCTCGATACTCCTGCGACCAGGGACATCCAAGGGTATGCCTATTGACTATCCAGCTCCCACTAGTATGACTGCCATCACAACTCCGGTAGTCAGACAAAACACCCTATGGGCTTTATCAACATATATATATAAATACCAAGTAAAAAATATCATACGTTAAGACAAAGTCAAACCAAATAGCGTACTATCATATCAAGCAAGACTGTCATGTACATACATATCCCAAGCATCCTATACAATGTAGGCCTCTAGGGCATATATATCCAACAGAGGCAGTGTCAGTGTCGGCTTCCAGGTCTTAACCCTCGATCGAAGAGAGGCCCGACTCCGCTCCCGACTGGGTCCTTTACGTCGACGGGTCGTCAACCGAGGATAGTTGTGGTGCTGGCCTCATCATTCGAGACTCGAACGAGGCAGAGATGGAGTATTCTTTGAAGCTCGGGTTCAAAGCCTCAAACAATGCCGCGGAGTACGAGGCCTTGCTAGCTGGACTACGAATCACCTCCGGAGTGGGGCTGAAGACGATCCGGATCTGCAGCGACTTTGCCCTGGTTGTAGGCCAGATGACTGGCCGTTTCGAGGTACGGGAGCCTCTGATGGTGAAATATTTAGCCGAGGTAAGAAAACTACGAAAATACTTAGATGAAGTTCAAGTAGAGCAGATCCCCCGGCACCTAAACGCCCAGGCCGACGCTCTGAGCAAACTAGCTTCCTCCTATACGGCCAACAACAAGAGAAATATCCTCTTCGAGGTCTTGTCACGGCCCAGCGTAGAAGACAGAGCGACGTCACTTCAAGTTTACGCTGCTCGGGGAGAAGACCGGGATTGGAGGAAGCCCTTAGCAGAATTCCTAAAAGAAGGTACGCTCCCAGAAGATTGAGGGGAAGCCTGCCATTTCGTTTGGAGCAGTGGAAACCTCTACAAGAAAGCCTTCACTCAACCTCTGCTTTGGTGCGTCGACCCCCACAAGGCCGACTACGTCCTCCGTGAGGTTCACGAAGGGGTCGGCAGAGCACATCAAGGGGCCTGCACCTTAGTCCAGAAGACGCTACTCCAAGGATACTATTGGCCGACCATCCATCAGGACGCTCAGAAGCTCGTCAGAAGATGCAAGAGCTGCCAACTCCATGGCAGCATACCCCGTCTTCCGGCTACCGAGCTAACGGCCCTGACCTCCCCATAGCCGTTTGCCCAGTGGGGAATGGACATGATAAGCCAACTCCTTACTGCTACGGGCGGGCACAATTACATCCTCGTCGCGGTGGACTACTTTATGAAGTGGATCGAGGCCGTCCCCATCAGAAAACCGGACGCCGCCACGACCATCAAGTTCCTGCAGAACAACATAATATTCTGGTTCGGGATCCCGAGGTGTATCGTCACCGACCATGGGACGAATTTCGAAAATGACAAAGTTAAAGGATTCTGCAGCGAATACCAAATACTGATGAAGTTTTCCGCGGTTGCGCATCCTCAGTGCAACGGGCAGGCCGAGGTCACTAACCGGGACGTCATTTGAGGTCTTCGAGCTTGCCTGGAAGGACGGCAGGGCAATTGGGTTGACGAATTACCCCGAGTTTTATGGGCCTTGCGCACTATTTACCCCAATCAGAGCAAAGCTCTGTTCAAATTCCAAGGCGGGAAATGGAGCAACGCTTCTGATTCCCCCAATCATAGCAAAGCTCTGTTTTGGAAATTGAAATGAAAATTAAAATTAAAAATAAATGAAGCAACGCTTCAGAAGGTCCGCGCTCTGCGCTGCGCGCCACGTGGCAGCGCAGTTGCGCTCCGCTCTACACTGTGCGACACGTGTCAAGCGCTGGGCCGTTTGCGCCAAACAGAATTAAATTCTAGTAAAATTCTTATGTTCTTGTTAAAACAAGAAGATTGTCTTCTGTAAAACAGAAGCCCTTAGATCAAAGATCCAACGGTGGGGAAAATTCCTTAAATCACTCAGAAAAGGATCTCTTTAACAAACTTAACAAACCTATGGGCACTATATAAAGACCCCTAGACCCCAACTCAAAAGAGGATGAAGATTGTGAGAGATTAAGAACCTCAAAACAGAGAGAACTCTGAAGAAAGTTCAAGAAAAAGGTAAAAAAAACCTTCATAAAATAAAAGAATTTCTTCTAATAGATCATTGATCTAAAAACAAGATCAATGATCTTCAAATAATAAAGTGCCTTGCACTTTTTATGAACCACTGGTTCTCTGAAAATAAGAAAAAACAAGAAAATTTGTTTTCTTTGATCTAAAATTGATCAAAATAATAAAACAGTGCCATGCACTTGTAAATCTGCACTGTTGCGCTACTGGATTGGCGCAAGCCACCAGGGAGCGCCACGTGTCAGCATCAGAACCACTTGCACTCTGCGCTTTTAAGATAGAGCATTGCTCTCTGAGATTGGCGCAACTCACCAGAGCGCGCCACGTGTCAGCATCACAACAGCGCAGCGCACTGCGCTGTTGCGCTTGCACTCACCAGAGCATGACACGTGTCCTCACCACAAGCGCTTGCGCTCACTAATTGGCGCAAAGCGCCTGACAAATGCAATGCATTTCTTTTACTGAAGGGCCAGGCCCAAATCAGAAGGGCCTAGTAGGCCAAATTAAATTGCAATGCAATGAAAAGGGGCAGAGCCCAAACAATATTGATGCTCTGCATCATTTATAAAAGGGCAGAGCCCAAACAAAATTGAAAATGCAATAAACAGGGCAGAGCCCAAACAAGACTGATGCTCTGCATCATTTATAAATGGGCACAGCCCTGACAAAATAAATAATGCTATGCATTATTAAAAAGAGGCCAAGCCCTAGCACAAGCCTATTAGGCCAAAAACAAATAAAAATGTTGAACATTTTTCAACTGGACTTAGCCCAATCATGGCCGTAAGTCCTCAAATTAAATTGACTGAGCAAGACTGCTCTCCTAAATCAATTTACAACCGGTTCGAGGGTACATCTCCGAACTCCTCTGACACTTATCGTTGTAATCTCTCAACGACGTCAGAGAGGTGACGGGTCCCGATGAACACACATCAATACGGACTGCGGGGTCCTTAAACTCGTGGACCGAAACGTCCTTAAACTAATATTGGACCGAAACGTCCTTAAATTAATATTGGGCCGAAACGTCCTCAAACTAATGGTGGACCACCATGTCCTTAAACTGGCGATGGACCACCACGTCCCTAAACTGGAACATGGACCACCACGTCCCTAAACTGGAACAATAGAGCCCAAATGCTCTTTTTCCGGATCTAAACGGTCCCGTTTAAGTTGATCTTAGCCCCAAACACGGCTAATGTATCCTTAAACATTCAAATGGACTATAAAACTCCAAATCAACTTTGGTTCAAGGGTATATCTCTGAACTCCTCTGATACCTATCGTTGTAATTCTTCAACGACATCAGAGAGGTGACGAGTCCTGACGGCCATGTAATAAATGGATCACCATGTTAAGTTGATCTTAGTCTCAAACAGGACTAATGTATCTTTAACGAACGTTTAAGTTGATCTTAGTCTCAATACGGCTAACGTATCCTTAAACTAAAAACACCAAACCCAAATCTAAGTAAATACGGATTTGGACTAATCCACGTCCTACGGACGACGGCACTACTCAGTCTCCGTATAC
The DNA here is from genome assembly GCA_030015575.1 of Agapanthus africanus. Classification (NCBI taxonomy): domain Eukaryota; kingdom Viridiplantae; phylum Streptophyta; class Magnoliopsida; order Asparagales; family Amaryllidaceae; genus Agapanthus; species Agapanthus africanus. The sequence goes on from JASDDO010000019.1 coordinate 318,742,505, forward strand.
AATCCACGGGCAACCACAAACAAAACAAACACACCCGACACGAAGTGAAATTCTGGAGAAGGAGAAAGTGGCTGCCGCGATGCGGTAGCGTAATTAACTGCATGGGCTTGCGCCTGCAGGGAAGAGCGTCCCCACAATAAAAAAACCCTCAAGCGAGGGGGAATCTGACGAAGTTTGCTACATCGGCCGCATCCGTCCAAACCTCCGATACACGGTGCCATAAATCAACTTGGCATCTTCGGAGAGGTGGACGGATAAAACCAAATAGCATCTGCCCCGAATCTCAGGCAAGACGTTCAGTCTCGGCCGTCTTTCGGAGGGGAACAGATTCTGGCACGCCCGGTAGGACCTTTTCCTCTTTCCACTCCACACTTCGTGTGTCGTCTTCGCGAACCAATCGCGGTTTGTTAACGGTTGCCTTTTGATTTCAAGTTACTAAGATTTGGTCTTTTGCCTGGCGCAGAACTCAAGCATCAATGGCCTCTAACTGCACCAACTGCTCGAAGTGCCACTGCAATGAACGCTCCACCTCACCTGGAGGTGTAGCATATGGGCCCCAAGCGGCCTCCTTCCTCGCTCTGCCGGTAGAACAGGTGACCCAGGCCACCACCGGCCTGTTTTTCGGGACCATGATCCCACCCACAAGCTTCTCTATACCAATACCTGCACCAGAAACGAACAAGAAGTCGGTCTTCGACCGGCTCACTGCTACGACGGCCCCTGTCAACGGGTCGTCCATTACCAAGCCAACAGCCTCTGTGTTTGCGAGGCTGGATCAAAACTCTGAGGGGCCCGCCAAGAAGCCTGTGAATCCCAAGGTGGCTGTCCCAAGGAAGGCAATGGCCGCTGCTCCAGAAGTCGTCAAGGCGGCTTCCCCTGTCAAAGAGTCAGTCTTTTCAAGGATGACTATTCCTGCCCCTGCCCCTGCTCGAGGATCTGTCTTCGACAGGTTGAATATCACCTCTCAAAGGACAACCTCAGTCTTTAAGAGGTTAACACCAGCGGCGCCTCATTCAGACAGGGGGCAAAAAGAAGTTGTCTCTGTCTCCGAGCCAGTCCCAACGGCTCGTCATGCTCGACGTCGCCATTGGCGACGAGTAAGGAAGGCAGGGGGCAACTCCCCCTCAGGGCTAACTCCACCTGCTCCAGTGGTGGAGGTCAACGCTGCTGTTCCAACTGGGAACAGCTTTGAACTGTTGAGGAGGGTATGTAAGAACTCTCCAACCGCTACATTGAAAAGATCTCCTCCGCCCGCGGAGGGAGTTCCGGAAACGAAGCAAGAACAGCCCCCTCAACGGCTGTCCTCAAAAATATACAAGGTTTGGCAGAGGGTTCAAGACTCCGTGATTGACCCAGGTCACTCTCGTCAACAGAAAAAGGCGAAAGTGCAAGAAGAAAAGGATCGTCCTCTTAAACAGCAAAGGACGACAATCACCGGGGTGCCCACTGCAACGGCCCCCTCCACTTCAACAGCCCACAAAAGAAGAAGGCCGGAGAAAAACCCCGCGCCCATGGAAAATGCCAAAGGTGGTGAACCTAAACGCCCTAAGTCCGGGGGCATAACAGTTCATACAGTATACATGGCGTCGGGAAAGGAGGACAGCCGTGCATCCACAGGTCATAGACCACTTACACGGTCAATGACCAAGGCTCAGGAGAAACAGCAAAAGCTCCAGGAGATGATGACCGTGATGGCCGCACTCACTGGGCCAAAAGAAACCTCTGAAACGTCCTCGGATGAACGTCAGGAACAAGAAACTGACGCCGAATTCCTTCATCGCATACTGGAGAAGAAGGATAAAGAAGCTACGGAACAGGCAGCCAGCATAAAGAAAATGGCCTTCCTGTTCCAGGACATGGTGGGCATGATGATTCAACAGGATCCACCTGCTGAAGATCCCCCGATCATCCTTGAAGACGATAGGGGAGAAACGTCGAATCCTCCACCGGCTCTGTCAACAGCCAAGGAGGAGGCGATCTCCAAAGCCGGCCTGGACGAATATATAGCTCAGCAGATCCAGGTTCATCAAGCGACTGAAGCAGCAGGTCAGGTCGTAAAAACGGGACGACCGTATCCGGGCTGGCACGACCAGATCAAGTACCCGCCAGGTTATACGATACCAAAATTCCATGTGTATAAGGGGACTGGCAATCCCCACCAGCATGTCGCCCAGTTCAGGGCGCTTTGCGCCAACACTGGCGGTGATGATAAATTGTTGCTTCGCCGGTTCGTTGGTAGCTTATCGGAGACAGCGTTCGAGTGGTATTCCGAGCTCCCGAATGACTCTATCAAGACCTTTGCAGAGATGGAGTTGCTGTTTACCCAACGTTTCGCGAGTGCCAGCGAGCGTACCCCGATAACGGCATTGATTAATGCCAGGGTGAAGCCGGGCGAGACATGGGTACAATATGCTATACGGTGGCGTAATTTATGGTCAAAATGCGAGCAGCGCATAAAAGAAGCTCCTGCAGTGGGAATGTTTGTGGGAACCCTCGATCCGCAAGCAACCATCTCGCAATTTATGATGTTCTTCAAGCCGACCACCTTCCAGGCACTAATCGACAAGCTGGCGCAAATGGATCAGATGGGCCATAAACCTCCTCTTCCAAAGCCGGACTCCCGAAATGAGAAGGGGAAGGGGAAAGCGATCGTTGTCGCCAATGCTCAACAACAGCCGAACAACTCGAAGCCGGTCATTCGTCAAAATAATATGCGCCCGTACATACCCCTTGAGGAGAGGATGGGACGTCCTTACTCGTTTCCCCAAGATAAAACGAGAAGGTTATTCGAGCTGGCCACGCGCAACGGACTCATCAATCTGCCGAGTCCAAAACGTCTGTTGCAGCCAGGCGATCTCAATAATCCCGATTATTGCCCTTACCACCACACCGTAAGTCACCCGATTGAGGACTGTTTCGTCTTTAAGGGATGGATCGAGGATCAGTACCTACAAAGCAAGTTCGCGCTGTCTGAAAAGTGGAAAGTAAACCCACCACAGTCGCACACTTCAAAGAAGACGGACACGCCGTGGGCAGCTTGTTCTTTTGTTGAGGACGAAAACAATAGAGAAGACTCATCATACGAATCTGAAGACTACGTAGCGAGTTGTCATGTGATCTCTCACTCATTAGCGGATGATAAAGAGGCTCCTTGCGCTGAGAAACCGAGAGCGGACCCTGAACCAGAAATTCCGCGGCCATCAGACGAGTTGATCGATGCCTTCCTGAATGAGATTCGTCTGAAAATTAAAGCCAATCAAGAGCGTGAGATGGCCATACTGGAAGGAACCAAACACCGCCAACTAGACCAAAGAGTCGAGGCACTTTCGTCAAATCAAAAGTCATCCGCTGCTTATAAAAATAAATTCAAGACGAGGAAAAGGTTTGCTAAAGCCCTATCAGTGGGAATGAAGCTACCACCCTCTGAAGAAAATACTCTCAGTGGAGTAGAGATGCATCCCAGCTTCTGCTTATATCATCAGAAGATCATACATCCTACCGAAGACTGCGACTCCTTTAAGTGTTGGTGGTAAGGATATGTCGCTCAAAAGCAACATTTCAACAGGACAAAGCGTGAAGCTCCTAGACATCAGAAAAATGCGATAGATGAGCGCAAAAGAGCCGCCGCCGACTGTCATATAGCCGACTCCAAGGGTTCGAAAATTATTACCTTTGGAAGCGACTCTGACGAAGAAGCTACCCTCAACGCTCTCCTCAAGGAATCCATTTCAAAAATGAAAGAATTGAGGAGTTGCGAGGACGTTCAGCCGTGCAATCGCACGCTACTCGAAAAAATTTTCGGCCCCGCAAACAAAGGATCGAGCAAAAAGGATAGAGGGAAGGGAAAAACAGCCTTCGTAGCCAATACTCAACAGCAATCGAGTAGTCATAGACCGGTTGTTTGCCGAAACAACAAGCGGCAACCCCTCCAGGAAAAGTTGAAACGTCCTTACTCGTTTCCGCAAGATAAAACAAGGGGACTGTTCGAGCTAGCAGTACGCGACAGACTCATCAGTCTGCCGAGTCCAAAACGTCTGTTGTGGCCAGGCGATGTTAATAATCCTAATTATTGCCCTTATCACCAAACAGTGGGTCACCTGATCGAGAATTGCTACGTCTTTAAGAACTGGGTTGAAGACCAATACCAACAGGGCAAGTTCGCGCTGTCTGAAAGCTGGAAGGTGAGCCCGCCACAACCGCACGCTCCGAGAAAGATGGATACGCCGGGGGCATCATGCTCAGTCATAGAGAAAGCCCCATAGACCGAAAAGTCAGTAAACTGGAGATTCTCCTCAAATACGGCAATGGTGGACCGAAACGTCCCTAAACTAACAGTGGACCGAAACGTCCTTAAATTAACGGCGGACCGCAATGTCCTAAAACTTGCAAGCGACCGAAACGTCTTTAAACTACTACCGTAGTATTCTCAGGCTGACAAACAAAAAACAAAAAAAAAACGGTATGTCCATAAGCAAAATGGGCACGGATGAAAACCCGAAAGGGCTCCGTGAGTAAAAACAGCAGGGCTACCGGCGAGTCTTGTGAAAACCCGAAAGGGCGCAATCTCGTTAAAGGACACTTACAGGGTCCTCTCGACCTTGTAAGGAGAAACCACCCTCGTGAGATCCTTACAACTCACAAGGGAGCAACACACTTAGGGATTCTCACGATTCCTAAGGAGAAATTACACTTGCGAGATCCTCACGACTCGTAAGGAGAAGTCTCTTATGGGACCCTCACGGCTCATAAGATTTGAAAGTCTTAAGTTACAGAGACCTGAACCTGTTCTTAAGCAACCCTCACAACCTTCGATATTGCCCTACAAGCGGCTCAATACGGACCCTTGTATACAATCCACGGGCACGAATAAACATTTCCCTAACCAAGTCCCATCCGTGACTAGGGATATGTTCGCACGGTGAACAACCCTTGTGAGTCCTCTCGACTCATAAAGAGATAACACTCTTGTAAGATCCTTACGACTTATAAGAGAACATACACTTAGGAGTCCTCACGATTCCTAAGGAGAAAACGCACCTGCGAGATCCTCACGGCTCGTAGGGAGAAACACCTTTATGAGACCCTTACGGCTCATGAAGTCAAAAGCCTTAGTCGACGAGATCCTAACCCTGTTTGTTAAGCCACCTTTGTTCGACATCGACAGAGGCAAATGATGATTCGCTCCTGGCAATATCCCAATTGTAGCGATACTGATGCCTAAATCGGTATCAAATTCCAAGTCCTTTCATAGCAAATGATGATTCGCTCCTGGCAATATTTCGGTCATAGCGATGCTGATGCTAAGATTGACATCAGATTCCAAGTTCCACACTCGCGATAAAAAAAATCAGCGAGCCAAAAAATGCATATGAAATAGCCGAAATGATGGGGCAACTTACAACGAAACCAGCAGGTAAAAATGTATGCATACGAAATAGCCGAAATGATGGGGCAGCTCGCAATAAAAAGCAGCGAGTAAAATAAAAAAAAAACAGCCGAAATGATTGGGCAACTCGCAATAAAAAGTAGCGAGTGAAAATAAAATAAATAGCCGAAATGATTGGGCACCGTGAAAAATAGCCGAAATGATTGGGCAATCGCGACCTTCGCGATATAAAAGCTGAAATGATAGAGCATCGCGGAAAGAAATAAAATGAAAAATATATATAAAGAAATTCATGCCCTACATGTGAGATCACATTGATCCCTGTATACAATCCAGGGGCACAAATAAAGAGGGAACCATATCTTCCCAACAGGCTCTACCAGAAAGCGAAGCCAAATCTCGACGGTTCATAGACAACCTAGAGACAATCTCGATATTTGTCGCAATATTGCAGGCACAATGTCAACAAACGGAGCAAAAGGAGGATCCCTAGCTTCAACGTCTTGACGTCAACAACCGACTTCAGAGTCACAATGAAATGGAGCCACGGCATAGTCCCTAGTTCCAAATCTTAACGGCAATATCTACGGCCTAAGAATCAACAAAGGCGTTCCTTCGCAATCCATCAAGATGCTGATACAACGCCAACAAAAAAAAAACCTTGCGGTCAAAACAAAACGAAGCGACGGCAAAATCCCAACTTCATCTCAACAATCGTCTCGATACAGCAGACGAGACGTTAACAACGGCGTTCTTTCGCAGTCCATCAAGATGCAGATACAATGCCAACGAAAAGCCCCATGGTCAGTAAGGCGGAATGACGGCAAAATCTCAGCTCCACCTCAGCATTCGTCTTGTTACAGCAGACGCAATGTCGACAACAGTGTCCTTCCTCCAATAGGATTCGGACATGACAAAACAAACGAAGCGAAGACCAAATTCCTGGCTTCAAGGTCTTAACGGCAAATCATATAAAGCCTGAAAGACAACTGGAGATCATCTCACACCAGCATGAAATGGTCACCACCGCGACGTTCGTCTTAATACAGTAGACGCAACACAATCAAACAAATGGAGCCACGGCAAAATCCCTAGTTCCAAATCTCGACGGTTCATCAGCAACCTAGAGACAACCGCGACGTTCGTCTCGATACAGCAGACGAGTTGTCACCCCAGCGTTCTTCCTCCAGCAGGGTTCAGACGCGATCATCAAACAAACAGAACCACGGCAAAATCCCTAGTTCCAAATCTCGACGGTTCACCAGCAACCTAGAGACAACCGCGACGTTCGTCTCGATACAGCAGACGAGTTGTCACCCCAGCGTTCTTCCTCCAGCAGGGTTCAGACGCGATCATCAAACAAATAGAGCCACGGCAAAATCCCTAGTTCCAAATCTCGACGGTTCACCAGCAACCTAGAGACAACCGCGACATTCGTCTCGATACAGCAGACGAGTTGTCACCCCAGCGTTCTTCCTCCAGCAGGGTTCAGACGCGATCATCAAACAAACAGAGCCACGGCAAAATCCCTAGTTCCAAATCTCGACGGTTCACCAGCAACCTAGAGACAACCGCGACGTTCGTCTCAAAACAGCAGACGAGTTATCACCCCAACATTCTTCCTCCAGCAAGGTTCAGACGCGACAATCAAACTAACGGAGCCATGGCAAAATCCCTAGTTCCAAACCTCGACGGTTCACCAGCAATCTAGAGACAATCGCGACATTCGCCTCGATACAGCAGACGTGATGCCAGCAAACGAAGCAAAGGCCAAATTCCTAGCTTCAGGGTCTTGACGGCAACTCACATAAAACCTGAAAGACTATCGGAGATCATCCCACACCAGTGCGGAGTGGTTATAACTCATCGGGGCTCTCCAAAATGAGCTTAACCTCAAGTAAAAATCGGCATGGCAAATTCCTAACGCTTGCTCTTCCGACGGTCAAACTGCCAAGGAGGATTGCTTGAAGACGTCTTGTCCAGCCCCCGAAGGGATCGGAGACACGGCAGTCGCAGGGCTACTCGAACAGCACGATTGCCTATCGAGGAATATATCAGCTTATGCGATGGTACGACGGCCAAAACCCTAAGTACCACAGACCCTAACGGACTTCTATCGTAAAGAGCAGAGGTTAACTGTGACGTTAGGATGTTCTTGCGAGAAATGCTCAATTCGTCTCAACTTGTGAAGAAATTGATGTCTTTGCGAGAACTTCTCGATGCGGCTCGACTCGTGAGATAAAGCCTTAGGCAGTGGGCACAAAAAAAACCTGTTTCCTAAGCAGTGGGACCCTGCAAATTGGCCCAAAACGGTCTCTTGCATACTATCCACGGGTCTCACTCTTCAACGTCGAATCTCGACAAGGAGGGAAACAACCGCTTACGGGTCTTCTCGACTCGTAAGAAGGGATAATTCTCTTATAAAATCCTTACGACTTGTAAGAGGAAAACACACTTAGGGATCCTCACGATCCCTAGGGAGAAAATCCACCTACGAGATCCTCTCGATCCATAGGGAGAAAAATCTCTATGAGACCCTCACGGCTCATAGAATTGAAAAATCTTGGACAGCAGATCTGAACCTGCGGCCTAAGCCATCGCTATCTCGTGAAGAAACCAAAATGCTCGCTCTATTATCTGTCAACCATGTTCACTAAGGTAACATGCGGATAATAAAAGAAAGAAGAAAGCGACAGAAAGAACATCTGATTGGCGTTGGATTAAACATTTGAGACACACTCATTCACGCATGTGCAAAAGACTCAGAACGAGAAATAAGACAAGTTGAAAGGAGAAATTTTCCATTACAAAGGGTTCTTACAATCATGAAGAAATAAATATCAAAATTATTAAAGTGTCTACAATGGTATAACCTAAGACCCAGGACATGGGTTGAGGAACTCGAAGGTAACCCTATCTAAGACTTTCCAAGCCTCGCGGACCATCCTAGTGTGCTCTCTTTCGCGAGCACAAGCGTCGGGGTCCCCCCTGATGTCTTCCTCCCTCCAATAAGCAGCGAGTATGGCAGACTGTTGGAAAACCTGGTGCAGGAGATCGACAAGATTGTCTCGCCGTCTCTTCGAGATTAGGTGCATCAGATACACCGAGTGCATCTTATTCTCAGCAGCATCCAACGCCCCAAGCGGCACACCGGAACAGAATAAGGGAAGTGCTTCCCAAATGGCTCCCACGATAAGCTTCAGGAGAGAGGAGCGTCGAGGAAGTAGTTGACCATTGTACGCGTCGAAGCGACTCATGATCTCGGCACACTCAGCGTTGGTAAATTCTCGGTTCTGAGAACGACCGAGTTGGCGGATGTCTCCGTAAGAGATGATTTCATCAAGATCGTACATGTGGGTGTCCATTGTTTCTGTGAAAAAGAATCAACAAAATTATCAGAAAGACTGATTAAGCAAAGCGATATACTGCACCGAGGAATAAAATGCCATCTTTAAACTCCAAGATCAATGAAAAACTCCTAAGAGTTCTTTTATATGATTTGGAAGGAGCAAAGCTCTATTAATAAAATGAGAAAATACAAGGAAAATCTTTTAGAGAGCAAAACTCTATTAATGGAACCCAAATAGGGTTCTCCTTAGTTCTCCTTAGACCCCTTTAAAGCAAAGCTCTGCTAAGTGAAACCCTAAATAGGTCTTCTTTAGATCAGGGATCTATTGAGAGTAAGGCTCTTAAAATTAATTTAACTTAATCCAAATTAATTTTTACCTAAAAATTTTCTAGAGTTTAAACTCTTAAAAACGCTTGAACAAAAAGAGCAGGGCTCTGGACGAAATTCTTATGAAGAGATGAAAATCATCTAAGGGACCAGAGGTCCTATTTATAGGCAATAAGTGCCGTTTCAATTTCCCAACGGTTGGGATTCTGACCACCGCTGCGCTCACGTTTGGGGCCACGTAAGCGCAACGGTGGGGGGGCATTTGTTTACCCCAATCAGAGCAAAGCTCTGTTCAAATTCCAAGGCGGGAAATGGAGCAACGCTTCTGATTCCCCCAATCAGAGAAAAACTCTGTTTTGGAAATTGAAATGAAAATTAAAATTAAAAATAAATGAAGCAACGTTTCAGATGGTCCGTGCTCTGCGCTGCGCGATACGTGGCAGCGCAGTTGCGCTGCGCTCTGCGCTGCGGGCCATGTGGCAGCGCAGTTACGCGAGCGCCACGTGGCAGCGCAGTTGCGCCAGCGCAGTTGCGCTGCGCTCTGCGCTGCGCGCCACGTGGCAGTGCAGTTGCGCTGCGCTCTGCGCTGTGCGACACGTGTCAAGCGCTGGGCCGTTTGCGCCAAACAGAATTAAATTCTAGTAAGATTCTTCTGTTCTTGTTAAAACAAGAAGATTGTCTTCTGTAAAACAGAAGCCCTTTGATCAAAGATCCAACGGTGGGGAAAATTCCCTGAATCACTCAGAGAAGGATCTCTTTAACAAACTTAACAAACCTATGGGCACTATATAAAGACCCCTAGACCCCAACTCAAAAGAGGATGAAGATTGTAAGAGATTAAGAACCTCAAAACAGAGAGAACTCTGAAGAAAGTTCAAGAAAAAGGTAAAAAAACCTTCATAAAATAGAAGAATTTCTTCTAATAGATCATTGATCTAAAAACAAGATCAATGATCTTCAAATAATAATAAGTGCCTTGCACTTTTTATGAACCACTGGTTCTCTGAAAATAAGAAAAAATAAGAAAATTTGTTTTCTTTGATCTAAAATTGATCAAAATAATAAAACAGTGTCCTGCACTTGTAAATCTGCACTGTTGCGCTACTGGGTTGGCGCAAGCCACCAGGGAGCGCCACGTGTCAGCATCAGAACCACTTGCGCTCTGCGCTTTTAAGATAGAGTATTGCTCTCTGAGATTGGCGCAACTCACCAGAGCGCGCCACGTGTCAGCAGCGCAACAGCGCAGCGCACTGCGCTGTTGCACTTGCGCTCACAAGAGCATGACACGTGTCCTCATCACAAGCACTTGCGCTCAGTGATTGGCTCAAAGCGCCTGACAAATACAATGCATTTCTTTTACTGAAGGGCCAGGCCCAAATCAGAGGGGCCTAGTAGGCCAAATTAAATTGCAATGCAATGAAAAGGGGCAGAGCCCAAACAATATTAATGCTCTGCATCATTTATAAAAGGGCAGAGCCCAAACAAAATTGAAAATGCAATAAACAGAGCAGAGCCCAAACAAGACTGATGCTCTGCATCATTTATAAATGGGCACAGCCCTGACAAAATAAATAATGCTATGTATTATTAAAAAGAGGCCAAGCCCTAGCACAAGCCTATTAGGCCAAAAACAAATAAAAATGTTGAACATTTTTCAACTGGACTTAGCCCAATCATGGCCGTAAGTCCTCAAATTAAATTGACTGAGCAAGACTGCTCTCCTAAATCAATTTACAACCGGTTCGAGGGTACATCTCCGAACTCCTCTGACACTTATCGTTGTAATCCCTCAACGACGTCAGAGAGGTGACGGGTCCCGACGACCACACATCAATACGGACTGCGGGGTCCTTAAACTCGGGGACCGAAACGTCCTTAAACTAATATTGGACCGAAACGTCCTTAAACCAATATTGGACCACCATGTCCTTAAACTGGCGATGGACCACCACGTCCCTAAACTGGAACATGGACCACCACGTCCCTAAACTGGAATAATAGAGCCCAAATGCTCTTTTTCCGGATCTAAACGGTCCCGTTTAAGTTGATCTTAGCCCCAAACACGGCTAATGTATCCTTAAACATTCAAATGGACTATAAAATTCCAAATCAACTTTGGTTCAAGGGTACATCTCTGAACTCCTCTGACACCTATCGTTGTAATTCTTCAACGACATCAGAGAGGTGACGAGTCCTGACGGCCATGTAATAAATGGATCACCACGTTAAGTTGATCTTAGTCTCAAACAGGACTAATGTATCTTTAACGAACGTTTAAGTTGATCTTAGCCTCAATACGGCTAACGTATCCTTAAATTAAAAACACCAAACCCAAATCTAAGTAAATACGGATTTGGACTAATCCACGTCCTACGGGCGACGACATTACTCAGTCTCCGTATACAATCCACGGGCAACCACAAACAAAACAAACACACACGACACGAAGTGAAATTCTGGAGAAGGAGAAAGTGGCTGCCGCGATGCGGTAGCGTAATTAACTGCATGGGCTTGCGCCTGCAGGAAAGAGCGTCCCCACAATAAAAAAAACCCTCAAGCGAGGGGGAATCTAACGAAGTTTGCTACATCGGCCGCATCCGTCCAAACCTCCGATACACGGTGCCATAAATCAACTTGGCATCTTCGGAAAGGTGGACGGATAAAACCAAATAGTATCTGCCCCGAATCTCAGGCAAGACGTTCAGTCTCGGCCGTCTTTCGGAGGGGAACACGCACATCGAAGAAGACCCCTACTGGAGAGACACCCTTCAGCCTCTGCTACGGCACCAAGGCGACGGTCCCAACAGAGATCGGGCTGCCCAGTTACAGGGTCGAGCACTTCGACGACGAAACTAACACCTCGGCCCTCCGGACTAATTTGGTCATCTTGTTGGAAAAGCAGGACCGGGCACAGATCAAAGCTGTCGTTTACCAACAGCAAACCGCCCGCTACTACAACGCACGAGTCAAGCATCGCGCCTTCAAGACCGGAGATTTGGTCCTAAGGCGGAACGAGTTCGTTGGCCAGGGCAAATTGCACAAGTTTTCCTCAAAGTGGGACAGCCCATTCCTCGTCTCCGAAGTATTGCCCGGCGGAGCCTATCGCTTGCAAGACGCGACGGGTTGCAAATTTCCATTGCCCTACAACGCCGAGAAACTCAATTTGTATGTAACAACCCTAAACTTTATGTACAATTTTTTATTCAAAAATACAAAAATGGGTACTTGAGCCTGAGCACAAGTTATAAGTTTGATTTGCTTTTGAACAGCAAGAAGGAGCTTGTAACTCATTGGTAAGACCTTGCACTACTGAACCAAAGCACCAGAGTTCAAATCCCATCAACCACACATTTTTTTTAATTAAATTCTTTTAAACTTTTAGAAGTCCAAGAGTCTACACGTGCACTACACGTAATAGGGTAAGTTACAGAATAAACAAACGTGTCCACGAGGCTAGGCCAAGCGTTAGGGACACGTGGCGAAGACACAGGCCCCGACATGCCCAACTCGGGCCGGCGACTCGCCTGACTCGGCCGGCGCCGCCGGGTCAACTCGGCCCAAACCCAATTTTTCTTAAACCCCTTACACCCTTTGGCCTACCCCACTCCCCCTGCACTGTTTAAATTCTCTACAGTTAACCAGAGAATTAAAATACCCACTTTTAATCCTTTTAATGCAAATTTAAATACAATTTTTATCACACCCTTTCACTGCCCTAAACCCTAGATTTTTCCTATAAATACCACCCCTCAAATCACCCCCCTCACTCATAAATCCCTGCTCAAACTCTCAAGAAAATTCCCAAGACTTTTTGTGTGCAAGTGGAGTTAGCAAAGGGCGAAGCTCCGACGAACTTCCGACGACGATCCGAGAAGATTCCGACGATGAAACGATGCACCGGCACCTCCTACCTCTTCCTCCTTCTCTCTTCTAGTCTAATAACCTGTAAGTCCCTAATTCTTCTTCTTTTCTCTATTATAAAAATATTCAAAACTAAAACCCGATGGAAGCGGAGTTAATTCGACTTTCGATTCGGTTTTTCCTTAAAAAGTTCTATTTTTCTTAAACACAATAATACCAAACTCTTATGTCATAACCATTAAATATTAAAGAAGATAATAGAGCAAGTTTGGCATTAAAATAATAACCGTAGCAAGTTTTATTCCACTTTTACATTAAAATACCCTTACGATTCATTTCGACATGCTTGAACTTTTTAAAACCGTATTATCTTAGAAAACTCACGAGATAATGACTTACCTCCTCACAACACTCATATGTAACATAGCACGATAAAATTTGGGAACATAGATTTGGGAAAAAAATACGACTTTACACATAACTACCTTCGACTTATAAATTTTTTTTTTCTACAAGATGTGTATTTTAGCAAATCTTTGCAATTGCGTATCTACAACCCATTTCAGGGAACCCGTTCGGGATGATGCAGATTATCTCACATTCTCAGGTTTAGTAGAGTGAGATGCAGATCTCCGCAAGGAGCATACGATCTTGAAAGATTTTAATACAATTTTCTTTAGAAAATGTGATTTCTATCATAAATAAAACTTATATTTTAAATATATATATATACATATGTAATAAATATCAAAATACCTATTTTTAATATTTATAATATTCCACATTTCTAAAATTCAAGAAAAACATCCCATTTACAAGAAAATACTATACAATTCCAATATTACAAATAAATACCATATATTATGAAATTAGGCTTTATTCACTAGAAATGTCACGTTAATAAAATATACATCCATGAAGATTCTAAAGATGATAATAAAATACTTGAGGTGTATTTCGAAAATTATACAAAACTATTTTACATAAAACCCCTCAAGTTATACTAAATTACAATAAGGACCCTAGTAAACATAGGTTTAAGCGGGACCAGTCTTTTGAGCCTCAGGGAGCCGGAGATATGGCTGATTGCCTATTTAAGGTAGACAACTTAACAAACGGTGTTATCAACACGATAATTGTCTTTGAAAAAGACACAAATCCTGCCGTCCATATGCAGCAGTTACCGATAACACCAAAACCTAATTCAAAGTTCAATTTCTTTTCTAATTGTCTGACTCAGACCGAGTCTCAGTATAATCAATCTGACTTGAATATGATTCAAGTTTGAAATTACAAAACTACAATTCAATATAAATCCATATATTCAATCTGTTCAATCTATATTGACTGAACCGAACCATGGATATACATCCATCTACACGATTCTCCAGTTACATCCATTTACTTATATCATGGTTTTGGTAAGTCATCCATTTATACAATTTACAATACAACGCAACACATTCCATACAATCAATACAATCAATACTATAAACACTACGGGGTTATAAAGGGGTAGACTGGTACGGAATATGTTAAAGGTGGCACGAGGTGGTCACTTAAGACGTAATTACATCCATGCCGTTGTTCCGTGGTATTATCGACGGGGCCTTGTACTACGGGTTACCAAAGTCCACGGTGTGAGTTGGACTCCTCTCGTATATACTGGTATCTTCTGTACTAAGCTACAAACACTACGTTAACCTAATAATCAAATATCATACTAGATATACTCTCTTTTCTGTCTATTCTACTTCTCTCATTCTTTGGGACTTACCGGGCGATTGTTCGCTGACGACATTCCGTTTCTTTCTTCTTTGGAATTTTGTCAGGTGGATCGGACCTTCTGGAGACAGAGCCTAGCAACGGGGGCTTGGATCAGATAGCCTTCGACCCAGAGTTGTAGCCACCTATACTTATTCCATTTTCATTTCTGTTATGCCACTGTTTAGGCGTTTCTTTTATTCCATATATTTACTTTTCAGATGTATTATAAAAAGAATGTTAATAAATAAAGTTGTTCTTCAATTATATCTATTGTCACTGTCTCTTGTGCATTTTACTTATATTGCTTAGATACGCTTAGCGTGTTTACTTCGGAGTAAATACGCAGCGGCCTCGTCGTGTCCCCTGCCCGTATACTGGGAAGCGGGGCGTGACAGGTTTTGTTGGTGGCCCATGCAGGTCAGAGTTGTATGGAACCCTACCATGCAGGTCAGAGCTGTATGGAACCCTACCATGTAGTTCAGTTCTGTGTGAACAACTTAAGCAATATAACACAAGAATCAGCAACTGAAAACATTCTTTACAATTCAAATTCCTTGAATCTTCCAATTCCATATATTTTGAATCTATCCTAACGCAAATCTTTCTTCCAAGGTTATGGATTCCCCAAACAACACTAGCACAAATGTCAACAACACTCCCCCACCACTACCATTCACACCTGCCGTCGCTGCTCTGATCAACGAGCAGACGGTTCTGCTTGAGGCAATCCGAAGCCTTCTGGAAGGACAACAGCAACAGACCGCTATCTTGATGAACCGACCAGAGGCAGAAACACCTGGGGTGAAGCAATTCAGAGCTTTGCACCCAAAACAATTCTTGAGAAATGAGAGCCATCTGGAAGCTGAGGAATGGGCTCAGAGCATTGAAAATGATCTGGCAGCGGCACAAGTGCCAGAGATAGCTTGGGCCCGAGTTGCGAAGCTGCAGCTCACGGACAATGCACGGGTTTGGTGGAAGGCGGAAGAAAGCCGTCTTGACCAACCTATTGAATGGAAGACTTTCCGTGACATGTTCGATGCAAAGTACTTCCCTGAGACTGCCCGCTTTGATATGGAACAGCAGTTCATCCATCTGCAACAAGGTTCAATGTGGACCAAATCTGTAGATGAGTATGATGTCGGGTTTACCATGCTCAGTAGGTAAGATATGTCTCAATGTTCGATTTTATATCACATACTACACAGCTAACACAAGACCGTAACAGGTTTGCGGCCCATCTCATACCGACTGCTGAGATCAGAGATAGAAGATTTCAGCAAGGGTTGGACCTGGAAATCCAAGCAGTATTAGCTACAGGGGATTTCCCAACCCATGATTTGGCTTTGAAGGCTACCCAACGATATGAGGCAGTGGTGAAGAGGAAGGGCAGACCTCAATCTGCCGGAGTGAAGCGTCCTGACACTCAGATGGCAGGAGGAGCCTCTTCAAGGCCAACTGTTGAACCAAGGAGATCGGAAGAAATCAATAACCAGTCAAGTCCTGACTTTTGCTTCTATCGTAAGAGGGAAGGACACTTGTGGAAGGACTGTAGGCGCGCAAAAGGCTTGTGCTTAGTTTGTGGCGCATCCAATCACGGAATTGGAACCTATCCTTATAGACGCAACCCAGATCACACACCCGCCAACTACCCGCAGCGGCCAGCTATCTAGACTCCTGCACCTCGCCTTTCACTCCCAGATCCACCACCTGCACAGCCTACTCGCTAATTCCATCAGGCACTGAGGAACATGCCTCGAGGGCAGAGAAACATACCCCAAGGACAGAGGAATGTAACTCCAGTTAGGAGGAATGTACCACGGCGTCAGGCTTTCCTTTTAGCGGCCGAAGAAGCAGAGGCCGTAGACCAAGGTAACCCTGGTAATTTCCTCAACCCTTTTCAAATCTTTCGTTCTTTCACATATTTTTCATACACTGCCAATAGTTCTATCACCAAACTTTCCTTGAATCCATTATACTTTCCTTTTACAAATTTCGAGTACGAAATTTTTACAAGGAGGGTAGAATGTAACAACCCTAAACTTTCTGAACACTTTTTTTCTCAAAAATACAGAAAGGGGTACTTGATCCTGAGCACAAGTTATAAGTTTGATTTGCTTTTGAACAGCAAGAAGGAGCTTGTAGCTCATTGGTAAGACCTTGCATTGCTGAACCAAAACACCAGAGTTCAAATCCTATCAACCACATATTTTTTAAATTAAATTCTTTTAATCTTTTAGAAGCCCAAGAGTCTACGTGTGCACTACACATAATAGGGTAAGTTACAGAATAAACAAACGTGTCCACGACGCTAGGCCAAGCGTCAGGGACACGTGGTAAAGACATGAGCCACGACTTGCCTAACTCGGGCCGGCGACTCGCCTGACTCGGCCGGCGCAGCCGGGTCAACTCGGCCCAAACCCAATTTTTCTTGAACCACTTGCACCCTTTGGCCTACCCCACTCCCCCTGCACTGTTTAAATTCTCTGCAATTAACCAGAGAATTAAAATACCCCTTTTTAATCCTTTTTAATGCAAATTTAAATACAATTTTTATCACACCCTTTCACTGCCCTGAACCCGAGATTTTTCCTATAAATACCACCCCTCAAATCACCCCCCTCACTCACAAATCTCTTTCCAAACTCTCAAGAAAATTCCCAAGACTTTTTGTGTGCAAGTGGAGTTAGCAAAGGGCGAAGTTCCGAAGAACTTCCGACGACGATCCGAGGAGATTCCGACGACGAAACGACGCACTGGCACCTCCTACCTCTTCCTCCTTCTCTCTTCTAGTCTAATAACCTGTAAGTCTCTAATTCTTCTTCTTTTCTCTATTCTAAAAATATTCAAAACTAAAAACCGACGGAAGCGGAGTTAATCCGACTTCCGATTTGGTTTTTCCTTAAAAAGTTCTATTTTTCTTAAACACAATAATACCAAACTCTTATGTCATGACCATTAAACATTAACGAAGATAATAGAACAAGTTTGGCATCAAAATAATAACCGTAGCAAGTTTTATTCCACTTTTATATTAAAATACCTTTATGTTTCATTTCGACATGCTTGAACTTCTTAAAACCGTATTACCTTAGAAAACTCACGAAGTAATGACCCACCTCCTCACAACACTCATATGTAATATAGCACGATGAAATTTGGGAACATAGATATGGGAAAAAATACAACTTTACACATAACTACCTCCAACTTATAAAAAAAAACTTTTTCTACAAGATGTGTATTTTAGCAAATCTTTGCAATTGCGCCTCTATAACACATTTCGGGGAACCCGTTCGGGATGGTGCGGAATATCGCACATTCTCGGGCTTAGTAGAGTGAGATGCAGACTTCTGCAAGGAGCATGCGATCTCGAAAGATTTTAATACAATTTTCTTTAGAAAATGCGATTTCTATCATAAATAAAACTTATATTTTTAATAAATATATATATATATATATGTAATAAATATCAAAATACATATTTTTAATATTTATAATATTCCACATTTCCAAAATTCAAGAAAAATATCTCATTTACAAGAAAATAATATACAATTCCAATATTATAAATAAATACCATATATTATGAAATTAGGTTTTATTCACTAGAAATGTCGCATTGATAAAATATACATCCATGAAAATTCTAAAGACGATAATAAAATACTTGAGGTTTATTTTGAAAATTATACAAAACTATTTTACATAAAACCCCCTCAAGTTATACTAAATTACAATAAGGACCTTAGTAAATATTGGTTTAAGCGGGACCAGTCTCTTGAGCCTCAGGAAGCCAGAGATATGGGTGCTTGCCTATTTAAGGTATACAACTTAACAAACGGTGTTATCAATACGGTAATTGTCTTTAAAAAAGACACAAATTCTGCCGTCTATATGCAGCAGTTACCGATAACACCAAAACCTAATTCAGGATTCAATTTCTTTTCTAATTATCTGACTCAGATCGAGACTCGGTATAATCAATCTGACCTGAATATGATTCAAGTATGAAATTACAAAACTACAATTCAATATGAATCCATATATTCAATCTGTTCAATCTATATTGACTGAACCGAACCATAGATATACATTCATCTACATGATTCTCCAGTTACATCCATTTACTTATATCATGGTTTTGGCAAGTCATCCATCCATACAATTTACAATACAACACAATACATTCCGTACAATCAATACAATCAATACTATAAACACTATGGGGTTATAAAGGGGTAGATTGGTACGGAATATGTTAAAGGTGGCACGAGATGGTCACTTAAGACGTAATTACATCCATACCGTTGTTCCGTGGTATTATTGATGGAGCCTTATACTACAGGTTACCACAGTCCACGGTGTAAGTTGGACTCCTCTCGTATACACTGGCATTTTCTGTACCAAGCTACAAACACTACGTTAACCTAACAGTCAAACATCATACTAGATATACTCTCTTTTCTGTCTATTCTACTTCTCTCATTCTTTGGGACTTACCGAGTGATTGTTCGCTGAAGACATTCCGTTTCTTTCTTCTTTGGGATGTTGTCAGGTGGATCGGACCTTCTGGAGACAGAGCCCAGCAGCGGGGGCTTGGATCAGATAGCCTCCGACCCAGAGCTGTAGCCACTTGTACTTATTCCATTTTCATTTCTGTTATGCCACTGTTTAGGCGTTACTTTCATTCCATGTATTTACTTTTCAGATGTATTGTAAAAAGAATGTTAATAAATAAATTTGTTGTTTAATTACATCTATTGTCACTGTCTCTTGTGAATTTTACTTATATTGCTTAGATACGCTTAGCGTGTTTACTTCGGAGTAAATACGCTGCAGTCTTGTCGCGTCTTCTGCCCGTATACTGTGAAGCGAAGCGTGACATTGTACCTTTGAAAATTGTATCTATGAATATATGTTTCTTCTTTGCCAAAGCGATGTAAATTTTTCTAAGTCTTTTGAATTAGAAGAAATCCCTCCTATGTGTTTCCCTCTTCCTCGGTTCAAAGGTCACAGATTTCGTCTCGTGAAAATACTCAAACGCACCCAAAGGACAAAAAGGAACCAATAACACATCGCAAAAAGAGAACTTTATTTATCAAAGGTATTGTGGGCTTCTCAGCCTTACATGAAAATTAAAATTACAATAGAGGAGGTACGGAATTAAGGTAGTACTGCTTGTGGTACTCCGTGGAGATCTCCGCCAGCCGAGCCCTGGCCTCTTCAACCCGCTCCCGGCAATGCTGCCCACATACTCAGGACGCCACAGAAGCACCGGGCCCCCCATCTGCCTAGCCCTGGCTTACGATCTGCCTCTTTCAAAAGCACTCCAAAATAAGGGCCAAAGATCGGTCGTGCCTGTTCTTCGAGATGAGGCCGAGGACATAGATCATGCGCATCTTGTCGAGCGCCTCATCCAGCAGCTCCTTGGAGAGGGGGCTGTGCAGCCCGGTGACCTCCTCCAAATTGCGTACATCAGCAATTGGAGGAGGGACGACCGACGAGGAAGTAGACGGCCGAAGTGGTCCTCGATGCGCTGGACCACACCCCGGTACGTCTTCTCGGAAACGGACTAGTCGTACAGGTAGACGTCGTCGGAAGTGACGATCTCTTCAATCGCGTAGATGCTCCCGGCCATCTCAGGAAAGCAATGCTGAAAGAAACCTATCTCCTTCTCTATTTATAGCTTCAACGGAATCCCCTAGGGCCTAAATTTGCGCGCGCGCGGGCTCGAATCCTGGGAATTTCTCGGTTCTTCCAATACCAAACTGCCACGTGGCGGGCATCCCGTATTTCTCGGCCAACCGAAATTAGAACGACACGGATCTTGGAACGCCTCGCCTCACCTATACGTTTCTGCCTTGTGTCCCCCGCGACGGTCACTCTTCCATATTTTCACACGTCGAGGGAGGTCGGGCGATGCCTCGCAAAATCGAGCAGCTTCCATGCTCGGTCCATCCTTGGCTGGTAGTTTACTGCCCACCGACGCCAAGGATCAAAGCCCTCATCAAGAGGCCACCGAGCAGCTTCCCTGATCGGTCCATCCTTAGTGCGTAACTTCTTACCCATTTATGCTAAGCATCCAAAGCCCTCCTCAAGAGGCCACCGAGCAACTTTCCTGCCCGGTCCATCCCTGGCTGGTAGTTTACTACCCACCGACGCCAAGGAGCAAAGCCCTCATCAAGAGGCCACCGAGCAGCTCCACTGCTCGGTCCATCCTTAGTGGGTAACTTCTTACCCATCTACGCTAAAGATCAAAGCCCTCACCAAGAGGCCACCGAGCGGCTTCCTTGCTCGGTCTATCCTTGGTGGGTAACTTCTTACCTATCTACACTAAGGATCTAAAGCCCTCCTCAAGAGGCCACCGAGCAGTTTCCCTGCTCGGTCTATCCTTAGTGGATAACTTCTTACCTATCTATGCTAAGGATCCAAAACCCTCCTCAAGAGGCCACCGCGCAGCTTCCCTGCCCGGTCCATCCCTGGCTGGTAGTTTACTACTCACCGACACCAAGGATCAAAGCCCTCATCAAGAGGCCACCGAGCAGCTCCACTTCTCGGTCCATCCTTAGCGGGTAACTTCTTACCCATCTACGCTAAGGATCCAAAGCCCTCCTCAAGAGGTCATCGAGCAGCTTCCCTGCTCGGTCTCTCCTTAGTGGGTAACTTCTTACCCATTTGTGATAAGTATCAGTAGCCCTCAACCTCGGCAAACACCGACCGATCCGAACTAGGTTCTTTTCTATCTCATTCTAAGAGAAGTGGTCGCAGGTCCAGCTCGAGGGATTGGGCAAATCTATACCTATCTACTCGATGGAGCCAACCGACGTACCTTAAGTGAGCGATCGCCACCTCGACTCTGGGGCCATAAGGACACCAACCTTACACCAGCCTTTGTACACTCGAATGGGCAACTCGACGCGTGATCGCCAACTAAAGGACTGGTCGCCAACCTAGCATATGGCTCGTCAGGCGAGGAAAACGCTAACAGGCTCACACAAATGAAAACATTGCCACACCAAAACTTGCAAAACGACTTTATTCACAACTCGGGAGTCTTTACAAAGGTATTATAGGCTCCCCAGCCATACAAAATTGCCCAAAAGCTTATAAAATTCCAAAACAAAAAAATTCCAAAACATAAAAGAAAGAAGGCAGAAAGGCTCAGGCTTCGGGACCGAGGAGGACCTCGATATGCTCCGCGCTAGCATCGGAAGCCGGGGCGGCAGCTTTGGGGTCGGCGCCCCCAGCAGGAGCTTCGGCACTGGGAGCCGGGGTGATTGCCTTATCCCCAATGCTCCCACCGGGAGCCCTCCCCCGGCGGCATCCCCCTGCGTGTCATCCTCAAGGGGGTACTCAAGCCGGAGCCCGCCGTCGGTAAACTCCGGCATCAACGCCTTGACGACGTCGAGGGCCTGATGCCAGACGAGGGCCGAGGCGTCAGCAAGGTCGGTATAGAATTGATCCGACGTCTTGTAGCTCTCCACCGCCTTCGCAGCCCGAAGGTCCGCGTGCTTCATCTCTTCCTTCGCCGCCTTATTCTCCCTCTTAAGAGTGTCCCGCGTCTTCTTTAGAGTGGCGTTGAGCACTCTGGCCTCCTCCAACTTAGCCTCGACGACTTTGTTGGATTCCTTCAAAATTCGGATGGACTCCCTGCAGTTGGAGTTCACCCCCTCCTCGGCGGCCACCCGATCTTCAAGGACGGCGATCCTCTCCCTCGCCTGACGCAGCTCCCGGCTTAAGCTCTCCTCCCGTGAGGAAGACTCGTCTGCTATCTACATCGCCGGGGTAATTTCCTCGTGCTCCATGTTGGCGACGAGGGCGCAGTGCTGTAGGACCTGAGAAAAACAAAAGGAGGGGTTAAAAAGTATCCGATCCGGCAAACAAAAAAGTCTTAATAAAAACCTGAACGGGAGGCGGAAACTGACCTGCATAGCTTCCTGAGCTATGGCCGCGATTTGGGTCTTAAGGGTCCCCCGGGGGATTTTGCCCCCGGCCGATCGTTCCATCTCTGAGAGCAAGCTATTGGCGACAGAAAGCCCCGAGGGCACCTCGAAGCAGAGACGTCCTCCTCCTGCACGAAGATCGGGGAAGACGGAGTTTGGGATACCGTCCTTTTGTGCCGCTTGAGGAGGGCCTCGGGGGGGGTGTCAGCCTCATCTGCCACCTCCAAAACCCAGGGCTCCGACTCCCGAGCATGTTTACGGCTCTCCCCGCGGCTGGTCTCCTGAGCCCGGAGCGTGGTGGAACGCCTAGCCGAGGCGGCCGCCGATGGGGCCGGGCTTAGAGCGGGGCATGGCAGGCCGGCGCCTCCGGCCTTTCTCCCCTTCTTCTCGGCCATGGCAGTCAAAATTTAGATCGGTCCATCGGTTCTGCAAAAAAGGGAAAATACACGAAGGGGGTCAGTGGTGCCAGAAAGAATAGAAGAAAAATAATGCAAGTCTAAACAGGTCGTCTAGGCTCCTAACTTACCCATGAATTGAGCGGGGCTAAACCCGGCCCAACTGAAGGCCTGCTCGGAAAGCAACACATCAGCCCGTTGGACAGACTCCCACGCCGACACTGCCCTCGCTTCGAGAGAGGACGACCGCCTCACCCGCGGGCAGTCGGCCCTATGCCACTGAACAGGCATAGGCCAATCCTCACCCTCGGGTGGCCCGAAAAATAGGAACTTCTCCTTCCATTCATGGATGGAAGAAGGAACTGCAAATACCCCCGACCCGGCCGCCCCTCCCCTATGTTTTCTAAAGGAAACATATACCCAGCTCGGCTCGTCCTTACGTGTGCCGGGATAATTTTTATAGCAAAGGGAGGAAAGGAGATGGGTCAAGCTGAAGAGGATTTCTTGTAGTCTCAACCGGACCAGGAACCCGAGGAGAATCCTCCACGAGTTCGGCACTAGCTGGCCCGGAGCTAGTTGAAAACAACGCAGTGCCGCGCTCACCTCGGGGGAAAAGGACAGACGCATTCCAGCCCAAAAGGCATCCAGGTACAAGGCGATCTCCTTGCCCCGCACCTGGTCTGCCCTCTCTCCCTTCCTAGCCAAGCGAAGCGAATAGCTAGGGGAACGTGGAAGCGAGCCCGGATTGTGGTAAGCTCGTCCACATTCTTCAGGAGGGAAGGCACGTCGCGAGCACCCCTGATACGCGCTTTGAGGACCGTCCCTGTCGCACGCCCACCGTGTGCATGGGTAACCCTAACTCTCTAGACTCTATCCGAACTATCTCAACAGACTCCCCAGAGGAAGACATCTAACCCGAGCAAAGGAAGGAGTCCTCCGAGAAAAGAGCGCGAGAAATCCGACCTCAAGAGGAGAGCGCGAGAGATCCGACCTAAAGGGAAGAGCGCCGAGCCAACTCACGCAGCGATGAAGAAATGATAGCGAAGTGTGGACCCTGGAGGGATCCCACCTCTATTTATAGTATTTGGCAAGCGCATCCAATGGCGCCGATCATTTCCCTCCAAAACAACGCTTCGCGTTCGACGACCATCGACGTTCCACGTGTCTCACGATCATTGAAAGTGTCCCTTCAAGCGTAAAGGACACCGGCGACCCATCACGTCAGCCCACCGGCGTCGGACACGTGGCCTGGCGCCTCAACGAACGTACGATCGAATCGGCGCTTCCCCTTTAATGCACGATCTCCTCTCTGATTCGCTGACGTCATCAAAATATAAGACTAACTGCCCTGGGAATCCATGCCGACGAGGTCTTCAACTAAGTACTTAGCCCCGGTGACCGATCAGACCACTCTGACCCAACCCATAAATAGATCGGGATGAGAGTGGGGGGCTAATGATGATGCTCAGTACTGAGAACTCCCCAGATCATGACACATGGCAGATGACGTGTCCCCGGGCTTACAGGAAAGGAGCTAGAACGGTATATTGAAGGCGTACCCCGGGCCTTCGCCCCGAAGATTGTCTCGACCTTCGATGGCCTCCCAGAACACTCCTATGCTCGTCTTACAAATAACCATTGGCTTACCTCCGAGCCCTCCTGCACGCTGAGCTTCCTCAGCTCTCCTAGCTCGCCCCCGAGCTATCACAGAACCAAGTTTTCTCGGCCTTCCGCTCGCCTCCGAGCCTCCCGCCGAGCTCAGCTTCCTCAGTTCTACCGATCAACCCAGAGCCCAGATCACAGGCGTCTCCGCCACGCCTCCGCGAATCTCGCCAGACGTGAGATATCCGCCGCCCCACGATCCCGCGTTCCACGCAATCTCGTTCCCCTGTTAACGAGCGTATCTCGTCATTAATGGGGGACCCCGCCATTCGCGCAGGCGTAACGCCAGGGGCGTAACGACGGGCATGAATTTCGTGCCCGTTAGCCTACGACTGCCACTATATAAATCCTTCTCCCAGATGACTCAGGCAAGGCAATTTTATTCCAATAGGTCGCTGCTCTGCCCAAATACCTCGACTAACTTGATCGTCGGAGGGTCCACGGTGGTACAACCATCCCGGGACTTCTTTGCAGGTAGCTCGGCTTCACACTAAACAAAACCTATTGAGATCCACACGCCTCAAGCGACAGTCCTCAAACCCGATCTCAGCCGCTCGCCTATGCCGTCGACAGATCGTAGAAGACAATATCTGAAGGAGATCCAGAGCTCCATCGCTATGGTATTTGTATAGTTGTCTGGCATATCTAGTTATTATACGATATCTATACAGTTGCATGTGATATCTAATCAATTATATGCTACATATATAACCTATCTATCTAGATATTAGGCGCAACTATAAATACACCGCATGAAATTGTCCCGAGTGCTGAAGGCCCAACCAGGCACAAGCCAAAGTCGTCAATCTCTCCCCTCATTTTACATTCCTGCCCTCCCTCATCTTCATCACCCACACACACCAAATCTGAAATCTCTCTCGCTGCAGCACAAAACACAAAAACCCTAGCCATGGCCGGCGCCTCCGCCGTCTCCGCCGATCGAACCTTGGACAACTCCGAGGACCCCCAGAAGCGTTCGGAGATATACACGTACGAGGCGCCGTGGCACATCTACGCCATGAACTGGAGCGTTCGACGCGACAAGAAGTACCGCCTCGCCATTGCCTCCCTCCTCGAGCAGCTCCCGAACCGCGTGGAGATCGTCCAGCTCGACGACCTCACCGGCGAGATCCGCTCCGACCCCGCCCTCGCCTTCGAGCACCCCTTCCCCCCAACCAAGACCATGTTCATCCCCGACCGCGACTGCCTCCGCCCCGACCTCCTCGCCACCTCCGCCGACTTCCTCCGCCTCTGGCGCATCTCCGACGACTCCTCCCGCGTCGACCTCAAGTCCTTCCTCAACGGCAACAGGAACTCCGAGTTCTGCGGGCCCCTCACCTCCTTCGACTGGAACGAGGCCGAGCCGAGGCGGATCGGCACCTCCTCCATCGACACCACCTGCACGATATGGGACATCGAGCGCGAGGCCGTCGACACCCAGCTCATCGCACACGACAAGGAGGTCTACGACATCGCCTGGGGCGGTGTCGGCGTCTTCGCCTCCGTCTCCGCCGACGGATCCGTTAGGGTTTTCGACCTGAGGGACAAGGAGCACTCCACCATCATCTACGAGTCCTCCGACCCCGCCGACACCCCGCTCGTCAGGCTGGGATGGAACAAGCAGGACCCAAGGTACATGGCCACCATCATCATGGACAGCGCCAAGGTCGTCGTCCTCGACATCCGCTTCCCCACCCTCCCCGTCGTCGAGCTGCAGCGCCACCAGGCCAGCGTCAACGCCATCGCCTGGGCCCCGCACAGCAGCTGCCACATCTGTACGGCCGGGGACGACTCGCAGGCCTTGATCTGGGACCTTTCGTCCATGGGGAGCGGTACCGGCGCTGCTGCCGGCGGGCCCGCAGGGGCTGCGGCGGTGGAGGGCGGGTTGGATCCGATACTGGCCTACACCGCGGGGGCGGAGATCGAGCAGCTACAGTGGTCGACGTCGCAGCCGGATTGGGTGGCGATCGCCTTCGCCAGTAAGCTGCAGATACTCAGGGTTTGAGAGGAAATGATGGTACCACTGTCTTTTGCTGCTTGAATTTCTGTCTTTTACTTTTACTTTAGATGCTGGTAGTGTGGTAATTGATTGCTTGAATCGTGAATTATGATGACATGCATTGGATTAGATCATTAGATTGAGATGGTGAATATTAGGGACTATTGATAGTTACTTGTCGAAATTGCATATACTTTGGGTTTGAAGAAATGGCTGTACGTACTATTTCTTGAACTTAATCTTTTACATTTAGTGGTAGTCGATTCCCTGGATTGTGGATTTTGAACTGCTTTGGTTGAATTGGATTGGGTATGGTGAATATTAGGGATTATTGTTAGTTTCTCCTTGAACTGGTAGTTTTCTCTTTCTTATGTTCATCGAATATTTGCATTATTAGATTTTTTATGAATATGGGGTTTTTATTTGGAGATAATGTGTGTACGTATGAGTTATAATGTGAATTTTATGGTGGGATTCCTACATCATTTAGTTCTCATTCCTTGCACTTGTGTAACTACTTAATAGTATCTAGTTTATCTACCTTATAGCTTTACCTTCTGTGTGGCTGCAAATCAAAATGCAGAATTTGATAGGTGAAGAGAGGAGCCGATAGGAGAATGGAGTTGATGTCATATATTTTGGACTTCTAGCAAGTTTAGGTCCTTTGGGTTGTACCGTGTATTGATGAACCACGTCTTTGAAACCTATTATATTAAAGATTTTATTACTTCATGGATTATTGTACAAATGTCACCCATTATTTTTAAATATGTGATGACAATTGTAGGTCGATGATATATGACATCTAGAAAATCCTTTTCTATGCTAGATTTGATAATACTAACAGGTTGGGAGTTACGTTGGCCAGCGACGAGCTAGCCATTCTCAACTACAGGCACGGCATTAATAAAACCAAATTTAATATTTGATAAAAGTTATTGAAAATTACTAATCTTAATCTATATTTAGACTTTGTTTTTTTCAAGGATACTCACTGTTAATAAAGTAAGCATCTTTTTTGAAGTGATAAAGTTTTGGGTTTCATGGATGATAGTATGAGAAGTGCCTTCTGGTGTTATATTGCTTGCTTATGTTTTCTGTATGCTATGCGTTGAACCTTTGAGTG
Organism: Agapanthus africanus; assembly: GCA_030015575.1. Classification (NCBI taxonomy): domain Eukaryota; kingdom Viridiplantae; phylum Streptophyta; class Magnoliopsida; order Asparagales; family Amaryllidaceae; genus Agapanthus; species Agapanthus africanus. The sequence continues at coordinate 318,770,320 of JASDDO010000019.1, forward strand.
CTTGGAGTCATTATATGTTTTGCAAACCTTGTATTGTTTATATACAGTTGAGGATCTGAAGGCAATGTATCCTGCCATGCATTTGTGGATATTCATTAGTGTAGCCTGCCTACCCTTTGGTATTGGTTTCCCACTTTGTCAGTGCAACATTTTCTGGCAAAGACAGTAAGGGAAGATATAGATAAGGATTATTTTGGTAAGCGTTTTTTTTAAAAAAAATCTTTTTTTTTTGCATACTACATGAGTTCAAATGTACAATTTCAAATCCTATCAAGCTTTTAGCCATTGGATCCACTTTGAGATTTGTGCAAACAATGATATCATTGTAGTAATATATGAGAGCTTTTGTTTATAATTGATTGCACAAATTTCAAAGTGGATCTAATGGCCACGAACTCGATAGGATTTGTTTCCAAATCCTATCGAGTGGATCCCCCCCCCCCCCCACATACATCGCCATCTCGGTTCTTCATAAAACGGCGAATTTTAATTCTCCAATTTTATGTTGAAAATATCTAGCATCGACGAATATCACTCGACATATTTTCAAACTTCGGTATAAGAAATATCCATTAAAATTTTGTAAAATGCAAACTCTCAAGTCATTCTAGCACATCTAAAAAAATTAGCAAGATGTCAGCATCTATAATTATAAAACATTATCGATACCCGACGGTCTTTCTCATCAGAGAAGACATGTTGTACTTAATTGTTACAAAGCAATTGAACATGCTTAAGCACTCACAAAACAGGAGTTTTAAATTCATGTGTGATTATTAAACAACATGTCAAACTGCTTGAGCATTGGTGTTTAGAACCTTTTATCGACATCGCTAAATAGATAGCAAGCATAGAAGCACCAGAGAAGATGTGTTGTACTTAATTGTTACAAAGCAATTGAACATGCTTAAGCACTCACACAACATGAGTTTTAAATTCATGTGTGATTATTAAACAGCATCTCAAACTGCTTGAGCATTGGTGTTTAGAACCTTTTATCGACATTGCTAAATAGATAGCAAGCACAGAAGCATTGTTTCGCAATTAGAGGTTGGTTTTCCTTTCTTTCTAAATGAATTTGGTTCATAAAATAATTTTGAGTGGTTTTTTCTTTGTCTCTCTCATGGCATTAAAAGGAAAAAAAATTATATCCGGCTCTTCTTTGTTTACCAAATCCTCTAAATTGATTTATTCAAACTTGATTTGAATTGGAAATTGAAATCGAAATCGAAATCGAAATCAAAGGGTATGTTTTTACTTAACTAACTATTAGAACATTAAGAAGTCCATAACAAATGATTAACATTATAAAAATACTTACCAAATACCTTTAATTATATTACCCCTTACCGCCGTTAATGGAAAATGACGCATGAAACGAAGAGGGCGGCCCCTGTTAGAGGGGCGTAGAGTTTCATAGGTTTGAGTATTCGATTGATACCGAGTGCATGATCTGTGATGCAAAGAGAAGCAGTAGATATGCAAGAGATTGCTCATGATAAGGAGATATTTGATATTGCTTTGTGGGTTTTTTCCTTCCTGTTTTCGGGGTTTGTTTTTTGCATCAGTGAACACAGATAAATTAGTTAGGGTTGTTGAGCTCAACAACGCTGCAGATATTTAGAGTTTGAAAATGATGGTATTTGATTTTCTATGTTTACTTAAAAAATGGATATTGTAAGTGTGTGGTAGGGGTAGTTGATTGCTTAAATTGTGGATGATGAATTGTGTTGACTTTGATGGGGATAATGATTATTATTAGGATTCTTTCTTGAAGTATCAGCTCTTTTGTTGCTTATGTTTCTCAATGCTCATATGCTATATTGGTTTTCTGGTTTTTTTTAAACATGAGTTTCTTATTGGAGAAAAAAAATATTTGGGTTGTTTAATTTATAATTAGCTGGTTAAGATGGGATTACAATGTATTTTTCCATTGTGTCTGTTACTGGTTTTGTTTTAAACGTAGGCTGTAACATGAGCTCTATAAATGTTTTATCATCTTTGATATATTTATATTGTGCTTGTATAGGAATTTGGTGTAGAAGTCGATCTTTTACAATGTCTAATGGAATAAAAGTTGAAGTTTGATAGTGCTCTTGAAATATATTTATCTTAACCTATATATAATCAAACGTGTATAGCACTTTGTTCATGATGCTATTAGCTAGGATCTGAAATTAGGCATTTCTCTGTTAAAAACATGAAATGATTTAGTTTTCGAGGTCTCATATATTGTAGTATGTTGTTTATGGTGTTCTAATGCTTGTTTTACTTTTCCTGTTGCCTCTGGTCTTGTTATTTAGCTTGCGTACCTTGTGAAGTTTACTGGGTTTAGGATTTGAAGGTTATAGTTCCTAAATGCCATACATTTAGGAAATACTAGAAACCTGGACAAGGAAATGAAAAATTGAATCATTTAAGCCAGGTTTGAAAATCTCACTAGTCTTTGGCATAATACTTCGTGTGTGTTTAGAGTGCATATCTAGAAACTAAGAGAGGATTAGTTTAGTTATAGGGAGAGAAAGTTAAGATTCGTTCAGTTATTGACTCGAGAGGGTTTGTTTCTGCTGAAGTTATTTTTCCTCAAGCCAACATTGATTTTTTCTTTTTTCTTTCATTTTTTTCTAGATTAAATCTTGATTACTGCCTATACATTCAAAATCTAGGATACGATCTCTATGTGCTGAGTGGTACTCTCTTTTAGTGGGATGCCATAAGGCATTCTCTATATACCATGTTATGGGAAATTGAGAGGTTGAACCGAAATCAATTACAAACCTGAAGAGTTTGCATTGTAATATTTACCTTGAGTGAAGGTTGGTTTTATTATTTCCTGATATCGTTTTGTTTTGATGTGAACCCCATGTTTAGATTAGTAGGTAACCAGGTACTATATTCTTAATAGGTAAAAACCGGCACATGCCCAAATCCAAGTAGTTGAGGTAAGAGGGCAAAAATTCTTATGAATGATTCAGAGAAAAAGATAAGAGCGAACTTATTCGAATCTTGAACTACATATTTTTCTTAGACAGGTTATCCCAATTAATGTCCATACAAATAATATATAGTCACAAGACTTTTGACATGCATTCCTTTGGATCGTGAACATAATAACTGTGAAGTATGTTGTACCGGGGAGAGTGATACAAGTGATTGTAATGAAAATGTTATATTAAGATCGAATTTTGGTAAATCTAATTTAATTTCTCTTCACTAGTCTTGATTCCTCTTTTTTCCCTCCTAATTTTTCACTATATGCTTATTTATTTGATTAGTGTTCTATGTAACTGCATGAATGTGTGACTGCATTTAAGGATGAGTTCCTTGCGGCGTCCAGTTATGCTAGATGAATATAAACAATTTTATGTTACATGGTGAACAATGAACACATATGACATATTAACAAGTTCTTGTGGTCGTAGATGTTAATATCAGAATTAGTCTATGCGGGCGTGTTACGAAATGTTGACTTAGTTGATCAATATCCGATCTGATCCATTATATCCATCCTATCATGCCTTTAGTATGCCTGCTAGGGACCTGAATTCGATATGTTAAAATGAAGTGATATTGTGCCACCGCAAATGTCCGGTGTTAAAACAAAGTGATTTGGGTAATAGAAGATGCATAAGTACCGGTCTCTCAATGCGGTGTTCATATTGTTGGATTCTGCATGAATTATGGCTCAGCATCTGAAAATTTTACTAAGCAGTTTTGAGAGGCGCGGTGGCTGATATGTATCAGCATGTGTTTTCTGACCATCAAAAAATTTGCATCTTGTAGGGTTTATGAATGCAGATCAAACTGTGACTGGTGCTTATGCTTTCAGACCATAAAAAACTGTATTGACTTGGTAGGTGAAGCTTGCTTCTCTCATCAAAAGAAATTGAGATTTTAAATTGCAGGCAATTGTAGATAGTAATGCTGGAATTTTCTGTAGAAGAATTTACCCAAGTTACAGATTCTTAGTTATGGTTCGTATTTTTTTTGGCACATAAAATCATTCGAACTGCAGGTAAGTTGTGGTTTTTATGGTGTGACTATATTACATACCCGCGACTATTTCTATTTTCTTTTTTGAATCTGTTTGAGCTGTGATTGTGGTATTAGTTTGAATAGGTTATTGATTTTTCGGTAATTATTATTATTATTATTTACATGGATGAATCATTGCAGAATTGTACTGCAGTCGCGTTTGAGTCATTTTTGCTCCATGCGATTGCTGTTTCACGGCTGAATGTTTGCTTGTGTATTTGCGGAGAGTCTAAATTGTTTCTTGGCTTACCAATTTGTGCCACTTAGTTGGAAGGGCTGATCAAAACTTATTTCTTGTTGTGCTATTTGATACATATACGTTGGCTTTTGGAATTAAATGTTATTGTAGCCTAGAGTCATATTTACATATTTCTACAGAAAATATCAGCATGCTGTTTGGATCATTTGTTAAGCTTTTGGTTGCAATTCTCTCTTCTTCTTCTTTTTCCCTTATCATATTTTTGAGGTGTAGAGATTCATATAAGCAGGGAGGGAATTTTATGATTGTTTATTTACTGTGGCATGATGGTTTCCATATGAGGCTGCTAATTTAGCCTTATTTTTCCTTGTAAAAGAAAAGGTGAGATGCTTTTATATGCAAAATATTTGCCAAGGCCTCAAAAGATGTGGTGCTTCAGTGGTTCAATTCTTGCCAGTTTTATATAAAGCGGAAGCTCAAACGTTGAGGGGTAGGAGTGGGGGTGTGGGGTGTGGGGTGGGGTGGTTGTGTTATAAAAATGTACAGGGTCTGCTGTTTGATTCTATAACCGACTTGTGTATTTTTCATGGATGTTAAGTAGAATGAGCAGAAATACAAGTATTTCGCTGATTCATGATTCAAATTTATCGTATTCATCTTCTAAGGGCAAAACTTGGACAGGAAATAAAGCTGTACACGATATTTTCTAATGATATATTCAACTCGAAAAATTGAAATTAAAAGTCTGTGATCATATGTTAACAAATTATGACCAAAGCTTTTCGAAAGCAAATTTCTAGTTTATTTTAAAACTAAAACTAAGGTGGCATACCATCTATCAGATGATCTAGCTTGGACATGGAGCACTTCCTGGTACTTCTTTGATCTATATCATTTAACATGATAGAAGTATGAGATAATTTGAAATTGTCCATCATCACTCTTAGCGCCCCCCCCCCTCCCCCCCCCCCCACATTTTTCCCCTTTTTGTGGGAGCGACCTTCATGACGTGGAACTGATAGTGATGATGCTCATAAATGGAATTCCTCAGATCACGATACGTGGCGAATGACGCGTCACCCGCGACAGCTCACACGTCTCCTGGGAGGCTACCGAGGTAAAATCAGTGTGGAGCATTGATGACCTTCCTTAGTTCATCCCCGAGCTTACACTCTCTCTTATCCAAGAGCGACCTAGCCGCCGAACTGGCGCCCATCCTCCTGTGCTCGTCTCCGAGCTATTGCAGAGCTGAGCTTCCTTGGCCTCCCGGCTCGTCTCCGAGCCTCATGCCGAGCTAAACCTCCCCAGCTCTCCCGGTCAAACGAGAGCGCGAGGCCTTAGTGCTTCCGCAACGGCTCCGCGTATCTCGCCAAAGCGAGATATTCGCCGCCCTACGTCCCGCATCCCATGCTGGAGCATCCCCCCATTAATGGACGTATCCCGACATTAACGGAGGGATTCCGTCATTCACGCAGGCGTAACGTCAAGGGCGTAACCGAATGCGAAGATCTTGCTTCTGCTCGCTCCATGCGACCACTATAAAAACCTCTCTCTCAGACGACTCAGGTAAGGTAACTTGAATCCAATAAGCCACTACTCTGCTCAAATTTCTCGGCTAACTTGATCGTCGGAGGGTCCTACGGTGATCATCCATCCCGGGACTTCTTTGCAGGTAGCTCGGCTTCCACCTCAAACTCAACCCATTAAGATCCACACACTCAAGGAGACAATCTCCGAATCCAATCTCAATCGTCTAGCAACGCTCGCGACAGATCGACGGAGGACAGCATCTGAAGGAGATCCAGACCTCCATCAGTTTTAGCCTCCCACTCTCGTTCCTACCTATTTATGGGTCGGGTCGAGAGTGGCCTGCTTGGTTTTTCTCGGCCCAGCCTGTTGCCGAGAATCCTTGGTCCGGATTTTCCGGGGCGACGTGGTGTAGGGCAGTTGCGTCGTTCAGATTTCCGAGCCCACGTGGCGTATTCCCAAGCGCTTGGATCTTTGCGCGTATCTCCGATGATCTCAGAGGATCAACGAAATGATCGTGCATTAAAGAAGGGGCGCCATTTCGTTCGTTCGTCTGCGGGGCCACAGGCCACGTGTCTGAAGCGGGTTGGCGGACGCGACAGGCTGTCGCTGTCGCCTGCGATCGAAGGGACGTCCCCAATAGTCGTTCGACACGTGGAGATTTGACGGCTGGCAGACGCGACGTTTCGTTTTGGTGGGAATTGATCTGGGCCGTTGGATGCCTTTTCTGGAGTGTATAAATAGGAGGGGACCCCTAGGGCCAACACTTCCATCATAATTTCCCTTCGTTGTCAAAAATTGCTCGGCGCTCCATCCTTTAGATCGGATCCTTTGCGCTTTTTTGTCGGAGAACCAATTCCTTTGAATCAGGTTAGATGTCTTCTTCCGAGAAGTCTGTAGAAATAATTAGGGTTGTGTCGGGCGATGAGGCTCCCGTTGTTGGAGTTGAATCCAGGGGTTCTCCCGCCTCTTTGGCTGCAGATAGCCGAGAGGGCTTTTCCTCTGCGTCTTTCGCGTCGGGCTCGTCCCATAGAGTCAGGGCTACCCGCGCCGTTCGCCGCCAGGCGGCGACAAAGGCCCCTAAGATGCGCATCGGGAATGCTCGCGATGCGCCCTCCGTTCTGAGTGATGTGGACGAGCTTACCGAGATTCGGGCTCGTTTCCATATCCCCTCTAATTATTCGCTCCGTTTGGTTAAAGAGGGCGGACGGGCAGACCAGGTGCAGGGGAAGGAGATTGCCCTGTACTTGGAAGCATTCCGAGCGGGAATGCGTCTGCCCTTTCCAACTGAGGTATGTGGGGTGCTTCGTTGCTTCTATCTCGCTCCGAGCCAGCTAGCGCCAAACTTGTGGAGAATCCTCCTCGGGTTTCTGGTCCGGTTAAAACTTGAGGACATCCCCTTCAGCTTGACCCTTCTTACTTCCTTTCTCTGCTCTAAGAATCACCCCGGCACCAGCAAGGCCGAGCCGAGCCGGGTGTACTTTTCCTTCAAAAAACGTAAGAGAGGGACGGCCGGATCAGGTGTGGTAGTCGTTCCTTCTTCCATTCATGAATGGAAGGAGAAGTTTGTATTTGTCGGGCCACCCGAGGGTGAGGATTGGCCTGTGCCCACACAGTGGCACAGGGCCGACTGCCAGAGAGCGAAGCAATCGTCCTCACCTGAGGCGAGGGCGGTATCCATGTGGGAGCCGATCCAGTGGGCCGACGTCCTGCTTCCGAGCAGGTTCTTAGCTGGGCCGGGGTCAGCCCCGCGCGCTTCATGGGTAAGTTAGGTCTTTGGACGATCTGTTTAGACTTGAATAATTTCTTTTGCCCTTCTAGCATCACTAATTCTTTTGTGTATTCTCCTTTTGCAGGACAGATGGACCGATTCAAGATCTTAGCTGCCATAGCCGCTATGTCCCAGAAGAAGGCCGGGGGCATGAGCTTGTCCCGAGCCGGCCCGAGCTCGGCCTCGAGACCATCTCCACTGGCTAGGCCTTCTGCAGCACCCCGAGCCCCCGATGGCCGCCGCGGGGGTAGCCAGAAGCATGCACGAGACCCGGCGCCCCAGGCGAAGCAGGAGGAGGAAGCCGAGGTTCCCCTCAAGAGGAAAAAGACGATCTCCCGCCCACCGTCCACTGAGATTCCTGAGGGGATTCCTGTGCAGGGGGATGTCTACTTTGAGGTTCCCTCGGGGCTTTCCGTCGTTGATAGCTTGCTCTCCGACATGGAGCAATCGGCCGGGGGCAAAAATCCCCAGGGGACCCTAAAGGCCCAAGTGGCCGCCATTGCTCAGGAAGCAGTTCAGGTTGGTATTCGTTTCCTTTAAGGATTTCCTTAAGTGCTTTTTCTCGGTTTGAATATTTCTAACTCCTTCCGTTGCTTTCCTCAGGTCCTCCAACACTGCGCTCTCATTGTCAACATGGAATCCGAGAAGATTGCCCCGGCCATGAGGAAGGCGGGGGAATCGTTTTCGCGGGAGACGGATCTGAGCCTTCAGCTGCAGCAGGAGAAGGAGAAGACAACCGTTCTCGAAACCCGGTTGGTCGCCGAGGAGTTATCGGTCTCCAAGTGCAAGAAGTCCCACCGACTTCTGAGTAAATCCAACCAAACCATCCAGGCTAAGTTGGAAGAGTTTGGCAAGCGCTATACCACAATGAAGAAGTCGAGGGATGCCAACAAGAGGGAGAGCGAGGCGGCGCTTGAGGCGGCGAAGCTTGCCGAGCTCCGAGCTTCGAAGTCGGTGGAGAGGTATAAGGCGTCAGACCAGTTCTACGCCGACATCGCCGAAGCCTCGGTCATCATTTGACACGAGGCTCTCGATGCCGTCAAGGCGTTAATGCCGGAGTTTGCCGACGGTGAGCTCCGTGCCAGAGTCTTGCTCTTGGTGGATACGCCGCAAGTGGCTGGCGTCGGGGTGGCCATCGGGGGAGAGGTGGTTACAGAGGTAGAAGCCCCGGCCCTTGAGGGCGGTGCCGAGCAAGGCATGAAAATCTACCTTAGCACCACCATGAGGTTCAAGTAGCATCAAACATGCCAAATTTAAATTTTTTTGGGTGCTAAGCTAGACTAACCAAGATCTAACTAGAATATTAGGGTTTTATCTATGATGATATCAAGAACTAAGAGAAGGGAAGAAGTATACGACCTTCGTAGACCATGTCCTTCTCTTCTAAAGCTCCGGGTTGTAGTCTACACGACTCGACTCCAGTAGGCTCCACTTCATATTGGTGCAAGCTTCCTCCGATGATCTTCGCGCCGAAGATGATCCACCCGAAGCCCACTAGCTCAAGCTATCTCTTCACTAATCTTCTATTAGTGAAGGAAACACGCCACACCAAAGTGCTAGTTTAGTGTGGGATGGTGAAGTAGGGGATTTAAGGCTCACTAAAGTTCTCACAAGTTCAATGATTCACATCACATGTGAGGATTTGAACTTGGAGGTGGAAGTGAAGAAAAAGTAGAGAGCAAGAGCTCATGAAAATAGCTAAGGCACAAAGCAATGGAATGAAGAATGGCTCAAAACCAAAACCCTCACTTATTCAAGCATCCAATATTTTTCAATTTGAAAAATAGAGCCATACTTGAATAGTCAGTCAAGAGGAAATAAAATATTGCCCAAGCCATTTCTCACCATTCCACAAATATCTCCACAATTTACACATCATTTCTATTTTCATAAAATAGAAAATCATACCATGCTTCATTTAATAATATGTATATTTATATATTAAATATATATATATATATATATATATTAATAAAGCAATTAGTGAGCTAATAATATTAGTTACATATAATTATATCAAATATAAAAATATATCAAATTATTAAATCAACACTTGATTTAATAATCCGGTTATATCACATATGACTGACTAATATCATTTATCTGTATATCACATTATCAAATCAACACTTGATTTGATAATCCGGTTATATCATATATAATCTAACCGATAACAGATAACGGTCAGATTAGAATACGGTATCACATACTCGTATTTTAATCTGGCCCCTCGCACATATCAGCATATGTGCCCTACTCCGTTTCGCTTGAACCAGGAAACTTCTGTGTGGGACTCTAAAGACTCGTCAATATGCCAGCAGTAGGTGATGATCACATCAGTCACCTACAAGCCGTCAGCGGTACTAGCTGGATGTAACGACTACCCGGGTATTGAGCGATATAAAGATCAACAAGCAAGCTTGTCCATACTCTCCATGAATCCTATCAGTAACACTTGCCGTACAGTCCGGTCTCTTCGTCTAATATGTCCCATATCATGTCTAGGGGTGGAATCGTCAGACCCCAGTAACGTGATAAGTCATGCCGATGTCTGGCCTATAACGGTTCGAGAAACTACTGATAACTCTTACCAGTAAATCTCAAAAGTAGCTCTGGTCAGGGACTGTTGGGTTATGCAAGCGCCCCGGCCATCAATCCGTGACCAAATACGGAACAAAAATTTATAAAACTTGGCGCTGCCACAACCAATTACCCGGATCTACCCATAAGCCCTAGATAACAAAACATGCAAAGGAATTAGAATGGTTATACTGAATAGATCTGTGTCCTTCGGTCTTCAACCATAATCCCAAGCTCCTAGGGGCTTCCTTGATCAAGCTTGATCTCCGGTCTCCCTCCATCGAAGATGATCCACCCGAGAGTCTATGCAACGAGCTCCAACCTCATATCCGTAGCAACTAGGGCACCTAGATCGCTACTCTAGATACCGTAGATGAAGTAGAGAGTGATGAAAGATTAATTTGTCTCAAGACATCCAAGGATTCTCAACTCATGAGAGGGTATGGGTGGAGCTAGAGGAAGAAGAAGATGCCATGAGAATGAGGTGTTGAGTGTGTAAGTGCACGGCGGCGCCCCGGCCTCCATCCCGAGACCAAATGCGGAAGCGATGGTTAACTTTAATTTTCATGAACCGGCACCACCGCGCACTAAAACCCGGATCGGGCCATTAACTAGTCCTAGCTAACTACAAGATGGGAAGAGAGATATACTGAGTGATCCGTGTCCTCCGGTCTTCTCGTCGTCGTCCCGATCTCCCGCGGAATCTCCGGTCTCCACCTCGTCGCCGGAAGGGCACTACGTCGCCGGCTTCTTTTACGGGCTCCCGCCTCTATAACGAGGCAACTCGGGCACGAAGTTGGCGAGCTGACGTGCCCAAGTTTTGCTGTAGAATGTGTGTAGAACCATGTCTCATTTTGGGGTTCATGGAGGTTGCCATAATGGTGGAGGAATTGAACTAGTGGAATTTTTGATGAACTTGGGAATTTTGTGGCATGAAAAGAACAACAATTCCCACATCCAAAATTTGGACAGCCCCAAGAGGGAATGGCCGGCCATGGCACTTGGGAGAGTGAGAATGGAGAGAGAGGGTGAATGAGGGAGTGTATGGATCAATAATGCAAGAAGAGAATCAAAAGATATCATGAAGGGAAATGATCACAAACACAAAACCACACTCCACCAACCTCATCATCTCATCACAAAGTCAAGCCATCATGAAAGAAGAAGTCAAATGGTCAAGGGATGGTGCAACCATCATGATCCAACAAAATGCAAAGAACACCCTCCACAAATGCTTATTTGCATAAATGCAAATAAGCCCTCCTCCACCAATTTTCGGCCAATGAAAGATACAAAGAAATATGGCCGAAACGGAAAGCAAACTGGCAACTCCAGAAAACTGGTCCCGTAATAAATTACAGGAAAAACCCCGATACTGTGTATACACACCCGCATTTGCATTCCAACCGAACTACAAATGCAATGAGACAAAATCTACACTGTACTATACTAGGATCCGGCTTAAACCAAAGCCGGCTGGTATTATCCGTCCGATCCTGATCCGTGCAATACCACACGTATCTGATCGAACCCTGCCATATCTCCATACGGCCTCTACAGCGTTTCGCCCGAAAGCTTGAGTAACTGAATGTGTGGTGGACTCTAAAGATTCGTCAATACTATGGCTGTGGATTTAACCACTAGCACGTCAGAGGTATTAGCCATACGTGATGGGCCACCAGTTATTGACCAAAATGGACGTCGATGAGCGAACTCATCCTGACACCCTACTGAGCCTGTCAGTGACAATATCCGTACAGTCTGGTCCGTTCGTCTATGAGCATCACATGGCGGGCCTAGGGGGTTGGTAAAGTCAGACCCCCAAAAGCGGTACAAGTCGTGTCGGAGTGTAGCCCAGAACACCCTGAGATACTACTGGAATACCTACCAGCAAATCTCTTGCCTCGGCCGAGGGTTTCGTGTAATGGCTCTCCTAGACACAGCGCGACCTCACCCCCAATACCGGGAGAGACGAACCCCTGAAGATCCGCTCACTGCCTCCATGTGGCTCGGGACTGTACCCAACTAAAACCTGTTTGCACGTCTCCTTTAAGCGTGGTAGGGTAGTAATCAAAGTACAGTGGGAACTCACACGAGACAAATGACGATCCTCAGGTCGATGAACTAACCTGTACACATGTCACCAGGGAACTGCTATCTGACGTCAGGTATAAGACCAACTAGCATGTTCCCGGCGAGTCCTGTCCGGTGTACTCATAACCCAATGAGCACCTGTATACATCTTAGGTGATCCAACTGACACCAGCGGCTTGTGAGACCGGCCACCGCCCCTCGTCGTGGTCTCGACTGTATACACTAGTCTACTCTGGAGTATCGATGCCCTGTCTTGAAACTCTCACGACTAGGGACCTTTTAAGGATGTGCTTATAGACCCCAGCTCCCACTTATATGATCGCCCTCATACTGCTGGTGGTCAAGCAAGAATCCTAGGGGCTCTATCAACGTGTAATAGCGACATGTCAGGTCACCTAAAGCAGTATACGATGATAAAGGTAAACCAGATAGCATACTATCATCTTGAGTAAGACTGTCCTACCGGGATAGGTCCTCCCTCAATCATTGCAATCACGTGCCTGTGATCCAATAATTGACTCTGAGGGCACTATCTCCAATAATCTCCCACTTGCACTCAAGGCTAATTATTGCGATGTCGCATACTCACAGCCCGTGTGATACCGAACACCCAACTCCTCTACTAGTCAGTCTCACAAAGCCCGTTTGCTAAACTATTGGGTTCGAGGAATAGCCTTAGTGAGTGGATCCGCTTTGATGTTTCTTTCTATGTCTCTGTATATCTCAAGTTCGCGGAGAAAACCATCTCCCGAAATGAGCAATACCTGTCTAAGAATGTGTCTGGATGTCTGATGGGACCTAGCTCATAAATGAACTCCAAATCCAAACTTCTTAGACTGTATCGTCAACTGAACTTAATCAGTATCCTGCGCCATGCCTCCCTCAGTATTGCCTTGGACCACCTGTCCAAAATACTGCCCCTCGTCAGAAGGAAAAACTATAACTCTGACAACCTCCTTGTCGTCCAGGTCACCTTGGAAGCCTGGAATGATAACTGTCTCCCGAAAGAGGCTGTTATTATCATATTCCTAGAACATCCACTTATGTTCTAAAACTGCTTCCGACTGTTTCTCCAGGATTGGATCAATGTCAACTTATTGCATCTAGTGCAAGAGCAACATCTGGTGTGGTACTTGACATCTTATGATTGACTCAATTGCCTGAGCAAGTGATCTGCCAATCATGCACATCCCTCTCCCCTTTAGTCTGTAAGACACCTTTGGAGAGGGTGACTCCATCACCTGCAGGTACACTCCCATGCCAGGAGTCGTCCATTCTAAATACTCTTAGAATGCTGTCTAAGTACCCAGATTGGGAAACCACCCAAATCTAGATCTAAAACCATAGATCTAGTAACCAGTATGTCTGATATAATGTCCAAGTCCCATGTGAAGAAACCACTGTGTGACGACCAAAATATAACCGATCGTAGTGTAGGAGTTTCTTTTCCTACTCTGTGTATGCCATCCAAATACCATGACATCACACCCTACTACCTTTTCAACAGATCCATCCCCTATTCTGATGAAGTCAAACCTATGACTGTCACATCAGAAATTGATGATCTATCTCCGCTATATCTGCTTTAGTCTATAAATAGACATAAGCCACTTGTCCACCAATGCTTCCGCTGCTCCCACTGACTACGACAACCCTCTGGCAGAGTCATATAGACGTACACTTCTAAAGCTAGTTTAGAACGACGCTATACTCATCCTCCTGCCGGGTCTCACGGTCTGGAACAACAGCAATGGCAAGTCTGGGTAAACAAGAACTTCCCTGTCACCGTCCTTGAGGCTACCGGAGTACCTCTCGGGTGCCTGAAGTTACCCACCTTATCTGCGGAGTGGCCAATGGAATGTCAAACCAGATTGAATCTTTAGGTTCCTATCAAATCTTCAGTAATCGTTTGTGGTTCTGGAATCACTTCCAGTTCTACCATACTCCCACTGCCGTTTTCTGAAAAATCCATTTTATTTAAAACTGTGGCGAGTCTAGAACAATATCTCTATTGTTCTTCCAGATGGTACAAAGTCAACCCTCGTCATAGCCTGGGTCAACCCACAAACAGCCATTACAGAAACGTGCCTTGAGTTGTCCAGTGTCTGGTTTTAATCATAAGCCGGACAACTCCCCGTACCTTAACATCGTTAAGATATGAACTGTTCTATATCCAATATAGGACCAGAGGCACTAATTTAATTGAACCAGATTCAAATCATGCAGCTGTCTCCAGTGCATGTCAACTAAATGGAAGGAGGCCGATCAGCGTTATTCAACTTAGGAATGCTTCCAATTATGAGTAATCTGAAAGAGAAGCAAGTTCCCTAAATCATTACTATCATCTGAATACCATACACAAGTATCTACATCATCGATCACCTTGAAGAATCCCGATACTTGCAACACCTGGTTCTCTACTTTATTCATATACCTATAACTTCTCAAAATTCGGACCCTGTGTTTCCACGAAACACCTATCTAAAAACTAGAGAAGTCATAAGTAAACCGAATATAGTACGAGGACCAACCCCTCTGTCCTGATGGACCCTGGACAACATACAATACTCTGTATAAGTCCCTTGAGTTTGATAACTCATTCCCTGTGTGTCGTAGGTTGAAAACTGTACCTTTGGTTATGAAGAATTACACCGCTGTTTAATACTCCTTACCTAACCATCTACTGATATAGGTAAATGTCATAGACATAATTTCAAAAGGATATATCTCACTCTATAAAAATAGACGTACAGATATATCAATTTGAAATTGGTGCATAACAGCGGATATTCAAAACCAAATATTTGCCGACCGGCAAACAGCCCAGGTGATTTCCTCAAATATCACCGATTACAACGAATCCCGATATAATGAGGATGATCACCTAATTCCCACTAACCTACTCCGACTCATCATCTGTAAAACCATACAGATGTGAGAATCATACCTGGTAAATACATACCCTGGAGTAAGGACTAATTGGGAAATCAGTTTTCCTTTAACAGTACACAGTGAAAATGAAACATTGAAATGTTTCGATGGGGTATCCCAGTATTCCTAGTAATGCCTCTTCCAGATTCACGACTGTAACCGTATAATTCTTTGCCATCTTTCCAAATCCCTTTATATGTCTTTAGTCATTACCTTCTGTACACCCCTTTAGGCCAAATGGTTTTCTTCCTTCCCTACCGTTCGGCACCAGCCTATGGTTTGGAAGAAGACTATCCAATAAGCATAATGGGTGTACTGTCCTAACCCTAGGAGCACTCGCAATGCGAGAGAAGGTGAAGATAAAAGACAACCGAATAAACCTTATTCCTATTTCTCCTGAACCAGAATCCATCCCCGAACTGGAACAAGTTCCTTTCGAGTTCGTATATAACCATACGATGGAATATCCAATAAACTGTGGATCTTCGTAGTGATACGGAGTTTCCTGGAGAAATACAAAGGTGAAGTGGGAGTGGTAATGAAATACCTGGTTTGGTCGTGAATATTAGTCACAATTTACTTTGCCCTCCTTCTAATCCCTTTCTTTGTCTTAACATAATACCTTCTGTGCACCATCGTTAGGCTAATTGGTTTTCTTCATTCCATACCGGTCGGCACCAGCCTATGGTTTGGAAGAAGATTATCCAATTTGCGTAATAGGTGTACTATCTCCTAAACCAAGGAGTACTCGAAACCTGAGAGAAGGTAAAAAGAAAAGACAACTGAATAATCCTATCCGTTTTCTCCAGAACCGGAAACCATCCTTGAATAAATCCTTTCGAGTTCGTATATAACCATACGATGGTTTTGTCCAATGGAAGTGGACGTTCGTAGTAATACGGGGTGTCCTGGAGAAAAGGGTAAAAGTAGGAGTGGCATTGAGGTTTGCAACTCTGACAATCCAAAAGCCAGTGTTTAAGAAGGTTCGGTCAACTTGGTCACTGAGTCATAGTCTTAGGGTCGGGTCAATGGTCGCTGCCGAAGAGAGAGAAAAGAAATACTCAGCGTGCACTCTAACCTAGATCAGAATGGTTACCAATTTATCTAATCAGGAAACCTCCCACTGTCATCTCAAATTCTTCTCCAAACCTGAAAGAAGAATTAGTCGGGGTCACCCGAGGAGTAAACTAACTCATCAGTAGGAATCGGGATCCAACTATCATCGCATGATAACGTGACGGAATCCGCTCACGTCATCACACTCCAGAAGGTATGCGCATATCTGGCAAGTTTCAGTTCTTTTGAAACTCCCGATGTGATTTTTACCCCATGCTCTTATGACCTTGACTTTGGCCAACAAATCATAAGTCACATGTCAAGTTCTATCCGTCATTCTCCAGGCTAATTTGAATCCACCCGTACCTACCCTTGATTTTGGCCAACAAGGCAGTACGACTGTTCCAAACCAACGCATCTATCTATGCTGCATATGAATAACCAACAGCTACCAAACACTGTGCCTTGACTTTGGCCAACAAACACAGCTTGAATACTATTGACTACCCATATGAAACGACGGAGGGCTACGAATGGTTTCTGGCGAAAACCTTTAACGTAATGAACTTGATATCGTTGAAGGAACGGATAGCTTTTTAGAAAATATAGTGACGAAAACCTTTGCTAAAGAGGTCACTCCCGGTGAAGAGATCTCGGCTCTTTCCCCATAGAATGAGGTGCAGGATATTCCAACTGAATACCATAATGCAAAGCAAAAGTAATCGGCTATAGTGAAGTTATTGCCCTGACGCAAACTTTTGTCCAAGGGGTCACTCCCGGTGAAGGGATCTCGGCCCTTGCCTCGTCGACTGAGGAGCAGGATATTCCAACTGAATACCACGATGCAAAACAAAAGAGAACGTCCTTGCAATAATAGCTTTTTGAAAAAGTGTTCCAACAACATCAGATTAGGTTTGTTTTTAACTTGCATTGATCCGAATCAACGCAGTCCTATCAATTGATCACACCACAAAGAACGAAAATATACTGATGTACGTATATGCCATCCGCATTCGCCACTGGGTCCCGTCATTACCCGTTAGGTTAGCTAACTAACGACAGAGCGGGGACTGGATTAGCGCGGATGCAAAACATATACAACATCTACTAATATATATACCAATATATAATATTTCGCTCAAGGCGTGATAAAAATGCAACATCACAGAAATGTACAGTATCACAGAACAATACAGATATCTGGGATCCCCGGATTTCACAGAGCCACTGAAACCCGACGTTCCCCTGGTCGTGTGGATAGCCTGTGCAATGAAATCCTAGACCCCTACGGGCGCGGCAAGTTACCCGCCAAAACCTGAAGCGAGGCAGCCCCCTTCAGCAACGTGAATGGACCACCCAGCACTTCACGGAATTCGGTAACTTGGGCACCCCTCCTGGGTCAACCTGTACCCCCTACAAGTGCGGCGAATAGCTCGCCAATTCTAGAGTGAAGCCCCCTCCGTCTCAATGCCATGAGATGCGGGCCCGTTGCCCTCTAGAATCCGGCTATCCGTGCACCCCTTTGCGGGGCAATCCTAGTACAGAAAGTAAAATATACATACAACGGGTACATCGACCGCAACCTGGTCGTGCCCCAAAAAAATTAATACAAACAGGCAGTGATGGCAGTCCACATGTTGGACGCTCGTCCCGCAATATCAAATGTACATAATACAACAAAAACTATACTAGCATTGCATCCAGGCTATCCCCCACGACCAATCCGCAACATCACAGCAATACACAGAACATCAACGTGAAAATCACGTTCGCAAATCCGTCTAACCGGGCTATAGCAGTTAGACTGGATTTACCGATCAAGTGACATTCACGGTCGCAGATATAATGTAAATACTGTGAACTAATGTGTTTAAAATATCCGATCGATCAAATTTTAACAAGTGGGCCCCAAAGCACTGCTGTAGCACATCAAGAAATCTGGGCCCAAAAAATAACATTCCAGAAAACCTATTTTCCACTCAGAAGCATTCTGTAAAATTTTGGGGCCATGAACAGTTAAAAGAGCGGCGGAACCGCGGCCCAAGCATGGGTTTGGCCGCGGTTCCGCGGTGGTATAGACAGTTCACGAAACCAAATTTTCCCAAAACTCTTAGAATTTCCTACACATCATTCTGAAACAACCTGAAAAATTTTTGGACTTCAAAAAATTTCGACAGAAACTGATGTGAAGAAAAATACGGTTTTTGGAAAATTGTTCGATCGGAAATGTAAAACACATTAGACAAAGCTAGACTATGTTAATGGCGAGGCTCTGATACCACTGTAAGTGCACGGCGGCGCCCTGGCCTCCATCCCGAGACCAAATGCGGAAGCGATGGTTAACTTTAATTTTCATGAACCGGCACCACCGCGCACTAAAACCCGGATCGGGCCATTAACTAGTCCTAACTAACTACAAGATGGGAAGAGAGATATACCGAGTGATTTGTGTCCTCCGGTCTTCTCGTCGTCGTCCCGATCTCCCGCGGAATCTCCGGTCTCCACCTCGTCGCCGGAAGGGCACCACGTCGCCGGCTTCTTTTACGGGCTCCCGCCTCTATACCGAGGCAACTCGGGCACGAAGTTGGCGAGCCGACGTGCCCAAGTTTTGCTGTAGAATGTGTGTAGAACCATGTCTCATTTTGGGGTTCATGGAGGTTGCCATAATGGTGGAGGAATTGAACTAGTTGAATTTTTGATGAACTTGGGAATTTTGTGGCATGAAAAGAACAATAATTCCCACATCCAAAATTTGGACAGCTCCAAGAGGGAATGGCCGGCCATGGCACTTGGGAGAGTGAGAATGGAGAGAGAGGGTGAATGAGGGAGTGTATGGATCAATAATGCAAGAAGAGAATCAAAAGATACCATGAAGGGAAATGATCACAAACACAAAACCATACTCCACCAACCTCATCATCTCATCACAAAGTCAAGCCATCATGAAAGAATAAGTCAAATGGTCAAGGGATGGTGCAACCATCATGATCCAACAGAATGCAAAGAACACTCTCCACAAATGCTTATTTGCACAAATGCAAATAAGCCCTCCTCCACCAATCTTCGGCCAATGAAAGATACAAAGAAATATGGCCGAAACGGAAAGCAAACTGGCAACTCCAGAAAACTGGTCCCGTAATAAATTACAGGAAAAACCCCGATACTGTGTATACACACCCGCATTTGTATTCCAACCGAAATACAAATGCAATGAGACAAAATCTACACTGTACTATACTAGGATCCGGCTTAAACCAAAGCCGGCTAGTATTATCCGTCCGATCCTGATCCGTGCAATACCGCACGTATCTGATCGAACCCTGCCATATCTCCATACGGCCTCTACAGCGTTTCGCCCGAAAGCTTGAGTAACTGAATGTGTGGTGGACTCTAAAGACTCGTCAATACTATGGCTGTGGATTTAACCACTAGCACGTCAGAGGTATTAGCCATACGTGACGGGCCACCAGCTATTGACCAAAAGGGACGTCGATGAGCGAACTCATCCTGACACCCTACTGAGCCTGTCAGTGACAATATCCATACAGTCCGGTCCGTTCGTGCATCGCATGGCGGGCCTAGGGGATTGGTAAAGTCAGACCCCCAAAAGCGGTACAAGTCGTGTCGGAGTGTAGCCCAGAACACCCTGAGATACTACTGGAATACCTACCAGCAAATCTCCTGCCTCGGCCGAGGGCTTCGTGTAATGGCTCTCCTAGACACAGCGCGACCTCATCCCCAATACCGGGAGAGACGAACCCCTGAAGATCCGCTCACTGCCTCCATGTGGTTCGGGACTGTACCCAACTAAAACCTGTTTGCACGTCTCCTTTGAGCGTGGTAGGGTAGTAATCAAAGTACAGTGGGAACTCACACGAGACAAATGACGATCCTCAGGTCGATGAACTAATCTGTACACATGTCACCAGGGAACTGCTATCTGACGTCAGGTATAAGACCAACTAGCATGTTCCCGGCGAGTCCTGTCCGGTGTACTCATAACCCAATGAGCACCTGTATACATCTTAGGTGATCCAACTGACACCAGCGGCTTGTGAGACCGGCCACCGCCCCTCGTCGGGGTCTCGACTGTATACACTAGTCTACTCTGGAGTATCGATGCCCTGTCTCGAAACTCTCACGACTAGGGACCTTTTAAGGATGTGCTTATAGACCCCAGCTCCCACTTATATGATCGCCCTCATACTGCTGGTGGTCAAGCAAGAATCCTAGGGGCTCTATCAACGTGTAATAGCGACATGTCAG
Organism: Agapanthus africanus; assembly: GCA_030015575.1. NCBI lineage: Eukaryota > Viridiplantae > Streptophyta > Magnoliopsida > Asparagales > Amaryllidaceae > Agapanthus > Agapanthus africanus. The sequence goes on from JASDDO010000019.1 coordinate 318,790,779, forward strand.
GTCACCTAAAGCAGTATACGATGATAAAGGTAAACCAGATAGCATACTATCATCTTGAGTAAGACTGTCCTACCGGGATAGGTCCTCCTTCAATCATTGCAATCACATGCCTGTGATCCAATAATTGACTCTGAGGGCACTATCTCCAACAGAGTGCAACTCAAGAAAGAGAAAAAGAAATGAATAATGGCTTGTATTGGTTATTGTATGTTGTGAGAGTTGATTAGAAATAATGGAGCCATCACGATAAATATGTCAAGTCTCCAAAATATCTAGAGTCAACAAAAATATCTCAAGTCAACATAATCTCACAACAAACAAAACCCTAAGCATGCTAAAATAGTAACCATGGGTCACTAATTAGTCATGCCACCAAAAATGCAATAAACACCTCATCCTGCACCTCAATAACCTTTTAATCCAAAATGGTCTAAACCATGATGAGGTGTAATCTTCTAAATGTAATCTTGTAATAAATTACAAGAATATCCCTCAACTGTATATACATACCCGCATCCGTATTCCGAAGAATACAAATACAATGAGACGAAAATAATCCAACAATATAATACTAGGATCCGGCTTAAACCAAAGCCCACTAGTATTATCCGTCCGAACATCATGCGTTCACAAGTATACGTATGTGATCGAACCCTACCGTAAAACCATACGGCCTCTACATCGTTTCGCTCGAAGCAGGGAAACCCTATGTGTGGGACTCTAAAGACTCGTCAATACGCTGGCAGTGGGTTTAACCACAAGCACGTTAGCGGCACTAGCTGTATATAACGACTACCCAGGTATTGAGCGAAAGGGAGGCCGACGAGCAAACCCATCCTGAAACCCCTACTGAGCCTGCCAGTGACAATATTCGTACAGTCCAGTCCGTTCTTCTATGAGTATCGCATATCGAGTGTAGGGGGTGGATAAAGTCAAACCCCTAATAACGCGACATTTAGTGTCGGTATGAAGCCCATCACCACCTGAGAAACTACCGATCCTAGATCAGTAATTCTTGACTACCTTGGCCAAGGATTTCTGGTGACGTCCATCCGTGCACACCGCGACATCAATCCCTAATACCGGGAGAGACGGATCCTCTGACGATCCTCTCACTGCCTCTATGTGGCTCGGGATTGTATCCAACTAAAACCTGTTTGCACGACTCCTTTAAGCCGTGATAGGGTAGTAATCAAAGCACAGTGGGAACTCACACGAGACAAATGATGATCTCAGGTCGATATACTAGCCTGTACACGTGTCACCAGGGAACTGCTATTTGACAATAGGTATAATACCAACTAGCATGTTCCCGACAAGTCCGTCCGGTGTATTCATAACCCAATGAGCACCTGTATACATCTTAGGTGAACCAACTAACACTAATGGCTTATGAGACCAGCCACCGCCCCTCGTCGGGGTCTCGATTAGTATACACTAGTCTACTCTTAGAGTATCGATACCCAGTCTCGAAACTCCCACGACTAGGGACACTTTAAGGATGTGCTTATAGACCACCCAACTCTCACGTATATGATCGCCATCATACAGCTGGTAGTCAAGCAAGAATCCTATGGGCTCTATCAACATGTAATAGTGATATGTAATGTCACCTGAAGTATGTACACGATGATAAAGACAAACCAGATAACATATTATCATCTCGAGTAAGACCGTTCTACCGGTATAGGTCCTCCCTCAATCATTGCAATCACGTGCCTGCGATCCAATAATTGACTTGAGGGCACTATGGCCAACAATCTCCCACATGCACTTAAGGCTAATTATTGCGGTGTCGCATACTCATAGCCCGTGTGATACCGAACACTCAACTTCTCTACTAATCAGTTTCACAAAGCTCGTTTGTAAAACTATTGCGTTCGAGAATTAGCCTCAGTGAGTGGCTCCGCTCTAATGTTTCTTTCTATGTCTCTCTTTGTCTCAAGTTCGCGGAGAAAACCATCTCCCGAAATGAGCAATACCCATCTTAGGATATGTTTAGATATCTGATGGGACCCAGTTCACAAATGAACTCCAAATCCAGCAAACATCTTAGACTGCATCGTCCACTGAATTTAATCAGTATCCTGCGCCATGCCTCCCTCAGTATCCGCTTGGACCACCTGTCCAAACTACTGCCCATCGTCAAGAGGGAAAACCATAACTCTGACAGTCACTCTGTCATCTAGGTCATCTTGAAAGCCTGGAATGATAACCGTCTCCCGAAAGAGGCTGCCGTTGTCAAATCTCTAGAACATCCTCTTATGTTCATAAATTGCTTCCGAACGTTTCTCCGGGATTGGATTAATATATAAACTTATTGCATCTAGTGCAAAAACAACATCTGGTATGATACTTGATATCTTATGATTGACTCAATTGCCTAAGCAAGTGATATGCCAATCATGCACATCCCTCTCCCCTTTAGTCTGTAAGACACCTTTAGAGAGGGTGACTCCATCACCTGCCAGTAGTCGACCATTCTAAAACACATTTAGAATAGTGTCAAAGTACCCAGATTGGGAAACTATCCAAATCTAGATCTAAAACCATTGATCTAGTAACCAGAATGCCTGATATAATATCTATATCCTATGTGGAGAAACAACCGTGTGACAACCACAGTATAACCGATCGTAGTGTAGGAATTTCACTTCCTACAAAGTGCATGTCATCCAAATATCAGGACATTACACCCTACCACCTTCTTAACAGATCCATCTCCTATTCTGATGAAATCAAAGCCCATGACTGTCACATCAAAAATAGATGATCTATCTTCGCTATACTCTCTTTAGTCTATAAATAGACACAAGCTACTTGTTCACTATACTTCCGCTGCTCCCACTGACTACAACAACCCTCTGGCAGAGTCATATATACGTGCACTTCTAAAGATAGTTTAGAACGACGCTATATTCATCCTCCTGCCAGGTCTCATAGTCTAGAACAGCAGTAATGACAAGTCTGGGTAAACAAGAACCTCCCTGTCACCATCTTTGAGGATACCGAAGTACCTCTCGGGTGCCTGAGATGACCCACCATATCTGCGGAGTGGCTAATGGAATGTCAAACCCGATTGAATCTTTAGGTTCTATTAAATTTTCAGTAATCGTTTGTGGTTCTGGAATCACTTCCAGTTCTACCATACTCCCACTATTGTTTTCTGAAAAAGTCCATTTTGCTAAAACTATGGCGAGTCAAGAACAGTATCACTATTGATCTTCCAGGTGGTAGAAAGTTATCCCTCGTCATAGCCCGGAATAACCCACAAACTGCCATTACTGAAACGTGCTTTGAGTGTGTCCAGAGTCTGGTTTTAAGCATAAGCCGGATAACTCCATATACCTTAACGTCGTTAAGATATGAACCATTCTATATATAATATAGAAACAGAGCCACTAATTTAATTGGAACCAGATTCAAATCATGCAGCTGTCTCCAGCACATGTCAACTAAATGGAGAGAGGCCGATCAACATTACTCAACTAGGAGTGCATCCAGATATGAGTAATCTGAAAGAGAAGCAAGTTCTCAAAACCATTACTATCAACGGAATACCAAACACAAGTATCTATATCTTCGACCACCTTGAAGAATCTCGATACTTGCAATACATGGTTCTCTACTTTATTCTTGTACCTATAACTTCTCAAAACTTGGACCTTATATTTTTATGAAATACCTGTCTAAAACTGGAGAAGTCACAAGTAAATAGAACATAGCACGAGCACCAACCCTATGACCTAATGGACACTGGACAACATACAATACTTTGTATAAGTCCCCTGAGTTCAATAACTCAAACCCTGTGCATCGTAGGTTGAAAACTGTACCATGGTTAAGAAGAATTACACCATTGTTGAATGCTCCTTACCTAACCATCAATTGATATAGGTAAATGTCATAGACATAATTTTAAAAAGTTATATCTCACTTTATAAAATAAACGTACAGATATATCAGTTTGAAACTGGTGTATAACTACGGATATTCAAAACCAAATATTTGCCGTCATGCAAAAACCTAGGTGATTTCCTCAAATATCACCAATTACAACGAATTCCGGTATAATGAGGGTATAATCACCTAATTCCCAATATCTTACTCCCACCCATCATCTGTAATACCATACAGATGTGAGAATCAAACCTGGTAAATACATACCCTGGAGTAAGAATCTAATTGGGAAATTAGTTTTCAATTAACAACTCACAGTGAAACTGAAACATGAAAATGTTTCGAAGGGGTATCCGGGTATTCCTAGTAATGCCTCTTCCACTATCCAAATTCATGACTGTAACCGTATATTTCATTGCCATCTCTCCAATCCCTTTATTTGTCTTTACTTATTACCTTCTGTATACCGTACTTAGGCTAAATGGTTTTCTTCCTTCCCTACCTTTTGGCACCAGCCTAAGGTTTGGAAGAAGACTGTCTAATAAGCGTAATAGGTGTACCTTCCTAATCCCAGGAGCCCTCGCAACCCGAGAGAAGGCAAAAGGAAAAAGACAACTGAATAATCCTTATTCTATTTCTCCTGAACCAGAAACCATCCTCGACCTGGAAAAAGTTCCTTCGAGTTCATATGTAACTATACGATGGCTTATCTAATAAATGTGGATCTTCGTAGTGATACAGAATGTTCAGGAGAAATGCAAAGGTGAAGTAGGAGCGGCGATGATATACGCGGTTTCGTCGTGAATGATAGCAGTCGCAATTTACTGTCCTCTTTCTAATCCCTTTATTTGTCTTTACTTATTACCTTCTGTACACCTCACTTAGGCTAATTGGTTTTCTTTCTTCCCCACCTTTCGGCACCTGCCTATAGTTTGAAAGAAGACTATCCAATAAGCGCAATAGGTGTACCCTCTCCTAATCCCAGGAGCCCCCACAACCTGAGAGAAGGTAAAAAGAAAAGACAACTGAATAGTCCTATTCAATTTCTCCAGAACCGGAAACCATTCTCGAATTTGAAACAGGTTTCTTCGAGTTCGTATGTAACTATACGATGGTCATATCCAATAACTGTGGATCTTCGTAGTGATACGGAATGTTCTGGAGAAAAGCAAAGGGTAAAAGTAGGAGAGGTAATGAAGTATGCAACTCTGATAATTCAAAAGCCAATGTGTTTTAAGAAGGTTGGGTTAGCTTGGTTCATGAGTTCTAGTCTAGGGTCGGGCCATAGTCGCTGCCAAAGAGAGAGAGAGAGAGAAAAGAAACACTCAGCGTGCACTCTAACCTAGATCAGAATGGTTAATCACTTTATCTAATCCGGATGTCTCCCACTGTATCCTCAAATTCTCCTCCAAACCCAAAATAAGAATTAGTCGGGATCATCTAAAATCACCCGAGGAGTAAACCAACTCATCAGTGGGAATCGGGATCCAACTATCATCGTATGATAACTTGATGGAAGCCACTCAAGTTATCACACTCCAGAAGGTATGCGCATGCCTGGCAAGTTTCAGTTTCTTTAGAAACTCCCGATGTGAATTTTGCCTAATGCTTTTATGACTTTGACTAAGGCCAACAAATCATAAGTCATTGTTTCCCCCAATCAGAGCAAAGCTCTGTTCAAATTTTGAAATATGAAATGAAGAAGCGCTTCATAAAAGCGCTGGCGCTAAGAGCGCCAGCACTAAGAGTCAAAGACTCTGAGACAACGCTCACATGCAAAGCATGAGAGCGCTCGCGCCAAGAGCGCCAGCGCTAAGAGTCAAAGTCTCTGAGACAGCGCTCACGTGCAAAGTACAAGTGCGCAAGCGCCAAGTGCGCCAGCGCTAAGAGTCAAAAACTCTGAAGCAGCGCTCACGTACAAGGCACGAGAGCGCCAATCGCTAGAACTAAATGTTCTCCACCGTTGGATCAAAGATCAAACGAAGATGATAAATCATCAAATTACCATAATAAAACTCTGTTAAGGAAATACTCCTCAGAATCTTTCCAAACAAGAAAGATTGTGCTCTGTAAATCAGAGCACCGTTGGATCAAAGATCCAATGGCGATTAAAAATCACCAAGATACAGAACAATCTCTGTATGGGAAAATAATTTCCCAATCTTGTTAAGTAACAAGTAAGATGTTTTCTGTAAAACAGAAGCCCTAGGATCAAAGATCCAATGGTGGGGAGACATCCCCAAATCAATCAGAGAAAGATTTCCTTAACTGATTCAACAAATCAGCCCCCCTATATAAAGGACCCAAGACTTCAAGTCTTGCAAGGAGGAATCCCCCTATAATCTTCAGAAAAACGGAAAGAGCAAGCTCCGAGAAGAAGAACCCTCTTCAACGTAAATAAAAAGAAGAGAGGCCATAGCATCTCTTCATAAAAATAAGAACTTAGTTCTTAAATCTATGAGACAAAGTCTCCCTCCTTAAAAAAGAAGAAATTAGTTCTTAGATCCATAAAGACAAAGTCTTTCATAAAAAAATAGAAGAGATCGTAATATCTCCTATTAAAATAAGAACCCAGTTCTTAGATCCATGAGACAAAATCTCTTATAAATGAGAATTTAATTCTCAGAGCACAGAACTGATCAGAACTGTATAAGGAGCGCTTCAGCGCTCCAAGTCCGGCGCTCAGCGTCAAATGCACCACGTGCTCCTCATGTGTGCGCTATTGAATAAGAAACGCTTCAGCACTCCAAGTCTGGTGCTCAGCGCCAAGCGCGTCACGTGCTCCTCACGTGTGCGCTATTTCATAAGAAGTGCTTCAGCGCTCCAAGTCTGGCGCTCAGTTCCAAGCGCACCACGTACTCCTCACGTGTGCGCTATTTCATAAGGAGCGCTTCAATTCTCCAAGTCTGGTGCTCAGCGCCAGACGCACCACGTGCTTCTCACGTGTGCGCTATTTCATAAGGAGTGCTTCAGCACTCCAAGACCGGCGCTCAGCGCCAAGCGCGCCACGTGCTCCTCACATGTGCGCTATTTCATATAAAGCGTCTCAGCACTTTAAGTCTGGGGCTCAGCGAACACAAAGTGTTCTTTAAAAATAAAGCCCAGCGCCATAAAGAGTATTCAACACTCAGTAAGAGACAAAAAGGGAAAGGGTGTCAGAACCCAAATTCATGCTCAGTATTGTTAAATAAAAAGGGACTGAGCCCAAATAAATGTCCAACATTTTATTCAAAACCGAATGGGCTGAGCCCAAGTTGGCCACAAATCCCTAACGCAGACCAACCGAGCCTATGTGCTCACAATGTCTTTAATTGATCTTAGTCCCAAACCTGACTATAGATCTCCCAACCAATATTGGTTCAAGGGTACATCTCTTCATATCTCTGATACATGTCGTTGTAATTCTTCAACGTCTTCAGAGAGGTGGAGGGTCCTAATAACCAATAACTATTGGTGCAGCCCCAAACGGGTTAAACCAAAATCCTGCAGACTATGATGTCTTTAAACCATACAGACTATGATGTCTTTAAACTAGACTATGATGTCTTTAAACTTTACAGACTATAATGTCTCTAAACTGCCACGGACTATGATGTCCTTAAATCATGGACCGCAACGTCCCTAAACTAAACTCTATAGACTATGACGTCTTTAAACTATGGACTATGATGTTCTTAAACTCCATGGACCGTAATGTCCTTAAACTAACTATGGACCGCAACGTCCCTAAACTAAATTTTATAGACTATGACGTATTTAAACTATGGACTATGATGTCCTTAAACTCCATGGACCGTAATGTCCTTAAACTAACTATGGACCGCAACGTCCCTAAACTAAACTCTATAGACTATGACGTCTTTAATCCATGGACCGTGATGTCCTTAAAATCCATGGACCGTAATGTCCTTAAACTTATAGACCGCAACGTCCCTAAACTAAGACGATAGAGTCCAAATAATCTGTCATCGGATCTAAATAATTCCAAACCCCGTTGAGTAGATCTTAGTTTAAAATTAGACTAATGTATTCTCAACAAATGTTTAAGTTGATCTTAATCTCAAAGAGATTAACGATCCTTAAACTAACCCAAACCTAAATCTAAGAAAATACGGATTTGGACTAATCCACGTCCTACGGGCGACAACATAAATTAGTCTCCGTATACAATCCATGGGAAACCAAAAACAAAACAAACACACACGACACGAAGTGACCATCTGGAGAAGAAGAAAGTGGTTACCGCGATGCGGTAGCGTAGTTAACTGCAGGGTCTTGCACTTGCAGGGAAGAGCGTCCCCACAATCAAAAACCCCTCAATGAGGGGGAATCTGACGAAATCTGCTAAATCGGCCGCATCCGTTTAAACCTTCGATATATGGTGTCATAAATCAATTTGGTATCTTCGGAGAGGTGGATGGATAGCACCAAATAGCATTTGCCCCCAAAATTCAGTCCGGATGTCCCAACATCCCGGTCGCGTTTTTCGGCGGCAAACAGATTCTGGCACGTCCGGTGGGACCTTTTCCTCTTTCCATTCCACACTTCGTGTGTCGTGTTTCACGAACGAATCGCGGTTTGCGATGGTTGCCCCTGAATTCGAGGTACTAAGATTTGGTGTCTTGCTCCGTGCAAAAAACAGAAGATCAATGGCTTCCAACTGCAACAACTGCAACGATTCCCACTCCGTCCTCGCTGGAGGAGTGACTTATGGGCCTCAAGCGGTCTCCGTTTTCACGATGCCAGTGGAGCAGGTGACGCAAGCCACCACTGGGTTGTTCTTTGGGACCATGCTCCCACCAATGAGCTTCAATGCCCCACTGCCGTCGCAAAAAGCTCCGAAGAAGTCGGTCTTTGATCGGCTTACAACCACTGCGGCCGCTCTCAACGGGTCGTCCGAATCCAGCCCTCAGTTTTCAACATACTAGGCCAAAGCTCAGGTAGGCCCATGAAAAAGCCTACAATACCTGAAGGGGTTATCCCGAAGCGGATAGCCATTCCTGCTCTGAAATCGTCAAAGCGGCTTCTCCTGCTAAGGGATCGGTCTTTGCAAGACTAACCATTCCGACTTCCGCTTCGGGCAAAGTCACCAAGGCTGCTTCCCCTGCCCAGAAATCGGTCTTCGACATATTAGACGGTCCCTCTCAACGGACGTCGGTCTTCGACAGGCTAGCGCCAATAACAGCCTCTCCTCAAAGCAGGGGGCATGATGAAGCTACCTCGACAATGGAGGTGATCCCATCTGCGAGACATGCTCGACGTCGCCACTGGTGCTGAGTGAGGAAAGCTGGGGGTAGTTCCTTTTCTGGACTAACTCCACTAGCTCCAACAGTGGAAGTCGATGCTGTTAAGATCTCCTCCACCTCTGGAGAACGTTACAGAGGCAAAGCCAGAGCAACCCCCTCAGCGGCTGTCTTCCAAAATTCATAGGGTCTAGCGAAAAGTCCAAGACCCTGTCGTAAACCAAGACTACTCTCGCCAACCGAAGAAGATGAAGGTTCGGAAAGAGAAGGATCACCCTGTCGTACCACAGAAGGTGTCGTCTATTTGGGTGCCCGCTGCAACGGCCCCCTCAACTTCGACCGCCCACAAAAGAAGAAGGCCGAAGAAAATCCCCGTGTCTGCGATGAATCTCAAGGGCGCTGAACCTAGACGCCCTAAGTCTGGGGGCATGGTGGTGCACACCATTTATATGGCTTCCGGGAAAGAAGATAGCCGTATCTCCATGGGCCATCGACCACTCACGCGGTCAGTAACAAAGGCTCAGGAGCAATAATGGAAAAAGGTCCAGGAGATGCTAACGAAGATGGCCGCACTCACCGGGCCAAAAGAATGCCCGGAAACATCATCGGAGCAGTGTCAGGAGCAGGAAACCGATGACGAATTCCTCCGAAGAATGCTCGAGAAGAAAGATAAAGAGGCCGCGGAATAAGCGGCTAATATAAAAAAAATGGCGCTCTTGTTCCAAGATATGGTGGGCATGATGATACAGCCGGATCCTCCAGTTGAAGACCCTCCAATAATCCTTGAAGACGATAGAGAGGAGACATCAAACCCCCTTCCAGCCTCTTCAGCGGAAAAGGAGGAAACAATCTCGAAAGCTGCGCTCGATGATTATATAGCTCAACAGATACGAGCTCACCAAGTGAATGAAGCAACTGGACAAGTCGTCAGAACTGGGCGACCCTATCCAGGATGGTACGATCAGATTAAGTACCCGCCAGGATATACGGTCCCCAAATTCCATGTGTATAAGGGGACGGGTAATCCCCATCAGCACGTCTGTTTCGCCCAATCAGAGCAAAGCTCTGTTCAAATTCAAAATTCAAAATTTTGAAGCAACGCTTCAAGCCTCGGGCGCAACGCGCTACGTGTCAGGCGCAGACGCGTCAGCGCAACGCCCAAGAAGGCGCGCCCAATCAGAGCAAAGCTCTATTTTTATGAAGCAACGCTTCAGTTGCGCTGCGCTCCGCGCTGCGCGATGCGTGTCAGCGCAGATGCGCCAGCGCAGTTGCGCTGCGCTGTGCGCTGCGTGACACGTGTCACGCGCTGGGGCACCTGCGCCAAACAGAATTAAATTTTCAAGAAATCTTTTCAGTTCTTGTTAAAACAAGAAGATTTTCTTCTGCAAAGCAGAAGCCCTTGGATCGAAGATCCAACGGTGGGGAAAATTCCCCAAATCACTCAGAGAAAGATCTCTTTAACAAATTCAACAATCTTATGGGCACTATAAAAAGGACCCTAGGCCTCAATTCAAAGGCATCAACATTTTCTTGAAAGATCAAGAACTTTAAACAGAGAGAACTCTGAGAAGATTTCAAGAAAAAGGTAAAGAACCTTCATGGAGTAGAAGAAATAGATCATTGATCTAAAAACAAGATCAATGATCTTTACATAATAAACAGTGCTTTGCACTTCTTGTGAACCTCTGGTTCTTTAAAAACAATAAAAATAAAAAAAATAGTGCTTTGCACTTCTTATGAACCGCCAGGTTCTTCAAACAAAAAGAAAAATTTATTTTTCTTTGATCTAATTTAGATTAAGAAATTAAATAGTGCTTTGCACTTCCGTTCTTGAATCTAAAAGATTCTTAGTACTTTGCACTTCCAAACTGCGCCGTTGCGCTCACCAGAGCACGACACGTGTCACCTATAGAACCACTTGCGCTAAGCGCTCTTGAGATAGAGCTTTGCTCTCTGGAATTGGCGCAACTCGCTGAGAGCGCGCCACGTGTCAGCAGCGTGCTAGCGCAGCGCGCTAGCGCAGCGCACTGCGCTAGTGCGCTTGCGCTCACCAGAGCACGACACGTGTCATCACCATATGAGCTTGCGCTCATTATTCAGCGCAAAGCGCCAGACAAACGCGCTGCCTTGGTTACAAAAGGGTTCAAGCCCAATTAAAGAAGGCCTAACAGGTCTAATAAAATGCAACGCATTGTTTTAAAAAGGGACAGAGCCCAAACTAAAATAGATGCTCTGCATCATAAATAAAGGGGCAGAGCCCAAATCAAAAGCCTAGCAGGCCAGAATAGAATGCAGTGCATTATGAAATATGGGCAAAGCCCTAGCACAGGCCTAATAAGCCGAAGATCAAGTAAAATGTTGAACATTTCAACTGGACTTAGCCCAATTTTGGCCATAAGTCCTTAAATTAAATTGACTGAGCAAAATTGCTCTTCTAAATCAATTTACATCCGGTTCGAGGGTACATCTCCGAACTCCTTTGACATCCGTCGTTGTAATTCCTCAACGACGTCAAAGAGGTGACGGGTCCCAACGACCACACATCGATATGGACTGCGGGGTCTTTAAACTCATGGACCGAAACGTCCCTAAACTAATGTTGGACCGAAACGTCCCTAAACTAATGTTGGACCGAAACGTCCTTAAACTGGCGATGGACTATCATGTCCCTAAACTGGAATACGGACCACCACGTCCCCAAAACTGGAATGCGGACCACCACGTCTCTAAACTGGCGATGGACCATCACGTCCCTAAACTGGAAAACGGACCACTACGTCCCTAAACTGGAACAATAGAGCTTCCAAACGCTCTTTTGCCGGATCTAAACGGTCCCGTTTAAGTTGATCTTAGCCCCAAACACGGCTAACGTATCCTTAAACATTCAAATGGATTATAAAACTCCCAATCAACTCTGGTTCGAGGGTACATCTCCGAGCTCCTCTGATACATGTCGTTGTAATCCTTCAACGACGTCAGAGAGGTGACGAGTCCCGATGGCCATACATTAAATTAATCACTACGTTAAGTTGATCTTAGTCTCAAACAGGACTAACGTATCCTTAACGAACGTTTAAGTTGATCTTAGCCGCAACGTGACTAACGTATCCTCAAACTGAAAACACCAAACCCAAATCTAAGCAAATACGGATTTGGACTAATCCACGTCCTACGGGCGACGGCATTACTCAGTCTCCGTATACAATCCACGGGCAACCACAAATAAAACAAACACACACGACACGAAGTGAAATTCTGGAGAAGGAGAAAGTGGTTACCGCGATGCGGTAGCGTAATTAACTGCAGGGGCTTGCGCCTGCAGGGAAGAGCGTCCCCACAATCAAAAACCCCTCACCCTGAGGGGGAATCTGACGAAGTCTGCTACATCGGCCCATCCGTCTAAACCTCCGATATACGGTGCCATAAATCAACTTGGTATCTTCGGAGAGATAGACGGATAAAACCAAATAGCATCTGCCCCGAACCTCAGGCACGGACGCGAAGTCCGGGCCGCCGTTCGGAGGGGAACAACGTCGCTCAGTTTAGAGCTCTGTGCGGTAATACTGGGGGTGACGACAAACTGCTGCTTCGCCAGTTTATTGGCAGCTTATCGGAGACAGCTTTTGAGTGGTACTCTGAGATCCCGAATGACTCCGTCAAAACTTTTACGGAGATGGAGTTGCTATTCACTCAGCGGTTTGCAAGCGCCAGCGAACGCACCCCGATCACGGCATTGATCAACGCCAGAGTGAAGCCGGGAGAAACATGGTGCAGTATGCAATCCGGTGGCGGAACCTATGGTCGAGATGCGAACAACGCATAGAAGAAGCTCCTGCCGTGGGCATGTTCATATGGATCCTTGACCCTCAGTCGACTATCTCCCAATTCATGATGTTCTTCAAGCCGACCACCTTCCAGGCCTTGATTGACAAGCTGGCCTAAATAGACCAGATGGGCTATAGGACTTTCCCTTCAAAGTCAGAGCCGCGGAATGAAAAGGGGAAATGGAAAGCGACCTTCGTCACCAATGCTCGGCAACAGCTGAGTAACCCAAGATTGGTTGTTCGTCAAGGCAACAAGCCGCGATCCCTCGATGAAAAGTTAAGACGTCCTTACTCATGTCCCCAGGATAAAACAAGGAGACTGTTCGAACCGGCAGTGCGCAACGGGCTCATCACTCTGCCGGATCCAAGACATCGGTCGCAACCTGGTGACGTAAACCATCCTAACCATTGTCCCTACCACAGAGTAATGGGTCACCCACTCGAAGATTGCTACGTTTTCAAAAACTGGGTTGAAGACCAATACCGGCAAGGCAAATTCGCGTTGTCTGAAAACTGGAAGGTGAACCCGCCACAACCACATGCTCCGAAAAAAATAGACATGCCGGGGGCATCGTGCTTATTCATAGAGAAAACTCCATGGACCGAAAAGTTCGTAAACTAGAAATTCGCCTCAAATATGGCAATGATGGACCGTATTGTCCTTAAACTAACTATGGACTGTAATGTCCTAAAACTATTTCCGGACCGTAACGTCCCTAAACTAAACTTTATAGACTATGACGTCTTTAAACTATGGACTATGATGTCCTTAAACTCCATGGACCGTAATGTCCTTACATTAACTATGGACCGCAACGTCCCTAAACTAAACTCTATAGACTATGACGTCTTTAAGCTATGGACCATGATGTCCTTATACTCTATGGACCGTAATGTCCTTAAACTAACTATGGACCGCAACATCCTTAAACTAAACTCTATAGACTATGGCGTCTTTAAACTATGGACTATGATGTCCTTAAACTCCATGGACCGTAATGTCCTTAAACTTATGGACCGCAACGTCCCTAAACTAAGACGATAGAGCCCAAATACTCTGTCATCGGATCTAAATGATCCCAAACCCCGTTGAGTAGATCTTAGTCTAAAATTAGACTAACGTATCCTCAACAAATGTTTAAGTTGATCTTAATTTCAAAGAGATTAACGATCCTTAAACCAACCTAAACCCAAATCTAAGAAAATACGGATTTGGACTAATCCACGCCCTACGGGCGACAACATAAATTAGTCTCCGTATACAATCCACGGGCAACCAAAAACAAAACAAACACACACGACACGAAGTGACCATCTGGAGAAGGAGAAAGTGGTCCCGCGATGCGGTAGCGTAATTAACTGCAGGGGCTTGCACCTGCAGGGAAGAGCGTCCCCACAATTAAAAACCCCTCAATGAGAGGGAATCTGACGAAGTCTGCTACATCGGCCGTATCCGTTTAAATCTTCAATACATGGTGTCATAAATCAACTTGGCATCTTCGGAGAGGTGGACGGATAGCACCAAATAGCATCTTCCCCCAAAATTCAGGCCGGACATCCCAACGTCTCGATCGTGTCTTTTCGGCGGAGAACAGATTCTGCGCAATGTCCCTAAACTAAACCCCCCAAAAGAACCTTTCCACGGCATAGTTCACTGTGGGTGAGTCGGCGTAGTGGATCGCCGAAATGGGCTCCGAAGGTGCTGCGCAAGAAAAGCTACGCCGACTCTTGATGATTTGATTGTACCACGTCCCTCATAAATGAAGGTTCTTTTGCTCCGGGTCGTGATCTTTGATCAGCGCGAAGACTTCCCTATCCACAGGCGCTTCAGAGAATCCGCTTTCTGAACGAACAAACGGGAAAGAAATGTCAAAAGACATAGTACCTGGGTGAAAAAGAACAAAAGTTAACCGTCAATGCTACAGTTTAAGTTCTGGCACTTGATACTTTAAATTTGTACCGCACTGCAATGCAGTGGAAAGGGATTAAAGGGGACCCACACAATCTAGATGACGGCTCATCATTGATGAGACAGTCTCATCATTGATGAGACAGTCTCATCATTGATGAGACAATCATTAAATAGAAAATCCTAAAAGGGTTCTCATTTAATGAGGGCCCCCTCGGGCCATGGAGTAAAACTCCCTTGAGAGCAGCGCTCTGCAGACAAGAGTGACATCTGTCAACTCTAATCATGAGAGGAATAAAATTTCTTAAAAAAGTTTAAGAGCTATGCTCTGTGAAGACGATGGAATCATCCATCAAAAACCTTAAAAGCAAAACTTTTTACGGAAGTTAAAAACTTCAGGATCTTTAAGATCTGTAAAGCGAATTCTAAGAGTTCTTCGTTAAGGGGTTAAAGGAACCCTAAAAAGGATTTCTTTTTCTGATCCATGATCTAGAAAGAGCAAAACTCTGGTTTTTAATTAACGGGTTGAGAAACCCAAAAAATCTTTAAGACCTGTGATCTAAGTAGAGAAAAGCTCTGTTAATGGGTTCAAATCTTACCAAAAAATTTGACAAAGTCTTAACTCTAAAGGAGTTTTATGAGGCAGAGAGCTTGGTTGTGAAAGAGATTTAAATTCTCAAGAATAAGAAAACAAGAAGATGAATAAAGGTCATCTCAAAGGGGCCAAACGCCCTATTTATAGGGGCTGGAAGTCGATCCGACTTCCAAGACAATCCAACGGTGGAGAGGCTGCTACCGCTGCACTCACGTGTAAGCCACGTGAGCGCAACGGTGGGGGGGCATTTGTTTCCCCCAATCAGCGCAAAGTTCTGTTCAAATTTTGAAATTTGAAATGAAGCAGCGCTTCATAAAAGTGCTGGCGCCAAGAGCGCCAGCACTAAGTGTCAAAGACTCTGAGGCAGCGCTCACGTGCAAAGCACGAGAGCGCTCGCGCTCTTAAGAGTCAAAAACTCTGAGGCAGCGCTCACGTGCAAAGCACGAGAGTGCTAGCGCTAAGAACGCCAGTGCCAAGAGCGACAGCGCTAAGAGTCAAAGACTCTGAGGCAGCGCTCACGTGCAAAGCATGAGAGCACTCGCGCCAAGTGAGCCAGCTGTAGGGTTGCTAGGCACACGCACAAGGGTCTAAGAGGCATCAAGCATGTCCGATTTAAAATTTAGCCATGCCGAACAACCCAAAGCCGGATCTTTAAACTAGAGATTAGGCGAAAACAAGCATGTTAAACACTTTAACACTAAGTGAGAGGGATTACAACCTTTGTAGATCCAGTCTTTCACTTCATAAGCTCCGTGTTGTGGTCCCTTCACTGCGATCATCGTGTTCTGGACTCTCGAGAGGCTCCACGAAGAGAAAGATGCAAGCTTGCTTCCGATCTTCGATAACAAAGATGATCTACCTTGAAGTTTCATTAACACAAGCTCTCACTCACTAAATGAAGTGAACACCCTCATCTAAATGGCAAGGATAGATGAGGATGATGAAGTAGGATTTTTGCTCTCATTTGTTTTCTTATTCTCACTCATTTTTCATCACAAAATCAAAGCAAGCAAGCTTTTCATGAAGAACTCAAGCAAGAAGAAGATGAATAATGAATTAAATCCTTTTGTGATGAATAATGAAAAGATTGTCATAATGAATAATGCAATCATGGTTGACTAAACCTTTGTAGAGATTTAACTAGAGCTAGGGTTTGGGTTGGGTTAAGAATGAGTCATAACAAAATATCTTAACTCAAAACAAAAAGAAACCTTCTAGAAGGTTCATGAATGAACTAACCCAAATCAAACCCTAATTTTGTTTAATCTCCACTAAACATGTTGCATTAGTAATCATATTGTCACGCCCCACTTCCCAGAGTACGCTAAAATGGGTACGCGACATAGCCAACCATGCTACCTGCGGGTAGGAAGTATCCATCCACAGTCACATTACGGCTGTAGAGATATCAAGAACAATATAAAACTATCTAAAACATGTCCATAATCCAAGATAACATGAGTCAAGAATAATAAAATGCGGAAGCGAAAGATCCAATACAAAATAACTGGAATATATGTCCCATAATGCGGGCTCACATCAGGAATAAAATGCAGGAAAGAAAAGCTAACTACTGCTAACACTCACAGCTTAGCCTGTCGGCTGAAGTACTCCTGCTCGGGCTGCGACAGCAGTACAGAATCTGGGCCATGCAAAACCCAGACGTCAGCGCGTCAAATCATCAAGTAATAACATAATAAACGGGGTAACAGGCAATGCGAATATAAACATGAATGAAGCAAGGGTAATAATGATATAAATCAGAGCAGTTGCAGGGTAGTGTGCAGTGGGTAAACTAAACTGTTCTATCAGGTTTTCTGTTCTAAAGTCTTTGAAACCAAATTGATGAATCATCGATGTAACTCAATAGTATCCCGTGCATACCCGGGACCACGGCCCCAAGATTTCTCGGGCTGAAACCGAGACATGCCGCTAGTCACTAAACAGGAATATGGACAGATGAATGATGTCAGCATCATCATTCCAAGGCTGGCCTAGCCTAAAATTGATCAGAACAGGTAGCGAACTGTTGAGTTACAAGTCAGGTTTCACCTTTGATTTCCCCATACCCCCAAGCTATACGTGTATGTCAAGTCAGGTATTCCGTAATCAAGAACTAATGCCAACACAGGATCAGGTAAACAGGTTTGTCTGGATAGACAACAGGAACGGTCCATGAGGACTACATGTCAGGTTTGTTGGCATTAACCACAAGATCAGGTAACGGGTCAGGTCATGGTATATCAAGTCAAGTCAAGCAGTATACGGTACCTTGTCGGGTCAATCAATATGTATGTAGCAAGTCAGGTCAAGATGTTAACGATATCATAGGTGTGCTCACAATCAGTTACATAATCAAGCATGGTTATCAACAACATGATCTAAGCAATGAAGTAAGCAATAGACAGATTCACTCAATTAGCAGTACAGTTATCAGTTGTGTTACAGAGATGATTTCAATATTATGCGAATACAGTATGGCAATTATGGCCTTTTAATCATGTTAACAAGTTTAAGAACTTTAGAGGTGCAATGATTTATATAAAGGTTCAATACAGCTATTACAGGTTAAATGCACACGAGTGTCCGAATGGAATAAAACTATAGAGATAAATGCCATAAGCCATGTCAATATTAAAAAAATGTGATTAAACAGGTAAATGTGGTTATTAGGTTTAATAAGGTAATTGCAAACGGTAGGTTTCAAGCTTGGATGATAAAATGATATATAACAACATTGAACACGGAAATAGGAAATTATAGTGCTAATGTTAAACTGCAGGTTTAGGGTGTCATCAATATATATGTAAATATTATTTAGCATGTAGCAAGGGGTACTTGCCTCGACGGGTCGCGAATCGGGAAAACGGAACGTTAACCGTCGGCGGGGAAAACTCGCGACGGGCGTACGGTTCACGGAATGAACCCAAACGACGAACAGTAGAACCACACAGATCAGAGTACCTCGCTGGATCGTCGGGACACGTCGCCGGCACGGCCGGATTCCGGCGAACCCCAAAACAGCGAATCTACAATTTCAAGAATTCATGAAACGATAAAAGAAGAATCAAGAAGAGGGAAGAGAAGGAGGATAGCGACGAGGGTGCTCACGAGGATCTGTGGAGGGGTGGTGATGGTCGACCACGTCGACGGAGCTCCGGCGGTCGGCCTACGATGACGGCGACCGAAACCTAGATCATGAAAACATGAATCGGGGAGAAGGAGAAAAAGAAGAAGAGAGGAGGAGAGAAGGCACTCATCGAGGGTTGCACGAGGCCGGGAGAACGGATCGAGATCGCCGACGGCGATCCCACGAGGTGTAAGCGGTGTGCAGGTGGTGTGCAGGTGGCATGCAGGCGCTCGGGAATGAGGGGAGAGGAGGAAGGAGGTGCAGTGGCTGCGACGAGGGCGAAGAGGCGAGAAGTCCGGTGGTGATGGCGTCGGTGTTGGGCTACGGCGGCGAGGGGGTGCGCGGCTAGGGTTGCGACGAGGTGGGTTCTGCGTTTTAAAAAGAAAAGGAGGAGGGAAGGTAGTTTATATATAGAGGAGAGAGAGAGATATATATATAGAGAGAGTGATAGAGACGGGGGGAGAGAGAGAGAGATAGAGACGGGGGGAGAAAGAGATATATGGAGAGAGAGAGAGAGATAGAGACGGGGAGAGTGAGAGGAAGGTTGGGGCCCACGGGGGTTAATGGAGAAATTGTATTGGCTGAGGGATAAAATTTTGAAAGATTTAGGAAAAGTAAAAATATTATATGGTTTCATAAAAATATATTAGACGGTTTAGTATTTTAGGAATTTGGGATTTTGGCGCAAAGTAAAATATTTCCAAATTGCGCCCGGGTCGTGTCCAAAATTCGAAATTGAAATAAGAATATTTTAGGCGCGATCCAAAGTTTAAAATGAAGTATTTTACAATCAAAAAGCATACCCCCAAAACGGACACACGTACGCGCGCGTAGCCGTCCAAACTCGCCCGTTTCACTGAACGGGACGAGAACACGGTGCACGGACGCTACAACAGGGTTAGGGGTGTCAAGCATGCCATGACGAATATTTTTAATTTTATTTTAGATGCCTTAAATTGTTATATGCAGAAATGAATTGACGGGGGTAAAATTACAATAAGTAACAATCAAGCAAGATAAATGAAATAAGTGCCACACTACGTTCAAACGGTAACTGAAATTAGTAGCATTGGGCTCGGGTGTTACATTATACCCAACTACAAAAGAATTTCGTCCTCGAAATTCC
This sequence comes from Agapanthus africanus, assembly GCA_030015575.1. Taxonomy (NCBI): domain Eukaryota; kingdom Viridiplantae; phylum Streptophyta; class Magnoliopsida; order Asparagales; family Amaryllidaceae; genus Agapanthus; species Agapanthus africanus. The sequence continues at coordinate 318,810,506 of JASDDO010000019.1, forward strand.
AAGAATACAAAGACAAAAATAACTACAAGAAAAGATAAGGAAACTTCTGCCGGATTTCGTCTTCTTGTTCCCAAGTGGACTTTCCATGTGAGCGATTACCCCAAGAAACAAGCACAAGAGGGATCACCTTGTTCTTAAGAACCTTTTCCCTTCGATCCATGATTTCAATCGGTCGCTCCTCAAAAGTCAAGTCTTCTCGTACTGTTAACTCCGAATGATCCAATACGTGCGTTTCATCTCGAACATACCTACGGAGTTGAGATACGTAAAACACATCGTGCACATTCGCCAAGGGCTGCGGTAACGCCAAACGATATGCTACCTCACCAACACGCTCCAAGATCTCAAAGGGTCCAACAAATCGAGGACTAAGCTTTCCTCGGCTTCCAAAACGAATCACCCCTCTAGTCGGTGATATCTTCAAGAATACCAAATCACCCACAGCGAACTCTAGAGGTCTTTTCGACGTATCTGCCCAACTCTTCTGTCTGTCTTGAGCTTCCTTCATATGATTTCTAATAGTGTTAACCTTCTCAACTGTCTGCACAACTAAATCTGGCCCCAATAATCTTCGTTCACCGACATCGTCCCAACAAACAAGTGAACGGCATTTTCGACCGTACAAAGCTTCAAATGGAGCCATCTGGATAGCTGCCTGAAAACTGTTGTTGTAAGAAAACTCCACCAAATGTAGATGATCCTCCCAAGACCCCTTGAAGTCCAACATGCATGCTCTCAACATATCCTCAAGAGTTTGGATTGTTCTTTCCGACTGACCATCAGTTTGAGGATGATAAGCGGTGCTAAACTTCAATCGAGTCCCCAAACTTTCCTGTAAACTCCGCCAAAAGTGTGATAAAAACCGAGTGTCACGATCGGACACTATGCTAGCCGGTACTCCATGCAATCTTACAATCTCTTGCATGTACCGCTCTGCCAAAGTCTCTGTTGATTGACCAACCCGAAAAGGAATAAAGTGAGCTGCCTTGGTCAAACGATCAACAATCACCCATACAGCATTGTTACCTTTTGGACTTCGCGGTAAAGCCGTCACGAAATCCATGATTATATGTTCCCACTTCCACTGAGGAATCGGAAGTGGTTGCAATAAACCAGCAACCCTTTGATGTTCAGCCTTAACTTGCTGACACACCAAGCACTTTGCCACAAAGCGAGCAATCTCCCGTTTCATGCCTTCCCACCAGAAATGCTGTCGAATATCTCGGTACATCTTTGTGCCTCCAGGATGTACAGAATAAGCTGAACTGTGTGCCTCTTTCATAAGTTCTTCACGAGTACCTCCCTTTGGTACACACAAACGGCTACCATACCTCAACGAACCATCTTCGTGGATCAATAAATCTGTTCGTAGTCCGGCTTCAACCTGCTCTCAAAACTTTTGCAGTCTAGGATCCTGCGATTGTCCTGCTTTAATATTCTCGATCAACGATGAATGTACTTACAGCTGCATCAACTGTCCCGTAGAATGCGGTAGCACAACCTCCAAGTCAAATCTTCGAAAATCTTCAACGATCTCCTTCTGCGTAGTTAACACCTGAATTGCTGGTAACCGACTAAGCGCATCCGGCACGACATTAAGCTTCCTCGGATGGTACTTAAGATCAAGATCGTAGTCAACCATCAGCTCCAACCATCTACGTTGCCTCATATTGAGCTCCTTCTGCGTGAACACATACTTCAAGCTCTTATGATCAGTAAAAACTTCGACCTTTTCGCCTAAAAGGTACTGTCTCCAAATCTTCAACGCGAAGATCACAGCCGCAAGCTCCAAGTCATGCGTTGGATAATTCTTCTCATGGGTCTTCAACTTGATGCGTACGCTACAACCTTCCCATGCTGCATTAAAACACATCCCAATCCTTTCCCAGATGCGTCGCTGTGAATCACCAATCCTCCGGAATTGTTTGGCACGGTCAGAATAGAGGCGGTTACCAATTTCTGCTTCAACGTCTCAAAAGCTAACGCACATTTGTCTGTCCATACAAAAGGTACCTCCTTGCGCGTAAGCTTGGTTAACGGCTCCGCCAGACGAGCAAAGTTCTCCACAAATCTTCTGTAATACCCGGCGAGTCCAAGGAAACTTCTTATCTCCGCAACATTCTTTGGAATCGGCTAATCTCGTACTGCTGCAATCTTTTCTGGATCGGCGGCAATTCCATCGCCAGACACAACATGCCCCAAAAACTTTACTTCCTCCAGCCAAAACTCGCACTTACTCATCTTCGCATATAGCTTCTCCTGTCTCAACGTCTGCAGTGCGATCTTCAAATGTTCTGCATGCTCTTCAAAACTCTTCGAGTAAACCAAAATATCGTCAATGAACACCACAATAAACTGATCCAAGAATGGTGAAAAGATTCGGTTCATCAAGTCCATGAATATTGCCAGTGCATTCGTTACTCCGAAGGGCATCACTAAGTACTCGTAATGTCCATACCGAGTTCGGAACGCCGTCTTGCAAATATCTTCTACTTTCACTCGGACCTGATGATATCGGGATCGCAAATCCAGCTTCGAGAATACCCTCGCGCCACTAAGATGCTTGAAAAGTTCGCCAATGCGAGGGATCGGGTACTTGTTCTTAATAGTCACCCGGTTTAATTCTCGATAGTCAATGCATATTCTTCTTGTGCCATCCTTCTTCTTTACTAGAAGAACTGGAGCTCCCCAAGGCGAGTTACTGCTTCGAATCCAACCCTTCTCAAGCAATTCAGCAACCTGTTTCTTGACTTCTTCCAACTCTACTGGTGCCATTGGATAATACGCTTTGGATACTGGCGCTGCACCAGGAATAAGGTCAATTGCGAACTCCACGTCTCGCTTCGGCGGTAATCCTGATATATCTTCAAATACGTCCATAAAATCGCGAACAACAGCCGGTTCTTCACTTTTATCAACTTCCATAGATGCAAGAATATTGTTTGTCGGCCTAGCCCTAAACTCGACTGGCCCGACAGAACTGCTTCCTCCAGTGAAGCTAAACTCGGGACGTCCGGGAATCTGGAAAATTACCTTCCTTTCCCTACAATCAATGTGAGTGTGGAAAGTGCCAAGAAAATCCATTCCCAAGACGACCTCGTAGCTGCCCGTATCAATCACCAAGAAATCTGCAAAAAGCTCCCATCCGCACACAACAACTGTACAATCCTTACATTCCCTACTAGCTATGATTTTCCCATTCCCCGTGTGTATGTTCCAGAAACTAGACAGGGTCGTGCAGTCAATTGAGTGTATAGTTATAAACTTGGATGACATAAAACAATGGGATGCACCAGAATCAAATAACGCTAATGCGGGGAAAACCATGAACGAGTAGAGTACCTGAAACAACTTCTCCTGACGCCTTAGCTTCTTCAGCTGTCAAGGTAAAAACTCGAGCCTGATTAGGTCCTTGAGTCAGCTGTTTCTGTCCCTGGAACAGTCTCTGCGGAGGCCTCTGGAAATCATCCCTCGTACGAAGCTTCGACGGACAAGCACTGACGGCGTGATCTGCCGCTCCACAAACCAAACAGAGTCCCAGCCTCCTTCGACAATCCTTTTGCATGTGGCCCGGTAAATTGCAGTAGTTACAAATCATGCTCTTTCTATGATCGACGACAACAGGCTTCTTCATGGGTGCTACGCCTCGACGGTCCACTGGAATACCTCTGCAACCATGAGCTCGGTTTGGTACAAATGCTAGCTTTCTTATCGCAACCGCTATCTGCTGCAAACTCCCCTTTATCCCAGATAAACTCTGCTGCTCTCGGGCTGCCACAAGTACTTGTGAGAAAGTGGTTAAACCCAGGGAGACAATCTGCCTCTGGATGTCCACGTCCAAGCTGCGCATGAACCTCCGTGCCCTGTCTGCATCGTTGGCAACTAAAGGTCCAGCGAATCTGCCGAGTCTTGTCCATTCTGCTGTATGCACATCCACGGGTGCTCCATTCTGCTTTAGCCAGATGAATTTCTCTTCCATTTCCTCCCGTGCAGTCCACGGGAAGAACTTCTCCAGGAAACTCTTCGAAAAATCCGCCCACTTGATCGGCTTGGGCAAGCGGTTCTCCTCCACAAGCCACCATTCTCGGGCGTAGTCCACTAACTGAATGCGTACCATATCAACTCTTTTCTTATCTGGAATCTGTGCCGCAACAAGCAAGTTCTCTGTGTCAACTAGCCACTGCTCTGCTGGCAACGGCTCCTCCAAACCAGTAAATGTAGACGGACCCAAACGCCTGAAATCTGCTACGGTCCCTACTCGGTCAACTGGTTTAGCTCTAACATCGTTCGCAGACTGCTGAACGATCTGCAAACCTTCCTGAAACGATTCCGCTTGCTGCTGGATCAGCTCGGTCTGTTTCTTTTGATTCTCCAGCATTCCTGTTATCACTCCAAGCATGACGGCTTCGTCCACACGCCTTCGGTACGTCTTCAAATTCTTATCTGCCATATTCCTGAAATCAAAACACCCAATATTAGCATGATAATAGATTCGAAATATAGATCGAGGCTAGAACTCCAAGTTACTTAAATAGAGTGCCGCATTGTAACTATGCCGCGGTATCATAGCCACAATTACATAACTCCACCCAAGTCGCCTAAGTCCTAGAGATAACAAGAAATCAGGTTTTCGAGTTGATATGCAAATGAAGTTTGTACATCGTAAAAGATATAATCAGGAAGAATGTGATTCAAGAATGGTAAACGGCAAGGTGGCAGGACATGTTTCCTAAACACGGGTATTCTGATTCGTGTATTGGGTACAATACCCAACTACAAAAGAATCAACCCGACTAACCTATGGCTATAATACCAAAAGAACCATGTCACGCCCCACTTCCCAGAGTACGCTAAAATGGGCACGCGACATAGCCAACCATGCTACCTGTGGGTAGGAAGTATCCATCCACAGTCATATTACGGCTGTAGAGATATCAAGAACAATATAAAACTATCTAAAACATGTCCATAATCCAAGATAACATGAGTCAAGAATAATAAAATGCGGAAGCGAAAGATCCAATACAAAATAACTGAAATGTATGTCCCATAATGCGGGCTCACATCAGGAATAAAATGCAGGAAAGAAAAGCTAACTACCACTAACACTTACAGCTCAGCCTGTCGGCTGAAGTACTCCTGCTCGGGCTGCGACAGCGGTACAGAATCTAGGCCATGCAAAACCCAGATGTCAGCGCGTCAAATCATCAAGTAATAACATAATAAACGGGGTAACAGGCAATGCGAATATAAACATGAATGAAGCAAGGGTAATAATGATATAAATCAGAGCAGTTGCAGGGTAGTATGCAGTGGGTAAACTAAACTGTTCTATCAGGTTTTCTGTTATAAAGTCTTTGAAACCAAATTGATGAATCATCGAGGTAACTCAATAGTATCCCATGCATACCCGGGACCACGGCCCCAAGATTTCTCGGGCTGAAACCGAGACATGCCGCTAGGCACTAAACAAGAATATATACAGACGAATGATGTCAGCATCATCATTCCAAGGCTGGCCTAGCCTAAAAATGATCAGAACAGGTAGCGAACTGTTGAGTTACAAGTCAGGTTTCACCTTTGATTTCCCCATACCCCCAAGCTATACGTGTATGTCAAGTCAGGTATTCCGTAATCAAGAACTAATGCCAACACAGGATCAGGTAAACAGGTTTGTCTGGATAGACAACAGGAACGGTCCATGAGGACTACATGTCAGGTTTGTTGGCATTAACCACAAGATCAGGTAACGGGTCAGGTCATGGTACATCAAGTCAAGTCAAGCAGTATACGGTACCATGTCGGGTCAATCAATATGTATGTAGCAAGTCAGGTCAAGATGTTAACGATATCATAGGTGTGCTCACAATCAGTTACATAATCAAGCATGGTTATCAACAACATGATCTAAGCAATGAAGTAAGCAATAGACAGATTCACTCAATTAGCAGTACAGTTATTAGTTGTGTTACAGAGATGATTTCAATGTTATGCGAATACAGTATGGTAATTATGGCCTTTTAATCATGTTAACAAGTTTAAGAACTTTAGAGGTGCAATGATTTATATAAAGGTTCAATACAGCTATTACAGGTTAAATGCACACGAGTGTCCGAATGGAATAAAACTATAGAGATAAATGCCATAAGCCATGTCAATATTAAAAAAATGTGATTAAACAGGTAAATGTGGTTATTAGGTTTAATAAGGTAATTGCAAACGGTAGGTTTCAAGCTTGGATGATAAAATGATATATAACAACATTGAACACGGAAATGGGAAATTATAGTGCTAATGTTAAACTGCAGGTTTAGGGTGTCATCAATGTATATGTAAATATTATTTAGCATGTAGCAAGGGGTACTTGCCTCGACGGGTCGCGAATCGGGAAAACAGAACGTTAGCCGTCGGCGGGGAAAACTCGAGACGGGCGCACGGTTCACGGAATGAACCCAAACGACGAATAGTGGAACCACACAGATCAGAGTACCTCGCTGGATCGTCGGGACACGTCGCCGGCACGGCCGGATTCCGGCGAACCCCAAAACAGCGAATCTACAATTTCAAGAATTCATGAAACGATAAAAGAAGAATCAAGAAGAGGGAAGAGAAGGAGGATAGCGACGAGGGTGCTCACGAGGATCTGTGGAGGGGTGGTGATGGTCGACCATGTCGACGGAGCTCCGGCGGTCGGCCTACGATGATGGCGACCGAAACCTAGATCATGAAAACATGAATCGGGGAGAAGGAGAAAAAGAAGAAGAGAGGAGGATAGAAGGCACTCACCGAGGGTTGCACGAGGCCGGGGGAACGGATCGAGATCGCCGACGGCGATCCCACGAGGTGTAAGCGGTGTGCAGGCGGTGTGCAGGTGGCGTGCAGGCGCTCGGGAATGAGGGGAGAGGAGAAAGGAGGTGCAGTGGCTGCGATGAGGGCGAAGAGGCGAGAAGTCCGGTGGTGATGGCGTTGGTGTTGGGCTACGGCGGCGAGGGGGTGCACGGCTAGGGTTGCGACGAGGTGGGTTCTGCGTTTTAAAAAGAAAAGGAGGAGGGAAGGTAGTTTATATATAGAGGAGAGAGAGAGATATAGGAAGAGAGAGAGAGAGAGAGAGATAGAGACAGGGGGAGAGAGAGGTTAGCGAGAGGAGAGAGAGAGATATAGGGAGAGAGAGAGAGAGAGATAGAGACGGGGAGGGAGAGAGGAAGGTTGGGGCCCACGGGGGTTAATGGAGAAATTGGATTGGCTGAGGGATAAAATTTTGAAAGATTTAGGAAAAGTAAAAATATTATATGGTTTCATAAAAATATATTAGACGGTTTAGTATTTTAGGAATTTGGGATTTTGGCGCAAAGTAAAATATTTCCAAATTGCGCCTGGGTCGTGTCCAAAATTCGAAATTGAAATAAGAATATTTTAGGCGGGATCCAAAATTTAAAATGAAGTATTTTACAATCAAAAAGCATAACCCTAAAACGAACACACGTACGCGCGCGTAGCCGTCCAAACTCGCCCGTTTCACTGAACGGGACGAGAACACGGTGCACAGACGCTACAACAGGGTTAGGGGTGTCAAGCATGCCATGACGAATATTTTTAATTTTATTTTAGATGCCTTAAATTGTTATATGCAGAAATGAATTGACGGGGGTAAAATTACAATAAGTAACAATCAAGCAAGATAAATGAAATAAGTGCCACACTACGTTCAAACGGTAACTGAAATTAGTAGCATTGGGCTCGGGTGTTACACATATCATGTTACAATATTATATATCACATATATAATATTTATTGTAACAAAATAAAATAATACAATTAACATATGTCGCATATATATCAATATATTACCCGAGTGAGAAAAATAATCTTTTAGTGAGCTAATATTAGTTAATGTAATTTAATATATCAAATATACAATTATACATTAAATTATCGAATCAACACTTGATCCGACAATCCGGCTATATCGCATATAACCGACTAATATCTCATTTACCGATTCATCGAATCAACACTTGATCCGATGACCCGGCCGATATCAAATATCGCGAGAATAGAATACGGTATCTCATATCGCATTATCCTCGGTCCCGCACATATCACATATGTGCTCCAACTCCGTTTTGCCTGAGTCAAGAAACCTCTGTGTAGGACTCTAAAGAATCGTCAATACGCCGGCAGTAGGTGATGATCATATCAAACACCCACAAGCTGCAAGTGGTCAGGTAAACATAACAGCCACCCAGGTATTGAGCGATCAGAAGATCAACAAGCAAGCCTGTACATTCTCCTGCTAATCCAATCAGTAACACTCCCGTACAGTCCGGTCTCGTCGTCTGATATGTCGCATATCTCGCTTAGGGGTGGTAAACGTCAGACCCCAGTAGCTTGATAAGTCGTGTCGATATGAGGTCTATAATAGTTTGAGAAATTACGGATAACACTTACCATTAAATCTCAGCAACCCTGGCCAGGGATTTCCGGTTATAGCCAATCGAACACAGCGCAACATCAACTCCCTATACCGGGAGAGACGAATCCCCTCCTATCGCTCATTGCCTCCATGTGATTCGGGACTGTACCCAAAAGCCACCTTTTTGCACGCCCTCTTGGACGTGGTATGATGGAAATCAAAGCACAGTGGGAATCACACAAGACTCTATGACGATCTCGGGTCAACAGACTACTCTGTACCAGTGTCACCTGAGAACTGCCATCTGACGTGGGGTATAATACCATCTGAGAGTTCTCGGCGAGTCCGTACAGTGTACCCAGTCTCTACTGAGCACCCATACACCATCCTTGATGTCAAACACCGATGGATATGGGATCATCCATCGCCCATCATATGGGTCAAGATGCGTATACGCTAGTCTACTCTGGTGTATCAATGTCCTGTCTCGATACACCCTCGACTAGGAACAGTTATAGGATATACTCATCGACTACCGTAGCCCCACTAGTATGATCTCATCATAGTCCCAGTAGTCGAGTACATATCCTAAGGGCTTTATCAACATGTAACATAGAGACAATCAGAGTACATGTTAAAATAAAGTACAACCAGATAGCATACTATCATGTTGAGCAAGAAAGTCCTCCCTATATATGTCCAAGCATCCATTACAATATACATCGTATGTACAGTAATGGCCTCTAGGGCATACATATAACTAACAATCTCCCACTTGCACTAGGTCCATCTGTTGTGGTATCTCATACCCAACAATTAGCTGTGGTTGAAGTATCTCATACTCAACCATCCCATAAAAGTCTCTACTTGGAAAAAAGGCCTTTGTGAGTGGATCCGCGCTGTTGTCCTCTGTGTCTACTCTCCTAACCTTGATCTCCGTGGAGATCAACCATCTCCATGATCAGGTGATACTGCCTAAGAATTATATCTGGATTTCTGATGGGACGGGCGTTCCTTTGCATAAGCCACAACTCTATTGTCACACAATGGTAGGAACGAAGTTCATCTCATGAACTTATATATCCAGACTGCCTCTTTGGTAGCATTCTTGGTAATGATGTATCTTACCTTTTATCGTCTAGTATGTCACGGTATTTAGCTTGGAACTCTTCCAACATACCGTCCCTCCACTGAGGGTAAAGACAATGCCCGCGACTGACATTCAGTCGTCCTTATCACTTTGGAACTTTTCCAGTGATTCTCCCCAGGATCGATACCATCTCACTACAACTAGTGAGAATCCTAACATCCAATTAGATCTATCTCATAGATCTAAAACCCAGGATTTTAGGAGGTATCATCTTGATCCTATATGGAGAATCATTGTGATAAGCGGAGATTGACTGAGCGTAGCATAGGAAACTCCTTCCCTATCAAGAGTATGACATCCACGTACTCTACGAGGATCACCATCATACTCTCTACTATCTTTTGTATATACAAGGTTCATCTACCATTTTGATGAAGTCAAACTCTTTGACTACCACATCAAAACAGACGTTCCAACTTCGCGATGCCTGATTTATCACATAAAACATCTTGCTCACGTTTCCACTGCTCCCACTGTCTACGAAGCCCTCTGGCTGTGTACTTATAGTCGTTCTCTTCTAAAACATCATTTAGAAAAGCAGTCATGACACCCAACCGCCAGATATCGTAGTCATGGTATGCAGCTGTGGCAAGTAGGATCTGGATGGACTTAAGCATAGCTATGAAAGTCTCAACTTTTCCATGTACACCAAGTAATCTTCTCAAGATATACTTGCTCCTGATGGGGATTTAACCCTTCAGATAAAGCAACCAAAGTCCATACTTTGTTGGTGTATAAGGATTCCATCTCAGATCGCTAAGCATCCAGCCATTCTTACAGAGTCCTACTCCTGATGGCCTGCTCGAAATTAGTTGGGTCATGATCGCACGCCAAATGCGTGTCGGATGTTCAAATTCTAAAGTTATAACCGCGATCAAGACGGTGTCACTTTGCAGCTAGCCGGTTGAGCACGGGTCGATCCACAGGGAGATGGTTGTATGTCCTTTCTTGTTTTAGACGAGTTAATAAAGAATTTGTATGTGTTTGTTCAGTCTAACCTATGTGTTTTATATGCAAGTATAAAGTTGTTAAGAAAAAGATAAGAAATTGTAAGCTAAAGAAATCCGTACTCAAAACCTTTGAGCCGAGTCTTGACCAATTGAAGCTAGAGCAATCGGCAACAACGTGGATTAGGGGATTTAAGCACGGTATTCGTGGAATCCGGCTTATTTACCCTTGTCCTTCCGTTCTTGTCTCTTGCTTTCGCCTCCGGCCAAACCGAACGCAACCGGTCGCGGTTAGAAATCACCGTTACCTTGTTAGGGTAGGGTGCCTAACGGAGCGCTTGCGTAACGTTTGGGCGGAGTTCAATGGAAAATAACGGGAAAAGGAAATGAGCAAAGAAATGTTAACTTACAATATCATATTGATTCTTAACAACAACGATAATTACAACCATTCACAAAATGAACCAAAAAGAGCAAAAGAAAAGAACAAAGAAAAGAAAAGATTACAAGTAATTAAGTGCATGAATTTAAATTGCAAGAAAGTAAAACAAGGTAATAAAAAGCAAGTAATAAATAAGCAAGAAAGAAAACTAGAAAGTAGAACTCAAGACAAGCATGGGATCAATAGCCAACCCTTAAACTTGCAAGCTCAATCAAGAGGTTGCAAGATCAAGAGAAGGGTAAAGAACTCATGTGAAGTGAAGAACTAATTCCATAAGAAAATACAACCCTTGAGATCAATAACTAACCCTTAACCTTTCAAGCTCAATGAAGAGGTTGAAAGATCAAGAGGAAGCAAAAATCTCAAGGGGAAGTTAAACTAACAAGAATGATAAAAAACCCTCATCTTCATTAACATCCACTTAATGCTCTCACTACATTTCCATGGAGGAAGATTGAAGAAGAAGAAGAAGAAAGAAACTAAAACTACACTAAAGGAGGCTAAAGAAATTAACACCCTTGGTTTTGCTCAGAACCGGGGTATTTATAGGAGGGGAATGGGAAACCTAGGGCAAGAATCTGCCCTTAAATGAAAAGACCAACATGCCCCTGAAAAACGACAAAGTGTGGAGGCTATACGGCCGCGGAACCGCGGCCTAGACCCCCTATTGGCCGCGGTTCCGCGGCCCTATTGAGGAGTTGGGTCATGGGGTTTTGTCGTATCCCCTGGTTCCCTTTTTCCTTGTGTTTGCCAACTTCAAACTGCACAAAATCTTCCAGAATATCTTCAGAATTCTTAGTCCAAGATTGCACTCTTTTCTTTACTTTTGACTTTATCTCTCTCGAGCTCCGCGCACCCATTGATTCTTGTGCAGCCCCCCTCGTGCTCTGTGCATGTCCCAGACACGAATGACCACTGTCATATGTCTTGTCTCTGGAACTGGTACTCGGCACTGGACGGATATGGATGACCGGAACCCGGCTTTTATCTGCTGTGACAGATGTTCTGTATTTTGACGTAACTGTGGAGATTTTGTCTTGATTTGCAATATTTGGACTGGAAACCTGTAATCTGTAAATATGTAACAAACACGGATTAAAAGCACCTACCTATAAACAACCGAGCGTAAGAATGGGCGGTATAAAATGCAATATTCTGGTATGAACAAATACCCCCAAACTTAACTTTTGCTCGTCCCGAGCAAAACCAATTATTCACAAAAATAAAATCCTAACCGCACTTTCGCAGGGAACGCGATTGCACTGAGCACGTGCAACAAGCCGTTAAACCTCTAGGTATCCCTAGTAGGAGGAGTGTTGTCTCCTGAGGGTTTTCAGCGGATACTACCCACAAAATCCCGTCAAGCTAGTGTCATAAGTTAACGTCGATTCTACTCCTACAGTTTAGTATTTACGTTAAAAACTCTATCATCCTAAATTAGAAATATTCAACCCTTATTTTTCACACCTCCTATCTATTTTAACCTTAGATCATATACGTTCCAAAAAAGTTTAAAAAGATATTGGTTCTCCTGAGTTTTCCTTCTAAAAGTGTGGCCTCAAATCAGGGATTTTTATCAACTTTACAGAAAACACAAGTCTTATTCTTTATTTCTATCTCTTATCCAAACATCAATTGTATACCCCTACGTGTGTGTATATTTGCATCCCTACACTCAAGAATTCAATTCAAGCTATAATACCCTTGCCCTAATACCTAATACTACTTCTTTTTAATTTAATGATGGACGGTGTTGCTCACACACCTTTCATGCGACTATTAATGCTTCATGAGGCACTAATGACCGATTACTGGATGTGTGAACTTTAAAGCGTAAATAGCAGTTTCCAGGTCTTGACTTTATTCTATTTTTTTTCTTTTTCTTTTTCTTTTTCAAGACCGGATATATTTTTCACATGCTCTTTTGGTGTTTAGCTTTAAATACCGTTTTTTCTTTCATACTAGGCTTTCAGGCAAGAGTATTTCTAGGTATCCTCTACTATCCCAAGTTTCAAGGTGCGTGTAAGTGCAATTTGTAGGGTATATACTTTCTGAATTTGAACTCAAGAAAAGAAACTATTTTTCAGACTTATCCTTCAGTAAAGCTTCAATACTTTCCCCTCATTTTGACTTAACTCAAGAACTGAACTCAAGATTACCTATTTCTCAAAAAAACTGTAAGGACGTATACTTACCAAAGTTAGACAGAATGAGGGTTATTTTTAGGATTTTCAATTCCTAGGCCTAGAATTTAGTTATTTCTATCATATCAACTAAACTTTCGGAATAAAGATCTAAGTTATCCTATTGGCTAACTTGACGACAAAGTTTTTATATTTTAGGAAAATTTTTCGATTTTTGTGGGTTTTTAATAAGGTATGCAAATGTAAAATATACAAATGAATGCGAAGGAAGAAAGCTTACCGAGCATACCCCCAAACTTAAACTTGACAGTGCCCTCACTGTCAGGCTACACCAAGAGGGTCAAAATTGTCGGCGCTCCCTAGAAACAAATTATATACAAAACAAAAAGGAAAAAATATATACAAAAAAGGAGTCCCCCCCCAAACTTAAGTAAAACAGTGTTTCCACTGTTAAGCATTGAAGTTCAGGATTAGGGGGGAAAGAGAATAGTATCAAGCTATACAAGGCCTTACAAAGGCCAAAAGTTAACACCAACCATTCAAAAATTCTATCTCTGTAAGATGCAGGTTGGTGAAAGAAGGTGAAGAGGAAAGAAATAGAGAATACGCGAGACCGTATGGAGATAGAAGCGGGATACGGTCTTGGTATATGAGAAGAAGAATGGCGGAAGGGAGAGAGAAGTGGAATACGAACTTGAGGGTGGAAATGGATTGAATAAATTAGTACAATCTGTAATGATCGATGTGAAAAGATGGATTGTACTAATCTATCAATATGGCGAGAAATTGGGTCAAATCCCTCAAGATTCGTGAGAAACCATGGGTACGTCGAACTTGGTAAACCATATAATGGAAATGGAAGTGATACGGTTTCTTGCAAGGTCGGAACGATGGAAAGGATGGAAGGAAGTGGTTGAGGAAGGGTATCGATTAAGGGTTCTGGAGGGTATACACAGTCAATGAAAGGAACAGGATGAGTTGGAAAATCCGACTCATCAATTAAAACTGGTTCATCCTCAAAACTATCCTCAATATTCTCCTCAAAATTTAGCACATCCATGCACTTCTCTTCAAAATCCAGACGCATATGGGGTTCGGGAAAAACAATTAATGACTCGGGATGATGATTTGAAGAGACAAACTCAGCCAAATCTACGGGTTCATCATCCAAAATATCCCCAGCATCAATATCCTCAATCAAGTGAAAATCAATATTCTCAGACACCTCATCAAAAGCATGGATATTAATCGATTCTGGTTCTAAGACGGAGGTGTAGAGGTCAAAAGGATTGGGATTGGTTTCACTTGGAAGGGTCCCTTCACAATCTGGCAAATCAAACACTACAAAGTTGCACAACTCATTAAATATTCTATCCTCAACTGATAATTCATTTGGGACACTTGATAGACATTCAAAACCGGAGTTGTGGGATTCAATTTGTGGTGTGTAGGTTTGACTTGGAAGTGGGTACAGCTTACTCTCACCACTCAAATTCACAGCCTGTCCTGCCGCCTCATCATACATTGGAAAATTAGGAGCTAGTTGGAAACTAGCTACCGGGTCAGTGGGTTGTATGAGAGCGGCCATGGACGCATTCAAATCCATCATCTGTTGGCTTGACGCTACCCTAAAGTCTTCCAACGACTGTTCCAGACTAGACATGGGTTATGAAGGGGTTTCAGTAAAAGATTCAAAGTTGTATGGATACTGAAAATTCCCAAATGGCGGTTCAGAAGCAATGTCTACGGAAGGTGCAAAAGTTGGGTAGGATTGGTAGGAATTGAATGGTTGGACAGGGGTAGGATCAACATTTGGATAAGAAGGTGAATGAATTTGTTGATCCTAAGAATTTGAAGTGGTGACAGGAGTGAAAGATCGGCTACGAGATTGTTCAATACGTTCTGCAATAGACATAGGTCTTGGAATTGCAACATGACTCGAAGAAGGGGTATCAACGTAAGAAGGGGTGAATGTTTGAAATGGTTGATATGAAGTGGATTGCGGAGTCAAATTGTTTGTTCTAGACGCGTCTATCCGATCTCTTAATGAAATTTTTGGTATGGATGGATCGTTTGAAGTTCGGCCAAAGCAAGAACCGTAAGAAGTAATGTCTGGTTGTGGGTACTGTTCCCCTCCGAAAGACGGCGCGACACCGCGTCTTGCCTGAGATTCGGGGCAGATGCTAATTGGTGCTATCCGTCCACCTCTCCGAAGATGCCAAGTTGATTTATGGCACCATGTATCGAAGGTTTAGACGGATGCGTCCGATGTAGCAGACTTCGTCAGATTCCCCCTCATTTGAGGGGTTTTTGATTGTGGGGACGCTCTTCCCTGCAGGCGCAAGCCCCTGCAGTTAATTACGCTACCGCGTTGCGGTAACAACTTTCTCCTTCTCCAGATGGTCACTTCGTGTCGTGGGTGTTTGTTTTGTTGCCCGTGGATTGTTTACGGAGACTGAGTTATGTCGTCGCCCGTAGGGCGTGGACTAGTCCAAATCCGCATTATCTTAGATTTGGGTTTGGGGGTTTGGTTTGAGGATACGTCAGCCATACTTGAGGCTAAGATCAACTCAAACGTTTGTTAAGGATACGTTAGTCTAACTTTGTGACTAAGATCAACTTAACGGGATCGTTTAGATCCGACAGAAGAGTGTTTGGACTCTAATGTTCCAGTTTAGGGACGTAGTGGTCCATCGTATGTATGGCCATCGGGACTCATCACCTCTCTGACGACGTTGAAAGATTACAACGACGGATGTCAGAGGAGTTCAGAGATGTACCCTCGAGCCGGAGTTAATTTAGGGGATTCGTAGTCCAATCTGTTTGAAGGTTTAAGGACGCGTTAGCCATTTTTGGAGGCTAAGATCAACTTAAACGGGACCGTTTAGATCCGACAAAAGAGCATATGGAGGGCCCTATTGTTCTAGTTTAGGGACGTTGCGGTCCATGGGTAGTTTAAGGACGTTGCGGTCCGTGGGTAGTTTAGGGACATTTCGGTCCATGGGTAGTTTAAGGACATTGCGGTCCGTGGGTAGTTTAAGGACATTGCGGTCCATGGGTAGTTTAAGGACATTGCGGTCCGTTGTTAGTTTTAAGACATCTCGGTCAAGGTTAAGGACATCGTAGTCCATGGGTTTAAGGACCCCACAGTCCGGTATTTGCTCTGGATGCTTCACACGGGTTCACTGCCGTGCTTGGCGAGGACCAGGCTCCGCTCTGGATGCTTCACACGGGTTCACTGCCGTGCTCTGCGAGGACCAGGATCCGCTCTGGACGTTTTCCACGGGGTCAAAGTGTGACGTTATCCGTGTTCCACGTGACCAGGAATTTTGCATTAGGCATGGGTTTAAGGACCCCACAGTCCATATCATGAGTGGCCGTCGGGACCCGTCACCTCTTTGAAGACATTGAGGGATTACAATGCCAAGTTTCAAAGGAGTGAAGAGATGTACCCTAGAACCGGAATGGATTTAATAGTCCCTGACCCAATTTGGGGTCGAGACTGATTAATTATGTTATGAGCCCATTAGCCCAGTTAATCACAAATTGAGGACTTATGGCCAGCTTGGGCTAAGTCCAGTCGGGTCTGAAACATTGACTTTTTGCTGATCCATTGAAGGAGAGGCTTTGCCTCTATCCATTTAGCCAATTGGGCCAAAGCCTAGTGTTAAACACTATAGAGCAATCAGTGTTGAACACTGGGAATGCGGTTAACAAGTTAGTGTTTAACACTAAGAAATAATTGGTGTTAAACACCAGCAATAAGGCTTCTCAAATTAGTGTTAAACACTAAAACAGATCAGTGTTGAACACTGCAAATGAAGATCTCAGATTAGTATTTAAACACTAAGGTAATCAGTGTTGAACACTGCAGATAAAGCTTTTTAATTAGTGTTGAACACTAAGGCCCAACAATATTTTAACACTGAGTGCGAGAGTTTCAATTTAGTGTTAAACACTAAGACAAGAGGGGTCACGTGGCAGCACGTGAGAGCGCCCTTCCTCCATTTGTTCTGCTGAAATTACTGCATCTTTTGATAGCATCACGTGTCAGCACGTGATGGGCATTCAAATGCCTATGCGTTAAGGCTTCTGCTGAAAGTCACGTGGGTCACGTGGGGTGCTGCCTCAAAGGGGTTTTCTGTAGGGCTTTTGAGGGGGGGGGGTCACGTGGTGACACGTGACCCTGCCTTAATGTGGTTTTTTCAGAGGATTTGTTACTCCTTTTTTCAGGAATTAAATTCCGGAGACTTTTTAATTTCAGAGGAATTAAATCCTTCTTTCTTTTGAAGACTTGTATTCTGGAATAGAGTTTAACTCTGAATTTTCTGCGGGAGTTAAATTCCCCGTTTATGTGAAGGGCTGAATAGGGTTGAACCCTAATAAAATTTTTGAGGAAATGATGATCGTTGTTTCAACAGAACTAAGTTCTTTAATTAGGGTTAAACCCTGTTTCTCTTTTTTTTGTTTTGAAGGAATTAAATTCCCATGATATAGGGTCTAGCCCCACTTTATTTTGGAGGAATTAAATTCCTATAGTTCTGCGAGAATTAAATTCTCAAGTTTGCACTCCTTCTCTATGTTTTGGATCTGCATGGCAGGATCTCAACCCATTGAGAATTAAATTCTCAACCTTAAGGGGAGATGTGCACTTTGCAGATCCTCTATCAAAGAGAGAAGAAATAAGTTCTTCTGCTTTTATATTATCAGAGTTAAACTCTGTTGAGAATTAAATTCTGCTTCTTTCAAAATGCCTTCCCTTTCTTACCTAGGGTTTTTTGCAGAAGATCTGAGTCTTTTCGAAGTATCAAAGCTCTTCTCCTTTTCTCTTTTCTTCTCTGCGCATGTATATCTCTTTTTTTTTGTCTCTTGGCTCCTATTTATAGGAGAGGCAGCCGCATCAATCAGTTTTTTGACGAATCTTCATTGGGAGATTTGATTTGCATCCATAATTCATTTTGGGCCTTTGGATTATTAGGTGAATTTTATTCACCATTGGATCTTGAATTCAGAGATTCTCCTTTGATATTTTGGTTAGATTTAAGGGGGAAATCTTTCCCAAAGCCGAGATTTTCCATAGATAGATGATCTTTAATCATCTCTGAATCTTTAATTTGATCGGCCCCAGATAATCACTCTCCTTTGGAAAGATTTAAATCTCCTTCAGAATTTAATTCTGTTAACACAATGGGCTTTGAAAGCTGGTCACGTGTGACCACGTGACCCATGGTCACGTGTGAGCACGTGACCCCCTTTGGAATGAGCCTTTTCCTTTCCTTTGCGCTCTGTCTTCTGATCGCTGCCTAAGCGTCACGTGCTACCACGTGACCCCCGGTCACGTGTGAGCACGTGACCTCTTCTGAAGCCTTTTCTTGACTTGATCGGAGAACTTGTGTGCCTTTGACGCTTGCATTTAAATGTCACGTGTCGCCACGTGACCCTGGTCACGTGGGAACACGTGACTCTTTCTGAAGTCCATTTTCTTCAGCGTATTCAGGAAACTGAACTTGACTTGATGATCCCTTTTAGGTGTCACGTGCTAACACGTGACCCCCTTTTTGAAGCTTTTCCCAGAAGCTTTCCTGATTTTAAATCAGGAAACAAATGCCCCCACAGCGTTGTTCTCACGTGTCAGCACGTGAGTGCAACGCTGTCACCTTTTATGACCGCTGGACCTGCTTTGGGGGAGTAGGGTAGACGAAACGTCCTTTTAGAAGCGCCTTCACTTTTTCATGTCCTTCCTTTCAAACCTTTCTTTTAAGAATTTGATTCTCGTTCTCAGAGCTTAGCTCTCTGTTGTGCCTGTGCAGTGCCGCCTCATTCTCCATCAAAGGCTAGTGCTCACGTGTTGCGTATGCAGGGATCTGCTTGATGGGGACGTTTCATTTCCCTAACCTAATTCCAATGCGTCATTGGATTTCATTTCCAACGCTCTCCCCTTCTTTTCGGGCTTTGAGAATAGTTCCACCATGCACAACATTTTTTTTGTGCATGGCATTAAATGCACCCCTTTATAACCTGAACCTTATGCCTTACTTCTTTTCTTCACAGAGAAACCCATTCATACCTTAAGGTGGTCATTTTTGAGAACCCGATCAATCTCCATGGCTTGCGATCGTCCCCATGCTCGTCGGCAACCATGGGAGGTGCCCCTTGAGGAGATAATTCCTCGCTTCGCTGCGCGGCTGGCGGATCCCCTTCTCACCGACGCTCAATGTGACACGGTGATGTACGAGCTACTGACCCGTGGGGGTTCTCCTCTTCCCATGGGCTCCATTTGGCTCCGGATGATCCTCCTGTCTGTGCTTGCCGATATACCCCCTCATCCGGCGGAGATGACTTCGGCGATCCTTGACGCAGCGGAGGACAAGCTTGAGTGCTTTCATGAGGCTTGTCTAATCACTCAAGCTCTGAAGGATCACTCAGTTCATTTACTGAGTCAGATAAGAGCTCGTCGGGCCGTCATGTCTGCTTTCGCTGATGAGCACGGCTCCAACCGGTGGGGAGCGACTCCTCGCGAAAACCGCCGTTTTGACGTGCTGGAGAAGGCGGAAAGGGAGTTGGAGAATTTTGTGTTTTGCTTTGTTAACCCTTGTATTTCTGATCCCTTGTTTGGTAATCTTTTCCCACTGATGTAGCATGTTTGAATCAATGTACTCCTTTAATCATTGGTGGTTTGCATGATTTCTGTTGAATTTTCACGCTTGTCAGATAATTGTACGTGTGTCTTGCTTGCGTAAATGAGCTGTCTGTTTTTCTTGAATTACGAGCACCATCGTTACGTTGCATGCACATCAGTGCCTCCGGCAACATTTCCTTTTAAACATTCGTACAGTTGCAAATGCGTGCTTGATAGGATACAGATCAGAAACTTGCCACGTTATCTCCCGTATCGGGTGGTTTGTGCTGGCTTTAGATCGAGTATTGTTGTCGAAGGGAGGTTTATAAATGAAGATATATTCTTCTCTTCAATGGTGTGTCCCCTTTCTATTGAATGCATTCTGCGGATATTCTATCTTAATCTTCTTGCACAGCCGTGGCTTAGGATTCAGGGTTAGGATCTGCTTCCTAAGGCTTTTGCTTCTTATGAGCTACGAGGGTCTCATAAGAAGTCTTTCTCCCTATAGGTCGAGAGGATCCCATAGGTGTGAGTTCCTCTTAAAGATCGTGAGGATCCTTAAGCGGGTTTTCCCTTGAGAGTCGCAAGGATCTCACAAGAGAGTTTTTCTTCCTTACAGGTGGCGAGGGCCTGCAAGTGCCGGGTGTGATCACCTTTTTCCGTGTTTCACGGGGTTAGGGATCTCTCAAGGTATCATAGTTTAAAGACGTCGCGGTCAAGGTTAAGGACCTCATAGTCCATGGATTTAAGGACTCCACAGTCCGATGTTAGTTTTAAGACATCCCGGTCAAGGTTAAGGACCTCATAGTCCGTGGATTTAGGGACTCCACAGTCCGATGTTTGGTTACAGGGACCCGTCACCTCTTTGAAGACGTTGAAGAATTACAACGCCGGGTATCAAAGGAGTGAAGAGATGTACCCTTAAACCAAGGCAAAATCCGTAGGGAATCGTGGTGGTTGATCGTTAGTTTTAAGACATCACGGTCGAGGTTAAGGACGTCATAGTCCGTGGATTTTAAGGACTCCACAGTCCGGTGTTTGCTCTGGATGCTTCACACGGGTTCACTGCCGTGCTTGGCGAGGACCAGGCTCCGCTCTGGACGTTTTCCACGGGGTCAAAGAATGACGTTATCCGCGTTCCACGTGACCAGGAAGTTTGCACTAGATGCTTCACACGGGTTCACTGCCGCGTTAGGCGAGGACTAGGCTCCGCTCTGGATGCTTCGCACGGGTTCACTGCCATGCTCTGCGAGGACCAGGATCCGCTCTGGACGTTTTCCACGGGGTCAAAGAGTGACGTTATCCGCGTTCCACGTAACCAGGAAGTTTGCACTAGATGCTTCACACGGGTTCACTGCCGCGTTAGGCGAGGACTAGGCTCCGCTCTGGATGCTTCGCACGGGTTCACTGCCATGCTCTGCGAGGACCAGGATCCGCTCTGGACGTTTTCCACGGGGTCAAAGAGTGACGTTATCCGCGTTCCACGTAACCAGGAAGTTTGCACTAGATGCTTCACACGGGTTCACTGCCGCGTTAGGCGAGGACTAGGCTCCGCTCTGGATGCTTCGCACGGGTTCACTGCCATGCTCTGCGAGGACCAGGATCCGCTCTGGACGTTTTCCACGGGGTCAAAGAGTGACGTTATCCGCGTTCCACGTAACCAGGAAGTTTGCACTAGATGCTTCACACGGGTTCACTGCCGCGTTAGGCGAGGACTAGGCTCCGCTCTGGATGCTTCGCATGGGTTCACTGCCATGCTCTGCGAGGACCAGGATCCGCTCTGGACGTTTTCCACGGGGTCAAAGAGTGACATTATCCGCGTTCCACGTGACCAGGAAGTTTGCACTAGATGCTTCACACGGGTTCACTGCCGCGTTAGGCGAGGACTAGGCTCCGCTCTGGATGCTTCGCACGGGTTCACTGCCATGCTCTGCGAGGACCAGGATCCGCTCTGGACGTCTTCCACGGGGTCAAAGAGTGACGTTATCCGCGTTCCACGTAACCAGGAAGTTTGCACTAGATGCTTCACACGGGTTCACTGCCGCGTTAGGCGAGGACTAGGCTCCGCTCTGGATGCTTCGCACGGGTTCACTGCCATGCTCTGCGAGGACCAGGATCCGCTCTGGACGTTTTCCACGGGGTCAAAGAGTGACGTTATCCGCGTTCCACGTAACCAGGAAGTTTGCACTAGATGCTTCACACGGGTTCACTGCCGCGTTAGGCGAGGACTAGGCTCCGCTCTGGATGCTTCGCACGGGTTCACTGCCATGCTCTGCGAGGACCAGGATCCGCTCTGGACGTTTTCCACGGGGTCAAAGAGTGACGTTATCCGCGTTCCACGTAACCAGGAAGTTTGCACTAGATGCTTCACACGGGTTCACTGCCGCGTTAGGCGAGGACTAGGCTCCGCTCTGGATGCTTCGCACGGGTTCACTGCCATGCTCTGCGAGGACCAGGATCCGCTCTGGACGTTTTCCACGGGGTCAAAGAGTGACGTTATCCGCGTTCCACGTGACCAGGAATTTTGTTGATTGTATCCGCATTTCACGGGATGGAGGTTTGACTCCTGGTGACGTGTACATCACCGAGTCATGGAACTGTGGGTTGTCGCTTGTGACCCGTCGAGACTTGGCTTCTTCTTCTGATGAACCCTGGGGGAGAAGTATGATCCCTTCTTTGTTTACGCCCTTGGATTGTGTACAGGGTGCGATGGAATATCACCTGTAGGGCATAAATTTTATTTTTATTTTATTTCTTTTTCCGCGATGCTCTATCATTTCAGCTTTTATATCGCGAAAGTCGCGATTGCCCAATCATTTCGGCTATTTTTCGCGGTGCCCGATCATTTCGGCTATTTATTTATTTTCTGCTCGCTGCTCTTTATTGCGAGTTGCCCCATCATTTCGGCTATTTTTCATGCCTTCATTTTTACTTGCTGCTTTTTATTGCAAGTTGCCCCATCATTTCGGCTATTTTGTAAGCATGTGTGGCTTGCTAGCTTTTCGTTACAAGCCTGGGTTTTAGGCACCGATTTTGGCATCAGCACCGCTACAACTGGAACGTTGCCAGGAGCGAATCATCATTTGCTTTTGTCGATGACGAACAAAGGTGGCTCAGCAAACAGGGTTAAGGGTCCTGTCGACCAAGGCTTTTGACTTCATGAGCCGTAAGGGTCTCACAAAGGTATTTCTCCCTACAAGTCGTGAGGATCTTGCAGGTGTATTTTCTCCTTAGGGATCGTGAGGATTCCTAAGTGTATGTTCCTCTGTAAGTCGTAAGGATCCTACAAGAGGGTTTTCTCCTTATGGGTCGAAGGGACCTACAAGGGTTGGACTTTGCTGGGGAAATGTTTATTCACGCCCGTGGATTGTATACAAGGGTCAGTATTGAGCCTCTTGTAGGGCAATATCGGAGGTTGTGGGGGATTTGCTTAAGAACAGGTTCAGGTTTCTGTAACTTAAGACTTTCAAATCTCATGAGCCGTGAGGGTCCCATAAGAGAATTCTCCTTACGAGTCGTGAGGATCTCGTAAGTGTATTTTCTCCTCAGGAATCGTGAGGATCCCTAAGTGTGCTGC
Organism: Agapanthus africanus; assembly: GCA_030015575.1. NCBI lineage: Eukaryota > Viridiplantae > Streptophyta > Magnoliopsida > Asparagales > Amaryllidaceae > Agapanthus > Agapanthus africanus. The sequence continues at coordinate 318,833,798 of JASDDO010000019.1, forward strand.
TCCTTTGTGAGTCGTAAGGATCTCACGCAGGTGGTTTCTCCTTACAGGGTCGAGAGGACTCTGTAAGTGTCCTTTAACGAGGTTGCGCCCTTTCGGGTTTTCACAAACACTCGCCGGTAGTCCTGTTGTTTTTACTCACGGAGCCCTTTTCGGGTTTTCATCCGTGCCCATTTTGCTTATGGACATACCGTTTTTTTTTTATTTATATCATTTTTACTCTTCTCTTTTTTTTTACAAGGTCGCGCCCTTTCGGGTTTTCACGAACACTTGCCGGCAGCCCTGCTGTTTTTACTCACGGAGCCCTTTTCGGGTTTTCATCCGTGCCCATTTTGCTTATGGACATACCGTTTTTTTTTTTTTTTTTTTTTTTTTTTTTTTTTTTATCCATCTCGTCAACCTAAGGACGTTGCGGTGGTAGTTTAGGGACGTTTCGGTCCGTCGATAGTTTAAGGACGTTTCGGTCCGCTGTTAGTTTAAGGACGTTTCGGTCCGTTGTTAGTTTAAGGACGTTTCGGTCCGGCATTAGTTTAGGGACGTTTCGGTCCGCTGTTAGTTTAAGGACGTTTCGGTCCGACGATAGTTTAAGGACGTTTCGGTCCGACGATAGTTTAAGGACGTTTCGGTCCGACGATAGTTTAAGGACGTTTCGGTCCGACGATAGTTTAAGGACGTTTCGGTCCGACGATAGTTTAAGGACGTTTCGGTCCGACGATAGTTTAAGGACGTTTCGGTCCGTCGATATAGGAAGGCCGGCTGCTGCTTGTAAAGTCTGAGCTTAGGAAGATAGCGAGCGGACATAGTCGTCGTCATCCATCATTGACCTAGGCTGCAGCTTATTAAGCATGGTATTTCTTCAAGAAGCGGCCGTTTACTGGCCTGAAAGGCCTTTCACCGTGCATGTCCATGAGTAGGTAGGCTCCACCCTGGTAGACTTTGTCTATGATGTACGGGCCTTCATAGTTTGGCTCAAATTTTCCCCGCTTGGCGCGATTGGGGATCATCGGTCTTTTGACCACTAGCACGAGTTCGCCTTGGCGGAATGTCCTCGGCCTGGTCAATCTTTCGTACGAGCGCGTCATCTTTGCTTTGTAGGCTTCTAGATATTGTTGCGCTATGAGCCGGGTTTCATCGAGGGCGTCAAGCTCCTCAAGCCGAAGGTGAGCATTTTCTTCGTTCGTCAGCTCGTGGTGGACTGCTACTCGTAGAGAGGGTAACTCTATCTCGAGGGGGAGAACTGCTTCCGTCCCAAATACCAACGTGTACGGCGTTGTGTTCGTGGCCGTCTTGAATGTAGTTCGATAAGCCCAGAGGGCTTCTTGCAGCCTTTCGTGCCAGTCTCTCTTATTCCTGGAGACGGTCTTTTTCATGATCTTCGTCAAGGTCTTATTGAAAGCCTCGGCCAGACCGTTAGCTCGTGGGTTGTAAACTGAAGAATATCTCCAGTCTATATTGTGCTGCTGTGCGAAGCGGCTAATCTTATGGCTTCGGTAGGCCGGCCCATTATCGGAGATAATCCGTCGCGGGGTTCCGAACCGATAGATGACGTGTGTTTTGAAGAAATGGAGAATGTTCTCCGTCCTCACTTCCCTCAGTGGTACCGCTTCTGCCCATTTGGAGAAGTAATCAGTTGTCGCCAGGATAAAACGATGTCCCCGGGCTGATGCCGGCTCTATGGGGCCGACTATGTCAGTCCCCCACATTTCGAATGGCCAGCTGGCCACCGTTGGGTGTAGTGGATTCGGATGTTGGTGGATGAAGTCTCCATGGATCTGGCATGAGTGGCATTGCTTTGCATACTCGAGGCAGTCCTGGATCATCGTGGGCCAGTAGTAACCCATCCGTTTAATTTTTAACTTCATCTTTGGGCCTGCTTGGTGAGAACCGCAAAGTCCGTCGTGAACTTCTCGAACGACTCGTTCCGCTTCGTCAGGTCCCAAGCATCTCAGCCATAGAAAATCAAACGATCTCTTGTACAGGGTATCGTTGACGAAAGCGAAGGATAGAGCTCGTTTCATAAGCTGATGCCTTGAGGACGCCTCTTCGGGCATTCGGTGGGACTTAAAGTAGTCTATGAAGACTTCCCTCCAGTCCTCAGCCTTCTCACGGTCTTTTATTTGTAGGGTCGCTTGCTGAATCGCTCCCTTTTCTTTATATAATTCCGGAGGTATTTCTGCCGGGGCGAGCACTCGACGGCTTTGTACCACGATTCTGACGTCATCGAGGTTCTCGTCAGCCAGTTCTTTAGCGAGTTTGGCCAACGCGTCTGCTTTGCTGTTTTCCGCGCGCGGTATGTTCTCTAGAATATAGGAGGGGATCTGGGCCAACAGTTGTCGCACCTTTACGCCGTATTTCACCAATTCTGGTTTGCATGTTTGGTAGTCACCATTTATTTGGCTAACGACCAGCTGAGAATCCCCGTATATGTGGAGGTCTTCAATTCCCATGTTGATGGCGATTTCAAGGCCTGCTATCAGAGCTTCGTATTCGGCTTCATTGTTTGTCCTTGACTCTGTTAAGGAGAAGGCGAAGCGCATTATCCCTCCTTGTGGAGTTACAAAGATAAGGCCTATCCCCGATTTGATGATCGGGTTACCCTGTTTCTGTTTCTTTGTGGAGGACGCTCCATCGAAATAGAGTTCCCATCGTGTGCTTCCACCGCCAATTGCATCAAATGCATGCTCGTCCGGCAAATCACAGTTTAGAGGAGAGTCGGCCGGTATCGGGTGCTCAGCGAGGAAGTCGGCAATGGCCTGGCCCTTTACTGCCTTGAGGGGTTGATATGTTATCGAAAACTCCATCAAGAGTAGGGCCCATTTAGCGAGTCGTCCCGTCAATATAGCCTTTGACATCAGGTATTTAAGGGGATCCACCTTTGAAATGAGACGGACTTCATGCGCCAACGCATAGTGCCTGAGCTTCGTTACTGCAAAGATTAATGCCAAGCAATGCTTTTCAATGGGCGAGTAATTGCTTTCTGCCCCCAGTAGCACTCGACTTAAGTAGTAAAGTGCTCTTTCTTTCCCCTGGTCATTCTCTTGTGCCCATAATGCGCCCAAGGAACCTTCGAGGGCGGTTGTATAAAGAATGAGGGGTTTTCCCTTGACCGGCGCAGCTAATACCGGCGGGTTCTGCAGGTACTGCTTGATCTCGTCTAGTGCGCCTTGGCATTTTTGATCCCAAACGAATGGGGTTCCCTTCTTCATCAGGTGACTGTAGGGGCAGCATTTGCCTGAAAGATTTGCGATAAATCGCCGGATGTATGCGAGCTTCCCTTGGAGAGACCGCAACTGTTTGAGGGTTCTTGGCGGGGGCATTTCCATAATCGCTTTAATCTTTGACGGATCTATTTCAATACCTCGGTGTCGAACGATGAATCCCAGGAATTTACCCGAGGAGACTCCAAACGCGCATTTGAGGGGATTCATTTTCAAATTGTATTGCCGAAGGCGTTGAAATACGGTTTCGAGATGCTTTAAATGCTCTTCGTATGACATGCTCTTCACTACGAGGTCATCGATATAGCATTCGACGATGTCGTGTATGAGATCGTCGAAGATTTTTGTCATGGCCCTTTGGTAGGTGGCGCCAGCGTTCTTTAGGCCAAAGGGCATAACCCTGTAGCAGAATACACCCAAAGGGGTCCGGAAAGCGGTGTGCTTCTGGTCTTCGGGATGCATTTTTATCTGATTGTATCCTGAAGAACCATCCATAAAGGAGAAGATCTCGTGAGTAGACGTGTTATCTATCATTAGCTCGGTTACCGGCACCGGGAAATCGTCCTTTGGGCATGCTTTATTGAGATCCCTGAAATCCACGCATATGCGCACCGTTCCATTCTTCTTCATTATCGGGACGATATTGGCGATCCAATCGGGGTATTGGACTTCTTGGATAAATCCGGAATCGATCAACTTCTTGACTTCGGCGTTGATGCTCATCTCCAGCTCAAGTCGCATCCTCCTTGGCGCCTGCTTGACTGGCTTGATATCCGGGGATATTGCTAATCTATGCACTGCAATCTCCGGATCCAATCCTGGCATCTCGGAGTAGTTCCACGCGAAGCAGTCTTTATGCCGTAGGAGCACGTTCTTTAACGCGGCCACCTTTTCCTCGGATAACAGCTCGCTGACAAATGTCGGCCGCGGGTCGTCTGCCGATCCCAGCTCGATCTTCTTGAGGTTATCTGCGGTAGTATGTATACCGTCTTCCAGTTCTTTCGGAGCGGGCGGAAATTCCGAGATCAACTCGTCATCGCTGTTCTCGAAGCACCGGGGAAGGTCATCTTCGTTCTCGGGCTTTTCTTTTAATATCGTAATCATATAACAGGTGCGAACTCGCTCCCAAGACTGAGGCGGATCCGGTTCTGCTCTTGTGGCTTTAGGCTCGTGCCTTTGCGGCGGCGTTACTTTCCAACCGTCGGATAAAGCGAATCTGCCCCGTCGGTCCTGGTCCTCGACCCAGTTCTTGAAGGTGAAGCAATCTTCGGTCGGATGTCCTATGGCTCGGTGATAAGAGCAATAACCCGGATGAGAGACCCTGCTAGCCTGCTCAGGATGCCTAGACTCTGGAAGCGTGATCATCTGATGTTTTAGGGCGAGCTTGAGTAACCGTTCCGTCTTGTCTCGAGGGAAGGAGTATGCTCGACTCATCTTTTCCATGAGGGACGAGTCCGAGCCGCGCAATTCCCGTAACCCTCTAATCCTGCGTCGTTGTTGTCGGCTTCTTTTTTCGCTTCTTAATTTATTCCCGTCCCTGCGTCGAGCCTTTCGTATGACGGGTTGACGATGGTGAACATCTTTATCTTTTGCAGCCTGTGCAGTTTGTTGGAATAGACGTTGCGTCCTGGCTTTCTCATAGATGGCCACTTCGTGGTTGTGATCTTCCCGAATTTTCTGATCCGCTTTCGTGGTAGGCTTGCCTATTCGTCTTTTAAACAACGGGTTTGGCTCTTCGATCGCGGGGTTTAGTTTTGATGAGGGATTGGTCTCTCCTGACGTGGCGCCTTCTTCTTCATCAAAGGTATATATGGCGTAGCTGCCGTGGGCTCGCTCCTGTTTTCCCGTTCTCGCGTACCCAAGCCCAAGTGTTTCTATTTTTCCGTTGGGCAATTTGCGTTGGGTCCCAGGGACATCCCAAATCCTGTTGTAGAACCGAGCCTGCCGCACAGTCTGTTTTAAGGGTACTCCTTGGCGCTTCAATAACTTCTTCAATCCATTTGTATAGTATCTAGGCAGACGAATGGGTTGGAGCCTGTCAAGTGTAACATCCACGCCGTGCCAGATCTCTTTCTCCATCTTCGACTCTGAGGATTGATAGAATAGGATCACCTTTTCACCCCTTCGCTTGGGAGGGACGTAAAATGTTTGCAGGTCCTGCACGCTGTGGGTTTGAAGCGCGTCGAGATCCTTATAGTGTTCTTGCGGTACCATGGTGATTTGCAGACTATGGTCATCGCAAAGGGGTGCCTGTATTGACAGCCGATTGGAGAACACGACGTTAACCTCGTCCTCCGAATCACTCCCGAAGACCGGTACGGGGGTGGGTGCCCCCAGGTTGTTGCGTTGGGATGGCCCCGTATACACTATTTCCTCCTCTTCTTCGGTATCGCTCCCAAAAACGGGAATGGTGGCGGCGGTTTTGTCCTTCGGGTCGCGACACCTTTCTGTATCCTCGAAATCTGGCAAAAAGTATTTCGCATCTTCGTATTTGCGGACTTCGTTCACAGAAAACGGGTTTAACTCGCCTGTTACAGTGTACTCGAAACCATCCTTGAAGTATTTCATACACTGATGTTGTGTAGAAGGGATGATGTTGTACTCGTGTAGCCAGGGACGGCCGAGCAAGGCGTTGTAGCAGGTCTTGGCGTCAATGACATGGAATTTGATGTCTGTGACGAGAAGTCCGAAGCGTAACGTCAGTATTACAGATCCGAGAGTCCGTGACGATTGAGAGTCGAAACCGGAGATAGTAATTTTATCACGAGCGAGGTGTTGCACACTCATGCAGATTTCCTTCAACACCCGAACATTAAGGAGGTTGACGGAGGATCCATTATCCACTAAGATCTTACCTATCTTGATGTCATGGCAGTATCCAGAGACATATAGGGGACGGTTGTGGTCGCACGTCCCGAGGAGAAGGTCTTCATCACCGAAAGTGACATCGGCTGTATGCACTTCCTCCAGTTCATCCTTCATCCTTTCAGTGGCGAGAACGGCCTGGAATTGTTCAGGTTCTTGCAACGCTTTAATGAGTGAGTCTCGCGCTTCTTTTGATAATAGAAGGGCATCAAGAATGCTAAGCTGAGAGGGTAGTTTCCTTAAGTGCGCGAGGATGTTATAGTCCACCTTACCCTTTTTTGGGAGGGTCTTTGTTAGTTAGCTCTTTTATGACCCGGTCATCTAAAGTGATATCTTCAATGACCTTTTCCTTTCCCTTATCTTTTCGGCCGACGGGACCGAGATTCTTCTCCGGGAGCGTGCGGTTGCGCAGCTGGATGTTCTCGCAGGCCTCTGATTCCTCCTTTTTTCGTAGAACGGATTCTGTAAAGAGAGGGCCCAGAGCCATTTCTTCATCAGAGTCGCTCCCAAAGGTGAGAACTTGTGACCCCCTGGCGTTAACCATGCAACAGTTGCCAGTCGTTCTGTTTTGCCCATCGACGGTACTTCTTCGCTCTCGACGGGTCTCGCGTTTCATGCGCTTAAAATGTTGCCGATGAGCAACATATCCTTGCCACCATATTTTAAAGGCGTCGCACTCCTCCGTGGGATGTGAGATTTTCCGATGATATGTGCAATAGTCAGGGTGCGTCTCTACCCCATCGTGTGTGTTTCCTTCCGAGGGTGGTAGCTTCATCCCCATTGACACGGCTTTGGCAAACCTTTTTCTCGTCTTGAATATCTTCTTGTCTACCTCGGATACTTTTCGCTCTGGAGGAGGTAGTTCAACTCTTCCGTTCAGTCGTCCGTATTTGGCTCTTTCCGGCGTGGTCATTTCACGCTCCTGGTCCGCTTTACATTTTAGACGAATCTTGTCTAGAAAAGCGTCGATCATTTCGTCCGTTGGCCATGGACACTCTGGTACAGGCTCTGCCTCCATCTTCTTAGTGCCGGGAGTTTTCCCACCATCGGTAAACGAGTGGGAGATTACGTTACAACTCGCCACATATCCTTCGGATTCATCCGACGAGCTCTCCCCCTCATCTTCCTCTTGAAAGATATGGTTGAGGAACTCTTGCAGTGTGACAGGAGTTCGCGCCTTTTGATTGTATTCTTCCAGCGCGTCTATTTGCTTCTGTAAGTTCGTGTGCTCGTTTCCAAGCTTCACGGACTTCTTGGATTTCTTCTTCTTTTTCTTCGAAGATTTTGACGGTTGGACGTGAGTATTTCGGCTCTTATCGTTAGTCTTTATAATTGGGCGGGGCTTCAACATCCCTTCGATAATTTGAGGTTCAAGAGGGTCCTTCCATTCGATCGCAGGGCATGCATGGAGGTCTCTCAGCATTCTTTTGGTCTTCGTTGATAGCACGACCTCCCATGGAGCTTCTTCGATAAAGGAGCAGGTTGCCCCCGGTGTATCGGCCTTCTTAGGAGTATGTGGTTGTGGTGGGTTCACCTTCCACTTTTCGGACAGTACAAATTTCCCCTGGAGGTATTGATCTTCGATCCATCCTTTGAAGACAAAGCAATCTTCAATCGGATGACTTACCGTCTGATGATAAGGGCAGTAGTTGGAGTTATTCACCTCGGTGGGGTGTGGTGGTCGCCTTGGATTTGGTAGGTTTATAAGTCTGTTGCGTATTGCCAACTCGAATAACCGCTTCGTCTTGTCTTGTGGGAACGAGTAGGGACGCTTCATTTTCTCATTATAGTACCGGCGTCTTTCCTCCAGTTGATCCGTCGATTTCGGGGCGTTAGGTTGCTGTTGGGCATTCGCGACAAAGGTTGCCCTTCCTTTACCCTTGTCATTCCGAGGTTCCGACTTCGGTGTAGGTGGTCTATGACCCATCTGGTCCATCTGAGCTAACTTGTCGATCAGAGCCTGGAATGTGGTTGGCTTAAAGAACATCATAAACTGGGAGATAGTTGCGTGAGGGTCTAGAGTTCCCACGAACATGCCCACCGCAGGTGCTTCCTCGATGCGCTGCTCACATCTCGACCACAAGTTCCGCCAGCGTATAGCGTACTGGACCCAGGTTTCACCCGGTTTTACCCTGGCGTTAATAAGTGCAGTTATTGGAGTGCGTTCGCTGGCACTTGCAAATCGTTGAGTGAACAACAACTCCATTTCAGCGAACGTTTTGATGGAATCGTTCGGGAGTTCTGAATACCATTCGAACGCTGTTTCTGACAAGCTGCCCACGAATTGGCGAAGCAACAATTTATCGTCACCGCCGGTGTTACCGCATAGGGCCCGAAACTGGGCGACATGTTGATGGGGATTGCCGGTCCCCTTATACACATGGAATTTCGGTATCGTATAGCCTTGCGGGTATTTGATTTGATCGTACCAGCTCGGATACGGCCGCCCGGTTTTCACGGTCTGACCAGCTGCCTCAGTTGCGCGATGAACTCGGATTTGCTGGGCTATGTAGTCAGCCAAGTCAGCCTTAGAGATCGTCTCTTCCTTGGCCGTCGAGAGGGCTGGAGGTGGATTTGACGTCTCTCCTCGGTCGTCCTCCAGAATAATCGGAGGATCTTCAGCTGGTAAGTCTTGCTGGATCATCATTCCTATCACATCTTGAAAGAGAAGGCCCATCCGTTGTATGTTGGCCGCTTGTTCAGCCGCCTCTTTGTCCCTTTTCTCCAGTGTTCGGCGAAGGAATTCAGCGTCGGTTTCTTCCTCCCGGCGTGCGTCTGAGGACGCTTCTGGGCTTTCCTTTGGCCCGGTGAGCGCGGCCATAGCATTCATCATTTCTTGGAGCTTTTGTTGCTGCTCCTGGGATTTTGTTACGGATCGGGTTAGTGGTCGATGGCCTGTAGAAGTGCGGCTCTCCTCCTTTCCCGAGGCCATGTATACAGTGTGGACCATCATGCCCCCAGACTTAGGGCGTCTAGGCCTAGTGTTTTTAGCCGTCGTTGCATGCTGTGGGGTCCTCTCTGGCCTCCTCCTTTTATGAGTCAGTTGATCAACAGCCTTTTGGGGTTTAGCCTGGTGACCAGCTTCAGGTTGGATTTTCAGTTTCTTGTGCTGGCGGGAGAAGTTTGGATCGATGATCGAATCTCGGGCTTGTCGCCAAACCTTATAAATTTTGGAAGACAGCCGTTGAGGAGATCGAGGCTGTTCGGGTTTTGTTTCCACCACCTTTTTTAGTAAGGGAGGAGATTTCTTCAGTACTGCCGTAGGGGAATTCCTTCGCACCTTATTTAGCATTTCAAAACTGTTCCCAGTCGGAACAACGGCATTAACTTCGGCCACCGGGGCTGGTGGGGTCAATCCGGAGGGAGAGTTGCCCCCAGCCTTCCTCACTCGGCGCCAATGGCGACGTCGAGAGTGTCGAGCGGACGGTGCAGGGTCAGCGGTAAGAATGGTTTCTTCATGCCCCCTGTGTGGATGGGGGGTTGTTGTTGGCGTTAACCTATCGAAGACCGATGTCCTCTGGGAAGCGGGAGCAAAGGCCGGAGCCGTCAATCTTGTAAAGACCGACTTTTTGGCTGGAGAGGTTGCCTTGGCGATTTCGGGTATGGGAGTGTTCACTTTCTTAGAAGCAGTCTTCTTTGAGATTGTAGGCCCCGTAATGAGCTCGCATGATTTCTGGCCCAGTCTAGAGAAGACCGAGGCGTTGACGTTGGGCGACTCGTTGAGAGGAGCCGCGGTAGGGGTAAGACGATCAAAGACCGACTTCTTGAGAGTTTCCTTCGCCAGCACTGGAACGGTAAAGTTTGTCGGCGGGATCATGGTCCCAAAAAACAATCCTGTGGTGGCGCGGGTGACCTGTTCCATCGGCATTGTGAACAGCGAAGCAGCTTGGGGTCCATAGGCTATACCTCCTGGCGAGGCAGAGCGTCGGCTGCAATTGCCGTCTGAGCAGTTGGAGGATTTCGCAGGGATGAAAGCCATCGATCCTTTGCTTTCTGCAATAAGCAAGATGCCAATTCTCAGTACCTTGAGACCCAAGGGCAACTATTAGCGAACCGCGATTGGTTCGCGAATCACGACACACGAAGTGTGGAGTGGAAAGAGGAAAAGGTCCCACCGGGCGTGCCAGAATCTGTTCCCCTCCGAAAGACGGCGCGACACCGCGTCTTGCCTGAGATTCGGGGCAGATGCTAATTGGTGCTATCCGTCCACCTCTCCGAAGATGCCAAGTTGATTTATGGCACCATGTATCGAAGGTTTAGACGGATGCGTCCGATGTAGCAGACTTCGTCAGATTCCCCCTCATTTGAGGGGTTTTTGATTGTGGGGACGCTCTTCCCTGCAGGCGCAAGCCCCTGCAGTTAATTACGCTACCGCGTTGCGGTAACAACTTTCTCCTTCTCCAGATGGTCACTTCGTGTCGTGGGTGTTTGTTTTGTTGCCCGTGGATTGTTTACGGAGACTGAGTTATGTCGTCGCCCGTAGGGCGTGGACTAGTCCAAATCCGCATTATCTTAGATTTGGGTTTGGGGGTTTGGTTTGAGGATACGTCAGCCATACTTGAGGCTAAGATCAACTCAAACGTTTGTTAAGGATACGTTAGTCTAACTTTGTGACTAAGATCAACTTAACGGGATCGTTTAGATCCGACAGAAGAGTGTTTGGACTCTAATGTTCCAGTTTAGGGACGTAGTGGTCCATCGTATGTATGGCCATCGGGACTCATCACCTCTCTGACGACGTTGAAAGATTACAACGACGGATGTCAGAGGAGTTCAGAGATGTACCCTCGAGCCGGAGTTAATTTAGGGGATTCGTAGTCCAATCTGTTTGAAGGTTTAAGGACGCGTTAGCCATTTTTGGAGGCTAAGATCAACTTAAACGGGACCGTTTAGATCCGACAAAAGAGCATATGGAGGGCCCTATTGTTCTAGTTTAGGGACGTTGCGGTCCATGGGTAGTTTAAGGACGTTGCGGTCCGTGGGTAGTTTAGGGACATTTCGGTCCATGGGTAGTTTAAGGACATTGCGGTCCGTGGGTAGTTTAAGGACATTGCGGTCCATGGGTAGTTTAAGGACATTGCGGTCCGTTGTTAGTTTTAAGACATCTCGGTCAAGGTTAAGGACATCGTAGTCCATGGGTTTAAGGACCCCACAGTCCGGTATTTGCTCTGGATGCTTCACACGGGTTCACTGCCGTGCTTGGCGAGGACCAGGCTCCGCTCTGGATGCTTCACACGGGTTCACTGCCGTGCTCTGCGAGGACCAGGATCCGCTCTGGACGTTTTCCACGGGGTCAAAGTGTGACGTTATCCGTGTTCCACGTGACCAGGAATTTTGCATTAGGCATGGGTTTAAGGACCCCACAGTCCATATCATGAGTGGCCGTCGGGACCCGTCACCTCTTTGAAGACATTGAGGGATTACAATGCCAAGTTTCAAAGGAGTGAAGAGATGTACCCTAGAACCGGAATGGATTTAATAGTCCCTGACCCAATTTGGGGTCGAGACTGATTAATTATGTTATGAGCCCATTAGCCCAGTTAATCACAAATTGAGGACTTATGGCCAGCTTGGGCTAAGTCCAGTCGGGTCTGAAACATTGACTTTTTGCTGATCCATTGAAGGAGAGGCTTTGCCTCTATCCATTTAGCCAATTGGGCCAAAGCCTAGTGTTAAACACTATAGAGCAATCAGTGTTGAACACTGGGAATGCGGTTAACAAGTTAGTGTTTAACACTAAGAAATAATTGGTGTTAAACACCAGCAATAAGGCTTCTCAAATTAGTGTTAAACACTAAAACAGATCAGTGTTGAACACTGCAAATGAAGATCTCAGATTAGTATTTAAACACTAAGGTAATCAGTGTTGAACACTGCAGATAAAGCTTTTTAATTAGTGTTGAACACTAAGGCCCAACAATATTTTAACACTGAGTGCGAGAGTTTCAATTTAGTGTTAAACACTAAGACAAGAGGGGTCACGTGGCAGCACGTGAGAGCGCCCTTCCTCCATTTGTTCTGCTGAAATTACTGCATCTTTTGATAGCATCACGTGTCAGCACGTGATGGGCATTCAAATGCCTATGCGTTAAGGCTTCTGCTGAAAGTCACGTGGGTCACGTGGGGTGCTGCCTCAAAGGGGTTTTCTGTAGGGCTTTTGAGGGGGGGGTCACGTGGTGACACGTGACCCTGCCTTAATGTGGTTTTTTCAGAGGATTTGTTACTCCTTTTTTCAGGAATTAAATTCCGGAGACTTTTTAATTTCAGAGGAATTAAATCCTTCTTTCTTTTGAAGACTTGTATTCTGGAATAGAGTTTAACTCTGAATTTTCTGCGGGAGTTAAATTCCCCGTTTATGTGAAGGGCTGAATAGGGTTGAACCCTAATAAAATTTTTGAGGAAATGATGATCGTTGTTTCAACAGAACTAAGTTCTTTAATTAGGGTTAAACCCTGTTTCTCTTTTTTTTGTTTTGAAGGAATTAAATTCCCATGATATAGGGTCTAGCCCCACTTTATTTTGGAGGAATTAAATTCCTATAGTTCTGCGAGAATTAAATTCTCAAGTTTGCACTCCTTCTCTATGTTTTGGATCTGCATGGCAGGATCTCAACCCATTGAGAATTAAATTCTCAACCTTAAGGGGAGATGTGCACTTTGCAGATCCTCTATCAAAGAGAGAAGAAATAAGTTCTTCTGCTTTTATATTATCAGAGTTAAACTCTGTTGAGAATTAAATTCTGCTTCTTTCAAAATGCCTTCCCTTTCTTACCTAGGGTTTTTTGCAGAAGATCTGAGTCTTTTCGAAGTATCAAAGCTCTTCTCCTTTTCTCTTTTCTTCTCTGCGCATGTATATCTCTTTTTTTTTGTCTCTTGGCTCCTATTTATAGGAGAGGCAGCCGCATCAATCAGTTTTTTGACGAATCTTCATTGGGAGATTTGATTTGCATCCATAATTCATTTTGGGCCTTTGGATTATTAGGTGAATTTTATTCACCATTGGATCTTGAATTCAGAGATTCTCCTTTGATATTTTGGTTAGATTTAAGGGGGAAATCTTTCCCAAAGCCGAGATTTTCCATAGATAGATGATCTTTAATCATCTCTGAATCTTTAATTTGATCGGCCCCAGATAATCACTCTCCTTTGGAAAGATTTAAATCTCCTTCAGAATTTAATTCTGTTAACACAATGGGCTTTGAAAGCTGGTCACGTGTGACCACGTGACCCATGGTCACGTGTGAGCACGTGACCCCCTTTGGAATGAGCCTTTTCCTTTCCTTTGCGCTCTGTCTTCTGATCGCTGCCTAAGCGTCACGTGCTACCACGTGACCCCCGGTCACGTGTGAGCACGTGACCTCTTCTGAAGCCTTTTCTTGACTTGATCGGAGAACTTGTGTGCCTTTGACGCTTGCATTTAAATGTCACGTGTCGCCACGTGACCCTGGTCACGTGGGAACACGTGACTCTTTCTGAAGTCCATTTTCTTCAGCGTATTCAGGAAACTGAACTTGACTTGATGATCCCTTTTAGGTGTCACGTGCTAACACGTGACCCCCTTTTTGAAGCTTTTCCCAGAAGCTTTCCTGATTTTAAATCAGGAAACAGGTACCAAAGTTCGGCAAGAGTTTTGCGAGGTGGGGTACCCATGATATGAAGAGAGAGAATGAAAGAAAGGTAGAGAAAAGGAGAGGAAAAAGAATGTGATTTTTTTATTATTTTTTTAGTTAGTTGTTAACAAAAGAATGAAATATACAAAAAAAAAAATCACGACACAAAAATACCACACACCTAATCGTTCTAGGGTTCACCTAGGTCAACTAGACTTGCTCCAGAACTTGATTGTCGAAGTAAAACTGTGTCGAGAAACGGGCTCAAGATACACTGATCACGAGGCCAGGTAAGTGCAGAGATAAGGGGAGGTTTTCCAACGCTTTCGCGAAGTTCCTTAATTAAATAACCCTTTCTCTTTTGGCGGTTTCGCCGTTAACACTTTCCTAGACACCCCGTAAACAATATATCGTTAAGCGAGGTTCTAAACACAGTTAACTTCTCCTAGTGAGCGCGAAGTCCTTAAGGCTTAAAGTCTAGTTTCTTTTAAAATTTGTGCGGGTAAACGTTATACTCAAGTTCGTAATTTGTGGGCCACGGAAAAGGTGATGAAATCCTTTACCGTATGTTGTGGGGTTCGCTTGCCCTTAAGTCCGTATTAATGTATGCAATGCGCAATTTAATAAAAATTCTATAAAGAATCAAAAAATCGTTTTTTTTAAGCACGGCACTGCAACAAATACGGGTTAGTCAATTTTTTTGTGTTTGCTAGCGAACTTGCAAAGAATCCTGCAAAGAATAGTATATTGGAAGCGTCGGATTTGAGAAGAAGGTGTTAGTAGAGTACGTACCGTTAAGTTTTTGGGTTAAGAAACCCCCGTTGAATCAAATCCGGTAAGCTTGAAAAGTTCGCTTGCGCGGGTCAAACTACCCGGATCTTTGGCACTATACTTAGCAATCACCTTAGCCTTGAATGTACACTTTGCTCCCCACAATCGCAGTTTACAAATCTGCAAAAAATCTGCACCCTTGCCAACAAAAATTATCAAAAAAAACAAAAAGAATATATATTTTTTAAATATATACAAAAAGAATATTAACCCGAATAACAAGAAAGAAAATACGCTACCGTCTCCCCGGCAACGGCGCCATTTGATCGCACGCCAAATGCGTGTCGGATGTTCAAAATTCTAAAGTTATAACCGCGATCAAGACGGTGTCACTTTGCAGCTAGCCGGTTGAGCACGGGTCGATCCACAGGGAGATGGTTGTATGTCCTTTCTTGTTTTAGACGAGTCAATAAAGAATTTGTATGTGTTTGTTCAGTCTAACCTATGTGTTTTATATGCAAGTATAAAGTTGTTAAGAAAAAGATAAGAAATTGTAAGCTAAAGAAATCCGTACTCAAAACCTTTGAGCCGAGTCTTGACCAATTGAAACTAGAGCAATCGGCAACAACGTGGATTAGGGGATTTAAGCACGGTATTCGTGGAATCCGGCTTATTTACCCTTGTCCTTCCGTTCTTGTCTCTTGCTTTCGCCTCCGGCCAAACCGAACGCAACCGGTCGCGGTTAGAAATCACCGTTAGCTTGTTAGGGTAGGATGCCTAACGGAGCGCTTGCGTAACGTTTGGGCGGAGTTCAATGGAAAATAACGGGAAAAGGAAATGAGCAAAGAAATGTTAACTTACAATATCATATTGATTCTTAACAACAACGATAATTACAACCATTCACAAAATGAACCAAAAAGAGCAAAAGAAAAGAACAAAGAAAAGAAAAGATTACAAGTAATTAAGTGCATGAATTTAAATTGCAAGAAAGTAAAACAAGGTAATAAAAAGCAAGTAATAAATAAGCAAGAAAGAAAACTAAAAAGTAGAACTCAAGACAAGCATGGGATCAATAGCCAACCCTTAAACTTGCAAGCTCAATCAAGAGGTTGCAAGATCAAGAGAAGGGTAAAGAACTCATGTGAAGTGAAGAACTAATTCCATAAGAAAATACAACCCTTGAGATCAATAACTAACCCTTAACCTTTCAAGCTCAATGAAGAGGTTGAAAGATCAAGAGGAAGCAAGAATCTCAAGGGGAAGTTAAACTAACAAGAATGATAAAAAACCCTCTTCTTCATTAACATCCACTCAATGCTCTCACTATATTTCCATGGAGGAAGAATGAAGAAGAAGAAGAAGAAAGAAACTAAAACTACACTAAAGGAGGCTAAAGAAATTAACACCCTTGGTTTTGCTCAGAACCGGGGTATTTATAGGAGGGGAATGGGAAACCTAGGGCAAGAATCTGCCCTTAAATGAAAAGACCAATATGCCCCTGAAAAACGACAAAGTGTGGAGGCTATACGGCCGCGGAACCGCGGCCTAGACCCCCTATTGGCCGCGGTTCCGCGGCCCTATTGAGGAGTTGGGTCATGGGGTTTTGTCGTATCCCCTGGTTCCCTTTTTCCTTGTGTTTGCCAACTTCAAACTGCACAAAATCTTCCAGAATATCTTCAGAATTATTAGTCCAAGATTGCACTCTTTTCTTTACTTTTGACTTTATCTCCCTCGAGCTCCGCGCACCCATTGATTCTTGTGCAGCCCCCTCGTGCTCTGTGCATGTCCCAGACACGAATGACCACTGTCATATGTCTTGTCTCTGGAACTGGTACTCGGCACTGGACGGATATGGATGACCGGAACCCGGCTTTTATCTGCTGTGACAGATGTTCTGTATTTTGACGTAACTGTGGAGATTTTGTCTTGATTTGCAATATTTGGACTGGAAACCTGTAATCTGTAAATATGTAACAAACACGGATTAAAAGCACCTACCTATAAACAACCGAGCGTAAGAATGGGCGGTATAAAATGCAATATTCTGGTATGAACAGGTCATCATCCCATGATGCAATCCTCGCTCCCACTGTTATAGATAAACCGAAGTATCTCTCAGGTGGGTAAGGAACCCTACTAGATTGGCGGAGAGGCTGAGGTTCGTTGGAAACTATTGAATCCTTTGGTTCTACCAAATCATCTGCTGTAGTTTGTATAGCTGGAACTCCTTCCAGTTCTACCTTATGACCACTAATTTCTTCACAAGAAATTCCCTTTCACAAAGGCGGCATGCTGAGAAACAAAATATCTTTCGTTCCTCGGTTTGGTAGAAGATACTCCCTTGCGAATGCTTGGGATATCCAACAAACTTCCACAGAACTGACTTTGCTTCGAGCTTGTCCGGATTATGCTTTTAGACATAGGCTAGACAACCCCAAATCTTAACTTACTTAAGATATGGGCTCTTCCCATTCCATATCACATATGAAGTGGTAGGCAACTAATTTGATTGGAACTCTATTCAATAGGTATGCAGCTTCTCAAGTGCATAACTCCCAAAAGGAAATAGGAACTCAGTAGTACTCATCATAGAGCGCACCATATCTAATAGGGTGTGATTGCTCCGCCCCGATACACCGACGTGCTGTGGTGTTTACGGAGGAGTAATGCTGAGAGATAATCTCATTCTCTTTTAGAATAGTCCAGGAATCCTGTGCTCAAGTATTCTCCTCCCTGATCTCATCAAAGGACATAATACTTATACCCGTTTTTGGTTCTCTACTTCTGACTTATATTCTGTGATTATCTCAAAAGTTTCGGACTTGTGTTTCAACAGGAATATATGTCTGAATCTTGAGAGATCATCAGTGAATATAATGAAGTACAAAGAACCGGTCTTGGCATGTGTAGACAGGGGACCTTCATACATCAGCATGTATCAATCCCAAGAGTTCACTAACTCTTTCTCTTTTTCCAATAAACGGAGCTGTGGTCATCTTATCTCTGTGACATGACCGGCAAGTTTCACAAGATGTAAATTCAAACTAATTTAAATATGCATCTATATGTAACTTCAGTTAGTCGGGTCGCATTGATATGACCTAGTCTACAATACCACAAGAAGGATTCGTTCATTTCTGAACTCTTCCTCTTGTGTGTGTTCTGTACGTTAAGAACTGTGGTTTGATTTAGAACATCTAAGCTTTTAGATAACGTGCCTGAACCGATCAACTTATGATATAGGAAATGTTCAAAATATTATCCAACAATACAAAATTATATCCTTCTTTACTAATAAAGAGACTGATATGATGTTGTACTTCAGGTTCGGTATCTAATAACATTCGTTCAGAATCAATGTATTCTGGTAATACAGGGTGATAACTACCAACAGACTTGGATGCAACACTTGCACCGTTTCTATCTCATGAAATTTATCACCCGTTCACAGTTCTCTACCTATCTGTAGCCCATGTAACAGATTACATTTGCGGGATCCTGATCCGGTATCTCATACCCGGGACGTAAAGGATACTGAAAAACAGTTCTCTGTAATGAACACACCCGAAGATGATGCATCAACATGCACTTTCTTCGTTTGGGCGGTACGGGAAATATGGTATTCCCTAATTTTCTTCTCTGTCTTATAACAATTATAAGTTAGAGCGGGACCAACGTTCCCGAGCGCAGTATAACAAGCGGGTTCGGTCAATTCATCCGTATTATTATTTTGACTAAGGCGTGACATAGTCGTAACCAGGAGAGAGAGAGAGAGAAGAAAATACTCAGCGTGCGCTTTTATAAGATTAAATTGGTTATCAATTTTATTTAATCAGGATGTCTCCCACTGTTTTAGTCAAATCTTCCTTCAAACCCTAAAAGGAAAGACTAGCCGGGATTAATTACACCCTACAAGTTCGCCAATCTTTCAGCCAGGCCAGTGCCGGTACTTTGAGGGAGGTCCCCCGTGTTTTCGCACGAACCTAATTAAAGTAAACCTCATTTTCCCAGGGGCGTAACCCCGTTGACACCTTTCTAGACACCTACTTGATCGGCTAATTGTAATGTGTAAAACTCTCCCAGGAGTAACTCTTACTCGCAGCGGGTATCGGGATCCAACTATCTCATAGAAGGCATGCAATCTCATTGCAAATTTCAACACTTGAAATTCCCAAAAATATTTTACCCCTAGCGTGCTATGACCTTGATGCATGCCAAACAACCCATAGTCCGTTAGTCAAGTTCAACCCGTACATTTCTTGATTGAATTAAACCCACCCGCACGACCCTTGACGCATGCCAAACAACGCCGTACGAATACCCTAATCCAATCGCATCGTATGCTAGCAGATAAGCACTAATTAGCTACCGTACACTACGCCTTGACGCATGCCAAACTACCGCAGCACGAATACTAAGTAGTACTTATCTGAAATGACGGAGGGCTACGACGGGTTTTTAAGAAAACTCTTTGCGTAATGAACTTGATATCGTTATAGAATCGAGTGATTTTAAATGGAGTGTTTTTGAGGCTTTTCTAGTTTTGCTAAAGAGGTCACTCCCGGTGAAGGGATCGTCGGCCCTTTCCTCATCGAATAAGGTGCAGGATATTTCACAAATACCGCTGTGCAAAGCAAGAACTATAGAAGCAATCAAAAGACAAACCGAGTTTGTAGCATCTGCTAGTTTCACTAAAGAGGTCACTCCCGGTGAAGAGATCTCGGCTCTTTCCTTATCGAATAAGGTGCTGGATGTTCTATAAGGAACACCGCTATGCAAAGCAAGAACTAGAGCTACCAGTTTTTAAACAAGTTTCTACAACATCTTTAGGTTTCTTTTATTTCATTAATCTCATTAATGAAGTCCCATTTTAATTATGCTTCACAAGCATCACATTTGAAACGAAATCTGCAATATAACATATATCTCATATATATAATATAAACATTCGTCTCAGGAAGTAATATGATCTCATCACAGAATATTGCAGCAGAAGAACATATATGAAATATTGGATATACTAGGAGGTCCGTGTTTTTAATACGAGCCTGTATAAAACACGGATTCCACGGTTGCGATGAATAGCCAAACCCACATCCCTAGACCCCTACGAGAGCGGCAAGTAACACTGCCAATTCTAGGATTAGGAGACCCGGTCTCGACTCCTCGAGATGGTCTCCCACTGGACCCCAGAACCCGGTTACTTGTGCTCCCCGCCTTGGGTCTACCTAATGCGGAAAAGTAAATAATATACAAAGGTGACATCATCCTCAGCCCGGAAGTGCCCCAATAAAAGAATATTACATACAAATGAATTTTACATGAATGAAAAAGAAAAACTCTCATCTCACATAAAACCCCCGGCTATTCAAACACGACGATCCAATATAACATATCACAGCAACACATAATATCTCATATCATCAACGTAAGTAAATATGCGTATCCCGATTGTCGTTGATGTATAGCAACGAAGCCGGCGATACACCACATACTACGCTTACGGTCACAGAAAAGAAAGTGTAAAAATACAACAGTTGGAATCCGCAACCTTTTTAGACATCGCATGCCTAACCAAATGAATTCCTTAGACATCCCATGCCTAACAATTATAAACCCCGCATTTTAGTCTCATTATCGAAAACTCTTTTCAATATCAAGTCGGGCAATTCAATAAGATTCCCGACATCCTGATCGGGTGCTCGTCGCAAACTTTAGTAGACAGCCGTACCCCCGGATGCCGTCGACGAAGTGCACTAAGGCGGAACACCACTGCCGCGAGCACCCGAACGGATGCTTTTGGCGACGGGGTTCTCCTACAGTCACTTGGTCAGGGCTATGGGGCGTGGCTATCTATTAAGTTTACCCGGCGAGTATCCGCGTACGTTACGTGATTGCGACGGACTTTTAATCACATCAAAATTCCATGGCAACCGATCAATTGAGACTGAACTGCTAGATTTATAACATTCAAATTTGTTATCTCATAACTACTTGTGGATTCCAAATATTGTATCACATTCCAGATAAATAGACAGTGTTAAACTTTCCGATCGAATAAACAAACACCCAAGATTTCCCAAATAGCTCAACACTTGAGCGGAGTTCAAAAAATGTCCATCACATGCAACAGTACCAATGGTCCAGCCGTAAAAGGGTCAAGCCAAAGCCTCACATGTGGCAACGCCGTACTGCCCCAAACCCTAAGGTTCAGAAGCAGTTCAAGACGGTCACATAATCGAGTTAAGGTTTGTTGTCTTCTAGAGGGTCCACCGCGTTACTTGCACGATTTTCCGAAAGTTTCAAACTCGAGAAAAAATCCAACTTTTGAAAATTTTCCAGCAGGGGAAAAAGTGAGTTATTGATATCCGTTGGAACTTTTTAACAGGTTCTAAAATTATCCGAAAAAATTAAACGAAATTAAATTATCCGATCGAATCAACGAGTCTCCAATACAACCCAGAAAACTCAACACTTGAGTAAAAATTAAAAATTCCCAGAAACATGCAGAGACACCTACGGATGTTACTGTATAAAATTGCGTGCCTAATCTTCACATACGGCCGCGGAACCGCCGCAATATGCATGTTATGGCCGCGGTTCCGCGGCGCATTAATTGAATTAGGTGATCGTATTTTACAGTAATTCCTATATTTCCCTGCTTGAATTTCTGAATATTTTTAATATGAAAAAATCAACAGTTTTGAAAAATTTCCAGAAACTAGGGTATATCGGGTATTCGGAGTTCGATCGGACTTTAAATTTCGCCTAGACTTCGCCTAAAACTCTAGCTTGGCTCTGATACCACTGTAGGGTTGCTAGGCACACGCATAAAGGTTTACGAGGCATCAACCATGCCCGATTTAAAATTTAGTCGTGCCGAACAACCCAAAGCCGGATCTTTAAACTAGAGATTAGGCGAAAACAAGTATGTTAAACACTTTAACACTAAGTGAGAGGGATTACAACCTTTGTAGATCCGGTCCTTCACTTCATAAGCTCCGTGTTGTGGTCCTTTCGCTGCGATCATCGTGTTTCGGACTCTCGAGAGGCTCCACGAAGAGAAAGATGCAAGCTTGCTTCCGATCTTCGATAACAAAAATGATCTATCTTGAAGTTTCATTAACAGAATCTCTCACTCACTAAATGAAGTGAACACCCTCATCTAAATGGCAAGGATAGATGAGGATGATGAAGTAGGATTTTTGCTCTCATTTGTTTTCTTATTCTCACTCATTTTTCATCACAAAATCAAAGCAAGAAAGCTTTTCATGAAGAACTCAAGTAAGAAGAAGATGAATAATGAATTAAATCCTTTTGTGATGAATAATGAAAAGATTGTCATGATGAATAATGCAACCATGGTTGACTAAACCTTTGTAGAGATTTAACTAGGGCTAGGGTTTGGATTGGGTTAAGAATGAGTCATAACAAAATATCTTAACTCAAAACAAAAAGAAACCTTCTAGAAGGTTCATGAATGAACTAACCCAAATCAAACCTTAATCTTGTTTAATCTCCACTAAACATGTTGCATTAGTAATTATATCATGTTACAATATTATATATCACATATATAATATTTATTGTAACAAAATAAAATAATACAATTAACATATATCGTATATATATCAATGTATTACTCGAGTGAGAAAAAGAATCTTTTAGTGAGCTAATATTAGTTAATGTAATTTAATATATCAAATATATAATTATACATTAAATTATCGAATCAACACTTGATCCGACAATCCGGCTATATCGCATATAACCGACTAATATCTCATTTACCGATTCATCGAATCAACACTTGATCCGATGACCCGGCTGATATCAAATATCGCGAGAATAGAATACAATATCTCATATCGTATTATCCTCGGTCCCACACATATCACATATGTGCTCCAACTCCGTTTTGCCTGAGTCAAGAAAGCTCTGGGTAGGACTCTAAAGAATCGTCAATACGTCGGCAGTAGGTGATGATCATATCAAACACCCACAAGCTGCAAGCGGTCAGGTAAACGTAACAGCCACCCAGGTATTGAGCGATCAGAAGATCAACAAGCAAGCCTATACATTCTTCTGCGAATCCAATCAGTAACACTCCCGTACAGTCCGGTTTCGTCGTTTGATATGTCGCATATCTCGCCTAGGGGTGGTAAACGTCAGACCCCAGTAGCTTGATAAGTCGTGTCGATATGAGGTCTATAACAGTTTGAGAAACTACTGATAACACTTACCAGTAAATCTCAGCAACCCTGGCCAGGGATTTCCGGTTATAGCCAATCAAACACAGCGCAACATCAACTTCCTATACCGGGAGAGACGAATCCCCTCCTATCGTTCATTGCCTCCATGTGATTCGGGACTGTACCCAAAAGCCACCTTTTTGCACGCCCTCTTGGACGTGGTATGATGGAAATCAAAGCACAGTGGGAATCACATAAGACTCTATGACGATCTCGGGTTAACAGATTACTCTGTACCAGTGTCACCGGAGAACTGCCATCTGACGTGAGGTATAATACTATCTGGGAGTTCTCGGTGAGTCCGTCCAGTGTACCCAGTCTCTACTGAGCACCCGCACACCATCCTTGATGTCAAACACCGATGGATATGGGATCATCCATAGCCCATCATATGGGTCAAGATGCGTATATGCTAGTCTACTCTGGTGTATCGATGCCCTGTCTCGATACACACTCGACTAGGAACAGTTATAGGATGTACTCATCGACTACCGTGGCCTCACTAGTATGATCTCATCATAGTCCCAGTAGTCGAGTACATATCCTAAGGGCTTTATCAACATGTAACATAGAGACAATCAGAGTACATGTTAAGATAAAGTACAACCAGATAGCATACTATCATGTCGAGCAAGAAAGTCCTCCCTATATATGTCCAAGCATCCATTACAATATACATCGTATGTACAGTAATGGACTCTAGGGCATACATATAACTAATACCAGTGCTAAGAGTTAAAGACTCTGAAGCAGCGCTTACGTGCAAGGCACGAGAGCGCCAAGCGCTAGAACTAAATGTTCTCCACCGTTGGATCAAAGATCCAACGAAGATGATAAATTATCAAATTACCATAATAAAACTCTGTTAAGAAAATACTCCTCAGAATCTTTACAAACAAGAAAGATTGTGCTCTGTAAATCAGAGCACCGTTGGATCAAAGATCCGATGGTGATTAAAAATCACCAAGATACAGAACAATCTCTGTATGGGAAAATAATTTTCCAATCTTTTTAAGTAACAAATAAGATGTCTTACGTAAAACAGAAGCCCTAGGATCAAAGATCCAATGGTGGGGAGACATCCCCAAATCAATCAGAGAAAGATTTCCTTAACTGATTCAACAAATCAGCCTCCCCTATTTAAAGGACCCAAGAATTCAAGTCTTGCAGGAATGAACCCCCCTACAAACTTCAGAAAAACGGAGAGAGCAAGCTCTGAGAAGAAGAACCCTCTTCAAGGTAAATAAAAAGAAGAGAGGCCATAGCATCTCTTCATAAAAATAAGAACTTAGTTCTTAGATCTATGAGACAAAGTCTCCCTCCTTAAAATAGAAGAACTTAGTTCTTAGATCCATAAAGACAAAGTCTTTTACAAAAAAAAATAGAAGAGATCGTAACATCTCCTATTAAAATAAGAACCTAGTTCTTAAATCCACGAGACAAAGTCTCTTATAAATGAGAATTTAATTCTCAGAGCACAAAACTGATCAGAACTGTATAAGGAGCGCTTCAGCGCTCCAAGTCTGGCGCTCAGCGCCAAATGCACTACGTGCTCCTCACGTGTGCGCTATTTCATAAGAAGCGCTTCAGCGCTCCAAGTCTGGTGCTCAGCGCCAAGCGCGCCACGTGCTCCTCACGTGTGCGCTATTTCATAAGAAGCGCTTCAGCGCTCTAAGTCTGGTGCTCAGCGCCAAGCACGCCACGTGCTCCTCACGTGTGCGCTATTTCATAAGGAGCACTTCAGCGCTCCAAGTCCGGCGCTCAGCGTCAGACGCGCCATGTGCTCCTCACGTGTGCGCTATTTCATAAGGAGCACTTCAACGCTCCAAGTCTGGCGCTCAGCGCCACGCGCGCCACGTGCTCCTCATGTGTGCGCTATTTCATAAGAATCGCCTCAGCATTTTAAGTCTGGCGCTCAGCGAACATAAAGTGTTCTTTAAAAATAAAGCCCATCACCATAAAGAGTGTTTAACACCTAATAAGAGACAAAAAGGGAAAGGGTGTCAGAACCCAAATCAATGCTCAGCATTGTTAAATAAAAAGGAACTGAGCCCAAATAAATGTCCAACATTTTATTCAAAACTGAATGGGCTGAGCCCAAGTTGGACACAAATCCCTAACTCAGACCAACCGAGCCCATGTGCTTACAATGTCCTTAATTGATCTTAGTCCCAAATCTGACTATAGATCTCTCAACCAATATTGGTTCAAGGGTACATCTCTTCATATCTCTGATACATGTCGTTGTAATTCTTCAACGTCTTAATAGAGGTGAAGGGTCCCAATAACCATTAACTTTTGGTGCATCCCCAAACGGGTTAAACCAAAACCCTGCAGACTATGATGTCTTTAAACCCTACAGACTATGATGCCTTTAAACCATACAGACTATGATGTCTTTAAACTTTACAGACTATAATGTCTCTAAAATGCCACGGACTATGATGTCCTTAAACCATGGACCGCAACGTCCCTAAACTAAACTCTATAGACTATGACGTTTTTAAACTATGGACTATGATGTCCTTAAACTCCATGGACCGTAATGTCCTTACACTAACTATGGACCGCAACATCCCTAAACTAAACTCTATAGACTATGACGTCTTTAAACTATGGACTATGATGTCCTTAAACTCTATAGACCGTAATGTCCTTAAACTAACTATGGACCGCAACATCCTTAAACTAAACTCTATAGACTATGACATCTTTAAACTATGGACTATGATGTCCTTAAACTCCATGGACCGTAATGTCCTTAAACTTATGGACCGCAACGTCCTTAAACTAAGACGATAGAGCCCAAATACTCTGTCATCGGATCTAAATGATCCCAAACCCCGTTGAGTAGATCTTAGTCTAAAATTAGACTAACGCATCTTCAACAAATGTTTAAGTTGATCTTAATCTCAAAGAGATTAACGATCCTTAAACCAACCCAAATCCAAATCTAAGAAAATACGGATTTAGACTAATCTACGCCCTACGGGCGACAACATAAATTAGTCTCCGTATACAATCCACGGGCAACCAAAAACAAAACAAATACACACGACACGAAGTGACCATCTGGAGAAGGAGAAAATGGTTACCGCGATGCGGTAGCATAATTAACTGCAGGGGCTTGCGCCTGCAGGGAAGAGCGTCCCCATAATAAAAAACCCTTCAATGAGGGGGAATCTGACGAAGTCTGCTATATCGGCCGCATCCGTTTAAACCTTCGATACATGGTGTCATAAATCAACTTGGCATCTTCGGAGAGGTGGACGGATAGTACCAAATAGCATCTGCCCCCAAAATTCAGGCCGGACGTCTCAACGTCCCGGTCGCATCTTTCAGCGGCGAACAGTCATATGTCAAGTTCTATCTGTCATTGTCCAGGTTAATTTGAACCCACCCGTGCTCGCCCTTGACTAAGGCCAACAAGGCTGTACGACTTTCCCAAACCAACGCATCTATCTATGCAACAGAAAAGTAACAAATAGCTACCATACACTATGCCTTGACTAAGGCCAACAAACATAGCATGAATACTAAGTACTACCCGTCTGAAATGACGAAGGGCTACGAATCGTTTTTGGCGAAAAACCTTTAACGTAATGAACTTGATATCGTTGAAGGAACCAGATAGCTATACAAATATATAGTGGCGAAAACTTTTGCGAAAGAGGGCACTCCCGGTGAAGGTATCTCGGCTCTTTCCTCGTCGAATGAGGTGCAGGATATTCCTAACCGAATACCTCGATGCAAAGAAAAAAAAGTAATCGACTATAGTGAAGTTATTACCCTGACGCAAACTTTTGCCCAAGAGGTCACTCCCGGTGAGGGGATCTCGCCTTTTGCCTCATCGAATGAGGTGCCGGATATTCATAACCGAATACCGCTGTGCAAAACAAAAGAAAACGTCCTTATAATAACAGCTTTTGAAAATTGTTTCAACAATATCATACATAGGTTTGTTTTATCTTTGCATTGATCAGAATCAACGCAGTCCCATCAATTAATCACACCAGAAAAGAACGAAAATATGATGTACGTATATGCCATACGCATTTGCTACTGGGCCCCGTCATCACCCGTTAGGTTACTTAACTAACGACAGAGCGGGGGCTGGACTAGCGCGGGTGCAAAACATATACAACATCTACTAGTATATATATAACAATATATAATAATCGTTCCAAACATGATATATGCAACATCACAGATAAGCGATAAGCATTACAGAACAATACTGATGATCTGGGAGCCCCGGGTTTCCTTTGAGCCGCAAGTGAAACCCAACGTTCCCCTGGTTGTATGGATAGCCTATGCAATGAAAACCTAGACCCCTATGAGCACGGCAAGTTACTCGCCAATCCCAGAAGTGAGGCAACCCTCTTCATCAAAGTGAATGGGCCACCCGGCACTTCACGGAATCCGGTAACTTGAGCACTCCTCCTTGGGTCAACCTATACCCCATACGAGTGCGGCGAATAGCCCGCCAATTCTAGAGTGAGGCCCCCTCCTTCTCAAAGCAATGAGATGCGGGCCCGTTGCCCTCTAGAACTCGGCTATTCGTGCACTCCATCGCGGGGTAATTCTAGTACAGAAAAGAAAATAAGTACAAGGGTGACATCGACCTCAACCCGGTCGTGCCCCAAACAAATAATATACAAACAGGCACTGACGACAGTCTACATGTCAGACGCTCGTCCCGCAATATCAAATGTACAAATAAATCCAAACTGTACTAACATTGCACCCAAGCTATCCACCACGACGATCCAGCCACAACACATCACAACACAGAATATCAACGTGAATGTCACATTCGCAAACCCCTCTAGAAGAGCATATAGCAGTTAGACGAGTTGTGCCTCTCTAATGACATTCACGGTCGCAGATAGTAATGTATGTACTGAAAACTACGACATTAGAATTCTACACGCAATTAGCAAACTAAACCAATTTCCAAAACCATGAAAAAACAGAGAGCTAAAGTTCCAAAAACCGACCGTTTAAAACCAATTCGGAAGTCCGAATCAAAACGAAACACATCCGAACCTTCGCGGGGAGTTAGAGCACAAAA
The DNA here is from genome assembly GCA_030015575.1 of Agapanthus africanus. Lineage (NCBI taxonomy): Eukaryota > Viridiplantae > Streptophyta > Magnoliopsida > Asparagales > Amaryllidaceae > Agapanthus > Agapanthus africanus. Next base: position 318,861,587 of record JASDDO010000019.1, read on the forward strand.
TTAACTTCGAGTCGGGGGGACTAGAGGCGGTACCCCACCTTCGAGGCCACCACGAGGTGGCCAGGGGGTGAGGCAGACCCGAAACTGCCCAAGGTGGGGCAGTTTCGGGTCCCCACTGCCAAGACCACCTTGTGGTGGTCTTGGGGAGTGGGCCCAGCCGTTCGGTCCCCTCTGAGGATTCCCTGGGGTTCCCATGCACCACCCCGCAGTTCTCAGTTCAAACCGTTGTTGGGTTTACCTAGCACCTAATCTAGAGTTTGGAAGCATCACACATGCCACAATTAAATTTTTTAAGGTGCTAAGCAAACTAAACTAGAATCTTGACTAGAATTTTAGGGTAATAATGAACAAGTATCACATACAAATGAGAATCTATCACTAAGTGAAGAGATTACAACTTTTGTAGACCTCCCTTGGTGACTCCTTGGACCTTTGAGAGTATGGAACGGATCGCTAGAGGCCTTCCTCGTCCACGATAATCCACCCGAAGTCCCTTTACCCAATGCTCCTTGCTTTACTTGATCTTTGGAAGAAGTATAGCAAACACCCTACACAAATGGGCTAGATAGGTGTAGAATGATGAGATGGTTTGTATTCTATAATCAAAACCCTTTCTTTTTATCAACCTCACTCTTTAGAAAAATCAAGAGAGCTTGGAGGAAGAAGAAGATAATGGTGGCTAAGCTTTGAGCTCAAGAGATAATGATATGATGATAGATAAATGAGAATAGAAAATATAAATAATTTTCACTCTCATCCTTAACCATGGGTTAACAAATATCTAGATATTTATTTAGGAGAAAAAGAACCATAGAAAGTTAACTCATGGTGGGAGCTAAGGTTAAGAGAAAGGTCAAGGATAATTATCCACCATGAATTAATTTTCTATTTCTTTAATTCTAAAATAAATATATATGCATATTTATTCCCATGTGAGTCTTGAATTGCCAACACTTGTGTATCATCAACCATGATACAATGTATGTATGTATGTGTCCATGCACATCATCATGTGCATACATGCATGCATACATTAACAAAGAAAAGGGTTTAATAAAGAATTAAGCTAAAAGTCTATATTAAATCAACACTTGATTTAACAAACAGGTCATATCTCATACGACCCGACCAATAGAAAAACGCCCAATTAATATACGGTATCACATACACGCATTTAATTGGGTCCCCGCGCATATCTCATATGCACACCATATCTTTTCGCCTGAGCTAGGAAACTCCTGTGTGGGACTCTAAAACTCATCAATACGTCGGCAGTAGGTGATGATCATATCAAACACCTACAAGCCACAAGCGGTCAGCTAAACGTAACGGCCACCCGGGTATTGAGCGATCATAAGAAAACCAGCGAAGCTGTCAAAACTCCCGTCTAGCCAACTGGCAACACTTACCGTACAGTCCGGACTCTTCGTCAGATATGCTGCATATCAAGTCTAGGGATGGAATCGTCGACCCTAATAACTCAATAAGTCATGCTGGTGTATGGCTCATAACAGATCGAGAAACTACTGATAACACTTATCAGTAAATCTCAGCAGCCTTGGCCAAGGACTTCCTGTTATATCCAATCAAGCATTGCACAACATCAATTCCCAATACCGGGAGAGACGAAACCCCTCCTATCGCTCATTGCCTCCATATGCCTCGGGACTGTACCCAAAATCCACCTGTTTGCATGACTCAGTAGAGCCGTGGTAGGGTGGATATCAAAGTACAGTGGGAGGACACACAAGACTCTATGACGATCTTGGGTCTACAGACTAACCTGTATCAGTGTCACCTGAGAACTGCTATCCGATGATAGATATAATACCACATAGGAGTTCTCGGCGAGTCCGTTCAGTGTACCCAGTCTCCACTGAGCACCCACATACAATCTTTGGTGTCACCACACCAGATGGATATGGGATCATCCATCGTCCATCATATGGGACAAGAATGGTATACGCTAGTCTTCTCTGGAATATCGATGCCCCGTCTCGATACTCCCATGACTAGGAATATTTAAAGGATATGCTTATAAACTACAGGTGCCCCACTAGTATGATCTGCATCATAGTCGTAGTAGTCAAGCAAATATCCTATGGGCTTTATCAACATGTACTAAATGAGTAAAATGCATGATCAAATGAACATGTCAAGATAAAGTAAACCAGATAGCATACTATCATGTCGAGCAAGAAAGTCATCTATATACATATATACATGTCCAAGCATCCACTATACATATAATGGTCTCTAAGGCATATATATATCTAACAACCGTGAGCCCGCGGGGTGTGCAAACATCTTAAACTTTCAGTTTTCGGAATTGTTTTTGTCGGGAGTTTTTGCATGATAAAAACGGCGGATTTCTAATGTCACAATGAGTTAACTAAGGCTTATGGAGTGGCTCTGATACCATGTTGGGTTATGCAAGCGTCCCCGCCATCAATTCGTGACCAAATGCGGAACAAAAATTTATAAAACTTGGCGCTACCACAACCAATTACCCGGATTTACCCATAAGCCCTAGATAACAAAACATGCAAAGGAGTTAGAATGGTTATACCGAATAGATCCATATCCTTCGGTCTTCAACCATCATCCCAAGCTCCAAGGGGCTTCCTTGATCAAGCTTGATTTTCGGTCTCCCTCCATCGAAGATGATTCACCAGAGAGTCTATGCAATGAGCTCCAACCTCATATCCGAGGCAACTAGGACACCTAGATCGCTATTCTAGATACCGTAGATGAAGTAGAGAGTGATGAAGGATTAATTTGTCTCAAGACACCCAAGGATTCTCAACTCATGAGATGGTTTGGGTGGAGCCAGAGGAAGAAGAAGATGCCATGAGAATGAGGTGTTGAGTGCAACTCAAGAAAGAGAAAAAGAAATGAATAATGGCTTGTATTGATTATTGTGTGTTGTGAGAGTTGATTAGAAATAATGGAGCCATCACGATAAATATGTCAAGTCTCCAAAATATCTAGAGTCAACAAAAATATCTCAAGTCAACATAATCTGTAGGGTTACTAGGCACTCTCACAAGGGTCTACGAGGCATCAACCATGCCCGATTTAAAATTTAGACATGCCGAACAACCCTTAACAAGATCTTTAAACTAGAGATTAGGTGAAACAAAGCATGTTAAACACTTTAACATCTAAGAGTTTGGGATTACAACCTTTGTAGTCTGGTCCTTCATCTCATAAGCTCCGTGTTGAGGTTCCTTCGCTGCGATCATCAAGTTCCGGACTCTCGAGAGGGTCCACGAAGAGAAAGATGCATGCTTGCTTCCGATCTTCGATAACAAAGATGAGCTACCTTGAAGTTTCTTTAACACAAGTTCTCACTCACTAAATGAAGTGAACACCCTAATCTAAATGGCTAGGATAGATTAGGATGATGAAGTAGGATTTTAGCTCTCATTTGTTTTCATAATCTCACTCAGAATCATCACTAATGAATTAATAATGCAACCATGGTTGACTATGAAGAGGCTAACCTATATAGAGACTTAACCAAGGGTGAAGGGTTTGGGTTGGGTTAGAAAATATCAAGCATAATATCTTTGCTAGAAACAAACTAAAACCTTCTAGAAGTATCAAGAAAGATCTAACCTAAATTAAACCCTAACCTTGTTTAATCTCCACTAAACATGTTGCATTAGTAATCATATCATGTTACAATATTATATATCACATATATAATATATATTTGTAACAAAAGAAAATAATACAATTAACATATATCGCACATATATCAATGTATTACCCGGTGAGAAAATGAATCAATAAAGCGAGCCAATATTAGATAATGTAATTCAATATATCATATATATTATTTATACATTAAATTATCGAATCAACACTTGATCCGACAATCCGGCTATATCGAATATAACCGACTAATATATCATGTACCGATTCATCGAATCAACACTTGATCCGATGATCCGGCTCATATCAAAATAACGCGAGAATATAATACGGTATCTCATATCGAATTATCCTCGGTCCTGTACATATCACATATGTGCACCTACTCCATTTTGCCTGAGTCAAGAAACCTCTGTGTAGGACTCTAAAGAATCGTCAATACGCCGGCAGTAGGTGATGATCATATCAAACACCCATAAGCTGCAAGCGGTCAGCTAAACGTAACAGCCACCCAGGTATTGAGCGATCAGAAAATCAACAAGTAAGCCTGTACATTATCCTGCGAATCCAATCAGTAACACTTCCGTACAGTCCGGTCTCTTCGTCTGATATGTCGCATATCTCATCCAGGGGTGGTAAACGTTAGACCCCAGTAGCTTGATAAGTCATGTCGATATGAAGTCTATAACAGTTCGAGAAACTACTGATAACACTTACCAGTAAATCTCAGCAACTCTGGCCAGGGATTTCCAGTTATAGCCAATCGAACACAACACAACATCAACTCCCTATACCGGGAGAGACGAATCCCCTCCTATCGCTCATTGCCTCCATGTGATTCGGGACTGTACTCAAAAGCCACCTTTTTGCACGCCCTCTTGGACGTGGTATGATAGAAATCAAAGCACAGTGGGAATCACACAAGACTTTATGACGATCTCGGGTCTACAGACTAACCTGTACCAGTGTCACCGGAGAACTGCCATCTGACGTGAGGTATAATACCATCTGGGAGTTCTCGATGAGTCCGTCCAGTGTACCCAGTCTCCACTGAGCACCTGTACACCATCCTTGATGTCAAACACCGATGGATATGGGATCATCCATCGCCCATCATATGGGTCAAGATGCGTATACGCTAGTCTACTCTGGTGTATCGATGCCCTGTCTCGATACACCCTCGACTAGGAACAGTTATAGGATATACTCGTCGACTACCATGGCCCCACTAGTATGATCTCATCATAGTCCCAGTAGTCGAGTTCATATCCTAAGGGCTTTATCAACATGTAACATAGAGACAATCAGAGTACATGTTAAGATAAAGTGCAACCAGATATCATACTATCATGTCGAGCAAGAAAGTCCTCCCTATATATGTCCAAGCATCCATTACAATATATATCATATGTACAGTAATGGCCTCTAGGGCATACATATAACTAACAATCTTCCACTTGCACTAGGGCCATCTGTTGTGGTATCACATACCTAACAATTAGCTGCGGTTGAAGTATCTCATACTTAACCATCCCATAAAAGTCTCTACTGGGAAAAAGGCCTTTATGAGTGGATCCGCGCTGTTGTCCTCTATGTCCACTCTTCTAACCTCGATCTCCCTGGAGATCAACCATCTCCATGATCAGGTGATACTGCCTAAGAATTATATCTGGATTTCTTATGGGACGGGGGTTCCTTGGCATAAGCCACAACTCCATTGTCACACAATGGTTGGAATGAAGTTCATCTCATGAACTTATATATATCCAGACTGCCTCTTTGGTAGCATCCTTGGTAACGATGTATCTAGCCTTTAATTGTCTAGTAAGTCATGGTATCTAGCTTGGAACTCTTCCAACATACCGTCCCTCCACTGAGGGTAAAAGCAATGTCTGCGACTGACATTCAGTCGTCCTTATCACCCTGGAACTTTTCCAGTGATTCTCCCCAGGATCGATTGATACCATTTCACTACATCTAGTGAGAATCCTAATATCCAAATAGATCTATCTTATAGATCCATAACCCAGGATTTAGGAGGTATCACCTTGATCCTATATGGAGAATCCTTGTGATAAGCGGAGATTGACCGAGCGTAGCATAGGAAACTCCTTCCCTATCAAGAGTATGTCATCCACGTACTCTACGAGGATTACCACCATACTCTCTACCACCTTTTTGTATATACAAGGTTTATCTACCATTTTGATGAAGTCAAACTCTTTGACTACCACATCAAAACAGACGTTCCAACTCCGCGATGCCTGATTTATCACATAAAACATCTTGCTCACGTTTCCATTGCTCCCACTGTCTACGAAGCCTTCTTGCTGTGTACTTATAGTCGTTCTTTTCTAAAACATCATTTAGAAAATCAGTCATGACACCCAACCGCCAGATATCGTAGTCATGGTATGCAGCCGTGGCAAGTAGGATTTGGATGGACTTAAGCATAGTTTTGAAAGTCTCAACCTTTTCATGTACACCAAGTAATCTTCTCAAGATATACTTGCTCCTGATGGGGATTTAACCCTTCAGATAAAGCAACCAAAGTCCATACTTTGTTGGTGTATAAGGATTCCATCTCAGATCGCTAAGCATCCAGCCATTCTTACAGAGTCCCACTCCTGATGGCAAGCTCGAAACTAGTTAGGTCATCATCTCATGATGCAATCCTCGCTCCTACTGTCATAGAGAAAACCGAAGTATCTCTCAGGTGGGTGAGGAACCCTACTAGATCGGCGGAGAGGCTGAGGTTCGTTAGAATCTATTGAATCCTTTGGTTCTACTAAATCATCTGCTGTAGTTTGTATAGCTGGAACTCCTTCCAGTTCTACCTCATGACCACTAATTTTTTCATAAGAAATTCCCTTTCACAAAGGTGGCAGGTTGAGAAACAAAACATATTTTGTTCCTCTGTTAGGTAGAAGATATTCCCTTGCATATGCTTGGGATATCCAACAAACTTCCACAGATCTGACTTTGCCTCGAGCTTGTCCGAATTTATACTTTTAGATATAGGCTGGACAACCCCAAATCTTAACAAACTTAAGATATGTGCTCTTCCCATTCCATATCACATATGATGTAGTAGGCAACTGATTTGATTTGAACCCTATTCAATAGGTATGCAGCTTCTCAAGTGCATAACTCCCAAAAGGAAATAGGAAACTCAGTAGTACTCATCATAGAGCACACCATATCACATAGGGTGCTATTGCTCCGCCCCGATATACCATCTTGCTATGGTGTATACAGAGGAGTAATGCTGAGAGAGAATCTCATTCTTCTTTAGAATAGTCCAGTAATTCCGTGCTCAAGTATTCTCCTCCCTGATCTCATCAAAGGACATAATACTTATACCCGTTTTTGGTTCTCTACTTCTAACTTATATTCTGTGAATATCTTAAAAGGTTCAGACTTTTGTTTCAATAGGAACATATGTCCGAATCTTGAGAGATAATCAGTGAATGTAATGAAGTAAAAAGAACCGGTCTTGGCATCTGTAGACAAGGGACCTTACATACATCATCATGTATCAATCCCAAGAGTTCACTAGCTCTTTCTCTGTTTCCAATAAATAGAGCTATGGTCATCTTATCTTTGTGACATGACCGGCAAGTTTCACAAGATGTAAATTCAAACAAATTTAAATATACATCTAAATGTAACTTAGCTAGTCGGGTCGCATTGATATGACCTAGTCTACAATACCTCAAGAAGGATTCGTTCATTTCTGAACTCTTCCTCTTGTGTGTGTTCTGTATACTAAGAACTGTAGTTTGATTTAGAACGTCAATGCTTTTAGATAACGTACCTGAACCGATCAACTCTTGATATAGGAAATGTTCAAAACATTATCCAACAATACAAAATTATATTCTTTCTTTACTAATAAAGAGACTGATATGATGTTGTATATCAGGTTCGGTATCTAATAACATTCGTTCAGAATCAATGTATTCTGGTAATACAGGGTGATAGTTATCAACAGACTTGGCTGCAAGATTTGCACCGTTTCTATCTCATGAAACTTATTACCCATTCTCAGTTCTCTACCTATCTGTAGCCCATGTAATATATTACATATCTGGGATCCTGATCCGGTAACACATACCCAGGACGTAGAGGATACTGAGGAACAGTTCTCTGTAATGAACACACCCGAAGAAGATGTATCAGCATGCACTTTCTTCGTTTGGGCGGCATGGGAATTCTGGTAATCCCCTATTTCCTGCTCTGTCTTATAACAATTATAAGTTGGAGCGGGACCAACGTTCCCTAGCTCAGTATAACAAGCGGGTTCGGTCAATACATCCGTATTATTATCTTGATTAAGGCGTGACATGGTCGCTACCTGGAGAGAGAGAGAGAAGAAAATACTCAGCGTATGCTCTTACAAGATTAGATTGGTTATCTAATATATCTAATCAGGATGTCTCCCACTGTTTTAGTCAAATCTTCCTTCAAACCCTAAAAGGAAAGACTAGTCGGGATTAATTACACGCTACAAGTTCGCCAATCTTTTAGCCAGGCCAGTGCCGGTACTTTGAGGGAGGTTCCCCGTGCTTTCGCACGAACCTAATTAAAGTAAACCTCGTTTTCCCAGGAGCGAAACCTTTCTAGACACCTATTTGATCGGCTAATTGTAATGTGTAAAACTCTCCCAGGAGTAACTCTTACTCGCAGCGGGTATCAGGATCCAACTATCTCATAGAAGATATGTAATCTCATTGCAAATTTCAACACTTGAAATTCCCAATAATATTTTGCCCCAAGCGATCTATGACCTTGACTAAGTCAACAAACCATAGACCGTAAGTAAAGTTCAACCCGTCATTTTTCGATTGAATTAAATCCATCCGCACGACCCTTGACTAAGTCAACAAGGCCGCACGACTACCCTAATCCAATCGCATCATATGCTTTGCAGATAAGCACTAATCAGCTACCATACACTATACCTTGACTAAGTCAACAAACGCAGCACGAATACTAAATACTACTTATCTGAAATGACGGAGGGCTATGACAGGTTTTTAAGAAAACCCTTTGCGTAATGAACTTGATATCGTTGTAGAATCGAGTGATTTTAAATGGAATGTTTTTTAGGCTTTTCTAGTTTTGCTAAAGAGGTCACTCCCGGTGAAGGGATCGTTGGCTCTTTCCTCATCGAATAAGGTGCAGGATATTTCGCAAATACCACTATGCAAAGCAAAAACTATATAAGCAATCAAAAAACAAACCGAGTTTGTAGCATCTGCTAGTTTCACTAAAGAGGTCACTTCCGGTGAAGGGATCTCGGCTCTTTCCTTATCGAATAAGGTGCTGGATGTTCTACAAGGAACACCGATATGCAGAGCAAGAACTAGAGCTACCAGTTTTTAAACAAGTTTCTACAACATCTTAGGTTTCTTTTATTTTATTAATCTCATTAATGAAGTCCCATTTTAATATGCTTCACAAGCATCAGATATGAAACGAAATCAACAATATATAATATATATTTCATATATACAATATAAACATTCGTATCAGGCAGTAATATGATCTCATCACAGAACAATGCAGCAAAAGAACATATATGAAATATTGGATATACTAGGATGTCCGTGTTTTAATACGAGCCTGTATAAAACACGGATTCCACGGTCACGATGAATAGCCAAACCCACATCCCTAGACCCCTACGAGAGCGGCAAGCAACACTGCCAATTCTAGGGTTAGGAGAACCGGTCTCGACTCCTCGAGATGGTCTCCCACAGGATCCTAGAACCCGGTTACTTGTGCTCCCCGCTTTGGGTCTACTTAATGCGGAAAAGTAAATAATATACAATGGTGACATCATCCTCAGCCCAGAAGTGCCCCAATAAAAGATATTACATACAAATGAATTTTACATGAATGAAAATAAAAACCCTCATCTCACATAAAACCCCCAGCTATTCAGAACACGACGATCCAATATAACATATCACAGCAACACATAATATCTCATATCAGCAACGTAAGTAAGTATGCATACACCGATTGTCGTTGATGTATAGCAACGAAAACCGGCGATACAACTACATACTACACTTATGGTCGCAGAAAAAAAAGTGTAAAACTACAACAGTTGGAATCCGCAACCTTCTTAGACATCGCATGCCTAACCAAATGAATTCCTTAGACATCTCATGCTTAACAATTATAAACCTCGCATTTTAGTATCATTATCGAAAACTCTTTTCAATATCAAGTCGGGCAATTCAACAAGATTCCCGGCATCCTGATCGAATGCTCGTCGCAAACTTTAGTAGACGGCCGCACCCCCGATGCCGTCGACGAAGTGCACTAAGGCGGAACACCGCTGCCGCGAGCACCCGAACGGATGCTTTTGGCGACGGGGTTCTCCTACAGTCACTTGGTCGGGGCTATGGGGTATGGCTGTCTATTAAGTTTACCCGGTGAGTATCTGCGTGCGCAACGTGATTGCGACGGACTTTTGATCACATCAAAATTCCGTGGCAACCGATCAATTGAGACTGAACTGCTAGATTTATAACATTCAAATTAGTTATCTCATAACTACTTGTGGATTCCAAATATTGTATCACATTCCAGATAAATAGCCAATCTTAAACTTTCCGATCGAATAATCAAACACCCAAGTTTTCTCAAATAGTTCTCAACACTTAAAATTAGTTTTAAAACATCCATCACATGCCATAGTACCAATGGTCCAGCCGTAGAAGGGTCAAGCCAACGCCTCACATGTGGCACGCCGTACTGCCCCAAACCCTAAGGTTTAGAGGCGGTTCAGACGGTCACATAATCGAGTTAAGGTTTGTTTTCTTTTAGAGGGTCCACCGCGTTACTTGCACGATTTAGAACGTCCTTAAACTACGGAAAAATCTAATGCTTGGAAATTTTCCGGCAGGGGAAAAAGTGAGTTATTGATATCCGTTCGAACTTTTTAACACGTTCTAAAAATTACCCGGACAAACTAAACGAAGTTATACTTTCCGATCGAATCAACGAGCTCCCAATACAACCCAGAAAACTCAACACTTGAGTGTAATTACAAATACCCAGAAATATGAGGAAACACCTACGGACATTAAACACGCGTCATGATTCTACTATTTGGCCGCGGAACCGCCGCGCAAGCCATGGTACGGCCGCGGTTCCGCGGTGCTTTAATGGTATTGAAGGCACGTGTTTCACAGTAATTCTTGTATTTCCCTGCTGATTTTTTAAAGTATTTTTAATATTAAAAAATCAACATTTTAAATTTTTTTCCAGAAACTAGGTTTTATCGGGTATTCAGAGTTCGATCGGACTTTAAATTTCGTCAGGACTTCGCCTAAACCTCTAGCTTGGCTTTGATACCACTGTAGGGTTACTAGGCACTCTCACAAGGGTCTACGAGGCATCAACCATGCCCAATTTAAAATTTAGACGTGCCGAACAACCCTTAACAAGATCTTTAAACTAGAGATTAGGCGAAACAAAGCATGTTAAACACTTTAACTTCTAAGAGTTTGGGATTACAACCTTTGTAGTCCGGTCCTTCACCTCATAAGCTCCGTTTTTGAGGTTCCTTCGCTGCGATCATCAAGTTTCGGACTCTCGAGAGGCTCCACGAAGAGAAAGATGCATGCTTGCTTTTGATCTTCGATAACAAAGATGATCTACCTTGAACTTTCTTTAACACAAGTTTTCACTCACTAAATGAAGTGAACACCCTAATCTAAATGGCTAGGATAGATTAGGATGATGAAGTAGGATTTTAGCTCTCATTTGTTTTCATAATCTCACTCAAAATCATCACTAATGAAAAAGCTAGTAAGCTTTTCCATCAAGAACTCAAGGAAGAAGAAGAAGAATCCTTTTGTGATGAATAATGAAAATTATCATAATAATTAATAATGCAACCATGGTTGACTATGAAGAGGCTAACCCATGTAGAGACTTAACCAAGGGTGAAGGGTTTGGGTTGGGTTAGAAAATATCAAGCATAATATCTTTGCTAGAAACAAACTAAAACCTTCTAGAAGTATCAAGAAAGATCTAACCTAAATTAAACCCTAACCTTGTTTAATCTCCACTAAATATGTTGCATTAGTAATCATATCATGTTACAATATTATATATCACATATATAATATATATTTGTAACAAAAGAAAATAATACATTTAACATATATCGCATATATATCAATGTATTACCCGGTGAGAAAATGATTCAATAAAGCGAGCCAATATTAGATAATGTAATTCAATATATCATATATATTATTATACATTAAATTATCGAATCAACACTTGATTCAACAATCCGGCTATATCGAATATAACCGACTAATATATGTACCGATTCATCGAATCAACTCTTGATCCGATGATCCGGCTCATATCAAAATAACGCGAGAATATAATACGGTATCTCATATCGCATTATCCTCGGTCCTGCACATATCACATATGTGCCCCTACTCCGTTTTTCCTGAGTCAAGAACCCTCTGTGTAGGACTCTAAAGAATCGTCAATACGCCGGCAGTAGGTGATGATCATATCAAACACCCATAAGCTGCAAGCGGTCAGCTAAACGTAATAGCCACCCAGGTATTGAGCGATCAGAAGATCAACAAGCAAGCCTGTACATTCTCCTGCGAATCCAATTAGTAACACTTCCGTACAGTCCGGTCTCTTCGTCTGATATGTTGCATATCTCGCTTAGGGGTGGTAAACGTCAGACCCCAGTAGCTTGATAAGTCATGTCGATATGAGGTCTATAACAGTTCGAGAAACTACTGATAACACTTACCAGTAAATCTCAGCAACCCTGGCCAGGGATTTCCAGTTATAGCCAATCGAACACAGCACAACATCAACTCCCTATACCGGGAGAGACGAATCCCCTCCTATCGCTCATTGCCTCCATGTGATTCGGGACTGTACCCAAAAGCCACCTTTTTGCATGCCCTCTTGGATGTGGTATGATGGAAATCAAAGCACAGTGGGAATCACACAAGACTGTATGACGATCTCAGGTCTACAGACTAACCTGTATCAGTGTCACCGGAGAACTGCCATCTGACGTGAGGTATAATACCATCTGGGAGTTCTCGGCGAGTCCGTCCAGTGTACCCAATCTCCACTGAGCACCCGTACACCATCCTTGATGTCAAACACCGATGGATATGAGATCATCCATCGCCCATCATATGGGTCAAGATGCGTATACGCTAGTCTACTCTGGTGTATCGATGCCCTGTCTCGATACACTCTCGACTAGGAACAGTTATAGAATGTACTCGTCGACTACCGTGGCCCCACTAGTATGATCTCATCATAGTCCCAGTAGTCGAGTTCATATCCTAAGGGCTTTATCAACATGTAATATAGAGACAATCAGAGTACATGTTAAGATAAAGTGCAACCAGATAGCATACTATCATGTGGAGCAAGAAAGTCCTCCCTATATATGTCCAAGCATCCATTACAATATATATCATATGTATAGTAATGGCCTCTAGGGCATACATATAACTAACATAATCTCACAACAAACAAAACCCTAAGCATGCTAAAATAGTAACCATAGGTCACTAATTAGCCATGTCACCAAAAATGCAATAAACACCTCATCCTGCACCTCAATAACCTTTTAATCCAAAATGGTCTAAACCATGATGAGGTGTAATCTTCTAAAAGTAATCTTGTAATAAATTACAAGAATACCTCTCAACTGTATATACATACCCGCATCCGTATTCCGAAGAATACGAATATAATTAGACGAAAATAATCCAACAATATAATACTAAGATCCGGCTTAAACCAAAGCCCACTGGTATTATCCGTCCGAACATCCTGCGTTCACAAGTACACGTATGTGATCGAACCCTGCCGTAAAACCATACGGCCTCTACATCGTTTCGCCCGAAGCAGGGAAACCCTCTGTGTAGGACTCTAAAGACTCATCAATATGCTGGCAGTGGGTTTAACCACAAGCACGTCAGCGGCACTAGCTGTACGTAACGGCTACCCAGGTATTGAGCGAAAGGGAGGCCGACGAGCAAACTCATCTTGAAACCCCTACTGAGCCTGGCAGTGACAATATCCGTACAGTCCGGTCCGTTCGTCTATGAGTATCGCATATCGAGTCTAGAGGGTGGATAAAGTCAGACCCCTGATAACGCGACATTTAGTGTCGGTATGAAGCCCATCACCACCTGAGAAACTACCGATCCTAGATCAGTAATTCTCGACTATCTTGGACAATGATTTCTGTTGATGGCCATCCATGCACACCGCGACATCAACCCCTAATACCGGCAGAGACGAATCCCCTGACGATCCGCTCACTGCCTCCATGTGGCTCGGGACTGTATCCAACTAAAACCTGTTTACACGACTCCTTTGAGCCGTGGTAGGGTAGTAATCAAAGCACGGTGGGAACTCATACGAGACAAATGACGATCTCTGACAATAGGTATAATACCAACTAGCATGTTCCCGGCAAGTCCGTCCGCTGTACTCATAACCCAATGAGCACCTGTATATATCTTAGGTGAACCAACTAACACCAATGGCTTATGAGACCGGCCATTGCCCCTCGTCGGAGTCTCGATCAGTATACACTAGTCTACTCTTGGAGTATCGATGCCCAGTCTCAAAACTCCCACGACTAGGGACACTTTAAGGATGTGCTTATAGACCATCCAACTCTCACTTATATGATCGCCATCATACTGCTGGTAGTCAATCAAGAATCCTATGGGCTTTATCAACATGTAATAGTGATCTGTAATGTCACCTGAAGCATGTACACGATGATAAAGACAAACCAGATAGCATACTATCATCTTGAGTAAGACTGTTCTACCGGTATAGGTCCTCCCTCAATCAATGCAATCACGTGCCTGCGATCCAATAATTGACTTGAAGGCATTATAGCCAACATGGACTTACAGTTATAGCCAATCGAGTATAGCGCAATATCAACCCCAATACCGGGAGAGACGAAACCCCTCCTATCGCTCATTACCTCTATGTGACTCAGGACTGTATCCAAAATCCACCTGTTTGCACGACTCTTTTGAGCCGTGGTAGGGAGGAAATCAAAGCACAGTAGGAGCCACACAAGACTCTATGACGATCTCGGGTCTACAGACTAACATATACCAGTGTCACCAGAGAACTGCTATCTGACGATAGGTATACTACCAACTAGGAGTTCTCGGCGAGTACTGTTCGGTGTACCCATTCTCTAATGAGCACCTGTGTACAATCTTTGCTGTCAAACACCAATGGTTGTGGGAACAATCATCGCCCCATACAGGGTCAAGAAACGTACACACTAGTCTACTTTGGAATATCAATGCCCTATTTCGATATCCCCTTGACTAGGAACTGTTAAAGGATGTACTTTTGGACCATCCTGACCCCACTAGTATGATCTGCATCATAATCCTGGTAGTCAAGTACATATCCTAAGGGCTTTATCAATATGTAAGAGAAAGACAGTAAAAGAATACCAGGCCACATGTTAAGATAAAGAGTAATCAGATAACATACTACATGTCGAGCAAGAAAGTCCTCTATATATATGTCCAAGCATCCACTATAATATACATCAATGTACAATAATGGCCTCTAGGGCATACATATCCTTAACAATCTCCCACTTGTACTAAGGCCATGTGTTGTAGTATCTCATACCCAACATCCCAAAAATTCTCTCAAACTGCGTTTAGGGGAGGGCCTTCATGAGTGGATCCGCTACGTTGTCCTTCATGTCAACTCTCCTGACCTCGATCTCCCGGCGATCTACTATCTCCCAGATCAGGATGTACCACCTAAGAATATGTCTGGATCGCTGATGGGACCGAGGTTCCTTGGCTAAAGCCACAGCTCCATTATTATCACAATACACAGGTATTGGATGCTCAATGGATGGAACCACACCAAGTTCAGCTATGAACTTCTTCATCCATACAGCCTCTTTGGCAACGATGTATTTAGCCTCCATCATCGAGTCTGCTATGGTGTCTTGCTTGGAACTCTTCCAACACACCGTCCCTCCGTTGAGGGTAAAGACAAAACCCGAGACCGACTTACTGTCGTCCTTATCACTTTGGAAGCTCGAATCGGTAAAGGACTCCACCTGGAGTTCACCGTTACCATACACCAAGAACATTTCTTTAGTCCTTCTCAAGTACTTAAGAATGTTCTTCACAGCTGTCCAGTGCCTTTTCCCAGGATCAGATTGATACCTGCTCACTACACCTAGTGAGTAAGCTACATCCGATCTGGTACATAACATCACATACATGATAGAGCCTACCACCGAAGTATAGGGTATCCCTTGCATGCGAGCCCTCTCCAAATTAGTCTTAGAAGATATCTCTTTGGAGAGAGTGATTCCTGAGCAAGCGGGTAAATTACCACGCTTGGAATCTTCCATACTAAACCTCTTTAGTATGGTGTCTATGTACCTGAATTGGGACAATCCCAATATCCGTTTAGATCTATCTCTATAGATCTTTATCCCTAGGATGTATGAGGCATCACCAAGATCTTTCATGGAAAACTTGTGTGATGAGAAGAGCTTGACCGAGTGTAGCATAGGAACATCGTTTCCTATCAAGAGTATGTCATCCACGTACAATACGAGGAAGACAACCTTACTCTCTACAACCTTCTTATATATACAAGGTACATCTACATTTTTGACGAAGTCAAACTCTTTGATAGCTTCGTCAAAATAGATGTTCCAGCTCCACGATACCTGCTTTAATCCATAAATGGATTTAAGCAGCTTGCACACATTTCCGCTGCTCCCACTGTCTACGAAGCTCTCTGGCTGTGTCATGTATACGCTCTCTTCTAAATCACCATTTAGAAAAGCGGTCTTGATATCCATCTGCCAGATTTTGTAGTCATGGTATGCAGCAATGGCAAGTAAGATCCTGATGGACTTAAGCATAGCGATAGGAGAAAAGGTTTCATCATAGTCGACACCAGGTCATGACGAAAACCTTTTGCTACAAATCTAGCTTTGAAAGTCTTAACTTTTCCATCTACACCAATCTTCTTTTTGAAGATTCACTTGCTCCCAATGGGTTTTACCCCTTCAGGAGCAACTTCCAAAGTCCATACTTTGTTGGTGTACATGGATTCCATCTCGGATCGCATAGCATCCAGCCATTTCACAAAGTCTCCACTTGTGATGGCCTGCTCGAAACTAGTCGGGTCATCATCTTCCATGATACAATCCTCACTTCAACCGTCTATAAGAAAACCGTAGTATCTTTTAGGTGGATGAGGAACCCTACTAGATCTGCGAAGTGGTTGGGGTTCGTTGGGGACTATTGAATCCTCCGGTTCTACCAAATCGTCAGTAACAGTTTGTGTAGCTGGAACTTCTTTCAGTTCTACCTCATTGCCACTAATTTCTTTCATAAGAAATCCCTTTTCTAAAAAGGTGGCATGTCGAGAAATAAACACCTTTTGTTCCTCGGTATGGTAGAAGATATACCCTCGCGAATGTTTGGGATATCCTACAAACTTGCATAGAACTGACCTTGCCTCGAGCTTGTCCGGATTTTGTGTTTTCATATAATCTGGACAACCCCATATCTTAACATAATTAAGGCATGGTCTCTTTCCTTTCTATATCTCATATGGAGTGGTAGGCACGGATTTGGTGGGAACCATATTCAATAGGTCTGCAGCTGTCTCAAGTGCATGTCCCCAAAAAGAAATAGGTAACTCAGGATAACTCGTCATAGAGCACACCATATCTAATAGGGTACGATTCCTCCGCTCCGAAACTCCATTGTGCTGTGGTGTATACGGAGGAGTAAGCTGAGAGAGAATCCCATTCTCTTTTAAATAGTTTCGGAATTCCATGCTCAAGTATTCTCCTCCCCGATCAGATCGAAGGACTTTAATACTTTTACCCGTTTGGTTCTCTACTTCGTTCTTATATTCCTTGAATTTCTCAAAAGCTTCAGACCTGTGTTTCATCAAGAACACATGTCTGAATCTTGAGAGATCATCGGTGAATGTAATAAAGTACGAGAAACCATTCCTGGCATGTGTAGATATAAGACCGCATACATCACTATGTATCAGTCCCAAGAGATCAGTAGCTCCTTCTTCGTGTCCAGTTAATGGAGTTTTAGTCATCTTATCCTTGAGACATGACTGACAAGTTTCATAAGTAGTAAATTCGAACGGATTCAAATATCCATCTTTATGTAACTTAGCTAGTCTTGTCACATTGATATGACCTAGTCTACAATGTCACAAGTAGGCTTCGTTCATTTCTGAACTCTTCCTCTTGTGTGTGTTCTGTACGTTTAGAACTATCATTTGATTTAGAACGTATATACCATTACACAACGTACCATATCCAATCAATACTTGATTTTGGAAAATATTCATAACATTATCCTCTAATGTGAGATTATATCCTTCTTTAGTTAGCAAAAAAACCGATATAATGCTGCACATCATCTTTGGTACGTAGTAACAGTCGTTCAGAATCAATGTATTACCTGTTGGTAACACTAGGTGATATTCGCCAACTGCTTTGGCTGCAACAATTGCACCATTCTCTACTGTTAGAGACTTATCACCCTTTCCCAGTTCTCTACTTTTCTTTAGCCCATGTAATAAATTACATACGTGGTATCCTGACCCGGTATCCAATACCCAGGACGTAGAGCAAACTGAGAAAGAGTTCTCGGTAACGAACACACCCGAAGAAGATGCATCAGTATGCTTCTTCTTCGTTCGGGTGGCGTGGGAATCCGGATATTCCTATATTCCTTTCTCAGACTTATGATAGTCATAAGATAGAGCGGAACCTAGCCCAGTATAATAAGTGGGTTCGGTCAATACATCCATATTATTATCTTGTTTAAGGCGTGTCATTGGTCGCTGCCTGGAGAGAGAGAGAAAGAAACGCTTTAACGTGCGCTCTTTGTAAGATTAGATTGGTTATTATCTTATCTAATCAGGATGGCGCCCACTGTTTTTATCAAATCTTCCTTCAAACCATAAAAGGTAAGATTAGCCTGGATTAATTACATTCTACAAGTTCGCTAACCGGTCAGCCAGGCCAGTGTCGGTACTCCGAAGGAGGTTTCCCGCGCTTTCGCACGGACCTAATTAAAATAAACCTCGTTTCCCTATAGGTATAACCCCGTTGACACCTTTCTGGACACCTACCGGATTAGCTAATTGTAAAGTGCAAAATTCTCCTAGGAGTATTGTTCAGTCGAAAATATTGCACATTTGATATGATATTTTCCTTACTCTTGATAAATATTTAAAGATATTTATTATAAATATGAAACATATGAGGGTTTATCTGCAAAATATTTATTATCATATGTTTCTATATTATAATTAACATTGTGAAGGAAAATATATGCATATAATATTTATATAATATTTTATTAATTTAAATATGCATATCATATCAAATATTCTAATAAACATTCTTAAAATATTGTATCATGTAAAATGGTTAGGATAATATCTCTCTCTCTAATTTAAATATTACTAATATTATTCATGGAGATATTGTGCAAATTTAGCTCAGGTCAAGAGATCAAGATTTTCAAGATGTCAGGATCAAAAATCTGCCAAAATCGTAAAATCAATACTGGCAGAGACTCAGTAAATATTTGAAGAATCCAGGTATGGAAAATCACCATATTAGGAAATCACCATATATGGAAAGTCACCAAATATGGAAAGTCACCATATTAGTAAATCACCATATATGGTAACTAGGTTTTCTTCATTGAGGGCTATATAAATGACCGAGGGCTAAAGTTAGAATTCATCACCTTTTATACGAAGCAAATCACTGTTAAAGAACACGAGATCCATGACAGGTCCACGATTCGACGTGATAGAGCGACGTGAGATTCGACGGAGCATTTACTTCCTACAAGGCAGAGATCGAGAGCAACTTCTTCTTCCTCTTGTAATCTAAACTTGAAGGCTTTGTAATTATGAAGTTGATTAATAAAGGTAGATCATTATTTAGCATTTATTTTCTGCATTTACATTATGAATTCTTTCTCTATCCGTTCTTCTTATATCTCCATAATGCGCGAGTAATTCTCTGCTTGATAGGGTTCGTAAGATTAGGGTAGATCAATGGATGAAAAAATGTTTTAATTTCTTTTAAGTCTTATGAAGTTTATAAACTTTATCAAAATAAATGTTAACATCCTTATCGGGCGCGCTACCAATTTATTGCTAGTCTCGATCGCGATTTGAGATCAGATTAACAATTGTTTTGTTAAGAGCTAGACATGAATAGAGATCAATGAAAGGAAAAAAGGTCAATAGTGGGGAAACCCTAGTTTCTTCCAAGAACCTAATCATCATTCATCACTATCTATCTAGTATTAAATCTATTAATAGATAAAAGGAGTAATCTTTATTAGTCATCCATGACTACTAAATCCGAACGAACCCTACAAGCATTCTTCTTATAAAATCTATATCCGTATTCAAACTAGATCTGTATTCTACATCCGTATTTTGACGTAGATCTAGAAACTATTTCCACTATTTTTTATTCCTCTATTCTTCCTCTTTTTCAACACGTCTAAAGTAAGATTGAAAGATTCCACATATCCCTGAGGACGACCCGTACTCATCTCGGTCTAGCTGCACGCGACACCGTTATTGATTGCGGTTTTTCTACAAACACTTCTTTAAAACAGAACCAATCAAATGGCGCCGTTGCCGGAGATACGTGCGTAATTTTTTTATTCTTACTATTTGTGTTGAATTCTTATTTGATATATATCATAAAAATAAAACAAAATCGCATCTTGCATATTTAACGATTAGTGTGCGATTTTTGCGAGGGAATCTGGAGTCACTTTAGCGAGGAGATAAAAATTCAGAGACATTCATCAAGACCAAGAAGAGTTAAGGAAGCAACAGTGAAAAAAAAATTAAACAAAGAATCCCTTAAAACACGGCGGAACCACGGTTATTGTGTGTAAACGGCGGTGGAACCGCGTCGGTCTTGGGGAGTTGTGCCCTTAAACTTTTCTGGTATCTTTTCTATCTTTTTCTCTCTCCTCTGAAAAATCCAATAATGTATTTTCTGCAGGATTCTTTGCAAAATATCGCCGCTCAAAAATCTTTTTGCGTGTTTTGTTTTGCGGGTTGTTTTTTCATATTTTAATACGGACTTTAAGCGGCAAGACCACAATTCAGATTAGGTGGGATTTCATCACCCTTCTTAGGCCCCACAAATCACAAAACGAGCATCTGCATCACCCTACATTAATTAAAAAAATCTAGACCAAGACTCTAAGGATCGTCGCGCTCAATTAGGACAGAGGAAGGTCATGGGTAATCTATCTCTTATCCGTATTTCTTTTGTGGTGTATAGGCAAGCATGACTAAGGCAAGTGGTTACTTAATTAGGCCCGCTATTTTCGGTGATTCATATAGCGGATACCTCCCACTTACCTGGCACTTACCTGGCCACAAGAATAATAAAGAGGTGGTAGAGAATTGATCCCGCGGCTTGTCCTTTGGAAGTCTAGGAGCGGTCTAGTGCTTGACCTAGGTGACCTTAGTTTTAGGGTTTGCTTGTGCATTTTGTGATTTGTCAAGTCAACCTTCAAGTCTCGCTTTCAAAGCAAAACAATCCAACTAGAGCTTAAATCTTTTCATCCTCTTTTCTTTTCACCTTCTTATAATGGGTAACCCAAATAAAAGAACTCTTGCCGAGCTATGCTATCTAAAACTAGATATTTCTTGTTATCGTAATCGTTTCGGTATACCATCCAACTCTACCATGTCTTTAAGAGATCGGATAGAGCAAACGGAAAGAAACCGTTGGCCACCTCACTCCAGGTCCTATCAACCGCATCAAAATTCTACATCTTCTTATATTGATACTCTATCTAACACGTGTGAGGGAACTTCTAAACGCATGTCCATCGCTGAGCATATAGCGATGGCTAACGGCCAAAGTTTCAATTCAGTCAAACCATTAGGACAACAAACACCACCACTTTCTAAAGAAGATTTTCATACTCGGTTTGTGGCGTATATGATGTCTGTTGAAAATCGCCAACCAACCAACCAATATCAATATTCTTCTTATCACAATGTTGATCCTACTCCTGCCCAATTTTCACAACCATTCAATTCCTATCAATCCTACCCGGCTTTTACACCTTCTTTGGACAATCTTTCTAATCAGTCATTTGGGAGTTTTACTTATCCACAAGAATTTCAATCTTATGCCGAAACCCCTTACCGACCCATGCCTAGTCTTGAGCGGACACTAGAAGAATATGTGATAGTGTCACGCCGCACCAGAGAGGAATTGAAAGAGTGCATGGCCGTCCTCAATAAACAAAACAAACGAGCAACTAGTTTCGAATCATCTCAAATTTTTTCAATGTATGATACAGCCATAGGACAAATTGAGAATTTGGGTAGTGAGAGAGAGCGGTACACCCCTCCTAATCAAATCTCCCCATTTCAAATTGAAATCCATAACTCTAGTTTCACTAATCTATCAAGTACACCAAATGGTTCACCAATTGAAGATAGAATGTCTGATGAGTTGTGTGACTTTGTAGTGTTTGATTTACACGATTGTGAAGGGTCCATTTCAAGTGAAGCCATACCCAATCCTTATGATCACTACACCTCCACTCTAGAACCACAATTGATTGAGAACCCTCCTTTTGATGAGGTGTCTGAGAATTTTAACCTTCACTTGATTGAGGAGATTGACGTTGGGGATATATTGAATGATGAATCCGAAATTTTGGATGAGTTTTTCCCAGCAACTCATCAATTCATTCACTCCCGTGTGGTCATCATCTCGAGCCTCTAACTATTCTTCCCGAACCCCATATGCGTCTTAAAGTTGATGATAAATGTAAAACCGAAAAGCCGAACGAAATTCAGCCTTTATTTCCCACATCTGGTTCAACAATACTCGACACACCAATATGTTTACCCATTTCATCTCCCACTTTCTCTGATTCTCCTTCTAATCTTCCTTTAATGATAGCGAGTGTTGATGAATCACAATCCGATATTTCGAGTTCGATAATTCTAGAAAGATCACCTGATTTAAACCCCTTTGAGAATGAGGTAGATTGGTTTTTCAAGACTCCTACCTCCATAACTTTTGACAAATCAAGTGTGTTGAATTTTGGCGTGACCCTTATTAATATTGAAACGTTCAATCGGACCATCGATGAAAATTTCGAAGATATTTTCGCCGACGAACTCGCATTCTTAAACGACACAGATTTTGTGATTAATCAACCTCCACCCTTTCTTCTTATAAATTACGAGAATGCAAATATTCCACTCATTCCTAATCATTCACATTCTCGTTTTTATCCACCATCACGGTTTCGTCTCTACCAGCCGAGACGTAAACCAGATCGGTTCCGCCTCCTATCCCTCCACTTATTCACATTTATAATCTTCCACCAACCAGTGCGATACATCGATAAAATTTTTGAATGGTTGGTGTTGACTTTTGATCTTTGTAAAACTTTATGTTGACCAATAACTTTAACCCCCACCCCCTCTTATAATTTTTTAAATGCTTAATAATATTTAACTCAAGTTTGGGGAAGAGAAGAATATTTTGGCTCTTGAAAATAAGTTTTTACAAAATTACGAGCCAAAAATAAGTTTAGGGGAGAATTTCACTTTCATTATTTCTTGTCCCCTTTGATAATTTTTCCTCCCAAGTCTATAAGTTTTTTTTGGCTTAACTGATGACATCAGTAAGGACACTGCTGTAAACAGGTTTAGGGGAGATTTGTGCTTATTTACGCATTACTTTGCATTACACTTTGCATAAGCACAAAAAAATTTCTTTGATAATGGAAGTTAGAAAGTGAAAATTTACATATGAAAGATATGAATAATTTGAGAAAAGTTAGAAAGTTAGATGTTTTCTTAAATGAAACTAGTAATAAGTAGTTATGAGCCGTTGTCCCAAGGGTTAGTAAGATGAAGGAAATTACTAATCCGAGGATAAAAATAAGTCTGAAAAATAGTTCATATTCTTAAGGCCAAATATTTGAAAGTTGATACCCTACGATACGCACTTGCACACATCTTGAAACTTGGGATAGTAGAGGATACCTTGAAATGCTCTTGTCTAAAAGTCTTGGTATGAAGGGAAAAAAATTATAAGTGGTGAAGAAAAAAAAATGAACACTGATTTTGTAATTACCAAGGTAGCAAAAAAAAATATAGCGATGGTGCTTTATCATCTAGTGCCTTAGACTAACTGGTTTGGGAGCCACTGATAAGCCTTAAGTGTTGCAAGATGAGGAATTACGCCTTAATAATGCAAGCACATTTTGTAATCGGTCGGTTAGTACCTCAAGAAGTATTAACGGTTGCATGAAAGATGTGTGAGCAATTTCATCAAAAAATTCACCGACTAAAAAGTAGTTTGGAAGATGGACAAGAGTATGATAGCTTGAATTGAATTCTCTAAGTATAGGGATGCCTTTTACACACACGTAGGGATATATGATCAATGTTTGGAGGAAATATAGGGAGGAAAACTAAAGACGGTGTTCTATTGAGGGATGATGTGATTTCTAACATCTTTTCACGACCATTAAAATAGGGCTCATGGCAACTGAAAAGCTGGTATAGTTGGAAACTCTTATTTTCAAGTTCTTTCTTTTATAGTTCATATCCTTACATATAACTTTCACAATCTTTCTTTTATTATATGATTTTGTGGGTGTAATCCGCTGAAAACCCTCAACAGACAACACTCCTCCTATTAGGGACACCTAGAGGTTTAACGGCTTGTTGCATGTGCTCAGTGCAATCGTGTTGCCTACGAAAGTGTGTTATTAGGTTTTTCTTTCTTTTTCTCCTTCACTTGAATAACTAGTTTGCTCGGAACGATCAAAGTTAAGTTTGGGGGTATTTGTTCAGTCGAAAATATTGCACATTTGATATGACATTTTTCTTACTCTTGATAAATATTTAAAGGTGTTTATTATAAATATGAAATATTTGAGGGTTTATCTGCAAAATATCTATTATCATATGTTCTATACTATAATTAACATTATGAAGGAAAATATATGCATATAATATTTATATAATATTTTAGTAATTTAAATATGCATATCATATCAAATATTCTAATCAACATTCTTAAAATACTGTATCATGTAAAATGGTTAGGATAATATCTCTCTCTCTAATTTAAATATTACTAACATTATTCATGGAGATATTGTGCAAATTTAGCTCAGGTCAAGAGATCAAGATTTTCAAGATGTCAGGATCAAAAATCTGCCAAAATAGTAAAATTAATACTGGCAGAGACTCAGTAAATATTTGAAGAATCCAGGTATGGAAAATCACCATATATGGAAAGTCACCAAAATTGGAAAGTCACCATATATGGAAAGTCACCATATTAGGAAATCACCATATATGGTAACTAGGTTTTCTTCTTTGAGGGCTATATAAATGACCGAGGGCTAAAGTTAGAATTCATCACCTTTTACACGAAGCAAATCACCGTTAAAGAACACGAGATCCACGACAGGTCCACGATTCGACGTGATAGAGCGACATGGGATTCGACGGAGCATCTACTTTCTACAAAGCAGAGATCGAGAGCAACTTCTTCTTCCTCTTGTAATCTAAACTTGAAGGCTTTATAATTGTGAAGTTGATTAATAAAGATAGATCATTATTTAGCATTTATTTTCTGCATTTACATTATGAATTCTTTCTCTATCCGTTCTTCTTATATCTCCATCATGCGTGAGTAATTCTCCGCTTGATAGGGTTCGTAAGATTAGGATAGATCAATGGATGAAAAAATATTTTACCTTCTTTTAAATCTTATGAAGTTTATAAACTTTAGCAAAATAAATGTTAACATCCTTATCGGGCGCGCTACCAATTTATTTCTAGTCTTGACCGCGATTTGAGATCAGATTAACAATTGTTTTGTTAAGGGCTAGACATGAATAGAGATCAATGAAAGGAAAAAGGGTCAATAGTGGAGAAACCCTAATTTCTTCCAAGAACCTAATCTTCATTCATCACTATCTATCTAGTATTAAATCTATCAATAGATAAAAGGAGTAATCTTTATTAGTCATCCATGACTACTAAATCCGAACAAACCCTACAAGCATTCTTCTTATAAAATCTATGTCCGTATTCAAACTAGATCTGTATTCTACATCCGTATTTTAACGTAGATCTAGAAACTATTTCCACTATTCTTTATTCCTCTATTCTTCCTCTTTTTCAACACATCTAAAGTAAGATTGGAAGATTCCACATATCCCTGAGGACGATCCGTACTCATCTCGGTCTAGCTACATGCGACATCGTTATTGATTGCGGTTATTCGACAAACACTTCTTTAAAATAGAACCAATCAAGTAACTCTTACTCACAGTGGGTATCGGGATCCAACTATCATATAGAAAGTATGCAATCTCATTGCAAATTTCAACACTTGAAATTCCCGATAATCGTTTTTACCCCTAGCATCCTATGCCAAACAACCTATAAGACATTAGTCAAGTTCAACCCGTTCATTTCTTGATTGAATTAAACCCACCCGTACGACCCTTGACGGAGGCCAAACAACGACGTATGACTACTCTAATCCAATCGCATCACATGCTGCAGATAAGCACTAATCAGCTACGGCACACTACGCCTTGACGCAGGCCAACAAACACAGCACGATACTAAATAGTACTTATCTGAAATGACGGAGGGCTATGCAGGTTTTTAAGAAAACCATGAGCGTATTGAACTTGATATCGTTGTAGAATCCAGTGATGTTGAAAAGGAGTGTTTTTTTAGTTTTTGCTAGTTTCGCTAAAGAGGTCACTCCCGGTGAAAAGATCTCGGCTCTTTCCTCATCGAATGAGATGCTGGATATTCATCGAGGAATACCACTATGCAAAGTAAGAACTAGAGAAGCTATAAAAACAAAACTGAGTGGGCTGTAGCATTTGCTAGTTTCGCTAAAGAGGTCACTCCCGGTGAAGGGATCTCGGCTCTTTCCTCATCGAATGAGGTGCTGGATATTCATCAAGGAATACCACTATGCAAAGCAAGAACTAGAGCTACCTTTTTTTTTAAAATTTCGATTCTACAATATCTTTAGGTTTATTTTCTTTTCATTAATCTCATTAATGAAATCCCATCATTTAATATTTCCTAAACATCACAGAAAAATGAAACGAAAAAAGAACGTACGCTTATGCCATCTGCATTCGCCACGGGGCCCCGTCATATACCGTTAGGTTACTTAACTACCGGCAGAGCGGGGGCTGGACTAGCGCGGGTGCAAAACATAAGCAATGTTTATTATATATCATATATATAATATTACATTCGTCTCACGCAGTTATATGATCACATCACAGAACCAAGCAGCAGAAACAACATATGAAATATTGGATATACTAGGATGCCCGTGTTTTAAATTTAGCCAGTAATGTAAAACACGGTTTCCACGGTCGTGATGAATAGCCAAACCCACATCCTTAGACCCGTACGAGAGCGGCAAGTAACCCTACAATTCTAGAGTTAGGAGACCCGGTGTCAACTCCTAGAGATAGTCTCCCACTGGACTGTAGAACCCGGCTACTTGTGCTCCCCGTCTTGGGTCCATCCTAATGCGGAAAAGTAAATAATATACATGAATGGTGATATCATTCTCAACCCGGAAGTGTCCCAATAAAAGAATATTACAAACAGATTTTACATGAATGAAAATAAAAGCTCTCAACTCACATAAAACCCTCCGGCTATTCATTCACGACGATCCAATAAATCATATCACAAGCAACACATAACATCTCATGTCATTAACGTAAGTAAATATGCGTATCCCAAATCTCGTTGACATATAGCAACGAGATTGGGATACCCCACATATTACACTTACGGTCACAGAAAAGAAATGAAAAACCACAATAATTAGAATCCGTATATCCTTAAACATCATAAACCCGGAATATCTCATATTCCGGATTTTATGCCTAACCTATAAACCTTGTATTTTAGTCTCAAATTGAAAACACTTTTCAATTATTTAGCCGGGGATTCAACAAGATTCTCGACTACATTATCGAATACTCATCGGAAACTTTAGCAGATGGCCGCACCCCCAATGATGTCGACGAAGTGCACTAAGGCGGAACACCATGGCCGCGAGCACCCGAGTGGGTGTTTTTGGTAACGGGTTCTCCTACAGTCACTTGGCCGGGGCTATGGGGCTTGTGTTGGGCCACGACAGTGCCCCGGCCGTCAATCCGACGCCAAATGTGGAACAAAAACTTTGTACAAAACTGGCACTACCGCAACTAAATACCCGGATCGTTCCATTAACCGTAAACTAGCAAACAGTAAAAGAAGTTAGAATGGCTATACCGATCGATCCGTGTCCTTCGGTCTTTAGCCATCATCCTACGCTCCTCGCGGCATCTTCGATCTCGCTCCATCTCCGGTCTCCTCGTCGAAGTGGCACCACATCAACGAATCTTTATACGGGCTCCCGCTTCGAACTGAAGCAACTCGGACATGAAGTTTGCTAGCCGACATGTCCAAGAATGAAGTAGAGAGAGTGTAGAATATTTTGTCTCAAGACACCCAAGCTATTTGGTGGAGGTAAATGAAGTTGCCATTTTGTAGAATGTGAGCACATGAAAAATCAAACCAAAACTAGAAAAATGGGGCTCTGGATATTTTGTGGAGTGTGTTGGATGTTCGAATGAAAACCACACCAACTATAAAGAAAACCCAGCAGCTTCTGGAGAGACAGCCACCACAGAAAACCCCCTCTCATTTTAAAATATCCATCACAAGACAAGAAGCATTTATTGCAAATAACACCTCACTCAAAAACCCATGCCTCCCATGCCCATTTAATGCAGGAAAACAGTGACTCACCAAAACCAATCAAGCCCACTCACAAGCAAGGTTCGGCCATGGCAAGGAGAATGGTATTTTGGCCAAAAATGAGTGCACAAATATCAACTATAAATTAAACATTAAAACCAATGTTTAATCAAGCGGAGAAAAACTGGCAACTTCAAAAATAATCCCGTAACAAGCGGTTCAATATTGACCCTTGTATACAATCCACGGGCACGAATGAACATTTCCCTAACAGAGTCCCACCAGCGACCAGGGATATGCTCACATGGTGAACAAACACTTGTAGGTCCTCTCGACTTGCAAGGAGAAAACACTCTTGTAAGATCCTTACGACTTATAAGAGAACACACACTTAGGAATCCTCACGATTCCTAAGGAGAAAATGCACCTACGATATCCTCACGACTCGTAAGGAGAAAAAACTTTATGAGACCCTTACGGCTCATGAAGTCAAAAGCCTTAGTCGACGGGATCCTAACCCTGTTTGCTAAGCCACTTTTGTTCGACATTGACAGAGGCAAATGATGATTCGCTCCTGGCAATATCCCAGTTGTAGCGATACTGATGTCTAAATCGGAATCAAATTCCAAGTCCTTTCATGGCAAATGATGATTCGCTCCTGGCAATATTCCAGTCGCAGCGATGCTGATACTGAGATTGGCACCAGATTCCAAGTTCATCACTCGCGATAAAAAATCAGCAAGCCAAAAATGCATATGAAATAGCCGAAATGATGGGGCAACTTATAACGAAATCAGCAAGTAAAAATGTATGCATACAAAAACAGCCGAAATGATTGGGCAACTCGTAATAAAAAGCAGCGAGTAAAAAGAAAAATAGCCGAAATGATTGGGCACCGCGAAAAATAGCCGAAATGATTGGGCAATCGCGATTTTCGCGATATAAAAAGCTGAAATGATAGAGCATCGCGGAAAGAATTAAAAAAATGAAAGAATAAAACTTTTTGCCCAGCAGGTGAGGTCACATTGACCCCTGTATACAATCGATGAGCACAAACAAGATGGGAACCATATCGTCCCACCAGGCTTCGTCAAAGCGAAGCCAAATCTCGACGGTTCATAGACAACCTAAAGACAATCTCGACATTCGTCGCCATATTGCAGGCATAATGTCAACAAACGAAGCGAAGGAAGATCCCTAGCTTCAGGGTCTCGACGTCAACATCGACAACTTAGATATCAACACCGGCGTTCTTCCTCCCTCCAATCGGATGCAGACGCAACATCAACAAACGGAGCCACGGTAAAATCCCCTAGTTCCAAATCTCGACGGTTTACAAACAGCCTAGAGACTACCCCGTAACCATGGGAAAGTCCCCTAGTTCCAAATCTCAACAGTTCATAGATAGCCTAGAGATCACCAACGGCGTTTCTCCTTACTCTAGCAGGATGCAGATGCGACATCAACAAATGACCCTAGGGTCAAAACAACGGAACCATGGCAAAGTCCCCTAGTTCCAAATCTCGACGGTTCACAGACAGCCTAGAGATCACCAACGGCGTTTCTCCTTACTCCAGCAGGATGCAGATGCGACGTCAACAAACGACCCCAGGGTCAAAACAACGGAACCATGGCAAAGTCCCCTAGTTCCAAATCTTGACGGTTCACAGAAAGCCTAGAGATCACCAACGGCGTTTCTCCTCACGCCAACCAGATGCAGACGTGACGTCAACAACCGACCTCAGAGTTGCAACGAAGCAGAGCCATAGCAAAGTCCCTAGTTCTAAATCTCAATGACCACATCTACGGCCTGAAGACCAACAACGGTGTGCTTCCTCATTCCAGCAAGACACAGATGCTACATCATCAATCGGAGCCACGGCAAAGTGCCCAGTTCCAAGACTCTACGGTTCACAGACAACATGGAGTCAACCAATGACCTCCCCACCGGATCAACGCTCCGTCTCGGAAACGATTCGTCTCAACCCCCAGGGAAATCAGTGTCCTTGGAAAATACCTCGATTCAGGGAAATCAGCGTCCTTGACGAGAGCACCTTGATTCGCGTCGACCCGCAGAGAAATCAGTGCCTTTGCAGGAATACATCGAATCGTTTCAGCTCCGAGGAAATCAGTGCCTTGGCAAAAACCTCGATTCAGGGAAATCAACGTCCTTGACGAGAGCACCTCGATTCGTGTCGACCCGCAGAGAAATCAGTGTCTTTGCAGGAATACCTGGATTCATTTCGACTCCAGGGAAATCAGTGTCCTTGGCAAAAACCTCGATTCAGGGAAATCAACGTCTTTGACGAGAGCACCTTGATTAACGTCGACCCGCAGAGAAATCAGTGACTTTGCAGGAATACATCGATTCGTCTCAACTCCGAGGAAATCAGTGTCATTGGCAAATACCTCGATTCAGGGAAATCAGCGTCCTTGACGAGAGCATCTCGATGCGCGTCGACCTGCAGAGAAATCAGTGTCTTTGCAGGAATATCTCGATTCGCCTAAACTCCGAGGAAATCAGTGTCCTTGGCAAAAACTTCGATTCAGGGAAATCAGTGTCCTTGACAAGAGCATCTCGATTCGCATCGGCCCGCAGAGAAATCAGCGTCTTTGCAGGAATACCTCGATTCGTTTCAACTCTAAGGAAATCAGTGTCCTTGGCAAAAACCTCGATTCAGGGAAATCAGCGTCCTTGACGAGAGCACCTTGATTACCGTCGACCCGTAGAGAAATCAGAGCCTTTGCAGGAATACATCGATTCGTTTCAACTCCGAGAAAATCAGTGTCCTTGGCAAAAACCTCGATTCAGGGAAATCAGCGTCCTTGACGAGAGCACCTCGATTCGCGTCGACCCGCAGAGAAATCAGTGTCTTTGCAGGAATACGTCGATTCGTTTCGACTCCAGGGAAATCAGTGTCCTTGGCAACCTCCTCGATTCAGGGAAATCAACGTCCTTGACGAAAGCACCTCGATTCGCGTCGACCCGCAAAGAAATCAGTGTCTTTGCAGGAATACCTCGATTCGTTTCGACTCCGAGGAAATCAGTGTCCTTGGCAACCTCCTCGATTCAGGGAAATCAGCGTCCTTGACGAGAGCATCTCGATTCGCGTCGACCCGCAGAGAAATCAGCGTCTTTGCAGGAATATCTCGATTCGTCTCAACTCCAGGGAAATCAGTGTCCTTGGCTCAACATCTCGATTCAGGGAAATCAGCGTCCTTGACGAGAGTATCTTGATTCGCATCGACCCGCAGAGAAATCAGCATCTTTGTAGGAATACCTCGATTCGTTTCAACTTCGAGGAAATCAGCGTCCTTGGCAAAAACCTCGATTCAGGAAAATCAGCGTCCTTGACGAGAGCATCTCGATTCGCATCGACCCGCAGAGAAATTAGCGTCTTTGCAGGATTATCTCGATTCGTTTCGACTCCAGGGAAATCAGTGTCCTTGGCAACCTCCTCGATTCAGAGAAATCAGCGTCCTTGACGAGAGCATCTCGATTCGTGTCGACCCGCAGAGAAATCAGCGTCTTTGCAGGAATACCTCGATTCGTCTCAACTGCAGGGAAATCAGTGTCCTTGGCTCAACATCTCGATTCAGGGAAATCAGCGTCCTTGACGAGAGTATCTCGATTCGCGTCGACCCACAGAGAAATCAGCGTCTTTACAGGAATACCTCGATTCGTTTCAACTCCGAGGAAATCAGCGTCCTTGGCAAAAACCTCGATTCAGGGAAATTAGCGTCCTTGACGAGAGTATCTCGATTCGCATCGACCCGAAGAGAAATCAGCGTCTTTGCAGGAATACCTCGATTCGTTTTGACTCCAGGGAAATCAGTGTCCTTGGCAAAACCTCGATTCAGGGAAATCAGCGTCCTTGACGAAAGCATCTCGATTCGCGTCGACCCGCAGAGAAATCAGCGTCTTTGCAGGAATATCTCGATTCGTCTCAACTCCGAGGAAATCAGTGTCCTTGGCAAAAACCTCGATTCAGGGAAATCAGCGTCCTTGATGAGAGCATCTCGATTCACGTTGACCCGCAGAGAAATCAGTGTCTTTACAGGAATACCTCGATTCGTTTCAACTCCAGGGAAATCAGTGTCCTTGGCAAAACCTCGATTCAGGAAAATCAGCGTCCTTGACGAGAGCACCTCGATACGCGTCGACCCGCAAGAAAATCAGTGTCTTTGCAAGAATACCTTGATTCGTCTCAACTCCGAGGAAATCAGTGTCCTTGGCAAATACCTCGATTCAGGAAAATCAGCGTCCTTGACGAGAACATCTTGATTTGCGCCGACCCGCAGAGAAATCAGTGTCTCTGCAGAAATATACAACGTCAGCAAAGCAGAGCCGCGACAAAGTTTCCAGTTCCATGACTCGGCGGTGCACAGATAACCCAAAGTCAACCCTTGACCTCCCTGTTGAAGCAATGCTTTAACTCGGGAGTAGGTCAACTCATCAATCACTTACGAGTCCTCTCGACTTGTAAAGAAGAAAATTCTCTTGTGTGATCCTTACGACTCTCAAGAGAAAACTTACTTAGGAATCCTCACGATTCCTAAGGAGAAAATACACCTATGAGATCCTCTCGAATCGTACGGAGAAAAAATCTTTATGAGACCCTCACGGCTCATAAAGTTGAAAAGTCTTAGGCGGCGGATCTGAACCTGTTTCCTAAGCCATCGCTTCTCATCTCGATTCAGGGAAATCAGCGTCCTTGGCGAGAACCTCTCGATTCGTTTCGACCCGCAAGGAAATCAGTATCTTTGCGAGAATCTCTCGATTCGTCTCAACTTGTGGGGAAATTAGTGTCCCTACGCATAAAGAAAATTCTCTTATGGGATCCTTACGATTCTTAAGAGAAAACGCACTTAGGTGTTCTCAGGACTCCTAAAGAGAAAGGACACCTACGAGATCCTCACGACTCGTAGGGAGAAAAGCCTTTGTGAGACCCTTACAGCTCATAAAGTTGGAAAGTCATAGATAACAGATCCTAACCCTGTTTCCTAAGCCATCGCTACCTTATAAGAAGTTCAAGATGAACTGTTATCTACCATCTATGGGCCACACTTGCTAAAACTATATGCCACTGAAATGGAGAAATTACTCATGAGCATATAAACTACTTCACGCCAGAGTAAAACATAAAGAAATAGAAGGGTGCGGCTTATAGAGCTGAGGGTTTGGAACTATATCCCTTAAGAGTCGAGATTTGAGTCAATGATAAATGACGACGCTTGTGTCCGCTCGTTATCTTCTCAGATCAAGATTCTGAAAATTATATACCAACCCAAAACTGGTCATACGCTATGAATTACTCTGCACTACTTCACCCACGTATATACGTACGTGGGCAAAGTAGTGGGGGGCAATTGTTCCCGCCAAAAAATTTCTGCGCAAAAGAGCCCAAGGTATCAAATGGCAGCGATACGTTTAAGAAAATGTGAACCCGTATTTTCTGAGCTGCATTTTGACAAACTCTCGAATGTGAAACAGCTAAATTCTGATGGTATCGAAAGCGTCTCGAAAAATGCTTCGATTTGATATATTATGGGCTTCATAATTCATCCGAGATAAAAAGTTATGAGGCATCACGTGCTCACACGTGACCGGGCATCACGTGCCCACACGTGACCGGCATTACGTGCAGACACGTGACCATTTACAGGCAAAGCCTGTAGGCACTGAATAAAATAAATAACTGGAAATAGTTAATCAATGGGGTCACGTGCCAACACGTGATGGGCCTTTAAACCCACTGAAAGGAATTAAAGGTATAATAAAATAACAAGGAAAAATCCCAATGGGGCATCACGTGCCAACACGTGACCAAGGGTCACGTGCTGACATGTGATAATTCCTGAGTTTTTTAAAACAACAGAATTAAATTCTGGTCAAATGCTTAATCAGGGGGTTATGTGCCAACACGTGATGGGTTCCTAAAGATCTATGAATTAATAGAATTAAATTCTAATTAAGAGAGAATCAAAAACCCTAACTGGAAAAAATTTCTCTAAATCTTTCCAAACAAAAAAGATGGTGCTCTGTAAAATGGAGCACCGTTGGATTAAAAATCCAATGGTGATTAAAAATCACCAATTTAGGAAAGATTTTATATAAGGAAAGATTTCCCTGAAATTTGCCAGGAATAACAAATAAAAGATCTTTTGGATTAAAAATCCAATGGTGAATAAAATTCACTGAGTGATCTAAAAGATCATGTTAGTTACAAAAACAACCAAAATCTTTCAATGAAAGATTCACAAAACAAATTGATTTTTTTCTTTCTCCTATAAATAGGAGCCAAGAAGAGAAGAGAAGGGATCTACTTTTTTGGGAGATAACAACAACAGAGAGGAGAATTTAATTCACAAGAGAAAAAATCCTAGGCGAGAAAAGGAAAGGGATCAAAACTTCAAAAAGAGAATTTAATTCTCAATCTAAGAGTTTAACTCTTCTGCAAAAATAACTTAGTTCTTTCTCTGATTGAAGATCTGCAGAAGCAAATCTCCCCATAAGTTGAGAATTTAATTCTCATAGGGTTGAGATTCTGCCATGCAGATCCAAAACATAGAGAGGGAATTGAGTTTAGAGAATTTAATTCTCCCAAAGATAAAACTAGGGTTTAACCCAATATGAGAATTTAATTCTCCCAAAATTATAGGAATTTAATTCCTCCAAGATAAAACTAGGGTTCAATCCTATATGAGAATTCAATTCTCTTAAATTTATACGAATTTAATTCCTCCAAATAAAATTAGGGTTCAACCCTGCATGAGAATTCAATTCTTCCAGAATCATAGGAATTTAATTCCTTCAAGAAAGAACTAGGGTTTAACCTTATATAAGAATTTAATTCTTTCACAATAGGAATTTAATTCCTCCAAAATCATAATTAGGGTTTAACCCTACAGAGAATTTAATTCTTAAAGATAAGGAGATTTAAAAGATCTTCATACATGCAAAGAATTAAGGTCACGTGTCCCCACGTGACCCCTGAAAAGATCCTCAAAAATGAGAAGGAAAAAAGCTCTGAGGCAACGCCTCACGTGCTCCCACGTAACCTCCAAAGCACAGAAATAAAAAGCAAAAGAAATTTAAGTTTTGGGCACTCTCACGTGTTACCACGTGACCTCTTAGTAAATGCTTTAGTGATCAGCGCACAGATGTCCATCACGTGCCAACACGTGATGCTTAAAAATAAAAATAAAAAAGTGTTTAACACTTATTTGCAGAGCAAAGTGAGGAGATCTGGCCCCACCTTTGGACGCCCTCACGTGTCCCCACGCGACCCCTCTTTCTTTAGTGTTTAACACTAATTCAAGAGCTTTATTTCCGGTGTTTAACACTGATTGTCTTCTAGTGTTTAACACTAAATTGAGAATCTTATTTTTAGTGTTTAACACTACTTTGAGAATTTTATTTCTGTTATCTTCTAGTGTTTAACACTAGTAGGAGAGTTTTGTTGCTAGTGTCTAACACTGTTGTTATCTAGTGTTTAACACTATTTTTTTTAACCAAATTGGTTAATTTTCCAGAGGCAAAGCCCCCCATTCAAAATTGAGTAAAAACTCAGAGCTATAACGTCCACTGCTTAATCGAAGATAAAAATGTTACCAGAGCCCTCAAACTCTTGTTTAGTATTGCTAAATGATGTGGGCTTGAACCCAGACAAATGTCTAATGGTCCAACAAATGGCCAACATTTTAAATCTAATTGGACTTAGCCCAAGTTGGCCATAAGTCCTTAATTCAGACTTAACTGAGCCCATGTGCTCATAATATAATTAATCTATCCTAGCTCTAAATCGGACTACAGATCACTTAATCCACCTTGGTTCAAGGGTACATCTCTTCACTCCTTTGATATTTGTCGTTGTAATTTCTCAACGTCTTCAAAGAGGTGACGGGTCCCGACGAACACATTTCACAGACTATGACGTCTTTAAACTGGACTGTGGGGTCCTTAAACCCATGGACAATGATGTCCTTAACCTTGACCGTGATGTCTTTAAACTAAAATTGGACTGTGGGGTCCTTAAGCCCATAGACTATGATGTCCTTAATCTCGACCGTGATGTCTTTAAACTCACGGACTATGATGTCCTTAACCTCGACCGCGATGTCTTTAAACTAACAATGGACCGAGATGTCCTTAAACTAACAATGGACCACCATGTCCTTAAACTGGCAATCGACCGCAATGTCTTTAAACTAAGCAATAGAGTTCAAATGCTCTCTTGTTGGATCTAAATGGTCCTGTTAAGTTGATCTTAGATTAAAATTAGACAAACGTATCCTTAACATACGTTTAAGTTGATCTTAGTCCCAAAGGAGACTAACGTATCCTTAAACCCAAACCAAAACCCAAATCTAAGAAAATACGGATTTGGACGAATCCACGCCCTACGGGCGACAACATAAATTAGTCTCCGTATACAATCCACGGGCAACCAAACACAAAACAAACACCCACGACACGAAGTGACCATATGGAGAAGGAGAAAGTTGTTACCGTGATACGGTAACGTAATTAACTGCAGGGGCTGGCGCCTGCAGGGAAGAGCGTCCCCACAATCAAAAACTCCTCAAACGAGGGGGAATCTGACGAAGTCTGCTACATCGGCCGCATCTGTTTAAACCTTCGATACATGGTGCCATAAATCAACTTGGTATCTTCGGAGAGGTGGACGGATAGCTTCAATTAGCATCTGCCCCGAAATTCAGGCTAGACGTTTATCGTGTCTCGTCGAGTCTTTCGGAGGGGAACAGATTCTGGCACGCCCGGTGGGACCTTTTCCTCTTTCCACTCCACACTTCGTGTGTCGTGTTCGCGAACAAATCGCGGTTTGCTAATGGTTGCCCTTAGGTTTCGAGGTACTAAGATTTGGCGTTTTGCTTGGTGCAGAGAACGAAAAACATCAATGGCATCAGTGTTCCAACTGCAATTGCAACTCGCGCTGCGCCTCATCTGGAGGCATAGCCTACGGGCCCCAAGCGGCCTCCTTGTTCACGATGCCGGTGGACCAGGTGACTCAGGCCACCACCGGATTCTTTGGGACTATGCGGTCTCCTTGTTCTTTGTGACTCAGGCCACCACCGATGAGCTTCGGCACCCCTGTACCAACACCAGAAGCTCCCAAGAAGTCGGTCTTTTATCGGCTTACAGCTACCGCGGCCCCTCTCAACGGGTCATCCAGCTCCAGCGCCTCCAGATTGGGCCAAAGTTCATGCGGGCCCATGATGAAGCCTGCAATTCCAGAAAAGGTTATTCCGAAGAGGATAGCCATCCCTGCTCCCGAAGTCGTCAAGGCGACTTCTCCTGCCAAAGGGTCGGTCTTTACAAGACTGACTGTTCCGGCTCCCACTCCGGCTCCCGTTCCTACTCAAAAGTCTGTCTTTGACAGACTGGATACCGCTACTCAATGGACGTCGGTCTTCAAGAGGCTGGTACCGGCAGCGCCTCACCTGAACAGGGGGCAATACGAAGTTACCCCTTAAGCTGAAACCATCCCAACAGCTCGACGCGCTCGACATCGCTACTGGTGCCGAGTAAGAAAGGTTGGGGGCAACTTCCCCTCTGGGCTAACTCCACCAGCCCCAACGGTGGAAGTCAATGCTGTTGTTCCAACTGGGAACAGTTTTGAACTGCTGAACAAGGTGCGCAGGAACTCTCCTACCGCCGTACTGAAAAGATCCCCTCCGCCGGTGGAGAATGTTACAGAAACAAAGCCGGATCAGCCCCCTCAACGGCTGTCCTCCAAAGTTTACAAAGTCTGGCGACGGGTCCAGGAGTCGGTGATTGATCAAGACTATCCTCGCCGACAGAAGAAGCTGATGGTTAAGCAGGAAGAGAACCGTCCTGGCAAGCCACAAAGGACGACAACTACCTGGGTGCCCACGGCAACGGCCCCCTCAACTTCAACTGCTCAAAAGAGAAGGAGGCCAGAGAAAGCCCCTATGAACATGGCGGGCCACAAAGACGCTGAGCCCAAACGCCCCAAGTCTGGGGGCATAACGGTGCATACTGTTTACATGGCTTCCGGAAAAGAGGAAAGCCGCGCTTCGAAGGGCCACCGACCACTCACCCGATCCGTGACAAAAGCTCAGGAACAACAACAGCAGAAGCTTCAGGAGATGCTGACTGCAATGGCCGCACTCAGCGGGCCAAAAGAAAGCCTGGAGGCATCATCAGAGCAGCGTCACGAACAAGAAACCGATGATGACTTCCTATGCAGAGTCCTTGAAAAGTAGGACAGAGAAGCAGCAGAACATGCTGCCA
The DNA here is from genome assembly GCA_030015575.1 of Agapanthus africanus. Classification (NCBI taxonomy): domain Eukaryota; kingdom Viridiplantae; phylum Streptophyta; class Magnoliopsida; order Asparagales; family Amaryllidaceae; genus Agapanthus; species Agapanthus africanus. The sequence continues at coordinate 318,900,474 of JASDDO010000019.1, forward strand.
ACATAAAACGAATGGCGCTTCTCTTCGAAGACATGGTGGGGATGATGTTACAGCCGGATCCTCCAGCTGAAGACCCTCGATCATTATTGAAGACGACAGAGGGGAGACATCGAACCCTCTGCCGGCTCTGTCAGCAGCCAAGGAGGAAACCATCTCAAAAGCCACGCTCGATGATTATATAGCTCAACAAATACGAGCTCACCGAGCGAACGGAGCGGGTGGCCAAGTCGTTAAAACTGGGCGACCATATCCAGGTTGGTATGACCAAATAAAGTACCCGCCGGGATACACGATCCCCAAATTCCATATGTACAAGGGGACGGGCAATCCCCACCAGCATGTCGCTCAGTTCAGGGCTCTTTGCGGCAACACCGGGGGTGATGATAAACTTTTGCTCCGTCAGTTTGTTGGCAGCTTGTCGGAGATAGCGTTCGAATGGTACTCTGAACTCCCGAACGACTCCGTCAAGACTTTCGCAGAAATGGAGCTATTATTCACCCAGCGATTCGTGAGTGCTAGTGAACGCACCCTAATAACGGCATTGATTAACGCCAGGGTAAGGCCTGGAGAAACATGGGTTCAATACGATGGCGGAATCTGTGGTCGAAATGCGAACAGCGCATCGAAGAAGCGCCTGCGGTAGGCCTGTTTGTGGGTACCCTCGACCCTCAAGCGACCATCTCGCAATTCATGATGTTCTTTAAGCCGACTACTTTCCAGGCCTTGATCGACAAATTGGCCCAAATGGATCAGATGGGTCATAGACCATCTCCTTCAAAGACGGATCCTCGGAATGAAAAGGGGAAAGGAAAAGAAACTTTCGTCGCCAATACTCAACAACAGCCGAGCAACTTAAAGCCGTTTGTTCGCCAAAACAATATGCGTCTACGCCTATCCCTCGAGGAGAGGTTAGGACGTTCTTACTCGTTTCCCCAAGATAAAACGAGGAGACTGTTCGAGTTGGCAGTGCGCAACAGACTCATCAATCTGCCAGATCCAAAACGTCCGTTACAGCCAAACGACGTCAAAGATCCCAATTACTGCCCCTATCACCGAGTATTGGGCCATCCGATCGAAGACTGCTACGTCTTCAAAAACTGGATTGAGGACCAATACCAACAAGGTAAATTCGCATTATCGGAAAACTGGAAGGTGAACCCGCCGCAACCTCATACCCTAAAAAGGTGGACACGCCGGGGGCATCGTGCTCTTTCATTGAAGAAGCTCCATGTGAGGTCGATCTTTCAGAAAAAACTAAAAGAATGTTGAGGAATTTGCCTTGTTGAATGCAAAGCTGATCGAGAGTGTGAGATGGCCATATTTGAAAAGGCCAAACGCCGGCGACTGGACGAAAGGGTTAAAACACTTCCCTCAGGTCAAAGCATTTCATCTACCGCAAATAAAAGAAGGTTCAAGATGAGGAAAAGGTTCGCCAAAGCCATATCGATGGGAATGAAGCTACCCTCTTTTAGAGAAAATTCTCCTGGCAATATACGCCTTAATGATGGGGTTGTGCATCCTAATTACTGTTTATATCATCAAAGGATTGCGCACCCCACCGAAGAGTGCAACGCCTTTAAAAATTGGTGGCAAGGGTATGTTGCTCACAGGCAGCACTTCAAGAGGATAGAGCGTGAAACTCGTCGACAACAGAACAATGCAACAGACGAACGAGAAAGAGCTGCCGACAACTGTCACATGGTTGATAGCAGGGGATCGCAAGTTCTCACCTTCGGGAGCAATTCTGAAGAAGAAATTACTCTCAGCCCTCTCTTCAAGGAATCCACCTCAGGAAAAGAGGAAAAAACGAAGAGCTGTGAGAACATTCCGCTACGCAATCGCACGCTATCTGAAAAGGATCTCGGACCCGCAAACAAGGGATCAAGCAAAAAGGATAAGGGGAAGGGAAAAGCGACCTTTGTCGCCAACGCTCAGCAACAGCCGAGTAATCCGAGACCATCTGTTCGTTAAATCAACATGCCGCGATCCCTCGATGAGAAGTTGAAACGACCTTACTCATTTCCCAGGGATAAAACAAGGAGACTGTTCGAACTGGCAGTGCACAACGGGCTCATCACTTTGCCAGATCCAAAACATCCGTCGCAACCGGGTGACGTTAACCATCCTAACTATTGTCCTTACCACAGAGTAATGGGCCACCCACTCGAAGATTGCTACGTCTTCAAAGGCTGGATTGATGATAAATACCAACAGGGCAAATTCGCGTTATCTGACAACTGGAAGGTAAACCCGCCACAACCACATGCTTAAAAAAGGATGGACACGCCGGGGGAATCATGCTCTTTTATAGGGGAAGCTCCATGAGAAATTGTTTTTTCGGCAAAAAACTAAAGGAGTGCTGAAAGATTTTCAAACATGTCCGACCTATGAACCAAAAGACCGAAACGTCGTTAAACTAACAATGGACCATTATGTCCTAAAACTGGATATTGACCGAGACATCGATAAACTACTACAGACCGCAGCATCCTAAGGCTGATACAAAAAAAAGAAGAGACAAAAAAAGAGAAAGAAAAAGAAAACGGTATGGCCTCAAGCAAAATGGGCATGGATGAAAACCCGAAAGGGCTCCGTGAGTAAAAACAGCAGGGCTATCGGTGAGTTTTGTGAAAACCCGAAAGGGCGCAACCACGTTAGAATAAAAAAAAGAAGAAAAAAAAGGAGAAGAAAACGGTATGTCCATAAGCTAAAGGGCACGGATGAAAACCCGAAAGGGCTCCGTGAGTAAAAACAGCAGGGCTACCGGCGAGTTTTGTGAAAACCCGAAAGGTCCCAATCTCGTTGAAAGACACTTGCAAGGTCCTCTCGACTTTGTAAGGAGAAACCACCTGCGTGAGATCCTTACGACTCACAAGGGAGCAACACACTTAGGAACCCTCACGATTCCTAAGGAGAAATTACACTTGCGAGATCCTCACGACTCATAAGGAGAACCCTCTTATGAGACCCCCACGGCACATAAGATTCCAAAGTCTTAAGGTACAGGGATCTGAACCTGTTCTTAAGCCATCACAATCCCCAGATTGCCCTACAAGCGGTTCAATATTGACCCTTGTATACAATCCACGGGCATGAATTAACATTTCCCTAACAGGGTCCCACCAGCGACCAGGGATATGCTCACACGGTGAACAAACACTTGTAGGTCCTCTCGACTTGTAAGGAGAAAACACTCTTGTAAGATCCTTACGACTTATAAGAGAACACACACTTAGGAATCCTCACGATTCCTAAGGAGAAAACGCACCTACGAGATCCTCACGACTCGTAAAGAGAAACAACTTTATGAGACCCTTACGGCTCATGAAGTCAAAAGCCTTAGTCGACGGAATCCTAACCCTGTTTGCTAAACCACCTTTGTTCGATATTGACAGAGGCAAATGATGATTCGCTCCTGGTAATTGTTGGGGTAAAAATTTGCACACCGGTTGACCGAGTCAAAGTCAAGGTCAACCCCCAAGCTAGGTGGGCTCAAGCCCAAGTCAAGCGGGCCCATGCCCAAGTCGAGCCCGCGGCCAGCCTCCTCCATGCCAAAATATAGATCATGTAATAAATAATTTTTATGTAATTTTTTATGCATGAATGCATGCAAAATGGGCATAAAGCCAAATTTTTTGTAAAGCCCATGGCTTATGTGCAAAAAGAAATGGCACATGAGCCATGGGATGGGCAAAATGCCATTTTGTAAAGCCCAAGGGGCTATATGTAAATAAGTAAGCCTATATAAGGCAACATGATGATGAATAAAGCATACACTTTTCATTCTCTCAAAAACCTAGGGTTCGTGCCTCTTTCCCCTTTCTGAAGGTTCCAAACCTTTTTCTTTCTTTTGAATTAAATCAAGAGTTTTACTCTTCATTTTCCAAAACTAAATAGTTTTTCACCACAAAACCTACACAGGGGAACTTGGATCTGTCATTAGATCTCAAAAAGAAGAGATTTTTAAAATCTCACATCTCTTGATCTTCAAGATCCGGCCAAACGACAGGAAGAAGAAGGAGACCCATTCCAGAAGCTCTACTTTGGGGAAGAACTAGGGCTCAAGGGGAGAAGCCCCTTCATCAGCTTCAAAACATCCTTGGAGTTTAACTCCTCATAAATATATATATATATATACACACACAAAATAATAAGTGCTCCTTTCTGTGAGTACAACTCCCATTGCAGGGACCAAGTCCCTTTTTGCGCCCGAGCGCCCACGTGCTGACACGTGGAGCGCTAGCGCTCTTGCACTCAGGGCGCTAGCGTCCAAAGCGTTAGTGCCCGAGCGCCCACGTGCTGACACGTGGAGCGCTAGCGCACTTGCACTCAGAGCGCTAGCGCTCGAAGCGCTAGCGCCCGAGCGCCCACGTGCTGACACATAGAACGCTAGCGCTCTTGCGCTCAGAGCGCTAGCGTCCGAGCGCCCACGTGCTGACACGTGGAGCGCTAGCGCTCTTGCGCTCAGAGCGCTAGCGTCCAAAGCACCCACATGCTGACACGTGGAGCGCTAGCGCCCAAAGCGCTAGCGCGCTAGCTCCCGAGCGCCCACGTGCTGACACGTGGAGCGCTAGTGCCCAAAGCGTTGGTGCTTTTCCCCACGCATCCTCTGGATGCCTTTTCCCTTTTTTTACATATATGTATATACACACACACATACACATACTCTACAACACTGTCCTACCCCAAAAAAAATTTGGGCCGGGGCGCTGCCCCGCAGCCCGCTAACCGGGTCGCGGGACCCCCGTAAAAACTTTGCGTGGCTCCCGATATATCCAAGCCCCCTAAAACAAAAACACACATACACTGCACGTTGAGTTCGCATGACCAGTTTAACCCGTCATTCGGAGGTTCCCTCGCTCCAAAGGCGAGGGGTGATTAACGGCAGCTTAGTCCGCGGCTGCCAAAGATTCGGATCCCCACGATCAATAAACCCCAGCCTACCCTAGGCAGAGGGAATCTGTATTGCGCCTGACAAGCGCGGGCGTATTCCCATCTCAATGGGGTGACGAAAAACACCCTATAGTAATATCCCAGTTGTAGCCATTCTGATGCCTAAATCGGTATCAAATTCCAAGTCCTTTCATGGCAAATGATGATTCGCTCCTGGCAATATTCTAGTCGCAGCGATGCTGATGCTGAGATTGGCACCAGATTCCAAGTTCCACACTCGCGATAAAAAATCAGTAAGCCAAAAATGCATATGAAATAGCCGAAATGATGGGGCAACTTGTAACGAAATCAGCATGTAAAAATGCATGCATACAAAAACAGCCAAAATGATTGGGCAACTCGCAATAAAATGCAGCGAGTAAAAAGAAAAATAGCCGAAATGATTGGGCACCGCGAAAAATAGCCGAAATGATTGGGCAATCGCGATTTTCGCGATATAAAAGTTGAAATGATAGAGCATCGCGGAAAGAATTAAAAAAATGAAAGAATAAAACTTTTTGCCCTGCAGGTGAGGTCACATTGACCCCTGTATACAATCCATGGGCACAAACAAGATGGGAACCATATCGTCCCACCAGGCTTCGTCGAAGTGAAGCCAAATCTTGACGGTTCATAGACAACCTAAGACAATCTCGACATTCGTCACCATATTGCAGATATAATGTCAACAAACAAACTGAAGGAAGATCCCTAGCTTCAGGGTCTCGACGTCAACATCGATAACTTAGAGATCAACACCGGCGTTCTTCCTCCCTCCAATCGGATGCAGACGCAACATCAACAAACGGAGCCACGGCAAAGTCCCCTAGTTCCAAATCTCGACGGTTCACAAACAGCCTAGAGACTACCCCGTAACCATGGGAAAGTCCCCTAGTTCCAAATCTCGATGGTTCACAGACAGCCTAGAGATCACCAACGGCGTTTCTTCTTACTCCAGCAGGATGCAGATGCGACGTCAACAAATGACCCTAGGGTCAAAACAACGGAACCATGGCAAAGTCCCCTAGTTCCAAATCTCGACAGTTCACAGACAGCCTAGAGATCACCAACGGCGTTTCTCCTTACTTCAGCAGGATGTAGATGCGACGTCAACAAACGACCCCAGAGTTAAAACAACGGAACCATGGCAAATTCCCCTTGTTCCATATCTCGACGGTTCACAGAATGCCTAGAGATCACCAACGGCGTTTCTCCTCACGCCAACCAGATGCAGACGTGACGTCAACAACCGACCTCAGAGTTGCAACGAAGTAGAGCCAAGGCAAAGTCCCTAGTTCTAAATCTCAATGGCCACATCTACGGCCCGAAGACCAACAACGGTGTGCTTCCTCATTCCAGCAGGACACAGATGCTACACCATCAATCGGAGCCACGGCAAAGTCCCCAGTTCCAAGACTCTACGGTTCACAGACAACCTGGAGTCAACCAATGACCTCCCTCCCGGATCAACGCTCCGTCTCGGAAACGATTCGTCTCAACCCCCAGAGAAATCAGTGTCCTTAGAAAATACCTCAATTCAGGGAAATCAGCATCCTTGACGAGAGCACCTTGATTCGCGTCGACCCACAGAGAAATCAGTGCCTTTGCAGGAATACATCGATTCGTTTCAGCTCCGAGGAAATCAGTGTCCTTGGCAAAAACCTCGATTCAGGGAAATCAGCGTCCTTAACGAGAGCACCTCGATTCGCGTCGACCTGCAGAGAAATCAGTGTCTTTATAGGAATACCTCGATTCGTTTCGACTCCAGGGAAATCAGTGTCCTTGTCAAAAACCTCGATTCAGGGAAATCAGCGTCCTTAACGAGAGCACCTTGATTCGCGTCGACTCGCAGAGAAATCAGTGTCTTTGTAGGAATACATCTATTCGTCTCATTCCTAGGAAATCGGTGTCCTTGGCAAATACCTCGATTCAGGGAAATCAGCGTCCTTGACGAGAGCATCTCGATGCGCGTCGACCAGCAGAGAAATCAGTGTCTTTGCAGGAATATCTCGATTCGTCTCAACTCCGAGAAAATCAGTGTCCTTGGCAAAAACATCGATTCAGGGAAATCAGTGTCCTTGACAAGAGCATCTCGATTCGCATTGGCCCGCAGAGAAATTGGCGTCTTTGCAGGAATACCTCGATTCGTTTCAACTCTGAGGAAATCAGTGTCCTTGGCAAAAACCTCGATTCAGGGAAATCAGCGTCCTTGACTAGAGCACCTTGATTAGCGTCGACCTGCAGAGAAATTAGTGCCTTTGCAGGAATACATCGATTCGTTTCAACTCCGAGGACATCAGTGTCCTTGGCAAAAACCTCGATTCAGGAAAATCAGCGACCTTGAGGAGAGCGCCTCAATTCGCGTCGACCCGCAGAGAAATCAGTATCTTTGCAGGAATACATCGATTCGTTTCGACTCCAGGGAAATCAGTATCCTTGGCAACCTCCTCGATTCAGGGAAATCAGCGTCCTTGACGAGAGCACCTCGATTCGCGTCAACCCGCAAAGAAAACAGTGTCTTTGCAGGAATACCTCTATTCGTTTCGACTCCAAGGAAATCAGTGTCCTTGGTAACCTCCTCGATTCAGGGAAATCAGCGTCTTTGACGAGAGCATCTCGATTCGCGTCGACCCGCAGAGAAATCAGCGTCTTTGCAGGAATACCTCGATTTGTCTCAACTCTAGGGAAATCAGTGTTCTTGGCTCAACATCTCGATTCAGGAAAATCAGCGTCCTTGATGAGAGTATCTCGATTCACGTCGACCCGCAGAGAAATCAGCGTCTTTGCAGAAGTACCTCGATTCGTTTCAACTCCGAGGAAATCAGCGTCCTTGGCAAAAACCTCAATTCAGGGAATCAGCGTCCTTGACGAGAGCATCTCGATTCGCATCGACCCGCAAAGAAATCAGCGTCTTTGCAGGAATACCTCGATTCGTTTCGACTCCAGGGAAATCAGTGTCCTTGGCAACCTCCTCGATTCAGGGAAATCAGCGTCCTTGACGAGAGCATCTCGATTCGCGTCGACCCGCAGAGAAATCATCGTCTTTGCAGGAATACCTCGATTCGTCTCAACTCCAGGAAAATCAGTGTCCTTGGCTCAACATCTCGATTCAGGGAAATTAGCGTCCTTGACGAGAGTATCTCGATTCGCGTCGACCCGCAGAGAAATCAGCGTCTTTGCAGGAATACCTCGATTCGTTTCAACTCCGAGGAAATCAGCGTCCTTGGCAAAAACCTCGATTCAGGGAAATCAGTGTCCTTGACGAGAGCATCTCGATTCACATCGACCCACAGAGAAATCAGCGTATTTGCAAGAATACCTCGATTCGTTTCGACTCCAGGGAAATCAGTGCCCTTGGCAAAACCTCGATTCAGGGAAATCAGCGTCCTTAATGAAAGCATCTCGATTCGCGTCGACCCGCAGAGAAATCAGCGTCTTTGCAGGAATATCTTGATTCGTCTCAACTCCGAGGAAATCTGTGTCCTTGGCAAAAATCTCGATTCAGGGAAATCAGCGTCCTTAACGAGAGCACCTCGATTCAAATCGACCCGCAGAGAAATCAGTGTCTTTGCAGGAATACCTCGATTCGTTTCAACTCCAAGGAAATCAGTGTCCTTGGCAAAACCTCGAATCAGGAGAATCAGCGTCCTTGATGAGAGCACCTCGATTCGCCTCGACCCGCAAGAAAATCAATGTCTTTGCAGGAATACCTCGATTCGTTTCAACTCCGAGGAAATCAGTGTCCTTGGCAAATACCTCGATTCAGGGAAATCAACGTCCTTGATGAGAACATCTCGATTCGCGCCGACCCATAGAGAAATCAATGTCTCTGCAGGAATATACAACGTCAGCAAAGCAGAGCCGCGGCAAAGTTTCCAGTTCCATGACTCGGCGGTGCACAGATAACCCAAAGTCAACCCTTGACCTCCCTGTTGAAGCAATGCTTTGACTCGGGAGTAGGTCAACTCATCAATCACTTACGAGTCCTCTCGACTTGTAAGGAAGAAAATTCTCTTGTGAGATCCTTACGACTCTCAAGAGAAAACTCACTTAGGAATCCTCACGATTCCTAAGAAGAAAATACACCTATGAGATCCTCTCGAATCGTACGGAGAAAAAATCTTTATGAGACCCTCACGGATCATAAAGTTGAAAAGTCTTAGGCGGCGGATCTGAACCTATTTCCTAAGCCATCGTTTCTCATCTCGATTCAGGGAAATCAGCGTCCTTGGCGAGAACCTCTCGATTCGTTTCGACCCGCAAGGAAATCAGTGTCTTTTCGAGAATCTCTCGATTCGTCTCAACTTGTAGAGAAATTAGTGTCCCTACGCATAAAGAAAATTCTCTTATGGGATCCTTACGATTCTTAAAAGAAAACGCACTTAGGTGTTCTCAGGACTCCTAAGGAGAAAAGACACCTACGAGATCCTCACGACTCGTAGGGAGAAAAGCCTTTGTGAGACCCTCACGGCTCATAAAGTTGGAAAGTCTTAGATAACAGATCCTAACCCTGTTTCCTAAGCCATCGCTACCTTATAAGAAGTTCAAGATGAACTGTTATCTACCATCTATGGGCCACACTTGCCAAAACTACATGCCACTGAAATGGAGAAATTACTCATGAGCATATAAACTACTTCACGCCAGAGTAAAACATAAAGAAATATAAGGGTGCGGCTTATAGAGATGAGGGTTTGGAACTATATCCCTTAAGAGTCGAGATTTGAGTCAATGATAAATGACGACGCTTGTGTCCGCTCGTTATCTTCTCAGATCAAGATTCTGAAAATTATATACCAACCCAAAACTGGTCATACGCTATGAATTACTCTGCACCACTTCACCCACGTATATACTTATGTAGGCAAAATAGTGGGGGGCATTTGTTCCCACCAAAAAATTTCTGCGCAAAAGAACCCAAGGTATCAAATGGTAGCGATACGTTTAAGAAAATATGAACCAGTATTTTCCGAGCTGCATTTTGACAAACTCCCGAATGTGAAACGGCTAAATTCTGATGGCAGCGAAAGCGTCTCGAAAAATCCTTCGATTTGATATATTATGGGCTTCATAATTCATCCGGGATAAAAAGTTATGAGGCATCACGTGCTCACACGTGAACGGGCATCACGTGCCCACACGTGACCGGGCATCACGTGCAGACACGTGACCATTTACAGGCAAAGCCTGTAGGCACTGAATAAAATAAATAACTGGAAATAATTAATCGGTGGGATCACGTGCCAACACGTGATGTGCCTTTAAACCCACTGAAAAGAATTAAAGGTATAATAAAATAACAAGGAAAAATCCCAATGGGGCATCACGTGCCAACACGTGACCAAGGGTCACATGCTGACACATGATAATTCCTGAGTTTTTTAAAACAACAGAATTAAATTCTGGTCAAATGCTTAATCAGGGGGTCACGTGCCAACACGTGATGGGTTGCTAAAGATCTATGAATTAATAGAATTAAATTCTAATTAAGAGAGAATCAAAAACCCTAACTGGAAAAATATTTCTCTAAATCTTTCCAAACAAAAATGATGGTGCTCTGTAAAATGGAGCACCGTTGGATTAAAAATCCAATGGTGATTAAAAATCACCAATTTATGGAAAGATTTTATACAAGGAAAGATTTCCCTGAAATTTGCCAGGAATAACAAATAAAAGATCTTTTGGATTAAAAATCCAATGGTGAATAAAATTCACTGAGTGATCTAAAAGATCATGTTAGTTACAAAAACAACCAAAATCTTTCAATGAAAGATTCACAAAACAAATTAATTCTTTTCTTTCTCCTATAAATAGGAGCCAAGAAGAGAAGGGATCTACTTTTTTGGGAGATAACAACAACAGAGAGGAGAATTTAATTCTCAAGAGAGAAAACCCTAGGCGAGAAAAGGAAAGGGATCAAAACTTCAAAAGAGAATTTAATTCTCAATCTAAGAGTTTAACTCTTCTGCAAAAATAACTTAGTTCTTTCTCTGGTTGAAAATCTGCAGAAGCAAATCTCCCCATAGATTGAGAATTTAATTCTCATAGGGTTGAGATTTTGCCATGCAGATCCAAAATTTAGAGGGGGAATTGAGTTTAGAGAATTTAATTCTCCCAAAGATAAAACTAGGGTTTAACCCTATATAAGAATTTAATTCTCCCAAAATTATAGGAATTTAATTCCTCCAAGATAAAACTAGGGTTCAACCCTATATGAGAATTCAATTCTCCTAAATTTATAGGAATTTAATTCCTCCAAATAAATTTAGGGTTCAACCCTGCATGAGAATTCAATTCTCCCAAAATCATAGGAATTTAATTCCTTCGAGACAGAACTACGGTTTAACCCTATATAAGAATTTAATTCTTTCACAATAGGAATTTAATTCCTCCAAAATCATAATTAGGGTTTAACCCTACAGAGAATTTAATTCTTAAAGATAAGGAGATTTAAAAGATCTTCATACATGCAAAGAATTAAGGTCACGTGTCCCCATGTGACCCCTGAAAAGATCCTCAAAAATGAGAAGGAAAAAAGCTTTGAGGCAACGCCTCACGTGCTCCCACGTGACCTCCAAAGCACAGAAAGAAAAAGCAAAAGAAATTTAAGCTTTGGGCGCTCTCACGTGTTACCACTTGACCCCTTAGCAAATGCTTTAGTGATCAGCGCACAGACGTCCATCACGTGCTAACATGTGATGCTCAAAAATAAAAATAAAAAAGTGTTTAACACTTATTTGCAGAGCAAAGTGAGGAGATCTGGCCCCACCTTTGGGCGCCCTCACGTGTCCCCACGTGACCCCTCTTTCTTTAGTGTTTAACACTAATTCGAGAGCATTATTTCCAGTGTTTAACACTGATTGTCTTCTAGTGTTTAACACTAAATTAAGAATCTTATTTTTATTGTTTAACACTACTTTGAGAATTTTATTTCTGTAAGACCCTGTTTTCGACGTGCTATTTTACATATTTGAATGAAATAATTTTCCTATATTTTATTCTATTTATGTTCATTTCCTTTATAGTAATCCCCTAGAATTTTACAGGACAATTCCAATTCCTAATTTATTATTTTAATCTAAACCCAATCCCCTCTCTTGGCCAGGCTCATCTTTTTTCCCAATTCCTTTTCCCCATCCTAATTCCTCAGCCCCGAACAATATTTAAATTAAATCAAAACCCAAAACCTTTAAAACCCAAAATATATTTATGATACACAAACCTCCTCAGCCCAAGCTCTTTTCTCCCCGGCCCACTTCTTTTCCTACCCTAACAAATAAATTAAACTCCTTTTCCCAGCCCGTTCCTTTTCAAAGCAATCCCACGACCCAACACAAATAAATTTTTGTTATAATAAAATCCCCCGGCCCTATTCCCTCAGCCCAAGGGAACTTCTTTTAAGTTAAAACACAAAAAGAAATTCCCGGCCCAGCCCAGCAACCCACGCCCGCTGACCCGACCCTCCCCGCCCCGCCCCGCTTCTAACCCATCTTCTTCCCGCTACAAACTTTTCCCGCTCTTTTCCTTCACCCACGCCACTGAGCTTCCCCACGTCGCCCACGTCTCCGCGCCCGTCGCCACGACCGCGCTCCTCGCGAGCTCCACAAGCGCGACCCCTCCTCATCTTTCCTTTCTCCTCTCCCCCTCATCACTCTCTCTCAAGCTCTCTCTCTCTCTCCCTACAGAAACCCACTGCTCCGAGCCCCCTCGCCGCCGCCGACGACTACGACGACTACACCCCTCATCCTTCCTCCCTCGCTCTTTTCTCTCCAGAACGCACCCTCACCGGGCCCCCTGCACCTCCAGTCGCCACCCAACCCATGCCGAGCTCACTGCACCCGAGCTCGAGCCCCTACACCTTCTCGCCGGCGAGCCCTCACTGCACCCCGTCGACTCCCCTGCACTCTCCTCGTCATCAGCATTATCACCATCACTACAAACTCGAGCCCCACTACCTCTCTCTCTCTCTTTCAAACCCTCGCTACGTACTCCAAATGCCGCTGCTGCCCACCGCCGGGGCGACCCCACCGACCAACGTCGACCCCAGCACATCCCTGGAGATCCACAGAGCACCCCCTCTGCTTCCAGCGAGCACAAGCCATCTCCGGGCAACTCCGACGACGAACCCGAATCGTGAGCCGAGGCCGCGAACCCTAGCCGCGCCGTTCGTCGCGCGTTCGAGCCGTTGCCGCTGCCGTATATCGCCAAAATGTCTCCAGGCAAGTACCCTACTTGCTGCATGCTATATTATATCCGTTACAATTCATAATATTATAAATCCCACGTTTACGTTTCATGAAAACTTAAATAGCATAAGTGTTCGATACATGATCTGAATGAAAACCTTCATTTAATTTGACGGAACTTGATTGCATATTCTTGCTCGTGTGGCAATGAATACTGTGTAGAAATTTTACTGGAAAATACAATTGTTAACGGCTTAAACGATCACCCCCAATTACACCCATAAAACTGGGAATTTCCCGCACCTGAAACTCGTTAAAATTATAATTAATTGTGTACATATTGAAATGAGGCATTCGAGGGCTCAAATTGAATCCGACTCGACGATCTGTAACCCTATGCAAGTTCTTAATTTTTTCTGTACTGATATTACGACGAGAATCGGCTCGGAGAGCGGCTCTAGACTGCAGTCCAGAGCGACTCTGGTTATTGTTTTCTGTCCCGTAATCTTTACTACCTTGCTGTCGGAACTTGTATGTTGCGGAACCCTACACCATATTGAATATAAATCTGTTATCTAAATAACTCAAGTGATTTCACCCTGTTTTAATGTCGTTTACTATTTAAACTGCAATTTAAAAGAACGGGACGTATAGCAGTCCCAAACAGAACAAGAACTGATACCCTAGTGTTGAACAGAAAGCCTAGAGATCACCAACGGTGTTTCTCCTCACGCCAACCAGATGCAGACGTGACATCAACAACCGATCTCAGAGTTGCAATGAAGCAGAGCCATGGCAAAGTCCCTAGTTCTAAATCTCAATGGCCACATCTACGACCCAAAGACCAACAACGGTGTGCTTCCTCATTCCAGCAGGACACAGATGCTACACCATCAATCGGAGCCATAGCAAAGTCCCCAGTTCCAAGACTCTACGGTTCACAGACAACATGGAGTCAACCAATGACCTCCCCACCGGATCAACGCTCCGTCTCGGAAATGATTCGTCTCAACCCCCAGGGAAATCAGTGTCCTTGGCTAATACCTCGATTCAGGGAAATCAGCTGTTCCCCTCCGAATGACGGCGCGACAGGGACGTCTTGCCTGAAATTCGGGGCAGATGCTAATTGGTGCTATCCGTCCACCTCTCCGAAGATGCCAAGTTGATTTATTGCTGTTAGTGTATATGCCCTAGGGGCCATTATTGTATCATACTAGTTTGTATATTACTTAATGGAAGCTTGGGATATTCACATGTATATAACAGTCTTGCTAAACATGGTAGTATGCTACTTGGTTTTTCTATCTTAATATGTGAGTATACGTATTGATAGAGCTCTTAGGATCTTGCTTGACTACCAGCGTTGTGATGGTAGTCACACTAGTGGGGGCTGGGTAGTCTACAAGCACATCCTTATTCAGGTCCCTAGTCGTAGGATTATCGAGACAGGGCATCGATACTCCGTAGTAGACTAGTGTGTACGCTTCTCATCCCAGTTGGGGAGATGGTCTGTCCCACAGCCGTCAGTACGTCGTACTGGAGATAGTATACAGGTGCTCGTTGGGTTACGGGTACACCGGACAGGACTCGCAGGGAACTGTTGGTTGGGTTTTATACCAGTCGTCAGTTAACAGTTCCCAGGTGACATGAGTACAGCATAGTCCGCAGACTTGACACTGCTACTTCGCCTCGAGTGTGTCCCACTGTTCTTAGATTGCTACCCTACCACGGCTCAAAGGAGTCGTGCAAACAGGTAGCAGTTGGGTGCAGTCCCGAGCACTTGGAGGCAGTGGCGGTTAGACAGGATTCGTCTCTCCCGGTATTGGGAGTTGATATCGCGCTGTGTCAAAGAGCCATTACGCAAAGTCCCTGGCCAGGGCAAGCGAGATTTACTGGTAAGTTCCAGTAGTTTCTCTGGGTGTAATGGGCTTCGCTCCGACACGACTTATACCGCTGTTAGGGGACTAACGCTTTCCGCCCCCTAGGCCCGATATGCGATAGTCCTAGACGAACAGACCGGACTGTACGGAGATTGTCACATCAGGCTCAGTAGGAGTTCGGATGGGTTTCCTCATCGGCCTTCTTATCGACATCTACCTGGGGACCGCTACGTACAGCTAGTGCCGCTTGCGGTCTGTGGTTAAACCCACTGCCAGCGTAGTAGTCGAGTCATTAGAGTCCCACACAGAGAGTTTCCCTGCTCTAGGCGAAACGATATAGAGGTCGTATGGTTTTACGACAAGGGTTCGGACGCATACGTGTGTTTACGCACGTACGACTTTCGGACAGTTTTTACTAGTCGACTTTGGTTTAAGCCAGATTCTAGTATCGGGATATTGGATTTATACAGTCTAAAGTTTTTCCGTGTTTTCACGGATAGGAGGGGCGTTCTCGTAATTTTACGAGAAGCTTCTAGAAGATGATGACTTGGGGGTGTGGGTGTCATATGCATTAAATGAGATTAGTGAGTCATATGAGTGATTCATCCATGTCATTAATGCATCATAAATGCTTAATGACTCATGGTGATGAATCACCCTTTGATATTTATCAAGCATGGTTGTAAATCCTTTATTTTCTTTTATTGGATAAATGATAATGCTTGATATATATTATGATAGTTCATTATCTCATCTCATTCTTATGCTCACCTTCTCTCTCCTCAAGCTCTCTCTCTTCAAACCCTAATCCTCCCCTCTCATGTGTTGAGATCAAGGATTAGATTAGACTACTTAATCCATAACCCTTCTCTATATCACCTAGGTTACTTAGATTAGCACTTTAAGAAACTTAGTTACTTCTAGTTTGAGGTAAAGCTTGAAGCAAAGCTCTCGGGTGGATCGTCTAGTACTTGGAGAAGGCCGAGAAGGAGGTGGAGAACGTAAAGACGAAGGACACGGTTCTTTAGGTATAATCACTTCACATAGTAGTTTAGAACTTCTATGATAGTTGTTAGTTATCGTTTAGCTTCGATTCATGCGGTTAGTCGATGTTTAAGCAAAGAACAAGATCGTTTTTCATATTTCCGCCTCCCCGCAAGTCGTGGGGTGTTGCACATCGACTTACAGTGGTATCAGAGCCTCGCTAAACAATAATTAACTAATTAGCAAAGTCGTATGAATTTCGAACGCAAAACGAACCGGATAACACATCGATATCACTATGTTTCTGTCGTTTTTCAAAAGGGCTCTAAAAATTTTCAGGTTGCTTCAGAATAACAAGCAGAGAAATATAAGAACACTGTAGAAAAATGGGTTTGTAAATCGGCCACTGAGCCGCGGAACCACGGCCAAAACCACCGATCCGCCGTGGATCCGCGGCCGAGTTGGCTCCGATTCAACCCAATTTTCTTCTGTTATTCTTCTGTGATATTTTTGTGTTTACTGGAATGTTTATTTTCTGCTCAAAGTCTCAGGTGCACAGAGAAGTTTTGGGAGTAGAAACTGATATGTTTGCTCGATTGAAATTTTGCGATGTTTGCTAATTTGATTATATTTGTGTTTGTATAATGTGTTCGTAAACCTCCCCTAACTGCTAGTATGTCGGTTGGCAGGGGGTTGCACATTTCTGTAATGGTTTTTTCTGTTTGTGATTATGAACTGTATTGGACTGTTGTGATGATTAGCCGGGGTTTTATGATGGGTTATTATTTTAATTCATTCAATGTAATTGTAATATGTTGTAATATTATTTTGCGGGGCACATCCAAGTTGCGGTTGTAGCCACTGTTGTATTATTTCATTTTACTGTTTTTGCTCTTAGGACAGACCCAAGGTGGGGTGCACAAACTACCGGGTACTTTGAAGTGTTTAGTGGCCTGCTCACTTTGTTGAGAGAGACCGCTTCACTTCGGGTACTTGGCGGGTAGTTTGCCGTACTCGTAGGGGTCTAGGGTGGGGTAATGGCTATTCATCATAACTGTGTAATCCGTCTTTTGTTGCAGGCTCAAAGCAAACACGGATTGCTTGTATATCCAATAATGTTCATCTGAGATCTGGAATGCCTATTATTGCATCTGACGAATGTACAATATCTATATATGATAGCTATTTAGACGTCACTTATGTTTTACACCCGCGCTAGCCCAGCCCCCGCTCTGTCGTTAGTTAAGTAACCTAACGGATGATGACGGGACCCAAAGGCGAATGCGGATGACATACGAGGACGTTGTATTTTCGTTGTTTTCTGCAATGATAGGTTAATGATGGGACGCATTATTATTAATGCAAAGAAAATAAACCAAAGTTTAAATCGTTGGAACAATTTAAAAGAAACCACTCAGTTATTTTTAAAACAGAAGATATTTTTTAATTGCGGAGCTTTAACCACTCCTTTTAAAAGCTATCAGGTTCCTTCGGTTATATCAAGTTCACTACGTTCACGGTTTCGCCAAAACCAGTCGTAGCCCTCCGTCATTTCTTATGGATGGTCAGTAGTATTCAAGCTATGTTTGTTTGGCCCTTAGTCAAGACATAGTGTTTGGTAGCTGCTGGGGTATTCATTTGTTGCATAGATAGATGAGTTGGTTTGGGACAGTCGTATTACTTTGTTTGGCCCTTAGTCAAGAGTATATACGGGTGGGTTCAAATTAACAAGATAATGATGGGTAGAACTTGACGTGTGACTTATGATTTGTTGGCCCTTAGTCAAGGTCATAAGAACATGGGGCAAAAATCCTCATCGGAAGTTTCTAAAGAAACTGAAACTTGCTAGTGTTGCATACCATTTGGAGTTTGATGAATGTTGGTAGGATTCCTTCAACATTATCATACGATGATATTTGGATCCCGATCCTACTGTGAGTATATGCTACTTATCAGGAGATTCGTCACTTAACGATCAATGCTATAAACCAAGTAGGTGCCTAGAAAGGTGTCAGCGGGGTTACGCCCCCAGAGAAAAGAGGTTATTTAATTAAGGAACTTCGCGAAAGCGTTGGAAAACCTCCTTCGAAGTATCGACACTGGCCTGGACGAACGGTTAAGCAAGTATTGTACGGTGAGAATGGTCCTGGCTAATTCTTCTTTTATGGTTTGAGGAAGGATTCGAGAAACAGTGGGAGCCATCCAGTTTAGATAAATTAAAAACCACTCTAAACTTGCAAGAGCATCATGCTAAAGTGTTTTCTTCTCTCTCTCTCATTGCAGCGACCTTGTGACCATGACTAGGTTACATCTAGATAACAAGTTGACTGAATCTAACTTATTTGACTGGCAAAGGTCTGTCCAGATGTCCATTACCTGTGACAAGCTGGACCACCCTATTACTACTCAAGATCCCGCTGTCCCAAGTCCAGTTTCCACCGTCGCGGATATGGATATCCGTCAGACAAGGGAAAAGGATAAAGCGAAAGCCAAGTGCCTCGTGTTGGCTTCAGATGATGGTGTATACTAGAAGCAGCACGAGAAGATGGACTCAGTTTCCATCTTTCTCCATAACAAAGATTTATATGGAGAGCAATCTCATATCGCAAGATATGAGACCTCGAACGAATTAATTCAAGCGAGGCTGGCTGTCGGGTCATCTGTAGGGGACGACGTCCTTACAATGACTAGCTATATTGATGAGCTCAAGGACCTGGAGACCACGTTGGGAAACAAGTCATACGCTGACTTATTTCCACAGTCCCTACCCTCTACTTACACCCTGAAAGAAACCAGGGAGACACAAGCTCTGCTTAATAGGGGACCTTCTTCTTCTACATCTAGGGCGAAAGCAAAGGGTGAAAAGTAGAAGACCTCTATAAAGATGATATACGGTGTCAGTAAAGTAAAAAGGAAGGGAAGAGCAAAAGTTTCGGGACTTGGTAAAGAGGGATATTCCTATTGTTATGGGAACGGGCATTGGCAGAAGGATTGCAGGGCTTTGGAAGCCAGTAGCCAGGATACGAAGCATGTTGTGGCTTCAGCCTCAAGTGTGTTTGTAATTGAGAACTGTTTGTCAATTAACTCTACTTCCTGGGTACTTGATACCGGAGCAGGATCTCATATCTGTAATTCATTACAGGCTTTGAGAAACCGTAGAGTTATAAGGGTAGGTGATTTGTCTCTCAAAGTTGCAAACGGAACGAGCGTGGACGCTGAATCCGTGGGAGAATATCACCTAGGTTTGACAAGTGGGCAGATATTGATTCTACGTAACTGTTTGTATGTACCTAGTTTGACTTGTAATATCATATCAGTGTCCTCACTTTCGAGAGAGGGATACGATTTTACATTCGTAAGCGATGTAGTTCACATCCACCTAAATCAAGTTTAGATTGGGTCCGGTACATTAGATAACGGTATATACGTATTGAGTCAAGCTCAGGTTTTCAATGTCCAGAACACACTTAAAAGAAAGTCTCCAGAAATAAATCAGGCTTTCTTATGGCATTGTAGAGTAGGTCACATCAATGAAACACGGTTGATGAAGTTACATAGAGAAGGATATTTGAATCCGTTCGAATATCAATCTTATGCTACTTGTGAATCTTGTCTCATGGGAAAGATGACAAAGACTCCGTTTACTGGACACGGAGAAAGAGCAAGCGAGCTCTTGGGACTCGTACACAGTAACGTGTGCGGTCCAATGTCTACACATGCGCGAGGTGGTTATTCCTACTTCATTACTTTTACGGATGATTTTTATAGGTATGGATATATCTTCTTAATGAAGCATAAATCCGAGGCCTTTGAGAAATTCCGAGAATACAGGAATGAAGTGGAAAAACAGAAAGGCAAAAGTATCAAGACACTGAGATCTGATCGAGGTGGTGAATACTTAAGTGCCGAGTTCCTGGGATACTTAAAAGAGAATGGTATTCTCTCTCATCTTACTCCTCCATACACACCACAACACAACGGTGTATCGGAAAGGAGGAATCGAACCCTATTGGATATGGTTCGTTCCATGATGAGTAAGGCTGAGTTACCGCGATCTTTCTGGGGTTATGCACTAGAATCAGCTGCATATCTTTTGAACCAGGTTCCAACCAAGACTGTGCCTACCACACCATATCAGATGTGGAGTGGGAAGAAACCTTGTCTAAAACATTTTAGGACATGGGGATGTCCAGCTTTTGTAAAAAAGCAGCATCCGGACAAGCTCGAGGCACGCTCAGTACAGTGTAAGCTTGTGGGATATCCAAAGAACTCCAAGAGATATTATTTCTATTACGCAGAGGAACAAAAGGTTTTTGTTTCTCGTCATGCCCACTTCTTAGAAGCTGAATTTTTAGAAAATCAGAAGAGTGGGAGCACAGTAGAACTGGAAGAAATTCCAGAACCACAAGCTGTTACTGAAAGTTTGGTAGAACAAGAAGTTTCAGAGGAAAGGGACATACCGGCGCCTATCCGCAGAAGTAGTAGGCAGTCTCATCCGCCCGAGAGATACTACGGTTTTCTCATAGACGGGGATCGAGAAGATTGCGTCATTGATAATGATGACCCTACTAGCTTCCAGCAAGCCATTCAGAGCGGCGACTCAGTAAAATGGCTGGATGCAATGCGGACCGAAATGGAGTCCATGTACACTGACAAAGTATGGACTTTGGACATTGCTCCAGATGGGGTAAAACCCGTAGGATGCAAGTGGATCTTCAGAAAGAAGATTGGTGTAGATGGACAGGTTGAAACCTATAAGGCTAGACTTGTTGCAAAGGGTTTCTGTTAAAGACCTGGTTTGGACTATGACGAAACCTTTTCTCCAGTGGCTATGCTCAAATCCATTCGAGTCCTTCTTGCCATTGCTGCCTTCCACGATTATGAGATCTGGCAGATGGACGTAAAGAAGGCCTTTCTAAATGGAAATTTGGAAGAGTGCGTCTATATGGATCAGCCAGAGGGATTCATTCAGAGTGGGAGCAGCGGTAAAGTGTGCAAGTTGCTTAAGTCCTTTTATGGACTAAAGCAAGTATCGCGGAGTTGGAACATCTGTTTTGATGATACTGTCAAAGAATTTGACTTTATCAAGAATCCAGATGAACCATGCATATACAGTAAGATTATAGGGAGAGTTGTTGTATTCCTCGTCTTGTACGTCGATGACATTCTCCTAATAGGAATGATATTCCTATGCTACAGTCAGTCAAAGGATTCTTATCACAGAAATTCTCCATGAAGGACCTGGGTGATGCCACCTACATTCTGGGGATCCAGATCTATCGTGATAGATCAAAGAGGATGTTGGGACTTTCACAGTCCAGGTACATAGGCACCATATTGAAAAGATTCAGTATGGAAGATTCTAAGCGCGGTAACCTACCGGCTTGTCACGGAATCACCCTCTCCAAAGAGATGTCTCCCAAGACTGATTTGGAAAGGGATCGCATGTCGATTATACCCTACGCTTCTGCGGTAGGCTCTATAATGTATGCGATATTATATACCAGACCAAATGTAGCATACGCATTGAGTAAGTCGGTATCAGGCAAACCCAGGGAAGAATCACTGGATAGCAGTAAAGAACATTCTCAAGTACCTGAGGAGGACTAAGGAGATGTTCTTGGTGAATGGCGGAAAAGACCTCCAGATCGAGGCCTTTGCTGACTCCGGCTTCTAGAGTGACAAGGATGACTCCAAGTCCACGTCGGGTTATGTCTTTACCCTCAATGGAGGGGTGGTCTGTTGGAAGAGTTCCAAGCAGGAGACCGTTGCTGACTCAACGATGGAAGCGGAGTACATAGTTGCTTGCGATGCCGCAAAAAAAGCTGTCTGGATGAAGAAGTTCCTCACAGAACTTCAGGTGGTTCCTACCAGTGTTGGTCCAATACCTCTGTATTGCGACAACAACGGCGCTATCGCTTTAGCGAAGGAACCCAGGTCCCATCAGAAGTCCAGACACATCTTAAGGCGGTAT
The DNA here is from genome assembly GCA_030015575.1 of Agapanthus africanus. Classification (NCBI taxonomy): domain Eukaryota; kingdom Viridiplantae; phylum Streptophyta; class Magnoliopsida; order Asparagales; family Amaryllidaceae; genus Agapanthus; species Agapanthus africanus. The sequence continues at coordinate 318,922,430 of JASDDO010000019.1, forward strand.
CACCTGACCAGGGAGATCGTAGATCACCAGGAGATCGAGGTAAAGAGAGTAAAATCAGAGGATAACATTGCTGATCCATTCACGAAGGCCCTACCTCAGATTCAGTTCGAGAGGCTACTCGAGATCATCGGTCTTCGATACGCCGGTACATGGCCCTAGTGCAAGTGGGAGATTGTTAGTGTATATGCCCTAGGGGCCATTATTGTATCATACTAGTTTGTATATTACTTAATGGAAGCTTGGAATTTTCACATGTATATAACAGTCTTGCTAAACATGGTAGTATGCTACTTGGTTTTTCTATCTTAATATGTGAGTATACGTATTGATAGAGCTCTTAGGATCTTGTTTGACTACCAGCGTTGTGATGGCAGTCATACTAGTGGGGGCTGGGTAGTCTATAAGAACATCCTTATTCAGGTCCCTAGTCGTAGGATTATCGAGACAGGGCATCGATACTCCGGAGTAGACTAGTGTGTACGCTTCTCATCCCAGTTGGGGAGATGGTCTGTCCCACAGCCGTCAGTACGTCGTACTGGAGATAGTATACAGGTGCTCGTTGGGTTACGGGTACACCGGACAGGACTCGCAGGGAACTGTTGGTTGGGTTTTATACCAGTCGTCAGTTAACAGTTCCCAGGTGACATGAGTACAGCATAGTCTACAGACTTGACACTGCTACTTCGCCTCGAGTGTGTCCCACCGTTCTTAGATTGCTACCCTACCACGGCTCAAAGGAGTCGTGCAAACAGGTAGCAGTTGGGTACAGTCCCAAGCATTTAGAGGCAATGGCGGTTAGACAGGAATCGTCTCTCCCAGTATTGGGTGTTGATATCGCGTTGTGTCAGAGAGCCATTACGCAAAGTCCCTGGCCAGGTAAGCGAGATTTACTGGTAAGTTCCAGTAGTTTCTCAGGGTGTAATGGGCTTCGCTCCGACACGAGTTATACCGCTATTAGGGAACTGACGCTTGCCGCCCCCTAGGCCCGATATGCGATAGTCCTAGACGAACAGACCGGACTGTACGGAGATTGTCACATCAGGCTCAGTAGGAGTTCGGATGGGTTTCCTCATCGGCCTTCTTATCGACATCTACCTGGGGACCGTTACGTACAGCTAGTGCCGCTTCCGGTCTGTGGTTAAACCCACTGCCAGCGTAGTAGTCGAGTCATTAGAGTCCCACACAGAGAGTTTCCCTGCTCCAGGCGAAACGATATAGAGGTCGTATGGTTTTACGACAAGGGTTTAGACGCATACGTGTGTTTACGCACGTACGACTTTCGGACAGTTTTTACTAGTCCGCTTTGGTTTAAGCCAGATTCTAGTATCGGGATATTGGATTTATACAGTCTAAAGTTTTTCCGTGTTTTCACGGATAGGAGGGGCGTTCTCGTAATTTTATGAGAAGCTTCTAGAAGATGATGACTTGGGGGTGTAGGTGTCATATGCATTAAATGAGATTAGTGAGTCATATGAGTGATTCATCCATGTCATTAATGCATCATAAATGCTTAATGACTCATAGTGATGAATCACCCTTTGATATTTATCAAGCATGGTTGTAAATCCTTTATTTTCTTTTATTGGATAAATGATAATGCTTGATATATATTATGATAGTTCATTATCTCATCTCATTCTTATGCTCACCTTCTCTCTCATCAAGCTCTCTCTCTTCAAACCCTAATCCTCCCCTCTCATGTGTTGAGATCAAGGATTAGATTAGAATACTTAATCCATAACCCTTCTCTATATCACCAGGTTACTTAGATTAGCACTTTAAGAAACCTAGTTACTTTTAGTTTGAGGTAAAGCTTGAAGCAAAGCTCTTGGGTGGATTGTCTAGTACTTGGAGAAGGCCGAGAAGGAGGTGGAGAACGTAAAGACAAAGGACACGGTTCTTTAGGTATAATCACTTCACATAGTAGTTTAGAACTTCTATGATAGTTGTTAGTTATCGTTTAGTTTTGATTCATGCGGTTAGTCGATGTTTAAGCAAAGAACAAGATCATTTTTCATATTTCCGCCTCCCCGCAAGTCGTGGGGTATTGCACATCGACTTACAATGGCACCGTGTATCGAAGGTTTAAACGGATGCGTCCGATGTAGCAGACTTCGTCAGATTCCCCCTCGTTTGAGGGGTTTTTGATTGTGGGGATGCTCTTCCCTGCAGGCACAAGCCCCTGCAGTTAATTACGCTACCGCATTGCGGTAACAACTTTCTCCTTCTCCAGATGATCACTTCGTGTCGTGTGTGTTTGTTTTGTATTTGGTTGCCCGTGGATTGTATACGGAGACTAATTTATGTCGTCGCCTGTAGGATGTGGATTAGTCCAAATCCGTATTTTCTTAGATTTGGGTTTGGGGTTTAGGTTTAAGGATACGTTAGCCATGTTTGAGGCTAAGATCAATTTAAACGTTTGTTAAGGATACGTTAGTCCAATTTGAGACTAAGATCAACTTAACCGGATCGTTTAGATCCGTCAAAAGAGCATTTGGGCTCTAATGTTCCAGTTTAGCGACATAGTGTTCCATTGAATGTATGGCCGTCGGGACCCGTCACCTCTCTGACGACGTTGAAGGATTACAACGACAGATATCAGAGGAGTTCAGAGATGTACCCTTGAACCAAAGTTGGTTGGGAGGTCTATAGTCCAATTTGGGACTAAAGTCTGTTTGAAGGTTCTGTTTAAGGATACGTTAGCCATATTTGAGGCTAAGATCAACTTAAACGTTTGTTAAGGATACGTTAGTCTGATTTGAGACTAAGATCGACTTAACAGGATCGTTTAGATCCGACAAAAGAGCATGTAGGCTCTATTGTTCTAGTTTAGGGACATAGTGGTCCATTGCCAGTTTAAGGACATAGTGGTCCATTGCCAGTTTAGGGACGTGGTGGTCCATTGCCAGTTTAGGGACGTGGTGGTCCAATGTTAGTTTTAAGACGTTGCGGTCAAGGTTAAGGACATCATAGTCCGTGAGCTTAAGGACCTCACAGTCCGATATTAGTTTTAAGACATCGCGGTCAAGGTTAAGGACGTCATAGTCTGTGAGCTTAAGGACCTCACAGTCCGATGTTAGTTTTAAGACATCACGGTCAATTAGTCCAAATCCGTATTTTCTTAGATTTGGGTTTGGGGTTTTGGTTTAAGGATACGTTAGCCATATTTGAGGCTAAGATCAACTTAAATGTTTGTTAAGGATACGTTAGTCCAATTTGAGACTAAGATCAACTTAACGGGATCGTTTAGATCCGACAAAAGAGCATTTAGGGGCTCTGTTGTTCCAGTTTAGGGACATAGTGGTCCATTGAATGTATGGCCGTCGGGACCCGTCACCTCTCTGACGACGTTGAAGGATGACAACGACAGATGTCAGAGGAGTTCAGAGATGTACCCTTGAGCCAAAGTAGATTGGGAGACCTATAGTCCAATTTTGGACTAAAGTCTGTTTGAGGGTTTAAAAATACGTTAGCCCTATTTGAGGCTAAGATCAACTTAAACATTTGTGGCTCTATTGTTCTAGTTTAGGGACAGAATGGTCCATTGCCAGTTTAGGGACATGGTGGTCCATTGCCAGTTTAAGGACATGGACCCATCACCTCTCTGAAGACGTTGAAGGATTACAACGACAAATATCAGAGGAGTTCAGAAATGTACCCTTGAACCAATAAGTTGGTTGAAAGAGCAGATGTGCTCAGTTCAAGATGATTTGAGGACTTATGGCCAGTTTGAGCTAAGTCCAATTATGTTTGAAATATTGGCCCTTTGGGCCATTAGACATTTGTCTAGGTTCAGCCCTTCATCATTCAGCAGTGCTAAACAGAGGTTTGGGGGTTCTGACAATCATTTTGTCTTTGATTTCCTCAATTTTGAGATTCATTAGGAGGAGGGACTTTTGCCTCTGGAAAATTAGCCAATTTGGCTAAAAAGTAGTGTTAAACACTAAAGAACAACAGTGTTAAACACTGGAGATAGAACTCTCAAATTAGTGTTAAACACTAAAAGACAATCAGTGTTAAACACTGGAAATATAATCTTCAGTTAAACACTAGAAACAATCAGTGTTAAACACTGGAAATATAATCCCCAAATTCGTGTTAAAAACTAAAGAAAGAGGAGTCACGTGTGGACACGTGAGAGCGCCCAAAGGTGGGACCGGATCCCTTTTCTTCGTTCTGCAATTAAGTGTTAAACACTTCTTCATCTTTTGAGCATCACGTGTTGACACGTGATGGAGATTTATGCACTGATCATTAAAGCACTCGCTAAGGGGTCACGTGGGGACACGTGAGAGCGACCAAATCTCATATTTCCTTTGCTTTTTCTTTCTGTGTTTTGTAGGTCACGTGGAAGCACGTGAGGCATTGCCTCAAAGCTTTCCTCCTTCTCATTTCTGGGGATCTCTTCAGGGGTCACGTGGGGACACGTGACCTTGGTCTTTTGCATGCATGGAGATCTTTTAAGTCTCTTCATTTTATTTTGAGAATTTAATTCTCTGTAAGATTAAGAATTAAATTCTTATTTAGGGTAAAACCCTAATTTCTTTTTAAAGGAATTAAATTCTCAAATATGTAAAAGAATTAAATTCTTATATAGGGTTAAACCCTAGTTTCATTTTAGGAGGAATTAAATTCCTGTTGATCTGAGAGAATTAAATTCTCAATTAGGGTTAAACCCTAGTTCTGTTTTAGGAGAATTAAATTCTCATATAGGGTTAAACCCTAGTTTTGTTTTAGGAGAATTAAATTCTCAAAACTTAATTCCCCTTCTAAATTTAGGATCTGCATGGCAGGATCTCGACCCGATGAGAATTAAATTCTCAACTTATGGGGAGATGCGCTCTGTGCAGATCTTCAACCAGAAGAAGAACTAAGTTCTTTTTTGTATAAGACTTAAACTCTTGGATTGAGAATTAAATTCTCTTTATTGAAGTTTTGATCCTTTTTCCTTTTCTCACCTAGGGTTTTCTTTGTTGAGAATTAAATTCTCCTTTCTTTTCTCTCTCTGTTGTTGTTATCTCCCCAAAAAAAGTTGATCCTTTTTCTTCTCTTCTTGGCTCCTATTTATAAGAGAAAGAAAAGAATCAATTTGTTTTGTGAATCTTTCATTGAAAGATTTTAATTATTTTTGTAACCAACTTGATCTTTTAGATCACTCAGTGAATTTTATTCACCATTGGATTTTTAATCCAAAAGATCTTTTATCTGTTATTCCAATTTTTAGGGAAATCTTTCCTTGTATAAAATCTTTCCATAAACTGGTGATTTTTAATCACCATTAAATTTTTAATCCAACGGTGCTCCATTTTACAGAACACCATCCTTTTTGTTTGGAAAGATTTAAAGAAATATTTTTCCAGTTAGGGTTTTTGATTTCCCTTAATTAGAATTTAATTCTATTATTTCAGAGATTTTAGGATCCCATCACGTGTTGACACGTGACCCCCTCGATTAAGCATTTAATTCTGTTATTTTAAAGAACTCAGGAATTATTACGTGTCAGCACGTGACCCTTGGTCACGTGTGGGCACGTGATGCCCCATTAGGATTTTTCCTGTTGTTTTATTATACTTTTTAACTCTATTTAATGAGTTTAGAGGCCCATCTCGTGTTGGCACGTGATCCCATTGTTTAGAATTTAATTCTTATTATTTCAGAGGGTTTAAGAGCCCATCACGTGTTAGCACGTGACCCCACTGATTAATTATTTAATTAGAATTTAATTCTATTAATTCAGAGAGTTTAGGAACCCATCACGTGTCTGCACGTGACCTTTGGTCACGTGTGGGCACGTGATGCCCCATTGGGGTATTCCTTGCTGTTTTATAATATTCCTTTCAGTGGGTTTAAAGGCTCATCTCGTGTGGTCACGTGACCCCTTTTAATTATTTATTTTATTAAGTGCCTACAGGCTTTGCCTGTAAATGGTCACGTGTGGGCACGTGATGCCTCATAACTTTTGATCCCGGATGAATTATGAGGCCTATAATATATCAAATCAAAGGATTTTTTAAGAGTCTTTCAATTCCATCAGAATTTAGTTGTTTCTCATTCAGGAGTTTGTCAAAAAACAGCCCGGAAAATACTGGTTCGCATTTTCTTAAGCGTATCGCTGCCATTTGATACCTTGGACTCTTCTGCACAGAAATTTTTGGCGGGAACAAATGCCCCCCACTACTTTGCCCACGTAAGTATATACATGGGTGAAGTAGTGCGAAGTTATGAGTAGCCATGGAATTGAGGGCTTAGGAGACAAGTTTAGGGTCCTTGTAGCCTATGACTTTTCAACTTTATGAGCCGTGAGGGTCTCACAAAGACTTTTCTCCCTACGGATCGAGAGGATCTCGTAGATGTATTTTCTCCTTAGGGGTCGTGAGGACTCCTAAATTTGTTTTCTCTTATAAGTCGTAAGGATCTTATAAGAGAATTTTCCCTCTTACGAGTCGAGAGGACCCGTAAGCGGTTGTTTCCCTCTTTGTCGAGATTCGACTTTAGAGAGTGTGACCTGTGGATAGTATGCAAGAGGCCGTTTTGGATCGACTTGCAGGGTCCCAGTGCTTAGGAAATAGGTTTTTTAATCCCCGCTGTCTAAGGCTTTTCCTTACGAGTCGAGACGAATCGAGCATTTCTCGTAAAGACACTAATTTTCTCACGAGTCGAGACGAATCGAGCATTTCTTGCAAGAATATCCTAACGTCACAGTTAAGCTCTGCTCTTTACGACAGAGGTCCATTAGGGTCTGTGGTACTTAGGGTTTTGTTCGTCGTACCGCCACATCGGCTGATGTATTCCTCGATAGGCGGTTTTGCCGTTCGAGTAGCCTTGTGATTGTCGTGTTTCCGATCCCTTCTGGGGCTGGACAAGACGTCTTCAAGCAATCCTCCTAGGCAGTTTGACCGTCGGAAGAGCAAGGGTTAGGAATTTTGCCATGCCGCTTTTTACTTGAGGTTAGGCTCGTTTTGGAGAGCCCCGATGAGTCATAACCACTCCGCGCTGGTGTGGGATGATCTCCGATAGTCTTTCAGGCTTTATATAACTTGCCGTTAAGACCCTGAAGCTAGGAATTTGGCCTTTTCTTCGTTTGCGGGGATCGCGTCTGCTGTATCGAGACGAATGTCGTGGTTGTCTCTAGCTTGCTGGTGAACTGTCGAGGTTTGGAACCAGGGATTTTGTCGTGACTCCTTTTGGTGATGTTGCGTCTGCTGTGTCGAGACGAACGTCGAGGTGGTGACCACTCTGCACTGGTGCGGGATAATCTCCGATTGTCTTCCAGGCTTTATATGACTTGCCGTTAAGACCCTGAAGCTAGGAATTTGGCCTTCGCTTCGTTTGCTTGCATTGCATCCGCTGTAGTGAGACGAATGTCGTGGTTGTCTCTAGGTTGCTGGTGAACCGTCGAGATTTGGAACTAGGGATTTTGCCGTGGCTCCTTTTGGTGATGTTGTGTCTGCTGTGTCGAGACGAACGTTGAGGTGGTGACCACTCCGCACTGGTGCGAGATAATCTCCGATTGTCTTTCAAGCTTTATATGACTTGCCGTTAAGACCCTGAAGCTAGGAATTTGGCCTTCGCTTCGTTTGCTTGCATTGCTTCTGCTGTACTGAGACGAATGTCGTAGTTGTCTCTAGGTTGCTGGTGAACCGTCGAGGTTTGGAACTAAGGATTTTGCTGTGGCTCCTTTTGGTGATGTTGCGTCTGCTGTGTCAAGACGAACGTCGAGGTGGTGACCACTCTGCACTGGTGCGAGATAATCTCCGATTGTCTTTCAGGCTTTATATGACTTGCCATTAAGACCCTGAAGCTAGGAATTTGGCCTTCGCTTCGTTTGCTTTGGTGTGTCCGAATCCTGTCGAAGGAAGGACACTGTTGTTGACATTGCGTCTACTGCATCGAGACGAATGCTGAGGTGGAGCTGGGATTTTGCCGTCACTCCGCTTTGCTGACCATGGGGTCTTTTGTTGACGTTGCATCTACATCCTGCTGGACTGTGAAGGAACGCCGTTGTTGACATTGCGTCTGCTGTAACGAGGCGAATGCTGAGGTGGAGCTGGGATTTTTCCGTCACTCCGCTTTGTTTCAACCATAGGGTCTTTCGTTGACGTCATGTCTGCATCCTGCTGGACTGCGAAGGAACGCCGTTGTTGACATTGCGTCTACTATAACGAGACGAATGCTGAGGTGGAGCCGGGATTTTGCCGTCATTCCGCTTTGCTGACCATGGGGTCTTTCGTTGACGTTGCATCTATATCCTGCTGGACTGCGAAGGAACGTCGTTGTTGACATTGTGTCTGCTGTAACGAGACGAATGCTGAGGTGGAGCTAGGATTTTGCCGTCACTCCGCATTGTTTCGACCATGGGGTCTTTCGTTGACGTTGTGTCTGCATCCTGCCGGACTGCGAAGGAACGCCGTTGTGGACATCTCGTCTGCTGTAACAAGACGAATGCTGAGATGGTCTCTAGGTTGTCTGTGAACCATCGAGATCTGGCTTTGCTTTTTGATGGAGCCTGTTGGGAAGGTATGGTTCCCTCTTTGTTCGTGCCCCTGGATTGTATACATGGATCGATGTGATCTCACCTGTAGGGCAAAAAGTTTCATTCTTTCATCATCATTTTTTTTATTCTTTCCGCGATGCTCTATCATTTCAGATTTTATATCGCGAAGGTCGCAATTGCCCAATCATTTCGACTATTTTTCGCGGTGCCCAATCATTTCGGCTGTTTTTCTTTTTACTCGCTGCTTTTTATTGCGAGTTGCCCAATCATTTCGGCTATTTTGTATGCATACATTTTTACTTGCTGATTTCGTTGCAAGCTGCCCTATCATTTCGGCTATTTCATATGCATTTTTGGCTCGCTGATTTTTCTTATCGCGAGTGTGAAACTTGGAATCTGATGCCAATCTTAGCATCAGCATCGCTACGACTGGAATATTGCCAGGAGCGAATCATCATTTGCCATGAAAGGACTTGGAATTTGATACCGGTTTAGGCATCAGCATCGCTACAACTGGGATATCGCCAGGAGCGAATCATCATTTGCCTCTGTCGATGTCGAACAAAAGTGGCTTAGCGAACAGGGTTAAGATCCCGTCCACTAAGGCTTTTGACTTCATGAGCCGTAAGGGTCTCATAAAGGTGTTTCTCCCTACGAGTTGTGAGGATCTCATAGGTGCGTTTTCTCTTTAGGAATCTTGAGGATTCTTAAGTGTATGTTTTCTTATAAGTCGTAAGGATCTTACAAGAGTGTTTTCTCCTTATGAGCCGAGAGGACTCACAAGGGTTGTTCACCGTGCGAACATATCCCTAGTCGCTGGTAGGACTCTGTTAGGGAAATGTTCATTCGTGCCCATGGATTGTATACAAGGGTCAATACCGAACTGCTTATAGGGCATTATCGAAGGTTGTGGGGGTTGCTTAAGAACAGGTTCAGGTCTCTGTAACTTAAGACTTTCAAATCTTATGAGCCGTGAGGGTCCCATAAGAGAGTTCTCCTTACGAGTCGTGAGGATCTCGCAAGTGTAATTTCTCCTCAGGAATCGTGAGGATCCCTAAGTGTGTTTCTTCCTTGTGAGTCGTAAGGCTCTCACGCGGGTGGTTTCTCCTTACAAGGTCGAGAGGACCCTGTAAGTGTCTTTTAAACGAGGTTGCGCCCTTTCAGGTTTTCACAAACACTCGCCGGTAGTCCTGCTGTTTTTACTCACGGAGCCCTTTCGGGTTTTCATCCGTGCCTATTTTGCTTATGGACATACCGTCTTTTTTTTATTCTCTTTTTTTATTTTTCTAACGAGGCTGCGCCCTTTCAAGTTTTCACAAACACTCACCGGTAGCCCTGCTATTTTTACTCACGGAGCCCTTTCGGGTTTTCATCCGTACCCATTTTGCTTATGGACATACCGTTTTTTTCATTCTTTTTTTTTAATTTTAGTATCAGCTTTGGGATGCTGCAACCGACCGTAGTTTATCGACATCTCGGTCAACAGCTAGTTTTAGGACATAGTGGTCCACCATTAGTTTAAAGACATTTCGGTCTGCCGTTTAGTTTAAGGACGTTTCGGTCCGTCGTTAGTTTAAGGACGTTTCGGTCCGTTGTTAGTTTAAGGACGTTTCGGTCCGTCGTTACGTGAGCCGGTTACTACTTAAAGAGTTTGGGCTGAGGAAGATAGCGAGCGGACATAGTCGTCGTCATCTATCATAACCTAAGCCATGACTCGTCAAGCGTAGTACTTCTTCAGGAAGCGACCGTTTATTGGCCGGAAAGGTCTTTCGCCATACATGTCCATGAGTAGATAGGCTCCACACTGGTAGACCTTGTCTATGATATACGGGCCTTCATAGTTTGGCTCGAATTTTCCCCGCTTGGCGTGATTAGGGATCATAGGTCTTTTGACCATTAGCACGAGTTCTCCTTTGCGGAATGTCCTCGGCCTGGTCAATCTTTCATATGAGCACGCCATCTTTTCTTTATAAGCCTCCAGATTTTGTTGTGCTATGAGCTGGGTTTCATCAAGGGCATCAAGCTCCTCAAGCCGAAGGTAAGCGTTTTCTTCGTCTGTCAGCTCGTAATGGACTGCCACTCGTAGAGAAGGTAATTCTATCTCGAGGGGGAGTACTGCTTCTGTACCTAATACCAACGCATATGGCGTTGTGTTCGTGGCTGTTTTGAACGTAGTTCGATACGCCCAGAGAGCTTCTTGCAGTCTCTCGTGCCAGTCCTTCTTATTTCGGGACACAGACTTCTTCACGATCTTCGTCAAGGTCTTGTTGAAAGCCTCAGCTAGACTGTTAGCTCGGGGATTATAAACTGAGGAATATCTCCAGTCTATGTTGTGTTGTTGCGCGAAGCGGCTGATCTTGTGGCTTCTGTAGGCTGGCCCGTTATCGGAGATGATCCGTCGCGGAGTTCCAAACCGATAAATGACGTGCGTCTTGAAGAAATGGAGGATATTCTCCGTCTTCACTTCCTCAGCGGTACTGCTTCTGCCCATTTGGAGAAGTAGTCAGTCGTCGCCAAAATGAATCGATGTCCCCTGGACGATGCTGGTTCGATGGGGCCGATTATGTCAGTCCCCCACATTTCGAATGGCCAGCTAGCCACTGTCGGGTGTAGTGGATTTGGGTGCTGATGGATAAAGTCCCCATGAATCTGGCATGAGTGGCATTGCTTCGCATATTCGAGGCAGTCCTGAATCATCGTGGGCCAATAGTAGCCCATCCGTTTAATATTCAACTTCATCTTCGGGCCTGCTTAGTGAGAACCGCAGAGTCCGTCGTGAACTTCCTGAATGACTCTTTTCACCTCGTCAGGTCCCAAACATCTCAACCACAGAGAGTCAAACGACCTCTTGTACAGAGTATCATTGACGAAGGCGAAAGACAGAGCTCGTTTCATGAGCTGATGTCTTGAGGACGCATCTTCAGGCGTTCGATTGGATTTGAAGTAGTCTACAAAGACTTCTCTCCAATCCTCAGCCTTTCCCTGGTCTTTTATTTGCATCGCCATTTGCCCAGTCAGTCCCTTTTCTTCGAATGATTCCGGAGATATTTCTACGGGGGCAAGCACCCGACGACTTTGTACCAGGATCTTTACGTCATCGAGGTTCTCATCGGCCAGTTCTTTAGCGAGCTTGGCTAATGCGTCTGCTTTGCTATTTTCCGCACGCGGTATGCTTTCCAGAGTGTAAGAAAGGATTTGGGCCAACAGTTGCTGCACCTTTTTGCCATATTTCACCAACTCTGGTTTGCATGTTTGGTAGTCGCCATTGACTTGACTGACGGCCAGTTGGGAATCCCCGTATATGAGGAGGTTTTCGATCCCCATGTCGATGGCGATCTCAAGGCCTGCTATCAAAGCTTCGTACTCAGCTTCATTGTTCGTCCTCGGCTCGGTCAAGGAGAAGGCGAAGCGCATTATCCCTCCTTGTAGGGTCACGAAGATGAGGCCTACCCTTGATTTGATTACAGGGGTGTTCTATTTGCGCTTCTTCATGGAGGACGCTCCATCGAAGTAGAGCTCCCATCGGGTATCACTACCGTCGATCGAATCGAATGCATGTTCGTCTGGCAGTTCGCAATTCAAAGGGGAATTGGCAGGTATCGGATGCTCATCGAGGAAGCCGGCGATGGCCTGGCCTTTCACTGCTTTAAGAGGCTGATAGGTTATCGAAAACTCCATTAAGAGCAAGGCCCATTTAGCGAGTCTCCCTATCAGCATGGCCTTCGACATTAAATATTTAAGGGGGTCCATCTTCGAAATGAGACGGACTTCGTGCGCCAATGCATAGTGCCTGAGCTTTGTTATCACGAAGATCAACGCCAGGTAGTGTTTTTCGATGGGGGGTAGTTGCTTTCTGCCCCCAGGAGAACTCGACTTAAGTAACAAAGAGCTCTTTCTTTCCCTTGGTCGTTCTCTTGTGCCCATAATGCGCCTAAGGAACCTTCAAGGGTGGTTGTATAAAGAACGAGAGGCTTTCCCTTAACCGGAGCAGCCAACACTGGCGGATTCTGCAGGTATTGCTTGATTTCGTCCAGCGCGCTCTGGCATTTGTGATCCCAAACGAAAGGGGTTCCCTTCTTCATCAGGTGACTATAAGGACAGCACTTGCCAGAGAGATTGGCTATAAATCGCCGGATATACGCGAGCTTCCCTTGGAGAGACCGCAATTGCTTAAGGGTCCTTGGCGGGGGCATTTCCATGATCGCCTTGATCTTGGATGAATCTATCTCAATGCCTCGGTGCCGGACGATGAATCCTAGGAATTTTCCTGAGGACACTCCGATGCGCACTTGAGAGGGTTCATCTTTAGGTTGTATTGCCGAAGGCATTGAAATACGGTCTTCAGATGCTCTAAATGCTTCTCGTATGATTTGCTCTTGACCACGAGGTCGTCGATATAGCATTCGACGATTTCGTGTTTAAGGTCATCGAAGATTTTTGTCATGGCCCTTTGATAGGTGGCACCGGCGTTCTTTAGACCGAAGGGCATCACCTTATAGCAGAATATACCCAAAGGGGTCCGGAAAGCGGTGTGCTTCTGGTCTTCGGGATGCATCTTTATCTGATTATATCCTGATGAGCCGTCCATGAAGGAGAAAACCTCGTGAGTGGAAGTGTTATCTATCATCAGCTCGGTGACTGGCACTGGGAAATCTTCCTTCGGGCAGGCTTTATTGAGATCCCGAAAGTCTACACATATGCACACTATCCCATTCTTCTTCATCACTGGGATGATATTGGCAATCCAATCAGGGTAATGAACCTCTTGGATGAAGCCAAAGTCGATTAACTTCTTGACCTTGGCATTGATACTCATCTCAAGCTCAAGCCGCATTCTTCTCGGCGCCTGTTTGACTAGCTTGACGTCTGGAGATATGGCCAGTTTGTGGACAGCAATTTCTGGATCTAATCCTGGCATTTCAGAATAGTTCCATACGAAGCAATCCTTATGCTGCATGAGCACGTCTTTTAGTGCGGCCACCTTCTCTTCAGACAATAGCTCACTGACGAATGTCGGCCGCGGGTCGCTTGTAGTCCCCAGCTCAATTTTCTTGAGCTCATCTGCAGTGGTATGGATTCCATCTTCCAGCTCTTTCGGCGCCGGCGGGAACTCTGTAATCACCTCGTCATTATTGTTTTTGAAGCACCAGGGAAGGTCATCCATATCCTCGGGCTTTTCTTTTGATATCGTTATCATATGACAAGTATAAGTACGCTTCCAGGACTGATGTAGGTCTGGGTCTGTTCTCGCTGTGTGCGCGGCTTTTGGTTCGTGCTTCTGTGGCGGACTTATGCTCCAGCTGCTGGATAGAGTAAATCTGCCTTGCTGATACTGGTCTTCGACCCAGTTCTTGAAGGTGAAACAGTCTTCAAGAGGGTTTCCTATTGTTCGGTGATAAGAGCAATAGCCCGGATGAGAGACCTCGTTAGCTTGCTTAGGGTGTTTGGACTCTGGAAGCGTAATCATTTGATGTTTTAAAGCGAGATCAAGTATCTTCTTTGTCTTGTCTTGAGGGAAAGAATATGCTCGACTCATCTTCTTCATGAGGGACAAATCCGGACCGCCCAATTCCCGATCACGTGACTTTTTGGTCCCGCTTTGTCGTTGTCGAGTCCCTTTTCCGCTCTTTAACTTATTTCTGACTCTGCGTCGAGCCTTTTGTACAACAGGTTGACAGAGAGGAGCATCTTTATCTTTCGCAGCCTGTTGAAGAAGGTGTTGCGTCCTGGCTTTCTCGTAGATGGCCATTTCGCGATTATGGTCGTCTCGAATTTTTTGACCCGCTTCCCTGATAAGCTTGACCATTCGTTTTTCAAATGACGGACTCGGCATTTTGATGGCTGGATCTAGTTTTGGTACGGGGTTGGCGTTTTCTGACAGGGCGTCCTCTTCTTCATCGAAGTTATATATGACGTAGCTACCATGAACTCGTTCCCGTTTCCCGGATTTCACATATCCAATCCCGAGCGTTTCCATTCTCCCGTTGGGCAGCTTGCGCTGAGTTCCAGGGATATCCTAAATCCTGTTGTAGAACCGAGCTTGCCGAATAGTTTGTTTGAAAGGTACCCCTTGGCGCTTCAATAACCTTTTTAGTCCGTTCGTGTAATATCTGGGCAAACGGATGGGTTGGAGCCTGTCAAGCGTAGAATCCGCGCCGTGCCAGATTTCTTTCTCCACTCTTGTTTCCGTGGACCGATAGAATAGGATCGCCCTTTCACCTTTTCGCCTGGGAGGGACATAAAATGTCTGCAGGTCTTGCACATTGTAAGCTTCAAGTACGTCAAGATCTTTGTAGTGCTTCCGTGGAACTATGGTAATTTGCAAATGCTGATCATCACCAGGGAATGCTTGTACTGACGGCCGACTGGAGAACACAACATTCACCTCATCTTCCGAGTCGCTTCCGAAGATCAATATGGGGGCGGACGGTCCCGGGTTGTTGCGTCGATACATCCTAGCGTAGACTATCTCTTCTTCTTCTTCGGTATCACTCCCGAAAACAGGAATGGTGGCGGCGGCTTTGTTCTCTGGTGCGCGACACCTCTCTGTGTCCTCGAAATCTAGCAAAAAGTATTTTGCATCTTCGTACTTTCGAACTTCGTTCACGGAGAATGGATTCATCTCTCCTGTTACGGTATACTCGAGACCATCCTTGAAATACTTCATACACTGATGTTGCGTAGTAGGGATGATATTGTACTCGTGTAACCAAGGACGACCGAGTAATGCGTTGTAGCAGGTCTTGGCGTCAATGTCGTGAAACTTAATATCCGTGACGAGTAGTCCGAAGCGTAATGTTAGTATTACAGATCTGAGAGTTCGTGACGACTGGGAGTCGAAACCGGAGATGGTAATTTTATCACGAGCGAGGTGCTGAACGCTCATGCATATTTCTTTCAACAGCCGTACATTGAGGAGATTGACAGAAGAGCCATTGTCAACCAGGATTTTGCCTATCTTTATATCATGGCAATACCCAGAGACATATAGAGGACGGTTGTGGTCGCACGTCCCAAGGAGAAGGTCTTCATCACCGAACGTGACATCGGCTGTGTATACTTCTTCCAGTTCATCCTTCATCCTTTCTTCGGCGAGGAAGGCTTGGAATTGCTCGGGCTCTTGCAGCGCCTTGATTAATGAATCTCTTGCTTCTTTTGATAATAAGAGGGCGTCGAGAATGCTGAGCTGAGAGGGTAACTTCCTCAGGTGCGTTAGGATGTTGTAGTCCACTTTACTCTTCTTGGGCGGGTCCTTGGCAATCAGCTCTTTCATGACTTGGTCATCTAAAGTGATATCCTCAGTGACCTTTTCCTTTCCCTTATCTTTTCTAGTTGCGGGCCCGAGATTCTTTTCTGGAAGTGTGCGATTGCGTAGCTGAATGTTTTCGCAGGCCGCTGGTTCTTCCTCCTTCCCTAAGATGGATTCTTTAAAGAGAGGGCCAAGAGCCATTTCTTCGTCAGAGTCGCTCCCAAAAGTGAGAACCTGTGATCCTCCGGCGTTAACCGTGCGACAGCTACCGGTAGTTCTCTTGTGCTCCTCGGTCGTACTTCTCTGCTCCCGACGAGTTTTGCGCTTCATCCGTTTAAAATATTGTCGGTGAGCAACATATCCCTTCCACCATCTTTTAAAAGAGTCACACTCCTCGGTGGGGTGCGAAATCTTTCGATGATAGGAGCAGTAATTAGGATGCATTTCTGCTCCACCGAGAGTGTTTTCTTCCGAGGGTGGCAGTTTCATCCCCATTGATATGGCTTTGGCAAACCTTTTCCTCGTATTGAATCTGTTTTTATCCGCGTCGGATGTCTTTTGATTTGACGGGAGTGCCTCGACTCTTTCATCTAGTCGCCGGCGTTTGGCTCCTTCCGATATGACCATCTCACGCTCCCGATCGGCTTTACTTTTCAGACGAATCTCGTTCAGAAAGGCGTCGATCATCTCGTCTGATGGCCACACAAATTCCGGCTCAGGCTCTGCCCTCAGTTTTTCTATGCAGGGTGCTTATTCATTGTCTAGCGACGAATGAGAGATCACATGGCAACTTGCTACGTAATCCTCAGATCCATCGAACGAGTCTTCCCCATCATCTTCGTCCTCGAGGACGTGGCTAAGGAACTCTTAGAGCGTGATGGGGGTCCGCGCATTCTGATTATATTCTTCCAGCGCGTCGATCTGTTTCTGCAAGTCCATGCGCTTGTCACTAGACTTCATGGGCTTTTTGGATCTCTTTTTCTTTTTCGCAGATTTCGACGGCTGGGTGTGAGCGCTTGGGCCCTCACCACCGATCTTCGGAGTTGGGCGCGGCTTCAGCATCCCTTCAATGATCTGAGGTTCCAACGGGTTCTTCCACCTGATCGCTGGGCATGTATGAAGATCATTCAGCATCCTTTTGGTTTTGGATGAAAGCACAACCTCCCATGGGGCTTCTTCAACGAAAGAACAATTTGCCCCAGGTGTGTCCGTCTTCTTTGGAGTGTGCGGTTGTGGTGGGTTTACCTTCCACTTCTCGGACAACGCAAACTTGCCTTGTAGGTATTGATCCTCGATCCATCCCTTAAAGATGAAGCAATTCTCGATCAGGTGACTTACCGTTTGATGGTAAGGGCAGTAATTAGGGTTATTCACCTCGCTGGGTTGTGGCGGTCGCCTTGGATTCAGCAAGTTAATAAGCCTGTTGCGCACGGCCAGCTCGAATAGCCTCTTCGTCTTGTCCCGTGGGAATGAGTAAGGGCGTTTCATTTTCTCATTATAATACCGCCGTCTTTCTTCCAGTTGATCTGCTAGCTTTGGGGCACTGGGTTTCTGTTGAGCGCTCGCGACGAAGGTCGCCTTCCCTTTACCCTTGTCATTCCGCGGTTCTGGCTTCGGGGGAGAGGGTCTGTGACCCATTTGATCCATCTGGGCTAACTTATCAATTAACGCCTGGAACATGGTCGGTTTAAAGAACATCATGAACTGTGAAATAGTTGCATGAGGGTCTAGAGTGCCCACGAACATGCCCACTGCTGGTGCTTCCTTGATGCGCTGTTCGCACTTCGACCACAGGTTTCGCCATCGGATTGCATATTGGACCCAAGTTTCACCCGGCTTCACTCTTGCATTGATCAGAGCTGTTATTGGAGTACGCTCGCTGGCGCTTGCGAAACGTTGGGTAAACAACAACTCCATTTCAGCAAATGTCTTGACGGAGTCGTTCGGAAGCTCGGAGTACCATTCGAATGTCGTCTCCGACAAGCTGCCGACGAATTGGCAGAGCAGGAGCTTATCATCGCCGCCGATGTTACCACAAAGAGCCCTGAACTGGGCAACATGTTGATGGGGATTGCCAGTCCCCTTGTAGACATGAAATTTCGGGATCGTGTAGCCCGGTGGGTATTTGATCTGATCGTACCAGCTAGGATATAGTCGTCTTGTTTTGACGACTTGGCCAGCTGCCTTAGTTGCCTTGGTTGACTCGTATTTGCTGAGCAATGTAGTCATCCAGGGCAGCTTTGGAAATTGTTTCTTCTTTGGCTGCTGAAAGAGCCGGAGGTGGATTTGACGTCTCTCCCCTGTCATCTTCAAGGACAATCGGAGGATCTTCGGCAGGAGGATCTTGCTGGATCATCATACCCACCATGTCCTGGAACAGAAGGGCCATTCGTTGTATATTGGTTGCTTGTTCCGCAGCCTCTTTATTCTTCTTTTCCAGTATTCTCCGAAGGAATTCGGCGTCGGTTTCTTACTCCTGGCGTTGATCTGAGGATGCTTCGGGACTTTCTTTTGGCCCAGTGAGTGCGGCCATCGCATTCATCATTTCGTGGAGCTTCTGCTGCTGCTCCTGACCTTTAGTTACCGATCGCGTAAGCGGTCTATGACCTGTAGATGTACGACTATCCTCTTTCCCGGACGCCATATAGACGGTGTGTACCACAATGCCCCCGGACTTAGGGCATTTGGGCTCACTACCTTTGACATTCGCCTCAAGCGTGGGGATTTTCTCTGGCCTTCTCCTCTTGTGGGCAGTTGATGTTGAGGGGGCCATTGTTGCGGGCACCCAAGTGGTTGTCGTCCTTTGCGGTTTGACTGGACGGTTCTTTTCTTCCTGAACTTTCACCTTCTTCTGCCGGTGAGAGTGATCTCGAATGATTACTGAGTCCTGAACCCGTCGCCAGACCTTGTAAATTTTGGAGGACAGCCGTTGAGGGGGCTGCTCTGGCTTTGTTTCTGTAACATTCTCCGCAGGTGGAGGGGATCTTTTCAGCGTGGCAGTCGGAGAGTTTCTGCGCACCTTGTTGAGCAGTTCAAAACTGTTCCCAGTCAGAACAGCAGCATTGATTTCCACAGTTGGAGCTGGTGGGGTCAGCCCAGAGGGGAAGTTGCCCCCAGTCTTCCTTATCAGGTGCCAGTGGCGACGTCGAGCGTGACGAGTTGTCGGTATTGGTTCAATGACGGGAGTGTCTTGCCCCCTGTTCAGGTGAGGGGCTGTTGCCGGTGTCAGCCTCTCGAAGACTGACGCCCGTTGAGAAGTTGTGTCCAACCGGTCAAAAACGGATTTCTGAGCGGGAGCGGGAGCAGGCGCAGTCAGTCTCGCAAAGACCGGCCCTCTGGGAGGAGAAGCCGCCTTGACGACTTCAGGGACAGCTATCTTCTTTGGGGCGGCTACCTCAGGTATTATAGGCTTCTTGGCAGGCCCATCAGAGTTCAGGCTCAGTCTGGTGAAGACCGAGGCGTTAGAATTGGACGACCCGTTGAGAGGGGCCGTGGTAGTAGCAAGTCGATCGAAGACCGACTTCTTTGAAGCTTCTGGTACGGGCACTGGGATGTTAACGTCCACCGGCGGGAGCATGGTCCCAAAGAATAGACCGGTGGTAGCCTGAGTTACTTGTTCCACTGGCATAGCGAAGATGGAGGCTGCTCGAGGCCCGTAAACCACACCTCCACGTGAGGCGGAGCGTTAGTTGCAGTTGCACTTGGAGCAGTTTGAGCAGTTAGACGCCATTGCTGTTTGATTTCTGCGCCAAGCAAGAGACCAAATCTTAGTAACTTAAAACCCGAGGGCAACCATTAACAAACCACGATTCGTTCGCGAAGACGACACACGAAGTGTGGAGTGGAAAGAGGAAAAGGTCCCACCGGGCGTGCCAGAATCTGTTCCCCTCCGAATGACGGCGCTACAGGGACGTCTTGCCTGAAATTCGGGGCAGATGCTAATTGGTGCTATCCGTCCACCTCTCCGAAAATGCCAAGTTGATTTATGGCACCGTGTATCGAAGGTTTAAACGGATGCGTCCGATATAGCGGACTTCGTCAGATTCCCCCTCGTTTGAGGGGTTTTTGATTGTGGAGACGCTCTTCCCTGCAGGCGCAAGCCCCTGCAGTTAATTACGCTACCGTATTGTGGTAACAACTTTCTCCTTCTTCAGATGATCACTTCGTGTCGTGTGTGTTTATTTTGTGTTTGGTTGCCCGTGGATTGTATACGGAGACTAGGTTATGTCGTCGCCCGTAGGGCGTGGACTAGTCAAAATCCGTATTATCTTAGATTTGGGTTTGGGAGTTTAGGTTTAAGGATACGTTAGCCTCGTTTGAGACTAAGATCAACTTAAACGTTAGTTAAGGATACGTTAGTCTATTTTTTAGACTAAGATCAACTTAACGGGATCGTTTAGATCCAACAAGAGAGCAATTGGGGGGGCCCTGTTGTTTAGTTTAGTGACATTGCGGTCGATAAATAGTTTAAGGACATTGCGGTCCAATGTTAGTTTTAAGACATTGCGGTCAAGGTTAAGGACATCATAGTCCGTGGATTTAAGGACTCCACAATCCGGCATTAGTTTTAAGACATCACGGTTAAGGTTAAGGACATCATAGTCCGTTGTTAGTTTTAAGACATCCCGGTCAAGGTTAAGGACATCATAGTCCATGAGTTTAAGGACCCCACAGTCCGTTGTTAGTTTTAAGACGTCCCGGTCAAGGTTTAGCACATCATAGTCCATAGATTTAAGGACTCCACAGTCCGGCGTTATGTGTGGTTGTTGGGACCCGTCACCTCTTTGAAGACGTTGAGGAATTACAACGACAAGTATCAAAGGAGTGAAGAGATGTACCTTTGAACCAAGATAGATTAGATGATCTGTAGCCCAATTTGGAACCAAGACCAATTAATTATATTATGAGCCCATTGGCTCAGTTAAGTCTGAATTGAGGACTTATGGCCTTCTTGGGCTAAGTCCAATCATGTTTGGAATATTGGCCCTCTGTTGGTCCATTGAAGGGGAGGCTTTGCCTCTGAAAAATCAGCCAACTTGGCTAGGAATAATGTTAAACACTAAAGCTCAAAAGTGTTAAACACTAAAGGTAAAATTCTTAAATTAGTGGTGAAACACTAAAAGAACAACCAGTGTTAAACAATGGAGATATAGTTTTTGATTTAGTATCAAACACTAGAAATAATCAGTGTTAAACACTGCCAATAGGGTTTTCAAATTAGTGTTAAACACTAAGAAAGATCGGTGTTAAACACTAGGAATAAAGATCTCTAATTAGTGTCAAACACTAAAGAAAGAGGGGTCACGTGTGGACACGTAAGAGCGCCCTGATTCCTCTTATTTTGTTCTGCCAAAAGTATTGAATACTTTCTACATTTGATTCTGGAGCATCACGTGCTGACACGTGATGGGGATTTGGGTATTTGATTGTTAAAGCTTTTGTCAAGGGGTCACGTGGTAGCACGTGAGGGCGCCCCAGAGTTTGGATTTCCTTTGCTTTTTTTTTCTCTGTCACGTGGGAGCACGTGAGGCGTTGCCTCAAAGTTCTTTTCTGTAGATCTTTACAGGGGTCACGTGGGAACATGTGACCCTGGTTCTCTGTCTGTTTAAAGATTTCTTTATCTTTTTAAGAATTAAATTCTTCATACGGTTAAACCCCAGCAATAATCTTAGAGGAATTAAATTCCCATTTTCTTTTGAAGAATTATATTCTTGGAGAGGGTTAAACCCTAATTTCCCTTCTGTAGGAATTAAATTCCCATATATGTAAAGAATTAAGTTCTGGCATAGGGTGAAACCCTAATTTCTTTTTAAGGGGAATTAGATTCCTGTGAGTTTGAGAGAATTAAATTCTCAATTAGGGTAAAACCCTAGTTCTGTCCATCTTGAAAGAATTAAATTCCTATAATTTTGGAGAATTGAATTCTCATATAGGGTTAAACCCTAATTTTATCTTGGAGGAATTAAATTCCTATAACTTTATGAGAATTAAATTCTCAGAACTCAATTCCTCCTCTATGTTTTAGATCTGCATGGCAGGATCTCGACCCAATGAGAATTAAATTCTCAGCCTATGGGGAGATGTGCACTTTGCAGATCTTCACCAGAGAAAGAACTAAGTTCTTTTCTTTTAGAAGAGTTAAACTCTTTATTTTGAGAGTTAAATTCTCTTTTTGAAGCCTTTTTCCCCTTTCTTTTCTTACCTAGGGTTTTTCTTTGTAGAGAATCAAATTCTTCTTTCTTTTCTCTCTGAATTTTTAAGTTTCCAAGGCTCTATCTCTCTGTCTCTCAAACTCTCTCCTTTGGCTCCTATTTATAGGAGAAGGAAAAGAATCAATCTGTTTAGTAAATCTTTCATTGAAAGATTTGATTTGTTTATTGAGAGATTTAATTTATTTTCATCATTGATCCGGGCCTTTAGATTATTAGGTGAGTTTTATTCACCGTCGGATTTTAAATCCAAAGATATTTCTTTGTTATTTCTGTGAGATTTAGGGGAAATCTTTCCTTGTCCAAGATTTTTTCGTAAATTGGTGATATTTAATCACCCTTAGATTCTTGATCCAACGGTTTTACATAATTCTACTCCATTTTGGAAAAATTTAAATGATCTTATTCAGAATTTAATTCTGTTGAACAGCAGGGCTTTTAAAGCCAGTCACGTGTTGCCACGTGACCTTTAGTATGAGCACGTGGCCCTCGGTCACGTGTGAGCACGTGGCCCTCGGTCACATGCAGGCTGCGCTCTGCTCTTTGCCACTGCTTTAACCGTCACGTGCCAACACGTGACCGCTGATCACGTGCGAGCACATAATGCTTCCTCTGAAGCTCTTTCCTGATTTTTAATCAGGGAACAAATGCCCCCACAGCGTTGTTCTCACGTGTCAGCACGTGAGTGCATCGCTGTCACTTTTGTGACCGTTGGATCCATCTAGGGAATCGGGGAGATGAGGCGTTTCCATCACGTCCTATAAATATAGGGGTCTCTTCAGAAGCGCCTCCATTCTTGCTTATCTTCTTCCTTGCAACTTTTCTTCTTGAGAATTTAATTCTCGTTTCCAGAGCTTAATTCTCTGCCTCAAAAATTCCCAGAGTTTAACTCTGTTTAAGTAAGACCCATCTCTTCAGCTAATGTCTCCGGATGATCGAAGAACTTTCATACATAAAACTCTCTGGATTTTAAATCCACACCAAGGGTTTTCTCCTTTAATCAAGAACCCATTTTAAAGTTTTTTTGAAACAGAAAACCACTCAATCTTTAATCCACAGACCCTTTAGGGTTTTCTCTGATCTTCAAGGGGCTAATGGTGGCGGTTGTCTTTTCCATGGAATTAAATCCCATCTCAAAAGTTTCGGCTTTGAAACAACAAACTTCTGGGAATTTAATTCCCTTTTTCAAGAAGGAATTTAATTCCTATGAGGAACTAAGTTCTTCCCATGGGGCTTCATGGGTTTTCTTGCCCTGAGTCATCTTCTTCACAATCCAGAAGAAGTTTGCACTGTTGATCTTTGGGAATTTAATTCCCTTGATTCTGTTTGATTTATCGCGGAGTCCAAGACGAATCTGTCTTTTAGGGGAATGTGTAGGGTCACTTGAAACCCACTGCCTAGTTAATGAGAATATTCCCTTTGTCTCGTTATAATTGTTGTGCCTCATCATTAGCCAGCCGCCATCTTGATTTCGTGGGACCCACATGTTTTGTAACTAATGGTCCCACCAAACAAGTCCTCCGTCGCTTTCTTCCACTGTCTTTTTACATATATATGCATTCATAACCATATATATATATATATATATATATATATATATATATATATTAACAGTTTCCCCTTATTCTATTTCAGGTGCGATGGCTTCCGTTCCGTACTTTCCTTTCACTCGCTCGGAGGCCGCTTTTCCTCAGTCACCGTCTGATGAGGAAGTGATGGCAATGATCAGGGCGCATGACCTGAACTGCACTAGCTTACTTCTATGGGGAACTTAGTACAGCCATATTATCCGGGGTCCCCCCGAGTTTCCTCTGCGAAGTGCTGACAGAGCCCACCTTCCCGTTCTTGTCGATGGGTCCTCCGAGGACGGTTTTCGCTGTGGAGATGCCAAATTGGACTCTAACGGGGCGGCTCGAGCCTTCGACAACCGGTATCCCGAACCATCCGATCCCAGCTATAGATATTCTGGGATGACGTATTTGCCAGGGTGAGGCCCAACCATGGGGACAAATCTATAAGATAGGGCTCACCCCTCGACACCCCACGGGCTACCTTCTTTAGGCTCGCTACATCCTTTCTGCCCATCGTGCGCGGCTGCAGAAGGTCGGGCTTTACCAAGCGATATATGCGTCACTCTTTCACTACCAATCTCCGCATGTCTGGTGGGTTAAGGCGTTCTTGAACCAGTGGAATCTCCCTACCAACACTTTTATTCTAGGGGACCGCGAGGTTTCGATCTCTCTGGAGGAATTTTATGAAATCTCGGGATTGCCAATCAGGGGTACGCTGTATGAGGAGTTGCTGCATCCTGATGAGTATGTCTTTGAACCTGAGCCCGCACCGCTTGACGGCTTGTCTGCTGAGAACGCCGTCCGCCACAAGCGTCCCAGCTTGATCAAGGCGCTAGGTATCTTTGACCGATTGTTCACCGAATCTGAGGAGCAGGGCGTTACTTTTAAGAGCTTCATTGCCTGCTTCCTTCGCGAGGATGTCCTGTCGAAGACATCTCCAAAGTTTGCAAACATCAAAGACCCCTTTGGGTTTGGTCCGAAGAAGCTGCCGACCACTGAATCGGATCTACCATGGTACTACATCCCCATTATGTCGCCGATGTCTTTTGAATCTATTGCAGCTCCCAGCATGGATGAGGAGACGTTCTTCATGGGGTTTGTCAGTGTCTGGCTCAGCTGGTTCGTCATCCCTATGCATCGCCGCTTTATGAGAGTCTCGGTTATCTATCCGGCTCATCGTATCGCTGAGGGGACACGGCTGGCCATAGGCATCCCGGCGCTAGCGCATCTCTATCATGGGTTGGGCGCCGCTGCTAACACCTCAACTCCCGGCGTGGACGTAGTAAACTTTTCTCTCCATTACTTTACGTCTTGGATTGAAATGCATGTGTTGGGGGCCTTTGCTGCGCATCAGCGACCCAGTTTTTATGATGCTTACACTTTTCCGTGACTCATGCGGCTAGTGGATGCTTCTGCCCCTGATCCAACTCAGTTTGGGGCCATTCGCGTGTTGATCGCTCCTTACACTAGCGCGGGCGGACTGGTATTTATTGATCGGGTTTTATCTGCTCCTTCAGGCCTGATTCAACAACTCCACGACCAGTCGAAAGGGGAGGTGCCTTCTCTGAAGCCTCGGGAGGCCACGCACTTATACGCGATCAGACCGGGCTATCTCGTATTCTGTCAGAACAGTGCAGCTCTATTTATGCGGTACAATCCGCATCGCTTCGCCCGGCAGTTTGGATATGATCAGGGTGTCCCCTTTGAAGCTTTTACGGTTGCGCCGGTCCCTTCACCCGTAGCTGTTCATGATGCTGCTCATCACTTCGTGAGGTTGAACACCGGTTCTTACTTTATGATCCCTGAAGCAGATCATACTCCCCGATGCGTGGGGGCCTTCACAGGCTAGTATCTTCATCGAGTCAACCCAGTCATTGCTGAGGAGAAGAGGTTGCTTCTTGGCTATGGCGCTCTTGCTCTGGCTCAGGCCGCGGGGATTCCGCTGCGGCCGCGAGCACCGGTCCGCTTTCCCTTGAGGGACACCAGTGTTGCGCTCATTCCGGGGAAATCAGAGGTGGACCTTACCCCCACCGTTGATATGCCATTGGGTACCCGGTCGCGGGCCAATCGGGCTCCGGTAGCAGCACTACTACTCGTGGCGTCGACAATGGCAGTATCATCCTCGGTAGCGCCACCAGACGAGGGTGCCGGTAACGAGGGTGTTGAAGGTGAGGTGGGTCGGCGTCGCGCTAAGGCTCCACGGGAAAAGAAGCGAGCGTCCTCTTGCATTAGTTCCGGGCCAAAGAGGAGGAAGAAGACAGCCGCCCGTCTGCTCGATCTTTCAGAAGGATCCGAACCTGTCGTTCAAGACGAACCAATATCCATGATATCACCGGATGATGGTTTTCTTTTCCCAGGTTCATCTGCCGAGGAAGCCGCACAATTGGCTGAGGCTATAAGACGCTCGCAGCTTGAAGCTGAGAAGGTAAGGATCCCGAAGAGGCCTTATCCTGCCGTCATCTTCTATGAAGATCCTTCGTGGATACGGCGGCGGTTCATCGGCCCTTTGGAGGAGTGGGGAGAAAGGGCCTTAAGCAGGCTGCTTCGGAGGATGCCGCGGACGCGCTTTCCTTGTGGACGGGCGGCCATGAGTCCACCCTTGAACCCCGGCGAGTACACCTCCTTGAGAAGGAGCATCGGCTAGAAGAAGCCATATTGAAGGCTTCCCTACGCATTGGTATGTTCCTATATTTCTCTGCAGTACTTCATATTGCCTGCACTTGTATATATGTATTCTTATTCTTGTGTGAATTGTGCAGAGACTTCGGCGATGGGGGAGGTTCTTACGGGCTTGCTGACGGTAAAGCCCGTCGACACTCCCAATGAAACATTACTCGATGCGGAGAGGGCTGACGACGCCGTGCCTCTCACGATAGAGCCTCCTGTGGCGGTTCTTGATCCCGGAGCACTCGCTCCTTTGGAGGAGGCGCCCTTGGTGGTTGCCGTCCCAACGGCTCTTCCTGAGGGCGGCCTAAAGGCTGGGATGGAGGTAGTCGGGGCCACCCTCCCTTCGTTGGAACCCGAGGTCACGGTGGAGGCTGTTGAAGCTGCTATCCCCCCATCTCAGAATGGGAGGAGCGTCGAAAGTAACCTTCTACATTTTAAGCTGGTAATCTTTCTGTTACTTGAACTTTTTGTCTTTTCACAATTGCGCGAACTGGCGGCCTCTATTGCCGATCTGTCTCCCCGGCAATCCTTTCAGCGTTTGCTGGAGATGGCCGCTCTGCAGGCGATATCTCCTCAACGCATCGTCCTCTCGTCTGGGCAAGGTTAGTGTCGTTCACCATCTTTTCATAGCATGGTTGTTATTTTGCGGAATGACATTGATGCCCTTTACAGTTCTGGAGGCTGATGACGAGGTTGAGGTCCTCGAAGGGCCAGGGGAACCTTTAGCTCCTACTTGCATGACCGTAGGTAAGTGACGTTTCAATATGGTCCTATTTGTTCCTTCGCTTAAGAGTTTCACTGACATTCTTTAAATCTGAACAGTCTTGCCAGCTCCCACAGCGCTGGAGTCGCACATCGCCATGCCCCCCGGTCCTTACGCTTTGCGAGCCTCAGAGCGCCTGGCCAAGTTAAGCCTTGTCTCCCTGTCATCTTTGATCGAGGAGCTTCGTGCTGGCAGCGCAATCACAGCCGAAGCATTTGCTGCCGAAGCTAACGGTTCTCTCCCTTTTCTTGCTACATACCATAACGAAGAAGTGGTGCGAGTCTGGGTGGAGTTGTGTCGGCAGGTAAAGGCATGCTTGCACGCACTTGAGTATTCCCGCCTTTCTTCGGAGGCCGTGGCTGCAAAGGCGGACATGCGGGGGCTGATAAAGCGGTGCGTGGCAAACATGGTATCATGCGAGAAGAGGCTCGGCCGCAAATTCTCAGAGAGGGAGCTGGCCTCTAAGGCGCTGAACGAGCTTCAAGCCAATCTTACCGTCAAGGCCAACAAAGCGTATAAACTCTGGCGAGTACTCCAAGAGTCTATTAAAGAGGTGGTGGCCCTTGATAAAGCTGTCGTGTTCACTCGCGAAAGGGTTGAGGCTCACAAGGCCACCGAAAAAGAGCTCGAAGGCCGGCTTGCCTCGTATCAGGCCCAGCAGGCTCAGGTGGAGGCCCGTCTTCTGGCGATACTGAATCATGAAGCCGTGACCCAGCAAAAGAAGGATGAGCTAGTAAAATTGCTAAATTGCCCGCTGGCTTGAAGACTTGTATCCTTTCCTTTCTTTTTGAACATACTCCCGAATGAGAGTATATTCTTTTTGTTTTTTCATGAATTGTACTTTGTATCCATTTTGGTTTATGAATAAAGACATATTTTTTCTTCTCAATGGCGTGTCTCTTTTTATTGAATGTGTTCTGCGGACAATTTATCTTGGTCTCCTTGCAGGGTAGCGATGGTTTAGGATTCAGGGTTAAGATCTGCCTCCTAAGACTTTTGAGCTTTATGAGCCGTGAGGGTCTCATAAAGAGTTTTTCTCCTTACAGGTCGAGAGGATCCCGTAGGTGTAAGTTCTCCTTAAGAATCGTGAGGATTCTTAAGCGAGTTTTCCCTTGGGAGTCGTAAGGATCTCACAGAAGAGTTTTCTTCCCTACAGGTTGTGAGGACCCGCAAGTGCTGGGTGCAGTCGCCCTTATCCGTATTTCACGGGGTCAGGGGTTGCTTTGGGATGTTTTCCAGGGTACCGTAGTTTAAAGACATCGCAGTCAAGGTTAAGGACATCATAGTCCGTGGGTTTAAGGACTCCACAGTCCAATGTTAGTTTTAAGACATCACGGTCAAGGTTAAGGACGTCATAGTCCGTGGATTTAAGGACTCCACAGTCCGATGTTAGTTTTAAGACATCACGGTCAAGGTTAAGGACGTCATAGTCCGTGGATTTAAGGACTCCACAGTCCGATGTTAGTTTTAAGACATCACGGTAAAGGTTAAGGACGTCATAGTCCATGGATTTAAGGACTCCACAGTCCGATGTTAGTTTTAAGACATCACGGTCAAGGTTAAGGACCTCATAGTCCGTGGATTTAAGGACTCTATAGTCCACGAAATGTGTGGTTACTGGGACCCGTCACCTCTTTGAAGACGTTGAGGAATTACAACGCCAAATATCAAAGGAGTGAAGAGATATACCCTTTAACCAAGGTAAAATCAGTCTAGAATCATCATGGTTGATCGTTAGTTTTAAGACATTACGGTCGAGGTTAAGAACATCATAGTCCATGGATTTTAAGGACTCCACAGTCCAATGTTTGCTCTGGATGCTTCACACGGGTTCACTGCCGTGCTCTGCGAGGACCAGGCTCCGCTCTGGATGTTTTCCGCGGGGTCAAAGAGTGACGTTATCCACGTTCCACGTGACCAGGAATTTTGCTCTGATGCTTCCTACGGGTTCACTGTCGTGTTCGGCGAGGACCAGGCTCCGCTCTGGACGTTTTCCACGGGGTCAAAGAGTGACGTTATCCGCGTTCCACATGACCAGAAATTTTGCTCTGGATGCTTCCCACGGGTTCACTGCCGTGTTCGGAGAGGACCAGGCTCCGCTCTGGATGCTTCACATGGGTTCACTGCCGTGCTCTGCGAGGACCAGGATCCGCTCTGGACGTTTTCCACGGGGTCAAAGAGTGACATTATCCGCGTTCCACATGATCAGGAATTTTGCTCTGGATGCTTCCCACGAGTTCACTGCCGTGTTCGGCGAGGACCAGGCTCCGCTCCTGACATTTTCCACGGGGTCAAAGAGTGACGTTATCCGCGTTCCACGTGACCAGGAATTTTGCTCTGGATGCTTCCCACGGGTTCACTGCCATGTTCGGTGAGGACCAGGCTCCGCTCTGGATGCTTCACACGGGTTCACTGCTGTGCTCTGCGAGGACTAGGATCCGCTCTGGACGTTTTCCACGGGGTCAAAGAGTGACGTTATCCGCGTTCCTCATGACCAGGAATTTTGCTCTGGAGCTTCCCACGGGTTCACTGGGGTGTTTGGCGAGGACCAGGCTTCACTCTGGACGTTTTCTACGGGGTCAAAGAGTGACGTTATCCGCGTTCCACGTGACCAGGAATTTTGCTCTGGATGCTTCCCACGGGTTCACTGCCGTGTTCGGCGAGGACCAGGCTCCGCTCTGGACGTTTTCCACGGGGTCAAAGAGTAACGTTATCCACATTCCACGTGACCAGGAATTTTGCACTAGATGCTTCACACGGGTTCACTGCCATGTTAGGCGAGGACTAGGGTCCGCTCTGGACGTTTTCCACGGGGTCAAAGAGTGACGTTATCCGCGTTCCACGTGACCAGGAATTTTGCTCTGGATGCTTCCCACGGGTTCACTGCCATGTTCGGCGAGGACCAGGCTCCGCTCTGGATGCTTCACACGGGTTCACTGCCGTGCTCTGCGAGGACCAGGATCCGCTCTGGATATTTTCCACGGGGTCAAAGAGTGACGTTATCCGCGTTCCACGTGACCAGGAATTTTGTTGATTATATCCGCATTTCATGGAGTTGGGATTTGACTCTCGGTGGGAGTACATCGCCGAGTCATGGAACTGGGAGTTGCCGCTGTTCCACTTTGCTTGATATTGTGTCTGCTGTAATGAGACGAATGTTGAGATGATCTCTAGGCTGTCTGTGAACCATCGAGATTCGGCTTTTTCTTCTGACGAAACCTGGGGAGGAGGAGTGTGATTCCTTCTTTGTTTGCGCCCCTGGATTGTATACAGGGATCGATGTAACATCGCTTGTAGGGCATAAATTTCATTTTTATTTTATTTCTTTTCCCGCGATGCTCTATCATTTCAGCTTTTATATCGCGAAGGTTGCGATTGTCCCACCGGGCGTGCCAGAATTTGTTCCCCTCCGAATGGCGGCCAAGACAGGGACGTATTGCCTGAGATTCGGGGTAGATGCTAACTGGTTTCATCCGTCCACCTCTCCGAAGATCCCAAGTTGATTTATGGCACCGTGTATCGGAGGTTTAGACGGATGCGGCCGATGTAGCAGACTTCATCAGATTCCCCCTCGCTTGAGGGGTTTTTTGATTATGGGGACACCCTTCCCTGCAGGCGCAAGCCCCTGCAGTTAATTACGCTACCGCATCGCGGTAACAACTTTCTCCTTCTCTAGAATTTCAATTTGTGTCGTGGGTGTTTGTTTTGTTTGTGGTTGCCCGTGGATTGTATACGGAGACTAATTTATATCGTCGCCCGTAGGACGTGGATTAGTCCAAATCCATATTTTCTTAGATTTGGGTTTGGGATTTAGGTTTAAGGATACGTTAGCCATATTTGAGGCTAAGATCAACTTAAACGTTTGTTAAGGATACATTAGACTAAGATCAACTTAACCGGATCGTTTAGATCCGTCAAAAGAGCATTTGGGCTCTAATGTTCCAGTTTAGGGACATAGTGGTCCATTGAATGTATGGCCGTCGGGACCCGTCACCTCTCTGACGACGTTGAAGGATTACAACGACAGATATCAGAGGAGTTCAGAGATGTACCCTTGAACCAAAGTTGGTTGGGAGGTCTATAGTCCAATTTGGGACTAAAGTCTGTTTGAAGGTTTTGTTTAAGGATACGTTAGCCATATTTGAGGCTAAGATCAACTTAAATGTTTGTTAAGGATACGTTAGTCTAATTTGAGACTAAGATCGACTTAATAGGATCGTTTAGATCCAACAAAAGAGAATTTGGGCTTTATTGTTCTAGTTTAGGGACATAGTGGTCCATTGCCAGTTTAAGGACATAGTGGTCCATTGCCAGTTTAGGGACGTGGTGGTCCATTACTAGTTTAGGGACGTGGCGGTCCAATGTTAGTTTTAAAACGTTGCGGTCAAGGTTAAGGACATCATAGTCCGTGAGCTTAAAGACCTCACAGTCCGATATTAGTTTTAAAACATCGCAGTCAAGGTTAAGGACGTCATAGTCCGTGAGCGTAAGGACCTCACAGTCCGATGTTAGTTTTAAGACATCACGGTCAATTAGTCCAAATCCATATTTTCTTAGATTTGGGTTTGGGGTTTTAGTTTAAGGATACGTTAGCCATATTTGAGGCTAAGATCAACTTAAACGTTTGTTAAGGATACATTAGTCCAATTTGAGACTAAGATCAACTTAACGGGATCGTTTAGATCCGACAAAAGAGCATTTAGGGGTTTTGTTGTTCCAGTTTAGGGACATAGTGGTCCATTGAATGTATAGCCGTCGGGACCCGTCACCTCTCTGACGACGTTGAAGGATTACAACGACAGATGTCAGAGGAGTTCAGAGATGTACCCTTGAACCAAAGTTGGTTGGGAGACCTATAGTCCAATTTGGGACTAAAGTCTGTTTGAGGGTTTAAAGATACGTTAGCCCTATTTGAGGCTAAGATCAACTTAAACATTTGTGGCTCTATTGTTCCAGTTTAGGGACATGGTGGTCCATTGCCAGTTTAAGGACATGGTGGTCCATTACCAGTTTAAGGACATAGTGGTCCATAAAATGTATGGCTGTCGGAACCCATCACCTCTCTGAAGACGTTGAAGGATTACAACGACAAATATCAGAGGAGTTCAGAGATGTACCCTTGAACCAATGAGTTGGTTGAAAGAGCAGATGTGCTCAGTGCAAGATGATTTGAGGACTTATGACCAGTTTGGGCTAAGTCCAATTATGTTTGAAGACATTTGTTTAGGTTCAGCCCCTCATCATTCAGCAGTGCTAAACAGAGGTTTGGGGGTTCTGACAATCATTTTGTCTTTGATTTCCTCAATTTTGAGATTCATTTGGAGGAGGGACTTTTGCCTCTAGAAAATTAGCCAATTTGGCTAAAAGTAGTGTTAAACACTAGAGATAGAACTCTCAAATTAGTGTTAAACACTAAAAGACAATCAGTGTTAAACACTGGAAATATAATCTTTAGTTAAACACTAGAAACAATTAGTGTTAAACACTGGAAATATAATCCTCAAATTTGTGTTAAACACTAAAGAAAGAGGGGTCACGTGTGGACACGTGAGAGCGCCCAAAGGTGGGACCAGATCCCTTTTCTTCGTTCTGCAATTAAGTGTTAAACACTTCTTCATCTTTTGAGCATCACGTGTTGACACGTGATGGAGATTTATGCACTGATCATTAAAGCACTCGCTAAAGGGTCACGTGGGGACACGTGAGAGCGCCCAAAGCTTATATTTCCTTTGCTTTTTCTTTCTGTGTTTTGTAGGTCACGTGGGAGCACGTGAGGCATTGCCTCAAAGCTTTCCTCCTTCTCATTTCTGGGGATCTCTTCAGGGGTCACGTGGGGATACATGACCTTGGTCTTTTGCATGCATGGAGATCTTTTAAGTCTCTTCATTTTATTTTGAGAATTTAATTCTCTGTAAGATTAAGAATTAAATTCTTATTTAGGGTAAAACCCTAATTTCTTTTTAAAGGAATTAAATTCCCAAATATATAAAAGAATTAAATTCTTATATAGGGTTAAACCCTAGTTTCATTTTAGGAGGAATTAAATTCCTGTTGATCTGAGAGAATTAAATTCTCAATTAGGGTTAAACCCTAGTTCTGTTTTAGAAGAATTAAATTCTCATATAGGGTTAAACCCTAGTTTTGTTTTAGGAGAATTAAATTCTCAAAACTCAATTCCCCTTCTAAGTTTAGGATCTGCTTGGCAGGATCTCGACCCGATGAGAATTAAATTCTCAATTTATGGGGAGATGTGCTTTGTGCAGATCTTCAACCAGAAGAAGAACTAAGTTCTTTTTTGTATAAGAGTTAATCTCTTGGATTGAGAATTAAATTCTCTTTATTGAAGTTTTGATCCTTTTTCCCTTTCTCACCTAGGGTTTTCTTTTGTTGAGAATTAAATTCTCCTTTCTTTTCTCTCTCTGTTGTTGTTATCTCCCCAAAAAAAGTTGATCCTTTTTCTTCTCTTCTTGGCTCCTATTTATAGGAGAAAGAAAAGAATCAATTTGTTTTGTGAATTTTTCATTGAAAGATTTTAATTATTTTTGTAACCAACATAATCTTTTAGATCACTCAGTGAATTTTATTCACCATTGGATTTTTAATCCAAAAGATCTTTTATCTGTTATTCCAATTTTTAGGGAAATCTTTCCTTGTATAAAATCTTTCCATAAACTGGTGATTTTTAATCACCATTGGATTTTTAATCCAACGGTGCTCCATTTTACAGAACACCATCCTTTTTGTTTGGAAAGATTTAAAGAAATATTTTTCCAGTTAGGGTTTTTGATTTCCCTTAATTAGAATTTAATTCTATTATTTCAGAGATTTTAGAATCCCATCACGTGTTGACACGTGACCCCCTCGATTAAGCATTTAATTCTGTTGTTTTAAAGAACTCAGGAATTATCACGTGTCAGCACGTGACCCTTGATCACGTGTGGGCACGTGATGCCCCATTAGGATTTTTCCTGTTGTTTTATTATACTTTTTAACTCTATTTAATGAGTTTAGAGGCCCATCACGTGTTGGCACGTGATCCCATTGTTTAGAATTTAATTCTTATTATTTCAGAGGGTTTAAGAGCCCATCACGTGTTAGCACGTGACCCCACTGATTAATTATTTAATTAGAATTTAATTCTATTAATTCAGAGAGTTTAGGAACCCATCACGTGTCTGCACGTGACCTTTGGTCACGTGTGGGCACGTGATGCCCCATTGGGGTATTCCTTGCTGTTTTATAATATTCCTTTCAGTGGGTTTAAAGGCCCATCACGTGTGGTCACGTGACCCCTTTTAATTATTTGTTTTATTAAGTGCCTACAGGCTTTGCCTGTAAATGGTCACGTGTGAGCACGTGATGCCTCATAACTTTTGATCCCGGATGAATTATGAGGCCCATAATATATCAAATCGAAGGATTTTTCGAGATGCTTTCAATTCCATCAGAATTTAGTTGTTTCTCATTCGGGAGTTTGTCAAAAAACAGCCCGAAAAATACTGGTTCGCATTTTCTTAAGCGTATCGCTGCCATTTGATATCTTGGACTCTTCTGCACAGAAATTTTTGGCGGGAACATCAACGTCCTTGACGAGAGCACCTTGATTCGCGTCGACCCGCAGAGAAATCAGTGCCTTTGCAGGAATACATAGATTCGTTTCAGCTCCGAGGAAATCAGTGTCCTTGGCAAAAACCTTGATTCAGGGAAATCAGCGTCCTTGACGAGAGCACCTCGATTCGCATCGACCAGCAGAGAAATCAGTATCTTTGCAGGAATACCTTGATTTGTTTCGACTCCAGGGAAATCAGTGTCCTTGGCAAAAACCTCGATTCAGGGAAATCAGCGTCCTTGACGAGAGCACCTTGATTCGCGTCGACCCACAGAGAAATCAGTGTCTTTGCAGGAACACATCGATTCGTCTCAACTCCGAGGAAATCAACGTCCTTGGCAAATACTTCGATTCAGGGAAATCAGCATCCTTGACGAGAGCATCTCGATTCGTGTCGACCTGCAGAGAAATCAGTATCTTTGTAGGAATACCTCGATTCGTCTCAACTCCGAGGAAATCAGTGTCCTTGGCAAAAACTTCGATTCAGGGAAATCAGTTTCCTTGACAAGAGCATCTCGATTCGCATCGGCCCGTAGAGAAATCAGCGTCTTTGCAGGAATGCCTCGATTTGTTTCAACTCTGAGGAAATCAGTGTCCTTGGCAAAAACCTCGATTCAAGGAAATCAGCGTCCTTGACGAGAGCACCTTGATTAGCGTCGACCCGCAAAGAAATCAGTGCCTTTGTAGGAATACATCGATTCATTTTAACTCCGAGGAAATCAGTGTCCTTGGAAAAAACCTCGATTCAGGGAAATCAGCGTCCTTGACGAGAGCACCTCGATTCGCTTCGACCCGCAGAGAAATCAGTGTCTTTGCAGGAATACCTCAATTCGTTTTGACTCCAGGGAAATCAGTGTCCTTGGCAACCTCCTCGATTCAGGGAAATCAGCGTCCTTGACGAGAGCACCTCGATTCGCGTCAACCCGCAAAGAAATCGGTGTCTTTGCAGGAATACCTCGATTCGTTTCAACTCCGAGGAAATCAGTGTCCTTGGCAACCTCCTCGATTCAGGGAAATCAATGTCCTTGATGAGAGCATCTCGATTCGCGTCGACCCGCAGAGAAATCAGCATCTTTGCAGCAATACCTCGATTCGTTTCAACTCCAAGGAAATCAGCGTCCTTGGCAAAAACCTCGATTTAGGGAAATCATCGTCCTTGACGAGAGCATCTCGATTTGCATCGACCCGCAGAGAAATCAGCGTCCTTGACGAGAGCATCTCGATTCGCATCGACCCGCAGAGAAATCAGCGTCTTTGCAGGAATACCTCGATTCGTTTCGACTCCAGGGAAATAAGTGTCCTTGGCAACCTCCTCGATTCAGGGAAATCAGCGTCCTTGACGAGAGCATCTCGATTCGTGTCGACCCGCATAAAAATCAGTGTCTTTGCAGGAATACCTTGATTCGTCTCAACTCCAGGGAAATCAGTGTCCTTAGCTCAACATCTCGATTCAGAGAAATCAGCGTCCTTGACGAGAGTATCTCGATTCACGTCGACCCGCAGAGAAATCAGCGTCTTTGCAGGAATACCTCGATTCGTTTCAACTCCGAGGAAATCAGCGTCCTTGGCAAAAACCTCGATTCAGGGAAATCAGCGTCCTTGACGAGAGCATCTCGATTCGCATCGACCCGCAGAGAAATCAGTGTCTTTGCAGGAATACCTCGATTCGTTTCGAGTCCAGGGAAATCAGTGTCCTTGGCAAAACCTCGATTCAGGGAAATCAGCGTCCTTGACGAAAGCATCTCGATTCGCGTCAACCCGCAGAGAAATCAGCGTCTTTGCAGGAATATCTCGATTCGTCTCAACTCCGAGAAAATCAGTGTCCTTGGCAAAAACCTCGATTCAGGGAAATCGGCGTCCTTGAGGAGAGCACCTCGATTCGCGTCGACCCGCAGAGAAATCAGTGTCTTTGCAGGAATACCTCGATTTGTTTCAACTCCAGGGAAATCAGTGTTCTTGGCAAAACCTCGATTCAGGAAAATCAGCGTCCTTGACGAGAGCACCTCGATTCGCGTCGACCCGCAAGAAAATCAGTTTCATTGAAGGAATATCTCGATTCGTCTCAACTCCGAGAAAATCAGTGTCTTTGGTAAATATCTCGATTCAGGGAAATCAGCATCCTTGATGAGAACATTTCGATTCACGCCGACCCGCAAAGAAATCAGTGTCTCTGCAGGAATATACAACGTCAGCAAAGCAGAGCCGCGGCAAAGTTTCCAGTTTCATGACTCGGCGGTGCACAAACAACCCAAAGTCAACCCTTTACCCCCCTGTTGAAGTAATGCTTTGACTCGGGAGTAGGTCAACTCATCAATCACTTACGAGTCCTCTCAACTTGTAAGGAAGAAAATTTTCTTATGAGATCCTTACGACTCTCAAGAGAAAACACACTTAGGAATCCTCACGATTCCTAAGGAGAAAATACACCTATGAGATCCTCTCGACTCGTACGGAGGAAAAAATCTTTATGAGAACCTCACGGCTCATAAAGTTGAAAAGTCTTAAGCGGCAGATCTGAACCTGTTTCCTAAGCCATCGCTTCTTATCTCGATTCAGGGAAATCAGCGTTCTTGGTGAGAACCTCTCGATTCGTTTCGACCCGCAAGGAAATCAGTGTCTTTGCGAGAATCTCTCGATTCGTCTCAACTTGTGGGGAAATTAGTGTCCCTACGCATAAAGAAAATTCTTTTATGGGATCCTTACGATTCTTAAGAGAAAACGCACTTAGGTGTTCTCAGGACTCCTAAAGAGAAAAGACACCTACGAGATCTTCACGACTCGTAGGGAGAAAAGCCTTTGTGAGACCCTCACGGCTCATAAAGTTGGAAAGTCTTAGATAACAGATCCTACCCCTGTTTCCTAAGTCATCGCTACCTTATAAGAAGTTCAAAATGAACTGTTATCTACCATCTATGGGCCACACTTGCCAAAACTACATGCCACTGAAATGGAGAAGTTACTCATGAGCATATAAACTACTTTACGCCAGAGTAAAAGATAAAGAAAAAGAAGGGTGCGGCTCATGGAGTAGAAGGTTTGGAACTATATCCCTTAAGAGTCGAGATTTGAGTCAATGATAAATGACGGCGCTTGTGTCCGCTCGTTATCTTCTCAGATCAAGATTCTGAAAATTATATACCAACCCAAAACTGGTCATACGCTATAAATTACTCTGCACTACTTCATCCACGTATATACTTACGTGGGCAAAGTAGTGGGGGGCATTTGTTCCCGCCAAAAAATTTCTGCGCAAAAGAGCCCAAGGTATCAAATGGCAGCGATACGTTTAAGAAAATGTGAACCAGTATTTTCCGAGCTGCATTTTGATAAACTCCCGAATGTGAAACGGCTAAATTCTGATGGTATTGAAAGCGTCTCGAAAAATCCTTCGGTTTGATATATTATGGGCTTCATAATTCATCCGGAATAAAAAGTTATGAGGCATCACGTGCTCACACGTGACCGGGCATCACGTGCCCATACGTGACCGGGCATCACGTGCAGACACGTGACCATTTACAGGCAAAGCTTGTAGGCACTGAATAAAATAAATAATTGAAAATAATTAATCAGTGGGGTCACGTGCCAACACGTGATGGGCCTTTAAACCCACTGAAAAGAATTAAAGGTATAATAAAATAACAAGGAAAAATTCCAATGGGGCATCACGTGCCAACACGTGACCAAGGGTCACGTGCTGACACGTGATAATTCCTGAGTTTTTTAAAACAACAGAATTAAATTCTAGTCAAATGCTTAATCAGGGTTCACGTGCCA
The DNA here is from genome assembly GCA_030015575.1 of Agapanthus africanus. Lineage (NCBI taxonomy): Eukaryota > Viridiplantae > Streptophyta > Magnoliopsida > Asparagales > Amaryllidaceae > Agapanthus > Agapanthus africanus. The sequence continues at coordinate 318,960,769 of JASDDO010000019.1, forward strand.
ACACATGATGGGTTCCTAAAAATCTATGAATTAATAGAATTAAATTCTAATTAGGAGAGAATCAAAAACCTTAACTGGAAAAATATTTCTCTAAATCTTTCCAAACAAAAAAGATGGTGCTCTGTAAAATGGAGCACCGTTGAATTAAAAATACAATGGTGATTAAAAATCACCAATTTATGGAAAGATTTTTTACAAGGAAAGATTTTTCTGAAATTTGCCAGGAATAACAAATAAAAGATCTTTTGGATTAAAAATCCAATGGTGAATAAAATTCACTGAGTGATCTAAAAGATCATGTTAATTACAAAAACAACCAAAATCTTTCAATGAAAGATTCACAAAACAAATTGATTCTTTTCTTTCTCCTATAAATAGGAGCCAAGAAGAAAAGAGAAGGGATCTACTTTTTTGGGAGATAACAACAACAGAGAGGAGAATTTAATTCTTAAGAGAGAAAACCCTAGGCGAGAAAAGGAAAGGGATCAAAACTTCAAAAAGAGAATTTAATTCTCAATCTAAGAGTTTGACTCTTCTGCAAAAAAAAACTTAGTTCTTCCTCTGCTTGATGATCTGCAGAAGCAAATCTCCCCATAGGTTGAGAATTTAATTCTCATCGGGTTGATATTCTGCCATGCAGATCCAAAACTTAGAGGGGGAATTGAGTTTAGAGAATTTAAATCTCCCAAAGATAAAACTAGGGTTTAACCCTATATGAGAATTTAATTCTCCCAATTTTATAGGAATTTAATTCCTCCAAGATAAAACTAGGGTTCAACCCTATATGAGAATTCAATTCTCCTAAATTTATAGGAATTTAATTCCTCCAAATAAAATTAGGGTTCAACCCTGCATGAGAATTCAATTCTCCCAAAATCATAGGAATTTAATTCCTTCAAGACAGAACTAGGGTTTAACCCTATATAAGAATTTAATTCTTTCACAATAGGAATTTAATTCCTCCAAAATCATAATTAGGGTTTAACCCTACAGAGAATTTAATTCTTAAAGATAAGGAGATTTAAAAGATCTTCATACATGCAAAGAATTAAGGTCGCGTGTCCCCACGTGACCCCTGAAAAGATCCTCAAAAATGAGAAGGAAAAAAGCTCTGAGGCAACGCCTCACGTGCTCCCACATGACTTCCAAAGCACAGAAAGAAAAAGCAAAGGAAATCTAAGCTTTGGGCGCTCGCACGTATTACTACGTGACCACTTAGCAAATGCTTTAGTGATCAGCGCACAGACGTCCATCACGTGCCAACACGTGATGCTCAAAAATAAAAATAAAAAAGTGTTTAACACTTATTTGTAGAGCAAAGTGAGGTGATCTGGCCCCACCTTTGGGCGCCCTCACGTGTCCCCACGCGATCCCTCTTTCTTTAGTGTTTAACACTAATTCGAGAGCTTTATTTCCAGCGTTTAACACTGATTGTCTTCTAGTGTTTAACACTAAATTGAGAATCTTATTTTTAGTGTTTAACACTACTTTGAGAATTTTATTTCTGTTATTTTCTAGTGTTTAACACTAGTTGGAGAGTTTTATTGCTAGTGTCTAACACTGTTGTTATCTAGTGTTTAACACTATTTTTTTTAACAAAATTGGTTAATTTCCCAGAGGCAAAGCCCCCCATTCAAAATTGAGTAAAAACTCAGAGCTATAACGTCCATTGCTTAATCGAAGATAAAAATGTTACCAGAGCCCTCAAACTCTTGTTTAGTATTGCTAAATGATGTGGGCTTGAACCCAAACAAATGTCTAATGGTCCAACAAATGGCCAACATTTTAAATCTAATTGGATTTAGCCCAAATTGGCCATAAGTCCTCAATTCAGACTTAACTGAGCCTATGTGCTCATAATATAATTAATTGATCCTAGCTCCAAATCGGACTACAGATCACTTAATCCATCTTGGTTCAAGGGTACATCTCTTCACTCCTTTGATATTTTTCATTGTAATTCCTCAACGTCTTCAAAGAGGTGACGGGTCCCGACGACCATATATTTCACAGACTATGACGTCTTTAAAGTGGACTGTGGGGTCCTTAAACCCATGGACTATGATGTCCTTAACCTTGACCGTGATGTCTTAAAACTAACATTGGACTATGGGGTCCTTTAGCCCATGGACTATGATGTCCTTAATCTCGACCGTGATATCTTTAAACTAACATTTGATTGTGAGGTCTTTAAACTCACGAACTATGATGTCCTTAACCTCGACCGCGATGTCTTTAAACTAACAATGGACCGAGATGTCCTTAAACTAACAATGGACCACCATGTCCTTAAACTGGCAATCGGCCGCAATGTCTCTAAACCAAACAATAGAGTTCAAATGCTCTCTTGTTGGATCTAAATGGTCCTGTTAAATTGATCTTAGTCTAAAATTAGACTAACGTATCCTTAACATACGTTTAAGTTGATCTTAGTCCCAAAGGAGACTAACGTATCCTTAAACCCAAACCAAAACCCAAATCTAAGAAAATACGGATTTAGACTAATCGACGCCCTACGGGCGACAACATAAATTAGTCTCCTTATACAATCCACGGGCAACCAGACACAAAACAAACACCCACGACACGAAGTGACCATATGGAGAAGGAGAAAGTTGTTACCGCGATACGGTAGCGTAATTAACTGCAGGGGCTTGCGCCTGCAGAGAAGAGCGTTCCCACAATAAAAAAAAAACCCTCAAACGAGGGGGAATCTGACGAAGTCTGCTACATCGGCCGCATCCGTTTAAACCTTCGATACATGGTGCCATAAATCAACTTGGTATCTTCGGAGAGGTGGACGGATAGCCTCTGCCCCGAAATTCAGGCTAGACGTTTATCGCGTCTCGTCGAGTCTTTTGGAGGGGAACACATATCCTATGTGGAGAAACCACTGTGTGACAACTACAGTATAACCGATCATAGTATAGGAATTTTACTTCCTACTATGTGTATATCATCCAAATACCATGACATTACACCCTACTATCTTCTTAACAGATCCATCCCCTATTCTGATGAAGTCAAAACCTATGACTGTCACATCAAAAATAGATGATCTATCTCCGCTATATCTGTATTAGTCTATAAATAGACACAAGCTACTTATCCACTATGCTTCCGCTGCTCTCACTGACTACGATAACCCTCTGGCAGAGTCATATACGCGTGCACTTCTAATGCTAGTTTAGAACGACGCTATACTCATCCTCCTGCCTGGTCTCATAGTCTAGAATAGCAGTAATGGAAAGTCTGGGTAAACAAGAACCTCCCTGTCACCGTCCTTGAGAATACCAGAGTACCTCTCGGGTGGTTGAGGTTACTCACCATATCTGCAGAGTGGCTAATGGAATGTCAAACCTGATTGAATTTTTATGTTCTATTAAATTTTTAGTAATCGTTTGCGGTTCTGGAATCACTTCCAGTTCTACCATACTCCCACTACTGTTTTCTGAAAAAATCCATTTTACTAAAACTGTGGTGAGTCAAGAACAATATAACTATTGATCTTCCAGATGGTAGAAAATCAACCCTCGTCATAGCCCGGGTCAACCCACAAACTGTCATTACAGAAACGTGCCTTGAGTTATCCAGAGTCTGGTTTTAAGCATAAGCTGGACAACTCCCCGTACCTTGACATCGTTGAGATATGAACTGTTCCATATCCAATATAGAAACAGAGGCACTGATTTAATTGGAACCAGATTCAAATCATGCAGCTGTCTCCAGTGCAGGTCAACATAATGGAGAGAGGCTAATCAACATTACTCAACTTAGGAGTGAATCCAATTATGAGTAACCTGAAAGAGAAACAAGTTTCTCAAAATTATTACTTTCAGCTGAATACCATACACAAGTATCTACATCTTCGATCACCTTGAAGAATCCTGATACTTGCAACACATGGTTCTCTACTTTATTCTTGTACCTGCAACTTCTCAAAACATGGACCTTGTATTTCTAGGAAACACATGTCTAAAACTTAAGAAGTCACAAGTAAACAGAATATAGTACGAGAACCAACCCTTCTGTCTTAATGGACACTGGACAATATACAATACTTTGTATAAATCCCTTGAGTTGAATAACTCAAACTCTGTGTGTTGTAGGTTGAAAACTGTATCCAGGCGATTTTCTCAAATATCACCGATTACAACGACTTCCAATATAATGAGGATAGTCACCTAATTCCCAATAACTAACTCTCACTCATCATCTGTAAAACTATACAGATGTCAGAATCATACCTGGTAAATACATACCTTAGAGTAAGGATCAAATTAGAAAATCAGTTCTCTATTAACAACGCATAGTGAAATTGAAATATTAAAATGTTTCGAAGGGGTATCCGGGTATTCCTAGTAATGCCTCTTCCATTATCAAGATTCGTGACTATAACCGTATATTTCTTTGCCATCTCTCTAAATCCCTTTATTTGTCTTTACTCATTTCCTTCTGTACACCATCGTTAGCCTAAATGGTTTTCTTCCTTCCCTACCGTTCGGCATCAGTCTATGGTTTGGAAGAAGACTATCTAATAAGCGTAATAGGTGTACTCTCCTAATCCTAGGAGCACTCGCAATCTGAGAGAAGGTGATGATAAAAGACAACTGAATAAACCGTATTCCTATTTCTCCTGAACCAGAATCCATCCCCGAACTGGAACAAGTTCCTTTGAGTTCGTATATAACCATACGATGGATTTATCCAATGGAAGTGGATGTTCGTAGTGATACGAGGTGTTCTGGAGAAATACAAAGGTGAAGTAGGAGTGGCGATGAAATACGTGGTTCGGTCGTGAATGATAGCAGTCGCAATTTACTTTGCCCTCTTTCTCATCCCTTAATTTTGTCTTTATTTATTACCTTCTGTACACCCAACTTAGGCTAATTGGTTTTCTTCATTCCCTACCTTTCGGCACCTGCCTATGGTTTGAAAGAAGACTATCCAATAAGCATAATAGGTGTACTCTCCTAATCTTAGCAGTACTCACAACCCGAGAGAAGGTAAAAGGAAAAGACAACTGAATAGTCATATTCTATCTCTCCAGAACCAGAATCCATCCTCGAATCTGGAACAAGTTCCTTCGAGTTTGTATATAACCATACGATGGATTTATCCAATAGAAGTGGATGTTCATACTAATATGGGGTGTTCTGGAGAAATGCAAAGGGTAAAAGTAGGAGTGGTAATGAAGTATGCGACCCAAAAAATCCAAAAACCAGTGTTTAAAGAAAGTTCGGTTAACTTGGTTACAAAGTTATAGTCTAGGGTCGGGTCATGGTCGCAGTCAAAGAGAGAGAGAAAGGAAACACTATGCGTGCACTCTAACCCAAATGTCTCCCATTGTATCCTCAAATTGCCCTCCAAACCTGAAAGAAGAATTAGTCGGAATCACCCAAGGAGTAAACCAATTCATCAGTGGAAATCGAGATCCAACTATCATCGCATGATAACTTGATGGAAGCCACTCAAGTCACCACACTCCAGAAGGTATGTGCAAGCCCGGCAAGTTTCCTGTATGTTTGAAACCCCCGATATGATTTTTACCCCAAGCGGGTTATGACCTTGACTAGGTCAACAAACCATAAACCGCTAGTCAAGTTCAACCCATCATTATCCTGGATTGCATTAAACCCACCCGTACGTGCTCTTGACTAGGTCAACAAGGCCGCACGACTGTCCTAACCAATCGCATTTAAAATGCAACAAACAAACACCACTTAGCTACCGAACACTACGCCTTGACTAGGTCAACAAACGCAACACGAATACTAAATAATACTCGTAAGAAATGACGGAGGGCTACGGCTGGTTTTGGCGAAAAACTTTTAACGTAATGAACTTGATATCGTTGAAGAAACCAAGTAGTTTTTTATAAATATATAGTGGCGAAAACCTTTGCTAAAGAGGTCACTCCCGGTGAAGAGATCTCGGCTCTTTCCTCATGAAATGCGGTGCAGGATATTCCAAACTGAATACCACGATGCAAAGCAAAAAGTAATCGACTATAGTGAAGTTATTACCCTGACGCAAACCTCTGTCCAAGGGGTCACTCCCGATGAAGGGATCTCGGCCCTTGCCTCATCGAATGAGGTGCTAGATATTCATAATCGAATACCTTTATGCAAAACAAAAGAAAACACCCTAGTAATAACAGCTTTTTGAAAATTGTTCCAACAACATCATATATAGGTTTGTTTTATCTTTGCATTGATCAAAGTCAACGCAGTCCCATCAATTAATCACACCAAAAAAGAACGAAAATATGATGTACGTATATACCATCCGCATTCGCCACTGGGTCCCGTTAGGTTACTTAACTATCGACAGAGCGGGGACTGGACTAGTGCGGGTGTAAAACATATACAACATCTACTAGTATATATATCAATATATAATAATCGCTCCAGGCGTGATAAATGCAACATCATAGAAAAGTAATAAGTATCATAGAACAATACAGATAATCTGGGAGCCCAGGGTTTCCTTTGAGCCGCAAATGAAAACCCAACGTTCCCTTGGTCGTGTGGGTAGCCTGTGTAATGAAAACCTAGACCTCTACGAGCGCGGCAAGTTACCTGCCAAAACCAGAAGCGAGGCAGCCCCCTTCAGCAAAGTGAATGGACCACCCAGCACTTCACGGAATCCGGTAACTTGAGCACCCCTCCTTAGGTCAACCTATACCCCACTGCTGGGTAATCCTAGTACAGAAAAGAAAATATATACAACAGGTACATCGACCTCAACCCGGTCGTGCTCCAAAAGAATAATATACAAACAGGCAGTGACGGCAGTCCACATGTCGGATGCTCGCCCCGTAATATCAAATGTACAAATAAAACTAAAAAGCACTAATATTGCACCAAGCTATCCACCACGACAAATCCGCAACAACACAGCACAACACAGAATATCAACGTGAATGTCACGTTCGCAAACCCATCTAAAAAGACTATAGCAATTGGACAAGATTTACCGCTCGAATGATATTCACGGTTGCAGATATAATGTAAGCACTGTAAAACTTTAAACGATGTTATAAATATCGACTTTGAAAAAAACCCCGAATAGCCCGAAACAAGCTGATAAAACCATATCCAAACTGGGCTAAACAAACAATTCTACTGAACCAACTTTCTAGAGACCAGACCATACCCCAAAAATCAAACCAAGAAGCCCCAAAATGGCCGGCGAGATCGAAAATTCCATGCTTGGGCTCGGCCAAAATCCGGCGCCTTGGGGTCGTGTTTGGGGTGTGTTCTTATGGTCATGTCAGTAGTCTTCTGCACTTGTTAAAATAATTTTTGAAGACACTTTTGAAAAACAACAGAAACTAGAATTCTTGGTGCAGTGTATCGGGTTTATTTCGGTTTCGATATTTTAACATTGTCTAAACAAGCTAGTTTACGGTTAATGGGTGGCTCTGATACCATGTTGGGTCACGGCAGCGCCCCAGCTGTCAATCCGACGCCAAATGTGGAACAATTTTTTTTTTACAAAACTGGCACTACCGCAACCAAATACCCGGATCGTTCCATTAACTTTAAACTAGCAAACAGTAAAAGAAGTTAGAATGGCTATACCGATCGATCCGTGCCCTTCGGTCTTTAGCCATCATCCCACGCTCCTCACGGCATCTCTGATCTCAGTCCATCTCCGGTCTCCTCGTCGAAGTGGCACCACATCAACGAATCTTTATACGGACTCCCGCTTCGAACTGAAGTAACTCGGACATGAAGTTTGCTAGCCGACATGTCCAAGAATGAAGTAGAGAGGGTGTAGAATACTTTGTCTCAAGGCACCCAAACTATTGGGTGAAGGTAAATGAAGTTGCCATTTTGTAGAATGTGAGCACATGAAAAATAACCAAAACTAGAAAAATGGGGTCGGCCAAAAATGGGCACTGGATATTTTGTGGAGTGTGTTGGATGTTCAAATGAAAACCGCACCAACTATAAAGAAAACCCAGCAGCTTCTGGAGAGCCAGCCACTACAGAAAACCCCCTCTCATTTTAAAATATCTATCACAAGACAAGAAGCATTTATTGCGAATAACACCTCACTCAAAAACCCATGCCTCCCATGCCCATTTAATGCAGGGAAACAGTGACTCACCAAAACCAATTAAGCCCGCTCACAAGCAAGGTTCGGCCATGGCAAGGAGAATGGTATTTTGGCTAAAAATGAGTGCACAAACATCAACTATAAATTAAACATTAAAACCAATATTTAATTAAGCGGCGAAAAACTGGCAACTTCAAAAATAATTCCGTAACAAATTACAGAATTACCCTGCAACTGTATATACATACTCGTATTTGTATTCTGACCGAATACGAATGCAATGAGACAAAAATACTCCAACACAATATAATACTAGGATCCGGCTTAAACTAAAACCCACTAGTATTATCTGTCCGAACCATGACACGTGCACAAGTGCACGTGTATATTCGAACCCTGCCATAAAACCATACAGCCTCTACAACGTTTCGCCCGAACTTGGGAAACTGTCTGTGGGGGACTCTAATGACTCTTCAATACGCTGGCTGTGGATTTAACCACAAGCACGTCAGTGGCACTAGCTGTGCGTAACGGTTGCCAAGGTATTGAGCGAAAGGGAAGCCGATAAGCGAACTCATCCAGGAACCCTACTAAGCCTAACAGTGACAATGTCCGTACAGTCCGGTCTGTTCGTCTAAGAGTATCGCATATCGAGTTTAGGGGGGTGGATAAAGTCAGACCCCTACTAACGCGATAATTCGTGTCGGTATGAAGCCCATCACTACGTGAGAAACTACTGATCCGAATCAGTAATTCTCGATTACCTTGGCCAAGGATTTCTGGTGATGGCCACCCATGCACTGTACGACATCAACCCCCAATACCGGGAGAGATGAATCCCCGACGATCCGCTCATTGCCTCCATGTGGCTCGGGACTGTATCCAACTAAAACCTGTTTGCACGACTCCTTTGAGCCGTGGTAGGGTAGTAATCAAAGCACAGTGGGAACTCACACGAGACAAATGACGATCTCAGGTCGACAGACTAACCTGTACACATGTCATCTGGGAACTGCTATCTGACAATAGGTATAATACCAACTAGCAGGTTCCCGGCGAGTCCGTCCAGTGTACTCATAACCCAATGAGCACATGTATACTATCTTAGGTGAACAAACTAACACCAATGGCTTGTGAGACCTGGCCACCGCCCCTTGTCGGGGTCTCAATCAGTATACACTAGTCTACTCTGGAGTATTGATGCCCTGTCTCGAAACTCCCTCGACCAGGGACCATTTAAGGATGTGCTTATAGACCCCAGCTCCCACGTATATGATCGCCATTATATTGCAGGCAGTCAAGCAAGAATCCTATGGGCTCTATCAACATGTAATAGTGATGATAAAGACAAACCAGATAACATACTATCATCTCGAGTAAGACTGTCCTACCGGTATAGGTCTTCCCTCAATTATTACAATCACGTGCCTGCGATCCAATAATTGACTTCGAGGGCACTATATCCAACAGCGTGGCTGTCTACTAGAGTTACCCGGCGAGTGTTCGCGTACAATACGCGATTGCGACGGAGTTTTGATCCGAATCAAAACTCCATGGAAACCGATTAACCGAGACTAAAACACTAGATTTACAATATACTAACTAGTTTTCACAAAACTAATTATTCCGGATTCTAACAATTGTATCACATATCATCAAGATCTATACAACGTAAAACATTTCGACCGGTTTATCGAATACCTACAAATTCCAAAGACCCCAACAACTTGAGCATCATTAAAAACACCCAGAAAGTGCTAAATGTAACCACAGAGTAGCACAAGAAAGATGGACCCACAATTCCCCAAAACAACGGCGGAACCGTAGCTAAACTAGGGTTTTAGCCGCGGTTCCGCGACGCTTTAAAGGAATTGGGGCTCCAAATTTCTTAGGGCTCTATAGAAAACCCTGCATGATTTTCTGGATATTTTTAATTACGAAAATTTCAACTTTTGAAAAATTCGACAGAAAGTTCACAAAATTGCGGTTTCGAAAACCGATCGAACACTTTAACATCGTAAAGACCTATCCTAATGTTCTAGCTTGGTTTTGATACCATCAAAGTCTACTCTAGCACCACCCTGAGGTTCAAGTAGCATCAAACATGCCAAATTTAAAAATTTTCGGGTGCTAAGCTAGACTAACCAAGATCTAACTAGAATATTAGGGTTTTATCTATGATGATATCAAGAACTAAGAGAAGGGAAGGAGTATATGACCTTTGTTGACCATGTCCTTCTCTTCTAAAGCTCCAGGTTGTAGTCCATGCGACTCCACTAGGCTCCACTTCGAGTTGGTGCAAGCTTCCTTTGATAATCTTTGCGCTGAAGATGATCCACCCGAAGCCCACTAGCTCAAACTACCTCTTCACTAATCTCCTATTAGTGAAGGAAATACGCCACACCAAAGTGCTAGTTTAGTGTGGGATGGTGAAGTAGAGGATTTAAGGCTCACTAAAGTTCTCACAAGTTTAATGATTCACATCACATGTGAGGGTTTGAATTTGGAGGTGGAAGTGAAGAAAAAATATAGATCAAGAGAGAGCAGGAGCTCATGAAAATAGCTAAGGCACAAAGCAATGGAATGAAGAATGGCTCAAAACCAAAACCCTCACTTATTCAAGCATCCAATATTTTTCAATTTGAAAAATAGAGCCATACTTGAATAGTGAGTCAAGAGGAAATAAAATATTGCCCAAGCCATTACTCACCATTCCACAAATATCTCCACAATTTCCACATCATTTTCTATTTTCATAAAATAGAAAATCATGCCATGCTTCATTTAATAATATATATATATATATATATATATATATATATATTTATATATCAAATATATATTAATATATATATATATATATATATATATATTAATAAAGCAATTAGTGAGCTAATAATATTAGTTAACATATAATTATATCAAATATAAAAATATATCAAATTATTAAATCAATACTTGATTTAATAATCCGGTTATATCACATATGACCGACTAATATCATTTATCTGTATATCACATTATCAAATCAACACTTGGTTTGATAATCCGGTTATATCACATATAACCTAACCGATAACCGTCAAATTAGAATACGGTATCATATACTCGTATTTTAATCTGTCCCCCGCACATATCAGCATATGTGCTCTACTCCGTTTCGCTTAAACCAGGAAACTTCTGCGTGGGACTCTAAAGACTCGTCAATACGCCAGCAGTAGGTGATGATCACATCAGTCACCTACAAGCCGTCAGCGGTACAGCTGAACGTAACGGCTATCCGGGTATTGAGCGATATGAAGATCAACAAGCAAGCTTGTCCATACTCTCCATGAAGCCTATCAGTAACACTTACCGTACAGTCTGGTCTCTTCGTCTGATATGTCGCATATCATGTCTAGGGATGGAATCGTCAGACCCCAGTAACGTGATAAGTCATGCCGATGTCTGGCCTATAACGGTTCGAGAAACTACTGATAACTCTTACCAGTAAATCTCAACAGCAGCCCTAGTCAGGGACTTCTAGTTATAGCCAATCGAGCATAGCGCAACATCAACCCCCAATACCGGGAGAGACGAAACCCCTCCTATCGCTCATTGCCTCCATATGACTCGGGACTGTACCCAAAATCCAACTATTTGCACGACTTCTTTGAGCCGTGGTAGGGAGAAAATCGAAGCACGGTGGGAGCCACACAAGAATCTATGACGATCTCGGGTCTACAGACTAACATGTACCAGCGTCACCAGAGAACTGCTATCTGACGATAGGTATAGTACCAACTAGGAGTTCTCGGCGAGTCCTGTTCGGTGTATCCATTCTCTAATGAGCACCTATGTACAATCTTTGATGTCAAACACCAATGGTTATGGGATCAACCATCGCCCCATAAAGGGTCAAGAAATGCACACACTAGTCTACTCTGGAATATCGATGCCCTGTCTCTATATCCTCTCGACTAGGAACTGTTAAAGGATGTACTTTTGGACCACCCTGGCCCCACTAGTATGATTTGCATCATAGTCTTGGTAGTCAAGTACATATCCTAAGGGCTTTATCAACATGTAAGAGAAAGACAGTATAAGAATACCAGTCCACATGTTAAGTTAAAGAGTAATCAGATAGTATATTATCATGTCAAGCAAGAAAGTCCCCCCCCCCCTCTCTCTCTCTATATATATATGTCCAAGCATCCACTATAATATACATCAATATACAATAATGGCCTCTAGGGCATACATATCCTTAACAAGGCGAGACCCGGGTGGAGCTTGCAACCTGAGCCCTTTTTTGTTTTTCTTTTTTCAAATTTTGTAAGCCTCTGGGCACTTTTTGTAAAGCTGAGGAGCCCAGAATACCTTGTAAAAATTTCTGGAACATGAATAAAGCTGAGCTTATTTTTCTCTGCATGACAATGTGTTTTCTGCGTGAGTACTTCAGCTTGTCAGTCTTTTTCTCGTATCAAGTGTTAGGCCGTAGGTCGATGACCGGCCTTTTAGATAACGATCGCGCGTCGAGTGTAAGTCGATTAATTACCAAGTATAGGAAGGTCGGTGTCCTCTCTCTCCCCAGAGTTTCGGTGGCGATCATTCATTTAGGATGAACCAACATATATCCAAGTGTTGGCAGGGAAGCTGCTCGGTGACCTCGCGATGAGAGCTTTGATCCTTGGTGTAGATGGGTAGGAATCTACTAGTTAGGGATGGATCGAGCAGAGAAGCTTCTCGGTGGCCTCGAGATGAGGGCTTTGGATCCTTAGCGTTGATGGGTAGGAAACTACCCGCTAGGGATTGACCGGGCAGGGGAGCTGCCCGGTGGCCTTGTTAGGAGGGTTTTTGATCCTTAGCGTTGATGGATAGGAAACTATCCGTTAAGGATGGACCGGGCAGGGATGCTTCTCGGTGGCCTCGTTAGGAGGGCTTTTGATCCTTAGCAAAAACCACCCACTAGGATTGACCGGACATGGAAGCTGCCCGGTGGTCTCGTTAGGAGGGCTTTTGATCCTTAGCGTTGATGGGTAGGAAACTATCCGCTAGGGATGGACCGGGCAGGGAAGCTGCTCGGTGGCCTCGTTAGGAGGGCTTTTGATCCTTAGCGTTGATGGGTAGAAAGCTACCCGTTAGGGATTTGCCAGCATGAAATTGCTCGGCGGCCTCATGATGAGAGCTTTAGATCTTTAGCGTTGATGGGTAGGAAGCTACCCGCTAAGGATTGGCCAGCATGAAATTGCTCGGCGGCCTCGTGATGAGGGCTTTAGATGTTTAGCGTTGATGGATAGGAAGCTACCCGCTAGGGATTGGCCAGCATGATATTGCTCGGCGGCCTCGTGATGAGAGCTTTAGATCCTTAGCGTTGATGGGTAGGAAGCTACCCGCTAGGGATTAGCCAACATGAAGTTGCTCGACAGTCTCTTGATGAGGGCTTTAGATCTTTAGCTTTGATGGGCAGGAAGGTACCCGCTAGGGATTGGCCAGCATGAAATTACTCGGCGGTCTCGTGATGAGAGCTTTAGATCCTTATCGTTGGGTAGGAAACTACCCGCTAGGGATTGACCAGGCAGGAAAGCTGCTCGGTGGCCTCGTTAGGAGGGTTTTTGATCCTTAGCGTTGATGGATAGGAAACTACCCGCTAGGGATGGACCGGGTAGGGAAGCTGTTCGGCGGCCTCGTAATGAGGGCTTTAGATCCTTAGCGTTGATGGGTAGAAAACTACCCGCTAGGGATTGGCCAGCATGAAATTGCTCGGCGGCCTCGTGATGGGGGCTTTAGATCCTTAGCGTTGATGGGTAGGAAGCTACCCGCTAGGGATTGGCCAGCATGAAATTGCTCGACGGCCTCGTGATGAGGGCTTTAGATTCTTAGAGTTTATGGGTAGGAAGCTACCCGCTAGGGATTGGCCAGCATGAAATTGCTCGGCGGCCTCATGATGAGGGCTTTCGATCCACAGCGTTGTTGGGCAGGAAGCTACCCGCTGTGGATGAGCAGGAAGACATTTGTCGGCCCTGCATGGAGTTTCAGCATGGAAAATAGAGGGAACTAGTTCAGATTGCAGGGAAACAAGAATTTTTATTATCAAATAAGTACAGGTTATGTGATTCAATATAAATTCTCCTGCATTGAACAATAGGTTTCGTTGTTCGGACTTGGGTCAGTCGGCGATGACCATGATCTGTCCGATCGTCAGCTCTGCTTCATTAATTTGATCGGTTTGCCTCCGATCTGTTTGACGTTTGTCTTATAGGTACTTTGCCAAGTGACCCGAGCGGATCAATTCCTCGATGTAATCACGAAGCTGCTTGCAACACTCGGTCGGGTGGCTCTGCATCCTGTGATAGGCGTAGTACGGGCCGCAGAGATGCTTGCCCGCTCTTTGGGTAACTGGTGGGAGTTCGAAGAAACTCTTGCTCTTTGCTTCCTCCAACAGCTCGGCTTGGGAGATATTCAGACGAGCTGGCCACCCAGTTCATCGGTCACTTCGTCGAAAACAGACGACAGAAGAGGACGATCGATTATCTCTTCACTGTAAAGAGCAGGGACAAGGAATCCTTTAAGAAATACGTCACTCGCTTCTACAACGCCCTCCTCGAGGTCCCCGAGCACCGCGATGCGACGGTTATCACCACACTAAGGTCGGGTCTTAGGCACAAAGATTTGGAGGGGGGAGGAACCGCTAACGCCTCCGTTGTGTGGGGCGTGGCGGTTTGCATTGGGATCATTGCGATTTTCGCTCGCCATGAGAACGAGGGCGGAAGATCAACTTTTATAAGTGGAAGAAACTTTCTCTTTTCCCACAGACAACGCCAACTGATGGAGGTCTGGATCTCCTTCAGATGCTTTCCTCCGTCGATCTGTCGCGAGCGTTGATAGCAGGTTGAGATTGGATTCGGAGGTTGTCTCCTTGAGTGTGTGGATCTCAATGGGTTGAGTTTGAGGTGGAAGCCGAGCTACCTGCAAAGAAGTCCTGGGATGGATGACCACCGCAGGACCCTCCAACGATCAAGTTAGCCGAGGAATTTGAGCAGAATAGTGGCTTATTGGATTCAAGGTGCCTTACCTGAGTCGTCTGAGAGAGGGGTTTTTATAGTGGTCGTATGGAGCGAGTAAGAGCGAGATCTTCGCCTTCGGTCACGCCCCTGACGTTACGCCTGCATGAATGACAGGATCCCTCTATTAATGGCGGGATACGCCCATTAATGGGAAAATGCGCCAGCGTGGGACGCGGGACGTGGGGCGGCGGATATCTTGCTTTGGCGAGATACGCGGAGCCGTTGCGAAAGCGCTAAGGCCCTGCGCTCTCGTTTGACCGGGAGAGCTGGGGAGGCTTATCTCGGCGTAAGGCTCGGAGGCGAGCCGGGAGGCCGAGGAAGCTCAGCTCTGCAATAGCTCGGAGACGAGCACAGGAGGATGGGCGCCAGATTGGCGGCTAGGTCGCTCTTGGATAAAAGGCGGAGTGTAAGCTCGGGATGAACTGAGGAAGGCCATCAATGCTCCACACTGATTTTATCTCGGTAGCCCCCCAGGAGTCTAGCGAGCTGTCGTGGGTGACACGTCATTCGCCACGTGTCGTGATCTGAGAAATTTCCACTTATGAGCATCATCAGATTGGCCCTTTGTTTTGGTAAAAGATGTTCGTTATTGGACTATTACGGTTCGGTTATAACTAGAAGTTATCTTGGCTTAAAAATTGTTGTTGTTTTACTTAATTTTAGACATAATAAATTATAAAAACCATGAAATTCGACAAAATGCCCCACTTCCATCTCAACCAAGGAAAAATCTTGGGTAAATTGTCAAAAAGCCCCACTTCCATCTCAACCAAGGAAAAATCTTGGGTAAAAAATCATGGGTAAATTGTCAAAAAGCCCCACTTCCATCTCAACCAAGGAAAAATCCTGGGTAAATTGTCAAAAAGCCCCCTATCAGTTTCAAACTTGTGTAAAAACCCTTGGGCCTTATGTTCTTGTTAAATAACACCTGGGCGCAATTAAAACCCCATTTATAGTTGCCTCTAATATCCCAAAAGTTGTATGTAATATCTAGGAAATAAAGGCCTAAATGAAAAACGGCCAGGGGTTTTTTCAGAAATATTTTGAACAGGAGACCTTTCTGAATAATTTTGAAAACATCAAGGTCTTTTGACAACTCCCGATTGGGCGTCGGACGGGGGCTTTTTGACAATTTACCCAAAAATCTTCGTGCTTGAGTAATTGATGACAGGCGCAACAAATGCGTAGGACCAATAATAGCCTACCCAAACTGTTAAACATATTATAATATTTCAAGAGGGGCGGTTTCGTAATAACATAACATTAGGTATTTCCTTTCATATCTCTTTTCTCAACAAAAGCGAGGGTTCATCTGTTGCGGCGTTGCGCCCCCAATTCTCTCATCATCTAAATTCATCATCGTTTCAAAGGTGTCAACTTTTCCTCATCTTTTCCTTCGTTTTCACTAATTGCGATGCAAATTGTTTTGATTTCATTCTCGATCTTACGTTAACTCGAATGGTCGAATATGTGTTAGGGTTTAGGGTTTCTCGGCTTAGAGTTGCAGTTGCAAAATTGATCTCGATGTGATGTGGTTTTCTTTCCTTTGAAAACTTTGGTGTGTGATTCGTTGCCTAAGCGCTTATGAGATCTGGGCTCTGAACTTGTTTCTTTTCTGATTATGAAGTCTTAAATGGATGCAGTTTTTGAGCCAAATCGATGCATGCAGCACCTTTCATTAGAAATTGCCATAAGAAGTTATACTTTTTTTAAAAAAATGAGTCTATAAGTTTGGAATGAGTATATAAGTTTGGGCTGTTATGGCAGTTGACTAATGGAAATGTTAGATCGCCAGCATATTCAGAAAAATGTTGTGATTTTTTTAAAATTCTAATTTTGTTGGTTATATTTGTCAGGATCACTTATTAATATGCTACAAGTTATTTGCTCGTGTCAACTGGACTTTGATGGTGTGATGTGGTCAAATTGATTTAGTTGTGGTCATTAAGTCACACAGATTAGTTAGACCTTGTTTGCGTATGGAGTTGGGAAAAACCGGAGTTTACTTTTAATGCCCTCTTTGGCATTCATTTTGGAGTTGGGATAACTACAGCTATCTAAATTCCGACATGCAATTATGTAAACTCCAATCTGATCTAAGTTCTTTAACCTCCATTTTCCCAAACACACCTCTTATAGCATAAGTAGAGTTTATTTGTAAATGGAGTTTGGGCTTGCGAACCATTGTCTGGATCCCTCTACCTCCACTTAAAAATTAAACTCCAATTTTCCTAACTCCATACCCAACCAGGGCCTGAGTGGAGGTTGAAGTTGTGCAAACTTCACTTAAAAATTTAATTTTGGTGGGTTGTTTAGCTTTGGAGCCCTCCAAACTCTAAAGGCCCGGAATGGGAGCACACGTAGGATAGATGTGGTTTATTTTTTTAGTGGAGTGTGGGGCTTGCAAAACTTTGGTTTGTAAGCCCCAAACTCCACCAAAAATAAACTAGGGTTAAGTCTAAAAGATGTGTTTGGCCCAAAATGGAATTTTGTTAACTCCATTTTCATTTCTAACTCTTTTCTCCATCCCCAAGCCCAACCAAAAAAAAAACAATGGCAGCAGCGCCGCCTCAATCGCCCCCGCCTCCTCCGCCAGAACTCCGCCTCTAGTCTACCTTTGGCGTCGCCCCTCACCTCCCTTCCTCTTCTACCACCCGCCTCCACCTCCCTCCTCTCACACCCTTCGCCTCTTCTGCAGCAAAACCCTAGCTGTCGTTGATGCTGACACCAATGAAAAACCTCGCCGGATTCCGCGCGCGTGAGGATGGTTGATGCAAAGGGTGGCCCCAACTACGGGCTGGATCGATTAGGGCAGAAGATTTCGATCCGAGGTTGGGTCAGGTCTTGTAGAATCCAGTGATGATGAAAACACGGTTAATAGAACTCTAGGAAGATTGGAATTTTGATAACTGCAGTTATGTCGACTCCAATTGTCCCCAAACAGGGTTCAGTTTGCATTTTGGAGTTTAGTTTTCTAAACATTATGAAACTCCAGTTTACAAAACTAAACTTCGTCCAAACAGGGCCTAAATTGATGATTTTGACTTATCTAAACTCTGCACCGGTCGTTTTCTTCTCACCTTTTGGAGTTTTGAAAACTTAGGTTAAATTGGAGTTTTCTGAACTCTAGTTTTCTGAACTTTGGAGTTTGCTAAACTCCAAAATAAAAGTCAAACGAGACATAGTTAGGTTGTTAGAGTTAGGTTTAGCTAATTGTAAGAATCTATGTATATCCTAATTTAATTCCATATCCAAACAGACACTTAATGTTATTGCAGTTTAATAAAGCATAAGCTATGGATATGGGTTTTTATGATAATTTACTTACTTATTTTAAGTGGTTTCTTCAGTTTTTTAACTTGTCACATATAAAAAATGTATTGGGCAGGAACAGAAATCCCATGTCTCGGAGCAGTGGCACTTCATTTATATATCTTTTTTGATAATATTTATATGTATGGTCATATGCTTACAAAACTGTAAAACCTACATAAAAATAATTTTTTTAAAGCGTCTTATTTTAATTTAATGCATGTGAAATTAATGCTCATGCCTTTAACCGTAATCATTATTTGAGTAGATTTTTTACTTTGGGAAAATGATTATCTTGTGAAATTTATGCTCATGCCTTTAACTCCAATGATTTGATGTCGCTAAATTTATGCAAAAATACATTATAGTGTATTAAAAACAAATGATTGAGGTACATGTTCAATTAGTTCATTTAATGTTTTTGGTCAGTCATATCTTAACTAATTTTATCTCTTCCAAAAATATTTTTGGTCCATCACATCTTCAACTTGATCAACAATTTACCCTAAAGAAAAACCTGCAGCTTCCTTGGCTTCCTCGCTCAATCCCCTAAGCAAAAATGAATCCTCCTTTTTCTCCTCCTGCTGCTCAAACCCTCAACTCCTCTAAACCGGAGATCCTTTTCAGAGAGGGAATCTCCTTCGTCTTCTCTCGATGGACGGCGCTTCAGATGGCCATCTACAACCAATGGGGCGGCACGGACTCGCTTCAGAAATCCATCGACCTCGTCTCTGTCGTCTTCTACTTTTTCTATCAACCCAAAAGTTAGGCCTTTAGTCTTTTAGGGTTAGGGTTTATCGATGATGTTTTGATTTGATTTGATGTGGTGTTTGTTTATTTTTCTAATTAGATCAACTTTTCATCGATGATTTGAAGAACTTACTCTACGAGGCCGAGGATTCTCTTAGCTTGGAACTCGACGATGGCAGTTGGAGAGGTACTTTTCTTTTTTTTCCTGCTTTGATTTCTTCTGAAAGTTGCTCAATAATCCTCAAAGCTTATGTATCTTTACACAATTTTGGTTTTTTTGGACAGTCATAAGTTAAATTGAAAGAAAATGTTGAAATGATGTTACCATTTTCTTCATCCCATTCTTTTGGAACGCTAACAATCAATCCCCATACTCGTAAAATTCGCACCTTGTGGAAAGTGCCGCCGAACGAAATCAACTGTTTTGAACAAGTTCCTATCAAGCCCGTAAAATTAGCCTCGTTCATTCTCTTCTTATAAGAGGATGTAGGTTTACGTCTTTACGTATTCTACATTTGAAGAATTTTATGCAGGATGTATGCACTTTTTGATGTTTTAACTTAACGAGACGATATCAATCAAATCTATACAGTTAGTCGACTTTGTATCCACATTCTCTTTTGGTTCAGGGAGTTATTTAGCTGAGTTAACTAAAAGAAAGAGAGGAGCTTAAGATCGTACCACTGGGTCTCACGATCACCGACTATGAACCGTATTATCACTGACGCTATACTAATTCTTTGACCGAGCTTCACTTCAATATACATAACATGTAGGCTGTATTTCTTTTATGCCGACTTTTTAGCTCATTTTTTTTAATGTTGTTCCTTTGGTTTAAGCGGAACAGCTCGACCCTTGTTTTTAAAATCATTTTTAATCTGATTTAATCTCCCGTTTGAGGATTTCATGCTCTGCCATCTATTGCACGTGACTTTTCCTCATTGATTTTTAATCAACCAATACTTTGATGAACTATCCTATCTTTATTATTTTCTTATATTTCTAGCCTCTGCCTTCTAATTTTCAAACATCCTGCATTCTTCCTCCTTATTTTAAGTCTCGTCCTTTTGTTGCTAATTGCTTCATACATCACTGAAGCCTTATCCTTTTCAGTTCAGAAAATTTGTTAAATGCACTATCACTTCTATGGGGGGCGGAACGATCATGATTTTGAGGTCAAGAAGTTCCATTTGTTGCTTAAGCTTCAATGATGATCTCATGTACAGGTTGCAGAGCAGGTAATGGAGATGCATGAAGACCGTCTTCAAGGAAATTATGAAAGAATTGAAAAGCTAAGGATGTCTGTTCCTGAAAGGAATGCTATTGCTCAAAGCAAAAGGGTAATTTTATAAACTTCAACTAATCTGTGCTGGTAGAGATGATCAATTTATTTCATTATCTTTTTATAGAGTATGTTTCAGGCTTTCAGCATATATAACCTTAATTAAGTTGAATGGCCATGAAAGATCCATAGATCAAGCTCTCTATACCACTTGTTTGGCTATGTTTAATTCTATCTATTACTTATGCTGAATTAGCAATGATTTTCTAGGAAAATTGAAACAGGTTATCTTTGGGAATATGTTGGAGTGCTGATGGTTATTTAACTTATAGAGCAACTGATTTTAGATATTTTGACATGATGTTATGGTTCATGTGTATTGTAGAACATGTTATGTCGGATAGTTTTAGTTTAGAATCCACTGCATGGATATTATACATGGGATATCGTATATATTAGGGCTATATGTGATTTACTTCAACTTTCTAATGCTTTTGTCACATGAGTATAAAAATCACTGAATTTTATACTCATGTGACAAAAGCATTAGAAAGTTGAAGCTACTGGTCAATAGTTTTTTCGTTAACCATTCCGTGATTAATAGCAATAAATGTGATAATTGTTACTTCAAGTATGTTATGCAGCTGCCATTTCCGTATTATAGTTTATGCTTAATTCCAAAAAAACCCTAACCTTTTAGCTAAAATACGAGAAAACACCAAATAGTTTTAAAATACACAAGTAACTACCGCAAAACTTTCAAAATACACAAGAAACTACCACAAAAACCTTCAAAAACTGCGAGAAACCCCAAAAAATGAGGTGCTACGTCAGCAATAAATAGCACAAAACTGTATACATTGGGATTTCTCGTAATTTTGAAACTATCTGAGGTTTCTCGTATTTTAGCTAAAAGGTTTGGTTTTTTTTTGAATTAAGCCTATAGTTTATAAGTATTAGGCTGGGGCATGGGCATCAGACACGAGAAGTTAGCGTAAAGAACATAACGCATTCAAGTATGTGCATCCGAAAATTTTGTTCAATGAACAAATGATATGAAAATTTATCAATTCATTCATAAAAAGCGATGAATTCATTCAAGCACTAAAGAAGGTAGCATAAAAAAATTCCATTCATTTGAGAGAGTAATTTGAAACCTTTTTTCATTCATTGAATACACGAATCCATTCATGCTTTGTAAATATGTATGGATACAATTGATTCACTCAGATTGTTCAATACAAATGCATGGACTCGAAAATAAATACCATGAGAAGATTTTGTTTGACCTTTCCACAAACAAGTTTCCATTCAAGAAAGCAGCTTGAAACCACCTCTACTGATTCTTGAAGTGGATTGCCAAGTGGAAGTTCAACAATGATGCATTTTGAGCCGTTGGCATCCATTGAGAACGCAATCTGCACCAACATGTGTAGCTGTAACTTCATGTCAAACACAGTCATTTAGCCTTGAAGCATACATATTGATTGGAAATAACCATAACAATGAACATACAACTTCTTAAAAGAGAACGTCCTGAGCACTGAAAAGTGCATTTTTGTGAAGTATAATACACAAAATTAAGAATGCTAATCAGTCATTAGGAATTACCTTTGCAGCTTTTCAAAGCCCAAACCAAATAAAGTAGGCGGAATGACGAACCACAAACCGCACTTTACTTACTGCAATCTTATTCTGAAATTACCTTTGGAAGTTGTCTATGATTAGAGAACAGCTTTGGAAGTTATCTACGATAAGAAAGTTTGAAACCTTGTTCTGGCATTGCTTTGAAAGTTGTCTCTGATAAGAGAACGGCTTTGACATGCATCTATTAAACTTTCTGTAACAGTCTAATAAGATTTTTGGTAGTACAAAGTCCTCTTTGCCATTTAAGCAAGTCACTTCAGATACATGGGCACCTCCTGTTATGGAAGAAAGTTTGAAAAGGCGACTGAAATAGGCCGGCTCACTTCCAACTTATGAAAAGAACAGCGTGCACGTTAACTACCCTAACAATCTTTGAAAACTAATAGAATTCAATATTAAAGACTTTCATAAAATTTTATATGTAATATGATTTACAGGTTCCTCTAATATCATATGTATAATTAACGCGTGCGCGTAACACTTAGAAACAGCATGGACACATTTAGAACTTGCTAGCTATGGCTTGATTTTCTTGATAGAAGTCTATGATCAGATGACTTGCTACTTATCGATCAAGAGATGTGATGGACATCATTTCTTGTGTGTTGATAGCTTTTAAAATTCCTTGACTTGTGATAAAGATCACTATATAAAATTCCCAAGAAGTTAAATCATAACTTTTGTCACCTCTTTTTCATACAATGTTAATATGCATAGGTTTGTGTTACTGGTGGAGTGGTGGTTGGGGGCTGCTATGAAAGAAATATCAGGCTAAATTTTGGAGAAGCGTCATGATGTGGTTTTGGTTTACGCTCCTTTCATATAAAAACTAACATTCTTTTTTGGTTTATAGTGAACTACCATCTACAACCTGTGACTAAATTATTATGATTCTTTGTACTTCATTCTTCGTGATAATTAAAACGAGGATAGTGTTTTTACCTTATCGGCTATCTAAACTATACAGGAGGGGGCAATTTCCATTACGGGTATTTAAAGTTCACAGGCTGTTCATGGTAGTCAGTATGATAAGAGCTCTTTGTTTGTAAGGAACATAAATTGAGTTTGATTTGCACCAAAATTTGGAGCTTATCTCATCGGATTTGCAATTATGTAATTTGTTTATATGGAGTTTTAATCCCAGCTTCAGTTCACAGTTCAATTCAATTTTTATGAGATATGAGAAAAGAAATCTGGAACAAGAAGAACAACCGGCTAATTTTAATTCCTTGAGGCGACATGAGCGACAAAATTCATCTCGTGAACCAGTGGTTTTCACTCCTTTGATTTTGTGACGTTTTATCGTTTTGATGATGAAATGAAATTTGAATTCCATTTAAGTTCCTCGAAACGAAGAATTGAAAGTCGCTAATCCAACAGAACAAGGGATCATCTTGTTAATTCTATTTGATTCCTTCCAATCCATGTGAACAGAAAAGCTCCTGAAGCAAATTGTATAGTAGTTTTCTGCAAAAAAAAATATAAAAAATTTGTTTTTTCCCTAATTTTTTTAAAAAAAAATTGGGGATTAATTTAGCCTTCTATGTGTTTTCACTTCATTCTAAAGTTTTGTTCTCGACACCTTTTGCAAGCTTTGAAGCCAATATAACTGTTTCTTCTTTTCTTGAAGGTGATTAATGATGATGAGGATGATAGCTCAGATGAAGAGGCATCAGATATGATGGTCGATGAGCCTGCCATTCCTGAAATGGCTGTAGAGAAGAAACCATCACCGAAGCTAGAAGAAATGCCCGATAATGGAGGATGGATGGTTGTTGCCCTGAAGAAAAATAAGGGTAGGAGACCAGAGGATGAAAGCATGCTCCATCTAGGCTTGAAAATTATATTATAGAGCTGCGGTTTTGTTCTATCAATTTCATTACAGATCAGATTCTAAATTATTCTGATCAATAAAGGCTTCACCGTCCTTTGATCTCCATTGTTAGTTGCCCATCGATTCAACCGATTTCTAGGGTTTTTGTAATTGAAATAAGAGTCGATCGGAGTTGAAGAGGGCCAACCATTTTGCTCAGGTATCAATTGAATCACCCAATTCTGTTTCTTAAGCTTGAATTCTTCAGACAAATTTTTTATGCTGTTGAGAAAGTAGTTTTATAAAGCCATAACTAACCTTTTCAAACTTTTCAAATCTATTATAAAATGATAAATTAGCAAGCAAATTAAAGTAATAAAACATAGATATATTTAGATCATATTAAAATTTATGTATTTTATATCTCCTATCAGATCGATGAGTAATACAACATAGATATATCCACAAAACTTTTATCAACGATTTCCGTTCTAAATTTGGAAGATGAAATTCAACTCACAACATGAAAGGAAACGAATGAACACGATGACAATGAAAGAGAGTTTAAACAAGTGTGGCCAAAACCAAAGCTAGTAATGAGGAAGCCAAGCATCGGGTTGCCCTGTGAACTCATCGTTTTAATACTCATCAGCCTTCCTGCAAAACATTTTCAAAGATTGAGATTTGCATGCAAGTCATGGAGCTTGCTAATATCCGAAAATCGTTTCATCAGGGAATACTCCAACTTTCAAGCTAATGCAAAGAAGCTGAACACCGTGTCACTATCTTGCCCTAACCATCGGCTGCGTGATTACTCCATTGAAGTTTTCTTTCCAAGGATACGATAACAAGTTTGATTTAAGTGGGCTGCTACGCAGGCGGTGTTCTTATCCAATGACCAAGTCCTACGATTGTTTATATGTGTGTTCGGTGACATTGGCGTCTTTTTAGTGAATCCAAGCATCAATAAACTATGAGCGCTTCGAGCTGGACGCCCACACTGTGGCTTAACCTCCAGCATTCCACAAGCTGGTCTAGGCTTTAATGCCATTAAAGGAGAGTACAAGGTGGTTAGAATATTTCACGGTAGATTTAGGATACAACCTGGATGCTAGGTCTCTATACGTTCGGCGATTTCCATTCCCCTTCATGTTGGACGGTAATGCTGATTAAAAAGAAACATAAAAACAGAATTTTGATGCGATAAATCTTAGTGTTGATGTATTTGCCGTCATTCTTGAGTAACTTGTGTTGATTTTGATAGGTAGTCGATGATCCTCCGCTTTCACCTCCTCCCAGAGTTTACATGTTTTTATTAACGACGTTATACATTGGACAGTGGAGAACGGCCGACATGGAGAAGTATGTCTAGAGATTGGTCCTTCTTTCGACATCAAGACCTACAAGTTTGATGTCATTCTACATCCAGAAGGAAGCTCGAGGTTCACATGCTCGAGAGTGGTAGAGTTAGGAGGGCATCTCTGTGTAGCGGATACGGACCCCAAAGGGACGCAAATGGACATATGGATACTAGAAGAGTATAGCAAACGCAAGTGGAAAATCAGTCCGCCATCGATCTGTCGGCGATGGTTGATCACTACCCGGCCTTACCGTTTCATACGAAACCGGCGGTGATTCACAACGGGGAGATTGTGCTTTTCTATGATAGCAGAGGGAAGGATTGTTACGATCCTGAGATGAAAAGTTTTGTGAGGAATGAGAACTTGAGATGAAAAGTTTTGTGAAGAATGAGAACTCGAAGACTTATGATGAGCATGATGTTCCTTATACAGAGAGTATACTTTGGCCTAGTAATTTATTTTTTATATAGAACTTTCCGTGTTTATTGTTCCTCTTTTGAAAGAAATTATAATTTCAGCACAGGCCAATCATGCATTTGGGACAGAAGTGAGGGGGATCCTACATTTAAGCCGGGTTTTATTCTTATAAATTGCTGCAGGCCGGTCCATCATAAAAGTCATGATGATGCGATCAAAACTGTTTACAACATCAGCGATTGCATTCTGTCATCCTCGACTCCGGCTGCTAGAGTAGGCATTGTTGGCTTTCTTTTTGTGCTTGCTGAGTTAAGCAATTGATTAATTGATAATATTGCCAATCTTGTGACTTAATTTCATTCTATCGCTCTAAACCTCCATTATACTGCTGGGCCTTTGTTTGTAGTCTTTTCTTAGCTTGGGATTCTTTAGAGACAACATGACGATCTTTTGGCTGCATTGTTAACAAAATATGAAAGTGGATCTCCTAAGATTTTCTTGTACTAGTTCTCAATGGCGTCAAATTGTGTACTAAGGATGGAACAGTGTAATGAAGATGTAGATAAGTGATTAGATAACAATTTACGGTGGTTGGTTTTGTCGTTTAAAACTATCATTAGCTAGAGAGACTATGCGTGATGCGAGTTGTTGAGTTAGAGGGGTGTATTTTTTATGGTATGAATTAAACATAAAAGTCTTGCATTTTAGTGTCACAGAGTTGAGAGGTTTGAGGGCATATTATATATGTGAATGATTAGGTTGCTTAAAGTTTTATGAACTTCTCACTTCTTTAAGATCACATAATATGGTAATTCAAGATTCTTCTCTGACTCTCATTGTAAGTATATACAAATGCTGCATATCTATTTGTATTTTCTTCAATATTTAGATAAAATTGTTCTTTTGATTTTGAAAAAGAAAAGTTGTGAACACCAACCAATGGATTTGGATTTACATAAGGGTGATTTTTACAGAACGCCATGGACTTCTTAGGATTTTAATTTTTTTTTAAAATAACTTTCTTATTCCTCTTTTGTAAGAAAATATAATTTCACCCCATGCCAATATTCCATTAGGGCCAAAAGTGGGGTGGGGTGGGGGGATCCATACATTTAAGCCAAGTTTTATTCTTATATTTCACCGCAGGGCAATCCACTATAAAAGTCGAGATGATGCGAGCAAAACTGTTTACAGCATCAGTGGTCGCACTCCATCGCCCACATTGAAGTAGGCCACCACTTGTTGAAATTGGAGGATTCCTAGCATTCTTGGCTTTCCTTATGCGCTTTTGGTAAATTGAGCAACCAATTTTTTTTCATTTTTCTTTTGATGTAAAAACGAAAGTTAAAAGCATCCGACGTGTCATTAAAAAAAATTATAACCAAACTACAAGAAACGGCAAAAAAAACCCAAATTAAGAATGAACAACACAACAACAATGATTGGCTGCTCAATTTAGCAAAAGCATAGAAGGAATCAACCTTGAAACTAGAATTCATTTTGTTGCTGTAAAACTCCGTTACATTGTTGGCTGTGTTCTTGTAGTCTTTTCTCTTAGATCCTGTTTGTATGGCTGGAGTTTGCAAAATCAGGAATTCCTATACCGATTTTAGCACAAAGTTCAAACTTTTGTGTTTGTTTTGTCGGTAGAGTTCATGACTTCGAAGTCCTGATTTTCTATGTGGCATGTACAATATCGAGAGTTCGAAATCGGAGATATTTTGGTAAAGTTGGGCCGGAGTTTGTCACCTCAAATACTTTTTAATTTTTTTAATACTGCTTCTCTCTTAATTATCCTATTTCCTTCCATTTTTATTCATGAACTCCTGATTTTTTTAAATGCCCTACCAAATACAGACTAAACTTCTAATTTTAAATACAAGTAACTCCCCCTCAACAAACACTGGAATTTCTACTCTTTACTTATTTTTACGCAAGAATTTCGACTCTTAAAAAGATAATCCAACAAAACAAACATGCCCTTAGTTTCCCATCCTTAAAAAGACAGCTTGACAGTCTTTTGGCAGCATTGTTACCCAAAATATTGAAGTTCTTATCTCTTTAGATATTTCTTACAGGACATTTTTTCAATGGCATCATTTATGTGGATTAAAGACATTGAGCTTATTTTTAAGTGATTATTTGCCATAATCATTTATAATTGATTATGTCACGTCCCGTTTCCTGGTGTACGAGATAAAAGACGTGGCAGGGACGCGACGTATTTACTCAGAAGTAAACATGTTAAGCGTGAATAAGCAATATATAAATAACAGCATAAGAATGATGAGAGATGTAAAATAACAGCAACTTTTATTAACATTCTTTCTTTACATTACAACTACTTTTGAAAAGGAAAATACAATGCTGAAAGCGATGTCTAAACAGTGGCATATGAACTGAGAGGAAAATAAGTACAGGTAAAAGCCTACAAGTCTGGCTCCTCTGTGAACTGCTCCAAATCGTCCTGGCTGAGCTCGGTCTCCTGAGAGTCGGGTCCTCCTGACGAATATTCCAAAGAAAAACGAAACAGGAATATCGTCAGCGAACTAGCGCTCGGTAAGTCCCAAAAGATAGAATGGAATAGACAAGTACAGAGAATAGAACTGGTAAATTATCTGTTTGTTATGCTAACGTAGTTATTTGTAACTTGGTACAGAATGTATCAGTGTATATGAGAGGAGTCCAACCATCCCATGGACTATGGTAATATGTAAGTATAAGGCCCCGTCAAAACCCACGGGACAATGACACATGATGTTTATGTAGGTGACTTTTAGTGGCCATCATCGTGCCACTTTTAACACATTCCGTACCAGTCTATCCCTTTAAAAATCCCGTAATGTATATTGTATAGATTGTAGGTATCAGACTTGCCGAAACCATGGTTACAAGTTGTTAATGTAAACGGTTTTCAAGATGTATCAAGTAGGCATGTAATCAAGTCAAGATATAGCCATGGTTTGGTCAAATCAAGTCATGTTGATATTGATCTTGTTTTGGTATTCAGGTTCAAGTTCAATTAGTCATGTTTGGTATATTGGATTCATGTTGAATTGGATTCATATTTGAATTGGACTCAGATTGGTTTAGACTCAGAGTTGAGTCAGACACTTAAAAACAGATTTGGATCCTGATTAGGTTTAGAATTTATCGGTAACTGCTGCACATGGACGACATGATTTGTGTCTTTTTCCAAGACAATTATCATTGACAACCCCATTTTAGTTTTCTAGCTTAAATAGGCAAGCACCCATTTTCTCCGGCTCGCTGAGGCTCAAGAGAATTGGTCCCGCTTAAATCTATATTTATTAGGGTCCTTAATGAAATTTTAAATAACTCGAGGGGGTTTTATAAAAAATATTTTATATACTGTCGAAATAAATCTCGAGTAATTATTTATCGTATTTAGGGTTTTCATGGAAGTAACTTTTAAAGGGTGAGATATTTTAGTGAATATATACCTAGTTTGAATAGTTCATGGTATTTAAGTGTAACTTGTCTTATATTGATACCTGATGGTATTTTGGTGAAACTTGTCATTCTTATATTTTCTAGAAAACAAGGAATTTTATTATATATTAAAAGTATATGGTTTGATAATATTTATATAATTATTAAAAAATAATTTTATTTATTAAGTAGAAAACCTCGTTTTTCTTTTAAAAATTATATTAAAATTCTTTCGAGATCGTATGCTCCGTGAGGATGTCTGCATCTCACTCTACTAGCCTGAGAATGTGCGATAATCCACACCATCCAATAGCGGGTTCCCCAAAATGTTGGGTTTTCGCCTGCGCCCTGGCCATATACCGAGGCCGATACGGAAAAAAAACTGGAGTTTAAAATTTTTGGCGCAAACAAAATCTCTCAAGATCGAACCATAAACCTATACTTGCAAAATAACAAAGAGCTAAAATATAGGGTTTGAAAGGGTTATACCAAAAGAACCAAGTCTTTCGGTCTTCCATCATCCTCCTTAGCTCCTTGAGGCGTGCTCGGACAAACTTGGCCGCCGGTCTTTCTCCGTCGAAGATGATCCACCCGAGAGATGTAGTAATGGCTCTAACTCCACATCGAGGAATGCAAGTGAAGCAATTAGGGATTCTTGGATGCTAGTCAAGAATACCTAGGATGTAGTGAGTGAACTAAGTGTTTATCTATCTCATCTTACCTCCTCTCATGATTCTCAACACATGAGAGGGTTAAGAGGAGGTAGAACATGAAGGTGGAGGAAACCATGAAAGCTAAAGAGGGAGTGAAGCCAAAATGTGAGGAGAAGAGAGCTCAAGAAATGAACCATCCCAAAAATAATGAAGCCATCCATGAGAGAGAAAATCTCATGGCATGGTTTTGTAAAACCTTTTTCCAATTAAAATATACAGCCCATACTTGAATAGTATGCACAAATGAATTAATAATTCATTTGTGCACACTATGCAAGCATGGTCCTCACCATACTCCCATCAAGTCAATGCCAGCTCATTTATCCATTTATAATAAATGGTCAAACCCTAAAATGAGGTGTCCACTTTCTGGAATGTTTTCCAGAAAAAATACGGATTATATTCTACAGTATATACATACCTGTATTCGTACCGAAATACGAATACCTGAAGAGATAGAATAACATAAAGAACATAATACTAGAATATACATATCGAAATATATATGTAAATTATTAAATCAATACTATATTTAATAATCCGGCTCAAACCCGAGCCGGCTAGTATCATCAACTGTCCGATCGAAAGTCCGGGTACAAAGTACAATCGATCGATCGGAACCCTGCACGTATCTAATACGGCTACTACATCATTTCGCCAGAACCAAGGAAACCCTCTGTGTGGGACTCTAAAGACTCGTCAATACGCTGGTAGTGGGTTTAACCACAAACACGTCAGTGGCACTAGCTGTACGTAACGGCTATTCAGGTATTGAGCGAAAGGAAGGCCGACGAGCAAGCTCATCCAAACCCTTACCGAGCCTGTCCATGACAATTTTCGTACAGTCTGGTCTGTTGGTATAAGAGTATCACATATCAGGTCTAAGGGCGTGGATAACGTCAGACCCCTAATAATGCGATATTTCGTGTCGGTATGAAGCCCATCACACACAGAGAAACTAGTGATCCAAATCAGTAATTCTCGTCTACCGTGGCCATGGATTTTTGGTGATGGCCACCCGTGCACAACGCGACATCTACCCCCAATACCGGGAGAGACGAATCCCCGACGATCCGCTCACTGCCTCTATGTGGCTCGAGACTGTACCCAACTAAAACCTGTTTGCACGACTCCTTTGAGCCATGGTAGAGTAGTAATCAAAGCACGGTGGGAACTCACACGAGACAATTGACAATCTCAGGTCGACAGACTAACCTGTACTCATGTCACCTGTGAACTGCTATCTGACAATAGATATAATACCAACTAGCATGTTCTCGGTGAGTCTGTCCAGTGTACTCATAACCTAATGAGCACCTGTATACTATCTTAGGTGACTAACTGACACTAATGGCTTATGAGACCGGCCACCGCCCCTCGTCAGGGTCTCGATAAGTATACACTAGTCTACTCTGGAGTATCGATGCCCAGTCTCGATACTCCCACGACTGGGGACATTTAAGGATGTGCTTATAGACCACCCAGCTCCCACGTATATGATCGCCATCATAATACTGGTAGTCAAGCAAGAATCCTATGGGCTCTATCAATATGTAATAGTGATCTGTAATGCCACCTAATGCCGTACATGATGATAAAGACAAACCAGATAGCATACTATCATCTCGAGTAAGACTATTCTCCCCGTATAAATCATCCATCAATCATCACAATCGCGTGCCTACGATTCAATAATTGACTTGAGGGCACTATAGCCAACAATCTCCCACTTGCACTTAAGGCTAATTATTGCGGTGTCGCATACTCACAACCCGTCTGATACCGAACACCTAACTTCTCTACTAATCAGTTTCGCAAAGCCCGTTTGTGAAACTATTGCGTTCGAGAAATAGCCTCAATGAGTGGATCCGCTCCAGTGTTTCTTTCTTTATCTCTATATATCTCAATTTCGTAGAGAAATGCTATCTCCCGAAATGAGCGATACCTGTCTTACAATTTGTCTGGATATTTGATGGGACCCATTTCACAAATGAACTCCAAATCTAACAAACTTCTTAGACTGTATCATCCACTAAATTTAATCAGTATTCTGCGCCATGTCTTTCTCAGTATCTGCTTGGACCACCTGTCCAACATACTGCCCCTCAAAAAGAGGGAAAACTATAACTCTGACAGCCAATCTGTCATCCAGGTCACCTTGGAAGCCTCAAATGATAACCGCCTCCCGAAAGAGGCTGCCGTTACCAGATACCAAAAACATCCACTTATGTTCATAACTGCTTCCCAACGTTTCTCCAGGATTGAATTAATATATGCTTATTGCAGCCAGTGCAAAAGCAATATCTGGTGTGGTACTTGATATTTCATGATTGACTCAATTGCCTAAGCAAGAGATATGTCAATCATGCAAATTCCACTCCTCATCAGTCTAGAAGATATCTCTTTAGAGAGGGTGACTTCGTCACCTGCGGGTACACCACCACGCCAGGAGTCGTCCATTCTAAAACACTTTAGAATAGTGTGAAAGTACCCAAATTAGGACACTTTCCAAATCTAGATCTAGTAACCAGAATCCCTGATATTTTATCCAGATCCTATATGGAGAAATACCGTGTGACAACCACAGTATAACCGATCGTAGTATAGGAAGATCACTTCCTATCAAGAGCATGTCATCCAAATACCAGGACATCACTCGCTACTACCTTCTTACCAGATCCATCTGTTACCCTGACGAAGTCAAACTCTATGACTGTTACATCAAAAATAGACGATCTATTTCCGCTATTCCTTCTTTAGTCTATAAATAGACATAAGCTACTTACCCACTTTGCTTCCGCTGCTCCTACTGACTACAACAACTCTCTGGCAGAGTCATATACACGTGTACTTTTAAAGCTAATTTAGAATGACGTTATACCCATCCTCCTGCCAGATCTCATAGTCTAGAACAACAGTAGTGGCAAGTTTTGGGTAAACAAAAACCTCACTGTCACCGTCTTTGATGAGACTAGGGCACCTCTCGTGTGCCTGAGATTACCCACCAAATCTGTGGAGTGGCTAATGGATTGTCGAATCCAATTTGAATCTTTAGGTTCTATTAAATCTTCAGTAATTGTTTGTGGTTCTGGAATAATTTCCAGTTCTACCATACTCCCACTAATGTTTTCTGAAAAGAATCCATTTTACTAAAACTGGTGGCGAGTCAAGAACAATATAACTATGGATCTTCCAGATGGTAGATAGTTAACCCTTGTCAATGCCCGGGATAACCCACAAACCGACATTACTGAAACGTGCCTTGAGTTTATCCAGATTCTTGTTTTAAGCATAAACTGGAAAACTCCATATACCTTAACATAGTTATGATACGAATCCATTCTATATCCACTATAGAAACAAATGCACTAATTTAATTGGAACCAGATTCAAAATACATGCAGCCATTTTCAGTGCATATCAACTAAATGGAAGGAGACCAATCGGCATTACTCATCAAGGAATGTACCCACGTATGAGTAACCTGAAAGAGAAGCAAGTTCTCAAAACTTTTACTTACGACGGAATAACTAGCACAAGTATTTACATCTTCGATCACCTTGAAGAATCATGATACTTTGCAACATATGGTTCTCTACTGTAATCTTATACATATAACTTCTCAAAATCTGGGCCTTGTATTTCAACGAAATACTTGTCTAAAACTAGAGAAGTCATGAGTAAGCATAATATAGTACGAGTACCAACCCCCTTGTCCTAATGGACACTGGACAACACACAATAATTTGTATAAATCCTCTGAGTTTAATAACTCAAATCCTGTGCGTCGTAGGTTGAAAACTGCAGTATGGTTAAGAAGAATTACACCGCCGTTGAATGCTCCTTACCTTACCATCAACTGATATAGATAAATATCATAGACATAATTTCAAAAACTTATATCTCACTTTATAAAATAATCGTACAGATATATCGGTTTGAAATTGGTGTATAACGACGGATATTCAAAACCAAATATTTACCGTCAGGCAAATTCCAGGTGATTTCCTCAAATATCACCAATTACAAAGAATTCCGATATAATGAGGATATAATCACCCAATTCCCAATATCTTACTCCCACTCAGCATCAGTAACGCCATACAGATGTGAGAACCAAATCTGGTAAATACATACCGTGGAGTCAGAATCTAATTGGGAGAACAGTTTTCAATTAACACCGCACAGTAAAACTGAAACATGAAAAATGTTTCGAAGGGGTAGCCGGGTATCCCAAGTAATGCCTCTTCCACAATCCAGATTAATGACAGTAACCGTATATTTCCTTGCCCCCACTCCAATCCCTTTATATGTCTTTACTTATTACCTTTTGTACACCTTACTTAGGCTAAATGGTTTTCTTCCTTCCATACCTTTCAGCACCTGCCTAAGGTTTGGAAGAAAACTATCCAATAAGCGTAATATGTGTACTCTCCTAATACTAGGAGCTCTCGCAACCTGAGAGAAGGTAAAGAGAAAAGACAACTGAATAATCATATTCAATTTCTCCAGAACTAGAAACCATCCTCGAAGTGAAACAAGTTCATTCGAGTTCGTATATAACTATACGATGGCATATCCAATAAATGTGGATCTTTGTAGTGATACAGAGTGTTCCGGAGAAATGCGAAGGTGAGGTAGGAGTGGCAGAGATATACACGGCTTCGTCGTGAATGATAGCAGTCGCAATTTCATTTGCCCTCATTCTAATCCTTTTATTTGTCTTTACTTATTACCTTCTATACACCACCCTTAGGCTAAATGGTTTTCTTCCTTCCCTACCTTTCGGCACCAGCCTAAGGTTTGGAAGAAAACTATCCAATAAGCGAAATATGTGTACCCTCCTAATCCTAGGAGCTCTCGTAACCTGAGAGAAGGTAAAGATAAAAGACAACTCGAATAATCCTATTCGATTTCTCCTGAACCGGAAACCATCCTCGAACTGGAACAAGTTCCTTCGAGTTCGTATGTAACTATACGATAGCGTATGCAATAAATGTGGATCTTCGTAGTGATACGAAGTGTTTCGGTGAAATGCAAAGGAAAAGTAGGAGCGTCAATGAGTTATGCGACCCTGACAATCTAAAAGCCAAAGTGTTTTAAGAAGGTTCGGTTAGCTTGGTTCATAAGTTTTAGTTTAGGTCGGGTCATGGTCGCTGCCAAAGAGAGAGAGAGAAAAGAAATACTCAGCGTGCACTCTAACCTAGATTGGATTGGCTAATCAATTTATCTAATCAGGATGTCTTCTACTGTTTCCTCGAATTCTCTTTCAAACCATAAAAGGAGTATTAGTCGAGATCATCTAAAATTACCCGAAGAGTAACACCTATTCATCAGTGGGAATCAGGATCCAACTATCATCGTATGATAATTTGATGGAAGCCACTCAACTCACCACACTCCATAAGGTATGCGCATGCCTGGAAAGTTTCCTGTATGTTTGAAACTCTCGATGTGTGTTTTTACCCCTAGGACCCAAGTGACCTTGACAATGCCACCATATCAAAGAGTCTTAGTTAAGTTCAACCCGTCATTATCATGATTGCGTTAAACGCATCCGTATGAGCTCTTGACAATACCAACATGACCGTATGACTGTCCTAACCAATTCACATATCCACACGGCAGAAAAACATTACAGAGCTACCGAATACTACGCCTCGACAATGCACGACATACGTAGCACGAATACTAAGCAATATTAATCTGAAATGACGGAGGGTGTAATAACCCTAACTTTCTGTACGATTTTTTTTTTCAATATACAGAAAGAGACACCTAAGCCTGAGCACGAGTTATAAGTTTGTTTTGCTTTTGAACAGCAAGAAGGAGCTTGCAGCTCATTGGTAAGACCTTGCACTGCTGAGACATAGCACCCGAGTTCAAATCCCATCAGCCACACATTCTTTTTATTTTAATTTCTTTTAATCTTTTAGAAACCCAAAGGTCTACACGTGCACAGAACGTAAACTGAAAAGACACTGATTAATCAAACATGTGCACTGAAGAAGACACATGTCACCAAGACTTAGTCCCATCCGCCGGTAAAGACCCGGCGAAAACTCTATTTTTCCCGGTTCCGCCGGTCGGACCATAGGTAAAGGCCCCCAATTTCCTCCCCCGGCACCTCTTCAGCTATCCCACTGACCCCATATTGCTTATTTACTCTGAATTTATCCAGAGTGCAATAAAATGCCCCTTTAATCTTTTTAAATGCAAATTTTTAATGCATTTATTTCACCACCTAAACCCTAATTTCCCCTATAAATATCACACCATATTTCATCCCTTCTCACTCAGAAATTCTTGTCAAAACTCTATAAAATTTCCAAGTTTCTTTAGTGTACAAGTGGAGTTAGCAAAATGGTGAAGTTCCGGCGACAATCCAAGGAGTTTCCGGTGACGAAACGACGCACGGGCGCTTCCCTACTCTTCCCTCTTCTCCCATCTACCTTAAAACCAGTAAGTCCCATCTCCCCCTCTATTCTTCTTCTTTAAAAAACTTTCATTTCTAAAACCCGACAGAAGCGGAGTTAATCCGACTTCCGATTCGGTTTTTTCCTTAAAAATCCTATTTTTATTAAACAAGAAAATACCAAACTTTCATATCATGTTCAATAAATATTAATAAACATATTAAACAAGTTTCACATCAAAATAATTTATATTGCAATTTTTATCGCAGTTTTACAGTAAAATACCACATCATTTACCGACATAAAACAATATAAATTTGTATTACCTTTAGATAGTTCACGAGGTTATGACCTACCACATCACAACACACATCTCTAACATAGCACGATGGAAATTTTGGGAACATAGTTATGTGATAATACGACTTTGCAAATAAATACCTTCAACTTATAAAACCATTTCTATAAAAAGATGTATTATACATTTCCATGCAATTGCGCCTCTACAACTCACTTTTGGGAACCCCGTTCGGGATGGTGCTGGTTATCGCACGTTCTCGGGCCTAGTAGAGCGAGATGCAAACCTCCGCAAAGAGCATTCGATCTCGATGGAATTTTTATATATTTTTCTTTAGAAAATGAGATTTCTACAAGAAAATAAATAAATTATTTTCATTAAATATATATATATATATATATATATCTATTATCAAAATACCTATTTTAATTATATAAATATTCCAAGTTTTCTAAATCAAAGGAGTCACCGTTACATGAAAATACCATCCAAATATAAAACAATTACAATATTTCAAGAAAATACCATATACTATGAAAATTAGGTTCTACTCACTAGAAATTTCACTTTTATAAAATATACATCTATGAAAACCCTAAAAATGATAATTAAATGCTTGAGGTGTATTTTGAAAATTATATCAAACTATTTTTACATAAACCCTCCTCAAGTTATACTAAATTACAATAAGGACCCTAGTAAACATAGGTTTAAGCGGGACCAGTCTCTTGAGCCTCAGGGAGCCGGAGATATAGGTGTTTGCCTATCTAAGGTAGACAATTTAACAAATGGTGTATCTTGGAAAAAGACACAAATCCTGCCGTCCATGTACAGCAGTTACTGATAATATCAAAACTAATTCAGGAATTCAAGTTCTTTTTAAAGTATCTGACTC
This sequence comes from Agapanthus africanus, assembly GCA_030015575.1. Taxonomy (NCBI): domain Eukaryota; kingdom Viridiplantae; phylum Streptophyta; class Magnoliopsida; order Asparagales; family Amaryllidaceae; genus Agapanthus; species Agapanthus africanus. The sequence goes on from JASDDO010000019.1 coordinate 318,998,239, forward strand.
AGACTGAGTCTCAATCTAATCAATCTGACTTGAATGTGATTCAAGTACAAACTACAATTCAACATGAAACCTTCTATTCAATCTATATCAATCTATTGACTGAACCGAACCATAGATATACTCCATCTACACGACTCTCCATTTATATCCATTCCATTTACTGATATCATGGTTTCGGTAAGTCATCCATATACAATTTACAATACAAGACAATGCAATACAAACAATACAATCAAGACATCGCGGGGTTTATAAGGGGTAGATTGGTATGGAAAGTGTTAAAAGTAGTACGAGACTGTAACTATAATACACCTAACCTGAATATCCATTGCCGTTGTACCATAGCTGAACGGCTCCTTGTGCTCCGTATACCTTAGTCTCCGGAATAGTGGGACTCCTCTCATATACACTGGCATTTTCTGTACCAAGCTACAAACAATAGCGTTAACAATATAATACAACTTTAGAAGTTACATTTTCCTTCTGTCTATTCTATCTATACCTATTCTTTGGGACTTACCGAGCGATTGTTCGCCGACGACATTCTTTTCTTCTTTCTTTGGAATGTTGTAAGGTGGATCGGACCTTCTAGAGACAGAGCCCACCAGCGAGGATTTGGATCAGATAGCCTTCGACCTAGAGCTCTAGTTTACTTGTATATATTTTCATTTCTGTTATGCCATTGTTTAGGCATCGCTTTCATTCTATGTATTTACTTTTCCTTTGTATTGTAAAAAGAATGTTAAATAAATAAAGTTGTTGTTCATTTACATCTTATATCTTGTGTATTTTATTTTATATTGCTTAGATACGCTTAGCGTGTTTACTTCTGAGTAAATGCGTCGCGTGACCCGTCGCGTCCTCTGCCCGTACACTGGGAAGCGGGGCGTTGTTCCCCTCCGAAGGACGGCGCACAGGACCGCGATGGCCTGACACTGAGATTCGGGGCAGATGCTATTTGGTTTTATCCGTCCACCTCTCCGAAGATGCCAAGTTGATTTATGGCACCGTGTATCGAAGGTTTAGACGGATGCGGCCGATGTAGTAGACTTTGTCAGATTCCCCCTCGCTAGAGGGGTTTTTGATTGTGGGGACGCTCTTCCCTGTAGGCGCAAGCCCCTGCAGTTAATTACGCTACCGCTTCGCGGTAACAACTTTCTCCTTCTCCAGAATTTCACTTCGTGTCGTGGGTGTTTGTTTTGTGGTTGCCCGTGGATTGTATACGGAGACTGAGTAATACCGTCGCCCGTAGGACGTGAATTAGTCCAAATCCGTATTTACTTAGATTTGGGTTTGGTGTTTTTAGTTTAAGGATGCCTTAGTCGCGTTGCGGCTAAGATCGACTTAAACGTTCGTCAAGGATACGTTAGTCCTGTTTGAGACTAAGATCAACTTAACGGGATTGTTTAGATCCGACAAAAGAGCATTTGGGCTCCATTGTTCCAGTTTAGGGACATAGTGGTCCATTGCATGTATGGTCGTCGGGACCCGTCACCTCTCTGACGACGTTGAAGAATTACAACGACAAATGTCAGAGGAGTTCAGAGATGTACCCTTGAGCCAAAGTTGATTGGGGGAATTTATAGTCCAATTTGGGACTAAAGTCTGTTTGAAGGTTTAAGGATGCGTTAGCCATATTTGAGGCTAAGATCAACTTAAACGGTTGTTAAGGATACGTTAGTCCAGTTTGGGACTAAGATCGACTTAACGGGATCGTTTAGATCCGACAAAAGAGCATTTGGGCTCTATTGTGCCAGTTTAGGGACATGGTGGTCCAATACCAATTTAAGGACATAGTGGTCCACCGTTAGTTTAGGGACGTTTCGGTCCGATATTAGTTTAGGGACGTTTCGGTCCACGAGTTTAAGGACCCCGCAGTCCATATTGATGTGTGGTCGTTGGGACCCGTCACCTCTTTGACGTCGTTGAGGAATTACAACGATGGATGTCAAAGGAGTTCGGAGATGTACCCTCGAACCGGATGTAGATTGATTTAGGAGAGCTATTTTGCTCGGTCAATTTAATTTAAGGACTTATGGCCACGATTGGGCTAAGTCCAGTTGAAAATGTCCAACATTTTATTTGCTTTTGCATTGCATTTCTTTTTATTTTTTATTTGGGCTTTGCCCAGAAAGGATGCAGAGCATCAATTTGTTTTGGGTTCTGCCCTTTATAAATGATGCAGAGCATCAATTTCATTTGGGCTCTGCCCTTTTTAGGCCCTGCCCTTTTTAGGCCTGCTAGGTCTTTTTGATTCGGGCCTGGCCCTTCAAGTAATGCATTGCATTTGTGCAAACCACTAAGAATCTTTTAGATTCAAGAACAGAAGTGCGAAGCACTTTTTAATCTCTTGATCTAAATTTAGATCAAAGAAAAACAAGTTTTTTCCTGGTTTCAGAGAACCAAAGGTTCATAGCAAGTGCAAGGCACTATTTTTATTATTTTTATTTATTTATTTATTTATTTATTGAAGATCACTGATCTTGTTTTCAGATCAATGATCTATTCCTAAGAGAATTTTCTCTTCTTTTAAAGATTTTTACCTTTTTTTTGTATTCTCAAGGAGTTCTCAAGAGTTCTCTTCTCTCTTTTTTTTAGCCAGATATTGATTCTTTTGAAATGAGGTCTGGGGTCCTTTTTATAGTGCTCATAAATTAGTTAAATTTGTTAAAGAGATCTTTTTCTGAGTGATTTGGGAAATTTTCCCCACCGTTGGATCTTTGATCCAAAGGCCCCTGTTTTACAGAAGAAAATCTTTTTGTTTTAACAAGAACAGAAAGGATTTCTTTAAATCTTCGTTCTGTTTTTGCGCAACTCCCCAGCGCGTGACACGTGTCGCGCAGCGCAGCGCTTGCTTGCGCAGCTGCGCTTGCGCAGCTGCGCAGACACGTGTCGCGCAGCGCAGCGCTTGCGCAGCTGCGCAGACACGTGTCGCGCAGCGCAGCGCTTGCGCAACTGAGCGTTGCTTTTGTTTTTCTAAGAGCCTTGCTCTGATTGGACGCACTGGCTTGGGCGTTGTGCTGGTGTGTCAACTTCTGACACGTGGCGCGTTGCGCACAGCGCAAATAATCTGAAGCGTTGCTTCATTTATTAAATTTTTAAATTTTCAAAGCAGAGCTTTGCTCTGATTGGGGGAAGATGAAGCGTCGCTTTATCTCCCGCCTCGGAATTTGAACAGAGCTTTGCTCTGATTGGGGTAAACAAATGCCCCCCCACCGTTGCGCTTACGTGGCCCCAAACGTGAGCGCAACGGTGGCGGAATTCCAACCGCCGTGACAACTTTCGGAAGTCGAAGAGGCACTTGATGCCTATAAATAGGACCTTTGGTCCCCCACAGATGCTTATCATCTTTCAGATTTTTATTTTCAAAAACTTCAGAGTTTTGCTCTTGCCTTCAAGAACTCCAGAGTTTTGCTCTCCTTTCCAAAGTTTTTAGAAAAACTTTAGGTAAAATTGATTCTTCGATTAAATTAATTTTAATTAATCTTAACCAGCAGAGCTTTGCTCTCATAGATCTTTTGATCTAAAGAGATCCCCATTAGGGTTTCACTAACGGAGCTTTGCTCATTTTCAAAGTTAGAAACTTTAGGTAAAATTAATGTAAATCAAATTAATTTAAATTAATCTCAGTCAAAGAGCTTTGCTCTCACAGATCTTTTGATCTAAAGAGATCCCCATTGGGGTTTCATTAAGCTTTTGTTCATGGGTTTTAATCCCTGAACAGAGCTTTGCTCTCTAGGAATTTAGCCCTCTATGTATATTATTTTTCTTCTGCAGCTAATCTTCCGTAGTATTTCCTTCAGGCATAATGGCGGTGCATCTATACAGTTTGCATGAGTTCATCACCTACGATGATATCCGCGCACAGGGTCGTGAACAAAACCAGGAGTTTACAGACGCTCAATGTGCAGAGGTCATGGATCGCCTGAACGCAAGCGGTGGTTGGCTGCTACCTCGTCGTTCGGCTCTTTTGAAAGTCGTGCTGGGGGCAATATGGAGGGCACTTCCAGGTCTTCACGAGGCCTTACCACTCAATGCGCTGGATGACGCCGAAGACAAGGTGCATTCGGTGTACCTGACGGGGCTGATTTCGAAGAAACGGCGAAACAACCTCATTGACATCCTACATCAAATCTTTCAGCAGACGACGATCGTTGCTGCTTACCGAAGGCCGGAAGGGCTTGCCGATGATATCGACACCGAGGAGCGCGAGAGGCTGCGCATAAGAATAATTAGAAAGGCCAGAAGAACTTTGGACAGCCTTACTTCTGAATTGCTCAATCCCTGCTCCGGATCTGAAGTCATTCCATTGTAATAATATTTTCCTTTTACTGCTTTTCATGATTGTAAGAATTTTTGACAATATGAATGGAAACTTTTTATTTCAGCTTGTCTTATTTCTCGTCCTGAGTTTTCTGCCCATGCACGAATGAATGTGTCTTGAACGCTTGATCAAATGTAAATCGGATGCTCTTTCTGTTGTTTTTCCTTTTTCTCAGCATGTCGTCACAATTAGCAGGTAATAGAGTAAGCTTCTTGATTTCTTCACGAGATAGCGAGGGCTTAAGCCGCAGGTTCAGATCTGCTGCCTAAGACTTTTCAACTCTATGAGCCGTGAGGGTCTCATAGAGACTTTTCTCCCTACGGATCGAGAGGATCTCGTAGGTGGGTTTTTCTCCTTAGGAATCGTGAGGATTCCTAAGTGTGGTTTTCTCTTGTAAGTCATAAGGATCCTACAAGAGAATTTTTCCCTCTTACGAGTCGAGAGGACTTGTAAGCGGTTGTTTCCCTCCTTGTCGAAGTTCGACGTTGGAGAGTGAGACCCGTGGATGGTATGCAAGAGACCGTTTCGGGCCAACTTGCGGGGTCCCAATGCTTAGGAAACAGGCTTCTTTTATGCCCACTGCCTAAGGCTTTATCTCACGAGTCGAGCCGCCTCGACAATTTTTCACAAGTCGAGACGAATCGAACGTTTCTCGCAAGAACATCTTAACGTCGCATTTAACCTCTGCTCTTTATGGCAGACGCCCGTTAAGGTTGGTGGTACTTAGGGTTTTGGCCATCGTACCGTCGCATAAGCTGATATAGTCCTCGATAGGCAATCTTGCTGTTCGAGTAGCCCTGCGACTGTCGTGTCTCTGATCCCTTCGGGGGCTGGACAAGACGTCTTCAAGCAATCCTCCTTGGCAGTTTGACCGTCGGAAGAGCAAGCGTTAGGAATTTGCCATGTCGCTTTTTACTTGAGTTTAGGCTTATTTTGGTGAGCCCCGATGAGTCATAACCACTCCGCGCTGGTGTGGGGATGATCTCCGATAGTCTTTCGGGCTTTATATGAGTTGCCGTCAAGACCCTGAAGCTAGGAATTTGGCCTTTGCTTCGTTTGCTGGCATTGCGTCTGCTGTATCGAGACGAATGTTGCGGTGGGAACTAGGGATTTTGCCGTGGCTCCGTTTATTTGATGACGTTGCGTCTGCTGTGTTGAGACGAACGTTGGGGTGACATCTCGTCTGCTGTATCGAGACGGACGTCGAGGTTGTCTCTAGGTTACTGGTGAACCGCCGAGGTTTGGAACTAGGGATTTTGCCGTGGCTCCATTCGTTTGATGACGTTGCGTCTGCTGTGTCGAGACGAACGTTGGGGTAACATCTCGTCTGCTGTATCGAGACGGACGTCGAGGTTGTCTCTAGGTTACTGGTGAACCGCCGAGGTTTGGAACTAGGGATTTTGCCGTGGCTCCATTCGTTTGATGACGTTGCGTCTGCTGTGTCGAGACGAACGTTGGGGTGACATCTCGTCTGCTGTATTGAGACGGACGTCGAGGTGGTGACCATTCTGTGCTGGTGCGAGATGATCTCCGATTGTCTTTCCGGTTTTATATGAGTTACCGTCAAGACGTCGAAGCTAGGAATGTGGCCTTCGCTTCTTTTGCTTTGGTGTGTCCAAATCCTGTTGGAGGAAGAATGTTGGGGTTGACATTTCGTCTGCTGTATCGAGACGAACGTCAAGGTGGTGACCACTCTGTGCTAGTGCGAGATGATCTCCGATTGTCTTTCCGGTTTTATGTGAGTTAACGTAAAGACGTTGAAGCTAGGAATGTGGCCTTCGCTTCGTTTGCTTTGTCACGTTCGAATCCCTGTTGGAAGAAGAAAGCTGGGGTTGACATTTTGTCTGCTGTATCGAGACGAACGTCAAGGTGGTGACTACTCCATGTGAGATGATCTCCGATGGTCTTTCAGGCCTTATATGACTTGCCGTTAAGACCTTGAAGCTAGGAATTTGGCCTTCGCTTCATTTGCTCACACTGCGTCTGGTGTATTGAGACGAATGCTGAGGTGGAGCTAGGATTTTGCCATCGCTCTGCTTGTTTCGACCGTGAGGTCTTTTGTTAACTTTGCATGTACACCCTGCTGGACTGCGAAGGAACGCCGTTGTTGACATTGCGTCTGCTGTAACGAGACGAATGCTAAGGTGGAGTTGGGATTTTGCCGTTACTCCGCTTTGTTTCGACCGTGAGGTCTTTTATTGACGTCGAGACCCTGAAGCTCGAGATCTTCGTTTGCTTCATTTGTTGACATCGTGTCTGTAATATTGCGACAAATGTCGAGATGGTCTCTAGGTTGTCTATGAACCGTCGAGATTTGGCTTCGCTTTCTGATGGAGCCTGTTGGAAAGGTATGGTTTCCTCCTTATCTGTGCCCCTGGATTGTATACAGGGATCGATGTGATTTTACCTGTAGGGCAAAAAGTTTCATTCTTTCATTTTTTTAATTCTTTCCGCGATGCTCTACATTTCAGCTTTTATATCGCGAAGGTCGCGATTGCCCAATCATTTCGGCTGTTTTTCGCGGTGCCCAATCATTTCGGCTATTTATTTTATTTTTACTCGCTTTTTTTTTTTTGCGAGTTGCCCCATTATTTCGGCTATTTCGCATGCATACATTTTACTTGCTGCTTTTTTTTTATTGCAAGTTGCCCCATCATTTCGGCTATTTCGTATGCATGTGCGGCTTACTGGCTTTTCGCCGTAAACCTGAAATTGAACACCGATTTTGGTATCAGCACCGCTACAACTGGGATATTGCCAGGAGCGAATCATCATTTGCCTCTGTCGTTGTCGAACAAAGAAGGCTTAGCGACCAGGGTTAAGGTCCTGTCGACTAAGGCTTTTGACTTTATGAGCCGTAAGGGTCTCACAAAGCTATTTCTCCCTACAAGTCGTGAGGATCTTGTAGATGTATTTTCTCCTTAGGAATCGTGAGGGTTCCTAAGTGTATTGTTCCTCTGTAAGTCGTAAGGATCCTACAGGAGGGTTTTCTCCTTGTAAGTCGAGAGGATTTACAAGGGTTGTTTACCATGCAAACATATCCCTAGTCTCAGATGGGACTTAGTTAGGGAAATGTTTATTCGCGCCCGTGGATTGTATACAAGGGCCAATATCGGACCACTTGTAGGGCAATGTCGAAAGTTGTGGGGGTTGCTTAAGCACAGGTTTAGGTCTCTGTAACTTAAGACTTTCAAATCTTATGAGCCGTGAGGGTCCCATAAGAGAGTTCTCCTTACGAGTCGTGAGGATCTCGCAAGTGTATTTTCTCCGTAGGAATCGTAGGGATTCCTAAGTGTGTTGTTCCCTTGTGAGTCGTAAGGATCTCACGCAGGTGGTTTCTCCTTACAGGGTCGAGAGGACCCTATAAGTGTTTCTTAACGAGGTTGCGCCCTTTCGGGTTTTCACAAACACTCGCCGGTAATCCTGCTGTTTTTACTCACGGAGCCCTTTCAGGTTTTCATCCGTGCCCATTTTGCTTATGGACTTACCTTTTTTTTATATTCTTTTTATTCCTTTTATTATTTTTCTCTCTCTTTTTTTTACGAGGCCGCGCCCTTTCGGGTTTTCACGAACACTCGCCGGTAGCCCTGCTGTTTTTACTCACGGAGCCCTTTCGGCTTTTCGTCCGTGCCCTCTTTGCTTATGGACATGCCGTTTTTTTTTATTTATTTTATTTATTTTTTTTATCTCGTCAGCCTAAGGATGCTGCGGTAGTAGTTTAAAGACGTTTCGGTCATTTGCAAGTTTTAGGACATTGCGGTCCATCATTAGTTTAAGGACATCTCGGTCCGCCGTCGCCGTATTTGAGGCGAATATCTAGTTTATTGACTTTTCGGTCTATGGGTCCTTCCCCATGAATGAGCATGATGCCCCGGCGTATCCATCTTCTTCGGAGCGTGCGGTTGTGGCGGACTCACCTTCCAGTTCTCAGACAGCGCAAACTTGCCCTGTTGGTATTGGTCTTCAACCCAGTTTTTGAAGACGTAGCAGTCCTCGATCCGGTGACCTACTGTTTGGTGGTAAGAGAAATAATTAGGATTATTAATATCGCCTGGCCGCAACGGACGTTTTGGACCCGGCAGATTGATGAGTCTGTCGCACACTGCCAGCTCGAACAGTCCCCTTGTTTTATCTTGCGGAAACGAGTAAGGACGTTTCAACTTTTCTTGGAGGGGTTGCCGCTTGTTGCTTTGGCGAGCAACCGGTCTAGGGTCACCTGATTGTTGTTGAGCGCTGGCGACGAGGGCCCTTTTCCCTTTTCCTTTATTCTTTTTGTTCGGTCCCTTGTTTACGGGGCCGAGATTTTTTTCGAATAGCGTGCGGTTACATGGCTTAACGTTCTCGCAGCTTCTCAATTCCTTTATTTTCGAAATAGATTCCCCGAGGGAAAAGTTGGGGATAGCTTCTTCGTCAGAGTCGCTTCCAAAGGTGATAATTTGTGATCCCTTGAAGTCAGCTATATGACAGTTTGCGGCGGCTCCTTTGCGCTCATATATCGTATTTTTCCGATGTCCACAAGCTTCACACTTTGTCCTGTCGAAGTGTTGCTTTTGAGCGACATACCCTTGCCACCAACAGTTAAAGGACTCCCAGTCTTCGGCAGGATGTATGATCTTCTGATGATATAAACAGAAGTTAGGGTGCATCTCTACCTCAGAGAAAGAATTTTCTTCAGAGGGCGGTAGCTTCATTCCTACTGATAGAGCTTTGGCGAACCATTTCCTCGTCTTGAATTTGTTTTTACCCGCAGTGTATGGCTTTTGATTTGACGGAAATACCTTGGTTCTTTCTAGTATGGCCATTTCACGCTCTTGATTGGCTTTTGCTTTCAGACGAATTTCACTTAGGAAGACATCGATCAACTCGTCTGATGGCTGTAGAATCTCCGGCTCAGGATTCGCCATTGGTTTCTCAGCGCAAGGAGCCTCTTTATCATCCGTCAGTGAATGAGAAATCATATGACAAGTCGCTACGTAGTCTTCGGATTCATCCGATGAGTTTTCTCCATTGTTTTCATCCTTGACTAAAGAACAAGCTGCCCCCGGCGTGTCCGTCTTCTTTGGAGAGTGCGGCTGTGGTGGGTTTACCTTCTAGCTTTTAGACAGCGCGAACTTGCCTTGCGGGTATTGATCCTCGATCCAACCCTAAAGACGAAACAATCCTCAATCGGGTGACTTACCGTTTGGTGGTAAGGGCAATAATTGGGATTATTAAGATTGCCTGGCTGCGACAGACGCTTTGGACTCGGCAGATTGATGAGTCTGTTACGCACTGCCAGCTCAAACAGTCTTCTCGTTTTATTCTGAGGAAACGAGTAAGGACGTCCTAGCCTCTCTTCGAGGGATGGGCATGGACGCACGTTGTTTTGGCGAACGACCGGCTTTGAGTTGCTCGACTGTTGTTGAGCATTGGCGACGACGATCGCTTTCCCTTTTCCTTTCTCATCTCGGGAATCTGATTTTGGAGGAGACGGTCTATGGCCCATCTGGTCCATTTGGGCTAATTTGTCAATCAAGGCCTGGAAGGTGGTCGGCCTGAAGAACATCATGAATTGTGAGATGGTCGCCTGCGGATCGAGAGTGCCCACAAACATGCCTACCGCAGGTGCCTCTTCTATGCGTTGTTCGCATTTCGACCATAGGTTCCGCCATCGTGTTGCGTATTGGACCCATGTTTCGCTTGGCCTTATCCTGGCATTTATCAGTGCTGTTATCGGGGTGCGTTCACTAGCACTCGCGAATCTTTGTGTAAACAGCAGCTCCATTTCCGCAAATGTTTTGACAGAGTCGTTAGGTAGCTCCGAATACCATTCAAATGCTATTTCTGCTAAGCTGCCGACGAATTGGCGAAGCAACAGTTTGTCATTGCCTCCAGTGTTGCCGCATAAGGCCCTGAATTGAGCGACATGCTGATGCGGATTCCCTGTCCCTTTATATACGTAGAATTTAGGGATCATATATCCCGGCGGGTAACTGATTTGGTCGTACCAGTTCGGATACGGTCGTCCAGTTCTAACAATTTGCCCAGTCGCATCATTCGCCTGATGAATCCGGATCTGCTGAGTTATATAATCGTCTAGAGCGGTCTTGGAAATGGTTTCATCTTTGGCTGCTGAAATAGATGGCGGAGGATTAGATGTCTCCCCTCCGTCATCTTCAACAATGATTGGAGGATCTTCAGCTGGAGGGTCCGGCTGTGACATCATCCCTACCATATCTTGGAAGAGGAGGGCCATTTTCCTTATGCTGGCTGCTTGTTCCGCAGCCTCTTTATCCTTTTTTTCTAATATCCGGCGAAAAAACTCAGCGTCAGTTTCTTGTTCTTGACGCTCATCCGAGGATGTTTCAGAGCTTTCTTTTGGCTTAGTGAGTGCAGCCATTGCAGTCATTATTTCCTGAAGCTTTTGTTGTTGCTCCTGGGCTTTCGTCATGGATCGGGTGAGCGGTCGGTGGCCCGTAGAAGTGCGGCTTTCCTCCTTCCCGGAAGCCATATAAACTGTGTGCATTACCATGCCCCCAGACTTGGGGCGTTTGTGTCCAGCGCTTTTATGGTGTGCCTTGTTCACATGGGCTTTTTGCGGCCTCCTTTTCTTTTGAGTGATTGGCGTTTCGGGTGTCGCTGCAGCAGACACCCGAGTAGCCGTTGCTTCTTCTGGCTTGACAGAGTAATCTTTCTTTTGCCGAACCTCTGTCTTTTTCTGTCGATGAAGATAGTTTTCATTAATGACTGACTCCTGGACCTGTCGCCAGACCTTGTAAATTTTAGAGGACAGCCGTTGAGGGGGCTGCTCTAGCTTCTTCTCTGGAGTATTCTCCACAGGTGAAGGAGTTCGTTTCAACATCGCAGTAGGAGAGTTTCTGCGCATCTTGTTGAGCAGTTCAAAGCTGTTCTTGGTTGGAACAGCAGCGTCGATCCTCACCATCGGAGCTGGAGGAGTAAGTCCAGAGGGGGAGTTGCCCCCAGCCTTCCTCACTCGGCGCCAGTAGCGACGTCGGGCATGTCGTGCTGATGGAGTTGTTTCAGCTATAGGGGTGACCTCCTCATGCCCCTGTGTTGGTCAGAATATACCGGTACCAGCTTTTTAAAGACCGACGTCCGTTGAACGGGGACGGCCAACTTGTCAGTAGTGGACTTCTGAACATGGGAAGCAACCTTGGTGATTTTGCCAGGAACGGGAGTTGGAATGGCTATCCGCTTCGGGATAACGCCTTCTGGTATGGCAGGCTTCTTCATGGGCCTGATGGAGCTCTGGCCTAATCCATTAAAACCTGAAGCAGTGGAGTTGGGCGACCTGTTGAGTGGGGTCGCGGCAGTGGTAAGTCGATCGAAGACCAACTTCTTGGGAGCTTCTTGCGATGTCATTGGGGCATTGACGCTCATCGGTGGGATCATGGTCCAAAAGAACAGCCCAGTGGTGGCCTGAGTTACCTGTTCCACCGGCATAGCGAAGATGGAGGCCGCATGAGGCCCATAAGTCACTCCTCCGGACGGGATGGAGCGAGAGTTGCAGTTGCAGGTAGTGCAGTTTGAAGCCATTGATCTTCTGTTTTCTGCACGGAGCAAGACACCAAATCTTAGTACCTCGAATCCACAGGCAACCACAGCAAACCGCGATTCGTTCGCGAACACGACATACGAAGTGTGGAGTGGAAAGAGGAAAAGGTCCCATCGGGCGTGCCAGAATCTGTTCCCCTCCGAAGGACGGCGCACAGGACCGCGATGGCCTGACCTTGAGATTCGGGGCAGATGCTATTTGGTTTTATCCGTCCACCTCTCCGAAGATGCCAAGTTGATTTATGGCACCGTGTATCGAAGGTTTAGACGGATGCGGCCGATGTAGCAGACTTTGTCAGATTCCCCCTCGCTAGAGGGGTTTTTGATTGTGGGGACGCTCTTCCCTGCAGGCGCAAGCCCCTGTAGTTAATTACGCTACCGCTTCGCGGTAACAACTTTCTCCTTCTCCAGAATTTCACTTCGTGTCGTGGGTGTTTGTTTTGTTTGTGGTTGCCCGTGGATTGTATACGGAGACTGAGTAATACCGTCGCCCGTAGGACGTGGATTAGTCCAAATCCGTATTTACTTAGATTTGGGTTTGGTGTTTTTAGTTTAAGAATGCCTTAGTCGCGTTGCGGCTAAGATCGACTTAAACGTTCGTCAAGGATACGTTAGTCCTGTTTGAGACTAAGATCAACTTAACGGGATCGTTTAGATCCGACAAAAGAGCATTTGGGCTCTATTGTTCCAGTTTAGGGACATAGTGGTCCATTGCATGTATGGTCGTCGGGACCCGTCACCTCTCTGACGACGTTGAAGAATTACAACGACAAATGTCAGAGGAGTTCAGAGATGTACCCTTGAGCCAAAGTTGATTGGGGGAATTTATAGTCCAATTTGGGACTAAAGTCTGTTTGAAGGTTTAAGAATGCGTTAGCCATATTTGAGGCTAAGATCAACTTAAACGGTTGTTAAGGATACGTTAGTCCAGTTTGGGACTAAGATCGACTTAACGGGATCGTTTAGATCCGACAAAAGAGCATTTGGGCTCTATTGTGCCAGTTTAGGGACATGGTGGTCCAATACCAGTTTAAGGACATAGTGGTCCACCGTTAGTTTAAGGACGTTTCGGTCCGATATTAGTTTAAGGACGTTTCGGTCCACAAGTTTAAGGACCCCGCAGTCCATATTGATGTGTGGTCGTTGGGACCCGTCACCTCTTTGACGTCGTTGAGGAATTACAACGATGGATGTCAAAGGAGTTCGGAGATGTACCCTCGAACCGGATGTAGATTGATTTAGGAGTGCTATTTTGCTCAGTCAATTTAATTTAAGGACTTATGGCCACGATTGGGCTAAGTCCAGTTGAAAATGTCCAACATTTTATTAGCTTTTGCATTGCATTTCTTTTTATTTTTTATTTGGGCTTTGCCCAGAAAGGATGCAGAGCATCAATTTGTTTTGGGTTCTGCCCTTTATAAATGATGCAGAGCATCAATTTCATTTGGGCTCTGCCCTTTTTAGGCCTGCTAGGTCTTTTTGATTCGGGCCTGGCCCTTCAAATAATGCATTGCATTTGTGCAAAGCACTAAGAATGTTTTAGATTCAAGAACAGAAGTGCAAAGCACTTTTTAATCTCTTGATCTAAATTTAGATCAAAGAAAAACAAGTTTTTTCCTTGTTTCAGAGAACCAAAGGTTCATATCAAGTGCAAGGCACTATTTTTATTATTTTTATTTATTTATTTATTTATTTATTGAAGATCACTGATCTTGTTTTCAGATCAATGATCTATTCCTAAGAGAATTTTCTCTTCTTTTAAAGGTTTTTACCTTTTTTTTTGTATTCTCAAGGAGTTCTCAAGAGTTCTCTTCTCTTTTTTTTTTTAGCCAGATGTTGATTCTTTTGAAATGAGGTCTGGGGTCCTTTTTATAGTGCTCATAAATTAGTTAAATTTGTTAAAGAGATCTTTTTCTGAGTGATTTGGGGAATTTTCCCCACCGTTGGATCTTTGATCCAAAGGCCCCTGTTTTACAGAAGAAAATCTTTTTGTTTTAACAAGAACAGAAAGGATTTCTTTAAATCTTCGTTCTGTTTTTGCGCAACTCCCCAGCGCGTGACACGTGTCGCGCAGCGCAGCGCAGCGCTTGCTTGCGCAGCTGTGCTTGCCCAGCTGCGCAGACATGTGTCGTGCAGCGCAGCGCTTGCAGCCGCGCTTGCGCAGCTGCGCAGACACGTGTCGCGCAGCGCAGCGCTTGCGCAGCGAAGCGCTTGCAGCTGCGCTTGCGCAGACACGTGTCGCGCAGCGAAGCGCTTGCAGCTGCGCTTGCGCAGCTGCGCAGACACGCGCAACTGAGCGTTGCTTTTGTTTTTCTAAGAGCCTTGCTCTGATTGGACGCACTGCCTTGGGCGTTGTGCTGGCGTGTCAACTTCTGACACGTGGCGCGTTGCGCACAGCGCAAATAATCTGAAGCGTTGCTTCATTTATTAAATTTTTAAATTTTCAAAGCAGAGCTTTGCTCTGATTGGGGGAAGATGAAGCGTCGCTTTATCTCCCGTCTCGGAATTTGAACAGAGCTTTGCTCTGATTGGGGTAAACAGGCGTGATAGAGGGCTACGATTGGTTTTTGACGAAAAACCTTTAACGTAATGAACTTGATATCGTTGAATGAACCGAGTGGTTTTACAAATATATAGTGGCGCAAACTTTTGCCAAAGAGGTCACTCCCGGTGAAGGAATCTCGACTCTTTCCTCGTCGAATGAGGTGTAGGATATTCCAAACTGAATATCATGATGCAAAGTAAAAGAATCGACTATAGTCTAGTTATTACGACGACGCAAACTTTTGCTCAAGAGGTCACTCCCGATGAAGGGATCACGGCTCTTGCCTCGTCGAATGAGGTGCGGGATATTCTGAACCAAATACCACTGTGCAAAGCAAAAGGAAACATCTTGTAATAACAGTTTTTGAAAATTTGGTTCCAACAACATCAATTGGGTTTATCTTTCCTTGCATTGATCAGAATCAACGCAGTCCCATCAATTAAACCATATCGCACCATAGAAAAGGAATGAAAATAAAATGTACGTATATTCCATCCGTATTCGCCACTGGGCCCCGTCATCACCCGTTAGGTTACTTAACTAACGACAGAGCGGGGGCTAAACTAGCGTGGATGCAAAACATATACAACATTTACTAGTATATATAAATATATATAACATTCATCCCAGGCATGATATAAGCAACATCACAGTATCGCAGCCAACAAGACAATCTTGGAGCCTTAGGTTTCCTTTGAGCCGCAAATGAAACCCGATGTTCCCCGGTCATGTGGATAGCCTGTGCAGCGTAAACCTAGACCCCTACGAGCGCGGCAAGTTACCTGCCAATCCCAGAAGTGAGGCAACCCCAATCAACAAAATGAATAGGCCACCCAGCACTTCACGGAATCCGGTAACTTGAGCACCCCTCTGTGGGTCACCTATACCCCCTACGAGTGCGGCGAATAGGCCGCCAATTCTAGAGTAAGGCCCCCTCCGTCTCAACGCCATGAGATGCGGGCCCGTTGTCCTCTAGAACCCGGTTATTCGTGCATTCCACCGCGGGGTGATCCTAGTACAGAAAAGAAAATATATACAATGGCGACATCGACCTCAACCCAGTCGTGCCCCAATAAAAGAATATACAATCTGGCAGAGACGGCTATCCACATGTCGGACGCTCTCCCCGCAATACTGAATATACAAATGAATCTGAACTGTACTACTACCATTGCACTCCATGCCATCCACCACGACAATCCAACCACAATATCAGCACAACACAGAACATCAACGTGAATATTATGTTCGCAAACCCGTCTGGTTGAACATATAGCAACTAGTCGGGTTGCACCGCTCAATAATATTCACGGTCGCAGATATCATCACATGTACTGATAAACAAACAGTTAAAATTTCGATCGACTAAACTTTTTCAAATTGGCCCCAAATGCAAACCAGCACTTTAAACAAATCTGGGCCAAAACTAAATATCCCAAAATCAAATTTTCTTGAATTATAGTGCCAGAAAAAATTTGGCGCCATTTCGCCACAAAAGCACCGCGGAACTGCCGCAAATAGGCAACTTATGCGGCGGTTCCGGGGCCAAATTGTTGCCTTATACGCTCAAATTTCTTCTGGTGTACTATAAATGCCTGCATATATTTTTAAGATACATAGAATAATTTTTTGAATACTTTTCAAAAACGACAGCAAGCATGTGAAAACAGAACTTTGATTCGGAAAATTTGGTCGATCGATATTCTAATTTCGTGTAAACTAGCTAGTATTGGTTTATGGGTGGCTCTGATACCATGTTGTGTTTTCGCCTGCGTCCTGGCCATCTACCGTGGCCGATGCGGAACAAAAACTGGCGTTTAAAATTTTTGGCGCAAACAAAACCCTCTCAAGATTGACCCATAAACCTATACTAGCAAAATAACAAAGAGCTAAACTAAAGGGTTTGAAAGGGTTATACCAAAAGAACCAAGTCCTTCGGTCTTCCGTCATCCTCCTTAGCTCCTTGAGACATGCTCGGACAAACTTGGCCGCCGGTCTTCCTCCGTCGAAGTTGATCCACCCGAGAGATGTAGTAATGGCTCTAGCTCCACATCTAGGAATGCAAGTGAAGCAACTAAGGATTCTAGGATTCTAGTCTAGAATACCTAGGATATTGTGAGTGAACTAAGTGTTTATCTATCTCATCTCACATCCTCTCACGATTCTCAACAGATGAGAGGGTTGAGAGGAGGTGGAAGTTAAAGGTGGAGGAAACCGTGAAAGCTAGAGATGGAGTGAAGCCAAAATGTGAGGAGAAGAGAGCTCAAGAAATGAACCATCCAAAAAATAATGAATCCATCCATGAGAGAGAAAATCTCATGGCATGGTTTTGTAAAACCTTTTTCCAATTAAAATATACAACCCATACTTGAATAGTATGCACAAATGAATTAATAATTCATTTGTGCACACTATGCAAGCATGGTCCTCACCATACTCCCATCAAGTCAATGCCACCTCATTTATCCATTTATAATAAATGGTCAAACCCTAAAATGAGGTGTCTACCATCTAGAATGTTTTCCGGAAAAAATACGGATTACATTCTACAATATATACATACCTATATTCGTACCGAAATACGAATACCCGAAGAGATAGAATAAAGCAAAGAACATAATACTAGAATATACATATCGAAATATATATGTAAATTATTAAATTAATACCTGATTTAATAATCCGGCTCAAACCCGAGCCGGCTAGTATCATCAACTGTCCGATCGAAAATCCGGGTACAAAGTACAATCGATCGATCGGAACCATGCACGTATCCAATACGGATACTAAATCATTTCGCCAGAACCAGGGAAACCCTCTGTATGAGACTCTAAAGACACGTCAATACGCTGGCAGTGGGTTTAACCACAAGCACGTCAGCGGCACTAGCTGTATGTAACGACTATTCAGGTATTGAGCGAAAGGAAGGTCGATAAGCAAGCTCATCCAAATACCTACTGAGCCTGTCCGTAACAATCTTCGTTTAGTCCGGTCTGTTCTTCTAAGAGTATCGCATATCGGGGCTAGAGGGGTGGATAAAGTCAGACCCCTAATAACGCGATATTTTATATCGGTATGAAGCCCATCATCCACTGAGAAACTACTGATTCAAATCAGTAATTCTTATCCACCGTGGCAACAGATTTCTGGTGATGGCCACCCGTGCACAACGTGACATCTACCCCCAATACTGGGAAAGACGAATCCCCGACGATCCGCTCACTGCCTCTATGTGGTTCGGGACTGTACCCAACTAAAACCTGTTTGCTTGACTCTTTTGAGCCGTGGTAGGGTAGTAATCAAACCACGGTGAGAACTCACACGAGATAAATGATGATATCAGGTCGACAGACTAATCTGTACTCATGTTACCTGGGAACTGCTATCTGACAATAGGAATAATACCAACTAGCATGTTCCCGGCGAGTTCGTCCAGTGTACTCATAACCCAATGAGCACATGTATACTATCTTACGTGACTAACTGACACCAATGGCTTATGAGACCGACCACCATCCTTCGCCGGGGTCTCGATAAGTATACACTAGTCTACTCCGGAGTATCGATGCCCAGTCTTGATACTCCCACGACTAGGGAAATTTAAGGATGTGCTTATAAACCACCCAGCTCCCACGTATATGATCGCCATCATAATGCTGGTAGTCAAGCAAGAATCCTATGTGCTCTGTCAACATGTAATAGTGATCTGTAATGCCACCTAATACTGTACATGATGATAAAGACAAACCAGATAGCATACTATCATCTCGAGTAAGACCGTTCTCCCCGTATAGGTCCTCCCTCAATCATCACAATCGCGTGCCTGCGATTCAATAATTGACTTGAAGGAACTATAGCCAACACAAAATGGGTTGTAGAGGTATAATCGCAAAGAATTTGATAACACCATTTAAAGAAAACCGAGTTTTATAGTTTAAGGTATTTTGATGAAAAGTCATATTTTGCCACAAAAATTATGTCTCAAGAAAATCGTGCTATGTCAGTATGTGTGTATGTGAGAGGTAAGTCATTACCTCATGAAGTTTTCTAAAGGTATGCTAAGCAAAAAGTTTAAAAGCAACGAATATAAACTTCATGGTATTTAAACGTAAAAACTTAATTAAAATTAATTAACATGGAGTTTTAGAGTGAAGCTTGTTTCTAAATATTTGTTTAATGATTAACAAGCATTATATAGGAATATGAATAAGCATTTCTTAATAGAAATTGTAGTTTCAAAGATTTTAGATTCAAACGTCGGTATAACTCCACTTACCGACATATTTTATAAAGATAGACTTTTTAAGTAGAAGGAGAGTAAGGGGTGGGACTTACAAGTTAGAAAGAGAGAGGAGAGGTAGGGGAAGATATTGTATCCTTCATGACGTCGTGGGGTTGCCGGAATTGCTTCTAATCCACGCCGGAATTTGACCTTGGGCTAACTCCACTTGTACTCTTCTTGGACTTGAGAAATTTTGATAATTTTGACTAGAGATTTCAGAATGAGGAGGGGCTAGGGCATGGGGTTGTATTTATAGGGTGAAATTAGGGTTTTGGAATTGAAAAATTGAATTAAAAAGCATTAAAAATGGGATTAAAGGTGAATTTTAAATTCTCTGTTGAATTGCAGAGAAAATAAACAGAACAAGGGTAGTGGGGTAGGCCAAAAGGTTTTGTGGGCAAAACACGGAGACTTTTCCCTATGGGGAGCCCGGCGGTGCCGGCCTAATGGCAAATCTCACCGGTCGGATTAGGGGTAGGGACCGTCGGATGAATGCCATGTGTTCTGTCACACCCCGCTTCCCAGTGTACGGCGAAGTGGACGCGACAAGGTCCGCTACGTATGTACTCAGAAGTACATACGCTAAGCGTAGCTAAGCAATATAAAGTAAATCACAAGAGACGAATAATGTAGAAATAACAGCAACTTTTATTAATAACATTTTTTGTACAATGCATGAAAGGAAAATACAACTGAAATGAAAAGCAATGCCTAAACAGTGGCATAACAGAAAATGAAAATACTGGAAAGAACAAGGTACAATTATCTAGAGCTCTGGGTCTTCTTAGAACTGCTCCAAAACTTCACCGGTGGGCTCGATCTCAGCTTGGTCCAACGCACCTGACGACATTCAAAGAAGAAAGAAATAGAATGTCGTCAGCGAACAGGTCGCTCGGTAAGTCCTAAAGAATAAGAAGAATGAGAATGACAGAGTAACAGTAATTTCTAAAGTATTATATTGTTGAATATTATGGAATATTGTTTAACGCTGTTGTTTGTAGCTTGGTATAGAAAGATGCCAGTGTATACGAGGGGGATCTCTATATGCTAGAGATCAGGGTAAAAGGAAAGTACAGGGAACCGTTATGCCACGGTACAACAGCAATAGGATTCAGGTTAGGTGTCTTAATCTGACCACCTCGTGCCACCTTTAACACCTTCCGTACCAATCTACCCCTTAAACCCCGTAATGTTTTAACAGTGTTGTAGTATTGGAATATGTAAATTGAGTGACTGACCAAAACCATGATATCAGTAAACATGTTGTAACTGTATAATCAGGTAAATGGAATATCAGGATAATGGATGAATATCCATGGTTTGATTCAGTCAAAATGAATATATTGTTAACTGGATTCAGGGATTCATGTATTCAAATTGTGTTGGAATATAAAAGAGTATAGATTGACTTGAATCATATTCAAGTCAGAAATAGTCAAACTTTAACCCGAGTCAGACTAAAAGAAAGATAATTTGAAGTTCAATATGAGTTAGGGGCCTTATTGTAATTTGTGAAACTTGAGGGTTTTTTATATAAAAAGTACTTTTGTATAGTTTTCAAAATACACCTCAGGTATTTATTATTCGTCTTTATAATTATAATGAATGTGAATTTTATTTGTGTTATTCTAGTGAATATATCCTAATAAAATCTTAATTGTTTCATTTGAAATGCATGGTATTTTAATGTAAATTTTAATCTTGGAATTTTTAGGAAAAAATGGAAACTTTATATTATGACAAAATAGATGTTTAAATGATAATTATATATATATTAACACATGAATAATTTTTAAATGAATATTTTATTTTCAAAAATCACATTTTTCTTAAATGTCGTATTTTAAACCTTTCGAGACCGAATGCTCCTTGCGGAGGTCTGAATCTCGCACTACTAGCATGCGGATGCACGATAAACCGTACTATCCCTAACAGGTTCCCCAAAGATGGGTTGTAGCGGCACTTTGCTTAGGTTTTATAAATACTTTTCATTTAGGAAAACGGTTTTATAAATATAAGGTATTTATTTGCAAAAGAGTATAGTTTTCCGTATTTTAGTTGTTAGGGTTTCCTAAGCCAACTAGCCTATTTCTAAGGTCTAAACGATGTGTCATTAGAAGCCTCAAATTGCCTCTTCACCGCCAATTGTGGCCAGGTAAGTACAAGTGAGGAAGGAGGGATCCGCTCACGAATCGTGAGACGGGCCTTTTAAAGTTACCCAAGCTCACTTGCCTAGCCTAGACACCACAAAGTCAGTTTAGATAAACGATCGATGTCCATGACATATCGTATTTTTTTATTTTATTTAAAATTTTATACAACTTAAAGCTTTCAAGAAAAGATTATAAAGAATATGGTATTTTAGTGAAAAGTCCTGTAATGTCGTATTCTATGTTTTGACATATATCAATTAGGTTTATATTTGTATGTGTGTAGAGATAGGTCATTATCTCGTGACTTATTTTAAGTTTTGATGAAGTTTAGAGGTTAAACAAGATATATCAAACTTGAAGGTATTAAAGCGCAAGAATACGGTATTCGAAAACGTTATCATTTCATGTGTGAAATTTCATTCAAATTGGTTTCTACAAGTTTAGTGATTAAGATAAACATATTTAGGAGTGAGGTAATTAATTAAACTAAGAAAACTGAACTTCATGGTATTTTTATGAAAAGAATACGGTTTTGCAAAGAAGCTATCATTTCATGTGAGAAAGTTTGTTTAAATTGGTTTATAGGTGATTAATAGTCAACATGAATATGGGTATGTGTTATGTATTAGGTGACAAGTGGAAATTTATAGAAAAACCAAATCGGAAATCGGTTTGTCCGATTTCCGTCGGGTTCCAAAAAGTCGTATTTTTACATTAAGGAAAAGAGAGATAGAAGAGATGGGACTTACGGGTTTGGACAAGCTAAGGGGCTAGGGAAGGTGGTGGTGGTCGATGCGTCGAAAACGTCGCGAAGGTTCTGATCTGGTCGCCGGAATCCGTCGTCGGTTTCGGCAGCGCTTCGCTTCTCGCTCTTCGTACCGAGTTCTCGAGAATTTGGGAGAGTGGACTTAGAGTTGTGAGGTGAAATGGTAGAGGGTAGGGGTCTTTATATAGGGCTAGGCTAGGGTTAGGGTTTGGATTAAAAAATATTAAAAAAAAATGTAAAAATCATTAAAAATTCATTAAATTTGGTCTTAAAAGAGGATTAATGGAATATCTGTAACAGTACAGGGAATTTAGACTATGCAGGGGAAAAGACCAAGTCAACACGAAACTTTTTCGTGTTGACGACTCGGCCGACCGGCCGAGTCCGGCCGAGTCGCCGGCCGACTCGGCCGAGTCAGGGCCGAGTCGGGTGCCGTTGGGTCGGGTTTGGTCTGGGGGAGGTTTTGGTATAGTTTATTTTTTATAAATCGCAATAAATTGTGAGTTATGGCTGTTTGACGGTTTGACTTCACAAAAAAAATTAAAACAAAATGATATAAAAATTATGTGGGGCATGGGATTCGAACTCTGGTGGCTTGGTTCCGCAGTGCAAGGTATTACCAATGAGCTGCAAGCTCCTTCTTGTAATTATTGTAAGGAAATACATACTTAAATTGTTTCCAGCAATATCAATACTCCAAGTATACACTATATTTAAAGCAAATTTTTGGTATACAAAATTGGAGTTGTTACATGTTCTCTTCAGTTTAATTTTATGCATGTTTATTTGTTCTGTCTTTTCATTTTTACGTGTATTGCACGTGTAAACTTTTGGGCTTCCAAAATGTTTAAGAGAAAAATTCAGAAAAATAATATATGGTTGATGAGATTCAAACACATGGGCTACGTCATAGCAGTGCAAGGCTTTACCAATGAGCTACAAGTTATTTCTTGCTGTTCTTAAACAAATTTAATTTATAATTTGTACTCAGGCTAGTAAACTCCATTCTGTACATTAACTTTAAAAATTTCCGATCAGTGAAATTAGAGTCGTTAAATTCTACCCTCCTTACAAAAATTTCGTCATCGAAATTTATAATTACATAAGGACTAATTTACAAATAAGAAGGGGTATCTTGCACGCATGTCATCTTCTCGCTCCCAAGTTGATTCTCCTGATGAATCTTTTCTCTACATCATTCGGACCAAGTTTACTTCCTTATTCCTTAGTGACTTTACTTTTCTATCCAGGATTTCAATGGGTTGTTGTTCACAAGTTAAGTCTGTCTGTACAGTGAGCTCGGAGTGATCAAGAATGTGGCTAGGATCGCTCACATATTTTCGAAGCTGGGATATGTGGAACACGTTGTGCACTCCTTCTAGTGAGGGTGGTAGTGCCAAACGATATGCCATTTCTCCGACTCATTCGAGAATGTCGAACGGTCCTATATATCTCGGACTGAGCTTACCCCTCTTGCCAAAGAGAATTACTCCACGGTTTTGAGAGATCTTCAAGAAAACATGATCTCCAGGTGTCGACGCTTTGCATCAGCCCATTGCTTCTGTCTGTCTTGGGTTATGTGCATTTTTTCCCTGATCGTGCGAACTACATCCACAGTTGCCACGATCATCTCTGGTCTAAGGAATTCCCGATATTCGATGTCGTCCCAACTTAGTGGTGAATGACACTTCCTTCCATATAGAGCTGCAAACTGTGCCATTCCAATACTCGCCTGGTAGTTGTTGTTGTATGAAAACTCCACAAGATGTAGGTGATCTTCCCACGATCCTCCGAAGTCTAGCATACAAGCTCGTAGCATGTCTTCTAGAATCTGAATTGTTCACTTAGACTGTCCATCTGTTTGTGAATGGTAAGCTGTGCTGAAGTTCAGACTCGTTCTCAGGCTAGCTTGCAAACTCTGCCAAAACTGCGATGAGAATCTGGTATCACGATCGGAGAAGATACAAACTGGTACACCATGTAATCTCACGATCTCCTGTATGAGTTCATGGGTATCAGAAATAGTACAGCTTGAGATTAAATCTTATATTAGATTCATGCTTACCTCCATGTACTTCTTTGCTAGCGTTTCGGTAGATTGGCCAACTCGAAATGGGATGAAGTGAGCCGACTTGGTGAGTCGATCCACAATAACCAATACCGCATCGTTACCCTTCGTACTGCAAGGAAGGGTAGTCACGAAATCCATGGTGATGTGTTGCTATTTCCATTCTAGGATAGGTAACGGTTGAAATAAACCAGCAGTTCTGTGATGTTCAGCCTTCACCTGCTGATACACCAAGCACTTGGCTACGCTTCTGGCTACTTCACGCTTCATTCCATGCTACCAGTAATCTTGCCGTAGATCTTTGTACATTTTTGTACCGCCAGGATGTACTGAGTAAGGAGAGCTATGAGTTTCTTTCATCAACTCTTCCCGAATAGAACCTTGTGGTACACACAACCTGCTTCCATATCTCAAAAATCCATCTTCGTGGATGATGAAGTCTGTTCGTAGTCCACTTTCTACTTGTTCTCGGATCTTTTGCAACTTGACATCACTTGCTTGAGCTGCTTTGATCTGATTGACAATAGTAGATTGAACTTATAAGTTCATCAACTCTGAAGTATTACATGGCATAACCACTTCTATATCCATGCCGTGCAATTCCTGCTGTAGCTTCCACTGTGCGGTGAGATTCATAGATAACGTTTAGCGACTAAGTGCATCAGGAACTACATTCACCTTCCCTGGATAATATTGTACGTTGATGTCGAAGTCCGCCATAAGTTCTAGCCATCTTCTCTGCCACATATTCAACTCCTTCTGAGTAAACACATACTTCAGACTTTTGTGGTCTGTGTTTATATCCACTCGTTCTCCAAGCAGATAGTGGCGCCAAATCTTAAATGCAAAGATAACGGCCGCCAACTCCAAGTTATGTGTTGAGTAGTTGCGCTCATGAACCTTCAGCTGTCTTGATGCAAAAGCTATCACTTTTCTATGCTGGTGTAGAACACATCCTAATCCCTTACCGGATACATCACAATGCACAACGAATCCTCCAGATTGGTTCGGTATTACAAGAATAGGAGCCGATGTCAATCTTGACTTGAGTTTTACCAAAGCTTATTCACATGCTTCTGACTATACGAACGTTTCATCTTACGCGTGAGCTTGGTCAGGGGTGTTGCAATCTTTGAAAAGACTTCTATGAATCTTTGGTAGTATCATGCTAAACCCAAAAAACTTCGAATGTCCTTCACCGTCTTCGGCGTCGGCCATTCGCTGACAGCTGTCACCTTAGTTGGATCTACTGAGATTCCTTCGCCCGATACAATGTGTCCGAGAAATCCGACTTGATCTAGCCAAAATTCGCACTTACTGTACTTGACATAGAGTTAATACTGTCGCAATGTTTCTAGGACAATCTGCAAATGTTCAGCGTGCTCTTTCCGATTCTTTGAATACACTAGGATGTCGTCGATGAAAATAATAACAAATCTGTCTAGGTACTCTCGGAAAACTTGGTTCATCGGATTCATAAATATCGCAGGTGCATTAGTCACTCCAAATGGCATCACGAGAAACTCATAATAACCATAGCGAGTCCTGAATGTCGTCTTTGGAATATCAGACTCTTTGACCTTCACCTGATGATAACTCGAACGAAAATCTAGTTTTGAGAAAACACAAGACCCACTAAACTGATCGAACAGGTCGTCGATGCGTGGTAGTGGATACTTGTTCTTTATCGTCACTTCGTTCAGAACTCGGTAATCTATACACATTCTGTATGAACATTCTTTCTTCTTCACGAGCAAAACTGGAGATCCCCAACTTGAAGTACTGGGATGAATCCATCCTTTTTTCATAAGTTCATCCAGCTGAGTACGGATCTCCTTCAATCTTTCAGGACTTAAGCGATATGGTGCTTTTATCACTGGTTGCGCACCAGGTACTAAGTCAATACTGAATTCAAGAGCTCGATCGGGAGGCAAACCTGAGATGTCTTCGGGGAATACGTCCTCGAACTCTCGAACTATCTCTAGCTTGTCTTCTTCAGCTTGTATTGTTGCAATCACTGCCTTCCTTGGTTTAGCCTTGTAGGTGCTTAGGTTCAAGGGTATGATCTCCACTCTTGAAATAAAACACCAGATGATCTGGTATCTTGAATACTACCCTCCTTTGACGACAGTCGATGGCAGCGAAGAAAGTTCCTAGCCAGTCCATTCCCAAGACTACGTCGAAGTTCGGTATGTCCAGCACCTTGAAGTCCGTATAAAATTCTCTACTGCAGACGACCACTGGACACAGATCGTATCCCATAGTTGCCTTTAGAACGTCGTTCCCTGAACTAACATTCCAACTGGATATGAGCGGTTTAACTGGAATCGTATGAGTTCGGACGAACCGTTGCGACATAAAGCAATGTGATGCTCCAGTATCGAAGAGTGCTAAAGCAGGTAGGAAGGCTACTAAGATTGTACCTAAGTTGTGTGTGATATGTTTAGGTATAAGATCAAAGATATATGGATGTATACAAGTATTGAACAGGTTTGAAAGATTGGGGTTACCAGTGATGACTTGGCCAGTGGCTTCAGCTTCTTCCACAGTCATTGTGAAAGCCTGACATCTAGGTACATTCCTCCTTGCTGGAGGCATATTCCTCTGTCCGTTACTCTATCCTTGAGGTATGTTCCCCTGTGCCTGATGGAACTGACGAGGAGACTGTGTAGGAGGTCCATGAGGACGTGGAGCAGGTAGGGCTAAGCGAGGTGCAGGAGCCTGAATAGCTGGCCGCTGCGGATATGTGATCGCTGGTCGGGGTGTGGGAGCTGTGGTGAGACGATGTGGGAAATCTCCAATGGCGTGAGTGGATGCGCCACAAACTAAGTATAGGCGGTTAGCACGCCTGCACTTCTTCGCCAGGTGTCCATTTCTCTTGCAGTAGAAACAAAATTCCGAACTGGGCCGGTTAAATTGTACCCCCGATCTCCTGGGTACAAAAGTAGGCCTGGAAGAGGCTCCTCCTGCTATCTGGGTAGCAGGGCGCATCACTCCTGTAGTCTGACATCCGCTTTCTTCTCACTACTGTCTCATATCGTCGGGCAGCCTTCAGAGTAAGGTCATGGGTTGGGAAATCCCCTGTAGCTAGTGCGCTTGGATCTTCGGGTCCAACCTTTGCTAAAATCTTCGAGCCCAGATCTCAGCAGTCGGCATAAGGTGCGCCGCGAACCTGTTACGGTCATGTGTTAGCAGTTTAGTACGTGATATCAAGAAATTTGAATATTGAGATATATCTTACCTGCTAAGCATGGTAAACTCAGCATCATATTCATCCATGGATTTGCTCCACATAGAGCCTTGTTGCAAGTGGATGAACTGCTGTTCCATGTTGAAGCGGGCAGTCTCGGGAAAGTATTTCGCATCGAACAAATCGTGAAAATTTCTCCATTCAATCGGCTGGGCGAGTCGGCTTTCTTCAGCCTTCCACCATACTCTGGCGTTGTTAGTGAGTTGCAGCTTCGCAACTCTCACTCAAGCAATCTCTGGCACTTGTGCTGCTGCCAGGTCATCTTCAATAGACCGAGCCAATTCCTTTGCCTCTAGTGGGCTCACTTTCCCAGAAAAGTGCTTAGGGTGCAATGCCCGGAATTGCTTGACTCCGGATGCCTCGGTCTCAGGACGGTGCAAGAGGATAGCAGTCTGCTGCTGCTGACCCTCCAAGAGACTCTTGATCGCCTCAAGCAATATAGTCCGCTCATTGATAGGAGCTATAACGTTAGGTGGTGGTGGTAGAGGAGGCGGTGGAGTGTTTCCGTCGACATTAGTACTCGCGTTGTTTGGGCAATCCATAACCTTGAAAGAAAAAGAAAGGTGTTCCCGCCAAAAAAAATTTCTGCGCAAAAAAGCCCAAGGTATCAAATGGCAGCGATACGTTTAAGAAAATATGAACCAGTATTTTCCGGGCTGTATTTTGACAAACTCCCGAACGTGAAACAGCTATATTTTGATGGTATCGAAAGCGTCTCGAAAAATCCTTCAATTTGATATATTATGGGCTTCATAATTCATCCGAGATCAAAAGTTATGAGTAAATATGCTATGCATGTGTAATCTAAGAAAGAAAATGCGAACCAGTATTTTCCAGACTGCATTTTGACAAACTCCCGAATGAGAAACAGCTAAATTCTGATGGTATCGAAAGTGTCTCGAAAAATCTTTTGATTTGATATATTATGGGCCTCATAATTCATTCGGGATCAAAAGTAATGAGACATCACGTGCCCACACGTGACCGGGCATCACGTGCAGACACGTGACCATTTACAGGCAAAGCCTGTAGGCACTAAATAAAATAAATAATTGGAAATAATTAATCAGTGAGGTCACGTGCCAACACGTGATAGGCTCTTAAACCCTCTGAAATAATAGAATTAAATTCTAATTAGATAATTAATCAGTGGGGTCACGTGTCAACACGTGATGGGTTCCTGAGCCCTCTAAACCAATAGAATTAAATTCTAATTAATTGGTCAATCAGTGGAGTCACGTGCTAACACGTGATAGGCTTTTAAACCTTCTGAACTAATCGAATTAAATTCTAATTAAGGGAAATCAATAACCCTAGTTGGAAAAATATTTCCCTAGATTTTTCCAAACAAAAAGATTGTGCTCTGTAAAGTGGATCACCAATTTATAGAAAGATTCTATATAAGGAAAGATTTCCCTGAAATTTGTCATGAATAACAGATAAAAGATTTTTTGGATTAAAAATCCAATGGTGAATAAAATTCACTGAGTGATCTAAAAAATCATGTTGGTCACGAAATCAATTAAAATCTTTCAATGAAAGATTGACTAAACAAACCGATTCTTTTCTTGGCTCCTATAAATAAGAGCCAAGAAGAGAAGAAAAAAAAGTGGGAGAGAAACAACAACAGAAAAAAGAGAGAGGAGAATTTAATTCTCAAGAGAGAAAAGAAGGTCTTTTCAGAGAAAAGAAATCCTAGGCGAGAAAGGGGAAAGAGATCTAAGCTCCATAAAACAAAAGAGAATTTAATTCTCAATTTAAGAGTTTAACTCTTCTGAATAAGAACTTAGTTCTTCCTTTGGTTGAAGATCTATAGAAGCAGATCTCTCCACAAGTTGAGAATTTAATTCTCATCGGCCAGATTCTGCCATGCAGATCCAAAACTTAGAGGGAGAATTAAGTTTGAAGAATTTAATTCTTCCAAATTCATAGGAATTTAATTCTCCAAATGAAACTAGGGTTTAACCCTACATAAGAATTTAATTCTTCCAAATACATAAGAATTTAATTCCTTTAAATGAAACTAGGGTTTAACCCTACAAAAGAATTTAATTCTTATAACAAGAGACTTGAACCTCTCCATGCACGTAAAGAAATCAGTACCCAACCTGGTCACGTGGTAACACGTGACCCTTCATCCCAACAAACAAAAAAGAATGAATAAGGCATGCTCACGTGCCTCCACGTGACCCCTTAATGGACTCCTCAAAATAAGAAGGAATTAGTCCAGAGGCAGTGTCCCACGTGCTCCCACGTGACCCCTAAACAAACTTATCAAAAATTAAGGCAGAATAGACTTTGGACACTCTCACGTGTCCCCACGTGACCCCTGACAAACACCTCTTTAAAAAAGAGAAGATGGAAAGAACTGAAGGATTAAAATCCAATGCATGGGCGCCCTCACGTGTCCCCACATGACCCCTAGCAAATCGCTTTAATATCCAGTGCATGGATGCCCATCACGTGCCCACACGTGATGGCCTGGAAGATTGAAAGTGTTTAACACTTATCTAAATATTCTAAGAATAAAATAAAGGAAGCTTAGCCCAATCCTAGGGCGCCTCACGTGTCCTCACGTGTCCTCACGTGAGCGCTTCATCTTTTTGGTGTTTAACACTATTTTAAAGCACTGCATCCTTATTGTTTAACACTATTTTTATGCATCACGTGGGAACACGTGACCGTCAGATATGTGCTAGTGTTTAACACTATTTTTAAATCAGTCTTAGCCTAAATTGGCTAAATCATCCAGAGGCAGTAACCCTTTCTTTTGACTGAGCCTCAAAAACACTTTTGTCTTCCAAAATTGATCATCTCATATGAGTGCTCAGCACTCAATAAAAGACAAAATATGGTCAGAACCCAGACCCATGCTTAGCATTGCTAAATAACGGGGGGCTGAACCAAGACAAATGTTCAACAGTCCAAACAAAGGTCCAACATTTCAAACCTAATTGGATTTAGCCCAAGTTAGCCATAAGTCCTCAACTCAGATTTAACTGAGCCCATGTGCTCATAATCTAATTAATTGATCTTAGTCCCAAATTGGACTACAGATTTCCCAATCAACATTGGTTCAAGAGTACATCTCTTCACTCCTCTGATATTTGTCGTTGTAATCCTTCAACGTCTTCAGAAAGGTGACGGGTCCCGACAACCAGACATTCCATGGACTGTGGAGTCCTTAAACCCATGGACTATGATGTCCTTAACCTCGGACTATGGGGTCCTTAAACCCATGGACTAAGATGTCCTTAACCTCGGACTGTGGGATCCTTAAGCCCATGGACTATGATGTCCTTAACCTTCGACCGCAAAGTCCCTAAACTAAAACAATAGAATTCAAATGCTCTTTTGTTGGATCTAAATGATCCTGTTAAGTAGATCTTAGTCTAAAATTAGACTAACGTATCCTTAAAAAACGGTTAAGTTGATCTTAGTCTAAAATTAGACTAACGTATCCTTAACAAAGGTTTAAGTTGATCTTAGTCTCAAATGAGACTAATGCATCCTTAATCCCAACCCCAAACCCAAATCTAAGAAAATACGGATTTGGACTAATCCACGCCCTACGGGCGACAACATAAATTAGTCTCCGTATACAATCCACGGGAAACCAAAAACAAAATAAACACCTACGACGCGAAGTGACCATCTGGAGAAGGAGAAAGTGGTTATCGCGATGCGATAGCGTAATTAACTGCAGGGGCTTACGCTTGCAGGAAAGAGCGTCCCCACAATAAAAAACCCCTCAATGAGGGGGAATCTGACAAAGTCTGCTACAACGGCCGCATCCGTCTAAACCTTCGATACATTGTGTCATAAATAAACTTGGCATCTTCGGAGAGGTGGACGGATAAATCCAAATAGCATCTGCCCCTAAATTCAGGCAACACATTTTTCTTCCCGGTCTTCGGCGGAGAACAGATTCTGGCACGCCCGGTGGGACCTTTTCCTCTTTCCACTCCACACTTCGTGTGTCGTATTCGCGAACGAATTGTGGTTTGCTATGGTTGCCTATGGATTCGAGGTACTAAGATTTGGTGTCTTTCTCCGTGCAGAAAACAGAAGATCAATGGCTTCAAACTGCACTAACTGCAACTGCAACTCTCGCTCCGTCCCGTCCGGAGGAGTGACTTACGGGCCCCAAGTGGCCTCCATCTTCGCTATGCCGGTGGAACAGGTGACTCAGGCCACCACTGGATTGTTTTTCGGGACTATGATCCCGCCAACAAGCTTCAACACTCCTGTACCATCACAAGAAGCTCCGAAGAAGTCGGTCTTTGATCGGCTTACCGCTACTGCGGCCCCTCTTAACGGGTTGCCCAAACCAAGCATCTTAGTTTTCAGCAGACTGAGCCAAATCTCCAACGGATCCGTGAAGAAGCCCGCAATTCCTAAAGAGCTCATCCCAAAACGGATAGCCATTCCTACTCCTGAATTCACCAAGGCGTCTTCTCCTGCTAAGGGGTTGATCTTTACGAGACTGGCCGTTTCAACCCCTATTCCACGTGAAGTCATGAAGGTTGTTTCCCCTGTTCGAAAGTCGGCCTTTGCAAGAATGGCTACCCCTTCTCAACAGGTGTCAGTCTTCGACAGGCTAGCACCAATAACAGTCTCTCCTCAAAGCAGGAGGCAAGAGGAAGCTCATCCAACAGCGGAGGTGATCCCGACCACAAGACATGCTCGACGTCGCCAGTGGCGCCGAGTGAGGAAAGCTGGGGGCAATTCCCCATCCGTACTGACTCCGCCGGCTCCCATAGTAGAAGTTGATGCTGCTGTTCCAACCGGGAACAACTTTGAATTACTTAACAGGGTGCGCAGGAATTCGCCGATGGCTGTGCTGAAAAGATCTCCTCCACCTATGGAGAACGCTACAAAGGTGAAGTCGGAGCGGCCCCCTCAGCGGCTGTCCTCCAAAATTTACAAAGTTTGGCGACAGGTCCAGGACTCCGTGATAGATCAAGACTATCTCCGCCGACAGAAAAAGATGAAGGTTCGGCAAGAAAAGGATCACCCTGTCAAGCCACGGAAGGCGACAGCTACTTGGGTGCCCACTGCAACGGCCCCCTCAACTTTGACCTCTCAGAAGAGGAGAAGGATAGAGAAAATCCTGGTGTCTGCGATGAATCGCAAGAACACTGAATCTAAACGCCTCAAGTCTGGGGGCATGGTGGTACATACTGTTTATATGGCATCCGGGAAAGAAGATAGCCGTATCCCTACGGGTCATCGACCGCTTACGCGATCCATAACAAAGGCCCAGGAGCAACAACAAAAGCTTCAGGAAATGCTAATGCAAATGGCCGCACTCACTGGGCCAAAAGAAAGCCCGGAAGCATCATCGGAGCAGCATCATGAGCAGGAAACTGATGCCGAATTCCTTCAGAGAATGCTTGAGAGAAAGGACAAAGAGGCCGCGGAACAAGCGGCCAACATAAAACAAATGGCCCTTCTATTCCAAGATATGGTGGGCATGATGATCCAGCCGGACCCTCTAGCCAAAGATCTTCCAGTAATAATTAAAGATGATAGAGGAGAAACATCTCCTCTGCCGGCTCTGTCAGCAGCCAAGGAGGAGACCATCTCAAAAGCCGCCCTGGATGATTACATCGCTCAGCAGATACGAGTTCATCAGGCGAATGAAGCGGCTGGGCAAATTGTTAAAACTGGACGACCCTATCCGGTTGGTATGACCAAATAAAGTACCCGTCGGGATACACGATCCCCAAATTCCACGTATACAAGGGGACGGGAAATCCACATCAGCACGTCGCTCAATTCAGAGCCCTGTGCGGCAACACTGGAGGTGACGACAAATTGTTACTTCATCAGTTCGTCGGTAGCTTGGCGGAAACAACATTTGAGTGGTATTCCGAGCTCCCGAATGACTCCGTTAAGACATTTGCAGAAATGGAGTTACTCTTTACACAGAGGTTCGCGAGCGCTAGCGAACGCACCCCAATCACAGCATTGATCAATGCCAGGGTGAAGTCGGGTGAAACTTGGGTTCAGTGCGCAATACGGTGGCGGAATCTATGGTCGAAGTGCGAACAACACATCGAGGAAGCACCTGCAGTAGGCATGTTCGTGGGTACTCTTGATCCGCAGGCGACCATTTCGCAGTTCATGATGTTTTTCAACCCGACTACTTTTCAGGCCTTGATTGACAAACTGGTCCAAATGGATCAGACGGGCCATAGACCGTCTTCCTCGAAGATGGAGCCTCAAAACGAGAAGGGCAAAGGGAAAGCAATCTTCGTCGCCAACGCTTAACAACAGCCGAGTGGCCCGAGACTGGTTGTTCACCAAAGCAACAAGCGGCAATACCTTGATGAGAAGTTGAGACGTCCTTACTCGTTTCCCCGAGATAAAACAAGGAGACTGTTCGAACTAGCAGTGCGCAACGGGCTCATCACTCTACCGGAGTCGAAACACCCACTGCAACCGAACGATGTCAACGATCCCAATTATTGCCCCTACCATAGAGTATTGGGCCATCCACTCGAAGATTGCTACGTCTTCAAAAATTGGGTTGAAGACCAATACCAGCAAGACAAATTCGCGTTGTCTGAAAATTGGAAGGTGAACCCGTCACAACCACATGCTCCGAAAAAGATGGACATGCCGGGGGCATCATGCTTTTTTATAGAGGAAGCTCCATGGGAAGTTGTTCTTTCGGCAAAAACTAAAAGAATGCAGAAAGATCTTCAAACATGTCCGGCGATCAGGTGGAAAAGCCCGCTAGAGTTGGAGATCATTGAGGGGATTAATAGCAATGGGCAAAACACCCAGGCACAGCCGTCAAAGTTTTCGAAGAAAAAGAAGAAGACCAAAAAACCCGCGCAGTTTGATGACAAGCGCACGGATCTGCAAAAGCATATTGACGCGCTGGAGGAATATAACCAGAAGGCGCGAACCCCGATCACACTCCAAGAATTTCTCAACAATATTCTTAAGAGCGGAGATAACGACAATAACGACGGGGATGACTCGTCAGAAAAATCTGAGGACTATGTGGCAAGTTGCCACATGATCTCTCATTCGGCGTTAACTAACGAAGAAGCTCACTTGGCGATAGAAGACAACATACAAGAGCTGGGGGTAGGATCGATGCCAAAATCCTTGGAACCGCCGGACGAGATGATCAACATGCTACTGAACGAAACCCGTCATAAGAGCAAACCTGATCGAGAACGCCAAATAGCCCTATTCGAAGGGGCCAGGCGTCGGCGTCAAGTTGGAGAAGCCGTGATAGGGATGGGTCACAAAACACTCCAACCATATCAAATCACACCCTAAATGGGTGTATTCCACATCAACGTCATGTATCCCGTCACGTGACAAATACACATGCATACAGGATAAACTACGGACCGAAACATCCTTAAACTAACAATGGACCGTAATGTCCTAAAACTTGCAATTGACCGAAACGTCTTTAAACTACTACAAACCCACGGCATCCCCAGGCTGACGTGGTAAAAAAAAAGAAGGTACGTCCATAAGCGAAATGGGCACGGATGAAAATCCAAAAGGGCTCCGTGAGTAAAAACAGCAGGACTACCGGCGAGTTTGTGAAAACTCAAAAGGGCGCAATCTCGTTAAAAGACACTTGCAAGGTCCCCTCGACCCTGTAAGGAGAAAATACCTGCGTGAGATGCTTACGACTCACAAGGGAGCAACACACTTAGGAATCCTCACGATTCCTAAGGAGAAAACACACTTATGAGATACTCACGACTCGTAGGGAGAATTCCCCTTTGAGACCCTCACGGCTCATAGGATTCAAAAGCCTTAAGCTATAGGGATCTGAACCTGTTCTTAAGCCATCACATTTCCCAGATTGCCCTACAAGCGGTTCAATATTGACCCTTGTATACAATCTACGGGCACGAAATAAACATTTCCCTAACAGAGTCCCACCAGCGACTAGGGATATGCTCACACGGTGAACAAACACTTGTAGATCCTCTCGACTTGCAGGGAGAAAACACTCTTGTAAGATCCTTACGACTTATAAGAGAACACACACTTAGAAATCCACACAATTCCTAAGGAGAAAATGCACCTACGAGATCCTCACGACTCGTAGGGAGAAACACCTTTATGAGACCCTTACGGCTCGTAAAGTCAAAAAGCCTTAGTCAACAGGATCCTAACCCTGTTTGCTAAGCCACCTTTATTCGATATCGACAGAGGCAAATGATGATTCGCTCCTGGCATGTCTCAGTGGTAGCGATGCTGATGCCTAAATCGGTATCAAATCCCAAGTACTTTCACGGCAAATGATGATTCGCTCCTGGCAATATTCCAGTCGCAGCGATGCTGATGCTAAGATTGGCATCAGATTTCAAGTTCCATATCCGCGATAAAATATCAGCAAGCTATAAATGCATATGAAATAGCCGAAATGATAGGTCAACTTACAACAAAATCAGCAAGTAAAATATATGCATATAAAATAGCCGAAATGATTGGGCAACTCGCAATAAAAAGCAGCGAGTAAAAAACAAAAATATCCGAAATGATTGGGCACCGCCAAAAATACCCGAAATGATTGGGCAATTGCGACTTTCGCGATACAAAAAGCTGAAATGATAGAGAATCGCGGAAAGAAAACAAAAAATATATGAAATGAAACTTTTGCCCTGCAGGTGAGATCACATCGATCCCTGTATACAATCCAGGGGCACAAACAAAGAGGGAACCATATCATCCCCCCAGGCTCCATCAGAAAGGGAGCCAAGTCTCGATGGCAACATCTGCGTCCCAGAAGAACAACAACGGCGTTCCTTCTTATGCTAGTAGGGCACGGACGCAACATCACCAAACGGAGCCACGGCAAAGTCCTAGTTCCCAGACTCTACGGTCCACAAACAAGCTAGAGTCAACCAATGATTTCCCCACCGGATCAATGCTCCGTCTCGGAAACAAGTCAACCAATGACCTCCCCGCCGGATCAACGCTCCGTCTCGGAAACAAGTCAGGCAAAAACCTCAATTCAGGGAAATCAACGTCCTTGACGAGAGGATCTCGATTCGCATCGACTCACAGAGAAATCAACGTCTTTGCAGGAATACCTCGATTCGTTTCAACTCTGAGGAAATCAGTGTCCTTGGCAAAAACCTCGATTCAGGGAAATCAGCGTCCTTGACGAGAGCATCTCGATTCGTATCGACCCGCAGAGAAATCAGTGTCTTTGCAGGAATACCTCGATTCGTTTCAACTCCGAGGAAATCTGTGTCCTTGGCAAAAACCTCGATTCAGGGAAATCAGCGTCCTTGACGAGAGCATCTCGATTCGCATCGACCCGCAGAGAAATCAACGCCTTTGCAGGAATACCTCGATTCGTTTCAACTCCGAGGAAATCAGCGTCCTTGGCAAAAACCTCGATTGGCATTGACCCGCAAGGAAATCAGTGTCTTTGCAGGAATACATCGATTCGTCTCAACCCCTAGGGAAATCAGCGTCCTTGGTAAAAACCTCGATTCAGGGAAATCAACATCCTTGACGAGAGAACCTCGATTCGCGTCGACCCGCAGAAATCAGTGTTTTTGCAGGAATACCTCGATTGGTCTCAACTCCGAGGAAATCAGTGTCCTTGGCAAAATACCTCGATTCAAGGAAATCAACATCCTTGACGAGAGCATCTCGACTCGCGTCGACCCGTAGAGAAATCAGTGTCTTTGCAGGAATCTCTTGATTCGTCTCAACCCCAGGAAAATCAGTGTCCTTGGCAAAAAACCTCGATTCGGGGAAATCAGCGTTCTTGACTAGAGCATCTCGATTCGCGTCGACCAGCAGAGAAATCAGTGTCTTTACAGGAATACCTCGATTCGTCTCAACTCCGAGGAAATCAGTGTCCTTGGCAAAAAAACTCGATTCAAGGAAATCAGCGTCCTTGGCGAGAGTATCTCGATTCGTGTCGACCCGCAAGGAAATCAGTGTCGAATACCTCAATTCGTCTCAACTCCGAGGAAATCAGTGTCCTTGGCAAAAACCTCGATTCAGGGAAATCATCGTCCTTGACGAGAGCATCTCGATTCGCATCGACCCGTAGAGAAATCAGTGTCTTTGCAGGAATACCTCGATTCATTTCAACTCCGAGGAAATCAGTGTCCTTGGCAAAAATCTCGATTCAGGAAAATCAGCGTCCTTGACGAGAGCATCTCGATTCACGTCGACCCGCAAGAAAATCAGTGTCTTTGCAGGAAAACCTTGATTCAGGGAAATCAGCAGCCTTGACGAGAGCATCTCGATTCGCGCCGACCCGCAGAGAAATCGGTGTCTCTGCAGGAATATACGACGTCAGCAAAGTGGAGCCGTGGCAAAGTTCCCGGTTCCATGGCTCGGCGGTGCACAGACAACCTGAAGTCAACCCTCGACCTCCGTGTTGAAGAAAATGTGAACCAGTATTTTCCGGGCTGTATTTTGACAAACTCCCAAATGTGAAATAGCTAAATTCTGATGGTATCGAAAGCGTCTCAAAAAATCCTTCGATTTAATATATTATGGGCTTCATAATTCATTCGGGATCAAAAGTTATGAGCAAATATGCTATGCACGTGTAATCTGAGGAAGAAAATGCGAACCAGTATTTTCCGGGCTGCATTTTGACAAACTCCCGAACGAGAAACAGCTAAATTCTGATGGTATCGAAAGTGTCTCGAAAAATCCTTCGATTTGATATATTATGGGCCTCATAATTCATCCGGGATCAAAAGTAATGAGGCATCACGTGCCCACACGCGACCGGGCATCATGTGCAGACACGTGACCATTTACAGGCAAAGCCTGTAGGCACTAAATAAAATAAATAATTGGAAATAATTAATTAGTAGGGTCATGTGCCAACACGCGATAGGCTCTTAAACCCTCTAAAATAATAGAATTAAATTCTAATTAGATAATTAATCAGTGGGGTCACGTGCCAACACGTGATGGGTTCCTGAGCCCTCTAAACCAATAGAATTAAATTCTAATTAATTGGTCAATCAGTGGAGTCATGTGCTAACACGTGATAGGCTCTTAAACCTTCTGAACTAATAGAATTAAATTCTAATTAAGGGAAATCAAAAACCCTAGTTGGAAAAATATTTCCCTAGATCTTTCCAAACAAAAAGATTGTGCTCTGTAAAGTGGAGCACTGTTGGATTAAAAATCCAATGGTGATTAAAAATTACCAATTTATAGAAAGATTCTATACAAGGAAAAATTTCCCTGAAATTTGTCAGGAATAACAGATAAAAGATTTTTTGGATTAAAAATCCAATGGTGAATAAAATTCACTGAGCGATCTAAAAAAATCATGTTGGTCACGAAATCAATTAAAATATTTCAATGAAAGATTGACTAAACAAACTGATTCTTTTCTTTCTCCTATAAATAGGAGCCAAGAAAAGAAGAAAAAAAGGGGGAGAGAAACAACAACAGAAAAAAAAGAGAGGAGAATTTAATTCTCAAGAGAAAAAAGAAGGTCTTTTCAGAGAAAAGAAACCCTAGGCGAGAAAGGGGAAAGAGATCTAAGCTCCATAAAACAAAAGAGAATTTAATTCTCAATTTAAGAGTTTAACTCTTCTAAATAGGAACTTAGTTCTTCCTTTGGTTGAAGATCTGTAGAAGCAGATCTCCCCACAAGTTGAGAATTTAATTCTTATTGGGGAGATTCTGCCATGCATATCCAAAACTTAGAGGGAGAATTAAGTTTGAAGAATTTAATTCTTCCAAATTCATAGGAATTTAATTCCTCCAAATGAAACTAGGGTTTAACCCTACATAAGAATTTAATTCCTCCAAATACATAAGAATTTAATTCCTCTAAATGAAACTAGGGTTTAACCCTACAAAAGAATTTAATTCTTATA
The DNA here is from genome assembly GCA_030015575.1 of Agapanthus africanus. Taxonomy (NCBI): domain Eukaryota; kingdom Viridiplantae; phylum Streptophyta; class Magnoliopsida; order Asparagales; family Amaryllidaceae; genus Agapanthus; species Agapanthus africanus. The sequence goes on from JASDDO010000019.1 coordinate 319,037,048, forward strand.
ACAAGAGACTTGAACTTCTCCATGCACGTAAAGAGATCAGTACCCAACCTGGTCACATGGTAACACGTGACCCTTCATCCCAACAAACAAAAAGGAATGAATAAGGCATGCTCACGTGCCCCCACGTGACCCCTTAATGGACTCCTCAAAATAAGAAGGAATTAGTCCAGAGGCAATATCTCACGTGCTCCCACATGACCCCTGAACAAACTTATCAAAAATAAAGGCAGAATAGACTTTGGACGCCCTCGCGTGTCCCCACGTGACCCCTGAAAAACACCTCTTTAAAAAAGAGAAGATGGAAAGAACTGAAGGATTAAAATCCAATGCATGGGCGCCCTCACGTGTCCTCACGTGACCCCTAGCAAATCCCTTTAATATCCAATGCATGGATGCCCATCACGTGCCCACACGTGATGGCCTGGAAGATTGAAAGTGTTCAACACTTATCTAAATATTCTAAGAATAAAATAAAGGAAGCTTAGCCCAATCCTAGGGCGCCTCACGTGTCCTCACGTGAGCGCTTCATCTTTTTGGTGTTTAACACTATTTTAAAGCACTGCATCCTTAGTGTTTAACACTATTTTATGTGCATCACGTGGGAACACGTGACCGTCAGATATGTGCTAGAGTTTAACACTATTTTCAAACAAGTCTTAGCCTAAATTTGCTAAATCATCCAAAGGCAGTACCCCTTTCTTTTGACCGAGCCTCAAACACACTTTTGTCTTCTAAAATTGATCATCTCATATGAGTGTACAACACTCAATAAAAGACAAAATATGGTCAGAACCCAGACCCATGCTTAGCATTGCTAAATAACGGGGGGCTGAACCCATACAAATGTTCAATAGTCCAAACAAAGGTCCAACATTTCAAACCTAATTGGACTTAGCTCAAGTTAGCCATAAGTCCTCAACTCAGATTTAACTGAGCCCATGTGCTCATAATCTAATTAATTGATCTTAGTCCCAAATTGGACTACAGATTTTCCAATCAACATTGGTTCAAGGGTACATCTCTTCACCCTTCTGATATTTGTCGTTGTAATCCTTCAACGTCTTCAGAGAGGTGACGGGTCTCGACAACCAGACGTTCCATGGACTATGGGGTCTTTAAACCCATGGACTATGATGTCCTTAACCTCGGACTGTGGGGTCCTTAAACTCATGGACTATGAAGTCCTTAACCTCGGACTGTGGGGTCTTTATACCCATGGACTATAATGTCCTTAATCTCGGACTGTGGGGTCCTTAAGCCCATGGACTATGATGTCCTTAACCATCGACCGCAAAGTCCCTAAACTAAAACAATAGAGTTCAAATACTCTTTTGTTGGATCTAAATGATCATGTTAAGTAGATCTTAGTCTAAAATTAGACTAATGTATCATTAAAAACTGTTAAGTTGATCTTAGTCTAAAATTAGACTAACGTATCCTTAACAAAGGTTTAAGATGATCTTAGTCTCAAATGAGACTAACACATCCTTAATCCCAACCGCAAACTAAAATCTAAGAAAATACGGATTTGGACTAATCCACGCCCTACGGGCGACAACATAAATTAGTCTCCGTATACAATCCACGGGCAACCAAAAACAAAACAAACGCCCACGACGCGAAGTGACCATCTGGAGAAGGAGAAAGTGGTTACCGCGATGCGGTAGCGTAATTAACTGCAGGGGCTTGCGCCTGTAGGGAAGAGCGTCCCCACAATAAAAAACCCCTCAATGAGGGGGAATCTGACAAAGTCTGCTACAACGGCCGCATCCGTCTAAACCTTCGATACATGGTGTCATAAATCAATTTGGCATCTTCGGAGAGGTGGACGGATAAATCCAAATAGCATATGCTCCCAAATTCAGGCAAGACATTTGTCTTCTCGATCTTTCGGTGGAGAACAAAAGGTTAGAATAGATTTAAGAGATTAAAATGTAAGGAATGTTTAGTTGCTGATTCTTATACTTTTTGTGATATATTGCTTAGGATTCCATGTAGAACTGACCTGCATAGACCGCTAACAAAACCTGTCACGCCCCGCTTCCCGGTGTACGAGGAAGAAGACGTGGTAGGGACATGACGTATTTACTCAGAAATAAACACGTTAAACGTAAATAAGCAATATATAAATAGCAACACAAGAATGACAAGAGATGTAAAATAACAGCAACTTTTATTAACATTCTTTCTTTACATTACAACTGCTTTTGAAAAGGAATATACAATGCTGAAAACGATGCCTAAACAGTGGCATATGAACTGAAAGGAAAATAAGTACAAGTAAAAGCCTAGAAGTCTGGCTCCTCTGTGAATTGCTCCAAATCGTCCTGGCTGAGCTCGGTCTTCTGAGAGTCGGGTCCTCCTGATGAACATTCCAAAGAAAGAAGAGATATGAATGTCGTCAGCGAACAAGCACACTGTAAGTCCTAAAAGATAGAATGAAATAGACAAGTATAGAGAATAGAATTAGTAAATTATCAGTTTGTTATGCTAACGTAGTTGTTTGTAGCTTGGTATAGAATATATCAGTGTATACGAGAGGAGTCCAACTATCCCGTGGACTATGGTAACATGTAAGTACAAGGCCCCATCAAAACCCATGGGACAACGGCACAGGATGTTCATGTAGGTGTCTTTTAGTGTCCATCATCGTGCCACTTTTAACACATTCCGTATCAGTCTACCCCTTTAAAAACCCAGTAATGTATATTATATAGATTGTAGTTATCAGACTTTCTGAAACCATGATTACAAGTTGTTCATGTAAACGGTTTACAAAATGTATCAAGTAGGCATATAATCAAATCAAGATATAGCCATGGTTCGGTCAAGTCAAGTCATGTTGATATTGATCTTATTCTGGTATTCAGGTTTAAGTTCAATTAGTCATGTTTGGCATATTGGATTCATGTTGGATTGGATTGATGTTTGGATTGGACTCATATTGATTTAGACCCAGACTTGAGTCAAACACTTAAAAACAGATTTGGATCCTGATTAGGTTTAGGAGTTATCGGTAATTGCTGCATATGAACGGCAGAATTTGTATCTTTTTTCAAGACAACCCCATTTTAGTTTTCTATCTTAAATAGGCAAGCACCTACTTTCTCTGGCTCCCTGAGGCTCAAGAGAATTGGTCCCACTTAAACCTATATTTACTAGGGTCCGTAATATAATTTTATATAACTCGAGGGGGTTTTCTGAAAAATATTTTATATACTTTCGAAATAAACCTCGAGTAATTATTTATCGTATTTAGGGTTTTCATGGAAGTAACTTTTAAAGGGTGAGGTGTTTTAGTGAATATATATCTGGCTTGAATAGTTCATGGTATTTAAGTGTAACTTGTCTTGTATTGATACTTGATGGTATTTCGGTGAAACTTATCATTCTTTTATTTTCTAGAAAACATGGAATTTTATTATATATTAAAAGTATATGGTTTGATAATATCTATATAATTAATAAAAATTAATTTTATTTATTAAGTAGAAAACCTCGTTTTTTTCTTAAAAATTGTATTAAAATTCTTTCGAGATCATATGCTCCGTGAGGAGATCTGCATCTCAATCTACTAGCCCTAGGATGTGCGATAATCTGCACCATCCAATAGAGGGTTCCTCAAAATGGATTGTAGAGGCATAATCATAAAGAATTTGATAACACCATTTAAAGAAAACCGAGTTTTATAGTTCAAGGTATTTTGATGAAAAGTCGTATTTTGCCACAAAAGTTATGTCTCAAGCAAATCGTGCTATATCAATATGTGTGTATGTGAGAGGTAGGTCATTACATCGTGAAGTTTTCTAAAGGTATGCTAAGCAAAAGGTTTAAAAGTAACGAATATGAACTTCATGGTATTTAAACGTAAAAGCTTAATTAAAATTAATTAATATGGAGTTTTAGAGTGAAACTTGTTTCTAAATATTTGTTTAATGATTAACAAGCATTATATAGGAATATGAATAAGCAATTCTTAATAGAAATTATGGTTTCAAAGATTTTAGATTCAAACGTCAGTATAACTCCACTTACCGATATATTTTATAAAAAGAGACTTTTTAAGTAGAAAGAGAGGAAGGGGGTGGGAGTTATAAGTTAGAAAGAGAGAAGAGAGGCAGGGGAAGATATCGTATCCTTCGTGACGTCATGGGGTTGTCGAAATTTCCTCTAATTCACGCCGGAATTTGACCTTGGGCTAACTCCACTTGTACTCTTCTTAGACTTGAGAATTTTTGATAATTTTGACTAGAGATTTCTGAATGAGGAGGGGCTAGGGTAAAGGGTTGTATTTATAGGGTGAAATTAGGGTTTTGGAATTGAAAGATTGAATTAAAAAGTATTAAAAATGGGATTAACGGTGAATTTTAAATTCTCTGTTGGATTGCAGAGAAAATAAACAGAACAGGGGTAATGGGGTAGGCCAAAAGGTTTTGTGGGAAAAACACGGAGACTTTTCCCTATAGGGGGCCAGACAGTGCCGGCCCAATGGCGAATCTCGCCGGTCGGATTAGCGGTAGGGACCGTCGGATGAATGTCACGTGTTCTCTTCTGTTTAATTTTACACATGTTTATTTCTTCTGTCTTTTAATTTTTACATGTATTTCACGTGTAAACTTTTGGGCTTTCAAAAAGTTTAAAAAAAAAATTCAGAAAAATAATATGTGGCTGATGGGATTCGAATACAGGGGATACGTCACAGCAGTGCAAGGCTTTACCAATGGGCTACAAGTTATTTTTTGCTGTTCTTAAACAAATTTAATTTATAACTTGTACTCAGGCTAGAAAACTCCATTATGTACATTAACTTTAAAAATTTTCGTACAGTGAAATCAGATGTAACGCTCTCTGAGGTGGAGAAGGTGGTAAGGTAACCTGTGGAACTGCTGCCTCTCTCTGGCATATCACGGTACAATCTCGAACGCGATGATAAAAACTCCCGCACTGGAAACATCCATACGATGACTGCTGACCCTGTGGGTATAAACTATATGTCTGGCCCCGTCTCACGCTCCGTCTACCCGCACGGCCTATAGCGAATCCACCGCGGCCTCTGCTAAACTGCCTCTGCGCTGGTAAATCAGTACAGGCCCTCTTCGGTTCCGGAATGACCGACGTCTCGGAAAGACGCTCTTCAACTAGTAGGGCCGCTTCCACTGCGGCTGCATATGTGTCACAATGCTGGGCGTTGATAGCGATGAACAACTGGGTAACAGGTGGGACAACCTCCTGTCGCTGTGCTCGACTGGCCTCAACCAACGATCCCATCATCTGGCGTAAATTCTGCATATCGGCCTCTAACCTAGTAATACGATCTAGGGAATGTGGATCGATCTGCTCCTGTACAACGGGCATATCGTCCTTGTCAGTCCTCGTCTCTGACGAGCCAACTCTGACCTCGGCTCTTGCGGCCACTCTTTGTGCCATCGTAGTCTTCGGCGGCATAATGGCTGGAAATGAAAATAGGTTCGATAAGAATACGGAAATCGAATCACAAGGATATATATAATCATGGAAGGAATTTCAACCAACAAGTCCTAAGGTCACTTAGGCGGATTACCGTGTCATAAGTATGTCGTGGAACATACCCACGCTACGTCACTCTGCTTAAGATACCTACTCCATCATACTAAGGTTATCTTACACTCCGAAAGGTAAAACCTAGCGCTCTGATACCAACTTTGTCATGACCCAAAATTTGGCACGTGACCGGCACTTAAACTACGTAACGTCTACAAGCGTAGCTCAATTTAAGTAAGCCGAAAACCCAGAAATCTAAACCATCAAAAATAGTAAGTGATAAAAAAATTGTTAAAAACATTTGAAAATCTCAAGTAAAAATCTTTAAAGTTTAAATGTTATTTTCTTAGAAATTTTGGCAGCACCTCCTTTGTAAAAACTAGCTCCGAAACGGGTGCAAACATAAGATATAAGTAAAACAACATATGATATAAATAAAGCATCCCTAAACAGGAGCACTCACGTCCAAAGGCGGAAACAACCACCACAAGCATATATATATACGACGCCGTAGCGAAGAAATGGACAATATAAGTGAAAAACAGCATAAAAGATAAAACTGCATAATAAAAGCTGGCTCACACGAGCACGACACCAGAGTCACAAATAATATACAATATCGTCCTCACAACTCGTCTCTAAGTCAAAACATGAAAGGGTAGATGGAAAGTACTAGATACAATGAGAGGTATACAATAAATATAAACAGGTAACCGCAACCCACCTACAGCAACGGCTCACAGCCAACCGTAGCGGTAGCCGCTGCAAAAGATACAATAAGGAGAAGCACTGCTGCGACGACTCTGAGGGTCAAACTTGCAAAACACTGTGGCACAACGAAGATGAGTTGCCAATTCGTGAGTAGTAAGTAACTGTTAGTGTATATGCCCTAGAGGCCATTACTGTATCATACTAGTTTGTATACTACTTAATGGAAGCTTGGGATATTCACCATTGTATATACAATCTTGCTCAAAATAGTAGTATGCTACTTGGTTAGTTTCTACTTCAATGTGTGTACATGTGTTTCTTTTAAAATATCGCCTATACACATTAGTAGAGCCCTTAGGATTTTTGCTTGATTACCGGCGTTGTGATGGCGATCACACTCGTGGGGGCTGGGTAATCCACAAGCACATCCTTATGCAGGTCCCTAGTCGTAGGACTATAGAGATAGGGCATTGATACTCCGGAGTAGACTAGCGTATGCGCTTCTCATCCCAGCAGGGGAGACGGTCTGTCCCACAGCCGTCAGTATGTCGTAATTGAGATAGTATGCGGGTACTCGTTAGGTTACGAGTACATTGGACATGACTCGTCGGGAACTGTTGGTTGGTATTATACCTATCGTCAGTTAACAGTTCCCAGGTGACATGAGTACAGCTTAGTCCGCTGACTTGACACTGTCACTTCAACTCGAGTGTATTCCCACTGTTCTTTGATTACTACCCTACCACGGCTCTACTGAGTCGTGCAAACAGGTAGTAGTTGGGTGCAGTCCCGAAGCACTTAGAGGCAGTGACGGTTAGACAGGATTCGTCTCTTCCGATATTGGGAGTTGATATCGCGCTGTGTCTAGTAGAGCCATTACACATAGTCGTCCCTGGCCAGGACAAGCGAGATTTGCTGGTAGTGTTACCAGTAGTTTCTCAGGGTGTTTTGGGCTACACTCCGACACGACTTGTACCGCTAATAGGGGACTGACGTTTGCCACCCCCTAGGCCTGCCATGTGATACTCTTAGACGAACAGACCGGACTGTACGGAGATTGTCACATACTGGCTTAGTAGGAGTTCGGATGGGTTCATCTCATCAGTCTTCTTATCGGCATCTATCTGGGGACCGTTACGTACAGCTAGTGCCGCTTGCGGTCTGTGGTTAACCCCACTGCCAGCGTAGTGTCGAGTCTTTAGAGCCCCACACAGAGGGTTACTCGCCTTTGGGCAAAACAGAGTAGAGGATTTTTTTACTAAAGGGGAGGGATTTACCTTTCTAACGCATATTCTGTCGTACCGGCAACGCAAGAGAGAACTTATGACCTCGCGGATGGAGAGCGATTCTGGAAAAGAATCGCCTTTCGGGTCGCATGGTTTTGCGACAGGGTTCGTTCACACACGCGCATTTATGCACGTTTGGTGACCGGGCAGTTATTACTAGTGAGCTTTGGTTTAAGCCAGATACTAGTATTTGTTTTGGGATTGGTTTTGTCTTATTGTATTCGTGTTCCTCGGAAGGCGGATGCGGGTGTGTATGCACAGTTGATAGAGGCAGAGGCAGAGGATTCTCATTAGGGTTGTTGACCATTTGACTTTGGTTGACTTGTTGACCATTGACTTTTTCCAAGCCCTAATGAGAATGATAAATATGATTAATAATGATAATTAAGGATTGTTGTGTGATGGTTAGGTTGACTATTTGACCATGGTGGACATTTTGACCCTTGTTGACATTTTGACCATAATCATTTCATATCAAAGATGCTTCTTGATCTTTGCAAATTGCATTTATTATGAAATGATAATGGTCATTCTATACTCACCATCACATTTTCCTTTTTAATTATTATTATTAATCTATTATTCTCTCATATGAGCATGGTTGCAAAAAGAGAGCTCTCATTTTTTTCTATCATATTTTTTCTCTCTCTTTGCAAAAGCTCTTCTTCTTTCTCTCTCAAAGCTTAAGTGTTCCATGTGTTGGAAATCATAAGTTTTTGAGATAAAGCCACCATAACACATCTCTACTCATTCTAGGGTACTAGGTTTAGCAAACCAAATACCTTAGTTACCTCTAGGTTGATGTAGGAGCTCAAGTTCGAGGCCCTCGGGTGGATCTATCTTCGGCAAAGAGGAGACAAGGAGGAGGAGCCGTTCAAACTACCAGAAGGAGCAAGCAAGGAGGAGAACAACAAGAAGAGAAGGAGTTCAAGACAAGGTATAACCCCCTAACCGAGTAGGTAAAGCTCGTAGTTGTTGCTAGTGTGTTGTTTAGCAAAGATCCGGGTTTTCTAGTCTATGTTACCAAAACCCTAAAAATTGTTTTTCACCGTTTCCGCAACCCCGTAAGAACCGGGAGAGGTAACGTGAACCTAACAGTGGTATCAGAGCCTGGCTAAACACACACTAGAATGTTAGCAAAGTATCTAGAATTTCGATCGGACAAAAAACCGCAAAACACCCCGGAAAATGAACTTTCTGTCGATTTTGTTTTCTGTTCAAAAAATAATAAATCATGTACTAAAAATCGGCTCAGGGTTTTTAAAGAACACACAAGAAAAATGATCCACCAACTCGGTCAACGCGCCGCGGAACCGCGGCAAGAGCATGCTCCTGCCGCGGATCCGCGGCCGAGTTGACTCGGCTGTGGGTCAAGTTTCCTGCAGTGTTCTTATATTGGTGTTTTGTGATTTTTAGGATGGTTTGTTTCTGCCCAGAATTTCCAGAGAACAAAATTTGTTTTTGGGGTGGTTACAAATCCGTATTTTGATCGATTTTCTGTAGACTTTGGCTAATGGGTTATATCTGTGATGTGATATATGTATTGAACGTCTGCTAATCGCTATACGTCGATTAGTGGGGGTTATACATATCTGTGATCTGTAATGTTGATGGTTTGTGTATATGAATTCGTTGGATTGTCACGGATGAATAGCCGGGGGGTTGTGAGATGAAAGTTTTCTTTATCTTTCATTTCATGTAATGTGTAAATTGATGTAATATTATTTGTATGGCCGCACATCCGGGATGAGGTTGTAGCCGTCATTGTATAATTTCTTTTTACTGTTTTTGCTCCTAAGATAGACCCAAGGAGGGGTGCACAAACTACCGGGTATCTCGAAGTGCCGAGTGGCCTACTCACGTTGTTGAGGGAGATTGCTTCACTTCGGGTATTTGGCGGGTAGTTTGCCGCACCCGTAGGGGTCTAGGGTGGGGTATTTGGTTATTCATCGCGACCGTGTAATCTGTCTTTCACTGCAGGCTCGAACGAAATGCAGATTCCTAGTATATCCAAAGTGTTCATCTGTGATCTGGAATGGCTATCATTGCATCTGACGAATGTGTATATATCTATATATGATATCTATTTAGGCGTTGCTTATGTTTTGCATCCGCGCTAGTCCAGCCCCCGCTCTGTCGTTAGTTAAGTAACCTAACGAGTGATGACGGGCCCCCGTGGCGAATGCAGATGGCATAAGCGTACGTCATATTTTCGTTGTTTTCTGCAATGGTAGGATTAATTGATGGGACACATTAAATTAATGCAAGAAAACAAACCTAAAAGACGTTGTTGGAACAAATTTTCAAAAATCTGTTATTGTAAGGACGTTCACTTTTGTTTTGCACAAAGGTATTTGGTTATGAATGCCCAGCACCTCATTCGACGAGGCAAGGGCCGAGATCCCTTCATCGGGAGTGACCCGTTGGATAAAAGTTTGCGTCAGGGTAGTAACTTCACTATAGTCGATTATTCTTGCTTTGCATCGAGGTATTCAGCTTAGAATATCCTGCACCTCATTCGACGAGGAAAGAGCCGAGATCCCTTCACAGGGAGTGACCTCTTTAGCAAAAGTTTTCGCCACTATATTTTCAAAAGGGTATCACGTTCCTTCAACGATATCAAGTTCATTACGTTAACGGGTTTTCGCCAAAACCCAGCCGTAGCCCTCCGTCGTTTCGGATTGGTATTGCTTAGTATTCGTGCTACGTATTTCGTGCTCAGCCGAGGCGTAGTGTACGGTAGCTATGTAATATTTTTCCATAGGATACAATGTGATTGGTTGGGACAGTCGTGCGGTCATTTTAGCTCAGTCAAGGACTCGTACGGGTGGGTCTAATGCAATCAAGATAATGACGGGTTGAACTTGACTAGGATCCTTTGATATGTTGGCTCAGTCAAGGTCACTTGGGTCCTAGGGGCAAAAACCACATCGGGAGTTTCTAAAGAAACTGAAACTTGCAGATTTAGCATACCTTCTGGAGTGTGGTGACTAGAGTGGATTCCATCTAGGTCATCACATAATGATAGTTGGATCCCGATCCCACTGATGAGTTGGATTACTCTCGGGAGATTATTTCACTTAACAATCAATGCTATAAACCAAGTAGGTGTCTAGAACGGTATTAGCGGGGCTACGCCTCCAGGGAAAAGAGGTTACTTAATTAAGGAACTTCGCAAAAGCGTTGGAAAACCTTCCTCGAAGTACCAATACTAGCCTGGCTGAAAGGTTAAGCAAGTATTGTGACGTGCAATTAATCCCGACTAATTCTTCTTTTAAAAGGTTTTAAGAAGAATTTGAGGAAATAGTGGGAGCCATCCTGATTAGATAAACTAATAAACCAATCTAATCTTGCAAGAGCGCACGCTGAGTGTTTCTTTTCTCTCTCTCCAGGTAGCAACCATTTCACGCCCTAATCAAGATAATAAAATGTATCGCTTGACCGATCCGAATTCTTATTCGGGGCTGGGGAACGTTGGTTCGGCTCTAACTTGTGACAACAGTCATAAGTTTGAGCAAGGGAAAGAGGATTGTATGGATTCCAAGGATACCCAGTTGAAGAAGAAGCATGGTTTTGCATCTACTTCAAGTGTTCTTGTAATTGAGAACTGCTTTACGGTCAGCCCTACCTCCTGGGTACTTGATGCCGGATCAGGATCTCATATCTGTAATTTATTGCAGGGACTGAGAAAAAGTAGGAAAGTTGCACCTGGTGATATGTCGCTCAGAGTAGCGAACGGAGCACAAGTTAATGCTACAGCCGTCGGTGAATATCACCTTGTGTTGCCAAATGGTAATACTATGATTTTGAACGATTGCTACTATGTACCTTCCATGGTTTGCAACATCATATCAGTTTCTTTACTCGATAAAGATGGATATAACATTGTTCTTGATAGAAATATCATGAATATTTACCTTCATAAGGTACTGGTTGCAGAAGGTACACTGTATAATGGTATCTACGTTCTAAATCAGAATACAGTTCTCAATGTACAAAACACACGCAAGAGGAAGAATTCAGATACGAATGAATCCTACTTGTGGCATTATAGACTTAGTCATATCGGAGAGAAAAGACTAAGTAAGTTGCATAAAGATGGACTCTTGAATGCGTTCGAGTTTTCATCTTATGAAACTTGTCAGTCTTGTCTCAAAGGGAAGATGACCAAATCTCCGTTCACCGGACATGGAGAAAGAGCAACAGAGCTCTTGGGACTCATACATACTGATGTATGTGGGCCGATGTCTATACATGCAAGGGGTGGGTTCTCGTACTTCATCACATTCACCAACGATCTCTCTAGATTCGGATATGTGTATCTTATGAAACACAAATCTGAAGCTTTTGAGAAATTCAAGGAATTCAGAAACGAAGTAGAGAACCAGACTGGTAAAAGTATCAAGATCCTCCGGTCTGATAGAGGAGGGGAGTACTTAAGCACGGAATTCCTAGATTACTTAAAAGAGAATGGTATTCTCTCTCAGCTTACTCCCCCTTATACACCACAGCACAACGGTGTATCGGAGCGGAGGAATCGTACCCTACTGGATATGGTTCGCTCCATGATGAGTAATGCCGAGTTGCCTCTTTCATTTTGGGGACATGCGCTATTGACAGCGGCATATCTATTGAACGATGTTCCGTCTAAATCTGTGCCTAAGACACCGTTCGAGATATGGAATGGTAAAAGGCCGTATCTTAAACGTATTAAGATATGGGGTTGTCCGGCCTATGTAAAAGTACAAAATCCGGACAAACTTCAGGCACGTTCAGTTCTATGTAAATTTATGGGATATCCTAAAAACTCCACAGGATATCTGTTCTACCACACCAAGGAACAGAAGGTGTTTGTATCTCGCCACGCCACCTTTTTAGAGTGGCAATTTCTTGCAAAAGAAATAAGTGGGAGTTCGGTAGAACTGGAAGAAATTCAGCGACCACAAAATGAAACTGAAGATTTGACAGAACCTCATAATTCAATAACCCCAGACGAACCTCAGCCACTCCGCAGATCTGGTAGGATTTCTCATCCGCCCGAGAGATACTACGGTTTTCTCTTAGACGGGGATCGAGAGGATTGCATCTTGGAAGAAGATGACCCTACCAGTTTCAGGCAGGCCATTATCAGTAGGACTCTGATAAGTGGCAGGAAGCAATGCAATCCGAAATGGAGTCTATGTACACCAATAAAGTGTGGACCTTAGATATTGCTCCACCTGGGGTAAAACCCGTTGGATGCAAATGGATCTACAAAAGGAAACTTGGTGTAGATGGGCAGGTGGAAACCTATAAGGCTAGACTCGTTGCAAAAGGTTTTCGTCAAAGACCTGGTGTGGACTATGACGAAATTTTTTCTCCAGTAGCTATGCTCAAATCCATTCGGATCCTAATTGCCATTGCTACCTTCCATGACTATGAAATCTGGCAGATGGACGTTAAAACGGCTTTTCTAAACGGCTGTTTGGAAGAATGCGTTTACATGGATCAGCCAGAAGGTTTCGTAGACAGTGGGAGCAGCGGGAAGGTGTGCAAGTTGCTTAAATCCATTTATGGATTAAAGAAGGCATCGCGGAGCTGGAACATCTGTTTTGATGAGGCAATCAAGGAATTTGATTTCATCAAGAACGAAGATGAACCTTGTGTCTATAAGAAGATTGTAGGACGAACTGTCGTGTTCCTAGTCTTATACGTGGACGACATTCTTTTGATAGGAAATGATATTCCTATGCTATAATCGGTCAAGCTATTTTTGTCACAACGGTTCTCCATGAAGGACCTGGGTGATGCCTCGTACATTCTGGGGATCAAGATCTACAGAGATAGATCCAACAGACTACTGGGACTTTCGCAGTCCAGGTACATAGAGACCGTACTAAAGAGATTTAGTATGGAGGATTCCAAGCGCGGTAACATACCCGCATTGCACGGAATTACCCTCTCCAAGAAGATGTCTCCTAAGACTGACGAGGAGAAGGTTCGCTTGAGCACTATACCCTACGCTTCGGCGGTAGGATCTATAATGTATGCGATGCTATGTACAAGACCAGATGTAGCTTACGCACTGAGCGTGGTGAGCCGGTATCAGTCAGACCCAGGTGAGGACCATTGGACGGCAGTAAAGAACATTCTTAAGTACCTGAGAAGGACTAAGGAGATGTTCCTGGTTTACGGTAATGGAGACCTCAGGGTCGAGTCCTTTACCGATTCAAGCTTCCAGAGTGACAAAGATGACAGCAAGTCTGTCTCGGGTTTTGTGTTTACCCTCAACAGAGGGGTGGTATGTTGGAGGAGTTCCAAACAGGATACCGTCGCAGACTCGACGATGGAGGCTGAATACATTGCTGCAAGCGATGCCGCAAAAGAGGCGGTCTGGATGAAGAAGTTCATTAGTGAACTTCAGGTGGTTCCGTCCATTGTTGACCCGATATCTTTGTATTGCGATAACAATGGGGCTATAGCTTTAGCGAAGGAACCAAGGTCCCATCAGAAATCCAGACACATCTTAAGGCGGTATCACCTGATCAGGGAGATCATTGATCGCCAGGAGATCGAGGTACGGAGAGTGGACACAAAAGACAACACGGCGGATCCATTCACGAAGGCCTTGCCCCAGACTCAGTTCGAGTGGCTGATCGAGATGATAGGTCTTCGATACGCCAGTACATGGCCTTAGTGCAAGTGGGAGATTGTTAGTGTATATGCCTTAGAGGCTATTACTGTATCATACTAGTTTGTATATTACTTAATGGAAGCTTGGGATATTCACCATTGTATATACAATCTTGCTCAAAATAGTAGTATGCTACTTGGTCTGTTTCTACTTCAATGTGTGTACATGTGTTTCTTTTAAAATATCGCCTATACACATTAGTAGAGCCTTTAGGATCTTTGCTTGATTACCGGCGTTGTGATAGAGATCACACTCGTGGGGGCTGGGTAATCCACAAGCATATTCTTATGCAGGTCCCTAGTCGTAGGACTATCGAGACAGGGCATTGATACTCCGGAGTAGACTAGCGTATGCGCTTCTCATCCCAGCAGGGGAGACGGTCTGTCCCACAGCCGTCAGTATGTCGTACTTGAGATAGTATGCGGGTACTCATTAGGTTACGAGTACACTGGACAGGACTCGTCGGGAACTGTTGGTTAGTATTATACCTATCGTCGGTTAACAGTTCCCAGGTGACATGAGTACAGCTTAGTCCGCTGACTTGACACTGTCACTTCGCCTCGAGTGTGTTCCCACTGTTCTTTGATTACTACCCTACCACGGCTCTACTGAGTCGTGCAAACAGGTAGTAGTTGGGTGTAGTCCCGAAGCACTTGGAGGCAGTGACGGTTAGACAGGATTCGTCTCTCCCGGTATTGGGAGTTGATATCGCGCTGTGTCTAGGAGAGCCATTACACATAGTCGTCCCTGGCCAGGGCAAGTGAGATTTGCTGGTAGTGTTACCAGTAGTTTCTCAAGGTGTTTTGGGCTACACTCCGACACGACTTGTACCGCTATTAGGGGACTGACGTTTGCCACCCCCTAGGCCCGCCATGCAATACTCTTAGACGAACAGACCGGACTGTACGGAGATTGTCACATACTGGCTCAGTAGGAGTTCGGATGGGTTCACCTCATCAGTCTTCTTATCGGCATCTACCTGGGGACCGTTACGTACAGCTAGTGCCGCTTGCGGTCTGTGGTTAACCCCACTGCCAGCATAGTGTCAAGTCTTTAGAGTCCCACACAGAGGGTTACTCGTCTTTGGGCAAAACAGAGTAGAGGTCGCATGGTTTTGCGACAGGGTTCGTTCACACTCGCGCACTTGTGCACGTTTGGTGACCGGGCAGTTATTACTAGTGGGCTTTGGTTTAAGCCAGATACTGGTATTTGTTTTGGGATTGGTTTTGTCTCATTGTATTCGTGTTCCTCGGAAAGCGGATGCGGGTGTGTATGCACAGTTGATAGAGGCAGAGGCAGAGGATTCTCATTAGGGTTGTTGACCATTTGACTTTGGTTGACTTGTTGATCGTTGACTTTTTCCAAGCCCTAATGAGAATGATAAATATGATTAATAATGATAATTAAGGATTGTTGTGTGATGGTTAGGTTGACCATTTGACCATGGTTGACATTTTGACCCTTGTTGACATTTTGACCATAATCATTTCATATCAAAGATGCTTCTTGATCTTTGCAAATTGCATTTATTATGAAATGATAATGGTCATTCCATACTCACCATCACATTTTCCTTTTTAATTATTATTATTAATCTATTATTCTCTCATATGAGTATGGTTGCAAAAAGAGAGCTCTCATTTTTTTCTATCTTATTTTTTCTCTCTCTTTGCAAAAGCTCTTCTTCTTCCTCTCTCAAAGCTTAAGTGTTCCATGTGTTGGAAATCATAAGTTTTTGAGACAAAACCACCATAACACATCTCTACTCATTCTAGAGTACTAGGTTTAGCAAACCAAATACCTTAGTTACCTCTAGGTTGAGGTAGGAGCTCAAGTTCGAGGCCCTCGAATGGATCTATCTTCGGCAAAGAGGAGACAAGGAGGAGGAGCCGTTCAAACTACCACAAGGAGCAAGCAAGGAGGAGAACAACAAGAAGAGAAGGAGTTCAAGACAAGGTATAACCCCCTAACCGAGTAGGTAAAGCTCGTAGTTGTTGCTAGTGTGTTGTTTAGCAAAGATCTGGGTTTTCTAGTCCATGTTACCAAAACCCTAAAAATTGTTTTTCACCGTTTCCGCAACCCCGTAAGAACCGGGAGAGGTAACGTGAACCTAACAGTAACATCGTACAGGTAATCGCGTACTGCGATACTCTATCACATGCAATCTGATAGTATCAATATGCTAATATGGATATGCAAAAATCATGAAAGGTACTCTATCAGGTACTACAAATACGTGATGCAATGCATATCAATAAATGCTGAGTATGCGATAAAACATGTCATCATCAAGGAATTATCATCGTGGAAAAACTGGTGTCCATCAAATACGGCCAAAATCCCAATACCTCAGGCGCCGTCACTCGGATCGGCCCTCATATCCTGTAAATCTCATGGAACCTGAGTGCCCAACATCAGCACTCGAAAACATCATGAAATACTCGTGTCCAGCATCGACACGTAAATACTCATCTCTCAGGCGCCGCATCCATAGATCGGCCCTCAATATATCTCATATCATAACTTCCAAACGGTATCCTCCGGATATCCGTCGGGTTCTATACTATCACCGGTAGGTAGTAGTCCCTCTGCCAGGCTCATCGTCTACTGCACAACTATCCATTCTCACCCCGGGGTACCATATCGGGTCAACCATGATCCCGCAAACGGATCATCCAGCTTCTCGAATCGGGTTTCTATCACACGTCTCAAAACCGAGAAAAAGCATGGTAGTCGCACGGAAATATCATATCAAGAGAACCGGGTTTTCAAAATAATGTTTACTTTCTTGAAATAATACCACGGTTCTCAAATCCATAAATCACATGAAATCCATATCTCAATGTGAAAATCCATGAATATGATATATGCAATATAAAACCGTAATATGAGCATATCAAGGGAAAACCGCTCTTTAAAATGAATCCAGTTTTTAAATGTATCATGCGGTTCCCAATTTCTCCAAAATCCAATGCAACATCACATATGAGCATATATGTAGTTATAACAAGGTATGCATGTACGCAAGTATGTATGTACGCAAGTATATATGTACGCAAGTATGTAGGTACACAAGTATATATGTATGCAAGTATATATGTACGCAAGTATGTAGGTACGCATAATGCAATTCATATGCGCAATAGAACAAGAATCATGTCTAATGATAAGATAGGCTAAGCAATGTATTATCCATGGCAATTCTATAGTGTGAGTGTCATGGCAATTACTAACGGTGTGTATGCGGCATACAGTTTAGTGCTCGTGCAACATGAACCATTAGTAACATTGTTGTGTCTCATTAATACTGTGCCCGTATGCAACAGGAAATGAGGTATGCAACAATGGTACACATGCACGATCAATGTATATATATATCTATATACTTATAACTAATAGTCATATCATTGAATCTAGCCCCGACGCATAACGCCATACGGGCGATTCCCCCGTAGATGTTAAATCTACTCACCGTGATCTCGAGCTAGGTATATTCAACCATTTGCTTTCCCTTCTTCACGGCGTCCGAAGTCCCCGCCTGCGATCTTAAAATCATACAACAACATAACAAGTGCACATTAGAAATCGACCAATAATACATACAATCTACGTTTAAATCGACACACCGACTCTAACACCCTCTAAAGTGTTCGCTTAGAGACTAACGTGTGTGGTGACACTCTAAAATAACCCTAAGTGCAGAAATAACGCGAAGCACAGAACTGAGTCGGACACCATGTTGGATATCGTAACGCGCGTCGTCGAAACACTAAAACTAGCCAATCGATCCCAGATTTTACCCACTGTCAAAACCTAAAAATCTAGCAGTACCAAACAACTCAAAATAACTGCAGACAGCTACCCACAAAGTTTCAACTCCCCAGGTCCCTGTACGGCCGAGCTCGCTGGACCTACCCCTATTCTCGCCGGCCAAAACCGCTCAGGTGGGTCTCGTGTTACTAGTGTACACTAAGGGCAACTAGCACTACACTATTACACTGCTTGATTTCACAGTAAAGACTCGGGGTCACAGCAGATCACATATACCCTAAAAAGACACTAAAATACAATATCGTGCACAAAACTAGATCTTTAGGGTTCTAAACTGAAATTAACTAGCCACACAACAAATTAACTACCTAATTAACAGTTTAGAGATTATACCTATCTACACTTGCTCAAAATCCTAGCTTTCCATTCTCCAAGTGATCCCCATAGGCTTTGGATCAAGTTTGATGAAGGGTTTAGTGAGTTTAGTGAAGATTTGTGAGGGGTTATGAGGATTTGGGTTAGGGTTTGTGATGAAAAAGGGAGGGGGTTCAATTTGAGGTTGAGGGAGATGAAATGAGGTGAACAAATAATGAGAATGAGAGTGACTGAGGGTATGAGTGAGGGTGTAAGTGTAAGGGTGAGGGAAATACAAATGGGTGCGAGTTTAACATAAGCCATGCCTCCCTCTCTCTTCATTAAATGCATGGCATGCTTACCCCATGCCTCATGATGGCCCCCCTCTCTCTTCCTCAAGTCAACAATTCAAATCTATTATTATTTTAAAAACTAAATAATTAACTAATTACATATGACATAATGAAAGAGGTTAAGGTGCCATGGCTACTTAAGCATGGTTACCACTAAAAATAACCCTAGGTTAACATGCACATGTGTGTGCAAGGCCCAAATAAATATTAATAAAATATTCATTAATTTTTATAAAATATTTGAAAACTATTTTGGTAAACTTTTTATTAAAAACCCGCATTATCGCTTAATTAATCCTAATCGCATTCTAAGGTGTTACAATCTTCCCCCCTTAAAGAAATTCGTTCCCGAATTTAAAAATCTTACTATGCGTACTTTCAAAGAGATGAGGGAATTTCTTCCGCATCTTGCTCTCGGCTTCCCAAGTGACCTCTTCACTATTCGGGCTACGCCACAGAACCTTCACAGATGGCAAGACCTTTGACCGAAGTTTCTTCACCTGCCGATCCAATATAACTTCCGGCTGCTTGGTGAACAAAAGATCGCGCTCTAGCTGAATGGTCTGGTGCTGAATCTTGTGAGAAGGGTCATGAAAGTACTTGCGAAGTATCGGCACATGGAATACGGAGCTAACATCCAGAAATCTGGGTGGAAGTGCCAAACGATAGGCAACGGTACCAACTCGCTCAAGGATTTCAAAAGGACCTATAAATCTGGGAATAAGCTTCTCTTTCTTCCCAAATCTCATCACGCCCTTCATTGGAGAAATTCGTAGGAATACATGATCCTCCACTGCGAACTCGAGCCTGCGATGACGACGGTCGGCATAAGACTTCTGTCAACACTGGCTGCTCTCATCCTTTCCTGAATCAACGGAATTTTCTCCGTAGTCTCTTGAACTAGTTGGGGTCCTAAAATCCTGCTCTCGCTGAGTTCGGTCCAACAGACCGGCGATCGACACTATCTACCATATAAATCCTAACAAGGTGCCATCTGAATCGTCTCCTGATAACTGTTATTGTAGGAGAACTCTATCAATGGCAAGTGACGATCCCAACTGTCACCAAAATTAAGCACGCACGCACGAAGCATATCCTCCAGAGTCTGTATAGTACGCTCTGACCGACTATCGGTCTGTGGATGGAAAGTGGTGCTAAAGCTTAAACAGGTACCCAAGACTTCCTGAAGCTTCTGCCAAAGACGGCTAGTGAATTGGGTGCCTCTATTGGATATAATGTATGAAGGAACTCCGTGCAAACACACAATCTCATCAATGTACAACTGAGCATACTGAGCATAATCGAAAGTGGTCTTCGCTGGAAGGAAATGAGCCGCTTCCGTCAACCGGTAACCAATCACCCAAATGGAGTCATACCTTGACTAGACCGGGGTAGACCCACAACGAAATCCATGGAGATCTGCTCCCATTTCCACTCCGGAACGGGTAAAGGTTGCAATTCTCCTGCCGATCTCTGATGCTCAGCCTTGACTCGCTGACAAGTCAGGCACCTCGAAACGAAATCCGAAACATCACCCTTCATCCCTGCCCACTAATAAATATCTCTCAAGTCATGATACATCTTGGTGGAACTTGGATGAACACTAAAAGCTGACTGATGTGCCTGCTCTAAGATCTCACATCTCTACCCATCGGTATCAGGTACACACAAACGAGTCCCGAAACGTAGCACACCCTGGTCATTAATCAAGAACTCCGAATCTCTACCCTGCCGAACCTGCTCAAGAATCTCAGACAAACGGGCATCGGCGGGCTGTGCCTCACGAATACGATTAAGTAGAAGTGGACGGGTGCGGACATGAGCAAGCTGTCCCCCAGTGGAGGTGAACTTAAACTGTACCCTGCTGTCATACAAGATCTGCTAATCTGCAAAAGACTGTCTCTGAACTATGCCCAACTGGGACAAGCTACCCCCGGGCCTACGACTCAAAACGTCAGCTACCACATTCGCTTTGACCGGGTGATAAAGGATCTCACAATTATAATCCTTCACAAGCTCCATCCAACGGCCCTGTCTCAAATTCAGATCCCGCTGCTGGAAGATGTACTTCAAGCTCTGGTGGTTTGTGAAAATCTGACACGACTCTCCGTACAAGTAGTGTCTCCAAATCTTAAGCGCAAAGACTACCGCGGCCATCTCAAGATCATGCGTGGGATAATTCTGCTCGTGCTTCTTCAATTTCCGGGAAGTATAAGCGATAACTCTATCATGCTGCATTAATACACAACCGAGCCCCACTCGAGAAGCATCACAGTAAACGACAAAGCCGCCCGATCCAGAAGGAAAAGATAAAACTGGTGCAGTCGTCAACCGAGTCATCAACTGCTGAAAACTCAGCTCGCATGCCTCAGTCCAAAGAAAAAGAACTCCCTTCCTGGTCAGTCCGGTCAGCGGTGCAGCGATACTCGAGAGGTCTTGCACGAAACGGCGGTAATAACCGGCTAAGCCCAAAAAGCTGCGGACCTCGATCTTCCTCGGGTCCATACGAATACCGGCTCTCGCAACCACATGACCAAGGAAGTCAACACTATCAAGCCAGAACCCACACTTCAAGAATTTAGCAAACAGCTGGTGCTCTCTCAATATCTGCAAGCAATCCTCAAGTGTTGCTCATGCTCCTCACGACGCTTGGAATAAAAAAGAATGTCACCAATAAACATAATAATAAACTAGTCAAGGAACGGCCTGAAAATCCGGTTCATAAAATCCATGAACGCTGCTAGGGCATTGGTGAGTCCGAATGACATCACCAAAAACGCATACTGCCCATAGCGCGTACGAAAACCAGTCTTCGCAATGTCATCATTCCGAACCTGCAACTGATGATAACTTGATCTCAAATCAATCTTAGAAAAATGTCCCACATCCTGGAGCTGATCAAACAAATCGTCAATGCGAGATAAAGGATACCTATTTCGCACCTTAACTCGGTTCAATTGACGATAATCAATGCACAACCTCAAACTGCCGTCCTTCTTCTTGACGAATAGAACAGGAGCTCCCCAAGGCGAAACACTCGGACGTATAAGTCCCCTATCAAGCAACTCTTGCAGCTGATCCTTCAGCTCTCTAAGCTCCGCCGGTGATCAGATCAATGCAAAACTCAATCTCACGCTCTTGCGGCAATCCAGGTAACTCATCGGGAAATACGTTGGGAAACTCTCGTACGATAGGAACCCGGTACAATGACTCTACTGTGGCTCCAGTATCTCGAATGAAAGCTAAGAATCCCCGACATCCTCTCCTCAAAAGTCGACTAGCGCAAAGGGGCTGAAATCAAATGGTGAGGGGCGGCACCACGGTCCCCCTACACAACAAGAACTGACTTGCAGGGAAAACAAAACCTAACTGTCTTCTCATGGCAGTCCACGGACGCGTAGCACTTAGCATACCAGTCCATGCCCAGGAGAACGTCGAAGTCCAACATCTCAAGAAGGATCAAGTCTACGGACGACTCTCTATCTCCTAAATAGACGACACATAACCAAAACACGTATCGCGCAACCAACGACTCTCCACCAGGAGTAGTCATGACAAGCGGCTGGTCTAGCAACCACGAATCTCGGCCCAACTTCGGCACGAAGTGTGTGGAAACATACGAGTGCATAGATCCCGGATCAAACAACATGTGTGCATCAAAAGAACATACAAAAAAGTACCTGAAACCACTGCATTGGACGCCTGCACGTCCTGATGAGTGAAAGCAAACACTCGAGCCTGTACTCTGCCGGCAACTGGCTGTCTTCGGCCTCTGCCGTCCCGTCCTCTCTGAACAAACCCTCCGCGACCATGACCTCTTTGAGCATAAGTCTAACGCGGAGCTACAACAGGTGCAAGAGGTAACGCTCTATGAGGTGGAGAAGGTGGTAAGGTAACCTGTGGAACTGCTGCCTCTCTCTGGCGTATCACGGTACAATCTCGAACGCGATGATAGAAACTTCTGCACCGGAAACATCCATACGATGACTGCTGACCCTGTGGGTATAAACTATATGTCCGGCCCCGTCTCACGCTCCGGCGACCTGCACGGCCTATAGCGAATCCACCGCGGCCTCTTCCAAACTGCCTCTACGCTGTAAATCAGTACGGACCCTCTTCGGTTCTGGAATGACCGACGTCTCAGAAAGACACTGCTCAACTAGTAGGGCTGCATCCACTGCGGCTGCATATGTGTCACAATGCTGGGCGTTGATAGCGATGAACAACTGGGTAACAGGTGGGACAACCTCCTGTCGCTGCGTTCGACTGACCTCAACCAACGATCCTATCATCTGGCGCAAATCCTTCATATCGGCTTCTAGCCTAGTAATACGATCTAGGGAATGTGGATCAAGCTGCTCCTGTACAACGGGCGTATCGTCCTTGTCAGTCCTCGTCTCTGACGAGCTAACTATGACCTCGGCTCTCGCGGCCACTCTTTATGCCCTCGTAGTCTTCGGCGGCATAGTGGCTGGAAATGAAAATAGGATTCAATAGGAATACAGAAATCGAATCACAAGGATGTATATAATCACGGAAGGAATTTCAACCAACAAGTCCTAAGGTCACTTAGGCGGAGTACCGTGTCGTAAGTATGCCGCGGAATATACCCACGCTACGTCACTCTGCTTAAGCTATCTACTCCATCATACCAAGGTTATCCTACACTCCGAATGGTAAAACCTAGCGCTCTGATACCAACTTTGTCACGACCCAAAATTTGGCACGTGACCGGCACTTAAACCACGTAACGTCTACAGGCGTAACGCAATTTAAATAAGCCAAAACCCAGAAATCTAAACCATCAAAAGTAGTAAGTGATAAAAACATTATTAAAAGCATTTGAAAATCTCAAGTAAAAATCTTTAAAGTTTAAATTTTATTTTCTTAAAAATTTTGGCAGCACCTCCTTTGTAAAAACTAAACCCGAAACGGGTACAAATATAAGATATAAGTAAAACAACAGATGATATAAATAAAGCATCCCTAAACGGGAGCAATCATGCCCAAAGGCGGAAAAAACCACTACAAGCATATATATATACGACGCCGTAGCGAAGAAATGGACAATATAAGTGAAAAACAACATAAAAGATAAAACTGCATAATAAAAGCCGGCTCACACGAGCATGACACCCAGAGTCACAAATAATATACAATATCGTTCTCACAACTCATCTCTAAGTCAAAACATGAAAAGGTAGATGGAAAGTACTAGATACAATGAGAGGTATACAATAAATATAAACGGGTAACCGCAACCCACCTACAGCAACGGCTCACAGCTAACCGTAGCGGTAGCCGCCGCAAAAGATACAATAAGGAGAAGCCCTGCCGCGACGACTCTAAGGGCCAAACCTGCAAAACACTGTGGCATAACGGGGATGAGTTTCCAACTCGTGAGTAGTAAGTAATATCGTACAGGTAATCGTAGGTATACGATACTCTATCACATGCAATCTGATAGTATCAATATGCTAATATGGATATGCAAAAATCATGAAAGGTACTCTATCAGGTACTATAAATACATGATGCAATGCATATCAATAAATGCTGAGTATGGGATAAAACATGTCATCATCAAGGAATCATCATCGTGGAAAAACCGGTGTCCATCAAATACGGCCAAAATCCCAATACCTCAGGCGCCATCACTCGGATCGGCCCTCATATCCTGTAAATCTCATGGAACCTGAGTGTCCAACATCGGCACTCGAAAACATCATGAAATACTCGTGTCCAGCATCGACATGTAAATACTCATCTCTCAGGCGCCGCATCCCCAGATCGGCCCTCAATATATCTCATCATAACTCCCAAACGGTATCCTCCGGATATCTGTCGGGTTCTATACTATCACCGGAAGGTAGTAGTCCCTCTGCCAGGCTCATCGTCTACTGCACAACCATCCATTCTCGCCCCGGGGTACCATACCGGGTCCACCATGAACCCACAAATGGATCATCCAGCTTCTCGAATCGGGTTTCTATCACACGTCTCAGAACCGAGAAAACGCAAGGTGGACGCACTGAAATATCATATCAAGAGAACCGGGTTTTCAAAACAATGCATACTTTCTTGAAATAATACCACGGTTTTCAAATCCATAAATCACATGAAATCCATATCTCAATGCGAAAATCCATGAATATGATATATGTAACATAAAACCGTAATATGAGCATATCAAGGGAAAACCGCTCTTTAAAATGAATCCAGTTTTTAAATGTATCATGCGGTTCCCAATTTCTCCAAAATCCAATGCAACATCACATATGAGCATATATGTAGGTATAACAAGGTATGTATGTACGCAAGTATATATGTACGCAAGTATATATGTATGAAAGTATGTATGTACGCAAGTATATATGTACGCAAGTATGTAGGTACGCAAGTATATATGTACGCAAGTATGTAGGTACGCAATTCATATGCGCAATAGAAAAAGAATCATGTCTAATGATAAGATAAGCTAAGCAATGTATTATCAATGGCAATTCTACAGTGTGAGTGTCATGGTAATTACTAACGGTGTGTGCGCGGCATACAGTTTAGTGCTCGTGCAACATGAACCGTTAGTAACAGTGTTGATTCTCATTAATACTATGTCCGTATGCAACATGAAATGAGGTATGCAACAATGGTACACATGCACGATCAATGTATATATATATACTTATAACTAATAGTCATATCATTGAATCTAGTCCCGACGCATAACTCCATATGGGCGATTCTCCCGTAGATGTTAAATCTACTCACCGTGATCTCGAGCTAGGTATATTCAACCACTTGCTTTCCCTTCTTCGCGGCATCCGAAGTCCCCGCCTGCGATCCTAAAATCACATAACAATATAACAAGTGCACATTAGAAATCGACCAATAATACATACAATCTACGTTTAAATCGACGCACTGACTCTAACACCCTTTAAAGTGTTCGCTTAGCGACTAACGTGTGTGGTGACACTCTAAAGCAACCCTAAGTGCAGAAATATCGCGAAGCATAGAAATGAGTCGGACATCGTGTCGGACATCGTAACGCGCATCGTCGAAACACTAAAACTAGCTAATCGATCCCAGATTTTACCCACTGTCAAAACCTAAAAATCTAGCAGTACCAAACAACTCAAAATAACTGCAGACAACTATGCACAAAGTTTCAACTCTCCAGGTCCCTGTATGGCCGAGCTCGCCGGACCTACCCCTATTCTCGCCGGCCAAAACCGCTCAGGTTGGGCTCGTGTTACTGGTGTACACTCAGGGCAACTAGCACTACACTACTACACTGCTTGATTTCACAGTAAAGACTCGGGGTCACAGCAGATCACATATACCCTAAAAAGACACTAAAATACGATATCGTGCACAAAACTAGATCTTTAGGGTTCTAAACTGAAACTAACTAGCCACACAACAAATTAACTACCTAATTAACAGTTTAGAGATTATACTTATCCACACTTACTCAAAATCCTAGCTTTTCATGCTCCAAGTGATCCCCATAGGCTTTGGATCTAGTTTGATGAAGGGTTTAGTGAGTTTAGTGAAGATTTGTGAGGGTTTATGAGGATTTGGGTTAGGGTTTGTGATGAAAAAGGGAGGGGGTTCAGTTTTAGGGTGAGGGAGATGAAATGAGGTGAACAAATAATGAGAATGAGAGTGAATGAGGGTATGAGTGAGAGTGAGGGAAATACAAATGGGTGTGAGTTTAATATAAGCCATTCCTCCCTCTCTCTTCATTAAATGCATGGCATGCTTGCCCCATGCTTCATGATGGCCCCCCTCTCTCTCTTCCTCAAGTCAACAATTCAAATCTATTATTATTTAAAAAACTAAATAATTAACTAATTACATATGACATAATGAAAGAGGTTAAGGTGCCATGGCTACTTAAGCATGGTTATGTCATGACCCAAAATATCACGTGACTGGCCCTTGAATCATATGAAGTCTATAGGACCTCATCTAATTCAAGTAAGCCAAAAGCCCAGAAATCACCATTTTTTAAACTAATAAATGAAGGAAAATTAGTTTTAAAGAAGTGGAGAAAACATGTTTTAAAAACAAGGTTTTTAAATAGGTAAGCCGAATATGCATTTTAAAATCCCAAGTCTTTTCTGAAAATTTCGGCAGAGTTTCCTTTGTAAAAACTGGCCCCACGCGGGGTACAACATGAATAATATATGCACAATGATAAAAGGCATCCCCAAGCGGGAGCTAGCTCTTCGTCAATCGACGGTCACAACCACGTAAGCAATATAATATACAACGCCGAAGGGTGAGGATCAAAACTGAAAAAGAAACTCAAAACAACATGAAATCCATAATAATACAACGCGCGACTCTAAGGTCGAAAGAATAAACAACTCTAGTCTCTAAGTCTGAAATAAATACATTTCTGGTTGATGGAATTTACTAGATGCAACTGAAAATAAATAAGTACAATGGTGGTCACGATGCGGTGAACCCACCTACCAAAGCAATCACACAGAAAGGAAGCAGTGTGCCAGAAAAGCCGCAATGAAACCTGTACAGCAAAAACCTGCAAGAACTGTAGCACAACGGGGGCGAGTTGCCAACTCGTGAGTAGAAAACATCACAGAGCAGAAATCGTATGTATGACACAATCCTAGGTCAATACGATCAATATGTATATAACCTCAAAATGATAAGTCTGAAGTATGAAAAGGTGGCCAGGGTAAACATCTATACTTAAGTGTGATCCCATGTGCTCGTGTCAGTGCCTTAGGTAATAACATATCATAAATATGAATTATGATCAATGTAATCAACATGAATCAATGTCAACTATATCATGAAGTCACTCAATGACATAAACATCATGCATGTAAATATCATAAAGCATATTCATGGAAATGTGAGGATATAAATCAACGTGTGTCCCTCGCGACACATCAAAATCATGGAACTTGAGTATCTAGCATCGACACTCGAAAATATCATGAAACCTGTGCCTAGCATCGGCACGTAAATCCTCATATATATATAGGGCTCCGTCAGTCCGGATCGGCCCACGGGCTCCGTCAGTCCGGATCGGCCCGTATCATCTCTCAACTCTGGTCGGTATCCTCCGGATATCCGCCAAGCTCAAATACAGTCACCGGTAGGTAGTAGTCCCTCTGGCAGGCTCACCGTCTACTGCACAGCGATCCGTTCTCGCCCCGGGATACCATACCAGGTCCACCATGTACCCGCAAACGGACTCATCCAACTCCTCGAATCGGGTTTCACATGTCATACGTCTTAGAACCGAGAAAACACATGGTGGACGCACTGAAATATCATATCAAGGGAAACCGGGTTTTTAAAGCAATGCATACTCTCTTTTGAAATAACCACGGTTCCCAAATCCAGAAATCTCATGAAAACAAATATCTCAATGCGTATAATCTAAGCATGGTGTATGCGACATATAACAGCAATGTAAGCAAATCTGTATATCATGCAACATGGAACAGCAATATGCACATATTGAGGGAAAACCGCTCCTTTAAAATGAATCCGGTTTTAAAATATATCTTGCGGTTCCCAAATCTCTAAAATCAAGCCAGAATCATCTATGTATGTGCAAATACATATGTATGCAAATATGGGTGTACAATATGTGTGTACGCAAGTATGAGTGTACAATATGTATGTACGCAAGTATGAGTGTACAATATGTATGTACGCAAGTATGTCATGCAAGGGGTCATATCCTGATGCAACAATACTACTGTGTAGTGACATGGCAATTATCGATGATGAAGTGTGTGAGCCGGCAAGCAGGTGTACGTGGAACATACGCATCATCGATAATGGTGTTGATGTCCTGACAACATGGTTTTAATATAACAATAAACACATTTACACATGCAATGCGATGCGAATAGCAAGAATATGCAGAAATCGACTAATAAACACAACAGTGAAGAATCCACATCAATATAAAAATGTCATACAGTTTTGCCATGTGAAATAAGACGAATCGTGGTGTTTAGAAAAATAAGGGCTACGGTGTTTTTAAGAAAAGATGCGTCTTTTGAAAATATCCGTAGAATCCTTTTGCCTGTCTTTAAAATACTCACGATTCGTTAGTTTTGAAATAGGTATGACTCTGGTCTAGTCTAACATCTACTAAGTAAACTACGGACCTAACTAACAAACTAATCGAAAGGGTACGGAAACCACCTAAATCTGAGCCGATATATATATATATATATATATATATATATATATACACACACACACACACATATAATAGTCGGTGATCCCGCCTCAATAATGTCACATACGATACAATATACAATATGACATTCTCGAGTCAAGAGTGCGGATCTATCATCAATATATATAGCTCGTACGTAAATCCGTCGTACGACATCCCAAATCTGGGTACGGGTCGAATCTCACATTTATCTCATCAATTATCTGGTATCCTTATCATCATATCTCATGAACTGGGGTACTGATCTAAGTCTAGTACAAACTGATACCATCGATATATATAAATGTGTGTGCGTGTATGAAATCACACGCCTAAAGGCCCGCTAAAATCTCATGTCGTATCCTAAATACGAACCACATCATATCACCGATTTCATGGCACTATGCCCAAACTCATCGACTCATCTCCAAATATCATCTACTATCCTCATCATCCAGGTATAAGTATAACAAGTAAGCATGTGTGTGCATGTGGGTGTAAACGTATTCTAGGGTTCGCAACTAAGAAGCTATACTAGTTTCCTTCTAAAAACCCTAATCTAACCATATTACACCTAATCACATCTTGAATATCCATGTCACACATAAAGTTGTCATATATATATATATATATATATATATATATATATATATATAGCATACTAAATATCGAACTGCGGGGGTGCTTTACGCCATCCACCCGACTTCCCCCGTAGATATAATCTACTCACTTTGCTCTTCGCTTTCCGCTGCCGACGTCGCCACGCGCTTGCTTGTCGTCTCAAAGTCTTCATGGGGTAACTACACATTATAAAGTATCGTGTCGCATTAAAACTCAATTCAAAACCAAAACGACACGTTAAAAGCCTATAGGTTAGAACCTATGGACAACGCTTTCAAAACCTCCAAATAATACTCGATTTCAACGTACAAACGTCAAGTGATCGAATACAACATAAATTATAAAAATCCAGAATGCAAAATACGCAAAACGAAACCACGAATCAAAACATCAACTCTTGAAAATGGTCCCAGATTTTACCCTATGTCAAATTGGTCAATTTTGCATATGCCAAGGGTTTAATTTACAGGAGATAAAGCTACAGAACAAGAACGAATCAATTTGTCCAAGGTCTGGCCGAAAATTGTGGCCAGAAGGGATATTTTTGCAGCCTGAAAGTGGAGTTGGGGTCTGGGATCTTGGGGTTAGCTTTCTGGGTGCCTGCACATCTCTCTGTGTTTGCAAAATAATTTTCAGGTCACCCGGGTGTTAGCAGATTTCATTTTACACTCACAGAATCCACAATTCTCCCGATATCGATTTTCTAAATCTGTATTCCGGGGTTCTAGTCTCTGGTTTAGATCTGAACTCTAGCACTAGGGGGTTTGTGAGGCCTCCTCTAAGCTCAATTACCCATCACAATTCAAGAATTCCAAAACCCTTAACTAGAATTTTCCTACCCTCACTAAACATCACTCTATCGGTTAAAACTTAACATGGATGTAAAAGCAATGGAAATACTAAGCTAAAGGTTCAGAAAATACCTCATTTGGCAACTCAAGAATTTTCTTGAGTTGCCCCAAGTGTCCAAAATGCAAGCTTTCTTGGTCCATGTAGTAGCTAGCGAGCTTGTGCATCTTTTTATTGAAATGGGTATTGGGTTTTGAGGTGTTTTTAATGGAGTTTGAGAGGGTTGAAGAGGGGGAGGGAATGAGGGCAGCAGCAGCAGCAAGAGAGTGAGGGAGAGGAGAGAATGTAATGAAAATGGTGAGATGAGAGGATGGCCAAGTTAAAGTAAACCCTCACCTTTCTCTCTCTCACCCATACCTAATATTCTATTCCTTTATCTTTTTCTTTTCTATTTTCATTTTCTTCTCTCCTCAATAGTAAACCCAAAAAAAACCATACACCCAAAATCATGTAGGAAAAAGTAACAAGTGAAAAATAGACATGGTGCATGTTTTGCACAAAACAAGTTTAATGCGCAATTAGCGATATTTAATCACGATTAGCACTAAATTAGTGTATAATTAATCATAAAAACTTGTATAATTCACATAAAACACCCTCTTTTTAGTTATTTCCATAATTTTCCAAATTTTTCCCAAATTTATCGGTATTTAATTATACCGCCTTATTAAAATATTCAATATAATATTATTTAATTATAAAAATTCCCAAAAATAATATTTTATTTTTTTGAAATGTTACAAGTTACCACTAAAAATAACCCTCGGTTAACATGCACATGTGTGTGCAAGCCCAAAATAAATATTAATAAAATATTCATTAATTTTTATAAAATATTTGAAAACCATTTTGGTAAACTTTTTATTAAAAACCCGCATTATCGCTTAATTAACGCTAATCGCATTCTAAGGTGTTACACCAACGAATCGATGCATGGCTATTTCTGAGCCTTCTCTCCTCAATCTCTTTGTGTACCCCGCGTTGTGTTTCTTCCTGATGGAGGTCGGAATTTTCCTCAGATATTGTCCTCCGTCGATTTTGCGGCCAGCGGTGCTAAACGGTTGAGATTTGAGGTGAGAGTTGAGTGTGTGGATCTCAATGGGTTGTTGATTGTTGTCGATGCCGAGCTACCTGAAAAGGAAGTTCTGGGGTGGAAAACCACCGTAGGACCCTCCGACGATCAAGTAAGTACCGAGGAATATAAGGGCAAAGTAGCGATGTATTGAAATGAGTTCGAGATACCTGAATCGTCTGGAGGAGGGGTTTATATAGGGGTCGCATTGGAGCGAGCCGATGCGAGATTCTCGCCATCCGTTTTCACCCCTCTGTCACGCTCGCGTTGGTGGCGGGATGCGCCCATTAATGGCAAGATACACTCATTAATGGCATGATACGCTAGCATGGGATGCGGGATGTGGAGCGGTGGAGATCTTTCACGGTGAGATACATGGAGCCGTTATGAGGGCGCTCGTGCACCGTGTTCTCGGCTAAACAGGGATGCTGAGGAATCTCAGTTATAGGGTAGTTCATAGACGAGCAAGTGAGCTGAGAAACCTTAGCTATATGATAGCTCGGAGATGAGCTATTGGCTGGGGGTTAGCCGTACTCCGGGTAGGTCTCCAAAAGGTCGGGTGCGGCCTCGGAGGCGAGGCGCCGACGAATGTCCCCAAGGTATCGTACTTATTCCAGCTCCATTGCCCTCAGGAATCTAGCGGGCTTATATGGACGACACGTCATCTGCTACATGTCGATATATGAGGAATTCCCACTTACGAGCATCATCATTAGCGCCCCACTCTCATTCCGACCCATTTATGGGTCGAGCCGAGAGTGGTCTGCTCGTTTTTCTCTGCTCAGCTGGGTGTCGAGGATTCTTTATGATGGATTGTCCGGAAACGACATGGCGTTTGGCGGTTGCGTCTCTTCAATCTCCGAGTCCACGTGGCGTCTCACCGTGCGTCTTAATTTTCGCGCATATCCTCGATGATGTCAATGGATTATTGAAAGGGCAGTGCTATGATGGAGGCATCGCTTCGTCTGTTCAGGCTGTCGATTTCGTGCCACGTGGCCGTAATTGGACGGCAGATTGTGAGACGTCGTTTCTTCCAGTTGAATCCACGTGAGGGGGAAGTGTCCAACGGTTGGCTACCGCATGGCACCATCTGGATTGTTGGATATAGCACTTCGTTTTGGCGGGAGCGGATTTGGGCCACTAGATGGCCTTTGCTGAGTGTATAAATAAGGGGCCTATCCCGAGAAAACACCTTTGCTTCACTTTCCTTCTGACGTCTGTGGATTGTTCGGCGCTCCCGCTCTTAGGTTGGATCCCCAGTCTAAATCCCTCTTCAGCTCCTCTTCCCTTGAATCAGGTCAAATGTCTTCCTATAACCTTTAGTAGACGTAGTTAGGATAGAGTCAGACGATGAAGCTTCGTCCTCTAAAGCCGAGTCTTATAGGTCAGCCTTATCTTCCTCGGCTTCTAATAGCCGAGGAAGTTCTTCCTCCATGTCGGGTTTGCCCCCAAGGGGTGGCGATTCCCTTGTTCCTCGTCATCGAGGGGCCAAAAAGGCCCCTAAGATGCGTATCGAGAATACTCATAACGCTGCCTCGATGCTGAACAGGTCGGGCGAGCTTTCCGATATCCGGACTCACTTCCATATTCCCTCTGGCTACTCGCTCCATCTGGTCGGGGAGGGTGAACGGGCGAATCAGGTATAGGGTAACGAGATTGCCCTGTACTTGGAAGCATTTCAAGTAGGGATGCGTCTGCCTTTCCCTCCCGAGATTTATGCAGTCCTTTACTGTTTCCAACTCGCCCTGGGCCAGCTAGCACTGAATTCGTGGAGGATTCTCCTAGGATTCCTGGTCCGGCTCAAAATTGATCGGATCCCTTTTAGCCTAGGTCTTCTCCTGTCCTTCCTCTGCTATAAGAATCACCCGAGTACTCGCAAGGATGAGCCGGGTTGGGTTTCCTTCTCCTTTAAAAAGTATAAGGGTAGGACGACCGGGTCGGGGGTAGTGGTTGTTCCTTCTTCCATTCATGAGTGGAAGGAGAAGTTCATATTTGTCGGTCCTCCGAAGGGAGAGGAGGGGTCAATGCCCACCAAGTGGCATAGGGCAGATTGTTCGAGAGCCAAGCAGTCAAATGCCCTGGAGGCAGGGGTCGTGTCCCGGTAGGAGTCGATCCAGCATGCCGATGCCTTGCTTTCCGAGCAGGCCTTAAGCTGGGCGAGACTCAGTCCCGCGAGCTTCATAGGTAAGTTAGGTCATAGCCGATCAATTTATACTTGGTGTATTTTGCTGCTTCTGTCACTAACCTCTTCTGTTTCCTTTTTGTAGAGCTCATGGACCGATCAAAGATCATGGCCGCCTTGGCCGTAAAGGTATAAGGAAAAAGGTTGGCGACGGCAGCTCGTCCAAGCCTGCACCGAGCGTCCCGCCCTTCCAGGGTCCCTCTATAAAGATCATCGTCACTCCGCCTGTCCCGGAGGAGCACAGGAGCAGAAGGCAAAAACAAGACCGGGAACAGGCTCCTCGGGTGAGACCGGAGGCGCCTTCCTCCGCCGAGTCTCCGGCTAAGAGACTTAAGAAGGGGGTTTCCCGGCCGCCTCCGGCTGAGATACACGTGCAGGTAAGTGACTGTTACATCGAGGTGCCGTCGGGGCTTTCTGTGGCCGATAGCCTACTGCCGAACATGGAGAAAGCGGCGGAGGCCAATATACCTCGGGGCACCATAAAGGCCCAAGTCGCGGTGATAGCTCCAAGGTCGTCCAGGTTGGTGATCTTTCCGCTAATTTCCAAGTGATTTTTCCCTTGTCCAGTCCCTGACGAATGTTGTTTGCCTCTTTTTCTGCAGGTCCTTCAACATTGCGCCCTCGTAGCCGTCATGGAGGTTAAGGAAGTTGCCCTCGTGATAAAAAAGGTCGGGAAGACTTCCTCATGTGAGGAGGAGCTCCTTGCCAAATTGAAGGAGGCCGAGGATAACGCCGCCTCTCTTGAGTTGAGGCAGGTCTCGGAGGGCGTGAAGGTCACGAGGCTGAAGAAGTCCCACTGGGCCCTGACTGAATCTAACCGGGCTCTCCAGGCCTAGGTCGGTGAAGTCAATGAGCTTTTTAATGCCATGAGGAAGCAAAGAGACCCATTCAAAAAGGATTCCCGGGTGGCTAACGAGGTGGCGAAAAGGGCCTAGGAGAGGGCGGAGAAGGCTGTAGAGGACCACAATATGTCTGACCAGTTCTATTTCAACCTCACTGACTCTGCGGCCGTTGGGTGGCATAACACCCTTGACGCCGTCAAGGAGATAATGCCCGAGTTCAATGACCGGGAGCTCCGCGTGAGGTACCCCCTCCTGGAGGAAGAGCCAAAGGGCGGAGGCACTGAGCAGTCGGGCGAAAGCGAGCAGGCTGGCGGCGAGGAGATCTTGACCAAGAAAATGACTTGAAGTCGCCTCTCTCCCTGCTCTCTCTCCTTTTTTTTGTAAGCCTACGGGTATTTTATAGCAATTTTGTACAGCTGAGGAGCTTATAATACTTTGTACATAATTTCGAAATTAATGAAGTATTTTTTCTCGTCTGTGATGCGTCTGATTGGAAAGTCTCACCTTTATTTTTTACTTTTCCAAGTATGGATAGGCCGGAGTCGCCTCTCACCCCGAAGACGGGTAACGTGAGATGAGCGAACACTAAGCTTATCTTCCAAGTGTAGATAGACCGGTGTCCTCTTGGAAACTCTTAGAAATTCGGACCGACCTTAGCAAAGCTCGGCGATGTCCCATTTTTGGATTTGAGTGGAATTAGAGCTGGGCTGGCTATCGACCGTATGCGAGCCTTTTTTTACTTGGGCCACGCAGGAGTCTGCCTACTTCGAGTATGCACGCTGGGTAGAGGTCTGACTGCTGGTTTAATGTGAGGCCTTAGGATCCACCATTTAGGCCGAGCAGGATACTATTCGGCGGCCTTGTAAAAGGGCTTCTGATCCACAACATTGTTGGGCAGGAAGCTACCCGCTGTGGTTGGGCCGGGAAGGAAGCTACCCGGCAGCCTCTTGATAAGGGCTTTAGATTCACGACCTTGTTGGGAAGGAAGCTACCCGCAGTAAATGGGCCGAGCAAGAAGCTACCCGGCGGCCTCGTTATGAGGGTTTTAGGTCCACGGCGTTGTTTGGGAGGAAGCTACCCGCTGTGGATGGGCCGGGCAGGAAGATCCCCAGCGGCCTCATGACGAGGGCTTTGGATCCACGGCGTTGTTGGGCAGAAAGCTACCCACTGTGAATGGGCTGGGTAGGAAGCTTCCTGGCGGTCTCGTGATGAGGTCTTTAGGTCCACGGTGTTGTTGGGCAAGAAACTACCTGCTGTGGATGGGCCGAACAGGAAGCTGTCCGGTGGTTTCGTGATGAGGGCTTTTGAGCAGGAGTCTGGTCCGAGTAGGAATCTATTCGCCTGAATCAGTCAATGGAAGGTAAGATTGCCATAACGTTAACATTTGTGCCTCCCTGATTCCCGGTGCCACGTGGCGCATGGTGGGTATTTCGAGATCTGTGCGAATCTCTTAGCGTTGTTGTTCAATCTTTCTGTATCCGTGTGAAAGGGAGGTAGCCAATAGCTGAATGCCGTATGGCGGCATCTTACCGGATGGATGTGATAATCTATAATTTGCGCCTTGACAGGAGAGTATCTCGACCGTTGGGAGATTTTTGTTAAGGCTATAAATAGAAGAGTCTTGGCCCCCTCTTATGTACTCCTGTTGATTTGCTTTTAGTTGTCTCCTTCTCCTCCCCTTTTTCTTTGTCCGATCTTCGTGGTCCATTGTTTTTTGATGACCGGTAATACGTACAACATCTGAGATATCGTAACACGTAATGACGTCTACCACTATGACTTCGACGGTTCCGAGGCGACATACGAGCCTGTGATAAGTCGTCTGGAGCGTCATTGCGGCGGTTATTCCCACGTCGCTATTCTCTCCTGCAGGTGCTCATCTATGCGATATGGAAGTCTCCTCCCGGCCTTTTCAGGCCGTTATCTCAACAAGCACCGAAGAGGGCCGTCGATAAGATGCGTACGGCCTATGTTGGGCCTGATCTCAAAGAGCAGGCGAGAGCGCTCGATAAATGTCTTGTGTCGATCTTTCCAACAAAGGTTGATCATAGCTTCATGCGTGGTGGTGGGAGTCCCTGATGGAACCACGACTACTCAGGTCCATGGACATAGGCAGAGGGAACGATGGTACGCTGCCTGGGCTCGGCTGTCGAATCTCTGCTTTGAGTACCACGATCAATGCTTTCATGAACCTCTTCCTCCTTTGCTGTAATCGTTAAGAAGTGTTTTTTTGTGAGCCCCTGGGCACTTTTGTAAGGCTGAGGAATCAAGAATACCTCTTATTAATAAAAAAAAAATCTTTTGCTTATGAATTTTTCTTTACTCAGAATGTCAAACGACGAAAAAATTTCGTTTCTGTTTTCCATGGCATAGATAGGTTGGTGTACCTCCTTCCATCCTTCACCCTGGAGTCGAGGTAAGACGGGTGGAGCGAGACTTATGTTGACTACCCAAAGGCGTGCCCACATTTTATTCTCCTGAGCAAAAAGGCTGTTCTGTGGTACTTCCCTTGCCTTCGAGCCGGGCTGGAGAAGCCTGTTGGCTTATGCGAGGGCTTAGGATTGACAGGTTTGGTCGGGCAGGACTCTATCCGCTGTGAATGGATGCGATGGGTAGGAAGCTGTCTGTCAGTCTTGGCACCGAGCAGGAATCTACTTCGTGAGGGTTTATCTCGAAAAAAACAATTTTAAATGACAGAGAAGTAGGAATCTCATTATTCAAGAGAGTACAAGTTCATCTATACAATTTAATCTTTCCGGCAATATACGAACACGGAAAGTTACACCCTAAGGAATCTTGAAGGCGATAAGCTCCTTCGAGCAATACCTCGGTCACGAGAAAGGGACTGTCCCACTTCGAGGAGAATTTATAGCCGACTGGTAAAAACTGATATCTACTTATAGCCTTAACGAAAATCTCCCACTTCGAGGAAAAACTTTAGACTGTATAAATCCAATAACCGGATACCAGTAACTGGCTTAAACCAAAGCCGACTGGTAAAAACTGTCCGAAAGTCGTACGTGCGTAAACACACGTATGTGTCCGAACCCTTTGTCGTAAAACCATACGACCTCTATATCGTTTCGCCTGGAGTAGGAAACTCTCTGTGTGGGACTCTAGAGACTCGACTACTACGCTGGCAGTGGGTTTAACCACAGACCGCAAGCGACACTAGCTATACGTAACGGTCCCCAGGTAGTTGTCGATAAGAAGGCCGATGAGGAAACCCATCCGAACTCCTACTGAGCCTGCTGTGACAATCTCCATACAGTCCGGTCCGTTCGTCTTAGACTATCGCATATCGGGCCTAGGGGGGCGGCAAGCGTCAGTCCCCTAATAGCGGTATAAGTCGTGTCGGAGCGAAGCCCATTACACCTTGAGAAACTACTGGAACCTACCAGCAAATCTTGCTTGCCCTGGCCAGGGACTTTGCGTAATGGCTCTCTGACACAGCGCGATATCAACTCCCAATACCGGGAGAGACGAATCCTGTCTAACCGCCACTGCCTCCAAGTGCTCGGGACTGCACCCAACTGCTACCTGTTTGCACGACTCCTTTGAGCCGTGGTAGGGTAGCAATCTAAGAACAGTGGGACACACTCGAGGCGAAGTAGCAGTGTCAAGTCTGCGGACTATACTGTACTCATGTCACCTGGGAACTGTTCACTGACGACTGGTATAAAACCAACCAACAGTTCCCTGTGAGTCCTGTCCGGTGTACCCGTAACCTAACGAGCACCTGCATACTATCTCCAGTACGACGTACTGACGGCTGTGGGACAGACCATCTCCCCAACTGGGATGAGAAGCGTACACACTAGTCTACTCCGGAGTATCGATGCTCTGTCTCGATAATCCAACGACCAGGGACCTGAATAAGGATGTGCTTGTAGACTACCCAGCCCCCACTAGTGTGACTGCCATCACAACGCTGGTAGACAAGCAAGATCCTAAGAGCTCTATCAATACGTACACTCACATATTAAGATAGAAAAACCAAGTAGCATACTACCATGTTTAGCAAGACTGTTATATACATGTGAATATCCCAAGCTTCCATTAAGTAATATACAAACTAGTATGATACAGTAATGGCCTTCTAGGGCATAAACACTAACAATCTCCCACTTGCACTAGGGCCATGTACTGGCATATCGTAGACCGATGATCTCGAGTAGCCTCTTGAACTGAATCTGAGGTATGGCCTTTGTGAATGGATCAACAATGTTCTCTTCAGAAGCAACTCTCCGAACCTCGATCTCCTGACGATCAATGATCTCCCTGATCAGGTGATACCGCCTTAAGATGTGTCTGGACTTCTGATGGGACCTTGGTTCCTTCGCTAATGCTATAGCTCCGTTGTTGTCGCAATACAGAGGTATTGGATCAACTATGGTAGGAACCACCTGAAGTTCTGTTAGGAACTTCTTCATCCAGACTGCTTCTTTTGCGGCATCGCAAGCAGCTATATACTCCGCTTCCATCGTCGAGTCAGCAACGGTGTCCTGCTTGGAGCTCTTCCAGCACACCGCCCCTCCATTGAGGGTAAAGACATATCCCGACATGGACTTGGAATCGTCCTTATCACTCTGGAAGCCGGAATCAGCAAAGGCCTCCAACCTGAGGTCTTTTCCGCCGTAAACCAAGAACATCTCCTTAGTCCTTCTCAGGTACTTGAGAATGTTCTTTACTGCTATCCAGTGCTTCTCCCCTGGGTCTGACTGATACCGGCTTACCACGCTTAGTGCGTAAGCTACATCTGGTCTGGTGCACAACATCGCATACATTATAGAGCCTACCGCAGAAGCGTAGGGTATAATAGACATGCGTTCCCTTTCCAAATCAGTCTTGGGAGACATCTCTTT
Organism: Agapanthus africanus; assembly: GCA_030015575.1. Taxonomy (NCBI): domain Eukaryota; kingdom Viridiplantae; phylum Streptophyta; class Magnoliopsida; order Asparagales; family Amaryllidaceae; genus Agapanthus; species Agapanthus africanus. The sequence goes on from JASDDO010000019.1 coordinate 319,076,363, forward strand.
GGAGAGGGTGATTCCGTAACAAGCCGGTAGATTACCGCGCTTAGAATCTTCCATACTGAATCTTTTCAGTACAGTGTCGATATACCTGGACTGCGAAAGTCCCAACATCCTCTTGGATCTATCACGATAGATCCGGATCCCCAGAATGTAAGAGGCATCTCCCAGGTCTTTCATGGAGAACCTGTGTGACAAGAATCCTTTGACAGATTGCAGCATAGGAATGTCATTTCCTATCAATAGAATGTCATCCACGTACAAGACGAGGAATACGACACTTCTGGCTACAACTTTACTATATATGCACGGTTCATCTGGATTTTTGATAAAGTCATATTCTTTGACTGTCTCATCAAAACAGATGTTCCAACTCCGCGATGCCTGCTTTAGTCCATAAATGGACTTAAGCAGCTTGCATACTTTCCCGCTGCTCCCACTCTGATTGAAACCCTCTGGCTGATCCATATAGACGCTCTCTTCTAAATTTCCATTCAGAAAAGCCGTCTTTACGTCCATCTGCCATATTTCATAATTATGGAAGGCAGCAATAGCAAGAAGGACCCGAATGGATTTGAGCATAGCCACTGGAGAAAAAGTTTCGTCATAGTCCAAACCAGGTCTTTGACGAAAACCCTTTGCAACAAGTCTAGCCTTATAGGTTTCTACCTGTCCATCTACACCAATCTTTTTCTTTAAGATCCATTTGCATCCTATGGGTTTTACCCCATCTGGAGCAAAGTCCAAAGTCCATACTTTGTTGGTGTACATGGACTCCATCTCAGTCCGCATTGCATCTAGCCATCGTACCGAGTCGCCGCTCTGGATGGCCTGCTGGAAGTCAGTAGGTTCATCATCATCTATGATGCAATCCTCTCTATCCCCATCTATGAGAAAACCGTAGTATCTCTCAGGCGGATGAGACGGCCTACTACTCCTGCGGAGGGGTGCGGGAATGTCCTGTTCTTCTTGAACTACCGGTTCTACCAAACTTTCAGTATTAGTTCGTGGTTCTGGAATTTCTTCCAGTTCTATTTCGCTCCCACTTGATTCCTTTTCTAAAAACTGATGTTCTAGAAAATGGGCATTACGAGAAACAAATACCTTTTGTTCCTCTGCGTAATAGAATAGATATCCCCTGGAGTTCTTTGGATATCCCACAAAACTACACTTTACTGATCGTGCCTCGAGCTTGTCCACATGCTGCTTTTTAACAAAAGCTGGACATCCCCAAATCTTTATATACTGTAGATGGGGTTTCTTCCCGCTCCACATCTGATATGGAGTGGTAGGCACAGTCTTGGTAGGAACCATGTTCAAAAGATATGCCGCTGATTCTAGCGCATAACCCCAGAAAGATCGCGGTAACTCAGCATTACTCATCATGGATCGTACCATATCCAATAGGGTTCGATTCCGTCTCTCCGATACACCGTTGTGCTGTGGAGTGTATGGAGGAGTAAGCTGAGAGAGAATTCCTTTCTCTTTTAGGTAACCAAGGAACTCGGCACTCAAGTATTCACCACCTCGATCAGATTTAAGTGTCTTGATACTTTTGCCGGTTTGGTTTTCTACTTCATTCTTATACTCTCGGAATTTCTCAAAAGCCTCGGATTTATGTTTCATCAGATAAATGAATCCGTATCTTGAGTAATCATCCGTGAAAGTAATGAAATAGGAAAAACCACCTCTTGCATGTGTAGACATTGGACCGCATACATCGCTGTGTATGAGTCCTAAGAGCTCGCTCGCTCTTACTCCTTGTCCAGTAAATGGAGTCTTTGTCATCTTTCCTTTGAGACAGGATTGACAAGTGTCATAAGTTTGATATTCGAACGAGTCCAAATATCCTTCTCTATGCAACTTAGTCAACCTTCTCTCATTGATGTGACCCAGTCTACAATGCCATAAGAAAGCTTTATTTAAATCTGGAGACTTTCTTTTTAGTGTGTTCTGGACATTGAAAATTTGGAGTTGGTTTAAAACATATATACCGTTATTTAGAGTACCGGACCCAATCAAACCATGATTAAGGTGGATGTTAACAACATCTCTTACAAACGTGAAATCATAACCTTTATTTGATAACAAGGAAACTGATATGATATTACACGTTAAGCTTGGTACAAAATAACAGTTATGTAAAACCAAAATGTGTCCACTCGTCAATCCTAGGTGATAATCCCCGACGGACGCAGCTCCCACGCTAGCTCCGTTTGTAACCTTTAGGGTCATATCACCTTCCTTCAGCACTCTACGGTTTCTCAGTGCCTGCAATGAATTGCAAATATGAGATCCTGATCCGGTATCCAATACCCAGGAAGTAGAGTTGATCGACAGACAATTCTCAATTACAAACACACCTGAAGTCGAAGCCACAGCTTGCTTCGGTTCCTGGTTCTTGGCGTTCCACGCCTTGCAATCCTTCTTCCAGTGCCCTTTCCTGTGACAATGGAAGCACTCATCCTGGCCCACTACTGGTACCGCAAACTTTTTCTTTCCCTTCCCTCCCACCTTACTTACACCTCCTCTAGGTTTGGGTGCGGCCTTCTTCTTCCTTCCTTTGGCCCTAGCCTTGGACCCGGAAGAAGATGCACCGCCAACAAACATAGCGGGTGTTTCCCTTGCCTTCTGCAAGGTGCCCTCTGCACTCCTTAACATGTTCAGGAGTTCCGCAAGTTCAACTTCTTTTCCTTGAAGGTTGAAGTTCAGGATAAACTGGGCGTAGGTGGGAGGAAGGGACTGGAGAATAAGGTCTGTATAGAGCTCATTATCCAAAGTCGTCCCAAGGTCTGCGAGCTCTTCAATATAGCCGATCATCTTTAGGACATGTTCTCCTACCGATGACCCGACAGCCAACCTCGCTCGAAACAAGTTTTTAGAGGTCTCGTATCTTGCTATACGAGATTGCTCTCCATAAAGTTCCTTTGTATGGAGAAATATGCCATCTAGGGTCATATCCTCGTGCCTCCTCTGATGTTCATTGTTCATTGAGGCAAGCACGATGCACTTGGCTTTCGCGCAATCTAAATCCCAGGTTTTGTGGATTTCCTTATCCGCATTGCTGGATTTGGGACCAGGGACAGCAGGTGCCGTAGCGGTGAGGATGTACCCCAATTTGTCATAGGTCAAAGCCATTTTGACATTCCGCAGCCAATCTTTATAGTTTGGCCCTGTCAGTATATTTTTCTCTAAAAGTAACTTAAGTCCAGTCATTTTCAGGGTTGCTGCAATTAGGAGAGAGAGAAGAAAACTCTTTAGCATGATGCTCTTGCAAGTTTAGAGTGGTTTTTAGTTTATCTAAACTGGATGGCTCCCACTGTTTCTCGAATCCTTCCTCAAACCATAAAAGAAGAATTAGCCAGGACTATTCTCACCGTACAATACTTGCTTAACCGTTCAGCCAGGCCAGTGTCGATACTTCGAGGGAGGTTTTCCAACACTTTCGCGAAGTTCCTTAATTAAATAACCTCTTTTCTCTGGGGGCGTAACCCCGCTGACACCTTTCTGGACACCTACTAGGTTTATAGCATTGATCGTTAAGTGACGAATCTCCTGATAAGTAGCATATACTCACAGTAGGATCGGGATCCAAATATCATTGTATGATAATGTTGAAGGAATCCTACCAACATTCATCAAACTCCAAATGGTATGCAACTCTTTGCAAATTTCAGTTTCTTTAGAAATTCCCGATATATATTTCTGCCCCATGCTCTTATGACCTTGGCGTTAGGTCAAAATGTCATAAGTCACATGTCAAGTTCTACCCATCATTATCTTGTCAATTTGAATCCATCCGTATATATCCTTGACGTTCGGCCAAAATGATAATACGACTGTCCCAAACTAACTCATCTACCTATGCAACAAATGAATACCCAGTAGCTACCAAACACTATGCCTTGGCGTTAGGTCAAAATACATAGCTTGAATACTACTGAATACCCAGATGAAATGACGGAGGGCTACGAATGGTTTTGGCGAAACCGTGAACGTAGTGAACTTGATATAACCGAAGGAACCTGATAGCTTTTAAAAGGAGTGGTTAAAGCTCCACATTTAAAAATATCTGTTTTTAAAATTAACCGAGTGGTTTCTTTTAAATTGTTCCAACGATTTAAACTTTGGTTTGTTTTTCTTTGCATTATAGATAATGCGTCCCATCATTAACCTATCATTGCAGAAAACAACGAAAATACAACGTCCTCTTATGCCATCCGCATTCGCCACGGGGTCCCGTCATCACCCGTTAGGTTACTTAACTAACGACAGAGCGGGGGCTGGGCTAGCGCGGGTGTAAAACATAAGTGACGTCTAAATAGCTATCATATATAGATATTGTACATTCGTCAGACGCAATAATAGGCATTCCAGATCACAGATGAACTTTATTGGATTTGCAAGTAATCCGTGTTTGTTTCGAGCCTGCAACAAAAAACGGATTACACAGTTGTGATGAATAGCCATTACCCCACCCAAGACCCCAACGGGTACGGCAAACTACCCGCCCGGCAGTTTGTGCACCCCACCTTGGGTCTGTCCTAGGAGCAAAAACAGTAAAAATGAAATAATACAACGGTGGCTACAACCGCAACCTGGAAGTGCCCCGCAAAATAATATTACAACAAATTACATTTACATCAAATGAATTAAATAATAACCCATCACATAACCCCGGCTATACATCACAACAGTCCAACACAGTTCATATCCACAAACAGTAAAAACCATTACAGAAATGTGCAACCCCCTGCCAACCGACATACTAGCAGTTAGGGAAGGTTTACGAACACATTATACAAACACAGATATAATCCATCAAGCAAATACTTTATAATTTCGATCGATTAAACACTTTTAATTTTGCTCCAATACTGCTCTGCAAATCAGAAACCTGAGCAAAAATTAAATATTCCAGAAAATCCCAAATATCACAGAGAAACATCACAAGAAAAATGGATCCCTGAATCGTCAACTCGGCGGCGGAAGCGCGGCGGGATCAGTGCTATCCGCCGCGGATCCGCGGCGCCGTAGGCGATTCAGGGCACCAAATTTTTTGTGTGTTCTACTACTATCATTTTAAGCTTTCTGAACATCCCTGAAAAATTTTTGGACTTCATTTATAAATCGACAGAAACATGATATTTTAGGGTTTTCCGGTTTCGTTTTTTCCGTTCGAAATTCATATAAATTTGCAAAAAAGTTATTTATTGTTTAGCGAGGCTCTGATACCACTGTAAGTCGATGTACAACACCCCAATACTTGTGGGGAGGCGGAATTTTCAAAAACGAACTTGTTTAGTGAACAAACATCGACTAACCGCTTGAATCGAAGCTAAACGATAACTAACCAAACACATAGTTGTTCTAAACTACTATGCTTAGGGATTATACCTATCGAACCAAGTCCTTCGGCTTTACGATCTCCTCGTCCTCCTCGGCCTTCTCGATGTAGTAGATGATCCACCCGAGAGCAAAACTCCAAGCTTAGCCTCTAAACTTGAGGCAACTAACCTTCTTGGATTGCTAATCAAAGAAGATAGATGAGATAGAGTGAGGGTTATGGATTGTTTAGTCTAACTAATCCTTGTTCTCAACACATGAGAGGGGAGGATTAGGGTTTGAAGAGGGAGAGCTTGAGGAGAGAGAAGGTGAATGATATTATGAAGTGAGAATAGTAAGTTATCATAATATATATGAAACTTTAAAATTCATCAATAAAAGAAAAACAAATGATGAATAATCAAGTTTCATAAATATCTAATAGTGATTCATAACCATGACTCATTAATCATTTATTGTGCATTAATGATATGGATGAATCACTCTCATGACTCACTAAACTCATTCAATGCATATGACACCTAAACCTCCTTAGTCACCATCTTCTAGAAGCTTCTCGCACAATTACGAGAACGCCCCTCCAATCCGCAAAAATACGGAAAAACTTTAGACTGTATAAATCCAATAACCGGATACCAGTAACTGGCTTAAACCAAAGCCGACTGGTAAAAACTGTCCGAAAGTCATACGTGCGTAAACACACGTATGCGTCCGAACCCTTTGTCGTAAAACCATACGACCTCTATATCGTTTCGCCTGGAGTAGGAAACTCTCTGTGTGGGACTCTAGAGACTCGACTACTACGCTGGCAGTGGGTTTAACCACAGACCGCAAGCGGCACTAGCTGTACGTAACGGTCCCCAGGTAGTTGTCGATAAGAAGGCCGATGAGGAAACCCATCCGAACTCCTACTGAGCCTGCTATGACAATCTCCATACAGTCCGGTCCGTTCGTCTTAGACTATCGCATATCGGGCCTAGGGGGGCGGCAAGCGTCAGTCCCCTAATAGCGGTATAAATCGTGTCGGAGCGAAGCCCATTACATCTTGAGAAACTACTGGAACCTACCAGCAAATCTCGCTTGCCCTGGCCAGGGACTTTGCGTAATGGCTCTCTGACACAGCGCGATATCAACTCCCAATACCGGGAGAGACGAATCCTGTCTAACCGCCACTGCCTCCAAGTGCTCGGGATTGCACCCAACTGCTACCTGTTTGCACGACTCCTTTGAGCCGTGGTAGGGTAGCAATCTAAGAACAGTGGGACACACTCGAGGCGAAGTAGCAGTGTCAAGTCTGCGGACTATGCTGTACTCATGTCACCTGGGAACTGTTCACTGACGACTGGTATAAAACCAACCAACAGTTCCCTGTGAGTCCTGTCCGGTGTACCCGTAACCTAACGAGCACCTGCATACTATCTCCAGTACGACGTACTGACGGCTGTGGGACAGACCATCTCCCCAACTGGGATGAGAAGCGTACACACTAGTCTACTCCGGAGTATTGATGCTCTGTCTCGATAATCCAACAACCAAAGACCTGAATAAGGATGTGCTTGTAGACTACCCAGCCCCCACTAGTGTGACTGCCATCACAACGCTGGTAGACAAGCAAGATCCTAAGAGCTCTATCAATACGTACACTCACATATTAAGATAGAAAAACTAAGTAGCATACTACCATGTTTAGCAAGACTGTTATATACATGTGAATATCCCAAGCTTCCATTAAGTAATATACAAACTAGTATGATACAGTAATGGCCTTCTAGGGCATAAACACTAACACGACCGTGGAGAACTTCATTAGTATGTGGTAATCGCTGCAGAATTCTCTAACTTTGTTATTTTCGAAGTTGGTTCCGTGGTCGGTGATGATGCACCTCGGAATTCGAAATCGGGCGATCATGTTGTTCTACAGGAACTTCACTATAGAGGCGGCATCTGTTTTTCTAATTGGCGTGAGTCACGACCCGGAAATGGCACGTGACCGGTACTTGAATCACGTGAAGTTTATAGGACCCTACCGTACCCCAAGTAAGCCGAAACCCTAAAAATCTAAACCTTTTTAGGAAAATAATGAAGATGAAGTTTTGATATAAAAGTATAATGAAATCAAGTTCTTTCTTTTATAAAGTATATATATAGTTCATTTGAAATGCAAGTAAATTATATGCTAAAATTTGAAAACATTTTTATCATTTGAAATTTGGGCAGCGCCTTCTTTGTAATTTTGATCCAAAATCAATACATAACAAGAATAATATAGGCATCCCCAAGCAGAAGCTAGCTCTTCGCCAATTAGTGGAATCACAACCACGCAATATGAAATATACGACACCGAAGATGAAGATCGAACACAGAAATAAAATAAAAAAAACTAAGGCATCATCAAACCCAAAATAAAGAATAATACACACATCTCTCTCTAGGTCTAAAAGAATATACAATTCTCTGATTTCTAAGTCTACCAAATATATATAGTCTAGTTGATGGAGATTTTTAACTAGATACAAATGAGTAATAAATGTATACAATAGTGGTTACGATCCGAGGAGTAACCCACCTACCAATGCAAGTCACCTAGAAGAAAAGATGTGCCAACAAGCCGCTATAGATCCGAGCGGTCGATCCTGTAAGAAAACTATGGCACAACGGAGGTGAGTTGCCAACTCGTGAGTAGAAAATATCAGCAAGTAGAAATCGAATTTATAACGATCACCTAAGTCATACTGTAATAAAATAATATCATACCGTGTGGTATCTAAAGTGATCGTGTATACATAATTATAATAATATAATAATATCGTGCCTGTCGTAATATATGGTACCATGTCATTTGTGTCATACGTATGTATATATATATGTATCATCTAACGTGTGTCCATCAACGACACATCAAATCATCATAAAACCTGAGTGCCCAGTGTCGACACTCGAAATCATCATAAAACCCGTGTCCAGCATCGACACGTAAATCCTCATATCTCGGGCACCGTCTTATCGGATCGGCCCTCATATCCATCTGTCTCATATCACTCCGGTTGGCATCCTTCGGATATCCGCCGAGTCCAATACTATCATCGGTAGGTAGTGATCCCATGCCGGGCTCAACGCTTTTTTATACAATCTTCTTGCTCCTCGAATCGGGTAGTATCATAGCTCAGAACCGAGAAATCTCATGGTGGACGTCGAAATATCATATCAAGAGAAACCATGTTTTTAAAACAATCATAAGTTTTTAAAATATATCTGTGGTTTCTCAAATCCAGAAATTTCATGAAAACAGAATCTTATAAGCATGTAGAAATAATGAAACAATGTGTACAGGCACAGAGCAATACTGTAATGCATAACAAATGTATTTAACTAGGTAACGAAATGCAATATCTGAACTAGTATGTGTGGTACTTGGTACTAAACAATAACTAAAATTCTACAGATTATAAGGCGATACAGTGATATAGCGATTTCTAATGTGTACGTGGCATGACAATTACCGATGATGTGTGTGTGAGCCGGCGAGTCACACGCGCATCATTGGTAATAGTGGTGTGTCCTAGCAGACGAAATCGTATAAGAAAAGTACACGAAACGTAGTATATATGTCCTAAATGAAAGTAACACGAGTGTATGCAGAAATAAGGAAAATGTAAACGCGAACAGTATAAAATACGTAACTACATATGAGCCATACAATTATAGTTTAAAATGGTACGAATCGTTGCTTTTGAAAGTAGGAGCTATGATGTTTTTGAAAAAAATACCATTTGAAAAGTCGTTGCATCTCTTGAAGTTATCATTTGAAAGTGCATAACGGTTTGTTAGTTTTGAAAATAGGTATGGCTCTAAATATATTCTAATGTCTACTTAAGTGATTTAAAAACAATATTTCTCGAGTCAATATATATATATATATATATATATATATATATATATATAAGTCGACGATCCATCCTCATCATATCACGTACGGTATAATCCATTGTACGATATCATCAATCAAATAGTACAGATCTATCGTCACATACATCATATCATCTCATCTCGTCATATATCGTCACACGTCATATCATCTCGTATCGCATCATGTATATATATCGTCTCATATCATCATATCGTATCATATTGACTCGTTTCATCATATCGGATCATATCCTCATCATCTCGTATCAAATATATGTGGTTATATGCTTTCATAAGTAGATATAGATCATAGGCTAAGAACTAGTACCGGGGATATGTCATTCTACTAGTGTACTACTATCGCCTATAATATTCTAGAAACACTATTTGTCACACCTCGCTTCCTGGTGTATGGAAAGAGGACGCAGCGAGGTCCGCTATGTATTACTCAGAAGTAAACACGCTAAGCGTATCTAAGCAATATAAAGTAAAGTACACAAGAGACAGGAATGTAAATGAACAACAACTTTATTTATTAAACATTCTTTTACAGGTACAACTGAAATGTAAATACATAAATAGAAAGCAATGCCTAAACAATGGCATAACTGAAATAAAAAAATTTGTACAAGTGCCTACAGCTCTGGGTCAAACGCTAACTGCTCCAAATCTTCAGTGCTGGACTTGATCTCCAATGAGTCCGAAACACCTAACAACATTCCAAAGAAAGAAGAAAAGGAATGTCGTCAGCGAACAATCGCTCGGTAAGTCCCAAAAAAGAGTAGAGATAGAATAGACAGAAAGAGAATATAACTTATAATGTTAACGCAGTTGTTTGTAACCTAGTACAGAAAATGCCAGTGTATACGAGAGGAGTCCCACTATTCCAGAGACTAAGGTATATGGAGCACAAGGAACCGTTCAGCCACGGTACAACAGCAATGGATATTCAGGTTATGTGTATTATGGTTGCTGGGTTCCCTAGCACCGCCACTGGAGTTTGGGAGGCATCAACCATGCCGTTTTCAAAAAATTGGCACGCTAAAGAACCCTAACCTAGAATCTTAATTAGAGAATTAGACGAAACTAGCATGTTCACATCTTTACATCTAAGTGAACAAGAAATACAACCTTTGTAGACCGGTCCTTCACTTCAAAAGCTTTGTGTAGTAGTCCCTTCGTTTCAAGTAGTGATCTCCTAGACTCTAGTAAGGCTCCACAAAGTGAAATGAACAAGCTTGCTTGAAGTCTTCGAGACCGAAAATGATCTACGTCGAGGAGACACTAACTCAAGCTACCCCTTCACTAATTAGGAATTAGTGAAGCAAACGACCTAAACTAAATGGCTAGTCTAGTGTAGATTGATGAAGTAGGAATTTTTCTCGCTTTAGAAATATTTTTCTCACTAATTTTCATCACCTCCCAAAAAGCTAGAGAGCTTGAGGAAGGAGATGAAGAAAAGCAACCATGGAAAAAAGCAAGTGTAGAATGGCAACCATCGGTGGGTTAATATCATATACTAACTCATGTAGATACTAAACCATGGCTAATCATAATGGTTGAGTTAATAAATATCTTAAGTAAAACAAAATTGGTGGACTTAGTCAGTGGTCCCATAAGCTTCTACAAGCTTCAACCATGCGACGAATTTCCAACTAATTTTAATTTACTTTAAATAAATAAAACCTTTCATTATCATAAGTATGGTGTGAGTCTCATACATCCATGTTGCATGTAGCAACAAGCATGATACAATAATATATATCACATATATATTAAGTGTACACAAGTGAGAAAAAGAAATGCTTAAGTGAGCTAATATTAGTTAATGTAAATTAATATATCAAATATATAATTATACATTAAATTATTAAATCAACACTTGATTTAATAATCTGGCTATATCTCATATGACCGACTAATATCATTTGTATCAACTTATCGAATCAACACTTGATTCGATAACCCAGCTATATCATATATAACCGACCGATATCACATATCGCGAGAATAGAATACGGTATCACATACACGTATTAATCTCGGTCCCGCACATATCACACATGTGCTCCTACTTCGTTTCTCCTGAGCCAGGAAACCTCTGTGTAGGACTCTAAAGACTCGTCAATACGCCGGCAGTAGGTGATGATCATATCAGTCACCCACAAGCCGTCAGCGGTACTGCTAGACGTAACGGCCACCCAGGTATTGAGCGATCAGAAGATCAACAAGCAAGCTTGCTCATACTCCTGCGAATCCAATAAATAACACTACCGTACAGTCCGGTCTCTTCATCAGATATGCCGCATATCTCAGCCTGGGGGTGGTGAACCTCAGACCCCAATAACCTGATAAGTCATGCCGATGTGAGGCCCATAACGGCTTGAGAAACTACTGATAAAACTTACCAGTAAATCTCAGCAACCCTGGCTAGGGATTTTCTGTTATGGTCAATCGAGTATAGCGCAACGTCAACCCCAAATACCGGGAGAGACGAAATCCCCTCCTTTCGCTCATTGCCTTCACGTGACTCGGGACTGTACCCAAAATCCACCGTTTTGCACGTTCTCTTGAACGTGGTAAGGTGGAAATCAAAGCACAGTGGGAATCACACAAGACTCTATGACAATCTCGGGTCTACAGACTAACATATACCAGTGTCACCAGAGAACTGCTATCTGACGTGAGGTATAATACCATCTAGGATTTCTCGGCAGGTCCGTCCAGTGTACCCAGTCTCCACTGAGCACTCGTATACCATCTCTGATGTTAAACACCAATGGATATGGGATCATCCATCGCCCATCATATGGGTCGAGAAGTGTATACGCTATTCTACGCTGGAATATCGATGCCCCGTCTCGATACTCCCATGACTAGGAACAATTGAAGGATGTACTTATGGACTACCCTGGCCCCACTAGTATGATCTGCATCATAATCCTGGTAGTCAAGTACTCATCCTAAGGGCTTTATCAACATGTAACAGAGAGACAATAAGTGTACATGTTAAGATAAAGAGTAACCAGATAGCATACTATCATGTCGAGCAAGAAAGCCCTCCCTATATATGTCCAAGCATCCAGTATAATATACATCATATGTACAATAATGGCCTCTAGGGCATATATATAACTAATAATCTCCCACTTGCATTAGGGCCAGTTGTTGTAGTATCTCATACTCAACGTCCGATAGAAGTTTCTCTAGGGAAAGGCCTTTGTGAGTGGATCCTCGCGTCAACTCTCCTTACCTCGAGCCCTTGGAGATCAACCATCTCCCTGATCAGGTGATACTGTCTCAGAATATGTCTGGATCGCTGATGGGACCGGGGTTCCTAGGCCAAAGCCTCAACTCCATTGTTGTCAAAATAACAGTTTTTGGACGCTCAATGGTAGGAACCGTGTTCATCTCATGAACAAAAAATATCCAGACACCCACTTTGGCAGTATCGTTGGTAGCGATGTATCCAACCTTTATCGTCCAGTTTGCCACGGTATCTAGCTTAGAACTCTTCCAACATACCGTCCCTCTTCTGAGGGTAAAGACAAAGCCTGAGACTGACTTTCAGTCGACCTTATCACTCTGGAAGCTCGAATTGGTAAATGACTCCTACTGGAGTTCACCATTACCAAACACCAAGAACATTTCTTCAGTGCTTCTCAAGTACTTAAGAATGTCTTTGTCATGACCCGAAATTGGCATGTGACGGCTCTTATACTACGCAACGTCTACAGGCGTAACGCAATTTAAGTAAGCCGAAACCCAGCAATCTAAACCATCAAAAGTAGTAAGAAATAAGAATATTATTAAAACTTTTGAAATCTCAACCCAAATTCTTTAAAAGTCTAACTTTATTTCCTTAAAAATTTTGACATCACCTCCTTTGTGAAAACCAGCCCCAAAAATGGGTACAACATAAATATAAGGAAAGCATCCCCAAACGGAAGCAAAAACACGCCCAAAGGCGGAAAACAACCACCACAACAGATATACGACGCCATAGCGAAGAAATAAAAATACGATATAAATAAAACTGCATAAAAGACATCCAAGTCACCAAAATAATATACAATATCGTCCTCACATCAAGTCTCTAAATCATACAAGATAATAGTAGATGGAGAGTACATGATACAACAAATATACAATGAACATAACGAATAACCACAAACCCACCCAAGCAAAACTGCACACTGTGAGCCGAAGCGGTATCCCCAGCAAAAGATAATATGATAGATGATAATAGCCCTGCCTCTGACTACTGTGAGGATCAACCTATGAAACACTGTAGCACAACGGGGGTGAATTGCCAACTCGTGAATAGTAAATAACATATGCAGGTAATCGTAAGTATGCACGTACAGCGCGAATCTAACATATTCAAACTAATAGCAATAAAAGTCACATGTGTGCAAAAGTCATGAAAGGTACACTAGCAGGTACATCTAATACATGAAGCAAGGTATATAAAATAAGAGTATGTAAATGCAACAGTCATGGAAGGTACTCTATCAGGTACTACTAATACATGAAGTAGTGCATAAACAATAAGTGTGAAGTATGGGATGAAACATGTCATTTTCATGGAATCCTGATCTCATGGTAGGATCAAAGTTCATCAAGACAAACCAAATCCCAATTTCCTCAAATCAGCCCCTAAATTGGCTCTCACATCATGTAAATCTCACAAATCCTGAATGTACATAATCAAGGAAATCTCATATATCCCGTATCCAATATCAAGTCAATCTCATATATATATATCATGTATCCAATATCAAGTGAATCTCAAATATCCTAAATCCAATATCAAGTGAATCTCATATATCCTAAGTATATTTGCATGAATAATTATGATGATATATATAAATTGATATGTATACATATATATTAGCGTCCCATTCCACTGATATATATATATATATATATATATATATATATATATATATAACATCGTCCCATTCCACTGTTATATATACCTAGGAGTAAAAATATCATGAAACCAATGTGTCAAGTATCGACACAAAAATACCGATCTATCAGGTGCTGTCACCATGACTGGCACCCTGATAGGTACGTAGCATACGCTATTCCGAAAACCCGAGTGCCCAAGTTCGACCCTCGTCTTTCGACGTATCCATATGTACATGACTCCCGTCGGTATCCCCACGATAACCGCCGAGTCATAGGTAATGTCACCGGTAGGTATGGTTCCCCCACTAACTCATTGTATGCTCCATGAAATTCTTACCCCGGGGTACCTCCGGCCCCACCATGTATCCGCACATGGCCCCCTCCTTTCCTCGCGTGGGGTATATTTATATCAGAACCGATAAATTTCATGGTGGATGATGAAATATCATATCAAGAGAAACCGGGTTTTTCAAATAAATGCATAATTTCATGAAACTACCACGGTCCTCAAATCCAAAAAACATCATGAAAAATCCATATCTCAATGCGAAAATCCATGAATATAATATATGTAACATAAAACTGAAATGTAAGCATATAAAGGAAAAGCCGCTATTCAACTGCAACAAGTTAATATATAAATCATGCGATTCCTAATTTCTCCAAGTCTAATATAACATCAAATAAAGGTGCACATGTAGCTATAACCAGATATAGGTGTAAACATAAAGGTATAGCAAGGTATATGTAGCTACCTATCAGTAATGATATAATATACCCTCCAGGTATAAGTGAAGTATGTATGCAAGGTATACATGTAGCTATGTCATTATGTGTGTATGTACCTATCGCTAATGGTACAACACCCTATAGGTATACATGTAACTAACATGTAAGCCTGTCAAGGCATATGTGTAAGCATGTAGGTATACAGGTATGCTATATGTCATATGCATAAAGAAATATGAATCAATGTCTGAATGTCCCTAACCAAACAATATCATATAGGTATGTGTGTTATGCGTGTCATGGCAATTATTGACGGTGTGTGTGGCATACAATCAATGCTTGTGCAACATGAGCCGTCAATAATAGTGCAGTGTCCTAAGGGTACTAGTCCAAGCACAACAAATAACTGAGCAATAAGGTGTATGCGCAACTCTATATATGAAATAGAATATGCGACAAAATCATAACATCTCTAGCCCAGACGCATAACGCCATGCGGGCGATTCCCCTGCAGATATTAAATCTACTCACCATGCTCCTAGCTAAGTAAAGCCTACCACCTGTTTCCCATTCATTGCAGCGTCCGAAGTCCCCACCTGCGAACCTAAAACATATCACAACAAAGCAAGTATATATTAGCAATAGACCCAAAACACGTACAAACTACGCTGACCAACGCGACAACACAAAACTTATTCTCAAGTGTTCGTATTGTAGCTAACGTGCATAGCGACATTACGAAACCAACTCAGAGCAACGGAACACAGAACACGAAGCGTATCGGATAACGTAACGCGTGAAACGAAACACAAGAAATATGCAAAGTGGTCCCAGATTTTTCTATACTAACAATCTGTAAAAGTTGCAAGTACCATGAGACCACAAACAACCCCAGAGACCCTACACCAAAACCCAAACCCTAACTCCCTAGTCTGGCCGCAAATTGCGGCCAGAAGCAATATAATTGCGGCCGTAACAAAAGGAAAGGGGCTTGTATTTTGAGGGTAGCTTCTAGGTCACTATACTAGGTCACTGTGATGGGAACTTTTGTAACAATTACCTCGTTTGATAGCAGATCATCCCAGACCCCAAAACAACACTAAAATTACGATATTTACCCGAAACGAAACTAAACGCATTCTAAACTGAAACGAATAAGCTACGCTACACAAAATAAACACTTAACTAACAGAAAGAGATCAATACCTAACCAAAAGAACTCAAAGATCCTAGCTTCCCAAGCTCCAAGGCATCCAAGAGGCAAAACAAGTCCAAAGATATGATTTTTGTGAGTTTGGATGAAGTTTTAAGATGGATTTGTGATGGATAGTGAAGTGTTCAGTTTGAGAGAATGAAGGAGATGAGAATATGAGAAAGAGATAGAGAAAATGAAAGAGAGTGTGAGGATAAATAGAGAAGGAGGTGAGTGTAGGGTGAGAGTGAGATGAGTGTAACCCCTTTGCATTAACTTCCAATTAATGCATTCACACACATAATGCCACCTCCTCACTTCCAAAACAAATATCTCTCTTCTCACACAAATATCTAGGATTAGGGTTAAGGATTAGATTAAAGTAAAGGATTAGATTAGGTTAAGTGTCATGGTCAGTAACCTAGATTAGCATAAACAAACCCTCACAATAACGTGCACACGTGCGTGGATGCCATAACAAATAATAATAAATTATTAATTAAATGTTACAAAATGTGAGGAATCCAAATTGGTAAACTTTTTACAGTAAACCCGCATTAACGTCTAAACTAACACTAACCGAAATCTAAGGCGTTACAATCTCCCCCTTATAAAAATTCGTCCCCGAATTTAAAATTTTCACTAAGCGTACTTTCAAAGAGAAGAGTACAAAACTCCCAAATCTCGCTCGCAGCCTTCCAAGTGATTACCTCACTATACGGCTACGTCCAAAAAACTCTCCACAGATGGCAAGACCCTTGATCGAAGTTTATCCACCCGCCGAACCACTAACACAATTGGCTGCCGGTGAACGAAAAGATCGCGTCCAAGCTAAATGGTCTGGTGCTGAATCATGTGAGAAAGGTCATAAAGGTAATTGCAAAGTATCGACACAAGGAATACGGGGTGAATACTCAATAATCTGGGCGGAAGTGCCAAATTAAAGGCAACCGAACTAACTCGCTTTAAGGATATTAAAAGAACCTACAATCCTGGGATAAGCTTCACAAAACTCAACATGTCATTCATCGGAAAAATCCATAGGAATACATGATCTCCCACTGCGAACTCAAGTCTATAACCACCACGGTCGGCATAAGACCTCTGTCTTCACTGGGCTGTCCTCATCCTGACCTGAACCAACTGGATAATCTCCGAAATCTCTAGACTAGCTGGGGTCCAAAAATCCTACTCATGCAGACTCAGAAAAACAGACTGGCGATTGACACAACTTACCAAAAAACCTAATGGTTGCCAATTGGAATGTCTCCTGATAACAGCTATCGAAGGAGAACCCTAACAATGGCAAGTGACGATCCTAACTGCCGACAACCATTAGTACGCATGCACAAGAATATCCTCCAGAGTCTGTATAGCCCGCTCTCACAAACCCTCGTCCTGAGGATGGAAAAGCGGAGCTAAAGCTCAACCAGTACCCAAAGCTTCCTGAAGCTTCTGCCCAAGACGGCAAGCGAACGGGGTGCCTCAATTGGATACAACGCATGAAGGAACTCCGTGCAAACACATAAACTTAATAAAGAACAACTGAGCAAACTGAGCATAACCGGACAACAAACACCCAAATGGAGTCACACCCTGTCTAGACCTGGGTAGACACCATAACGTTATTCGTGGAGATCTGCTCCCATTCCCACTCCAGAACGGTTAAAGGTTGCAACTCTCCAGCCGGTCTAAATGCTCAACCTTAGCTCACAACAAGGCAGACACCTTGAAACGAAATTCGAAACTTCACCCTTCATTCCTGCCCACCCGTAACTATCTCACAAGTCACGTCAAAAATTGGTGGAACTTGAATGAACATAGAAAGCTGACTGATGTGCCTGCTCTGGATTTCGCGTCTCTACCCACCAGTATCAGGTACACAAACGCGTCCCTAAACGTAGCACACCCTGGTCATAAATCAAGGACTCCGAATCTTTACCCATCCGAGTATGCTCAAGAATCTCTGACAAACGAGCATCGGCGGGCTGTGCCTTGCGAAAATGATTAAGGGAAAAATGGACGGGCACGGACATGAGCAATCTGTCCGCTCAGTAGAGGCGAACTTAAGCTGTACTCAACGTTCGCACAAGAACTGTAAATCTGCAGAAGACTGTCTCAACAATCAACCCGCTGTAGGAAGATGTACATTAAGCTCTGGTGGTCCCTGAAAATCTGACACGACTCTCCACACAAGTATGTCCCAAATCTTCAACGCACGACCACCGCGGCCATCTCCAAATCATGAGTGGGGATATCCTGCTCGTACTTCCTCCAACTGTTGGGAAGCAAAAGCGATAACTCTATAATGCCATGTCAACGCAAAATCGAGCCCCACTCGCAAAACATCATAGTTAACAACAAAGTCGCCCGAACTAGAAAACAAAGAAAGAACTGGTGCAGTTGTCAACCGAGTCTTCATCTGCTGAAAACTCTGCACACATGCCTCAGTCCAAAGAAAGGAACCTTCTTTCAGGTCAGTTCAGTCAACGGTGCAGCGATACACTAGCAATCCTGCACGAAACGGCGGTAAAAACCTGCTAAACCCAAAAATCTGCGGACCTCGTCCCGAACACAAGTCTGGGCCAAAGCTGTACGGTCTCGATCTTCCTCGGGCCCATACGAAAACTGTCTCCCGTAACTATAAGACCAAGGAGTCAACACAATCAAGCCTGAAAGAACACTCCGAAAATTTAGCAAACCGCTGGGGCCCTCCCAATGTCTACAAAGCAAATCCTCAAGTGCTGCTCCAGTTCCTCACGACACATTGGAAAAGACCCGAATGTCATCAATAACACAACAATAAACTGGTTGAGAAACGGCCTGAAGAAATCTGGTTCATCACATCCACGAATGCTGCTAGGGTATTGGTGAGTCTAACGACACCACCAAAACTTATACTGCCCGTAGCGCGCATAAAAGCAGTATTCGGAATGTCATCACTCCGAACCCGCAACAACGATGACCTGATCCCGAACAAACTTAGAAAATGTCTCGCACTCTGGAGCTGATCGAAGAAATCGTCAATACGAGGTAAAGGATACCTATCCGCACCGTAAGCCGGTTCAATTGACGATCCATCAATACACAACCTCAACTGCCGTCCTTCCTCCTTGACGAACAGAATAGGAGCTCCCCAAAGAGAAACACTCAGACGCACAAGCCCCCCCAACAAACAACTCTGCAGCTGATCCTTAAGCTCCCTAAGCTCCGCCGGCTCATCTGGAACAACGTCGGAAAACTCTTGCACGATGGAAAGCCGGTCCAACAAACCCACTGTGGCTTCGGTATCATGAATGAAAGCCAAGAATTCTTGACATCCTCTCCTCAAAAGCCGACTAGCGAAAAAGGCCGAAATTCAAGCTGTGAGAGGCGACACCACTGTCCCCCTACACAACAAGAACTGACTCGCCGGGAAAACAAAACCTGACTGTTTCCTCACGGTAGTCCATAGACGCCTAGCACATAGCTAACCAGTCCGTGCCCAGGAGAACGTCAAATCCAACATCTTTAGAAGGATCAAAATGACGGACGAATCTCTATCTCATATCCGATTGGCACACGACTGAAATACGTGTCGCGCAACTAAAGAATCGCTGACAGAAGTTAACACAACGAACAACTGATCTAGCTAACCGACTCTCGGCCCAACCACGGCACAAAGTGTGTAAAATAAACAAGTGCATCAAAAGAACATACGAATTAAGAATACCTGAAAACTCTGCATTGGACGCCCGCGCGTCCCGATGAGTAGGAGCAAACTCTCATGTCTGCCCACTACCCGCAACTGGCTGAACTCCTCCTCTGCCAACCTGTCCCCTTTGAGCAAAACCTCCGCGACCACGACCTCTCTGAACACGAGTCTGACGCGGTGCTAAGGAACAATCCCTGATGAGGTGATGAAGGCTCCCGCACCAGAAACATCCACGCGGTGACTGCTGACCTTCCTGGGGATGAGAGCTGAACGACTGTCCTCGTCCCAAGCCTCTGCTACTCCCACGACGGTCACGAAATCTGACTCGACGATTAGGCCTCTGTCTCTCTCTGAGCTGGTACACCTGTACGAGTCCTCCACTGTTCCGGAACTCCCAAAGTCTCTGGAAGGCGTGCTTCGTCAACTGGGGCTGCATCCACTGGTGCTATGTAGGTGAAGGAATGTTGTGTGCTGATCGCAAGGAACAACTGGGTAACAGGGGTGACAACCTCCTGTCACTGCGCTCTACCGGCCTCAACCAAAGACCTCATCATCTGGCGCAAGTCCTGCATCTCTGCCACAAGCCTAGCGATACGATCTGTCGAAGGCGGATCCATCTGCTCTTGTGCAACGAGTGTGCCATTTTGGTCAGTCCTTGTCCCACCTGAGTCAACTCTGACCTCGGCCCTCGCTGCATCACTCTGAGCCCCCATAGTCATCGGCGGCAAAGGCTATAAATGGAAATAAGATTCGATAAGAAAATGGAAATCGAATCACAAGGATATGTATCATCAAGGAAGGAATTTCAAGCAATTAGTACTTAGGTCACTTTAGGCGGAGTACCGCGTCGTGAGTATGCCGTGGATATACACACACTACGTTACTCTGCTTAAGTTACCTACTCCATCATACGAAGGTCATCCTACACTCCGAAAGGTAAAACCTAGCGCTCTGATACCAACTTTGTCACGACCCGAAATTGGCACGTGACGACCCTTAAACTACTCAACGTCTACAGGCGTAACGCAATTTAAGTAAGCCGAAAACCCAGCAATCTAAACCATCAAAAGTAGTAAGAAATAAGAATATTGTTAAAACCTTTGAAATCTCAACCCAAATTCTTTAAAAGTCCAACTTTATTTCCTTAAAAATTTTGACAGCACCTCCTTTGTAAAAACCAGTCCCAAAAATAGGTACAACATAAATATAAGTAAAGTATCCCCAAACGGGAGCAAAAACACGCCCAAAGACGGAAAACAACCACCACAACTGATATACGACGCCGTAGCGAAGAAATAAAAAGACGATATAAATAAAACTGCATAAAAGACATCCAAGTCACCAAAATAATATACAATATCGTCCTCACATCAAGTCTCTAAGTCATACAAGATAATGGTAGATGGAGAGTACAGGATACAACGAATATACAATGAACATAACGGATAACCACAAACCAACCTAAGCAAAACTGCACACTGTGAGCCGAAGCGGTATCCGCAGCAAAAGATAATATGATAGATGATAATAGCCCTGCCTCTGACTACTGTGAGGATCAACCTGCGAAACACTGTGGCATAACGGGGGTGAGTTGCCAACTCGTGAATAGTAATAATATATGCAGCTAATCGCAAGTATGCACGTACAACGCGAATCTAACATATGCAAGCTAATAGCAATAAAAGTCACATGTATGCAAAAGTCATAAAAGGTATACTAGCAGGTACATCTAATATATGAAGCAAGGCATATAAAATAAGAGTATGTAAATGCAACAGTCATGGAAGGTACTCTATCAGGTACTACTAATACATGAAGCAGTGCATAAACAATTAGTGTGAAGTATGTGATGAAACATGTCATTTTCACGGAATCCTGACCTCGTGGTAGGATCAAAGTCCATCAAGACAAACCAAATCCCAATTTCCTCAAATCAGCCACCAAATTGGCTCTCACATCATGTAAATCTCACAAATCTTGAATGTACATAATCAAGGAAATCTCATATATCCCGTATCCAATATCAAGTCAATCTCATATATATATATCCTGTATCCAATATCAAGTGAATCTCAAATATCCTAAATCCAATATCAAGTGAATCTCATATATCCTAAGTATATTTGCATGAATAATTATGATGATGTATATAAATTGATATATATACATATATATTAGCGTCCCATTCCACTAATATATATATATATATATATATATATATATAACATCGTCCCATTCCACTGTTATATATATACTCAGGAGTAAAAATATCATGAAACCAATGTGTCAAGTATCGACAAAAAAATACTGATCTATCAGGTGCTGTCACCACGACTGGCACCCTGATAGGTACGTAGCATACGCTATTCCGAAAACCCGAGTGCCCAGCTTCGACCCTCATCTTTCGACGTATCCATATGTACATGACTCCCGTCGGTATCCCCACGATAACCGCCGAGTCATAGGTAATGCCACCGGTAGGTATGGTTCCCCTACTAACTCATCGTCTGCTCCATGAAATTCTTGCCCCGGGGTACCTCCGGGCCCCACCATGTACCCGCACACGGTCCCCTCCTTTCCTCGCGTGGGGTATATTTATATCAGAACCGATAAATCTTATGGTGGATGATGAAATATCATATCAAGAGAAACCGGGTTTTTCAAATAAATGCATAATTTCATGAAACTACCACGGTCCTCAAA
Source organism: Agapanthus africanus (assembly GCA_030015575.1). Classification (NCBI taxonomy): domain Eukaryota; kingdom Viridiplantae; phylum Streptophyta; class Magnoliopsida; order Asparagales; family Amaryllidaceae; genus Agapanthus; species Agapanthus africanus. Next base: position 319,098,844 of record JASDDO010000019.1, read on the forward strand.
TCCAAAAAACATCATGAAAAATCCATATCTCAATGCGAAAATCCATGAATATAATATATGCAACATAAAACTGAAATATAAGCATATAAAGGAAAAGCCGCTATTTAATTGCAACAAGTTAATATATAAATCATGCGATTCCTAATTTCTCCAAGTCTAATATAACATCAAATAAAGATGCACATGTAGCTATAACCAGATATAGGTGTAAATATAAAGGTATAGCAAGGTATATGTAGCTACCTATCAGTAATGATGTAATATACCCTCCAGGTATAAGTGAAGTATGTATGCAAGGTATACATGTAGCTATGTCATTATGTGTGTATGTACCTATCGCTAATGGTACAATACCCTATAGGTATACAGGTAACTAACATGTAAGCCTGTCAAGGCATATGTGTAAGCATGTAGGTATACAGGTATGCTATATGTCATATGCATAAAGAAATATGAATCAATGTCTGAATGTCCCTAACCAAACAATATCATATAGGTATGTGTGTTGTGCGTGTCATGGCAATTATTGACGGTATGTGTGGCATACAATCAGTGCTTGTGCAACATGAGCCGTCAATAATAGTGCAGTGTCTTAAGAGTACTAGTCCAAGCACAACAAATAACTGAGCAATAAGGTGTATGCGCAACTCTATATATGAAATAGAATATGTGACAAAATCATAACATCTCTAGCCCAGACGCATAACGCCATGCGGGCGATTCCCCTGTAGATATTAAATCTACTCACCATGCTCCTAGCTAAGTAAATCCTATCGCCTGTTTCCCATTCGTCCCAGCATCCGAAGTCCCCACCTGCGAACCTAAAACATATCACAACAAAGCAAGTATATATTAGCAATAGACCCAAAACACGTACATGCTACGCTGACCAACGCGACAACACAAAACTTACTCTCAAGTGTTCGTATTGTAGCTAACGTGCATAGCGACGCTACGAAACCAACTCAGAGCAACATAACACAGAACACGAAACGTATCGGATAACATAACGCGTGAAACGAAACACAAGAAATACGCAAAGTGGTCCCAGATTTTGCTATACTAACAATCTGTAAAAGTTGCAAGTACCATGAGACCACAAACAACCCCAGAGACCCTAAACCAAAACCCAAACCCTAACTCCCTAGTCTGGCCGCAAATTGTGGCCAGAAGCAATATAATTGCGGCCGTAACAAAAGGAAAGGGGCTCATATTTTGAGGGTAGTTTCTAGGTCACTACACTAGGTCACTGTGATGGGAACTTTTGCAAGGATTACCTGGTTTGATAGCAGATCATCCCAGACCCCAAAACAACACTAAAAATACGATATTTACCCGAAACGAAACTAAACGCGTTCTAAACTGAAATGAATAAGCTACGCTACACAAAATAAACACTTAACTAACAGAAAGAGATCAATACCTAACCAAAAGAACTCAAAGATCCTAGCTTCCCAAGCTCCAAGGCATCCAAGAGGCAAATCAAGTCCAAAGGTGTGATTTTTATGAGTTTGGATGAAGTTTTGAGATGGATTTGTGATGGATAGTGAAGTGTTCAGTTTGAGAGAATGAAGGAGATGAGAATATGAGAAAGAGATAGAGAAAATGAAAGAGAGTGTGAGGATAAAGAGAGAGGGAGGTGAGTGTAGGATGAGAGTGAGGTGAGTGTAACCCCTTTGCATTAACTTCCAATTAATGCATTCACACACACCATGCCACCTCCTCACTTCCAAAACAAATATCTCTCTTCTCACACAAATATCTAGGTTTAGGGTTAAGGATTAGATTAAAGTAAAGGATTAGATTAGGTTAAGTGTCATGGTCACTAACCTAGATTAGCACAAACAAACTCTCACATTAACGTGCACACGTGCGTGCATGCCATAACAAATAATAATAAATTATTAATTAAATGTTACAAAATGTGAGGAACCCTAATTGGTAAACTTTTTACAGTAAACCCGCATTAACGTCTAAACTAACAATAACCAAAATCTATGGCGTTACAGTCCTTCACAGCTGTCCAGTGATTCTCCCAAGATCCGATTGATTCCTGATCACTACACCTAGTGAGTTAGCTACATCTGGTCTGATACATAATATCGCATACATGATAGAGCCTAGTGGCGAAGCATAGGATATCTCTTGTACGTGAGCTCTCTCCAAATCAATCTCGAGAGACTTCTTTTTGGAGAGAGTGATTCATGTGTAAGTGGGCGAACCACCATGCTTAGAATCTTCCATACTAAACCCCTTTAGTATGGTGTTAATGTATCTGGATTTGGGACACTCCCAACATCCACTTAGATCTATCTCTATAGATCATAATCCACAAGATGTAGTAGGTATCATCCAGATCTTCCATGGAGAATCCCCATGGTAAGAGGAGCTTGACCGAGTGTATCATAGGAAACCAAACTCTTTGACTTACAATACATGGAAGACAACCTTACTCTCTACTACCTTCTTGTATATACAAGGTTCATCTACCTTTTTTATGAAGTCGAACTCTTTGACTGCCACATCAAAACAGATGTTCCAACTCCACGATGCGTGCTTTAATCCTGATGGACTTAAGCATAGCCACTGTAGAAAAGGTTTCATTATAATCCACACCTGGTTATTGACGAAAACTTCTTACTACAAGTCTAGCTTCGAAAGTCTCAACTTTTCCATTTACACCAAGAATCTTCTCAAGGTCCATTTGCTCCCGATGGGTTTTACCCCTTCAGGTGTGACTTTCAAAGTCATACTTTGTTGGTGTACATGGATTCCAACTCAGATCGCATTGCATCCAGCCATTTCACAGTCCCTACTCATGATGGCCTGCCTGAACCTGGTTGGTTCAGCATATACCATGATGCAATTCTCGCTCCCACCGTCACCGAGGAAACCGCAGTATCTCTCAGGTGGATGAGGAACCCTACCAGGTTCGCGGAAAGGCTGAGCTTCGTTGGAGACTATTGAATCTTTTAGTTCCACTAAATTATCAGCTGTTAGTTTGTCTAGCTGGAACTCCTTCCAGTTCTACCTCATGACCACTAATTTCTTCCATAAGAAATTCCTTTTCTAAAAAGGCGGCATGCTGAGAAACAAAACACCTTTTGCTCCTCAGTATGGTAGAAGATATACCGTCGCAAATGTTCGGGATATCCAACAAACTTATACAGAACTGATCTTGCCTCGAGTTTGTTCGGATTTTGCTTTTCAACATAGGCCGGACAACCCCATATCTTAACTCGTTTAAGACATGGTCTCTTCTCATACCATATCGCATATGGAGTGGTAGGCACTTGATTTGGTTAGAACCCTATTCAATAGGTATGCAGCTTCTCAAATGCATAAGTCCAAAAGGAAATAGATAACTCAGCAGTACTCATCATAAAGCGCACCATATCTCATAGGGCGCGTTGCCTCCGCCCCGATACACCGTTGTTCTGTGGTGTACACGAAGGAGTAAACTGAGAGAGAATACTATTCTCTTTTAAATAATCCAGGAACTCCGTGCTCAAGTATTCTCCCCCCCGATCACATCAAAGGACTTAATACTTTTACCCGTCTGGTTCTCAACTTCAAACTTATATTCCTTGAATTTCTCAAAAGTTTCTGACTTGTGTTTCAACAGGAACATATGTCCGAATCTTGAGAGATGGTCGGTGAATATAATAAAGCAAGAGGAACCAACCATGGCATTTATAAACATAGGACCGTATACATCACCATGTATCAGTCCCAAGAGTTCAACAACTATTTCTCCATTTCCAGTAAACGGAGTTTTGGTCATTGTACCTTTGAGACAAGACAGACAAGTATAATAAGATGAAAATTCGATCATATTCAAATATTCATCCTTAATATAACTTAGTTAGTTGTGTCGCATTGATATGACCTAGTCTACAATGCCGCAAGAAGGATCGTTCATTTCTGAACTACTCCACTTGTGTGTGTTCTGCATACTTTGAACTGTGGTTTAATTTAGAACGTATATGGCATTACCTAATGTGCCTGATCCAATCAACTCTTGATTAAGGAAAATGTTCACAACATTATCCTGCAATACAAAATTATATTCTTCTTTAACTTAATAAAGAAACTGATGTAATGTGGTATATCAGGTTCGGCATGTAATAACATTTGTTCAGAATCAATGTATTAATACAAGGTGGTATTTGCCAACTAATTTGTCTGCAATAATTGCACCATTCTCTACACTTAGAAACATATCACCCAATCCCAGTTCTCTACCTTTCTGTAGCCCATGTAACAGATTACATATATGGGATCCTGATCCGGTATCTCATACCTAGGACGTAGAGGATACTGAGAAACAGTTTTCGGTAACGAATACACCCGAAGAATATGCATCAACATGCTCATTCCTCGATTGGGTCGCGTAGGAATCCGGATATTCCCCTATTTCCTGCTCGGACTTATAACAATTATAAGGTAGAGCGGAACCAATGTTCCCCAGCACAGCATAATAAGCCGGTTCGGTCAATACATCCATATTATTATCTTGATTAAGGCATGTCACGGTCGCTACCAGGAGAGAGAGAGAAGAAAACACTCAGCGTATGCTCTTGCAAGATCAGATTGGTTATTATTTTATCTAATCAGGATGGCCCCCACTGTTTTTATCAAATCTTTCTTCAAACCCTAAAAGGTAAGACTAGCCGGGATTAATTACATCCTACAAGTTCGCTAATCTTTCGGCCAGGCCAGTGTCGGTATTTTGAGGGAGGTTCACCGTGCTTTCGCACGGACCTAATTAAAATAAACCTCATTTTCCCAGGGGTGTAACCCCGTTAACACATTTCTAGACACCTACTTTGATCGGCTAATTGTAATGTGCAAAACTCTCCCAGGAGTAACTATTACTCGGAGTGGGTATCGGGATCCAACTATCTCGTAGAAGCTATAAATCTCATTGCAAATTTCAACACTTAAAATTCCCGATAATATTTTGTCCCTAGCGTCTTACAACCTTGACAGAGGTCAACAAACTATAGTGCGCTAGTCAAGTTCAATCCGCCATTTCATGATTGAATTAAACCCACCCGCATGACCCTTGACAGAGGTCAACAAGGTCGTACGACTACCCTAATCCAATCGCATCACATACTTTACAGATAAGCATTAATCAGCTACCGCACACTATGCCTTGACAGAGGTCAACAAATGCAGCACGAATACTAAATAGTACTTATCTAAAATGACGGAGGGCTACGACAGGTTTTTAAGAAAACCTTTTGCGTAATAAATCTTGATATCGTTGTAGAATCGAGTGATTTTGAAAATGAGTGTTTTTTGAGGCTTTTACTAGTTTTTCTAAAGTGGTCACTCCCAGTGAAGGGATCTCGGCTCTTTCCTCATCGAATGGGGTGCTGGATATTCAGGAACACCACTATGCAAAGCAAGAACTAGAAAAGCAATCAAAAGACAAAACCGAGTGGGTTGTAGCATCTGCTAGATTTTGCCAAAGAGGTCACTCCTGGTGAAGGGATCTCGGCTCTTTCCTCATCGAATGAGGTGCTGGATATTCATCAAGGAATACCGCTATGCAAAGAAAGAACTAGAGCTACCCTTTTTGAAAACAGGATTCTACAATATCTTTAGCTTTCTTTCTTTTTCATTAATCTTATTAATGAAGTCCCATCATTTATGCTTCCCAAGTATCACAAAAGAAACAAAAGTATAACGTACGCTTATGCCATCTGCATTCGCCACAGTGTCCCGTTATGCACCGTTAGGTTACTTAACTAACGGCATAGCGGGGTGGGACTAGCACGGGTGCAAAACATAAGCAACGTTTATTATATATCATATATATAATAACAATATTCGTCTCATCATATAAAGTGATCACATCACAGAATATCAGCAGCATAAGTCCACATATGAAATATTGGATATACTAGGAATTCCGTGTTTTAAATTAAGCCATTAAAAAACAAGGATTCCACGGTCGTGATGAATAGCCAAACCCACATCCCTAGACCCCTAGGAGAGCGGCAAGCAACCATACTAATTCTAGAGTTAGGAGACCCGGTCTCGACTCCTTGAGATGGTCTTCCACTGGATCCCAGAACCCGGTTACTTGTGCTCCCCACCTTGGGTCTATCCTAATGCGGAAAAGTAAATAATATACATTAATGGTGACATCATCCTCAATCCGGAAGTGCCCCAGTAAAAGAATATTATATTCAAGTTTTTACATGAATGACAATAAAAAACTCTTATCTCACATAAAAAAACCCGGCTATTCAAACACGACGATCCAATATAACATATCACAACAACACATAACATCACATATCATCAACATAAGTAAATATGCGTATCCCAATTTTCGTTGACGTATAGCAACGAAACCGGCAATACACCACATATTACACTTACGGTCGCAGAAAAGAAAGTGAAAACTACAACAATTGGAATCCGTAACCACCTTAGACATCATAAACCCGAAATATCACATACTTCGGATTTCATGCCTAACCACATGAAATCCTTAGACATCGCATGCCTAACAATTGTAAACCCCGCATTTTAGTCTCGATATTAAAAACACTTTTCAATAAAACGTCGGGAAATTCAACAAGATTCCCGACATCTTGATCGAATGCTCGTCGGAAAATTTAGTAGACGGCCGCACCCCCAATACCGTTGACGAAGTGCACTTAGGCGGAACACCGCGTCCCCGAGCACCCGGACGGATGCTTTTGGGCAACGGGGTTCTCCTACAGTCACTTGGTCGGGGTTATGGGACGTAGCTATCTAGTAAGGTTACCCGGCGAGTATCTGCGTACGCTACGTGATTGCGACGGACTTTTGATCCACATCAAAATCCCGTGACAACCGATCTAATGAGACTAAATTGCTAGATTTATAAAATTCAAATTAGTTTTCACAAAACTAATTATTGTGGATTCCAAATATTGTATCACAATTCACAGATAGCTAGACGATATTAAACATTTCGATCGAATCAACAAACACCCAAAATTTCCCAAAGAGCTCAACTCTTGAGCACAGTTTAAAAATACGCAGAATATGCTACAACACCTATGGACCAACCGTAGAAGGGCCGAACCATGCCTCACTCATAGTGCCACGGAATTGCCGCAAACCCTAGGGTTTGGCCGCGGTTCCACGGTCAAAGAGTTGAGTTTGGGTATCGTTCTTCTAGAGGGTCCATAGAGTTACCTGCATGATTTTCTGAAAATTTTAAACTTGGAAAAATCCAACTTTTGGAAAATTTCCAGCAAGGGAAAAAATGGCTTATTGATATTCGTTCGAACTTTTTAACGTCGTCTAAATTATCCGAAACGATGTTAGAATTACGACTACGAAGCACTCTGAATTGCCTTTACATAAGATAACATCTCATGCAATCTCAGTAAAAACAAACAGCACCCGAAACACCAAAATCCAGAGACTTGAACACCAAACCAAAACGAAGCCATAACAAGGTAAGAAAACCACTGGGGCCGGTTTTTACCAAGTTCTCACCGGGTCAAGCCCGGTGAAAGTGACTCGTTTTGCTTTGGTGTTCATGTAACATTCTGCAACTGCTTCAAAAAATTTTAGACACTATGAAATCTTCGACAAAAACTTGGATTTTTGTTTCGATGTTTCGGAATTGTTTCAGTTTCGTAATTCTACAAATATTGTCTAATTCTCTAGCATGGTTCTGATACCACTGCTGGGTTCCCTAGCACCGCCACTGGAGTTCGGGAGGCATCAACCATGCTGTTTTCAAAAAATTGGCGCACTAAAGAACCCTAACCTAGAATCTTAAGTAGAGAATTAGACGAAACTAGCATGTAAACATCTTTACATCTAAGTGAACAAGGAATACAACCTTTGTAGAGCGGTCCTTCACTTCAAAAGCTCCGTGTAGTAGTCCCTTCGCTCCAAGTAGTGATCTCCCGGACTCTAGTAAGGCTCCACAAAGCGAGATGAATAAGCTTGCTTGAAGTCTTCGAGGCCGAAGATGATCTACGTCGAGAAGACACTAACTCAAGCTACCTCTTCTCTAATTAGGAATTAATGAAGCAAACAACCTAACTAAATGGCTAGTCTAGTATAGGTTGATGAAGTAGGAATTTTGCTCACTTTAGAAATATTTTTCTCACTAATTTTCTTCACCTCCCAAAAAGCTAGAGAGCTTGAGGAAGAAGATGAAGAAAAGAAACCATGGAAAAAAGCAAGTGTAGAATGGCAACCATGGGCGGGTTAAGATCATATAATAACTCATGTAGAGACTAAACCATGGCTAATCATAATGGTTGAATTAATAAATATCTTAACTAAAACAAAATTGGTGGACTTAGTCAATGGTTCTACAAGGTTCAACCATGTGACTAATTTCCAACTAATTTTAATTTACTTTAAATAAATAAAACCTTTCATTATCATAAACATGGTGTGAGTCTCATACACCCATATTGCATGTAGCAACAAGCATGACACAATAATATATATCACATCTATATTAAGTGTACACAAGTGAGAAAAAGAAATGCTTAAGTGAGCTAATATTAGTTAATGTAAATTAATATATCAAATATATAATTATACATTAAATTATTAAATCAACACTTGATTTAATAATCCGGCTATATCTCATATGACCGACTAATATCATTTGTATCAACTTATCGAATCAACACTTGATTCGATAACCCGGCTATATCACATATAACCGACCGATATTACATATCGCTAGAATAGAATACGGTATCACATACACGTATTAATCTCGGTCCCACACATATCACATATGTGCTCCTATTTCGTTTCGCCTGAGCCAGGAAACCTCTGTGTAGGACTCTAAAGACTCATTAATACGCCGGTAGTAGGTGATGATCATATCAGTCACCCACAAGCCGTCAGCGGTACTGCTAGACGTAACGGTCACCCGGATATTGAGTGATCAGAAGATCAACAAGCAAGCTTGCTCATACTCCTGCAAATCCAATAAGTAACACTACCGTACAGTCCGGTCTCTTCATTAGATATGTCGCATATCTCAGCCTGGGGGTGGTGAACGTCAGACCTCAATAGCCTGATAAATCATGCCGATGTGAGGCCCATAACGGTTCGAGAAACTACTGATAAAACTTACCAGTAAATCTCAGTAACCCTGTCCAGGGATTTTCTGTTATGGCCAATCGAGCATAGCGCAACATCAACCCCCAATACCGGGAGAGACGAAACCCCCTCCTATCGCTCATTGCCTTCATGTGACTCGGGACTATACCCAAAATCCACCGTTTTGCACGTTCTCTTGAACGCGGTAAGGTGGAAATCAAAGCACAGTGGGAATCACACAAGACTCTATGACGATCTCGGGTCTACAGACTAACATATACCAGTGTCACCAGAGATCTGCTATCTGACGTGAGATATAATACCATCTAGGATTTCTCGGCGAGTCCGTCCAGTATACCCAGTCTCCACTGAGCACTCGTATATCATCTCTGATGTTAAACACCAATGGATATGGGATCATCCATCGCCCATCACATGGGTCGAGAAGCGTATACGCTATTCTATGCTCGAATATCGATGCCCCGTCTGGATACTTTCACGACTAGGAACAATTGAAGGATGTACTTACGGACTACCCTGGCCCCACTAGTATGATCTGCATCATAATCCTGGTAGTCAAGTACTCATCCTAAGGGCATTATCAATATGTAATGGAGAGACAGTAAGTGTACATGTTAAGATAAAGAGTAACTAGATAGCATACTATCATGTCGAGCAAGAAAGTCCTCCCTATATATGTCCAAGCATCCACTATAATATACATCATATGTACAATAATGGTCTCTAGGGCATACATATAACTAACAATGGTTACAGTCTCGTGCCACTTCTAATACCTTCCGTACCAATCTACCTTTTTACAACACCGCGATGTCTTTATTGTATTGTGTGTTATATATATAGATGAATGACTGACCGAAACCTTGATATCAGTAAACAGAATGGATATAAATAGAGAGTCATGTAGACGAAGTATATCCATGGTTTGATTCAGTCACTATAGATTGAAATCGATTGAATAGACGGATTCATAGATTCATGTTGAATTATAGTTTTGTACTTGAATCATATTCAATTCAGATTGATTAGATTGAGACCCAGTCTGAGTCAGACACTTTGAAAAGAAATTGAAATTCTGAAGTAGTTTTGATGTTATCGGTAACTGCTACACATGGACGGCAGGATTTGAGTCTTTTTTCAAGACAATTACTGTATTGATAACACCGTTTGTTAGATTGTCTTCCTTAGATAGGCAAGCACCCATATTCTCCGGCTCCCTGAGGCTCAAGAGAACTGGTCCCGCTTAAACCTATGTTTACTAGGGTCCTTATTGTAATTTAGTATAACTTGAGAGGGTTTTATGTAAAAAATAGTTTGATATAATTTTCAAAATACACCTCAAGCATTTAATTATCGTCTTTAGGGTTTTCATAGATGTATATTTTATAAAAGTGAAATTTCTAGTGAGTAGAACCTAGTTTTCATAGTATATGGTATTTTATTGAAATATCGGTATTGTTTTGTATTTAGATGGTATTTTCATGTAATGATGATTCCTTTGATTTAGAAAACTTGGAATATTTATATAATATAATTAAAATAGATATTTTGATAATAGTTATATATATATATATATATAATGAAAATAAATTTTATTTATTTTTATAGAAATCTCATTTTCTAAAGAAAAATGCGTTAAGCATTCCATCGAGATCGAATGCTCATTTCGAAGGTTTGCATCTCGCTCTACTAGGTCTGAGGATGTGCGATAACCTGCACCATCCCGAACGGGGTCTCCAAAATGGGTTGTAGAGACGTAATTTCAAGGAATTGATTAATACACTTTTTAAAGAAATGGTTTTGCAAGTTTGATGGTATTTACTTGTAATGTCGTATTATCCCATGTTCCCCCAATCAGAGCAAGGCTCTGTTTGAATTTTAAAATTCAAATCTTTGAAGCAACACTTCAAATTCCGTGCGTTGCGCGCAATGCGCCACGTGTCAAAAGTTGACACGCCAGCACAACGCCCAAGGCAGTGCGTCCAATCAGAGCAAGACTCTTTAAAAAACAAAAGCAACGCTCATTTGCGCGAGCGCCGCGCTGCGCGACACGTGTCTGCGCGGCTGCGCAAGCGCAGCGGCGCTAGCGCCGCGCTGCGCGACACATGTCTGCGCGGCTGCGCAAGCGCTTCACTGCGCGACACGTGTCACGCACTGGGGATTCTTGCGCAAAACAGAATAAATCTTGTTAAAACAAGAAGATTTTCTTGTATAAGGCAGGGGCCTTTGGATCAAAGATCCAACGGTGGGGAAAATTCCCCAAATCACTCAGAAAAAGATCTATGTAACAAATTTAACTAATTAATGGGCACTATAAAAAGGACTCCAGACCTTAATTCAAGAGAAGAAACATCTTGCTAAAAAAAAAAGAGAGAAAAGAACTCTTGAGAACTCTTGAAGAATACAAAAAAAAGGTAAAACCTTTAAAAGAAGAGAAAATTCTCTTAGAAACAGATCATTGATCTAAGAACAAGATCATGGATCTTCAACAACAAATAAATAAGTAAATAAATGAAATAAATAAAAAATAAATAGTGCCTTGCACTTGTTATGAACCCTTGGTTCTCTGGGATAAAGAAAAACAAGAAAAGAAAAACTTGTTTTTCTTTGATCTAAATTTAGATCACGAGATTAAAAAGTGCCTTGCACTTCTGTTCTTGAATCTAAAAAAGATTCTTAGTGCTCTGCACAAATGCAATGCATTACTTGAAGGGCCAGGCCCAAATCAGAAAGACCTAACAGGCCAAAATAAATTGCAAAGCAATAAAGGGCAGAGCCCAAATGAAATTGATGCTCTGCATCATTATAAATGGTAGGGCCCAAAACAAAATTGATGCTCTGCATCCTTCCTGGGCAAGGCCCAAATAAAAATAAAAAGAAATGCTATGCAAAAGCAGATAAAACGTTGGATATTCTCAACTGGACTTAGCCCAATTTTGGCCATAAGTCCTTAAATTAAATTGACTGAGCAAAATTGCTCTACTAAATCAATTTACAATCGGTTCGAGGGTACATCTCCGAACTCCTTTGACATCCATCGTTGTAATTCCTCAACGACGTCAAAGAGGTGACGGGTCCCAACGACCACACATCAATGTGGACTGCGGGGTCCTTAAACTCGTGGACCGAAACGTCCTTAAACTAATATCGGACCGAAACGTCCTTAAACTAACGGTGGACCACTATGTCCTTAAAATGGTATTGGACCACCATGTCCCTAAACTGGCATAATAGAGACCAAATGCTCTTTTGTCGGATCTAAACGATCCCGTTAAGTCGATCTTAGTCCCAAACTGGACTAACGTATCCTTAACAACCGTTTAAGTTGATCTTAGGCTCAAATATGGCTAACGCAATCCTTAAACCTTCAAACAAACTTTAGTCCCAAATTGGACTATAAATTCCCCCAATCAACTTTGGCTCAAGGGTACATCTCTGAACTCCTCTGACATTTGTCGTTGTAATTCTTCAACGTCGTCAGAGAGGTGACGAGTCCCGACGACCATACATGCAATGGACCACTATGTCCCTAAACTGGAACAATAGAGCCCAAATGCTCTTTTGTCGGATCTAAACGATCCCGTTAAGTTGATCTTAGTCTCAAACTGGACTAACGTATCCTTGACGAACGTTTAAGTCGATCTTAGCCGCAACGCGACTAAGGCATCCTTAAACTAAAAACACCAAACCCAAATCTAAATAAATACGGATTTGGACTAATCCACGTCCTATGGGCGACGGTACTACTCAGTCTCCGTATATAATCCACGGGCAACCACAAACAAAACAAACACCCACGACACGAAGTGAAATTCTGGAGAAAGAGAAAGTTGTTACCGCGAAGCGGTAGCGTAATTAACTGCAGGGGCTTGCGCCTGCAGGGAAGAGCGTCCCCACAATCAAAAACCCCTCTAGCGAGGGGGAATCTGACAAAGTCTGCTACATCGGCCGCATCCGTCTAAACCTTCGATACACGGTGCCATAAATCAACTTGGCATCTTCGGAGAGGTGGACGGATAAAACCAAATAGCATCTGCCCCGAATCTCAGCGTCAGGCCATCGCGGTCCTGTGCGCCGTCCTTCGGAGGGGAACAGATTTTGGCACGCCCGGTGGGACCTCTTCCTCTTTCCACTCCACACTTCGTGTGTCGTCCTCGCGAACCAATCGCGGTTTGTTAAATGGTTGCCTTCGGATTTCAAGTTACTAAGATTTGGTCTTTTGTCTGGCGCAGAACTCAAGGTTCAATGGCCTCTAATTGCATCAACTGCTCGAAGTGCCAATGCAACGGACGCTCCACCTCACCGGGAGGTGTAGCATATGGGCCCCAAGCGGCTTCCTTCTGCACTCTGCCGGTAGATCAGGTGACCCAAGCCACCACTGGTTTGTTCTTTGGGACCATGATCCCACCTACAAGCTTCCCTACGCCAATACCTGCACCGGAAGTGAACAAGAAGTCGGTCTTCGACCGGCTCACTGCTACGACGGCCCCTGTCGACGGATCGCCCGCTACCAAACCGACAGCCTCTGTTTTCACTAGGCTAAATCTGAACTCTAAAATGGCTGTCCAAAGGAAGGCAATAACTGCTGCCCCAGAAGTCGTCAAGGCGGCTTCCCCTATCAAAGAGTCAGTCTTTTCAAGACTGACGATTCCTGCTCCTGCATCTGCTCAGGGATCCGTCTTCGGCAGGTTGAATATTACCCCTCAGAAGACAACCTCAGTCTTTAAGAGGTTAACACCGGCGACGCCTCATTCAGACAAGGGGCAAAAAGAAACTATCTCAATCTCTGAGCCAATCCCAACGGCTCACCGTGCTCGACGTCGCCATTGGCAACGAGTGAGGAAGGCAGGGGGCAACTCCCCCTCAGGACTAACTCCACCGGCTCCAGTGGTGGAAGTCAACGCTGCTGTTCCAACTGGGAACAGCTTTGAACCACTGAGGAGGGTGCGTAAGAACTCTCAAATCGCTACCTTGAAGAGATCTCCTCCACCAGCGGAGAGAGTTATGGAAATGAAACAAGAACAGCCCCCTCAACGGCTATCTTCGAAAGTTTATAAAGTTTGGCAAAGGGTTCAAAACTCTGTGATTGATCCAGACCAATTTCGTCGCCAGAAAAAGGCGAAAGTGGAAAAAGACAAGGACCGCCCCTTTAAACAGCAGGGGACAGCAGTTGCTAGGATGCCCACTTCAACGGCTCCTTCAACCCCAACGGCCCACAAAAGAAGGAGGCCGGAGAAAGCTCCCGCGTCAGCAGCAAAGGTTAAAAATGGTGAACCTAAACGCCCCAAGTCAGAGGGCATAACAGTTCATACGGTTTACATGGCATCGGGAAAAGAAGACAGCCGTGCATCAACGGGTCATAGACCGCTTACACGGTCAGTGACCAAGGCTCAGGAGCAGCAACAAAAGCTCCAGGAGATGATGAATGCTATGGCCGCACTTACAGGGCCGAAAGAAAACCCCGAAACGTCCTCTGATGAACGTCGGGAACAAGAGACTGACGCCGAGTTCCTTCGCCGAATATTAGAGAAAAAGGACAAAGAGGCAGGCGAACAAGCAGCCAACATACAGCGTATGGGCCTCCTCTTCCAAGACATGATAGGGATGATGATACAACAAGATCCTCCGGCCGAAGAGCCCCCGGTCGTCCTTGGAGATGATAGGGGAGAGACATCAAATCCTCTGCCAGTTTTGTCAATGGCTAAAGAGGATACAATTTCTAAAACTGACTTGGACGAATATATAGCCCAACAAATACGGGTTCATCATGCGGCCGAGGCAGCCGGCCAGGTTGTGAAAATGGGGAGACCATATCCAAATTGGTACGATCAAATCAAGTACCCACCCGGTTACACGATTCCCAAGTTCCATGTCTACAGGGGGATGGGCAATCCTCACCAGCATGTAGCCCAGTTCAGGGCACTCTGCGGCAATACCGGTGGAGATGACAAGCTTTTACTTCGCCAGTTTGTTGGAAGCTTATCGGATACGGCGTTCGAATGGTACTCTGAGCTCCCGAATGACTCTATTAAAACCTTCGCGGAGATGGAGCTGTTGTTTACTCAGCGTTTTGCAAGCGCCAGTGAACGTACCCCGATGACGGCACTGATTAACGCCAGGGTAAAACCCGGCGAGACGTGGGTTCAGTACGCTATACGATGGCGGAACTTATGGTCAAAGTGTGACCAGCGCATTGAAGAAGCTCCCGCGGTGGGTATGTTTGTGGGAACCCTCGATCCACAAGCAACCATCTCGCAATTTATGATGTTTTTCAAGCCGACTACCTTCCAGGCCTTGATTGACAAACTAGCGCAAATGGATCAAATGGGCCATAAACCCCCTCTTCCAAGGCCAGACACCCGAAATGACAAAGGGAAGGGAAAAGCGATCGTCTTCGCTAATGCTCAACAACAACCGAGCGACTCGAAGCCGGTTGCTCGTCAAAATAATACGCGACCGTACGTGCCCCTTGAGGATAGGATGGGACGTCCTTATTCCTTTCCCCGCGATAAAACGAGGAGGTTATTCGAGTTGGCGTTGCGCAACAGACTCATAAATTTGCCGGATCCAAAACGTCCGTTACAACCAAGTGACATCAGCGAACCCAACTACTGTCCTTACCATCGAGTACTAGGCCATCCGATCGAAGACTGCTACGTTTTCAAAAATTGGCTTGAAAACCAGTACCGACAGGGCAAGTTCGCGTTATCCGACAAATGGAAGGTGAATCCCCCGCAGCCACACACCTCTAAGGGGACGAATACGCCGGGGGCAACATGCTCTGTCATTGAAGAAGCTCCTTGGGAGGTTGTATTATCAGTCAAGACAAAGAGGATGCTAAACGATCTCCAGACATGTCCAGCGATTGAGTGGAAGAACCCGTTGGAACCGCAGGTCATTGAAGGGATGTTGAAGCCGCGTCCAACTCCAAAGACCGATAGTGGTGGTTCAAACACTTGCAGCCAGCCGTCAAAATCTTCGAAAAAGAAGAAGAAGAAATCTAAGAAGCCCGTGAAGCCTGGCGACAAGCGCACGGACTTACAAAAACAAATTGACGCGCTGGAGGAATACAATCAGAAGGCACGGACTCCCATTACGCTCCAGGAGTTCCTCAATCACGTCTTTCAAGAAGAAGACGAGGGAAGAAGTTCATCTGATGAATCCGAAGAATGCGTGGCGAACTGTCATATGATTTCCCATTCGATCACGAACGATGAGGAGACTCCTTACACCGAAAAGCTGGGGGCAGATCCTGAATCAAAAAGTCTGGGGCTATCAGATGAGGTAATTGACGCATTCCTTAATGAAGCTCGGTTGAAAAGTAAAGCTGATTGAGAACGCGAGACGGCTATATTGGAAAGGGCCAAGCTCCAGCGACTTGATGAAAGAGCTGAGACGATCCCGCTGGAGCTAAACACTTTCGCTACCGACAAAAGTCAATTCAAGATAAAGAAAAGGTTTGCTAAGGCCATATCAAGGGGCATGAAGATACCATCCTCTGAAGAAAAAATTACTGGTGAAATAGAAACGCACCCCTCCTATTGCTTATATCATCAAAAGATCTCGCACCCTACTCAAGAGTGCAAAGCTTTCGATAGATGGTGGCAATGATACATTGCTCATCGACAACGCTTTAAGCGAGAAAAGCGCAAAATTCGTCAGGAACAAAGAAATACGACCGAAGGGCTTAAAAGAACTGCTGGCGATTGTTGCATGATTAACACCGGTAGATCACAAGTGCCTACATTCGGGAGTGATTCTGATGAAGAGCTAGAACTTGCCCCTCTCTTTAGAGAGTCCGCTTCGAGAAAAGAAGAAGAACCGAAGGTTTGCGAAAATATCCGGCTGCGGAATCGGACGCTGCCTGAAAAGAACCTCGGACCCTTAAACAGGAAAGATAAAGGGAAAGAAAAGGTCTGTGAAGACATCGTCTTAGATGACCAAGTGGTGGAAGAGCTAGCCGCCAAGGACCCGCCGAAGAAGAATAAGGTGGATTACAACGTCTTAGCACATCTGAGGAAGCTGCCCTCACAGCTCAGCATTCTTGACGCCCTTTTGCTATCAAAAGAGGCGAGAGATTCGTTGATTAAGGCGCTCCAAGACCCAGAACAATTCCAAGCATGCCTGGCCGAGGAAAAGATGAAGGATGAATTGGAGGAAGTGCACACAGCCGATGTTACTTTTGGCGATGAAGACCTTCTACTTGGGACGTGCGAACACAATCACCCTCTCTATGTCTTGGGATACTGCCATGATATAAAGATAGGCAAAATCCTGATCGATAACGGGTCGTCTGTTAACCTACTCAACGTGCGGGTGTTGAAGGAAATCTGCATGAGCATCCAGCACCTTGCTCGGGACAAGATCACCATCTCCGGGTTCGACTCCCAATCGTCAAAGACTCTTGGATCTGTGATACTGACGCTATGCTTCGGGCTACTCGTCACGGACGTTAAGTTCCACGTCATAGACGCCAAAACATGCTACAACGCTTTGCTCGGCCGACCATGGTTACACGAGTACAATATCATCCCTTCTACACAACATCAGTGCATGAAGTATTTTAAGGATGGTTTCGAGTATACCGTGATGGGAGAACTGAACCCGTTCTCTGTGAATGAGGTCCGCAAATACGAAGACGCCAAATACTTCTTACCGGATTTCGAAGATGCAGAGAAGTGTCACAAGCCGGAGAACAAAGCTAACGCCACCATCCCGGTCTTCGGCAGTGATACTGAAGAGGAAGAGGAGATAGTTTATTCGGGTCCGCCCCAACACAACAAGCCGGGACCATCAGCTCCTACGTTGATCTTTGGCAGCGACTTAGAAGATGAAGTCCACGCCGTATTCTCTGCTCAACCTTCAATACGAACGTTCGCTGACGAAGAGCAAAGTCTGCAAGTCGCCATGGTGCCGCTTAAACACCATAAAGAACTGGATACACTTAATATTTACAACGTAGAAGAGCTACAAACATTCTACATCCCTCCTAGGAGAGAAAGCGAGAAAGCAATTCTGTTCTACCGCTCTGAAGAAACCAAGGTGAAAAAAGAAATCTGGCATAGCGCGGATCCTACGCTCGACAGGCTTCAGCCTATCCGTCTTCCTAGATATTATACAGAGGGTTTGAAGAAGCTGCTGAAACGCCAGGGGATATCCTTCAAATAGACCGTTAGAGAGGCCAAATTCTATGACAGGGTCTGGAACGTTCCCGGGACTCAACGCAAACTGCCTAACGGGAGAATGGAAACAAAAGGGCTTGGATACATCCGGTCAAAGAAACGAGAGTTACTGCCCAGCTGTTACGTCGTGTATAACCTCGATGAAAAAGCGGATGCTCAATGGGAGGACGCTAATCCTAAACCAGTGAAAGTTCCAGATGCAAAGGAGCCCAGTCCGTCGTTCGAGGAACAAATGGACAGAATTATAAAGAAAGCTGGTCAAAAAGTCCGAGATGATCACAACCACGAGACGACCATTTATGAGAAAGCCAAGACGCAACGCCTTCTCCAACAAGCCGTAAAGGATGAAAATGCCGCTCCTTGTCAACCTGTTATAAAAAAGGCTCGGCGCAAAAGCAGAAATAAGTTGAAAACCCAAAAAGGCGCTCAACAACAACAAAGCAGGGCTAAGAAGCCACGCAAACGGGAGTTGAGCGTTATTAATCTATCCCTCATGAAGAAAATGGGTCGAGCGTACTCTTTTCCTAGGGACAAGACGAAGAAGATACTTGATCTTGCTCTAAAGCATCAATTGCTTACATTGCCGGAATCCAAGCACCCCGAGAAAGCAAGCAAGGTCTCTGGCCCAAACTATTGCTCTTACCATCGAGTAATAGGGCACCTGCTCGAAGACTGCTTCACCTTTAAGAATTGGGTCGAAGATCAGTACCAGCTCGGCAAGTTCGCTCTGTCTGACAACTGGAAGGTAACGCCGCCACAGAAGCACGAACCCAAGGCCACCAAAGAAGAACGGGTTCCACATTGGGATTGGAAGCGAATTCGCACCTGTCACATGATAACAATACTAAAAGAAGAATCCGAGAACATGGACAGCCTTCCCTGGTCCCTTGAAAACAGCAATGATGAGGTGATCTCAGAATTTCAGCCAGCTCCGAAAGAACTGGAGGATGGCATACATACTACTGCAGATAACCTCAAGAAGATTGAGTTGGGATCAGCAAACGATCCACGACCGACATTCATCAGCGAGTTACTATCTGAAGAAAGGGTAGCTGCGTTAAAGGATGTGCTTCTGCAGCATAGAGATTGCTTCGCGTGGAACTATTCCGAAATGCCGGGACTAGATCCAGAAATTGATGTACACAAATTGGCGATATCCCCGGACATCAAGCCAGTCAAACAGGCGCCGAGGAGAATGCGGCTCGAGCTTGAGATGAGCATCAACGCTGAAGTTAAAAAGTTAATCAACTCTGGCTTTATTCAGAAGGTTCAATATCCTGAATGGATCGCTAACATCGTCCCGGTGATGAAGAAAAATGGGACGGTGCGCATATGTGTGGACTTTCGGGATCTCAACAAAGCCTGCCCAAAGGATGATTTTCCAGTACCAGTCACCGAACTGATGATAGATAATACGTCCACGCATGAGATTTTTTCCTTCATGGACGGCTCATCAGGGTATAATCAAATAAAAATGCATCCTGAAGATCAGAAACATACGGCTTTCCGGACTCCTTTGGGGATATTCTGTTACAAGGTAAAGCCCTTCGGTCTAAAGAACGCCGGTGCCACCTACCAAAGGGCCATGATGAAGATTTTCGACGACCTTATACATGAAATCGTCGAGTGCTATATCGATGACCTCGTGGTTAAGAGCAAATCATATGAGGAACATCTCGAACATCTAAAGACTGTATTTCGACGCCTTCGACAATACAATTTGAAGATGAATCCTCTTAAGTGTGCATTCGGGGTTTCCTCGGGCAAATTCCTGGGGTTCATCGTCCGACATCGAGGCATCGAAATAGATCCGTCCAAGATCAAGGCGATTATGGAAATGCCTTCACCGAGAACTCTCAAACAGCTGCGGTCTCTCCAAGGAAAGCTCGCATATATTCGGCGATTTATAGCCAACCTCTCAGGCAAGTGTCGCCCTTACAGCCACCTGATGAAGAAGGGAACCCCGTTCGTTTGGGATCACAAATGCCAGGGCGCACTGGACGAGATTAAGCAGTACCTGCAAAACCCTCCAGTCTTGGCTGCTCCGGTTAAGGGGAAACCTCTCATCCTTTATACAACTGCCCTCGAAGGTTCTTTAGGCGCGTTATGGGCGCAGGAGAATGACCAGGGAAAAGAAAGAGCACTCTACTACTTAAGTCGAGTTCTGCCGGGGGCAGAAAGCAACTACTCCCCCATTGAAAAACACTGCTTAGCGTTGATCTTCGCAATAACAAAGCTCAGACATTACGCATTAGCACATGAAGTCCATCTCATTTCAAAGGTGGACCCTCTTAAATATCTAATGTCAAAGGCCATATTGACGGGACGACTCGCTAAATGGGCCCTGCTCTTAATGGAGTTCTCGATAACGTATCGACCTCTCAAGGCAGTGAAAGGCCAGGCCATCGCCGACTTCCTTGCTGAGCACCCGATACCTGCCGATTCTCCCCTGAATTGCGATTTGCCAGACAAACACGTGTTTGACGCAGTCGACAGTGGTGATACCCGTTGGGAGCTTTATTTCGATGGAGCATCTTCCATGAAAAAGCACAAACAAAGTATGCCAATGATCAAATCGGGAGTAGGCCTTATCTTCGTGACCCCACAAGGAGGAATAATGCGCTTCGCTTTCTCCTTAACAGAACCGAGAACGAATAATGAAGCTGAATATGAAGCTTTGATAGCAGGTCTCGAGATCGCCATTGACATGGGAATTAAAAGCCTCCTCATATATGGGGACTCCCAGCTAGTCGTCAGTCAAGTGAACGGCGATTACCAAACATGCAAACCGGAATTGGTAAAATACGGGGAAAAGGTGCAACAACCGCTGACCCAAATTCCCTCCTATACTTTAGAAAGTATACCACGCGCAGAAAATAGCAAAGCGGACGCGTTAGCTAAGCTCGCTAAAGAACTGGCTGATGAGAACCTCGATGAGGTTAGAATCATGGTACAAAGTCGTCGGGTGCTCGCCCCCGCAGAAATACCTCCGGGATCACCCGAAGAGAAGGGAGTGACTGAACAAGCGACCTTACAAATAAAAGACCATGAGAAGGTTGAGTATTGAAGGGAGGTCTTTATAGACTACTTCAAATCCCACCAAATGCCCGAAGATGTGTCCGCACGACACCAGCTCATGAAACGAGCTCTGTCTTTCGCCTTCGTCAATGATACTCTATACAAGAGGTCATTCGATTCTCTGTGGCTGAGGTGCTTAGGACCGGACGAAGCGGAAAGATTCGTTCAAGAGGTTCATGAAGGAATCTGCGGTTCTCACCAAGCAGGCCTAAAGATGAAGTTAAAGATCAAACGGATGGGCTACTACTGGCCCACGATGATTCAGGACTGCCTCGAATATGCGAAACAATGTCACTCATGCCAAATTCATGGGGACTTCATACATCAGCATCCTAATCCACTACATCCAACAGTGGCTAGCTGGCCGTTCGAAATGTGGGGAACTGACATAGTCGGCCCCATCGAACCAGTATCGTCTAGGGGACATCGTTTCATCCTGGCAACGACTGACTACTTCTCCAAATGGGCAGAAGCAGTACCGTTGAGAGAAGTGAAGACGGAGAATATCCTCCATTTCTTCAAAACACACATCATATATCGGTTTGGAACTCCGAGGCGGATCATCTCCGATAACGGGCCAGCCTACCGAAGCCATAAATCAGCCGCTTCGCACAGCAGCATAACATAGACTGGAGATATTCCTCAGTCTATAATCCACGAGCTAACGGTCTCGCCGAGGCCTTCAACAAGACCTTGACGAAAATTATAAAGAAAACAGTGTCCCGAAATAAGAAAGACTGGCATGAGAGACTGCAAGAAGCAATTTGGGCGTATCGAACCACGTTCAAGACAGCCACAAACACAACGCCATACGCGTTGGTGTTCGATACGGAAGCAGTACTCCCCCTCGAGATAGAATTACCCTCTCTGCGAGTGGCAGTTCACTACGAGCTAACGGATGAAGAAAATGCTCACCTACGGTTTGAAGAGCTGGATGCTCTTGATGAAACCCGGCTCCTAGCACAACAAAAGCTGGAAGCTTACAAAGCGAAGATGACGCGCTCATATGAAAAATTGACCCGACCAAGGACATTCCGCCAAGGCGAACTCGTGCTAGTGGTCAAAAGGCTTATGATCCCCAATCGCGCCAAGCGGGGAAAATTCGAGCCAAACTATGAAGGTCCGTACATCATAGATAAGGTCTACCAGGGTGGGGCCTACCTACTTATGGATATGCATGGTGAAAGGCCTTTCAGGCCAATAAACGGTCGCTTCCTAAAGAAATACAACGCTTAATGAGTCACGACCTAGGTCAATGATAGATGACGACGACTATGTCCTCTCACTATCTTCCTAAGCTCGAACTTTATAAGCATGTAGCCGGTCTTCTCAATGTCGGACCGAAATGTCCTTAAACTAATAGCAGACTGAAACGTCTTTAAACTACTCCTGCAGCATCCTTAGGCTGACGAGATATAAAGAAAAAAGAAAAACATATAAAAATAAAAAGAATAAAAAAAAACGGTATGTCCATAAGCAAAGAGGGCACGGATGAAAACCTGAAAGGGCTCTGTGAGTAAAAACAGTAGGACTACCGGCGAGTGTTCGTGAAAACCCGTAAGGGCGCGACCTCGTTAAAAAAAGGGAGAGAAAAAGAAAATAAAAAAAACAAAAAAATAAAAAAAAACGGTATGTCCATAAGCAAAATGGGCACGGATGAAAACCTGAAAGAGCTCCGTGAGTAAAAACAGCAGGACTACCGGCGAGTGTTTGTGAAAACCCTAAAGGGCGCAACCTCGTTAAGAAACACTTATAGGGTCCTCTCGAACCTGTAAGGAGAAACCACCTGCGTGAGATCCTTACGACTCACAAAGGAACAACACACTTAGGGATCCCCACGATTCCTAAGGAGAAAATGCACTTGCGAGATCCTTACGACTCGTAAGGAGAACTCTCTTGTGGGACCCTTACGGCTCATAAGATTTGAAAGTCTTAAGTTACAGAGGCCTAAACCTGTGCTTAAGCAAACCCCACAACTTTCGACATTGCCCTACAAGTGGTCCGATATTGGCCTTTGTATACAATCCACGGGCGCGAATAAACATTCCCCTAACTAAGTCCCATCCGAGGCTAGGGATATGTTCACACGGTGAATAACCCTTGTAAATCCTCTCGATTTACAAAGAGAAAACCCTCCTGTAGGATCCTTACGACTTACAGAGGAACAAAACACTTAGGAACCCTCACGATTCCTAAGGAGAAAATACACCTATAAGATCCTCACGACTTGTAGGGAGAAATAACTTTGTGAGACCCTTACGGCTCATGAAGTCAAAGCCTTAGTCGACAGGACCTTATCCCTGATCGCTAAGCCTCCTTTGTTCGACAACGACAGAGGCAAATGATGATTCGCTCCTGGCAATATCCCAGTTATAGCGGTGTTGATGCCGAAATCGGTGTCCAATTTCAGGTTTACGGTGGAAAGCCAGTAGGCCGCACATGCATACGAAATAGCCGAAATGATGGGGCAACTTGCAGTAAAAAAAAAGCAGCAAATAAAACGTATGCATGCGAAATAGCCGAAATGATGGGGCAACTCGCAATAAAAAGCAGCGAGTAAAGATAAAATGAATAGCCGAAATGATTGGGCACCGCGAAAAATAGCCGAAATGATTGGGCAATCGCGACCTTCGCGATATAAAAGCTGAAATGATAGAGCATCGCGGAAATAAAACAAAAAAATGACGATAAAACTTTGGCCCTAAAGTTAAGATCACATCGATCCCTGTATACAATCTAAGGGCGTAAACAAAGAGGGAACCATACTTTCTCAACAGACTCCGTCAGACGACGAAGCCAAACCTCGACGGTTCGTTTCAACCGAAGAAGCCAGTGTGTTCAACAAACTCCTCGACTCACGGATACAAACACTCCTTGACGAGAGCCTCCTGATCCGCGTCGACTCGCAGAGCCACCAGTGCCTCCGTGGGAATCCTCGACTCGTTTCAAACCCCAAGGAAACAAATAATCTTTGGCGCTTGGGAAACAAATAATCCCTAGCAAACTCCTCGACTCACGGATACAAACACTCCTTGACGAGAGCCTTCTGATTCGCGTCGACCTGCAGAGCTACCAGTGCCTCCGTGGGAATCCTCGACTCGTTTCAAACCCCAAGGAAACAAATAATCCTTGGCGCTTGGGAAACAAATAATCCCTAGCAAACTCCTCGACTCACGGATACAAACACTCCTTGACGAGAGCCTTCTGATTCGCGTCGACCTGCAGAGCCACCAGTGCCTCCGTAGGAATCCTCGACTCGTTTCAAACCCCAAGGAAACAAATAATCCTTGGCGCTTGGAAAACAAATAATCCCTAGCAAACTCCTTGACTCACGGATACAAACACTCCTTGACGAGAGCCTCCTGATCCGCGTCGACTCGCAGAGCCACCAGTGCCTCCGTGGGAATCCTCGACTCGTTTCAAACCCCAAGGAAACAAATAATCCTTGGCGCTTGGGAAACAAATAATCCCTAGCAAATTCCCCGACTCACGGATACAAACACTCCGTGACGAGAGCCTCCTGACCCACGTCAACTCGCAGAGCCACCACTGTCTCCGCGGGAAAATTCCCGGTTCGTCCTAACTTGCAAGATGAAGTCTCGGGCAGCAAAGATTGAAAAACTTGCTTCCTGAACAATGGGGCCCTGCAAGTCAATCCAAAATGGTCTCTTGCATACTATTCACGGGTCTCACTCTCCGAAGTCGATTTTCGACGAGGAGGGAAACAACCGCTTACGAATCCTCTCGACTCGTAAGAGGGCAAATTCTCTTATAGGATCCTTACGACTTATAAGGGAGAATCACACTTAGGAATCCTCACGATTCCTAAGGAGAAAATCCACCTATGAGATCCTCTCGATCCGTAGGGAGAAAAGTCTCTATGAGACCCTCATGGCTCATAGAATTGAAAATTCTTAGGCGGCAGATCTGAACCTGCGGCCTAAGCCATCGCTTTTTCTTAAGGAAGCCAAGACGCGCGCTCTATTATCCGTCGACCATGTTTATTAAGACAGCAGGCCGATAATAAGAGAAAGAAGAAAGCTACAGAAGGAACATCCGATTTACATTTGATCAAGTGTTCGAGACATACCCGTTCATGCATGGGCCGAAAACTCAGGACGAGAAATAAGACAAGCTGAAATAAAAAGTTTCCATTCATATTGTCAAAAATTCTTACAATCATGAAAAGCAGTAAAAGAAAAATATTATTACAATGGAATGACTTCAGATCCGGGGCAGGGATTGAGGAATTCAAAAGTAAGGCTGTCCAAAGTTCTTCTGGCCTTTCTAATTATTCTTATGCGCAGCCTCTCGCGCTCCTCGGTGTCGATATCATCGGCAAGCCCTTCCGGCCTTCGATAAGCAGCAACGATCGCCGTCTGCTGAAAGATTTGATGTAGGATGTCAACGAGGTTATTTCGCCGTTTCTTCGAAATCAGCCCCGTCAGGTACACTGAATGCACCTTGTCTTCGGCATCATCTAGCGCATTAAGCGGTAAGGCCTCGTGAAGACCTGGGAGTGCTCTCCATATTGCCCCCAGCATGACTTTCAAAAGAGCCGAACGACGAGGTAGCAGCCAGCCACCGCTGGCATTCAGGCGATCCATGACCTCTGCGCATTGAGCGTCTGTAAACTCCTGGTTTTGTTCACGACCCTGCGCGCGGATATCGTCGTAGGTGATGAACTCATGCAAACTGTATAGATGCACCGCCATTATGCCTGAAGGAAATACTACAGAAGATTAGCGACAGAAGAAAAACAATACACATAGAGGGCTAAGTTTTCTCTAAAAGCTCTTCTGGTTAGGATTAATAAGAGTTAATCCAAGAATCGGTGTTACCTGAAGTTTCTCTAAGAACGTTGGAAAAGAGAGTAAAGCTCTGGAATTCTAGAAGGCAAGAGCAAAGCCCTGAAGTTTTTGAAAATAAAATCTGAAAGATGACAAGCATCTGTGGGGGACCAAAGGTCCTGTTTATAGGCATCAAGTGCCTCTTCGACTTCCAAAAGTTGTTACGACGATTCAAATTCCCAGGCGGGAGATGAAGCAACGCTTCATCTTCCCCCAATCAGAGCAAAGCTCTGCTTTCAAAACTAATAAATGAAGCGACGTTTCGGATTATCTGCACTGCGCAACGCACCGCGTGTCTTGCGCAGACGCATCAGCGCAGCGCCCAAGGCAGCGCACCCAATCAGAGCAAAGCTCAATTTCAAGCAAAATTAAATGAAGCAACGCTTCATATTATTTGCGCTGCGCTGTGCGCTGCACGACATGTGTCAACGCAGATGCGCTAACACTGTTGCGCTGCGCTGTGCGCTGCGTGATACGTGTCGTGCTCCGGAGTATTTGCGCCAAACGGAATTAAAGCCCTAAAGAAATCTTTTCTATTCTTCCTAAAACAAGAAGACTCTTCCATAAAACAGAAGCCCTTGGATCAAAAGATCCAACGGTGGGGGAAGTTCCCCAAATCACTCAGAGAGCGATTTCTTTAACAGATTTAGCTTGCTTCTCAGTTTGCAAGATCAAAACCTCAGGCGGAGGAGATTGAAAACTTGCTTCCTAAAAAAAGGGGGACCCTACAAGTCGATCTAAGAAGATCTTTTGCATACTATCCACGGGTCTCACTCTCCAACATCGAACTTCGACAAGGAGGGAAACAACCGCTTACAAGTCCTCTCGACTCGTAAGAGGGAAAAATTCTCTTGTAGGATCCTTACGACTTACAAGAGAAAACCACACTTAGGAATCCTCACGATTCCTAAGGAGAAAAACCCACCTACGAGATCCTTTCGATCCGCAGGGAGAAAAGTCTCTAAGAGACCCTCACGGCTCATAGAGTTGAAAAGTCTTAGGCGGCAGATCTGAACCTGCGGCCTAAGCCATCGCTATCTCTCGGAGAAGTTAAAATCATCCGCCAATCAGGTTCATCGAAAACATCTTAATGAAAAAGGAGAAGGCAAAGAAATAGTACCAGACATTGCAAGAAGGAATGTGTATCTTTATTCATAAATTCAATCAAAATACAAGGCGGATCGTATAAAGAACAAAGAATGCGTATATACCATATACAAATTACAGGTGTGTAAATGATACAAAAATATTCAGGGAGAAGGAAGCTTCTTGAACAGCTCTATCAATTGCTTGCGTACTTCCTTCCATGCCTTCTCCTGACCAGCTGCCACCGCCAGTTTGGCCTCTACTTGAGCCCGCTGCTGCGTGAAGGATGCGAGCTGTTCCCCAACGACCTGCTGGGCTGCTTCTTGACCTTAGGCATCACGCTCAGCGGCATCAAGCTTCCGCTTCAGTGCTAGCCCATTAGAGATACGCTCCAGAAGGCCTTCAAAGACGGCTTTCACTTCAGCAGCATTCGTCCTAACTTCAGCGCGCAGGCGAGCGGTTGCGTTTGAAGATTCCCGACGCTCCTTCAACCGTAAAGCTGCTTCCTGCTCCAAATGGCAGAGATAAGAAGCGCTTTGCTCGAGCCAGGCTGTCCGTTGGGCGCTCATGGCCAAAACTTCGGGAGAAGGGCGCGTCGACTCCAACCGATGCAGGCAGGCCTCAATCTCTCTGTAGTGATTAACCCAAGATTCAACGATGCCTTCGTTGTGAAAGTTTACGAGCGCCGCCAACATCGGGTTAACCTCCATGGCGAAATCCACGGCAGAAGGGAGAGCGTCCATATTAAGCTCTTCGATATACCCGCTCAGCATGCCCAAACTCATCACAGCACCTTTTGAAGATGGACGTTTCAAGAAAGGGCCTGCCGGTGAAAGGACATGAGACTCAAGAGGGACCGGAGCCGGAACAATAGCTGCAAAACAAAACATGGTTAAACGATGGTTCAAGAGATGTTGAAGGGTTATCAAAAAGGCAATTTACTATACCAGCTGCAACGGATGGCAAAGCCGGAAGGGCCGGTGGCGTGGCAGGTCTTGCGTCCCCTCCTTCGATTTGTGGCACTGCAATAAGGAAGAGGAAAAGTCAGAAATCATCCCATTGCTAAAAAAGGGAGTAAATAAAGACATCAAAGTGAAAGTATACTCACCGGCCCCACTAGAGGGAGAAGCGAGTTCGGATGGGAAGGAAAAGTGTGGGAGCAACACTTGATATAAATGATCAAAGAGCACTCCTGAAAAGGCACAGTGGCACGACGTTAGTACATAAGCTACACGTTTGAAAGATTAACTCATGAGTCGTAAATCCATACCTTCCAACATCCGCGATGGCACGAGGGAAGGCGGAGAGGTGACCACCGCCAGAGCAGTAGTTGACGGTGCTCCTTCGAGCAATGGAGCGTCGGCACTGGCCGCACCTGCAAAGACAAACTTGTCAGAAAAGATCACAAGATATCTAAAATGAAGAACGCTGGTAACTCGAAATTTACCCGATGAGCTGCCAGCCGAAACTGAGGCAATTCCTTCTTCCATTGACATCAGGCCACCGTCCGTGGCCTCGTCACCCGACTCAATGGGAACCGTTGTTGCACTCGCAAGCCCTGGAGAAGGCGGGGGAATATAGGCGGGGAGGGCTATGATTGGAGCATTGCCAGATTCCTGAGAAAGAGTAGCTGGCTCGTCCTCAGGAATCGTGGCCACCTCACCCGCTACTCCTTCGGGTCCTGCGGTCACGGTTGTCTCATCCACCGTTACGGCGAGGTCTCCAGCCTTAAGCGCCTCACCTACCACTACCCTCGGCTCACTTATGACGATCATTTCATCTGCCGCCACTTCAGGTTCGGCATCCATGACCCTCTCGGCTGCAGGTCCCCCAACCTCTGCTTCGGGTCCCGTGGCACCAACGACGTTGCTCACCGTCGGCTCGGGTTCGGCAGGCACCGCTTCCGCCATTTCCCTGGGTTCAACGGTCTCCGCCTCCCCCTCAGTCGGACTTGGCCCTGCAAGATGGAATGCATATGAGCCAATGGCTTTATAATTCTTACAACAAGGTTCTGAAAGAGATGCTACTTGAAGAGGATTTATCGTTTGCACTTCGGGCCGCGCGCGCCACTTGCCTATGAGCAGTAGATAGAGCGACAAGGACCTCTTCAGAAGGAGTGTCAGCGCGAGGAATAGTGCTAGGGCCCGCTCCCGCGGCCAAAGCAGCTCTGCGCGCCTTTGCTTCGCGTCTCAACCGCTTCCGCTCCTCCCGAGCCGTTGAGACGGATGCCACTAGGGCTTCTTTAATTGAGGCGTCCTCATCCGTGAATAGGGATGCCTCCAGATTTTTCAGGGCATCCCTCGTCGTTTTGTCAAGTCGAGGCTCCTCCAGCAGCCTCGACGAGACCGGGACTTCAGTAACAGGCTCGGGATGGATCCCCGCATCAACTGATATAACCCCTGCTAAGAAACAAAAGAAGGTTAGGTTGACCATCAGAAAAGATGACAAACTTTCCTTATAAAAGAGAAAGGGGTGGGACATATCAACTCCTGCTAGAGCGCGCTTCTCCTCCTCCTCTTGGAAGGTTTTCAAAGAGGCAGCGATAGCCTCTTCAGTAGAGACACCTGTTGAAAATCGGGCAAATATTAGTTAAAGATAATAATAAAAAGTGCAATAAAATGATGAAGAAAGTGGCTGATGATTACCTGACTCAGCGAGTTTACTTAACATCGCTTCGAGCCTCACCGATCGCTCCGAAGCTGCAATGGCGGCAGCCAAATTGGTGTCTGCAGGGTCTACCAAGAAGCCCTCATTGCTGCCATATTCACTTATGCCTTCGTTGGGAGGAGCTGCAGGCTCTAAGCTGAGGACCGCGTCAAGGGAAAGGACGGACTTCTTCTGTCCGCTAGCCTTAGATCCACCCGGAGTAGATTTGCGCTTGGTAGTCACTTTAGGGCGGCGGGTCCCGATATCTGCTCCTGCGCCGGACCCTGGCGATACCACATTAACCATCTTTGTGGGAGCACGGGGCGCCGGTGGTGCATCCACCGTAGCAGGCAGTGGCAATCCACGCGGGGGGCTCAACACGCGTGGTCGATCAACTCCGGCATCTTTTATCGGGAGAATGACCTAGATCCTTGGCTGCAAGGGAGCCTTGCGATCACCGCCAGGAGGCGCACCCCTACGGTCAACCAGCATACGCTTCTCCGTTAAGATGATTGGGCCCATAGCATGCGCATACCAGGCTACATATGAATGGAGTATCTTAGGGGCACAGCTAGGTTCACTGATAAAGAAATAGGAACCTGTATTAAGCCGTATGAAATGATGCATCGCATTCCTTATCCCCTCTTGGTTGGCCACGGGTGTTGCCAAAAAAGCTTCCATCGAGATCCCTTGATTGTAACTCAATTGCTGGGCAAATCGGTGTGGGTTATACCTCATAAACAGAGCTGTCTCATTCTGCCTAAACACTAGATAGCCCGGCCGAATGGAGTAGAGGTGGAGGATTTCCCGAGCCTTCAGTATAGAAGCCCCGCCCTTAAAATCATCACGTAGTGGCACCACTGACTTAGTGGTCTCTGAGCCTATGGTGATGACCTTATCCACAAAAGAAATCTTTGCTCCGACCAGATGTGGACGCAGGAGCAGTCCCCTAGAATCCCGCGGGGATGCAACCACAATTGAAGCCCCGACCAAACGCATGACTCTCGAAAGTCTGCATTTCTTAAAGAACGGAGGAGTCTTATGGGCACCAAACACCCCTTGCACGTGCATCTCCATCCAAGAGGTGAAATAGTGCATCGGGAAGTTGGCAGGCTGTACTCCAGGCTCACTAGCGTCCGCCGCTACGCTAAGTCCATCATAAAGGTAAGCCAGCCCGACGATCCCTACCGATAACTGCAAACCAGCCACCATTCGATGCGCAGGGTAAAAAACAGAGGGCCGCATGAGGCGGGGGTGCATGGGGAGTGCAAAGTTGCATAGCCACAAGCCCAAGAATCCAATAAAAAAGGTTTCCTCATCCATTCCTGGGACGGCAATTTCCGAGAAAGCAGCAATGGCAGCGTTGGGGAGATAGAAATCCTTCTGGTCATTGTCCGATACGGGTCGGCGGTCCAAGCCGAAACCAAAAGGGTCACCAAGCTGAGCGAACTTCTCGCTCTCCTCTGATAGGAACTCTGGGCGAATGAAGCGAGCAATAAAATCTGCGAAACTGACACCCCGGTCGCCCGATTCCAGATGGAGTTCCTCATAGATCTCCAATACCTTCACCAAGCCCGGATACTGATGCTGAATGGCGTTCTCCGGAGTCAAGTCAAACACCAGCTGCTTGGTGGCAAAGACGTACTCGTCAGGAGGAAGCAACTCCTCGTAGTGCTCTCCCCTCATTGGTAGACCCGAAACTTCAGCGAACTCCTCTAAGGAGATGGAGACCTCCTTATCTGTCATCAGGAAGGTGTGGGTGGGGATATTCCATTGTTCAATGAAGGCCTTGATCCACCACGTTGGAGGAGAAGGATACTCGAAAAGCGAAACGTAGATGGCCGAATATAAACCAATCGTCGTTAGATGAGTCCTTTTCGCCGATAAGATATACCGGGCCCACTGCAAATATCCGGCGGGGGGTCGCGGGATCAGTCCAATATTGTAAGCCTGTCCCCAAGGGCGTGCTTCACCCTGACAGATTCGCCTCCCCAAGATGTCTATCGCCGGCGGCGGCTGCACTGGGATGGCACCGATCGCAGGCTGGAGGAGGTCGTC
Organism: Agapanthus africanus; assembly: GCA_030015575.1. Taxonomy (NCBI): domain Eukaryota; kingdom Viridiplantae; phylum Streptophyta; class Magnoliopsida; order Asparagales; family Amaryllidaceae; genus Agapanthus; species Agapanthus africanus. The sequence continues at coordinate 319,130,861 of JASDDO010000019.1, forward strand.
AGAATTCCAGTTTTTAACCTCCACGGCATACTTCACCGGGGGCTCGTCCGCATAAGGGATCGTAACTATGGGCTCAGAGGGTGAGGCGGAGCTGAAGCTGCGACGGCCTTAGATGATTTGGCTGTACCACCTTCCCCACAGGTGGAGTTTCTTGCACTCGGGGTCATGATCTTTAATCAAAGCGAACGCCACCCGGTCCACTGGCGAATGAGGGAACCCTCCTTCCGAGCGAACAAAAGGGAAAGACGAATCGTCAGACATGTTTCCTGTAGAAAAAACAAAAAATAACCGTTAGTGTGCCAATGCTTCACATTTTAAAATCTTACATCACACTGCAATGCAGTGGGTAGGAGACCAAAAGGGGACCCACAAAATCTGGATGACGGCGCATCATTCAAAAAGATAGTCCCATCATTGGATGAGACTGTCAATTAATGAAAAAGACCCCCAAGAAAATACCCTCATTGATGGGACATCCCTAGAGACAAGGAGAAAATCTCTTCTTTTAGAGTAAAGCTCTGTCACAGAGTGACATTTGTCAAACTCTGGTCTCAAGAGAACAGGATTCCTTAAAAGAATATAGCTCTGTGGTACTAATGGAAAGATCCATCAATTTTTTTTTTACTCAGAATTAGAATTTTGGAATCTTGAAAAATCCATGAAAACTTATAAAAAAGAAAGAAAAAGTTTTCTTATTTTTCAAATCTAAAAAAAGATCTACAGTGGATCCACGAGCAAAACTCTGTTCATGGGTTAAAACCCATAGACCAGATCTCTGTAAATCTGTAAGTTTGAGAGCAAGGCTCTGTTGATGAAACCCCAAAGGGGTTTTCTTTAGATCAAAGATCTATAAGAGCAAGGCTCTGTTAATTAAATTTAATTTAATTTAAATTAATTTTTTTTTTTTACCTAGAGTGATTCTAAGTTCCGAACTTTGAAGTTCTTGGGAAGAATCAAGAGCAAGGCTCTGAAAGTTCTTAAGCAAGAGCAAGGCTCTGAGAATTAAAGTTCTTGAAACGGTAAAGAATTAACAAGGACCAAGGGTCCTATTTATAGGCGCCTGCGTCCCTTCAACTGACCCCCTTGATCCAACGGCTAGGATCTTGCCACCGCTGCACTCACGTGCGCGCCACGTGAGCGCAACGGTGGGGGGGCATTTGTTCCCCCAATCAGAGCAACGCTTTGTTTGAATTTTAAAATTCAAATCTTTGAAGCAACGCTTCAAATTCCGTGCGTTGCGCGCAATGCGCCACGTGTCAAAAGTTGACACGCCAGCACAACGCCCAAGGCAGTGCGTCCAATCAGAGCAAGGCTCTTTAAAAAACAAAAGCAACGCTCAGTTGCGTAAGCGCTGCGCTGCGCGACACGTGTCTGCGCAGTTGCGCAAGCACAACTGCGCGAGCGCACCGTTGCGCGACACGTGTCTGCGCAGTTGCGCCAATACTGGTGCGCAAGCGCTGCGCTGCGCGACACGTGTCTGCGCTGCTGCGCAAGCGCAGCTGCGCAAGCGCTGCGCTGCGCGACACGTGTCTGCGCAGCTGCGCAAGCGCAGCTGCGCAAGCGCTGCGCTGCGCGACACGTGTCACGCACTGGGGATTCTTGCGCAAAACAGAATAAATCTTGTTAAAACAAGAAGATTTTCTTGTATAAGGCAGGGGCCTTTGGATCAAAGATCCAATGGTGGGGAAAATTCCCCAAATCACTCAGAAAAAGATCTATGTAACAAATTTAACTAATTAATGGGCACTATAAAAAGGACCCCAGACCTTAATTCAAGAGAAGGAACATCTTGCTAAAAAAAAAGAGAGAAAAGAACTCTTGAGAACTGTTGAAGAATACAAAAAAAAGGTAAAACCTTTAAAAGAAGAGAAAATTCTCTTAGAAACAGATCATTGATTTAAGAACAAGATCATGGATCTTCAACAAGAAATAAATAAGTAAATAAATAAAAAATAAATAGTGCCTTGCACTTGTTATGAACCCTTGGTTCTCTGGGATAAAGAAAAACAAGAAAAGAAAAACTTGTTTTTCTTTGATCTAAATTTAGATCAGGAGATTAAAAAGTGTCTTGCACTTCTGTTCTTGAATCTAAAAAAGATTCTTAGTGCTCTGCACAAATACAATGCATTACTTGAAGGGCCAGGCCCAAATCAGAAAGACCTAACAGGCCAAAATAAATTGCAAAGCAATAAAGGGCAGAGCCCAAATGAAATTGATACTCTGCATCATTATAAAGGGCAGGGCCCAAAACAAAATTGATGCTCTGCATCCTTCCTGGGCAAGGCTCAAATAAAAATAAAAAGAAATGCTATGCAAAAGCAGATAAAACGTTGGATATTCTCAACTGGACTTAGCCCAATTTTGGCCATAAGTCCTTAAATTAAATTGACTGAGCAAAATTGCTCTACTAAATCAATTTACAATCGGTTCGAGGGTACATCTCCGAACTCCTTTGACATCCATCGTTGTAATTCCTCAACGACGTCAAAGAGGTGACGGGTCCCAACGACCACACATCAATGTGGACTGCGGGGTCCTTAAACTCGTGGACCGAAACGTCCTTAAACTAATATCGGACCGAAACGTCCTTAAACTAACGGTGGACCACTATGTCCTTAAAATGGTATTGGACCACCATGTCCCTAAACTGGCACAATAGAGCCCAAATGCTCTTTTGTCGGATCTAAACGATCCCGTTAAGTCGATCTTAGTCCCAAACTGGACTAACGTATCCTTAACAACCGTTTAAGTTGATCTTAGGCTCAAATATGGCTAACGCAATCCTTAAACCTTCAAACAAACTTTAGTCCCAAATTGGACTATAAATTCCCCCAATCAACTTTGGCTCAAGGGTACATCTCTGAACTCCTCTGACATTTGTCGTTGTAATTCTTCAACGTCGTCAGAGAGGTGACGGGTCCCGACGACCATACATGCAATGGACCACTATGTCCCTAAACTGGAACAATAGAGCCTAAATGCTCTTTTGTCGGATCTTAACGATCCCGTTAAGTTGATCTTAGTCTCAAACAGGACTAACGTATCCTTGACGAACGTTTAAGTCGATCTTAGCCGCAACGCGACTAAGGCATCCTTAAACTAAAAATACCAAACCCAAATCTAAGTAAATACGGATTTGGACTAATCCACGTCCTACGGGCGACGGTACTACTCAGTCTCCGTATACAATCCACGGGCAACCACAAACAAAACAAACACCAACGACACGAAGTGAAATTCTGGAGAAAGAGAAAGTTGTTACCGCGAAGCGGTAGCGTAATTAACTGCAGGGGCTTGCGCCTGCAGGGAAGAGCGTCCCCACAATCAAAAACCCCTCTAGCGAGGGGGAATCTGACAAAGTCTGCTACATCGGCCGCATCCGTCTAAACCTTCGATACACGGTGCCATAAATCAACTTGGCATCTTCGGAGAGGTGGACGGATAAAACCAAATAGCATCTGCCCCGAATCTCAGCGTCAGGCCATCGCGGTCCTGTGCGCCGTCCTTCGGAGGGGAACATCCCATAACTAATGTCCCAAAACTTTCATCGTGATATGTCAAAGATGTGTGTTGTGATGGCGTAGGTCATTACCTCATGAGTTATCTAAAGGTAATACAAATATTATGTTGTTTTATGTCGAAAATAAAGCATATGGTATTTTACCGTAAAAATATGATAAAAGTTGTATAAAAGATTATTTTGAGATGAAACTTATTTTAATGTATTTGTTAATGTTTGTTAAACATTATATGAGAGTATGGTATTGATTGTTTAAGAAAAATAATCTTTTTAAAGAAAAACCGAATCGGAAGTCGGATTAACTCCGTTTCCGTCGGGTTTTAGAGATTAAAGTTTTTAGAATAGAAGATGAGAGGGGGAGAGAGGACTTACTGGATAGGGAACAAGAGAAGAGAGAGATGAAGCTAAGGAAGGTGTCGGGACGTCGTTTCGTCGCCGGAATCTTCTTGGAACTTCGCCAGAACTACACCCTTTGCTAACTCCACTTGCACACTAAAAGGACTTGAGAATTTTTGAGAGTTTTGGCAGGGAATTTCTGAGTGAGGATGAGTGAAATGGCGTATGGTATTTAAAGGAAAAATTATGGTTTAGAGGGTTAAAGAATTCATTGAAAATTTGCATTAAAAATTTGATTAAAGGTGATTTATTGTTCTCTGGAAAATATGCAGAGAAAATAAACAATATGAGAGAAGTGAGGGTAGCTGAAGAGGTGCTCGGGTGAAAAGATGGAGACCATTCCCTACGGGCGGCCCGGCGGTGCCGGTTTTGGAGCAAATCTCGCCGGTCAATCCCCGGTGAAGGAGCTTGGATCTTTGGCCACGTGTTGGTGTCACTTGGCTTTCCCCAGTGCATGTGTTTGATTACTCTATAACTCTTCATTCAACGTGTAGTGCGCATGAAAACTCTTGGGCTTCTTAAAAATTAAAAGAAAATTTAATAAAAAGATATTGTGGCTGCGGGGATTTGATCACAGGGGCTACGTTACAGCAGTGTAAGGCTTTACCAATGAGCTACAAGTACTTTCTTGCTGTTCAAAAGTAAAACAAATACTTATAGTGTACACAGGATTGCAAATACTCTAATTCTACATTAACTTTTAAACAATTTTCTGTACATTATAATTGGAATTGTTACAGTCTACCCTCTTTACAAAAATTTCGTCCTCGAAATTTACAATTTATTTTAAGGACTAGTTTACAAATAAATGATGATATTTTGCACGCATGTCGTCCTCACGTTCCCATGTTGATTCTTCTCGTGAATTTTTTCTCCACATCACTCTAACCAAGTTGACTTCCTTGTTCCGAAATGACTTCACCTTTCTATCCAGGATCTCAACTGGTTATTGCTCAAAAAATAAATTCGGCTGTACAGTGAGCTCGGAATGATCAAGAATATGGCCGGGGTCACTCACATAACTTCTGAGTTAGGATATATGGAACACATTGTGTACTATTTCCAATAAAGGTGGAAGTGCCAAGCGATAAGCCACTTCACCGACTGGTTCGAGTATGTCGAACAGTCCAATGTACCTCGGACTGAGCTTACCCCGTCTTCCAAAACGAATCACTCCACGGTTCGGAGATATCTTCAGAAATACATGTTCTCCCGGTTGAAACTCCAAGTGACGGCGCTTTGCATCAGCCCAGTGCTTCTGTCGATCTTGGGCTATGCGCATTCTTTCCCTGATAGTGCGAACTGCATCGACTGTTGCTACTATCATCTCAGGTCCAAGGAGTTCTCTATCTCCGATGTCGTCCCAACTTAATGGCGATCGACACTTCCTTCCATAAAGTGCTGCAAAGGGTGACATTCCGATACTTGCTTGGTAGCTGTTGTTGTATAAAAACTCCACAAGATGTAGGTGATCTTCCCACGATCCTCTGAAGTCTAGCATACACGCTTTTAGCATATCTTCTAAGGTCTGAGTAGTTCGCTCAGACTGGCTGTCTGTTTGTGGATGATAAGTTGAGCTGAAGTTCATACATGTTCCCAAGCTTGCTTACAGACTTTGCCAAAATTGCGATCAGAATCTGGTGTCACGATCGGAGACAATGTAAACTGGTACTCCATGTAATCTTACGATTTCCTCCATGTACTTTTTTGCGAGAGTCTCGGTAGATTGGCTATCTCGAAATGGAATAAAGTGAGCCGATTTTGTGAGTTGATCCACAATAACTTATACCGCATCGTTACCCTTCGTGCTGCAAGGAAATGCAGTCACGAAATCCATTGTGATGTATTGCCACTTCCATTCTGGGATAGGTAATGGTTGAAGTAATCCAGCAGTCCTGTGATGCTCAGCTTTTACTTGCTGACATACCAAGCATTTAGCGACGCTTCTGGCTACTTCGATTCATTCCATGCCACCAGTAATTTTGACGCGGATCTTTGTGCATCTTTGTACCTCCAGGGTGTAATGAATAAGGAGAGCTGTGAGCTTCTTTCATCAACTCTTCTCGTACAGAACCTTTTGGTACACACAATCTACTGCCATATCTCAAAGATCCGTCTTCATAGATAATGAAGTCTGTTCGAAGTCCACTTTCTACTTGTTCTCTGATCTTTTGCAACTTAGTATCACTTGCTTGAGCTGCTTTGATCTGATTGACAATGGTAGATTGAACTTGTAAGTTCATCAAACTTGAAGCATTACCTGGCATGATCACGTCAATCTCCATTTGATGCAAGTCTTGTTGAAGCTTCCACTGTGCGGTGAGATTCAATGCTAATGGTTAGCAACTAAGTGCATCAGGTACTATATTCACCTTTCCTGGGTGATATTGCAGGTTGATGTCAAAGTCCACCATGAGTTCTAACCATCTTTTCTGCCGCATATTCAACTCTTTCTGAGTAAACACATATTTCAGACTTTTATGGTCAGTGTATATGTCCACTCGTTCACCAAGAAGATAATGGCGCCAAATTTTAAGAGCAAAGATTACGGCCGCCAACTCCAAATCATGCGTCGGATAATTGCGCTCATGAATGTTCAGCTGTCTTGAAGCATAAGCTACAACTTTACCGTGCTGATGTAGAACACATCCTAATCCCTTACCAGATGCATCGCAATGCACTACAAAACCTCTAGATTGGTCCGGTATAACGAGAATAGACGCTGATGTCAATCTTGACTTGAGTTCTGCGAAACCTTGTTCGCATACTTCTGACCACACGAATTCTTCATCTTTACATGTGAGCTTGGTCAGGGGTATTGCAATCTTCGAAAATCCTTCAATGAACCTTCTGTAATATCCTGCTAGACCCAAGAAACTTCAAATGTCCTTCACTAACTTCGGCGTCGGCCATTCGCTTATCGCTGATACTTTAACTGGATCTATAGAGATTCTATCGCCTGATTCAATATGTCTGAGAAAACCGACTTGATCTAGCAAAAACTCGCATTTGCTGTACTTGGCATAGAGTTGATGTTGTCGTAGAGTTTCCAGGACAATTTGTAGGTATTCGGCATATTCTTTCCGACTCTTAGAATACACCAGGATGTCGTCGATGAAGATGATAACAAACCTGTCTAGGTACTCTCAGAAAACTTGATTCATTAGGTTCACGAATATAGCTGGTGCGTTAGTCACTCCAAATTGCATCACAAGAAATTCGTAATGTCCAGATATCAGATTACTTGACCTTCACCTGATGATAACCCGGACGAAGATCTAACTTGGAGAAAACGCAAGATCCACTTAGCCGATCGAACAGATCGTCGATGCGCGGGAGTGGATACTTATTCTTTATAGTTACTTCTTTCAGAGATCTATAATCAATGCACATTCGATATGAACCTTCCTTCTTCTTTACAAGCAGAACTAGTGATCCCCAACTTGAAGTGCTGGGACGAATCCATCTTTTCGTTAATAATTCGTCCAACTGAGTTCGGACCTCCTTCAAACCTTTAGGGCTTAACCGATATTTTGATAACCGGTTGTGCTCTAGGTACTAAATGTTAGTGTTTATGCCCTAGAAGGCCATTACTGTATCATACTAGTTTGTATATTACTTAATGGAAGCTTGGGATATTCACATGTATATAACAGTCTTGCTAAACATGGTAGTATGCTACTTGGTTTTTCTATCTTAATATGTGAGTGTACGTATTGATAGAGCTCTTAGGATCTTGCTTGTCTACTAGCGTTGTGATGGCAGTCACACTAGTGGGGGCTGGGTAGTCTACAAGCGCATCCTTATTCAGGTCCCTGGTCGTTGGATTATCGAGACAGAGCATTGATACTCCAGAGTAGACTAGTGTGTACGCTTCTCATCCCAGTTGGGGAGATGGTCTGTCCCACAGCCGTCAGTACGTCGTACTGGAGATAGTATGCAGGTGCTCGTTAGGTTACGGTACACCGGACAGGACTCACAGGGAACTGTTGGTTGGTTTTATACCAGTCGTCAGTGAACAGTTCCCAGGTGACATGAGTACAGCATAGTCCGCAGACTTGACACTGCTACTTCGCCTCGAGTGTGTCCCACTGTTCTTAGATTGCTACCCTACCACGGCTCAAAAGAGTCGTGCAAACAGGTAGCAGTTGGGTGCAGTCCCGAGCACTTGGAGGCAGTGGCGGTTAGACAGGATTCGTCTCTCCCGGTATTGGGAGTTGATATCGCGCTGCGTCAGAGAGCCATTACGCAAAGTCCCTGGCCAGGGCAAGCGAGATTTGCTGGTAGGTTCCAGTAGTTTCTCAGGGTGTAATGGGCTTCGCTCCGACACGACTTATACCGCTATTAGGGGACTGACGCTTGTCGCCCCCCTAGGCCCGATATGCGATAGTCTAAGACGAACGGACCGGACTGTATGGAGATTGTCACAGCAGGCTCAGTAGGAGTTCGGATGGGTTTCCTCATCGGCCTTCTTATCGACAACTACCTGGGGACCGTTACGTACAGCTAGTGCCGCTTGCGGTCTGTGGTTAAACCCACTGCCAGCGTAGTAGTCGAGTCTCTAGAGTCCCACACAGAGAGTTTCCTACTCCAGGCGAAACGATATAGAGGTCGTATGGTTTTACGACAAGGGTTCGGACGCATACGTACGTTTACGCGCGTACGACTTTCGGACAGTTTTTACCAGTCGGCTTTGGTTTAAGCCAGTTACTGGTATCCGGTTATTGGATTTATACAGTCTAAAGTTTTTCCGTATTTTTGCGGATCGGAGGGGCGTTCTCGTAATTACGCGAGAAGCTTCTAGAAGATGGTGACTAAGGAGGTTTAGGTGGCATATACATTGAATGAGATTAGTGAGTCATGAGAGTGATTCATCATTGTCATTAATGCATCATAAATGCTTAATGACTCATGATAATGAATCACCACTTGATATTTATGAAGCATGATTATTCATCACTTATTTTTCTTTTCTTGATAAAAGTAAAATGCTTCATATATATTATGATAACTTACTATTCTCACTTCATAATATCATTCACATTCTCTCTCCTCAAGCTCACTCTCCTCAAACCCTAATCCTCACCTCTCATGTGTTGAGAACAAGGATTAGTTAGACTAAACAATCCATAACCCTCACTCTATCTCATCTATCTTCTTTGATTAGCAATCCAAGAAGGTTAGTTGCCTCAAGTTTAGAGGCTAAGCTTGGAGTTTTGCTCTCGGGTGGATCATCTACTATATCGAGAAGGCCGAGGAGGACGAGGAGATCGTAAAGCCGAAGGACTTGGTTCGATAGGTATAATCCCTAAGCATAGTAGTTTAGAACAACTATGTGTTTGGTTAGTTATCGTTTAGCTTCGATTCAAGCGGTTAGTCGATGTTTGTTCACTAAACAAGTTCGTTTTTGAAAATTCCGCCTCCCCACAAGTATTGGGGTGTTGTACATCGACTTACAGTGGTATCAGAGCCTCGCTAAACAATAAATAACTTTTTTGCAAATTTGTACGAATTTCGAACGGAAAAAACGAAACCGGAAAACCCCGAACTGTCAAGTTTCTGTCGAAATTTAAATGAAGTCTAAAAATTTTTCAGGGATGTTCAGAAAGCTTGAAAAGCATCCAGGAGAACACCCAAGAAAATTGGGCCCATGACTCGGCTAAAGAGCCGCGGAAGCGCGGCGGATACCACCGATCCGCCGCGGTTCCTCCGCCGAGTTGCCGAGTCATGAACCCAAATTTCTTGTGTGGGTCCCCTGTGATATTTGGTATTTTCTGGAATTTTTAATATTTGCTCAGGTTTCAGTTTTACAAAGAAGTAATGGAGCAATATTAAATGCGTTTAATCGATCGAAATTGTACAGTATTTGCATATTGGATTATATCTGTGTTTGTATAATGTGTTCGTAAACCTCACCTAACTGCTAGTATGTCGGTTGGCAGGGGGTTGCACATTTCTGTAATGGTTTTTACTGTTTGTGGATATGAACTGTGTTGGACTGTTGTGATGTATAGCCGGGGTTATGTGATGGGTTATTATTTAATTCATTTGATGTAAATGTAATTTGTTGTAATATTATTTTGCGGGGCACTTCCAGGTTGCGGTTGTAGCCACCGTTGTATTATTTCATTTTACTGTTTTTGCTCCTAGGACAGACCCAAGGTGGGGTGCACAAACTGCCGGGCGGGTAGTTTGCCGTACCCGTTGGGGTCTTGGGCGGGGTAATGGCTATTCATCAAAACTGTGTAATCCGTCTTTTGTTGCAGGCTCGAAACAAACACGGATTACTTGCAAATCCAATAAAGTTCATCTGTGATCTGGAATGCCTATTATTGCGTCTGACGAATGTACAATATCTATATATGATAGCTATTTAGACGTCACTTATGTTTTACACCCGCGCTAGCCCAGCCCCCGCTCTGTCGTTAGTTAAGTAACCTAACGGGTGATGACGGGACCCCGTGGCGAATGCGGATGGCATAAGAGGACGTTGTATTTTCGTTGTTTTCTGCAATGATAGGTTAATGATGGGACGCATTATCTATAATGCAAAGAAAAACAAACCAAAGTTTAAATCGTTGGAACAATTTAAAAGAAACCACTCGGTTAATTTTAAAAACAGATATTTTTAAATGCGGAGCTTTAACCACTCCTTTTAAAAAGCTATCAGGTTCCTTCGGTTATATCAAGTTCACTACGTTCACGGTTTCGCCAAAACCAGTCGTAGCCCTCCGTCATTTCTTATGAATGGTCAGTAGTATTCAAGCTATGTTTGTTTGGCCCTTAGTCAAGACATAGTGATTGGTAGCTGCTGGGGTATTCATTTGTTGCATAGATAGATGAGTTGGTCTGGGACACTCGTATTACTTTGTTTGGCCCTTAGTCAAGAGTATATACTGATGGGTTCAAATCAACAGGATAATGATGGGCAGAACTTGACATGTGACTTATGATTTGTTGGCCCTTAGTCAAGATCATAAGAACATGGGGCAAAAATATATATCGGGAATTTCTAAAGAAACTGAAATTTGCAAAGAGATGCATACCATTTGGAGTTTGATGAATGTTGGTAGGATTCCTTCAACATTATCATACGATGATATTTGGATCCCGATCCTACTGTGAGTATATGCTACTTATCAGGAGATTCGTCACTTAACGATCAATGCTATAAACCTAGTAGGTGTCCAGAAAGGTGTCAGCGGGGTTACGCCCCCAGAGAAAAGAGGTTATTTAATTAAGGAACTTCGCGAAAGCGTTGGAAAACCTCCCTCGAAGTATCGACACTGGCCTGGCTGAACGGTTAAGCAAGTATTGTACGGTGAGAATAGTCCTGGCTAATTCTTCTTTTATGGTTTGAGGAAGGATTCGAGAAACAGTGGGAGCCATCCAGTTTAGATAAACTAAAAACCACTCTAAACTTGCAAGAGCATCATGCTAAAGAGTTTTCTTCTCTCTCTCCTAATTGCAGCGACCCTGAAAATGACTGGACTTAAGTTACTTTTAGAGAAAAATATACTGACAGGGCCAAACTATAAAGATTGGCTGCGGAATGTCAAAATGGCTTTGACCTATGACAAATTGGGGTACATCCTCACCGCTACGGCACCTGCTGTCCCTGGTCCCAAATCCAGCAATGCGGATAAGGAAATCCACAAAACCTGGGATTTAGATTGCGCGAAAGCCAAGTGCATCGTGCTTGCCTCAATGAACAATGAACATCAGAGGAGGCACGAGGATATGACCCTAGATGGCATATTTCTCCATACAAAGGAACTTTATGGAGAGCAATCTCGTATAGCAAGATACGAGACCTCTAAGAACTTGTTTCGAGCGAGGTTGGCTGTCGGGTCATCGGTAGGAGAACATGTCCTAAAGATGATCTGCTATATTGATGAGCTCGCAGACCTTGGGACGACTTTGGATAATGAGCTCTATACAGACCTTATTCTCCAGTCCCTTCCTCCCACCTACGCCCAGTTTATCCTCAACTTCAACCTTCAAGGAAAAGAAGTTGAATTTGCGGAACTCCTGAACATGTTAAGGAGTGCAGAGGGCACCTTGCAGAAAGCAAGGGAAACACCCGCTATGTTTGTTGGCGGTGCATCTTCTTCCGGGTCCAAGGCTAGGGCCAAAGGAAGGAAGAAGAAGGTCGTCCCCAGACCTAGAGGAGGTGTTAGTAAGTTGGGACGGAAGGGAAAGAAAAAATTTGCGGTACCGGTAGTGGGCCAGGATGAGTGCTTCCATTGTCACAGGAAAGGGCACTGGAAGAAGGATTGCAAGGCGTGGAACGCCAAGAACCAGGAACCGAAGCAAGCTGTGGCTTCGACTTCAGGTGTGTTTGTAATTGAGAATTGTCTGTCGATCAACTCTACTTCCTGGGTATTGGATACCGGATCAGGATCTCATATTTGCAATTCATTGCAGGCACTGAGAAACCGTAAAGTGCTGAAGGAAGGTGATATGACCCTAAAGGTTGCTAACGGAGCTAGCGTGGGAGCTGCGTCCGTCGGGGATTATCATCTAGGATTGACGAGTGGACACATTTTGGTTTTACATAACTGTTATTTTGTACCAAGCTTAACGTGTAATATCATATCAGTTTCCTTGTTATCAAATAATGGTTATGATTTCACGTTTGTAAGAGATATTGTTAACATCCACCTTAATCATGGTTTGATTGGGTCCGGTACTCTAAATAACGGTATATATGTTTTAAACCAACTCCAAATTTTCAATGTCCAGAACACACTAGAAAGAAAGTCTCCAGATTTAAATAAAGCTTTCTTATGGCATTGTAGACTGGGTCACATCAATGAGAGAAGGTTGACTAAGTTACATAGAGAAGGATATTTGGACTCGTTCGAATATCAAACTTATGACACTTGTCAATCTTGTCTCAAAGGAAAGATGACAAAGACTCCATTTACTGGACAAGGAGTAAGAGCGAGCGAGCTCTTAGGACTCATACACAGCGATGTATGCGGTCCGATGTCTACACATGCAAGAGGTGGTTATTCCTACTTCATTACTTTTACAGATGATTTCTCTAGGTATGGACATGTTTTCTTAATGAAACATAAATCCGAGGCCTTTGAGAAATTCCTGGAATACAAGAGTGAAGCGGAAAACCAAACAGGCAAAAGTATTAAGACACTGAGATCTGATCGAGGTGGAGAATACTTAAGTGCCGAGTTCCTAGGTTACCTAAAGGAGAAAGGAATTCTCTCTCAGCTTACTCCTCCATACACTCCACAGCACAACGGTGTATCGGAGAGACGGAATCGAACCCTATTGGATATGGTACGATCCATGATGAGTAATGCTGAGTTACCGCGATCTTTCTGGGGTTATGCGCTAGAATCGGCGGCATATCTTTTAAACCAGGTTCCAACCAAGACTGTGCCTACCACACCATATCAGATGTGGAGTGGGAAGAAACCCTGTCTAAAACATTTTAGGACATGGGGGTGTCCAGCTTTTGTAAAAAAGCAGCATTCGGACAAGCTCGAGGCACGCTCAGTACAGTGTAAGTTTGTAGGATATCCAAAGAACTCCAAGGGATATTATTTCTATTACGCAGAGGAACAAAAGGTTTTTGTTTCTTGTCATGCTCACTTCTTAGAAACTGAATTTTTAGAAAATCAGAAGAGTGGGAGCGAAATAGAACTGGAAGAAATTCCAGAACCACAAGCTGTTACTGAAAGTTTGGTAGAACCAGAAGTTCAAAAAGAACAGGACATTCCCGCACCCCTCCGCAGGAGTAGTAGGCCGTCTCATCCGCCTGAGAGATACTACGGTTTTCTCATAGATGGGGATAGAGAGGATTGCATCATAGATGATGATGAACCTACTGACTTCCAGCAGGCCATCCAGAGCGGCGACTCGGTACGATGGCTAGATGCAATGCGGACCGAAATGGAGTCCATGTACACTAACAAAGTATGGACTTTGGACTTTGCTCCAGATGGGGTAAAACCCATTGGATGCAAATGGATCTTCAAGAAAAAGATTGGTGTAGATGGACAGGTGGAAACCTATAAAGCTAGACTTGTTGCAAAGGGTTTTCGTCAAAGACCAGGTTTGGACTATGACGAAACTTTTTCTCCAGTGGCTATGCTCAAATCCATTCGGGTCCTTCTTGCTATTGCTGTCTTCCATGATTATGAAATCTGGCAGATGGACGTAAAGACGGCTTTTCTGAATGGAAATTTAGAAGAGAGCGTCTATATGGATCAGCCAGAGGGTTTCAATCAGAGTGGGAGCAGCGGGAAAGTATGCAAGCTGCTTAAGTCCATTTATGGACTAAAGCAGGCATCGCGGAGTTGGAACATCTGTTTTGATGAGACAGTCAAAGAATATGACTTTATCAAAAATCCAGATGAACCGTGCATATATAGTAAAGTTGTAGCCAGAAGTGTCGTATTCCTCGTCTTGTACGTGGATGACATTCTATTGATAGGAAATGACATTCCTATGCTACAATCTGTCAAAGGATTCTTGTCACACAGGTTCTCCATGAAAGACCTGGGTGATGCCTCTTACATTCTGGGGATCCGGATCTATCATGATAGATCCAAGAGGATGTTGGGACTTTCGCAGTCCAGGTATATCGACACTGTACTGAAAAGATTCAGTATGGAAGATTCTAAGCGCGGTAATCTACCGGCTTGTCACGGAATCACCCTCTCCAAAGAGATGTCTCCCAAGACTGATTTGGAAAGGGAACGCATGTCTATTATACCCTACGCTTCTGCGGTAGGCTCTATAATGTATGCGATGTTGTGCACCAGACCAGATGTAGCTTACGCACTAAGCGTGGTAAGCCGGTATCAGTCAGACCCAGGGAAGAAGCACTGGATAGCAGTAAAGAACATTCTCAAGTACCTGAGAAGGACTAAGGAGATGTTCTTGGTTTACGGCGGAAAAGACCTCAGGTTGGAGGCCTTTGCTGATTCCGGCTTCCAGAGTGATAAGGACGATTCCAAGTCCATGTCCGGTTATGTCTTTTACCCTCAATGGAGGGGCGGTGTGCTGGAAGAGTTCCAAGCAGGACACCGTTGCTGACTCGACGATGGATGCGGAGTATATAGCTGCTTGCGATGCCGCAAAAAAAGCAGTCTGGATGAAGAAGTTCCTAACAGAACTTTAGGTGGTTCCTACCATAGTTGATCCAATACCTTTGTATTGCGACAACAACGGAGCTATAGCTTTAGCGAAGGAACCAAGGTCCCATCAGAAGTCCAGACACATCTTGAGGCGGTATCACCTGATCAGGGAGATCATTGATCGTCAGGAGATCGAGGTTCGGAGAGTTGCTTCTGAAGAGAACATTGCTGATCCATTCACAAAGGCCCTACCTCAGATTCAGTTCGAGAGGCTATTCGAGATCATCGGTCTACGATATGCCAGTACATGGCCCTAGTGCAAGTGGGAGATTGTTAGTGTTTATGCCCTAGAAGGCCATTACTGTATCATACTAGTTTGTACATTACTTAATGGAAGCTTGGGATATTCACATGTATATAACAGTCTTGCTAAACATGGTAGTATGCTACTTGGTTTTTCTATCTTAATATGTGAGTGTACGTATTGATAGAGTTCTTAGGATCTTGCTTGTCTACCAGCGTTGTGATGGCAGTCACACTAGTGGGGGCTGGGTAGTCTGCAAGCACATCCTTATTCAGGTCCCTGGTCATTGGATTATCGAGACAGAGCATCGATACTCCGGAGTAGACTAGTGTGTACGCTTCTCATCCCAGTTGGGGAGATGGTCTGTCCCACAGCCGTCAGTACGTCGTACTGGAGATAGTATGCAGGTGCTCGTTAGGTTACGGGTACACCGGACAGGACTCACAGGGAACTGTTGGTTGGTTTTATACCAGTCGTCAGTGAACAGTTCCCAGGTGACATAAGTACAGCATAGTCCGCAGACTTGACACTGCTACTTCGCCTCGAGTGTGTCCCACTGTTCTTAGATTACTACCCTACCATGGCTCAAAGGAGTCGTGCAAACAGGTAGCAGTTGGGTGCAGTTGTTCCCGCCAAAAATTTCTGCGCAAAAGAGTCCAAGGTATCAAATGGAAGCGATACGCATAAGAAAATGCGAACCAGCATCTTCCGGCCTGTATTTTGATAAAATCCATAATGAAGAACTATTAAATTATGATGGTATTGAAAGAATCTCAAAAAAACCTTCGATTTGATATATTATGGGCCTCATAATTCATCCGGAATCAAAAGTTATGAGCAAATGTCTATGCACATGTGATCTAAGAAAGAAGATGCGAACCAGTATTTTCCGAGCTATATTTTGACAAACTCCGGAATGAGAAACAGCTAAATTCTGATGGTATTGAAAGCACCTTGAAAAGACCTTCGATTTGATATATTATGGGCCTCATAATTCATCCGGGATCAAAAGTTATGAGCAAATATCTATGCACATGTGATCTAAGGAAGAAGATGCGAACCAGTATTTTCCGAGCTGTATTTTGACAAACTCCGGAATGAGAAATGGCTAAATTCTGATGATATTGAAAGCATCTCGAAAAGTCCTTCGATTTGATATATTATGGGCCTCATAATTCATCCGAGATCAAAATTTATGAGCAAATGTGTTATGCACGTGTAATCTAAAGTAATGCTCTACTACATGGGGAGTGCATTTTTTAGTCCCACATCGGGAAAAGGAGAGATGGCTTCTCTACCACTCCCATATAAATAAGAGGGGATACCTCTTAGAAAGGGTAGAATTAAATCCTCAAAGGATTCAATACTCAAAGGAGCTTAGTTCTCCAAAGGAGCTTAGTTCTCCAAGATAGGAGCATGCTCCTCCATAATGCGCATATGCGTAAGCGCCATGTGCGCTACGTGCAACGCACGTGTGCCCGCCATGCGGTACTACGTGCAACGCACGTACGCACCACATGAGAATATTTAATAATATTAAAAGGAGCTTGTTCTCCATATATAGAAGCTTTGCTTCTCCACATAATGCGCATGTGCGCCACGTGCAACGCACGTGTGCCCACCATGCGGCACCGCACCACATGAGAACCTTTAATAATATTAAAAGGAGCTTGTTCTCCATATATAGAAGCTTTGCTTCTTCTCATAATGCGCATGTGCGCCACGTGCAACGCACGTGTGCCCGCCATGCGGCACCACGTGCAACGCACGTGCGCACCACATGAGAACATTTAATAATATTAAAAGGAGCTGGTTCTCCATATATAGAAGCTTTGCTTCTCCTCATAATGCGCATGTGCGCCACGTGCAACGCACTTGTGCCCGCCATGCGGCACCACGTGCAACGCACGTGCGCACCACATGAGAACATTTAATAATATGAAAAGGAGCTTGTTCTCCATATATAGAAGTTCTGCTTCTCTTTATAATGCGTATGTGCGCCACGTGCAATGCACGTGCGCACCACATGAGAACATTTAATAATATGAAAAGGAGCTTGTTCTCCATATATAGAAGCCCTGCTTCTCCTCATAATGCGCATGTGCGCCACGTGCAACGCACGTGTGCCCGCCACGTGCGCATCACGTGCAACGCACGTGCGCACCACATGAGAATATTCAAAGGAGACTCGTTCTCCATAGGAGCTTGCTCCCCCCCATAATGCGCATATGCGCAAGATCCATATGCGCTACGTGCAAATATGAGCGCCCAACACGTGCGACACACGTGCGACACACGTGCGATGCACGTGCGCGAACGCAAAGAAGCCTTTTTCAGTAGCGAGAAGCTTAAGCTCCAGCCTGTTCTTCCCCCCTAATGAGTGAGACATGGTTCAAAGGGTACATCCCTCCACACCTTCGATATATGACACTGTAATCTCTCAGTGTCGTCGAAGAGGTGGTGGGTCCCAACGACCAATGATCATTCTTTCTAAAATAAAAAAAAGGGATCAACATTTCTTGAAAAAAAATCAAGAGTTTTAAAGAGAGAGAACTCTGAAAAAATTTCAAGAAAAAGGTAAAAAACCTTTATGAAGTAGAAGAAAGTCCTTCTAATAGATCATTGATCTAAAAACAAGATCAATGATCTTTACATAATAAACAGTGCTTTGCACTTCTTGTGAACCTCTGGTTCTTTAAAACAATAAAAATAAAAAATAGTGCTTTGCACTTTTATGAACCTCTGGTTCTTCAAACAAAAGAAAAATTTATTTTTCTTTGATCTAATTTAGATCAAGAAATTAAATAGTGCTTTGCACTAAAAGATTCTTAGTGCTTTGCACTTCCAAACTGCGCCGTTGCGCTCTTAAGAGAGCGCCACGTGTCAGCTATAGAACCACTTGCGCTAAGCGCTCTTGAGATAGAGCTTTGCTCTCTGGAATTGGCGCAACTCGCTGAGAGCGCGCCACGTGTCAGCAGCGCGCTAGCGCAGCGCGCTAGCGCAGCGCACTGGGCTAGTGCGCTTGCGCTCACCAGAGCATGACACGTGTCATCACCATATGAGCTTGCGCTCATTACTCAGCGCAAAGTGCCAAACAAATGCACTGCCTTGCTTACAACAGGGGCCAAGCCCAATTAAAAGGCTTAACAGGCCTAATAAATAAAATGCTGTGCATTGTTTGAAAGGGCAGAGCCCAATTGAAAGGTCCAATGGACCAAAACAGATGCTCTGCATCATAAATAAAGGGACAGAGCCCAAATCAAAAGCCTAGCAAGCCAGAATAGAATGCAGTGCATTGTTAAATTTGGGCAAAGCCCTAGCACAGGCCTAATAGGCCAAAGATCAAGAAAAATGTTGAATATCCTCAACTGGACTTAACCCAATTTTGGCCGTAAGTCCTCAAATTAAATTGACTGAGCAAAATTGCTCTCCTAAATCAATTTATCTCCGGTTCGAGGGTACATCTCAGAACTCCTCTGACATCTATCGTTGTAATCCTTCAACGACGTCAGAGAAGCGACGGGTCCCAACGACCACACATGAATATGGACTGCGGGGTCCTTAAACTCGTGGACCGAAACGTCCTTAAACTAATATCGGACCGAAACGTCCCTAAACTAATGATGGACCGAGACGTCCTTAAACTAATATCGGACCGAGACGTCCTTAAACTAATGACGGACCGAAACGTCCCTAAACTAATGATGGACCGAAACGTACTTAAACTAATATCGGACCGAAACGTCCCTAAACTAATATCGGACCGAGACGTCCCTAAACTAATGATGGACCACTACGTCCTTAAACTGGCGATGGACCGAAACGTCCTTAAACTAATAATGGACCACCACGTCCTTAAACTGGAACATGGACCCCCACGTCCTTAAACTGGAGCCATAGAGCCTTCAAATGCTCTTTTGCCGGATCTAAACGGTCCCGTTTAAGTTGATCTTAGCCCCAAATACGGCTAACGTATCCTTAAACACTCAAACGAACGATAAAATTCCAAATCGACCTTGGTTCAAGGGTACATCTCCGAACTCCTTTGACATCTGTCGTTGTAATCCTTCAACGACGTCAGAGAGGCGACGAGTTCCGATGGCCATACATTAAATCGATCATCACGTCAAGTTGATCTTGGTCCAAAACAGGACTAACGTATCCTTGACGAACGTTTAAGTTGATCTTTGCCGCAACGCGACTAACGCATCCTTAAACTAAAAACACCAAACCCAACCCAAATCTAAGTAAATACGTATTTGGACTAGTCTACGTCCTACGGCCGACGGCATTACTCAGTCTCCGTATACAATCCACGGGCAACCACAAATAAAACAAACACACACGGCACGAAGTGAAATTATGGAGAAGGAGAAAGTTGTTACCGTGATGCGGTAGCGTAATTAACTGCAGGGGCTTGCGCCTGCAGGGAAGAGCGTCGCCATAATCAAAAACCCCTCACCCTGAGGGGGAATCTGACGAAGTCTGCTACATCGGCCGCATCCGTCTAAACCTCCGATACACGGTGCCATAAATCAACTTGGCATCTTCGGAGAAGTGGACGGATAAAACCAAATAACATCTGCCCCGAATCTCAGGCGAGACGCAAAGTCTCGGCCGCCATTCGGAGGGGAACAGATTCTGGCACGCCCGGTGGGACCTTTTCCTCTTTCCACTCCACACTTCGTGTGTCGTCCTCGCGAACCAATCGCGGTTTGTTAAATGGTTGCCTTCGGATTTCAAGTTGCTAAGATTTGGTCTTTTGCCTGGCGCAGAACTCAAGCATCCATGGATTCTAACTGCACCAAATGCGCGAAGCACCACTGCAACAGACGCTCCACCTCACCGAGAGGTGTAACATATGGGCCCCAAGCGGCCTCTTTCCTCGCTCTGCCGGTAGAACAGGTGACCCAGGCCACCACCGGCCTGTTTTTCGGGACCATGGTCCCACCTACAAGCTTCTCTATGCCGATATCCGCACCGGAAGCGAACAAGAAGTCGGTGTTCGACCGGCTCACTGCTACCACGACCCCTGTCAACGGGTCGCCCGCTATTAAACCGACAGCCTCCATTTTCACCAGGCTAGGTCAGAACTATAAAGTGGCCGTCCCAAAGAGGGCAACGGCCGCTGCTTTGGAAGTCGTTAAAGCGGCTTCTCCCATCAGAGAGTCGGTCTTCACAAGATTGACGGCTCCCACTCCTCCCCCAGCTGGTCAAAAGGCATCAGTCTTCGATAGGCTGACATCGGCAGTTACCCCACACTCAAACAGGGGGCAACAAGAAACCATCTCGATTTCCGAGCCAGTCCCAACGGCTCGTCATGCGCGACGTCGCCATTGGCGACGAGTAAGGAAAGCAGGGGGCAACTCCCCCTCAGGGCTAACCCCACCTGCTCCAGTGGTGGAGGTCAACGCTGCTGTTCCAACTGGGAACAGCTTTGAATTGCTGAGGAAGGTGAGAAAGAACTCTCCAATTGCTACATTGAAAAGATCTCCTCCGCCTATGGAGAAAGCTCCGGAGACAAAGCAGGAACAGCCCCCTCGACGGCTGTCGTCAAAAATTTATAAAGTTTGGCGAAGGGTTCAAGACTCCGTGATTGACCCAGACCACTTTCATCGCCAGAAAAAGGCAAAGGTGGAAAAGGACAAAAACCGCCCCATTAAACAGCAGGGGGCAACAAATGCTAGGATGCCCACTTCAACGGCTCCTTCAACCTCAATGGTCCACAAAAGAAAAAGGCCAGAGAAAGCTCCCGTGACACTGACAAAGTTTAAAAGCGGTGAACCTAAACGCCCCAAGTCAGGGGGCATAACAGTTCATACGATTTATATGGCTTCTGGAAAGGAAGAAAGTCGTACTTCTACGGGTCACCGACCGCTTACCCGATCAGTGACCAAGGCTCAGGAGCAGCAACAAAAGCTCCAGGAGATGATGACTACAATGGCTGCACTCACGGAGCCAAAAGAGAACCCTGAGACGTCCTTAGATGAACGCCAAGAGGAAGAGACCGACGCCGAGTTCCTCCGCCGAGTACCGGAAAGGAGAGACAAAGAGGCTGCTGAACAAGCAGCCAATATACAGCGTATGGGCCTCCTCTTCCAGGACATGATAGGGATGATGATACAACAAGATTCCCCGACTGAAGAACCCCCGATTGTCCTTGGGGATGATAGGGGAGAGACATCAAACCCTCAGCCCGTTCTATCAACGGCTAAAGAGGATACAATCTCTAAAACTGATCTGGACGAATATATAGCCCAGCAAATAAAGGTTCATCACGCAGCCGAAGCAGCCGGCCACGTCGTAAAAACGGGGCGACCGTATCCAGGCTGGTATGACCAAATCAAATACCCGCCAGGTTACACAATTCCCAAGTTTCATGTCTACAAAGGGACCGGCAATCCCCATCAACATGTTGCCCAATTCAGGGCGCTTTGTGGTAACACCGGCGGCGGCGACAAGCTTTTGCTTCGCCAGTTTGTTGGAAGCCTATCAGATACGGCGTTCGAATGGTATTCTGAGCTCCCCAACGACTCTATTAAAACCTTTGCGGAGATGGAGCTGCTCTTCACCCAACGTTTTGCAAGTGCCAGTGAGCGTACGCCGATGACGGCACTGATTAATGCCAGGGTAAAATCCGGCGAGACATGGGTTCAGTACGCTATACGGTGGCGTAATCTATGGTCGAAGTGCGAACAGCGCATAGAAGAAGCTCCAGCGGTGGGAATGTTTGTTGGAACCCTTGATCCACAAGCAACCATCTCGCAGTTCATGATGTTCTTCAAGCCGACTACTTTCCAAGCTTTGATCGACAAACTAGCGCAGATGGACCAGATGGTCCATAAACCCCCTCTCCCGAAGCCGGACCTCCGAAACGACAAAGGAAAGGGAAAAGCGATCATTGTCGCTAATGCCCAACAACAACCGAGCGACTCGAAGCCGGTTGCTCGTCCAAACAATACACGCCCATACGTACCCCTTGAGGACAGGATGTGACGTCCTTACTCCTTCCCCCGTGATAAAACGAGGAGGCTATTCGAGCTGGCGTTGCGCAACAGACTCATAAATCTGCCAGATCCAAAACGTCCGTTGCAACCAAGCGACGTCAACGAGCCCAACTACTGCCCTTACCATCGAGTGCTAGGCCATCCCATCGAGGATTGCTACGTTTTCAAGAATTGGCTTGAGAATCAGTACCGTCAGGGCAAATTTGCGCTATCTGACAAATGGAAGGTGAATCCCCCGCAGCCCCACACCTCTAAGGGGACGAATACTCCGGGGGCAACATGCTCCGTCATTGAAGAAGCTCCTTGGGAGGTTGTATTATCAGCCAAAACGAGGAGAATGCTAAATGATCTTCAGACCTGTCCAGCGGTCAAGTAGAAGAACCCCTTGGAACCGCAGGTTATTGAGGGGATGTTGAAGCCACGACCGACTCCGAAGACCGATGGTGGTAGTTCAAGCGTTCATAGCCAGCCGTCAAAATCTTCGAAAAAGAAGAAGAAGAAATCTAAGAAGCCCGTGAAGCCTGGCGACAAGCGCACAGACTTACAAAAGCAAATCGACGCACTGGATGAATACAACCAAAAGGCGCGGACTCCCATTACGCTCCAAGATTTCCTTGATCACGTCTTTCAAAAAGAAGATGAGGGAGAAAGTTCATCAGATGAATCCGAGGAATATGTGGCGAGCTGTCATATGATCTCCCATTCGATCACGAACGATGAAGGGACTTCTGGCACTAAAACGCTGGGGGCAAATACTGAGTCAAGGGTTCCGGAGTTATCAATCGAAATGATTGACGCGTTTCTTAGTGAAGCTCGATTGAAAAGTAAAGCTGATCGAGAACGCGAGACGGCTGTATTCGAAAGGGCCAAGCGCCAGCGACTTGAGGAAAGAGCTGAGATGATCCCGCTGGAGCAAAATGCCTCCACCGCTGACAAAAGCCAATTCAAGATAAAAAAGAGGTTTGCTAAGGCCATATCAATGGGCATGAAGCTACCATCCTCTGAAGGAAAAATTACTGGTGTGGTAGAAATGTACCCCTCTTATTGCTTATATCATCAGAAGGTCTCGCATCCCACTCAAGAGTGCAAGGCTTTCGATAGATGGTGGCAAGGATACGTCGCTAATCAACAACGCTTTAAACGGGAAAAGCGTAAGATTCGTCGGGAGCTAAGAAACACGACCAAAGAGCTTGAAAGAACTGCCAGCAATTGTCACATGGTTAACACTGCCGGGTCACAAGTGCCTATATTTGGGAGCGACTCTGATGAGGAGCTAGAACTTGCCCCTCTCTTTAAAGAGTCAACTTCGGGAAAAGAAGAAGAACCGAAGGCTTGCGAAAATATACAGCTACGCAATCGAACATTACCTGAAAAGAACCTCGGACCCTCGAATAGAAGAGATAAAGAGAAAGAAAAGGTCTCTGAAGACATCGTCTTAGATGACCAAGTTGCGGAAGAGTTAACCGCCAAGAACCCGCCAAAGAGGAATAAAGTGGATTACAATGTCTTGGCGCATCTGAGAAAGATACCCTCACAACTCAGCATTCTCGATGCCCTATTACTATCAAAAGAGGCGAGGGATTCTTTGATTAAGGCCCTACAAGATCCGGACCAATTCCAAGCTTTCCTGGCCGAACAAAAGATGAAGGATGAATTGGAAGAGGTGCACACAGCCGACGTTGCTTTCGGCGATGAAGACCTTCTACTTGGGACTTGCGAACACAATCGCCCTCTCTATGTTTCGGGATACTGCCATGATATAAAGATAGGCAAAATTCTGATCAATAACGGGTCGTCTGTTAACCTACTCAACGTGCGGGTGCTGAAGGAAATCTGCATGAGCGTCCAGCACCTTGCTCGGGACAAGATCACCATATCCGGGTTCGACTCCCAATCGTCAAAGACTCTTGGATCTGTCATACTGACGCTACGCTTCGGATTACTCGTCACGGACATTAAGTTCCACGTCATAGATGCCAAGACATGCTACAACGCTTTGCTCGGCCGACCATGGTTACACGAGTACAACATCATCCCTTCTACACAACATCAGTGTATGAAGTATTTTAAGGATGGTTTCGAGTATACCGTGACGGGAGAACTGAACCCGTTCTCCGTAAATGAAGTTCGCAAGTATGAAGATGCCAAATACTTCTTACCGAATTTTGAAGACACGGAAAGGTGTCACAAACCGGAGAACAAAACTAACGCCACCATCCCTGTCTTCGGCAGTGACACCGAGGAGGAGGATATAATTTATTCAGGTCCATCCCAATCCACCAGGCCAGGACCATCCGTTCCTTCATTGATCTTCGGCAGTGATTCAGAGGATGAAGTTCATGCTGTATTCCCTGCTCGGCCTTCAATACGAGTTTCCGCTGATGAAGAGCGAAGTCTGCAGATAACCAAGGTGCCGCTTGAACATTACAAAGAACTGGATTCACTCGACACCAACAGCGTAGAAGAATTGCAGACATTCTATATCCCTCCCGGACGAAAAGGCGAGAAGGCAATCCTATTCTACCGTTCTGAAGAAAACAAGGTGGAAAAAGAAATTTGGCATGGCGCGGATCCCACGCTCGACAGGCTTCAGCCTATCCGTCTTCCCAGATATTATACCGGAGGTTTGAAGAAACTGCTGAAACGCCAGGGGATATCCTTCACACAGACCGTTAGAAAGGCCAAATTCTACGACAAGGTATGGAACGTTCCCGGGACTCAATGCAAACTGCCTAACGGGAGAATAGAAACAAAAGGGCTTGGGTACATCCGGTCAAAGAAACGGGAGCTAGTAAATAGCTGTTATGTCATGTATGACTTCGATGAAGAGGCGGACGCTCAATGGGAGGACGCTAATCCTGAACCAGCAAAAGTTCCTGATACAAAACCGCCCAGTCCATCGTCTGAAGACCAGATGAGCAAACTTATAAGGGATGCGAGTCAAAAAGCCCGAGATGATCACGATCGTGAAATGGCAATCTACGAGAAAGCCAGAACGCAACGCCTCCTTCAACAGGCCGTGAAAGATGAAAATGCCGCTCCTTGTCAACCTGTTATAAAGAAGGCTCAACGCAAAAGCAGAAATAAGTCGAAAGGCCAAAAAGGCGCTCAACAGCAACAAAGCAGGGCTAAGAAGCCACGCAAATGGGAATCGAGCGTTATTGATCTATCCCTCGTGAAGAAAATGGGTCGAGCATACTCTTTTCCTCGGGATAAGACGAAGAGGATACTTGATCTTGCTCTAAAACATCAAATGCTTACACTGCCGGAGTCTAAACACCCCGAACAAGCGGGCAAAGTCTCACACCCGAACTATTGCTCTTACCATCGAGTAATAGGGCATCCTCTTGAAGATTGCTTCACTTTCAAGAATTGGGTTGAAGATCAGTATCAGCTTGGCAAATTCACTCTGTCTGATAGCTGGAGGGTAGCGCCGCCACAAAAGCACGAGCCCAAGGCCACGAAAGAAGAACCGGTTCCACATTGGGATTGGAAGTGAATTCGCACCTGTCACATGATTACAATATTAAAAGAAGAGCCCGAGGACATAGATGAGCTCCCCTGGTGCTTCGAAAACAATGACAATGAGGTAATCTCAGAATTTCCACCGGCTCCGAAAGAACTGGAAGATGGCATACATACTACTGCAGATAACCTCAAGAAGATTGAGTTGGGATCGGCAGACGATCCGCGACCGACATTCATCAGCGAGCTGCTATCTGAAGAAAGGGTGGCTGCGTTAAAGGACGTGCTTCTACAGCATAGAGATTGCTTCGCGTGGAACTATTCCGAAATGCAGGGACTAGATCCAGAAATTGCTGTACACAGATTGGCGATATCCCCGAACATCAAGCCAGTCAAACAGGCGCCGAGGAGAATGCGGCTCGAGCTTGAGATAAGCATCAATGCCGAGGTCAAGAAGCTGATCGACTCTGGCTTCATCCAGGAAGTCCAATACCCCGAATAGATCGCCAACATCGTCCTGGTGATGAAGAAAAATGGGACAGTGCGCATATGCGTGGACTTCCGGGATCTCAATAAAGCCTGCCCAAAAGACGATTTCCCAGTGCCAGTCACCGAACTGATGATAGACAATACGTCTACTCACGAGGTTTTCTCCTTCATGGATGGTTCATCAGGGTATAATCAGATAAAGATGCATCCCGAAGACCAGAAACACACCGCCTTCCGGACTCCTTTGGGTATATTCTGCTACAAGGTGATGCCCTTCGGTCTAAAGAACGCCGGTGCCACCTATCAGAGGGCCATGACAAAGATCTTCGATGACCTCATACATGAAATCGTCGAATGCTACATCGACGATCTCGTAGTTAAAAGCAAATCATACGAGGAACATCTCGAGCACCTAAAAACTGTATTTCAACGCCTTCGGCAATACAACTTGAAGATAAACCCTCTCAAATGTGCATTCGGAGTTTCCTCGGGCAAATTCCTGGCATTCATCGTCCGACACCAGGGTATCGAAATAGATCCGTCCAAGATCAAGGCGATCATGGAAATGCCTCCGCTAAGGACTCTCAAACAGCTGCGGTCTCTCCAAGGGAAGCTCGCGTATATACGGCGATTTATAGCCAACCTTTCAGGAAAGTGCCGTCCTTACAGCCACCTGATGAAGAAGGAAACCCCGTTCGTCTGGGACTAAAAATGCCAAAGCGCACTAGACGAGATCAAGCAATACCTGCAGAACCCGCCGGTGTTGGCTGCTCCGGTCAAGGGAAAACCCCTCATTCTTTATACAACCGCCCTCGAAGGTTCCTTAGGCGCATTATGGGCACAAGAGAACGATCAAGGGAAAGAAAGAGCACTCTACTACTTAAGTCGAGTTCTGCTGGGGACAGAAAGCAACTACTCTCCCATTGAAAAACACTGCCTGGCGTTGATCTTCGCGATAATAAAGCTCAGGCACTATGCGTTGGCGCACGAGGTCCGTCTCATTTCAAAGGTGGACCCCCTTAAATACTTGATGTCGAAGGCCATGTTGACGGGACGACTCGTTAAATGGGCCCTGCTCTTGATGGAGTTCTCGATAACATATCAACCTCTCAAGGCAGTGAAAGGCCAGGCCATCGCCGACTTCCTCGCTGAGCACCCGATATCTGCCGATTCTCCTCTGAATTGCGATTTGCCAGACGAACATGCGTTTGACGCGATCGACGGTGGTGATACCCGATGGGAGCTCTATTTCGATGGAGCATCTTCCATGAAAAAGCGCAAACAAAGTACCCCTATAATCAAATCGGGAGTAGGCCTCATCTTCGTAACTCCACAAGGAGGGATTATGCGCTTCGCCTTCTCCTTAACAGAGCCGAGGACGAATAACGAAGCCGAATATGAAGCCTTGATAGCAGGCCTCGAGATCGCCATCGACATGGGAATTGAAAACATCCTCATATACGGAGATTCTCAACTCGTCGTTAGTCAAGTAAACGGCAACTACCAAACGTGCAAACTGGAATTGGTAAAATACGGTGAAAAGGTGCAACAACTGTTGACCCAAATTCCCTCCTATACTTTGGAAAGAATACCGCGCGCGGAAGACAGCAAAGCAGACGCGTTGGCCAAACTTGCTAAAGAACTGGCTGACGAGAACTTCGATGACGTTAGAATCGTGGTACAAAGCCGTCGGGTGCTTGCCCCAACAGAAATATCTCCAGAATCATCCGAAGAAAAAGGAGCGAGCGAGCAGACGACCCTACAAGTAAAAGATTGGGAAAATACCGAAGATTGGAGAGAAGTCTTCATAGACTACTTTAAATCCCACCGAATGCCTGAAGAAGTGTCCATAAGATATCAGCTCACGAAACGAGCTCTGTCTTTTGCTTTCGTCAACGATACTCTGTACAAAAGGTCGTTTAATTCTCTATGGCTAAGATGTCTCGGACTTGACGAAGCGAAAAGAGTCGTTCAGGAAGTTCACAACGGACTCTGCGGTTCTCACCAAGCGGGCCCAAAGATGAAGTTGAAGATCAAACGGATGGGCTATTACTGGCCCACGATGATCCAGGACTGCCTCGAACATGCGAAGCAATGCCACTCATGCCAAATTCATGGGGACTTCATCCATCAGCATCCGAATCCACTATATCCAACGGTGGCTAGCTGGCCATTCGAAATGTGGGGGACTGATATAGTCGGCCCCATCGAACCAGCATCGTCTAGAAGACATCGTTTCATCCTAGCGACGACTAACTACTTCTCTAAATGGGCAGAAGTGGTACCGCTGAGGGAAGAAAAGACGGAGAATATCCTCCATTTCTTCAAGACGCATGTCATATATCGGTTTGGAACGCCAAGACGAATCATCTCCGATAATGGGTCAGCCTACAGAAGCCACAAAATCAGTCGCTTCGCGCAACAGCATAATATAGACCGGAGATATTTCTCAGTTTATAATCCGCGAGCTAACGGTCTAGCTGAGGCCTTCAACAAGACCTTGACGAAGATCATGAAGAAAATGGTGTCACGAAATAAGAAAGACTGGCACGAAAGATTGCAAGAAGCTCTCTGGGCGTATCGAACTACGTTTAAAACGGCCACGAACGCAACGCCATATGCGTTGGTATTCGGTACAGAAGCAGTACTCCCTCTCGAGATAGAATTACCCTCTCTACGAGTGGCAGTCCACTACGAGCTGACGGACGAAGAAAACGCTCACCTTCGGCTTGAGGAGCTTGACGCCCTTGATGAAGCCCGGCTCATAGCACAGCAAAATCTGGAAGCTTATAAAGCAAAGATGACGCGCTCATATGAAAGATTGGCCCGACCGAGGATATTCCGCCAAGGCGAACTTATGCTAATGGTCAAAAGGCCTATGATTCTCAATCGCGCCAAGCGAGGAAAATTCGAACCAAACTATGAAGGCCCATACATCATAGATAAGGTCTACCAGGTTGGGGCCTATCTAATCATGGACATGCACGGTGAAAGGCCTTTCAGGCTAATAAACGGTCGCTTCCTAAAGAAATACTATGCTTAAGCTCAAACTCTATCAGCAGTAGCCAGCCTTCTCAAAGTCGGACCGAAATGTCCTTAAACTAATAGCAGACCGAAACGTCTTTAAACTACTACCGCAGCATCTTTTAGGCTGACAAGATAAAAAAAAACATATAAAAATAAAATAAAATAAAAAACGGTATGTCCATAAGCAAAAAGGGCATGGTTGAAAACCCGAAAGGGCTCCGTGAGTAAAAACAGCAGGGCTACCGACGAGTGTTCGTGAAAACCCGAAAGGGCGCGACCTCGTAAAAAAAAAGAGAAAAAGGAAATAAAAAGAATAAAAAATGGTATGTCCATAAGCAAAATGGGCACGGATGAAAACCCGAAATGGCTCCATGAGTAAAAACAGCAGGACTACCGGCGAGTGTTTGTGAAAACCCGAAAGGGCGCAACTTCGTTAAAGAACCCTTATAGGGTCCTCTCGACCTTGTAAGGAGAAACCACCTGCGTGAGATCCTTACGACTCACAAAGGTGCAACACACTTAGGGATCCCCACGATTTCTAAGGAGAAAATACACTCGTGAGATCCTCACGACTCGTAAGGAAAACTCTCTTATGGGACCCTCACGGCTCATAGGATTTGAAAGTCTTAAGTCACAGAGACCTAAACCTGTGCTTAAGCAAACCCCCACAAACTTCCAATATTGCCCTACAAGTGGTTCAATATTGACCCTTGTATACAATCCACGGGCGCGAATAAACGTTTCCCTAACTAAGTCCCATCTGAAACTAGGGATATGTTTGCATGGTAAACAACCCTTGTAAATCCTCTCGACTTACAAGGAGAAAGCCCTCTTGTAGGATCCTTACGACTTACAGAGAAACAAACACTTAGGGATCCTCACGACTCCTAAGGAGAAAATACACTACAAGATCCTCACGACTTGTAGGGAGAAATACCTTCATGAGACCCTTACGGCTCGTGAAGTCAAAAGCCTTAGCCGACAGGACCCTAACCCTGGTCGCTAAGCCTCCTTTGTTCGACAATGACAGAGGCAAATGATGATTCGCTCCTGGCAATATCCCAGTTGTAGCGGTGCTGATGCCGAAATCGGTGTCCAATTTCAGGATTACAGCGAAAAACCAGTAGGCCGCACATGCATACGAAATAGCCGAAATGATGGGGCAACTTGTAATAAAAAGCAGCAAGTAAAAAATGTATGCATGCAAAATAGCCGAAATGATTGGGCAACCCGTAATAAAAAGCGACGGGTAAAAATAAAACAAATAGCCGAAATGATTGGGCACCGCGAAAAATAGCCGAAATGATTGGGCAGTCGCGACCTTCGCGATATAAAAGCTGAGATGATAGAGCATCGCGGAAATAAAATAAAATAAAAAGAAGAAATGATAAAACTTTGGCTCTACAGTTAAGATCCCATCGATCTCTGTATACAATCCAAGGGCGTAAACAAAGAGGGAACCATACCTTCCCAACAGGCTCCGCCAGAAGACGAAGCCAAAACTCAACGGTTCATTTCAACCGAAGAAGCCAGTAACTTCAGCAAAACTCCTCGACTCACGGATACAAACACTCCTTGACGAGAGCCTCCTGATCCGCGTCGACCCGCAGAGCCACCAGAGCCCCCGTGGGAACCCTCGACTCGTTTCAAACCCCAAGGAAACAAATAATCCTTGGCGCTTGGGAAACAAATAATCCCTAGCAAATTCCTCGACTCACGGATACAAACACTCCTTGATGAGAGCTTCCTGATCCGCGTCGACCCGCAGAGCCACCAGAGCCCCCGTGGGAACCCTCGACTCGTTTCAAACCCCAAGGAGACAAATAATCCTTGGCGCTTGGGAAACAAATAATCCCTAGCAAATTCCTCGACTCACGGATACAAACACTCCTTGACGAAAGCTTCCTGATCCGCGTCGACCCGCAGAGCCACCAGTGCCTCCGTGGGAATCCTCGACTCGTTTCAAACCCCAAGGAAACAAATAATCCTTGGCGCTTGGGAAACAAATAATCCCTAGCAAACTTCTCGACTCACGGATACAAACACTCCTTGATGAGAGCCTCCTGATCCGCGTCGACCCGCAGAGCCACCAGTGCCTCCGTGGGAATCCTCGACTCGTTTCAAACCCCAAGGAAACAAATAATCCTTGGCGCTTGGGAAACAAATAATCCCTAGCAAACTCCTCGACTCACGGATACAAACACTCCTTGACGAGAGCCTCCTGATCCGCGTCGACTCGCAGAGCCACCAGTGCCTCCGTGGGAATCCTCGACTCGTTTCAAACCCCAAGGAAACAAATAATCCTTGGCGCTTGGAAAACAAATAATCCCTAGCAAACTCCTCGACTCACGGATACAAACACTCCTTGACGAGAGCCTCCTGATCCGCGTCGACTCGCAGAGCCACCAGTGCCTCCGTGGGAATCCTCGACTCGTTTCAAACCCTAAGGAAACAAATAATCCTTGGCGCTTGGGAAACAAATAATCCCTAGCAAACTCCTCGACTCACGGATACAAACACTCCTTGACGAGAGCCTCCTGATCCGCGTCGACTCGCAGAGCCACCAGTGCCTCCGTGGGAAATTCTCGACTCGTTTCAAACCCCAAGGAAATAAATAATCCTTGACGCTTGGGAAACAAATAATCCCTAGCAAACTCCTTGACTCACGGATACAAACACTCCTTGACGAGAGCCTCCTGATCCGCGTCGACTCGCAGAGCCACCAGTGCCTCCGTGGGAAATTCTCGACTCGTTTCAAACCCCAAGGAAACAAATAATCCTTGGCGCTTGGGAAACAAATAATCCCTAGCAAATTCCACGACTCACGGATACAAACACTCCTTGACGAGAGCCTCCTGATTCGCGTCGGCTCGCAGAGAAACCAGCGTCTCCGCGAGAAAATTCCCGATTCGTCTCAACTTGCAAGATGAAGCCTCAGGCAGCAGGGTCTAAAAAAAAAACTTGCTTCCTGAACAATGGGACCCTACAAGTCAATCCAAAATGGTCTCTTGCATACTATTCATGGGTCTCACTCTCCAAAATCGAGTTTCGATAAGGAGGGAAACAACCGATTACGGATCCTCTCGACTCGTAAGAGGGAAAAATTCTCTTATAGGATCCTTACGACTTATAAGAGAAAATCACACTTAGGAATCCTCACGATTCCTAAGGAGAAAAACCCACCTACGAGATCCTCTCAATCCGTAGGGAGAAAGTCTCTATGAGACTCTCACGGCTCATAGAGTTGAAAAGTCTTAGGTGGCAGATCCTATCCCTGTCTTCTAAGCCATTACTGCCCTACTCATGAGCATATAAAATATTTCACACCAGAGTAAAACATAAAGAAATAGAAGGGTGCGGCTCATGAAATTGAGAGTTTGGAACTATATCTTTTAAGAGCCGAGATTTGAGTCAATGATAAATGACGACGCTTGTGTCCGCTCGTTATCTTCTCAGATCAAGATTCTGAAAGTTATATACCAACCCGAAACTGGTCATACGCTATACATTACTCTGCACTACTTCACATACATATATACATACGTGGGCAAAGTAGTGGGGGGCATTTGTTCCCGCCAAAAATTTCTGCGCAAAAGAGTCCAAGGTATCAAATGGAAGCGATACGCATAAGAAAATGCGAACCAGCATCTTCCGGCCTGTATTTTGATAAACTCCACAATGAAGAACTATTAAATTATGATGGTATTGAAAGAATCTCAAAAAAACCTTCGATTTGATATATTATGGGCCTCATAATTCATCCGGAATCAAAAGTTATGAGCAAATGTCTATGCACATGTGATCTAAGAAAGAAGATGCGAACCAGTATTTTCCGAGCTATATTTTGACAAACTCCGGAATGAGAAACAGCAAAATTCTGATGGTATTGAAAGCATCTTGAAAAGACCTTCGATTTGATATATTATGGGCCTCATAATTCATCCGGGATCAAAAGTTATGAGCAAATGTCTATGCACATGTGATCTAAGGAAGAAGATGCGAACCAGTATTTTCCGAGCTGTATTTTGACAAACTCCGGAATGAGAAATGGCAAAATTCTGATGATATTGAAAGCATCTCGAAAAGACCTTCGATTTGATATATTATGGGCCTCATAATTCATCCGAGATCAAAAGTTATGAGCAAATGTGTTATGCACGTGTAATCTAAAGTAATGCTCTACTACATGGGGAGTGCATTTTTTAGTCCCACATCGGGAAAAGGAGAGATGGCTTCTCTACCACTCCCATATAAATAAGAGGGGATACCTCTTAGAAAGGGTAGAGTTAAATCCTCAAAGGATTCAATACTCAAAGGAGCTTAGTTCTCCAAAGGAGCTTAGTTCTCCAAGATAGGAGCATGCTCCTCCATAATGCGTATATGCGCAAGCGCCATGTGCGCTACGTGCAACGCACATGTGCCCGCCATGCGGTACTACGTGCAACGCACGTACGCACCACATGAGAATATTTAATAATATTAAAAGGAGCTTGTTCTCTATATATAGAAGCTTTACTTCTCCTCATAATGCGCATGTGCGCCACGTGCAACGCACGTGTGTCCGCCATGCGGCACCGCACCACATGAGAACCTTTAATAATATTAAAAGGAGCTTGTTCTCCATATATAGAAGCTTTGCTTCTCTTCATAATGCGCATGTGCGCCACGTGCAACGCACGTGTGCCCGCCATGCGGCACCACGTGCAACGCACGTGCGCACCACATGAGAACATTTAATAATATTAAAAGGAGCTTGTTCTCCATATATAGAAGCTTTGCTTCTCCTCATAATGCGCATGTGCGCCACGTGCAACGCACGTGTGCCCGCCATGCGGCACCACGTGCAACGCATGTGCGCACCACATGAGAACATTTAATAATATGAAAAGGAGCTTGTTCTCCATATATAGAAGCTCTGCTTCTCCTTATAATGCGTATGTGCGCCACGTGCAACGCACGTGCGCACCACATGAGAACATTTAATAATATTAAAAGGATCATGTTCTCCATATATAGAAGCCCTGCTTCTCCTCATAATGCGCATGTGCGCCACGTGCAACGCACGTGCGCACCACATGAGAATATTCAAAGGAGACTCGTTCTCCATAGGAGCTTGCTCCCCCCATAATGCGCATATGCGCAAGATCCATATGCGCTACGTGCAAATATGAGCGCCCAACATGTGCGACACACGTGCGACGCACGTGCGCGAATGCAAAGAAGCCTTTTTTAGTAGCGAGAAGCTTAAGCTCCAGCCTGTTCTTCCCCCCTAATGAGTGAGACATGGTTCAAAGGGTACATCCCTCCACACCTTCGATATATGACACTGTAATCTCTCAGTGTCGTCGAAGAGGTGGTGGGTCCCAACGACCAATGATCCTTCTTTCTAAAATAAAAAAAAGGGATCAACATTTCTTGAAAAAAAATCAAGAGCTTTAAAGAGAGAGAACTCTGAAAAAATTTCAAGAAAAAGGTAAAGAACCTTTATGAAGTAGAAGAAAGTCCTTCTAATAGATCATTGATCTAAAAACAAGATCAATGATCTTTACATAATAAACAGTGCTTTGCACTTCTTGTGAACCTCTGGTTCTTTAAAACAATAAAAATAAAAAATAGTGCTTTGCACTTTTATGAACCTCTGGTTCTTCAAACAAAAGAAAAATTTATTTTTCTTTGATCTAATTTAGATCA
This sequence comes from Agapanthus africanus, assembly GCA_030015575.1. NCBI lineage: Eukaryota > Viridiplantae > Streptophyta > Magnoliopsida > Asparagales > Amaryllidaceae > Agapanthus > Agapanthus africanus. The sequence continues at coordinate 319,165,868 of JASDDO010000019.1, forward strand.
AGAAATTAAATAGTGCTTTGCACTAAAAGATTCTTAGTGCTTTGCACTTCCAAACTGCGCCGTTGCGCTCTTAAGAGAGCGCCACGTGTCAGCTATAGAACCACTTGCGCTAAGCGCTCTTGAGATAGAGCTTTGCTCTCTGGAATTGGCGCAACTCGCTGAGAGCGCGCCACGTGTCCGCAGCGCGCTAGCGCAGCGCGCTAGCGCAGCGCACTGCGCTAGTGCGCTTGCGCTCACCAGAGCATGACACGTGTCATCACCATATGAGCTTGCGCTCATTACTCGGCGCAAAGTGCCAAACAAATGCACTGCCTTGCTTACAACAGGGGCCAAGCCCAATTAAAAGGCTTAACAGGCCTAATAAATAAAATGCTGTGCATTGTTTGAAAGGGCAGAGCCCAATTGAAAGGTCCAATGGACCAAAACAGATGCTCTGCATCATAAATAAAGGGACAGAGCCCAAATCAAAAGCCTAGCAAGCCAGAATAGAATGCAGTGCATTGTTAAATTTGGGCAAAGCCCTAGCACAGGCCTAATAGGCCAAAGATCAAGAAAAATGTTGAATATCCTCAACTGGACTTAACCCAATTTTGGCCGTAAGTCCTCAAATTAAATTGACTGAGCAAAATTGCTCTCCTAAATCAATTTATCTCCGGTTCGAGGGTACATCTCAGAACTCCTCTGACATATATCGTTGTAATCCTTCAACGACGTCAGAGAAGCGACGGGTCCCAACGACCACACATGAATATGGACTGCGGGGTCCTTAAACTCGTGGACCGAAACGTCCTTAAACTAATATCGGATCGAGACGTCCTTAAACTAATATCGGACCGAGACGTCCTTAAACTAATATCGGACCGAAACGTCCCTAAACTAATGATGGACCGAAACGTCCTTAAACTAATATCGGACCGAGACGTCCTTAAACTAATGACGGACCGAAACGTCCCTAAACTAATGATGGACCGAAACGTCCTTAAACTAATATCGGACCGAAACGTCCCTAAACTAATATCGGACCGAGACGTCCCTAAACTCATGATGGACCACTACGTCCTTAAACTGGCGATGGACCGAAACGTCCTTAAACTAATAATGGACCACCACGTCCCTAAACTGGAACATGGACCCCCACGTCCTTAAACTGGAGCCATAGAGCCTTCAAATGCTCTTTTGCCGGATCTAAACGGTCCCGTTTAAGTTGATCTTAGCCCCAAATACGGCTAACGTATCCTTAAACACTCAAACGAACGATAAAATTCCAAATCGACCTTGGTTCAAGGGTACATCTCCGAACTCCTTTTACATCTGTCGTTGTAATCCTTCAACGACGTCAGAGAGGCGACGAGTTCCGATGGCCATACATTAAATCGATCATCACGTCAAGTTGATCTTGGTCCAAAACAGGACTAACGTATCCTTGACGAACGTTTAAGTTGATCTTTGCCGCAACGCGACTAACGCATCCTTAAACTAAAAACACCAAACCCAACCCAAATCTAAGTAAATACGGATTTGGACTAGTCTACGTCCTACGGGCGACGACATTACTCAGTCTCTGTATACAATCCACGGGCAACCACAAATAAAACAAACACACACGGTACGAAGTGAAATTCTGGAGAAGGAGAAAGTTGTTACCGCGATGCGGTAGCGTAATTAACTGCAGGAGCTTGCGCCTGCAGGGAAGAGCGTCGCCACAATCAAAAACCCCTCACCCTGAGGGGGAATCTGATGAAGTCTGCTACATCGGCCGCATCCGTCTAAACCTCCGATACACGGTGCCATAAATCAACTTGGCATCTTCGGAGAAGTGGACGGATAAAACCAAATAGCATCTGCCCCGAATCTCAGGCGAGACGCAAAGTCTCGGCCGCCATTCGGAGGGGAACAGCAGTCCCGAGCACTTGGAGGCAGTGGCGGTTAGACAGGATTCGTCTCTCCCGGTATTGGGAGTTGATATCGCGCTGTGTCAGAGAGCCATTACGCAAAGTCCCTGGCCAGGGCAAGCGAGATTTGCTGGTAGGTTCCAGTAGTTTCTCAGGGTGTAATGGGCTTCGCTCCGACACGACTTATACCGCTATTAGGGGACTGACGCTTGCCGCCCCCCTAGGCCCGATATGTGATAGTCTAAGACGAACGGACCGGACTGTATGGAGATTGTCACAGCAGGCTCAGTAGGAGTTCGGATGGGTTTCCTCATCGGCCTTCTTATCGACAACTACCTGGGGACCGTTACGTACAGCTAGTGCCGCTTGCGGTCTGTGGTTAAACCCACTGCCAGCGTAGTAGTCGAGTCTCTAGAGTCCCACACAGAGAGTTTCCTACTCCAGGCGAAACGATATAGAGGTCGTATGGTTTTACGACAAGGGTTCGGACGCATACGTACGTTTACGCGTGTACGACTTTCGGACAGTTTTTACCAGTCGGCTTTGGTTTAAGCCAGTTACTGGTATCCGGTTATTGGATTTATACAGTCTAAAGTTTTTCCGTATTTTTGCGGATCGGAGGGGCGTTCTCGTAATTACGCGAGAAGCTTCTAGAAGATGGTGACTAAGGAGGTTTAGGTGGCATATACATTGAATGAGATTAGTGAGTCATGAGAGTGATTCATCATTGTCATTAATGCATCATAAATGCTTAATGACTCATGATAATGAATCACCACTTGATATTTATGAAGCATGATTATTCATCACTTATTTTTCTTTTCTTGATAAAAGTAAAATGCTTCATATATATTATGATAACTTACTATTCTCACTTCATAATATCATTCACATTCTCTCTCCTCAAGCTCACTCTCTTCAAACCCTAATCCTCACCTCTCATGTGTTGAGAACAAGGATTAGTTAGACTAAACAATCCATAACCCTCACTCTATCTCATCTATCTTCTTTGATTAGCAATCCAAGAAGGTTAGTTGCCTCAAGTTTAGAGGCTAAGCTTGGAGTTTTGCTCTCAGGTGGATCATCTACTACATCGAGAAGGCCGAGGAGGACGAGGAGATCGTAAAGCTGAAGGACTTGGTTCGATAGGTATAATCCCTAAGCATAGTAGTTTAGAACAACTATGTGTTTGGTTAGTTATCGTTTAGCTTCGATTCAAGCGGTTAGTCGATGTTTGTTCACTAAACAAGTTCGTTTTTGAAAATTCCTCCTCCCCACAAGTATTGGGGTGTTGTACATCAACTTACACTAAATCAATGCTGAATTCAAGAGCTCGATCGGGAGGCAAACCTGATATGTTTTCAGGAAATACATCGTCGAACTCATGAACTATTTCTGGCTTTGATCCTTCCTCCGCTTGAAATGCTGCAATCACTGCCTTCTTCGGTTTTGCCTTGTATGTACTTGGCTCCAGAGTACGGTCTCAACTTTTGAAATAAAAGACCAGATGGTCTAGAATCTCGAAAACTACCCTCCTTTGACGACAGTCAATGGTAGCATAGAATGTTCCGAGCCAATCTATACCCAAAACGACATCGAAATTCGGTATGTCCAGCACCTTGAAGTCAGCCTAGAATTCTCTGCTGCAGACGACCACTGAACATAGATTGTATCCCATTACTGCCTTTAGAACGACATTCCCTGAACTGACATTCCAGCTGGATACGAGGGGTTTGACTGGAATCGCATGAGTTCGGACGAACCGTTGCGACATAAAGCAATGAGATGCTCCGGTATCGAAGAGTGCTAGTGCAGGGAGTGAGGCTACTAAGATTGTACCTAAGTTATGTGGATGGTTTTAGGTATAAGGAAAAATATATGGGTATGTATAGATGGAAAATAAAGCTTGATGGGGAAGTGTTACCAGTAATGACTTGGCCGATGGTTTCAGCTTCTTCCACAGTCATTGTGAAAGCCTGTCGCCTCGGCATATTCCTCCTTGATGGAGGAGCATTCCTTTGTCTGTTCCTTAGTCCTTGAGGTACGTTCCGTTGAGCTTGATGGAACTGACGAGGAGGAGGTGCAGTCGGTGCATGAAGAGGTGGAGCAGGTAGTGCAAGTCGTGGAGTAGGTGTCTGGATGGCTGGGCGCTACTGGTAAGTGATTGCTGGCCTCGGTGCAGCATTTGGGTTGTGCCTACGACGACAAGACCCAATGTCATGAGTAGCTGAGCCACGGACTAAGCAGAGGCGATTTGAACGCCGACAGTCTTTCACCAAATGTCCATCTCTCCTGCAGTAAGTGCAAAAGGCTGGGTTGGGCCGGTTATTCGGAACTTCCGGTCTCCTGAGCAAAAATGGTGGCCTTGAAGAGGCTCCTCCTGCCATCTGAGTGGCAGGGCGTTTCATCCCGACAGATTGAGGTCCGCCCCTCACCACTGCCTCATATCGGCGGGCAGCTTTCAGAGCCAATTCGTAGGTTGGGAAATCCCCTGTAGCTAAGGCAGCTTGGATTTCCTGATCTAATCTCTGCTGAAACTGTCTAGATCTGATTTCAGTAGTTGGTATCAAATGTGCCGCGAACCTGTTAAGGTCTTGTGTTAGCTGTGTAGTATGTGATATTTAAATATCGAACATTGAGACATATCTTACCTACTAAGCATGGTAAACTCAACGTCATATTCATCCACTGACTTGGTCCACATTGAACCCTGTTGTAGATGAATAAATTGCTGCTCCATGTCGAAATGGGCAGTCTCTGGGAAGTATTTCGCATCGAACATGTCGCGAAAAGTCCTCCATTCGATCGGTTGGTCAAGAAGGCTTTCTTCTGCTTTCCACCAGACTCGTGCATTGTCAGTGAGCTGCAGCTTCGCAACTCGAACCCAAGCGATCTCTGGCACTTGTGCCGCTGCCAGATCGTCCTCAATGGTTTGAGCCCATTCTTCAGCTTCTAAAGGGCTCTCTTTTCCCGAGAATTGCTTGGGGTGCAATGCCCAGAATTGCTTTACCCCAGGTGCTTCCGCTTCTGGGCGGTTCATTAAAATAGCAGTCTGCTGCTGCTGTCCTTCCAGAAGGCTGCGGATCACCTCAAGTAGTACCGTCTGCTCATTGATCGGAGCAGCGACGGTAGGTGTAAGCGGTAGAGATGGTGGAGTGTTATTGAAATTGGTGCCGGTGTTGTTTGGGAAATCCATAACCTTGAAAGAAAATTTTGGATTAGGACAGATTCAAAATATATGAAATTGGAAGATTCAAGGAATATGTAAAGAATGTTTTTAATTGTTGATTCTTTTGTTATATTGCTTAGAACTTCATGCAGAATTAACCCGCATGACCATGAAGAACTGACATGCATGTCCATGCAGAGCTGACTTGCATGGGCCGCCAACAAAACCTGTCACGCCCCGCTTCCCGGTGTACGGAAAAAGGATGCGGCGAGGTCCACTATGTATTTACTCATAAGTAAACAGCTAAGCGTATCTAAGCAATATAAAGTAAAGTACACAAGAGACAGGAATGTAAATGAACATCAAATTTATTTATTAAACATTTTTTTACAGGTACAACTGAAATGTAAATACATGAATAGAAAGCAATGCCTAAACAATGGCATAACTGAAATAAAAAAATATGCATAAGTGCCTACAGCTCTGGGTCAAACACTAACTGCTCCAAATCTTCAGTGCTGAGCTCGATCTCCAATGAGTCCGAAACACCTGACAACATTCCAAAGAAAGAAGAAAAGGGATGTCGTCAGCGAACAATTGCTCGGTAAGTCCCAAAGAAGAGTAGAGATAGAATAGACAGAAAGAGAATATAACTTATAATGTTTGGTTATAATGTTAACACAGTTGTTTGTAATTTGGTACAGAAAATGCCAGTGTATACGAGAAGAGTCTCACTATTCCAGAGACTAAGGTATACAGAGCACAAGAAACCGTTCAGCCACGGTACAACGGCAATGGATATTCAGGTTAGGTGTATTATGGTTACAGTCTCGTGCCACTTCTAACACCTTCCGTACCAATCTACCCCTTTAAAACCCTGCAATGTTTTTATTGTATTGTTTGTTATATATATAGATGGATGGCTGGCCGAAACCATGATATCAGTAAACAGAATGGATATAAATGGAGAGTCATGTAGACGGAGTATATCTATGGTTTGGTTTAGTCAATATAGATTGATATCGATTGAATAGACAGATTCATAGATTCATGTTGAATTGTAGTTTTATACTTGAATCATATTCAAGTCAGATTGATTAGATTGAGACTCAGTCTGACTCAGACACTTTGAAAAGAAATTGAAATCCTGAAGTAGTTTTGATGTTATCGGTAACTGCTGCACATGGACGGCAGGATTTGTGTCTTTTTCCAAGTCAATTACCGTGTTGATAACACCGTTTGTTAGATTGTCTACCTTAGATAGGCAAGAACCCATATTCTCCGGCTCCCTAGAACTGGTCACGCTTAAACCTATGTTTACTAGGGTCCTTATTGTAATTTAGTACAACTTGAGAGGGTTTTATGTAAAAATAGTTTGATATAATTTTCAAAATACATCTCAAGCATTTAATTATCATATTTAGGGGTTTCATAGATGTATATTTTATAAAAGTGAAATTTCTAGTGAGTAGAACCTAGTTTTCATAGTATATGGTATTATATTGAAATATCGGTATTGTTTTGTATTTGGATGGTATTTTCATGTAATGATGATTCCTTTGATTTAGAAAACTTGGAATATTTATATAATATAATTAAAATAGATATTTTGATAATAGTTATATATATATAAATATTTAATGAAAATAAATTTTATTTATTTTTATAGAAATCTCATTTTCTAAAGAAAAATGCGTTAAGAATTCCATCGAGATCGAATGCTCCTTTCGGAGGTCTGCATCTCTTTCTAGTAGGCCTGAGGATGTGCGATAACCCGCATCATCCCGAACGGGATCCTCAAAATGGGTTGTAGAGGCGTAATTGCAAGGAATTGATTAATATACTTTTTAAAGAAATGGTTTTGCAAGTTTGATAGTATTTATTTGTAATGTCGTATTATCCCATAACTAATGTCCCAAAACTTTCATCGTGCTATGTCAAAGATGTGTGTTGTGATGAGGTAGGTCATTATCTCGTGAGTTATCTAAAGATAATACAAGTATTATGTTGTTTTCTGTCGAAAATAAAGTATATGGTATTTTACCGTAAAAATACGATAAAAGTTGTATAAATGATTATTTTGAGATGAAACTTGTTTTAATGTGTTTGTTAATGTTTGTTAAATATTATATGAGAGTATGGTATTGATTGTTTAAGAAAAATAACCTTTTTAAAGAAAAACCGAATCGTAAGACGGATTAACTCCGTTTCCGTCGGGTTTTAGAGATTAAAGTTTTTAGAATAGAAGATGAGAGGGGGAGAGAGGACTTACTGGATAGGGAACAAAAGAAGAGAGAGATAGAGGAAGCTAAGGAAGGTTTCGTGGCGTCGTTTTGTCGCCAGAATCTCCTTAGAACTTCACCGGAACTACACCCTTTGCTAACTCCACTTGCACACTAAAAGGACTTGAGAATTTTTGAGAGTTCTGGCAGGGAAAATCTGAGTGAGGATGAGTGAAATGGAGCGTGGTATTTTTAGGGAAAATTAGGGTTTAGAGGGTTAAAGAATGCATTGAAAATTTGCATTAAAAATTGGATTAAAGGTGATTTATTGTTCTCTGGAAAATGAGCAGAGAAAATAAACAATATGAGAGAAGTGGGGTAGCTGAAGAAGTGCTCGGGTGAAAAGATGGGGTCCATTCCCTACGGGCGACCCGGCGGTGCCGGTTTTGGAGCAAATCTCGCCGGTCAATCCCCGGTGAAGGAGCTTGGATCTTTGGCCACGTGTTGGTGTCGCTTGGCTTTCCCCGGTGCATGTGTTTGATTACTCTGTAACTCTCATTCTACGTGTAGTGCACATGCAAACCCTTTGGCTTCTAAAAGATTAAAAAAAATTTAATAAAAAGATAATGTGGCTCGGGGGATTCGATCACAGGGGCTACGTTACAGCAGTGCAAGGCTTTACCAATGTGCTACAAGTGCTTTCTTATTGTTCAAAAGTAAAACAAATACTTATAGTGTACACAGGATTGCAAATACCCCAATTATACATTAACTTTTAAACAATTTTCTGTACATTGAAATTGGAGGTGTTACACTATTTGCTAAGTATTCATTTCCTGAGTATATATACATATATACCCTAATACTACGGTTGTGGGGGTGCTATACGCCATACCCCCGACTTCCCCCGTAGATAAACATCTACTCACCTACAATGCCTCGCTCTGGTCGATCCCGATGGATGTCTTGCTCTCCTTCGTCGTCCTGGAAGTCCACGCGATTGTACCTACAATCAAAGTATATCGCATGATATAAAAATCCAAATCGTAAACCGATACGACAAGCGAAGGACACATAGGTTAGAATTTATGGTTTGCTCGTGCAAGAATAACAAAATAACCCCCTACGTCAACGTACGAACGTCAAACGATCGAGTCAAAACACAAATATCCAAAAATCAAGTTTCAAAAGTCGCAAAAAATCGCCAGAAATAAAGTAAAACGACTTTAGATTTTTCTTAATGTGAAATCAGAACCTTTTGCATATAGGATAGATCTAGTTATCTAATGAGTGAGCTACAGACCAAGTTTCAGACCCTAATTCCAAAATTGGGCGCAAATTGCAGCCATAATGAATAAAACGGCGGCCGGAACTTAGGGTATTGGGCTCGGGTTTCTAGGGTGGCTTCCTTTTGGTCTGCATATCTCATATTATCTGCTAATAAATTTTCAAGGTCCTCGAGTCATTCCAGATTTCATTTGATCACCACAAGTCTTATAAAATTGATATCGGGAAAATTCTAAACTCAGATTTGAAACTTCTAAGCTCATGTTTGGTAAATGATTCTCTCACTAGTAGGGTTTGTTAGTTATATGTATGCCCTAGAGGCCATTACTGTACATTGGATGTATATTGTAGTGGATGCTGGGACATATATAGGGAGGACTTTCTTGCTCGACATGATAGTATGCTATCTGGTTACTCTTTACCTTAACGTGTACATTGATTGTCTCTCTGATACATGTTGGTAAAGCCCTTAGGATGTGTACTTGACTACCTGGACTATGATGCGGATCATACTAGTGGGGACATGGTAGTCCATAAGTACATCCTTCAAAGTCCCTAGTCGTGGGTGTATCGAGACGGGGCATCGATATACCAGAATAGACTAGCGTATACCTTCTCGACCCATACAGATGGGCGATGGATGATCCCATATCCATTGGTGTTTGACATCAGAGATGATGTACGGGTGCTCAGTAGAGACTGGGTACACTGGACGGACTCGCCGAGAACTCCCAGATGGTATTATACCTCACGTCAGATGGCAGTTCTCTGGTGACACTGGTACAGAGTAGTCTGTTGACCCGAGATCGTCATAGAGTCTTGTGTGGTTCCCACTGTGCTTTGATTTCCATCTTACCACGTCCAAGAGGGCGTGCAAAACGGTGGTTTTTGGGTACAGTCCCGAGTCACATGGAGGCAATGAGCGATAGGAGGGGATTCGTCTCTCCCGGTATAGGGAGTCGATGTTGCGCTGTGTTCGATTGGCTATAACAGGAAATCCCTGGCCAGGGTTGCTGAGATTTACTGGTAAGTGTTACCAGTAGTTTCTCGAATTGTTATAGACCTCGTATCGACACGACTTATCAAGCTATTGGGGTCTAACGTTTACCACCCCTAGGCGAGATATGCGACATATCAGACGATCAGACCGGACTGTACGGTAGTGTTACTGGTTGGATTCACTGGAGTGTGAGCGGGCTTGCTCGTCGATCTTCTGATCGCTCAATACCCGGGTGGCCGTTACGTTTAGCAGACCGCTTGCGGCTTGCGGGTGTTAGATATGATCATCACCTGCTGCCGGCGTATTGACGAGTCTTTAGAGTCCTACACAGAGGTTTCCTGGCTCAAGCGAAACGAAATAGGAGCGCATATGAGATATGTGCGGGACCGAGAATAATGCGTGTATGTGATACCGTATTTCATTCTCGCGATAAATGTATCGATTGGTTGTATGCGATATAACCTAGTTATCGAATCAAGAGTTGATTCGATAAGCCGATACATTGGATACTAGTCGGTTATATGCGATATAACCGGATCGTTAAATCAAGTGTTGATTTAATGATTTAATGTATAATTATATATTTGATATATTACTTTGCATTAACTAGTATTGGTTCACTTTAAATGGATATTCTCACTCGGATGTACACATTGTATATATGATATACTTTTTGTGCAAATGATTGTATCATATTTGATGATACATCTTAACTTGGTTAAGTGTAAAGATTAAACCATGGTTATGTTAATGATTAGGGTTTTGATTATCTTATTTATTTATTTATTTGTTTGTTTTGGAAAAGATAAATAAAGAATGGTGGCTTTGTTTGTTTGTTTGTTGAAGATTCATGAACCTTTGACTTAGTCACCATTCTTGTCTTCATTCTTAACCCTAACCATTTAAGCAAACCATGGTCTATTCTCTACACTTGACTAGGGTTAGATTATGATAAGGATTCTTTTGATTTTCTATTTGAATAATTATCATAATATGAGATGCTTCTTCTTCTTCATCTTCTTTCATGAAGAAAGCTCCACTTCATCAATGGTGATTGATGAATGAGAGTGAGAAATCCAATTCTAAAGTATACCCACTTCCTATTTCTTCATCCTCTACCTCTTGCCAAGTTGTAGAGTGTGTTTCCTTCACAAGTTTTCAAGGCTTGGTGAAGGTGGAGCTTGATCTAGCGATGCCTCGACGTAGATCATCTTCGGCATGGACATCGACGACCTAGCTCGCCATTTCTCCGACGAAGCCGACGCTAGAGCCCGGGAATTCATTAGGACAGCGAGGGGACTTCGTTGCGGAGCTATGGAGGTGGAGCACCGGATCTACAAAGGTTGTATTTCCGTATTCTTGTAGTTAAGTGTTAACTAGTTTCCTTTTCGCCTAAAATTCTAGCCAACGATCCGTACACTAGGGTTTCTTGGCACCGTTTAAATTTGAAATTGGCATGGTCGATGCCTTGTGAGACCTCATTAGGGTGCCTAGGAACTGCACAGTGGTATCAAAGCCTAGCTAGAGCCTTAGACGAAGTCCAGACGGATTTTGAATTCCGAACGAACCCGAATCCCTAATACAAATTGCTCTCTGTACTTTTTCTGAAAACGTGGATTTTTCCAAATTAAAAATTGCTAAAAAATTCAGCAGGAATATCTAAGAGTTACTGTGAAATTCGTCGGCTCAATTCGACTATCCCACCGCGGTTCCGCGGCATGAGCAAGGCTCATGCGGCGGTTCCGCGGCCGTACGGTCCTATCTCACTGTTATCTTTGCACAGTAACTCCTCTTTTATGATGCTGGATTTTATGGGAATTTTTAAATTTTATTCAACAGTTGAATTTTCTGGAGTTGTTTTGGGGATTCGGTGTTTTGATCGGAGTATCAAATTTTGTCTGTGTGGCTTTCCGGATAAATTTTAGAATATGTTAAAAAGTTCGACCGGATATAAATACCCAATTTTTCCCCTGTCGGGAAATTTCCAAGTGTTGGATCTTTCCGAAGTTTAACGACGTTCTAAGTAGTGCAAGTAACGCGATGGACCCTCTAGAAGACAACAAACCTTAACTCGATTATGTGACCGTCTTGAACTGCCCTTTGAACCTTCGGGTTTGGGGCAGTACGGCGTGTCACATGTGAGGCGTTGGCTTGACCCTTCTACGGCTGGACCGTTGGTACTGAGGCACGAACGGAATGTTGTTAGACTTATTTCATGTGTTGAGCTGTATCGGGAAAACTTGGGTGTTCGATTGTTCGATCGGAAAGTTTAACATTTTCTATTTATCTGGAATGGGATACAATAATTGGAATTCACAGCGAGTTATGAGATAACTAAATGAATGTTATAAACATAGCAGTTTAGTCTCACTTGATCGGTTGCCACGGAATTTTGATGTGATCAAAAGTCCGTCGCAATCACGTAGCGTACGTGGATACTCGCCGGGTAAACTTAATAGACGGCCTCACTCCATAGCCCCGACCAAGTGACTGTAGGAGAACCCCGTCGCCGAAAGCATCCGTTTGGGTGCTCGCGGTAGCGGTGTTCCGCCTTGGTGCACTTCGTCGACGGTATCGGGGGTGCGGCCGCCTACTAAAGTTTGCGACGAGCATTCGATCAGGATGTCGGGAATCTTGTTGAATTGCCCGACTTGGTATTGAAAAGTGTTTTCGATTTTGAGACTAAAATGCGGGGTTTATAATTGTTAGGCATGCGATATCTAAAGAATTCATTTGATTAGGCATGCGATGTCTATGCAGATTGCGGATTCCAACTGCTGTAGTTTTACACTTTCTTTTCTGTGATCGTAAGTGTAATGTGTGATATCGCCGGTTTCGTTGCTATATGTCAACGACAATTGGGATGCGCATACTTACTTACGTTGATGACATGTGATGTTATGTGTTGCTGGATATGTTATATTGGATCGTCGTGTTTGAATAGCCGGGGGTTTTTATGTGAGATGAGTGTTTTTTCATTTTCATTCATGTCAAAACTTGTATGTTATATTCTTTTATTGGGGCGCTTCCAGGTTGCGGAAGTTGTCACCGTTTGTATATTATTTACTTTTCCGCACTAGGATAGACCCAAGGAGGGGAGCACAAGTAACCGGGTTCTGGAGTCCAGTGGGAGACCAACTCGTGGAGTCGAGTCCGGGTCTCGTAACTCTAGAATTGGTAGGGTTGCTTGCCGCTCTCGTAGGGGTCTAGGGGTGTGGGTTTGGCTATTCATCGCGACCGTGGAATCCGTGTTTTATACTGGCTCGTATTGAAAACACGGACGTCCTAGTATATCCAATATTTCATATGTTTCTTCTGCTGCGATATCTGTGATGTGATCATGTGATGTTCTGTGATAGATACTGTATATAGTATATATGATATATTATATAGATGTTACTTATGTTTTACACCCGCGCTAGCCCTGCCCCGCTCTGTCGTTAGTTACCTAACCTAACGGTGCACGAGGGGACATCGAGGCGAATGCGGATGGCATAAGTGTACGTCGTATTTATCTGTGATGTTTAGGTACTTAAATGATGGGACTTCATTAATGAGATTAATGAAATAAAAGAAACCTAAGATGTTGTAGAATCGAATTTCAAAATAAAACAGGTAGCTACAGTTCTTGCTTTGCACAGCGGTATATACGATATATCCTGCACCTTATTCGATGAGGAAAGGACCGAGATCCCTTCACCGGGAGTGACTCCTTTAGCAATAACTGGCAGATGCTACACACTCGGTTTGTCTTTTGATTGCTTTTAAGAGTTTTTGCTTTGCACAGTGATATATATGATATATCCCGCACCTCATTCGACGAGGAAAGGACCGACGATCCCTTCACCGGGAGTGACTCCTTTAGCAAAACTAGAAAAGCCTCAAAAACACTCCATTTTAAAATCATTTAATTCTACAACGATATCAAGTTCATTACGCAATAGGTTTTCAGAAAAACCTGTCGTAGCCCTCCGTCATTTCAGATAAGTACTAGTTAGTATTCGTGCTACATTTGTTGACTATGTTAAGGCGTAGTGTGCGGTAGCTAATTATTGCTTATCTGTATTAGCATATGATGCGATTGGATTAGGGTAGTCGTGCGACTTTGTTGACTATGTTAAGGGTCGTGCGGGTGGGTTTAATTCAATCGGGAAATGACGGGTTGAACTTGACTAGCACTTATGATTGTTGACTATGTTAAGGTCATATAGCTGCTAGGGGCAAAATATTATCGGGGATTTCAAGTGTTGAAATTTGCAATGAGATTGCATACCTTCTATGAGATAGTTGGATCCCGATACCCGCTGCGAGTAAGAGTTACTCCTGGGAGAGTTTTACACATTGCAACTAGCCGATCAAGTAGGTGTCTAGAAAGGTGTTAACGAGGTTACGCCTCTGGGAAAACGAGGTTTACATTAATTAGGTTCGTGCGAAAGCACGGGGGACCTCCCTCAAAGTACCGACACTGGCCTGGCTGAAAGATTGGTGAACTTGTAGTGTGTAATTAATCCCGGCTAGTCTTTCCTTTTAGGGTTTGAAGGAAGATTTGATAAAAAGCAGTGGGAGCCATCCTGATTAGATAAAATAAAAACCAATCTATTCTTGCAAGAGCGCACGCTGAGTGTTTTCTTCTCTCTCTCTCCAGGTAGCGACCATATCACGCCTTAATCAAGATAATAATACGGATTATTTGACCGAACCCGCTTGTTATACTGAACTGGGGAACGTTGGTCCCGCTCCAACTTATAAATGTTATAAGACAGAGCAGGAAATTGGGGATTACCAGAATTCCCGTGCCGCCCAAACGAAGAGAGTGCATGCTGATGCATCATCTTCGGGTGTGTTCATAATAAAGAACTGTTTCTCAGTATCCTCCGCATCCTGGGTATATGATACCGGATCAGGATCCTAGATATGTAATCTGTTACATAGGGCTACAAAAAGGTAGAAGAACTGAGAACGGGTGATAAGTTTCATGAGACAGAAACCGGGGCAAGTGTTGCAGCCAAGTCTGTTGGTCACTGTCACCCTGTATTGTAATACATTGATTCTGAACGAATGTTATTAGATACCGAACCTGATATACAAAATCATATCAGTCTCTTTAACAGTAAAGAAATGATAAAATTTTGTATTGTTGGATAATGTTTTGAACATTTCCTATATCAAAAGTTGATCGGTTCAGGCACGTTATCTAAAAGCATTGATGTTCTAAATCAAACTACAGTTCTTAGTATATGGAACACACACAAGAGGAAGAGTTCAGAAATGAACGAATCCTTCTTGAGGTATTGTAGACTAGGTCATATCAATGCGACCCGACTAGCTGGAGTTACATTTAGATGCATATTTAAAGCAGTTTGAATTTACATCTTGTGAAACTCGCCAGTCATGTCACAAAGATAAGATGACCATAGCTCTGTTTACTGGAAACAGAGAAAGAGTTAGTGGACTCTTGGGATTGATACATGTTGATGTATGTAAGGTCCCCTGTCTACACATGCCAGGACTGGTTCTTTATACTTCATTACGTTCTCTGATGATCTCTTTAGATTCAGACATATGTTCCTGTTGAAACATGAGTCCGAACCTCTTGAGATATTCACAGAATATAAGTTAGAAGTAGAGAACCAAAATACGGGTACAAGTATTATGTCCTTTGATGTGATCGAGGAGGAGAATACTTGAGCACGGAAATCCTGGACTATTCTAAAGGAGAATGAGATTCTCTCTCAGCATTACTCCTCCGCATACACCATAGCACGATGGTATATCGGGGCGGAGCAATCACACCCTATATGATAAGGTGTGCTCTATGATGAGTACTACTGAGTTACCTGTTTCCTTTTGGGTGTTATGCACTTGAGAAGTTGCATACCTATTGAATAGGGTTTCAATCAAATCATTAGCCTACCACTTCATATGTGATATGGAAAGGGAAGAGCCCATATCTTAAGTTCCTTAAGATTTGGGGTTGTCCGGCCTATGTCTGAAAAGCAAAATCCGGACAGGCTCGAGGCAAGATCTGTTATGTAGAACTGGAAATGTTCCAGCTATACGAATTGCAGCTGATGATTTGGTAGAACTAAAGGATTCAATAGTAACCAACGAACCTCAGCCTCTCCGCCGATCTAGTAGGGTTCCTCACCCACCTGAGAGATACTTTGGTTTCTCTATTACAGTGGGAGCGAGAATTGCATCATGAGATGATGACCCAACTAGTTTCGAGCTGGCCATCAGGAATGGGACTCTGTAAGAATGGCTGGATGCTTAGCGATCTGAGATGGAATCCATGTACACCAACAAAGTATGGACTTTGGTTGCTATATCTGAAGGGTTAAATCCCCATCAGGAGCAAGTATATCTTGAGAAGATTACTTGGTGTAGATGGAAAGGTTGAGACTTTCAAAGCTAGACTTGTTGAAGGTTTTCGTCATCAACCAGGCGTGGATAATGATGAAACCTTTTCAAGTAGCTATGCTAAAGTCCATCCAGATCCTACTTGCCACGGCTAGGTACCATGACTACGATATCTGGCGGTTGGGTGCCATGACTGCTATTCTAAATGATGTTTTAGAAGAGAGCGTCTATAAGTACACAGCCAGAGGGACTCGTAGACAGTGGGAGCAGCGGAAACGTGTGCAAGATGCTTTATAGGATAAAGCAGGCATCGCGGAGTTGGAACATCTGTTTTGATGAATTAGTCAAAGAGTTTGACATCATCAAAATGGTAGATGAACCTTGTATAAACAAAAAGGTAGTAGGGAGTATGGTGACGATTCACGTAGAGTACGTGGATGACATACTCTTGATAGGGAAGTAGTTTCCTATGCTACGCTCGATCAATTTCCGATTATCACAAAGATTTTCCATATAAGATCAAAATGATACCTACTAAATCCTGGATTTTGGATCTATGAGATAGATCTAATTCGATGTTGGGAATCTCACTAGTAGTAGTGAGATGGTATCAATCGACCCTAGGGAGAATCACTGGAAGTGTTCCAGGATGATAAAGACGACTGAATGTCAGTCGCAGGCATTGTCTTTGCCCTCAGAAAAGGGACGGTATGTTGGAAGAGTTCCAAGCTAGATACCGTGACATACTAGACGATAAAGGCAGGATACATCGCTACTTAAGATGCTACCAAAGAGGCTGTTTGGATGTATAATAGTTCATGAGATGAACTTTGTTCCTCCCATTGTGTGACAATGGAGTTGTGGCTTATGCCAGGAACGTCCGTCCCATCAGTGATCCAGACATGTTCTAAGGCAGTGTCACCTGATCATGGAGATGGTTGATCTCCAGGGTGATCAAGGTTAGGAGAGTAGACTCAGAGGACAACACGGCGGATCCACTCACGAAGGCCTATTCCCAGAGAGAGACTTTTATGGGAAGGTTGAGTATGAGATACTACAACCACTGCTACAGATGGCCCTAGTGCAAGTGGGAGATTGTTAGTTATATGTATGCCCTAGAGGCCATTACTGTACATTGGATGTATATTGTAGTGGATGCTGGGACATATATAGGGAGGACTTTCTTACTCGACATGATAGTATGCTATCTGGTTACTCTTTACCTTAACGTGTACATTGATTGTCTCTCTGATACATGTTGGTAAAGCCCTTAGGATGTGTACTTGACTACCTGGACTATGATGCGGATCATACTAGTGGGGACATGGTAGTCCATAAGTACATCCTTCAAAGTCCCTAGTCGTGGGTGTATCGAGACGGGGCATCGATATACCAGAATAGACTAGCGTATACCTTCTCGACCCATACAGATGGGCGATGGATGATCCCATATCCATTGGTGTTTGACATCAGAGATGATGTACGGGTGCTCAGTAGAGACTGGGTACACTGGACGGACTCGCCGAGAACTCCCAGATGGTATTATACCTCACGTCAGATGGCAGTTCTCTGGTGACACTGGTACAGAGTAGTCTGTTGACCCGAGATCGTCATAAAGTCTTGTGTGGTTCCTACTGTGCTTTGATTTCCATCTTACCACGTCTAAGAGGGCGTGCAAAACGGTGGTTTTTGGGTACAGTCCCGAGTCACATGGAGGCAATGAGCGATAGGAGGGGATTCGTCTCTCCCGGTATAGGGAGTCGATGTTGCGCTGTGTTCGATTGGCTATAACAGGAAATCCCTGGCCAGGGTTGCTGAGATTTACTGGTAAGTGTTACCAGTAGTTTCTCGAATTGTTATAGACCTCATATCGACACGACTTATCAAGCTATTGGGGTCTGACGTTTACCACCCCTAAGCGAGATATGCGACATATCAGACGATCAGACCGGACTGTACGGTAGTGTTACTGGTTGGATTCACTGGAGTGTGAGCGGGCTTGCTCGTCGATCTTCTGATCGCTCAATACCCGGGTGGCCGTTACGTTTAGCAGACCGCTTGCGGCTTGCGGGTGTTAGATATGATCATCACCTGCTGCCGGCGTATTGACGAGTCTTTAGAGTCCTACACAGAGGTTTCCTGGCTCAAGCGAAACGAAATAGGAGCGTATATGAGATATGTGCGGGACCGAGAATAATGCGTGTATGTGATACCGTATTTTATTCTCGCGAGAAATGTATCGATTGGTTGTATGCGATATTGTATGCGATATAACCTAGTTATCGAATCAAGGGTTGATTCGATAAGCCGATACATTGGATACTAGTCGGTTATATGCGATATAACCGGATCGTTAAATCAAGTGTTGATTTAATGATTTAATGTATAATTATATATTTGATATATTACTTTGCATTAACTAGTATTGGTTCACTTTAAATGGATATTCTCACTCGGATGTACACATTGTATATGTGATATACTTTTTGTGCAAATGATTGTATCATATTTGATGATACATATTAACTTGGTTAAGTGTAAAGATTAAACCATGGTTATGTTAATGATTAGGGTTTTGATTATCTTATTTATTTATTTATTTATTTATTTGTTTTGGAAAAGATAAAGAAAGAATGGTGGCTTTGTTTGTTTGTTTGTTGAAGATTCATGAACCTTTGACTTAGTCACCATTCTTGTCTTCATTCTTAACCCTAACCATTTAAGCAAACAATGGTCTATTCTCTACACTTGACTAGGGTTAGATTATGATAAGGATTCTTTTGATTTTCTATTTGAATAATTATCATAATATGAGATGCTTCTTCTTCTTCATCTTCTTTCATGAAGAAAGCTCCACTTCATCAATGGTGATTGATGAATGAGAGTGAGAAATCCAATTCTAAAGTATACCCACTTCCTATTTCTTCATCCTCTACCTCTTGCCAAGTAGTAGAGTGTGTTTCCTTCACAAGTTTTCAAGGCTTGGTGAAGGTGGAGCTTGATCTAGCGATGCCTCGACGTAGATCATCTTCGGCATGGACATCGACGACCTAGCTCGCCATTTCTCCGACGAAGCCGACGCTAGAGCCCGGGAATTCATTAGGACAGCGAGGGGACTTCGTTACGGAGCTATGGAGGTGGAGCACCGGATCTACAAAGGTTGTATTTCCGTATTCTTGTAGTTAAGTGTTAACTAGTTTCCTTTTCGCCTAGAATTCTAGCCAACGATCCGTACACTAGGGTTTCTCGGCACCGTTTAAATTTGAAATTGGCATGGTCGATACCTTGTGAGACCTCATTAGGGTGCCTAGGAACCCTACAGGGTTGTGGTCACTAACTAAATCTCAATTATATCACCACTACTCATAATATCCACTAAAGATCATCCTAAAAATTTTTAAGTTCATAAAACATAATCTATTTAACTCTAAACCATAATATGTGGTTAGGAAACTTAAAAACTCGTCTTAAGGTAGAGTTATTATCTCATGGAACAACTCAAGAAAATTCTTAGATGACCAAGGAGTCCAACTTGATTCCACCAAGATACTTGTAATGAGGTGAGGAACATTTTTTGTGAAGCTTTAGTGGTGTTTTGAGGTGGTTTTGGTGGTGTTTGTAGGGGTGGTAGTGAGAGGTGGAGGAGGAGATGAAGAAGGAGGAGAAGATGAAGGAATACAAACAATAGGTTGAGATTCTAACCATGGCTCCTCTTCTCACTCTCTCTCATTAAATGCACCATCATATCAAGTCCCCTCTTTATTATTTTCTTTTATCTTCTCTTATCTTCTCTTTTCTCTTTTATTTTGAAATACAAAAAAACCAAATGACACAAGAAAAAGAAATGTTGTATGTCATGACATTTAAACATGGTTAACAAAATAAATCTAGATTAAATGCATAATTTGTGAAATACTAATCAAGTTTTAACATAAACTTGTATGTAAATAATATATATTAATTTGTAAAATACCCAAATCAAATAAATACATTCATGATTAATAATTTATTTTAAATTTCAATTATTTTCCAACATATAGGTATATAATCATACCATTCTACGAAAACTCAAATCTATACTCGTATAATATTCGTGAAATTCATTATTTTATTATTTAAATCCACAAATAGTATTTTATATTTTTTTGAAATGTTACAGCGTGGTTTCGACCCATTTCATAAAGTAGTCCACGGCGACGAGAATATATTTGTGCCTCCGGTGCCAGTAGGACGTTGGTCGATCATGTCCATTCCCCACTATGCGAATGGCCAAGGGGAGCTCAGCGGCGTTAGCTCTATGGCTGGTAACCGAGGAACGCTGCCGAAGAGTTGGCACGCCTAGTATCTTTGTACGAGCTTTTCTGTGTCGCTGTGGATAGACGGCCAATAATACCCCTGTAGCAGCGTCTTTTGAATTATATTGTGGTCCTTCTAATATGCGCCTCCGACTCCTTCGTGTATCTCTTAGAGAATGTACTCAGTTTCGTCGGAATCGATTCATCTTAGTAGAGCTTGGGTGTACGAATTTTTGTACAAGTTTCCTTTGCTCTATATGAAGTGGCGAACTTTCATGCAGAGCCAGCGTGCTTCCATTTGGTCTTCAGGGAGTACTCCGTCCTTGAGGAACTCCACTATGGGCTTTCTCCAATCCGGGATACTCTCTTGATTAGTGTAGATCCGGTGTATCACTTCTTTATCTTCGATGCTGAGTCGCGGCAGGACTTCGAAGAGGATGTTCCTCTTGTGATTGGACGAATAGGAGGAACCGAGCATGCTTAAGGCATCTTCTTCGACGTTCATGCTTCGGGGAACCTGTTCCACTTGAACCTTGTCGAAATTTTTTCATAGCCTTTTCATCTTGGCAAGGTATTTCATCATTAGAGGTTTCCAGGCTGCAAACTGCCCAGTCACTTGGCCGACGATCCACACGGAGTCGCTGTGAATTCTAATTTTCTTTAGTCCTACCCCTGAGACGATTCTTAGGTTGGTTAATAACGCTTCATATTCCGCGGCGTTGTTTGAGGCCTTAAAGTCGAATTGCAGAGAGTATTCCATCTCGGCTTCATTGGGGCCGCAGATGATCAGCCCAGCTCCACTTCCTTCCTCTGTGGAGGAACCGCCCATATGGAGAACTCAGTCCGGAATCAGACCGAGCTTTTCTTCGACTGAGTGTTGTGGCTTTGGATCTCACATCAGTGCTTATTCTCTTTTGGGAATGGTGCATTCAACCACGAAATCGGCGAGGGCATGAGCTTTGATAGCTTACCTTGGTCGGTATCGGATGTCAAATTGCGACAACTCCTATCTCCATTTCTTTAAGCGGCCCGACGACTCAGAGAAACCACGGATGTTCCCCAGAGGTCGGTCGGTGGGAACAATGATTGTATTTGCTTGGAAATAGTGCCGAAGTTTCCTGAATGCGATGACGAGCGCCAGGACCATCTTTTCGATGGCCGGGTATAAGGTCTTCGCGTCTTTAAAAATGTGGCTAACGTAGTAGACCGACCTCTGTATTCCCTCAGATTCTCTGATGAGCAAGGAGCTGGCTGTCTGATCGGAGATGGCCAGGTACAGCAGCAGCTCGTCTTCTTCAGCTGGTCGGGTGAGAAGTGGTGGCATTTTCAGATGAGTCTTAAGTTACTCGAAGGTGACTTGACACTCCTCGGACCACTTGGATCCGGAGATTTTCCTTAAGGCTTTGAAGAAAGATGGGCACTTTTCACCGGATTTGGACATGAATCGACTCAGAGCGGCCACCCTGTCTGTAAGTCGCATGATTTTTACGATGCTCTTGGGCATCGCCATGTCAATGATGGCCCTGATCTTCTTCGGGTTTGCTTCGATTCCTTAGTCTGTGACCATGAATCCAAGGAACTTTCCGCCCGTGACGCCGAAAGCACACTTGGCTAGATTCATCTTCATTTTGTACTTTCGCAGGACCTCAAAGGTCTTGCCAAGGTCCGCGGTATGCCCAGCTTATAGGGTGGATTTCACGAGCATGTCATTGACGTAAACTGTTGGATATGTATGCCCTAGAGGCCATTATTGTATATGTATACATGTGGATACTTGGACATATGTATGTACATGACAATCTTGCTCGATATAATAGTATGATATCTGATTTGTCTTTATCTTAATATGTGCATATGTTTTACTTGTTATTACGTATCATTTATACATGTTGACAAAGCCCGTAGGATGCTTGACTACCTGCGTTGTGATGGCGATCATACTTATGGGAGCTGGGTAGTCGATAAACACATCCTTAAAGTGTCCGTAGTCATAGGAGTATCGAGACAGCGCATCGATATTCCGGAATAGACTAGTATATACGTTTCTAGACCCCGACGAGAGACGATGGTTGGTCCCACAGCCATTGGTCTTTCGCACCTAAGATCGTATACATGTGCTCACTAGGGGTGAGTACACAGGTGTAACACCTTAGAATATGATTAATGGCTAATTATACTTTAAAGTATGGTTTTTAATAAAAAATTTACCAAAACGATTTTCAAAGACTTTATCAAAATTAATGAATATTTTATTAGAATATTCCTAGGCTTGCACACACTTGTGCATGTAAACTAGGGTTAAAATTAGGGTTAGCAACCATGGTGTTTAACCCATTTTCTTCAGGTTATTTGGTTTTTAATTAAGTGGGAGTGTGTTTTTTTTAAAAAAAATGGAAAATGATTTGAATGGGGGTTGAATTGGAGGGAGAGAGAAAGAGAGAATGGGCATGATGGGAATCATGGCATGAGCCTATGCTTGCATTAAATGAGGTGAGAGAGAGAAGGGTTTGACTCTCTCATATCACTCATTTCCTACTCTTTTGCAACACTCATTTCTCACTTCTTTCTCTCACTCACACACACACGCAGCCACAACATCAGCAGCAGCAGCTGAAGCAACAACAGCAGCAACATCTGGGGCAGCAGCAGCAACACCAACAACAGCAGTAGCAACACTAACAGCAACAGCACCACAACCACACCATCTTCAGCATTAGCAGTAGCACTCGCGGCAGCAGCAACACCAGGAGTAGCAGCAGCAACATCGAAACCAGCTACAACAACATTAGCAGTAGCAACAGCAGCCTGCAACAGCAAGGCAGCAGCAGCCATAACACCTCCTCCTCCTCTTCTTCTTCTCCTTCTCCTTGCACCTAGGGTCAAGGAAGGTATAATCCTTAGCCCAACTTCTTTGTTTGCTAGACTTGTAGTTGTTAGCTTAGCTTAGTGTTTAAAATTGGACTTTTGGTGCTAGTTGGTGGTTTAAGTGGGGTTTAAGTTAAGATAGAGTTTTTATAGCTTATTAAACCTAATTAAGTGTTAATATTGCTGTTTAAACTAAGTAGTGCCACTAGATTTAGCTAGATCTCCTTAAAGTCTAAAACTTGGATTTAAAATACTGTTTAGATGCAAATTGTAGGATATTGAGATCTGCTACAATTGTGAGCATTTTCTAGCTTAGAAAACAACTTCAGAGTAGTGTGCAGGCAGTAGAGGCTAGTGTGTTGAAATACGAGACCACCCTCTTCCCAAAGACCCGGCGGCCTACCCCCAAAATCCGGCGTCGCCGGCCCCCATGAAGAGATGGGTGTTGGTGTTTTGGCTAGTGGTGACTGTAGGTGTTTTTCTGTGTTCGGTGTTATTTATTTTCCCTATTTTTCTGTAAGTTGAAATCTGGGTTTGTTTAGCTAAGTTTAGTGTTTGTATCGAGTTTTTTTGCTAAACTTATGGTTTGGTTAGAGATTAGGATGTTTCAGGATGGGTTATAGTTAGATTAACTCTAAATCGTGCTGTTGGTATCACTAGATTCCTGTTAACTCACCTAGTTCCACAAAAAACACCCTTTTGTTGCAACTTAGTGTTTTGAAACGTTTTAAACTAAACCCTTATGACATTTAGAATCTGCCGTTACTAGAATAGTAATTTTAGTAAGTAAACATATACACTAGGTTATGAATTGTGTTAGGTCCTTGTGTAAAGACATGGACCCCTCCCACCGGTTTTGGGCCGGTATGACACCCCTAGCCGCCGGCCAAATTTTGAGGAAATGTGTTGGATTTTGGCAAGTAGCTGTCTGTAGGTATTGTGAAGGGTTTGATCTTGTTTGATTTGCTTGTTTTTGCTCCAGATTAAATCTAGGAACGTTTACCTATTTTTAGCGTAGCGGGACTTGCACGACACGTACGATGCGTGTTGAGTTGGTTTGCTGTCGCTGTGTGCCACAGCGTGTCGCGTTGGGTTTTGGCGTATGCACACACGTTATGTATACACGCGCGTTTAGTTCGCGACTTGAGTTTCTCGTTTGAGTTCGATATCGCGTTTTTGTGAGATATTTGCTTATATGGATTCTTTGTGTGAATTCTAGGTTCACAGGCGGGTATGTTGGACGTCGCAAAGGAGGGGAAGCAAGTGGTCGGCTACGCTTAGCACGCGACCAGGTGAGTAGATTTAACATCTACGGGGAAATCGCCCGTATGGCGTTAAGCGTCAGGGCGTGATAGGATATTTAGTCGTAGACGTTTAGATATACTATTGTAGCATATCCATTCCTTGTTGCATTTAGAAATAGTAATTATATAACACTGCACAATCACTAATGGTTTAAGCTGCACGAGCACTATTTGTATGTTACACTCATACCGTTAGTGATTGCCATGACACTCGCACTATAGGATTGCTACGAATTATATATCGTCTTGATTACCACATCATCGATGATTGCCATGACTTGTCGTATATTCACATATATTGATATCTTCATACTTGCGCACATGCACACTGTATATTCATACCAGTGCACACATATATTGATATCTTCATACTTGCGCACATGCACACTGTATATTCATACCAGTGCACACATATATTGATATCTTAATACTTGCGCACATGCACACTGTATATTCATACCAGTGCACACATATATTGATATCTTCATACTTGCACACATGCACAATGTATATTCATACCAGTGCACACATATATTGATATCTTCTTACTTGCGCACATGCACACTGTATATTCATAGTGGTGCTATAATCATATTCGCGTATATATCCATTTGCGTATCCATACCTACATACATACATATGTTATATACATGGATGATATTGATTCGATTTCAAGAAAATAGAGACCGCATGAAATATTTTCAAAACTGGATTCTTTTAAAAGAGCGGTTTTCCCTTTTTACTCTTAGTGTCATATGACACATTGCATGGATTTACGCATTAAGTTTGGATTTATGGGATTTCTGGATTTAAGAACCGTGGTATTGTTTTAAGAAAATACGCACTGTTTTAAAAACCCAGTTTCTCTTGATATGATATTTCAGTGTGTCCACCATGAGTTTTCTCGGTTCCAGAGAGCTTGTGTGAGTATACCCGATTCGAGGAGTGGTAGGCACCGATTGCGGGTACATGGTGGACCCGGTATGGTACCCCGGGGCAAAAAGACTCGTATTGTTAGACGGTGAGCCCGGCGGAGGGACTACTATTTACCGGTGATTGGTTGAGCCTGGCGGTCATCCGGAGGATACTGACCAGAGCTGAGAGATGGATACGGGACGATACGTACTGTCGGGGCCGAGGGCCGATTCCGCAGACGGAACCCGTGGGCCGATCCGGACTGACGGAGCCCGATACTTGAGGATTTGCTTGTCGATGCTAGACACGATGATTTCATGATATTTTCGAGTGCCGATGCTAGGCATTCACGATTCCATGAGCTTTACAGGATTCGAGGGCCGATTAGAGTGACGGCGCCTAAGTTTTACTGGGATTTGGGTGTATTGATGGACACCAGTTATTTTCCACGTTGACATTCCGTGTAGATGTTATTTATTCCCATGCTCAGCATTCAGTGTTGTACATCTCATCCTGTATCTGTAGTACCTGATAGAGTAAACTTGCTATGCACGATTATTGCATACCCTGCTCATCCTATATAGATGCTATTAGATTGCACATGCTATGCACGATTATTGCATACCCTGCTCGTCATATTGAGATGATATTGATCGCACTTGTTGCATGATTATTGCTCATCTAGCTCATCATATAGATGTTATCTGTTGGCATAGGTTAGAGTATTGCAGCACGTGCATACTCGCGATTACCTTTATATGTTATCTACTATTCACGAGTTGGCAACTCACCCCCGTTGTGCCACAGCGTTTGCAGGTTGCCCCTCGGAGTAGTCGCGGCAGGCTGCTTTCTTGCATCTTTTGATACAGATACCACTGCAGTTGGCGTGTGAGCCCTTTTGCTGATAGGTGGGTTTTGTGCGGTATCTGTTTATTTTTCCAGTTGTATGCATCATTATATCTAGTATTCTCCATCTACTACTTATGTATTGACTTAGAAACCAGTTGTGAGGACGATGTATATTATTTGTACTCTGGTGTCGAGCTCGTTGTGAGCCGACTTTATTTATGTAGTTTTATATTTCATGTTGTCTTCACTTATTTTTACCCATTCTTCGCTACGACGTCGTATATTATCATTGTGGTGGTTGTTTCCGCCGTTGGGCGTGATTGCTCCCGTCTGGGATGCTTATTTCTTATTGTATATCATTTTACTCATATATTGCCTTGTACCCGATTTCGGGGCTAGTTTTTACAAAGGAAATGCTGCCAAAATTTTTAAGAAAATAATTTGAACTTTAAAGAATTTTACTAAGTTACTCAAGGTTTTCTAAACGTTTTAACAAATGTTTCTATTAATTGTTTTAACACTCAATACTTTTAATGATTTTGATTTCTGGGTTTCGGCTTACTTAGTCACGTTACGACTGTAGACGTTACGTGGTTAAGTGCCGGTCACGGGCCGAACTTTGGGTCCGGACAAAGTTGGTATCAGAGCGTAGGTTTTACCTTCGGAGTGTAGGATGACCCTGGTATGATGGAGTAGGTAGCTGAAGCAGAGTGGCGTAGCGTGCGTATGTACCATGGCATACTCACGACACGGTACTCCGCCTAAGCGACCTTAGGACTTATTGATTGAAGTTCCTTCCTGATTGTATACATCCTTATGATTCGATTTCCGTATCCTTATCGAATCCTATTTTCTTTTCAGCTATTATGCCGCCAAAAACTACGAGGGCGCAGAGAGCGGCCGCGAGAGCCGAGATTCGAGTTGACTCGTCCGAGACGAGGACTGACCCGGGTAGTACACCTGTTGTACCAGAGCAGACTGTTCCTCCTACAACAGATCAGATCGCCATGCTAGGGGCCGGTATGCAGGAGATGCGCCAGATGATAGGGTCGCTAGTCGGGACGCTTTGAGCGCAGCGACCAGAGGTATCTCCACCCATTACGGGGACCGCGATGGTATTTACAGTACAGGCAGTTGCCCTGCAGCTACGGAAGTTGTTACAGTATCGCTATCAGAGATTATGAGGCTGAAGCCTACGGTCTTAACAGGCACCGATGCAGCCGAGGACCCACAGTCTTTCATTGATAGGATGGCCTGGATATGTCGTTCGCTCAGATGCTCAGATGCGAGACGGGTAGAGTTCGCAAGCTTTCGCCTGGAAGGTCTTGTGCAGAAATGGTGTGAATCGGTCGAGAAGGGCAGAGCAGCAGGTCTTCCTCCTATGACCTGGACCGAGTTTGTGACGGTATTTCTAGCCCGTTTCCTTCCCCAGAGTGTCAGGGATGCCCGAGCATGCAGGTTCGAGTCCTTACGCCAGACGCCAGAGATGACAGTGGCAGAGTACGATGTACTATTTACCGAGCTATCAGTTTATGCCCCATACTTAGTGGCTATGAAGGAGATGCGAGTCAAGAGGTTTGTTCGAGGCTTACTTACCCCACTGTTCCTCGCGATCAGCATGCAGCATTGCGAGACATATGCAACAGCCGTAGACGCAACCCTATTAGTTAAGGAGCGCCTTGCAGAGACTTCGGTAGTTACAGGGCCGAAGAGGGTTCGTACTGATACAGCAGCACGGAGACTTCCATTCGGACGCCATGATAGGCGTCGTACAGGTGGCAGAGACTTGGGGCGAGGTCAGATGTTTAGCTCTTATCCCCAGGAGGGTCAGCAGTCGTCGCGTGGATGATTTGGATGTGGTAGCCCCCATCACCGCATCAGAGATTGTACAGAGATACACCGGAGGGAGCCAGCAGTACCACATGTCACACTTCCACCTTGTCCACCCAGAGGGCGTTGCCTATTGTACCTACTGTTGCTCCGCGTCTCATGCACAGAGAGGCCGTGGTCATGGAGGGTTTGCTCATAGAGGCCGAGGTGGCCGAGGCAGAGGACAGCCCGCTGCCGGCAGAGTACAGCCAGTTACTAGTAGAGGACCGCCAGTCGCAGGTAGAGGACAGACACGGGTTTTCGCGTTGACGCATCAGGACGCGCAGGCATCTAATGCAGTGGTCTCAGGTACCCTATCAGTATGTTCTGTTGATGCACACGTATTGTTTGATCCCGGATCCATGCACTCATACGTTTCCACACACTTCGTGCCGATTTTGGGTAGAGAGTCTGGTTTGCTTGATCAGCCACTTGTTGTGACCACTCCTGTGAGAGAGTCGTTTGTTGCTAGGCGCGTATTCCGATCCTGTGTTGTCCGTATTGGCGAGAGAGAGTTACCTGTCGACTTGATCCTTCTTGAGATGTGGAACTTCGACGTTCTTTTGGGCATGGATTGGTTAGCCACGTGCTATGCGTCTGTGGACTACCATGAGAAGACAATTAGATTTTGTTTTCCCAGCGAGTCGGCTTTTGTTGTGCAGGGGGACTATTGTGCCGCCCCTCACAGTTTGATTTCTTCTCTTCGCGCTGGACAGCTGTTGAGGAAGGGATGTCAAGGATTCCTAGCCTATGTTTGTGATACTAGAGTTACAGATGTTCCGTTGGACCAGGTTCCGATTGTTTGTGAGTTCTCTGATGTTTTCCTTGACGAGCTTCCTAGGCTACCGCCTGAGCGCGATATTGCTTTCTGTATTGATTTGATTCCCAGCACGGGGCCTATTTCTATACCGCCTTATCGGATGGCCCCGACGGAGCTTAGTGAGTTGAAGGGTCAGTTGCAATATTTGCTGGATAAGGGACTTATTCGACCCAGTGTTTCTCCTTGGGGCGCTCCGGTCCTGTTTGCCAAGAAGAAGGACGGTAGTATGCGTTTGTGTATCGACTACCGCCAGCTGAACAAGGTTACCATGCGGAACAGATATCCTTTGCCACGCATCGACGACTTGTTCGACCAGCTTCAGGGGGCAGGATATTTTTCGAGGATCGACTTGCGATCAGGATACCATCAGCTGCGGGTTCGACAGGAGGATATTCCGAGGACAGCTTTCCGCACGCCCTACGGCCATTATGAGTTTTTGGTGATGTCGTTCGGACTCACCAACACCCAAGTAGTATTTATGGATTTGATGAACCATATATTCAGGCCGTATCTTGACTTGTTCATCATCGTATTCATTGACGATATTTTGGTGTATTCCCGGAGCCGAGAGGAGCACGAGCAGCACCTGCGGATCACACTGCAGACTTTGAGGGAGCACCAGCTATTTGCAAAATTCTCCAAGTGCGCATTCTGTCTTGACAGCGTAGACTTCTTGGGTCACATGATTACACGAGATGGTATATGTGTGGACCCGAGGAAGATCGAGGCCGTTCAGAGTTGGGCCAGACCCACATCAGTTACGGAGATCCGCAGCTTTCTAGGACTGGCCGGCTACTACAGGCGATTTGTACAGGATTTCTCCCGTATTGCTGCACCTTTGACCGGGTTGACCCGGAAGGGAGTTCCTTTCGATTGGACGGAGGAGTGCGAGCATAGCTTTTAGCAGCTACGGACTTGTTTGACTACGGCGCCGGTGTTATCATTGCCTTCAGGATCGGACGGATTTGTGGTCTATTGTGATGCTTCTCGAGTGGGGCTAGGGTGCATATTAATGCAGCATGACAGGGTGATCGCGTATGCTTCACGGCAGTTGAAGAGACATGAATAGAACTACCCCACTCACGATTTGGAGATGGCTGCAGTGGTCTTTGCACTCAAGATCTGTCGACATTACCTATACGGCGAGTCGTGCCAGATATTCACTGACCACAAAAGCTTAAAATATATATTTCAGCAGCGAGACCTGAATCTTAGACAGCGCCGTTGGATGGAACTAGTAAAAGACTACGATTGCGAGATCTTGTATCACCCGGGCAAGGCGAACGTAGTGGCGGATGTTTTGAGCAGGAGGCTCGGGGGTAGTCTATCTTGTTTGAGTACAGTGCAGAGGCAGTCGTCGGCAGATTGGCGGATTTTATGTGAAAGCCGAGTGTAGTTCGAGTTCACGCCGATCGGGGGACAGCTTGCGCATGTTCGTGCACGCCCACAGTTGCTTGACCATATACATGAGGCACAGTACAGTGATGACCGTTGTTCAGAGATCATGGCACAGATTGGACAGGGCAGATTTTCCGAGTTCGTGATCGATGATCAGGGGATACTGCGATTTGGGACTAGACTGTGCGTACCAGATGTTGAGGGACTGCGGCGTGAGATTCTTGAGGAGGTACATTGATCGGTGTATAGTGTTCATCCGGGTTCCACAAGATGTACCATGATATGAGAGATGTTTACTGGTGGGACGAAATGAAGAGGGACATCGCAGACTTCGTGTCGAGATGCCTGACTTGTCAGCAAGTCAAGGCCGAGCACAAGAGGCCAGCGGGAGAGTTACAACCGTTACCCATTCCGGAGTGGAAATGGAAACAGATTTCTATGGACTTCGTTATGGGTCTACCCAGGACTAGGCGAGGGTATGATTCCATTTGGGTGATCGTGGATCATTTGACGAAAGCGGCTCACTTCCTGCCGGTGAAGACGACTTTCGAATTTGCTCAGTATGCCCAGATATATATCGACGAGATTGTACGACTGCATGGAGTCCCGACATGTATCGTGTCCGACCGAGGCACCCAGTTTACCAGCCGATTATGGCAGAGGCTTCAGGAGGCTTTGGGTACCCTCTTGAGTTTCAGCACAGCATTTCATCCGCAAACCGACGGCCAGTCAGAGCGGACTATTCAGAATCTCGAGGACATGCTCCGAGCGTGCGTTTTAGACCTTGGTGGTAGCTGGGATCATCATTTACCCTTGGTGGAGTTCTCCTACAACAATAGCTTCCAGGATACTATTCAAATGGCATCTTTTGAGGCCTTGTATGGGAGGAGATGTAGATCACCCGTCTGTTGGACAGAGCTCAGTGAGAGCAGTATTCTATGGCCATACAGGAGACAACCGAGAAGATACAGCTGATTCGAGATAGGATGAGGACAGCTTAGAGCAGGAAGAAATCGTATGCTGACAGACGTCGCCGCAGATTGGAGTTCGCAGTTGGCAATTACGTTTTTCTGAGGGTCTCTCCGATGAAGGGAGTGATGAGGTTTGGATGGAAGGGGAAGGTTAGCCCCAGATTCATAGGACCCTTTGAGATCCTCGAGTGTGTGGGCGCAGTAGCATATCCTTTGGCTCTTCCACCCGACATCCCAGATGTTCATCCCGTATTCCACGTGTCGATACTCCGCAGATACCTACATGACCCTTCGCACATGATTCAGCATCAGACCGTTCAGCTCGAGCGTGATCTTTCGTTCACCGAGCAACCAGTCGTGATATTGGAACGGCAGGTAAAGAAACTTCGATCGAAGGTCTTGCCATCAGTGAAGGTGCTTTGGCGCAGCCCGAATGGTGAAGAGATCACTTGGGAGGCCGAGGGCGAGATGCGGAAGAAATTCCCTCATCTCTTTGAAGGTACGCGTAGCTTTATGTTTTTTAAATTCGGGGACGAATTTCTTTAAGGGGGGAAGATTGTAACACCTTAGAATATGATTAGTGGCTAATTATACTTTAAAGTATGGTTTTTAATAAAAAGTTTACCAAAACAATTTTCAAAGACTTTATCAAAATTAATGAATATTTTATTAGAATTTTCCTAGGCTTGCACACACTTATGCATGTAAACTAGGGTTAAAATTTGGGTTAGCAACCATGGTGTTTAACCCATTTTCTTTAGGTTATTTGGTTTTTAATTAAGTGGGTGTGTTTTTTTTTTAAAAAATGGAAAATGATTTGAATGGGGGTTGACTTGGAGGGGGGGAGAGAGAGAATGGGCATGATGGGCATCATGGCATGAGCCCATGCTTGCATTAAATGAGGTGAGAGAGAGAAGGGTTTGACTCTCTCATATCACTCATTTCCTACTCTTTTGCAACACTCATTTCTCACTTCTCTCTCTCACTCACACACACACCCAGCTACAACATCAACAGCTGAAGCAACAACAGCAGCAGCATCTGGGGCAGCAACAGCAACACCACCAACAACAGTAGCAACAGCACCACAACCACACCATCTTCAGCATCAGCAGTAGCACTCGCAGCAGCAGCAACACCAGGAGTAGCAACAGCAACATCGACACCAGCAACAACAACATTAGCAGTAGCAACAGCAGCCTGCACAGCAACAACAGCAAGGCAGCAGCAGCCACAACACCTCCTCCTCCTCCTCTTCTTCTCCTTCTCCTTGCACCTAGGGTCAAGGAAGGTATAATTCTTAGCCCAACTTCTTTGTTTGCTAGACTTGTAGTTGTTAGCTTAGCTTAGTGTTTAAAATTGGACTTTTGGTGCTAGTTGGTGGTTTAAGTGGGGTTTAAGTTAAGATAGGGTTTTTATAGCTTATTAAACCTAATTAAGTGTTAATATTGCTGTTTAAACCAAGTAGTGCCACTAGATTTAGCTAGATCGCCTTAAATTCTAAAACTTGGATTTAAAATACTGTTTAGATGCAAACTGTAGGATATTGAGATCTGCTACAATTGTGAGCATTTTCCATCTTAGAAAACAACTTCAGAATAATGTGCAGGCAGTATAGGCTAGTGTGTTGAAATACGAGACCACCCTCTTCCCAAAGACCCGGTGGCCTACCCCCAAAATCCGGCGTCACCGACCCCCATGAAGAGATGGGTGTTGGTGTTTTGGCTAGTGGTGACTGTAGGTGTTTTTCTGTGTTTGGTGTTATTTATTTTCCCTATTTTTCTGCAAGTTGAAATCTGGGTTTGTTTAGCTATGTTTAGTGTTTGTATCGAGTTTTTTTGCTAAACTTATGGTTTGGTTAGAGATTATGATGTTTCAGGATGGGTTATAGTTAGATTAACTCTAAATCATGCTGTTGGTATCACTAGATTCCAGTTAACTCACTTAGTTCCACAAAAAACACCCTTTTGTTGCAACTTAGTGTTTTGAAACGTTTTAAACTAAACCCTTATGACATTTAGAATCTGCTGTTACTAGAGTGGTAATTTTAGTAAGTAAACATATACACTAGGCTATGAATTGTGTTAGGTTCCTAGTGTAGAGACCTGGACCCCTCCCACCGGTTTTGGGCCGGTATGACACCCCTAGCCGCCGGCCAAATTTTGAGGAAATGTGTTGGATTTTGGCAGGTAGCTGTCTGTAGGTATTGTGAAGGGTTTGGTCTTGTTTGATCTGCTTGTTTTTGCTCCAGATTAAATCTGGGACCGTTTACCTATTTTTAGCGTAGCGGGACTTGCGCAACACGTACGATGCGTGATGAGTTGGTTTGCTATGTATCACAGCGTGTCGCTTTGTGCCACAGCGTGTCGCGTTGGGTTTTGGCGTATGCACACACATTATGTATACACGCGCGTTTAGTTCGCGACACGAGTTTCTCGTTTGTGTTCGATATCGCGTTTTTGTGAGATATTTGCTTATATGGATTCTTTGTGTTAATTCTAGGTTCACAGGCGGGTACATCGGACACCGCAAAGGAAGGGAAGCAAGTGGTCGGCTATGCTTAGCACGCGACCAGGTGAATAGATTTAACATCTACGGGGAAATCGCCCGTATGACATTAAGCGTCAGGGCGTGATAGGATATTTAGTCGTAGACGTTTAGATATACTATTGTAGCATATCCATTCCTTGTTGCATTTAGAAATAGTAATTATATGACACTGCACTATCACTAACGGTTTAAGCTGCACGAGCACTATTTGTATGTTACATTCACACCGTTAGTGATTGCCATGACACTCGCACTATAGGATTGCTACGAATTATATATCGTCTTGATTACCGCATCATTGATGATTGCCATGACTTGTCGTATATTCACATATATTGATATCTTCATACTTGCGCACATGCACACTGTATATTCATACCAGTGCACACATATATTGATATCTTCATACTTGCGCACATGCACACTGTATATTCATACCAGTGCACACATATATTGATATCTTCATACTTGCGTATATGCACACTGTATATTCATACTAGTGCACACATATATTGCCATCGTCATACTTGCGCACATGCACACTGTATATTCATAGTAGTGCTACACTCATATTCGCGTATATATCCTTTTGCACATCCATACCTACAGACATACATATGTTACATACATGGATGATATTGATTCGATTTCAAGAAAATAGGGACCGCATGAGATATTTTCAAAACTGGATTCTTTTAAAGGAGTGGTTTTCCCTTTTTACTCTTAGTGTCATACGACACATTACATGGATTTATGCATTGAGTTTGGATTTATGGGATTTCTGGATTTGAGAATCGTGGTATTGTTTTAAGAAAATACGCACTGTTTTAAAAACCCGGTTTCTCTTGATATGATATTTCAGTGCGTCCACCATGAGTTTTCTCGGTTCCAGAAAGCTTGTGTGAGTATACCCGATTCGAGGAGTGGTAGGCACCGATTGCGGGTACATGGTGGACCCGGTATGGTACCCCGGGGCAAAAAGACTCGTATTGTTAGACGGTGAGCCCGGCGGAGGGACTACTATTTACCGGTGATTAGTTGAGCCTGGCGGTCATCCGGAGGATACTGACCAGAGCTGAGAGATGGATACGGGACGATACGTACTGCCGGGGCCGAGGGCTGATTCCGCAGACGGAGCCTGTAGGCCTATCCGGTCTGACGGAGCCCGATACTTGAGGATTTGCGTGTCGATGCTAGACACGATAATTTCATGATATTTTCGAGTGCCGATGCTAGGCATTCACGATTCCATGAGCTTTACAGGATTCGAGGGCCGATTAGAGTGACGGTGCCCGAGTTTTACTGGGATTTGGGTGTATTGATGGACACCAGTTATTTTCCTCGTTGACATTCCGTGTAGATGTTATTTATTCCCATGCTCAGCATTCAGTGTTGTACATCTCATCCTGTATCTGTAGTACCTGATAGAGTACACTTGCTATGCACGATTATTGCATACCCTGCTCATCCTATATAGTTGCTATTAGATTGCATATGCTATGCACGATTATTGCATACACTGCTCGTCATATTGAGATGATATTGATCGCACTTGTTGCATGATTATTGATCATCTAGCTCATCATATAGATATTATCTATTGGCATAGGTTAGAGTATTGCAACACGTGCATACTCGCGATTACCTTTATATGTTATCTACTATTCACGAGTTGGCAACTCACCCCCGTTGTGCCACACTGTTTGCAGGTTGCCCCTCGGAGTAGTCGCGGCAGGCTGCTTTCTTGCATCTTTTGATACAGATACCACTGCAGTTGGCGTGTGAGCCCTTTTGCTGATAGGTGGGTTTTGTGCGGTATCTGTTTATTTTTCCAGTTGTATGCATCATTGTATCTAGTATTCTCCATCTACTACTTATGTATTGACTTAGAGACCAGTTGTGAGGACGATGTATATTATTTGTACTCTGGTGTCGAGCTCGTTGTGAGCCGACTTTATTTATGCAGTTTTATATTTCATTTTGTCTACACTTATTTTTACCTATTCTTCGCTACGGCGTCGTATATTATCATTGTGGTGGTTGTTTCCGCCGTTGGGCGTGATTGCTCCCGTTTGGGATGCTTATTTCTTATTGTATATCATCTTACTCATATATTGCCTTGTACCCGATTTCGGGGCTAGTTTTTACAAAGGAACTGCTGCCAAAATTTTTAAGAAAATAACTTGAACTTTAAAGAATTTTACTAAGTTACTTAAGATTTTCTAAACGTTTTAACAAATGTTTCTATTAAATGTTTTAACACTCAATACTTTTAATGGTTTTGATTTCTGGGTTTCGGCTTACTTAGTCGCGTTACGCCTGTAGACGTTACGTGGTTAAGTGCCGGTCACGGGCCGAACTTTGGATCGTTATAACAGGACGAACACGCCGATAACTTCTAGATTGTACTATATCTATCGTCAAATAGCAGTTCTCAGGTGACATGAGTACAGGTTATTCTTCAGACCTGAGATTGTCACTTGTCTCATATGAGTTCCCACTGTACTTTGATTACTACTCTACCACGGCTCTACTGAGTCGTGCAAACAGGTTTTAGTTGGGTACATTCCCGAGCCATATGGAGGCAGCGAGCGATTGTTAGGGATTCGTCTCTCTCGGTATAGGGAGTCGATATCGCACTGTGTTCAATTGGCCAGCACTATAATACCTTGGCCAAGGCAGTTGGGATTTACTGATAGGTAGGTTAGTAGTTTTCCGGATTGGTCCTGAGCCACATCAGCACGAATTATCGGGTTATTAAGGTCTGACGTTTACCACCCCTCAGACCCGGTATGTGATACTCTCAGATGAAGAGACTGGATTGTACGGAGATTGTCACAGATAGGCTCAGTAGGGATCTGGATGAGTTTGCTCGTCGACCTTCCTTTTTGACAGGTACCCGGGTAGCCGTTATGTCCAGCTAGTGCCGCTGACGTGCTTGTGGTTATGGATTTATCCAGTAACTCACTACCGGCATACTCTCGAGTCTTTAGAGTCTCACACAGAGGGTTTCCCTGGTTCAGGCGAAATGATATAGTAGCCATATTGGATACATGCAGGGTTCCAATAGAATGATTGTACTAGTTACCCGGACTTTCGATCGGACAATTGATAATACTAGCTGGCTCGGGGTTTAGCCGGATTATTAAATCAGGTATTGATTTAATAATTTACGTATATGTATTTCGATATGTATATTCTAGTATTATATTCTTTGTGTTATTCTATCTCTTTGGGTATTCGTATTTTGATACGAATACGGGTATGTATATACAGTAGAGTGTAATCCGTATTTATACAGAAAATATTCTAGAAGGTGGACACCTCATTTTAGATTTATTCATTTATCTTTAAGTGGATAATGAGGTATAAAGATGGTGAGGTGAGTATGGTGAGAACCATGCTTCTATAGTGTTGACAAATGAATATTCAATTCATTTGTGCAAACTATTCAAGTATGGTTGATTTTTTATATTGGAAAAATATTTTACAAAACTATGGTTGAGTTTTTCTCTTTTATTAGATTTTTCATTCTCACCATTTGGTTTTCACTCTCCTCACTAGTTTTCTTGAGCTCCTCCACCTTCATCTTGAACCTCCTCTCTACAATCTCATGTGTTGAGAATCAAGAGAGGAGGTGAGATAGATACATACTTAGAACCATTCACTACATCCTAGACACTTTAGATTAGCAATATAAAATCTCTAGTTGCTCCACTAGACTCTTAGTGTGGAGCTAGAACCATGGACTACATCCCTTGGGTGGATCATTTTCGACGGAAGAAGACCGGCGATCAAGCTCGATCTAGGAGATCTCAAGGAGCGAGGAAAGGTGATCAAGCTCGTTCAAGGAGATCCCTAGGAGCGAACAAAAAGGATAGAAGACCGAAGGACACGGATCTTTTGGTGAGATACTTCTATCATAGTAATTAGATCTCCTCTTTGTTAGCTAGTTTAGCTTTATGGTAGATTCTAGAACGGTTTTTTCTAGCGTCGGTTTTCAAAATCCTAAAAAATTTGTTCTACAACGGCCACGGTAGATGGTTGGGCGCTAGAAAATCCTAACATGGTATCAGAGCCACTCCATAAACCCTTACTAGCTTGTTTAGACAAGTTTAAAATATCGATTGACGAAAATTTTCAGATGTTTGCCGTCGATTTTAAAACTTGTTCAAAAAATTATTTAGAGTACCTTAAAAATACATGCAGGCTATTTTAGAAGGCCAGAAGAAATTTGGGCACATAAGCCTTATATATGGCCGTGAAACCGCCGCATAACATGTTTGTTGGCGGCGGTTCCGCGGTCAAAATGGGGCCGTTGTGCACTAAATTTCTTCTGGCACTCTATTATATGGAAATATGATTTTTTGAATGTATGATTTTGGCCCAGATTTGTTTGAGTACTGGTTAGCACTTTGGGCCAATACGGAAAAGTTTTAGTCGATCGAAATTTTAAATATGTGTTTATCAGTGCATGTGTTAGTATCTGCGACCGTGAATATCATTGAGCGGTATAACCCGACTAATTGCTATATGTTTAATTAGACGGGTTTGCGAACATGGTATTCATGTTGATATTCTGTATTGTGTTGATATTTTGGATGGATTGTCGTGGTGGATAGCCTATGGCATAATGGTAATAGTACAGTTCAGATTTATTTGTGTATTTATTATTGAGGGGAGAGCGTCCGACATGTGGACAGCCGTTTCTGCCGGATTGTATATTATTTTATTGGGGCACAACCGGGTTGAGATCGATGTCACCATTGTACATATATTTTTCTTTTCTGTACTAGGATTACCCCGCGGCGGAGTGCTCGAATAGCCGGGTTCTAGAGGGCAACGGGCTTGCATCTCAAGACGTTGAGATGGAGGGGCCTTACTCTAGAATTGGCGGGCTATTCGCCGCACTCGTAGGGGTATAGGATGACCCACGGAGGAGCACGCAAGTTACCGGATTCCGTGAAGTGTTAGGTGGCCCATTCACTTTGTTGATTGGGGTTGCCTCACTTCTGAGATTTGCGGGTAACTTTTCACGCTCGTAGGGGTCTAGGTTTTTTATTGCACGGGCTATCCACACGACCGGGAACGTC
The DNA here is from genome assembly GCA_030015575.1 of Agapanthus africanus. NCBI lineage: Eukaryota > Viridiplantae > Streptophyta > Magnoliopsida > Asparagales > Amaryllidaceae > Agapanthus > Agapanthus africanus. Next base: position 319,204,727 of record JASDDO010000019.1, read on the forward strand.
GGGTCTCATTTGCGAATCAAATGATATCCGAGGCTCTAAGATTATCCGCCATTCTGTGTTACTTATTTATGTTCTGTGATGTTGCTTATATCATGTCTGTGACGAATGTTATATATATATATATATATATATATATATATATATATATATATACACACACTAGTAGATATTGTATATAATTTGCACCCGCGCTAGTCCAGCCCCCGCTCTGCCGTTAGTTAAGTAACCTAACGGTGCATGACGGGGCCCCGTAGCGAATATGGATGGCATATACGTATATTATATTTTCGTTCTTTTCTGGTGTGATAGGAATTAATTAATGGGACCGCATTAATTTTGATTAATGAAAGAAAAGAAACCTAAAAGATATTGTTGGAACAAATTTCGAAAAACTATAGTCATATTCTTTCGCTTTGCATAGTGGATTCGGTCATGAATATCCAGCACCTCATTCGAGGAGGCAAGAGCCTAGATCCCTTCACAGGGAGTGACCTCTTATGCAAAAGTTTATACTGTAGATTACTCAGTTTTCTTCAAAACCATAAGTTTTCAAAAGCGGAGCCTAAACCACTCCTTTTCAAAACTATTTGGTTCTTTCAACGATATCAACTTCATTACGTTAAAGGTTTTTCGCCAGAAACCAGCCGTAACCCTCCGTCATTTCCTATAAGTATTACTTAGTATTCGTGCTACGTATTTTAGCATTATCAAGGCATAGTGATCGGTGGTTGAGTATTCCTTGTTTGTAGTTTTTTTTCCGGTTATTTAGGACAATCGCATAGCTGTGTTGGCATTGTCAAGGGTTATGCGGGTGGGTCTAAGTTAATCAAGATAATGACGGGCCGAACTTGACTAGCGGCTTATGATATTTTGGCATTGTCAAGGTCATAAAGTCGCTTGGGGAAAAAAACATATCGGGAGTTTCAAATATACAGAAAACTTGCTAGTGTTGCATACCTTCTGGAGTGTGGTGACTAGGGTGGCTTCCATCTAGTTTATCATGCAATGATAGTTGGATCCCGGTCCCACTGATGAGTAGCATTACTCTTGGGAGATATTTTTCACTTCATAATTAGCTGACTTATTAGATGTCTAGAAAGGTGTTAACGGGGCTAGTCTCTACGGAAATGAGATTTATTTTAATTAGGTATGTGCGAGAGCACGGGGAACCTCCCTCAGAGTATCAACACCGACCTAGCTAAACGGTTAGCAAACTTGTAAGGTGTTAATGATTCCATCTAGTTCTCCTTTTAAGGTTTGAAGGAGAATTCGAGGAAACAGTGGAAGCCATCCTGATTAGATAAATTAATAACCAATCTAATCTTGCAAGAGCGCACGCTGAGTGTTTTATTTTCTCTCTCTCCAGGTAGCAACCAATTCATGCCTTAATCAAGATAATAAAATGTATCGCTTGACCGATCCGGATTCTTATTCGGGGCTAGGGAACGTCGGTCCGGCTCTAACTTATGACAACAGTCATAAGAATGAGCAAAGGAAAGAGAATTGCATGAATTCTTTGATAACCCCAACGAAGAAGAAGTATACTATTGAGTCTCTTTCAGGTGTTCTTGTTATTGAGAACTGTTTTTCGGTCAGTCCTACCTCCTGGGTAGTTGATACCGGATCAGGATCTCATATCTATATTTTATTGCAAAGACTGAGAAAAAGTAAGATGGTTGGACATGATGATATGTCCCTCAGAGTAGGGAACGAAGCACAAGTTGATGCTGCTGCCGTCGGTGAATATCACACAACATTGCCAAATGGCAATACTATGATTTTGAACAATTGCTACTATGTACCTTCCATGCTTTGCAACATCATATCAGTTTCTTTACTTGATAAAGATGGGTATAAGTTTGTTCTAGATAGAAATATCATGAACATTTACCTTAATCAGGTATTGGTTGCAGAATGTACACTGTGTAATGGTATCTATGTTCTAAATCAAAATACAGTTTTCAATGTATAAAACACACGCAAGAGGAATAGTTTAGAAGTGAACGAATCCTACTTGTGGTATTGTAGACTTGGTCATATCGGAGAGAAAAGACTAAGTAAGTTGCCTAAAAATGGATATTTGAATACGTTCGAATTTTCATCTTATGAAACTTGTGAGTCTTGTCTCAAGGGAAAAATGACCAAATCTCCATTCACCGGACACGGAGAAAGAGCTACAGAGCTCTTGGGACCCATACACAGTGATGTATGTAGTTCGATGTCTATACATGCAAGGGGTGAGTTCTCGTACTTCATCACATTCACTGACAATCTCTCTAGGTTCGGATATGTGTATCTTTTGAAATACAAATCTGAAGCTTTTGAGAAATTCAAAGAATATAGAAACGAAGTAGAGAACCAAACTGGAAAAAATATTAAGATCCTTCGATCTTATAGAGGAGGGGAGTACTTAAGCATGAAATTCCTAGAATACCTAAAAGAGAATGGAATTCTCTTTTAGCTTACTCCTCCGTATACACCACAACACAACGGAGGAATCGCACCCTATTGGAATATGGTTCGCTCTATGATGAGTAGTGCTGAGTTGTCTCTTTCATTTTGGAGTTATACGCTTCAAACAGTAGCATATATATTGAATCAGGTTCCATCCAAATCCGTGCCTAAGACTCCATATGAATTATGGAGTCGTAAAAGACTGTATCTTGAATGTATTAAGATATAGGGTTGTCCGATCTATGTAAAAGTACAAAATCCAGACAAACTGCAGGCACGGTCAGTTTTATGCAAGTTTGTGGGATATCCTAAAAATTCTTTAGGATATCTGTTCTACTACGCTGAGGATCGGAAAGTGCTCATTGCTCATCACGCCATTTTTTTAGAATGGCAATTTCTTGCAAAAGAAATAAGTGAGAGCACGGTAGAACTGGATGAAATGTCGGAACCACAAACTAAAACTGAGGATTTGGTAGAACCTCAAGATTTAGTAGTTCCAGACGAATCTCAGCCACTCCGCAGATTTATTAGGATTTCTCATCCGTCCGAGAGATACTGCGGTTTTCTCAAAGATGTGCATCGAGAGGATTGTATCTTGGAAGAAGATGATCCTACTAGTTTCAAGCTGGCCATTATCAGTAGAGACTCTGATAAATGGTTTGATGCTATGTTATCCGAAATGGAATCCATGTACACCAATAAAGTGTGGACCTTGGATATTGCTCCACTTAGGGTAAAACCCGGTAGATACAAATGGATCTACAAAAGGAAGTTTGGTGTAGATGGACAGGTGGAAACCTATAAGGCTAGACTTGTTGCAAAAGGTTTTCGTCAAAGACCAGGTGTGGACTATGACGAAACCTTTTCTCCAGTGGCATGCTTAAATCCATTCAGATCCTACTTGCCATTGCTGCCTTTCATGACTATGAAATCTGACAGATGGATGTAAAAACGGCTTTTCTAAACGAAAATTTGGAAAAGTGCGTTTATATAGATCAGCCGGAAGGATTTGTAGACAGTTGGAGCAGCGGGAAGGTGTGCAAGTTGCTTAAATCTATTTATGGATTAAAGAAGCCATCGCGGAGCTGGAACATCTGTTTTGATGAAACAGTCAAGGTATTTGACTTCATCAAGAACGAGGATGAGCCTTGTATATATAAGAAGATTGTAGGATGAACTGTCGTATTCCTACTCTTGTACGTGGACGACATTCTTTTGATAGGAAATGATATTCCTATGCTATAATCGGTCAAGCTGTTCTTGTGATAAAGGTTATCTATGAAAAACCTGGGTGATGCCTCGTACATTCTGGGGATTAAGATCTACAGAGATAGATCCAAGAGATTATTGGGATTTTCACAGTCCAAGTACATAGAGTGTAACGACTTTGTTTTTAATGTACAAAATTTGTTTAAAATTAAAAACTAAATGGAGTATTTGCAACCTTGAGTATGCTAAAAGTATTGAATTTGTTTTAGAACAGCAAGAAATAGCTTGTAGTACATTGGTAAAGCCTTGCACTGCTGTGACATAGCCCCGGTGTTCGAATCCCATCAGCCACATATTATTTTAAAATGATTTTTCTTTTAAATTTTTTGGAAGCCCAAAAGTTTACACGTGCAATACACGTAAAAATGAAAAGTCAAATTAAATAAACATGTGCACTGAGATATATGAAACGACCCTGACACGTGGCAAGAATCCAAAGCCCATCCCATCCCAAACGACCAGCGACATCATGGTTTAGGCCGGCGCCGCCGTGCCCCCATCAATATTTCTCCCAAATTTCTTTTACCCTCAACCTCTTGGCCTCTCCCTACTACCCTAGTTCTGTTTGTTTTTCCTGAAATTAAACAGAGAATTAAAAATGAGCTTTTAATCCAATGTTTAATGCATTTTAATTCTCATTTTTAATTCCCTATACCCTAATTCAATCCTATAAATACCACACCATACCTAGCCCTCTCTATTCTGAAATCTATTATCAAAACTCTCAAATTTTTCCAAGTCAAATTAGTTGTATAAGTGGAGTTAGCCCAAGGTCATTTTCCGGCGATGATTCAGGACAAATCCGGCAACACCGTGACTCCACGAAGCTCTCAAAACATTACTCTACCTCCCTTCTATCATCTAATCTAGTAAATCCCTTCTCCTCTCCCCTCCTCTCTTCCCTATTAAAAGAATTCTCTTCTCAAAACTCGTTGGAAGTGGAGTTTTTCCGACTTCCGATTCTAATTTTGTTGAAAACACAACTTTTATTAATAACCAAACATCCATATTATTTCATCTTATATGGTAATCTTAAAACAAATATTTAGAACAAGTTTCAATTCAAAATACAATATTATACAACTTTTATTTCAATTTTACGGTTAAATACCATAAAGTTTACTTACGGCATCGTTTCATCATATTTGCTCATATTACCTTTAGAAAACTCACGAGATAATGACCTATCCCATCACAACACTCGTCATAACAAAGCACGATAGCTTTGGAACAATATTTTGTGGGATAAATACAATTTTACAATAAAATACCTTAAACTAATAAAACCGCATTCTTTAATATTGTTTTAATTAAATTCTTTGCAATTAAGCCTCTACAACCCATTTTGGGGAACCCGATCGGGATGGTGCGAATTATCGCATGTCCTCAGGACTAGTAGAGCGAGATGCAGACCTCCTCACGGAACATCCGATCTCGATGGAATTTTTATTACAATTTTTAAGAAAACGTGATTTCTATTTAATAAATAAATTTATTTTTTAATAATTATATATAATATTAATAAACTATATATTTTAAATATATATAATAAATTCCATGTTTTCTAAACAAAGGAATCCCAAATTTCATGAATATACCATCACAAATCCATACAATTCCAATTTACACTAAAATACCATATACTATTCAATCTAGGTTTATATTCACTAGAATACTTCACATTTAAAAATTACATCTACGAAAATATTAAATACAATAAATAAATGCTTGAGGTTTATTTTGAAAGTTTATCAAAATTATTTTCATAAAACCCCCTCAAGTTTATTAATTTACAATAAGGATCCTAGTAAATATAAGTTTAAGCGGGACCAATTCTCTTGAGCCCCAGGGAGCCGGAGAAAGTGGGTGCTTGCCCATTTAAGATAGACAGCTAAAAATAGGGTTATCAATACGGTAATTGTCTTGGAAAAAGACACAAATGTTGTCGTCCATGTGCAGCAGTTACCGATAACTCCAAAATTAATTCAGGACTTAAATTCTGTTTAAAGTGTTTGACTCAATCTGAGTCTCAGTCTAATCTGAATATAATCCGAATACATCCATTCTTAAATACAATTCAAGTATAACTCCAATACAACATGAATCCATTTATACTAGAATATTATCTACATCAACATGACTTGATTTGACATTTATACCAGAATATTATCTACATCAACATGACTTGATTTGACCAAACCATGGTTATACATTGACTTGATTACATGATTATCCGTTTACATCCTTATCTGTTTACATGAACAATTGATATCATGGTTTCGGCAAGTCTTACATCTATAAATTACTGTAGAACAATACAATAAACATTATGGGGTTTTAAAGGGCTAGATTGGTACGGAATATGTTAAAAGTGGCACGATGATGGTTACTTTAATATACCTAACCTGAATATCCGTTGTTGTTCCGTGGCTTAATGGTTCCTTGTGCTCCGTATACCTTAGTTCACGAAATACTTGGACTCCTCTCGTATACACTGGCATATTCTGTACCTAGTTACAAACAACTGCGTTAACATAACAATCATATATTATACCAGTTACATTCTCTTGTCTGTCTATTCTATTTCTATCCCTCTTTGGGACTTACCGAGTGATTGTTCGTTGACGACATTCATTTTCTATTTTTTCTTTGGAATATTGTCAGGAGGACCCGACTCTCTGGAGATCGAGCCCAGCCCCGAAGACTTGGAGCAGTTCATCGAAGACCCGGAGCTCTAGTCACTTGTATATACTTTTACTTTTAGTTCATGCTATTGTTTAGGCATTGCTTTCCGCATTGTATTTACTTTCCAACATTGTGTTGTAAAGAATGTTTAATAAATAAAAAGTTGTTGTTCATTTATATCTCATGTCTTTCTTATATACATTTATATTATATTGCTTATTTATGCTTAACGTGTTTACTTCTGAGTAAATACGCCGCGTGACCCACCATGTCTCCTTACCCGTACGCCGGGAAGCGGGGCGTGACATAGAGACCGTACTAAAGAGATTTAGTATGGAAGATTCAAAGCGCAGTAACATACCCGCATTGCACGGAATCACCCTCTCCAAAGAGATGTCTCTCAAGACTGATGAGGAGAAGATTCACATGAGCACTATATCCTACGTTTCGGCGGTAGGATTTATAATGTATGCGATACTATGTACCTGACCAGATGTAACTTACACGCTTAGCGTGGTGAGCCGGTATCAGTCAAACCCAGAAGAAAACCACTAGACAGCGGTGAAGAACATTCTTAAGTATCTGAGAAGGACTAAAGAACTATTCCTGGTATTTGGTAATGGGGACCTCCAGGTGGAGTCCTTTACCGAATCGAGCTTCCAGAGTGACAAGGATGACAGCAAGTTTGTTTCGAGTTTATGTTTACCCTTAACGGAGGGGTAGTTTGTTGGAAGAACTCCAAACAGAATACCGTCGCAGACTCCACGATGGAGGCTGAATACATTGCTACCAACGATACTGCAAAAGAAGCGGTTTGGATTAAGAAGTTCATTACTGAACTTCAGGTGGTTCCACTGTTAATCCAATACTTTTGTATTGCGACAAAAATGGAGCTATGGCTTTAGTGAAGGAATCACGGTTCCATCAGAAATCCAGACACATCATGAGGCAGTATCACTTGATCAGGGAGATCGTTGATCGCCGGGAGATCGAGGTGCGGAGAGTGGACACAAAAAACAACACGGCGGATCCATTCACCAAGGCCCTTCCTCAAGCACAGTTCGAGAGACTATTTGAGATGTTGGGTATGCGATACGCCAACAACTAGACTTAGTGCAGACGTTGGGAACTCGATACGCCAATATATGGCCTTAGTGCAAGTGGGAGATTGTTGGATATGTATGCCCTAGAGGCCATTATTGTATATGTATATATGTGGATGCTTGGACATATGTATGTACATGACAATCTTGCTCGATATGATAGTATGCTATCTAGTTTGTCTTTATCTTAACATGTGATATGTTTTACTTGTTATTACGTATCATTTATACATGTTGATAAAGCCCATAGGATGCTTGACTACCTGCGTTGTGATGGAAATCATACTTGTGGGAGATGGGTAGTCATAAGCACATCCTTAAAGTGTCCCTAGTCATGGGAGTATCGAGACAGGGCATCGATATTCCGGAGTAGACTAGTGTATATATTTCTAGACCCCGACGAGGGGCAATGGTTGGTCCCACAGCCATTGGTCTTTCGCACCTAAGATCGTATACATGTGCTCACTAGGGGTGAGTACACTGGACGGACTCGCCGAGAACTTCTAGATGGTACTATACCTATTGTTGGATAGCAGTTCTCAGGTGACATGAGTACAGGTTAGTCTTCAGACCTGATATCGTTATTTGTCTCATGTGAGTTCCCATTGTACTTTGATTACTACTCTACTACGGCTCTACTGAGTCGTGCAAACAGGTTTTAGTTGGGTACAGTTTCGAGCCACATGGAGGCAGTGAGCGATTGTTGGGGATTCGTCTCTCCTGGTATAGGGAGTCGATATCGCACTGTGTTCGATTGGCTAGCACTATAAGACCTTGGCTAAGGCAGTTCGGATTTACTGATAGGTAGATCAGTAGTTTCCCGGATTGGTCCTGAGCCATATCAGTATGAATTATTGGGTTATTATGGTCTAACGTTTACCATCCCCTAGACCCGGTATGCGATACTCTCAGACGAAAAGACCAGACTGTATGGAGATTGTCACAGATAGGCTCAGTAGGGATCCGGATGATTTTGCTCATCGACCTTCCTTTTCGACAGGTACCCGGATAGCCGTTATGTACTGCTAGTGCCGCTGACGTGCTTGTGGTTATAAATTTATCCAGTAACTTACTGTCGGCGTACTGTCGAGTCTTTAAAGTCCCACACAGAGGGTTTTCCTAGTTCAGACGAAATGATGTGGTAGCCATATTGGATACGTGCAGGGTTCTGATTGAATGATTGTACTAGTTATCCGGACTTTCGATCGAACGGTTGATAATACTAACCGGCTCGGGATTAAGCTGGATTATTAAATCACGTATTGATTTAATAATTTATGTATATGTATTCTGATATGTATATTCTAGTATTATGTTCTTTATGTTATTTTATCTCTTTGGGTATTCGTATTTTGATATGAATACGGGTATGCGTATATAGTAGATTGTAATCCGTATTTATACGGAAAATATTCTAGAAGGTGGACACTTCATTTCAGATTTATCCATTTATCTTTAAATGGAAAATAAGGTGTAAAGGTGGTGAGGTGAGCATGGTGAGAACCATTTTCTATAGAGTTGACAAATGAATATTCAATTCATTTATGCAAACTATTCAAGCATGGTTGAGTTTTTATATTGGAAAAATGTTTTACAAAACCATGGTTGAGTTTAACTCTCTCATTAGATTTTTCATTCTCACAATTTGGTTTCACTCTCCTCACTAGTTTTCTTGAGCTCCTCCACATTCATATTAAACCTCCTCTCTACAATCTCATGTGTTGAGAACCAAGAGAGGAGGTGGGATAGATACACACTTAGAACCATTCACTATGTCATGCCCCGCTTCCCGATGTACGGGTAATAAGACACAACGAGTTCTGCAATTTATTTACTCAGAAGTAAACACGTTAAGCGTATCTAAGCAATATAAAGTAAAATGTACACAAGAAGAGATGTAAAAGAACAGCAATTTTTATTTATTCAACATTCCTTTACAAGTACAACTGGAAGGTAAATACAAGTCTGAAATGCAATGCCTAAACAATGGCATAACTGAAATGAAAAGTATGTACAAGTAAAGTCTAATACTCGGGGTCTTCTGTGAACTACTCCAAGTGCTCCTGGCTGGTCTCGAATGAATCGGATCCTCCTGACAATATTCCAAAGAAGAAGAAAATAGGAATGTTGTCAGCGAACAATCGCTCGGTAAGTCCCAAAGAAAGAAGGAGAAGAAAAAACAGAGAATAGAACAGGTGAAGTAGATAATGTTATATTTGTTATACTAACGTAGTTGTTGTATCTTGGTACAGAATATGCCAGTGTATACGAGAGGAGTACAACTTACACCATGGAATTTGTTAACCCATAGTACAAGGCTCCATCGATAATACCATGGAACAAATGCATGGATGTAATTACGTCTTTTAGTGACCACCTAGTGCCACCTTTAAAATGTTCCGTACCAGTTTACCCCTTTATAAAGCCCGTAATGTTTATTGTATTGATTGTATTGATTGTACTGATTGTATTGTATTGTCATGTAATAAATGGAAGACTTGCCGAAACCATGATATCAGTAAACGGAATGGATATAAATGGATAGTCATGTAAACAGAGTATATCCATGGTTCGGTTCAAGTCATGTTCATATTGATATGGATTTGTAAGGTGTTTTTTGTCACCCCATTGAGATGGAAATACACGCGCGCTTGTCAGGCGAACTACAAACTCCCCCTGTCTAGGGTAGGTGGGGGTTTATTGATTGTGGGGATCTGAATCTCCGGCAGCCGCGGACTAAGCTGCCGTTAATTACCCCTTGCCTTTGGAGCGAAAGAATCTCCGATTGACGGGTCAAACTGGTCATGCGAACACAACATGCAGTGTGCGTGTGTTGTGTTTTGGATATATCGGGGCTCCACAGAGTTTTACGGGGGTCCCGCTATCCGGATAGTGGGCTGGGGGTCAAGGGGGCTAGCAGCCCCCCTTGCGGAGTGCGGGGCAACGCCCCGTTAGAAAAATTTTCCCAACGAGGGACGTGTTTTGATGTGGAGTGCATAAAAAAAGGGGGGAGGAGCGTCTTAAAGACGTGTGCATGGCATGTGGGCGCATGGCACCCACGGGTCACATGAGCACTTGGCACCCGTGGGTCCTGTGTGCAGCACGTAAGCGCTGAGCACCAGCGGGTCACATGCACAGCACGCGACCACGTGGCGTCAGCGGGTCACGTGCTCTGCATGCGACCGCTGGGCACTGGGCACCCGTAGGTCATGTCAGGCGCATGTGGACGCTTAGCGCCCGTGGGCCATGTGCCTTGCACGCGACCGCGGGGCGCCCGCTGGTCGTGTGAGGCGCACGTGGGCGCTTTAGGACCCGCGGGTCACGTGCGCTGCACGCGACCACTGGGCACTGAGTGCCCGCGGGTTGCGTGAGGTGCAGTGGGCACTTTAGCGCCCGCGGGTCACATGCCATGCACATGACCGCTGGGCACCCGCGGGTCACGTGCGCTGCACACGACCGTGGGGCACCCACGGGTGACGTGCTCGGCACGTGACCGCTGGGCGTCCAACGGTCATGTGCGCGGTACGCGACCGCTGGGCGCCCGTGGGTCACGTGAGCTGCACGCGACCACTGTGCGCCCACGGGTCACGTGCGCGGCACGCGACCACTGGAAACACCAGCAGGAAAGGGGCTTATCCCCTAGGCTGGGAGTTGAACTTCCAAAGGCTTTTGGAGTTGAACTCCTAACAGGGATTATGTATAGATTTGGAGTTAAACTCCTAAAAAGGGGTTTGATTTATGGAGTTAAACTCCAACAGATCTTGTATGGAGTTGAACTCCTAGAAATCTATGGATATGATCAAAAGGGGGGTCACTTTCTTCTCCCCTTAGGTCCTGGATCTTCCCAAAGTCGGATTTTTGGAGAAGAGTCTCCTTCTTTTTCCTCTCGGTTGGCCGGATCTTGGAGAAAAAAGGGGGGTGGTATTTAAAATCTCCCCTTTAGAGATCTGATGGGAGATCTGAGCTCCTTTTTATGGGTTTTATGGTGAAAAACTATTTCTTTTTGAAAAAGGAAGAGTTAAACTCTTGATTTAATTCCAAAGGGAGAAGAAGGTTTTAGAACCTTGAGAAAGGGGAAGGAGGCACAAACCATAATTTTTTTGAGGGAATGAATCATTTTTTTTATTCCATTATCATGTTTCCTTATATAGGCTTATAAAATTACACATAGCCCCTTGGACTTTACAAAATGGCATTTTGCCCATCCCATGCCCCATGTGCTCATTTCTTTTGCACATGAGCCATGGGCTTTACAAAAATTTGGTTTTATGCCCATTTTTATTACAATCATGCATAAAAAAATTACATCAAAATTATTTATTACATGATTTCATTTTGGCATGGGGGAGGCTGGCCGCGGGGCTCGACTTGGGTATGGGCCTACTTGGCCTGGTCTTGGGCCCACCTGGCTTGGGGTTGACTTTAACTTTGACTTGGTCAACCGGGGTGCAATTTTTGACCACAACAAAGTGCCCCCATCAATAAATGCACACCACATATGTGGGTCGTGTGCATGAAATTGATGGATCTTCTTTCACATGGAGGAACTTGATTTGGTTCCTGCTTTTGGGAAGCTGGCACTGCCCTTTTTACGACATGGACGGTTGATGCTTAACGTGTCCTTGAGATGGAGTGTCGGTGTGTGATGTATCCTCGGCATGGAGTGTCGCTGGTCGACGTTTCTCCGGCACGGAGTGTCTGTGGTTGACTTGTCCCCGGTACGGAGTGTCACTGGTTGACTTGTCCCCGGCATGGAATGTCGCTGGTTGACCTAATTCCAAGGCGGAGCATGATTCCGACAGGGAGGTCGCTGGTCGACTTGTCCCCGGTACGGAGTGTTGCTGGTCGACTTGTCCCCGGCGTGGAGTGTCTGTGGTTGACTTGTCCCCGGCACGGAGTGTCACTGGTTGACTTGTCCCCGGCACGGAGTGTCACTGGTTGACCTAATTCCGAGGCGGAGTATGATTCCGACATGGAGGTCGCTGGTCGACTTGTCTTCGGCATGGAGTGTCGCTGGTCGACTTGTCCCCGGCGCGGAGTGTATGTGGTTGACTTGTCCCCGGCACGGATTGTCACTGGTTGACTTATCCCCAGCACGGGGTACATTCTGAAACGAAGCATGATTTCGTCACAGAGCTTGTTGGTTGACGTGATTCTGAGTCAGAGCATGATTCCGACAGGGTGGTCGCTGGTCGACTTGTTCCCGGCACGGAGTGTCGCTGGTCGACTTGTCCCTGGCGCGGAGTGTCTGTAATTGACTTGTCCCCGGCACGGGGTATATTTTGAGACGAAGCTTCATTTCGTCACAGAGCTTATTGGTTGACGTGATTCCGAGTCGAAGCATAATTTCGACAGGAAAGGCAGATAGACCGAGGTGAAGCATGATTTCGACACGAGGTACACTCTGAGATGAAACATGATTCCGACGCAGAGCTTGTTGGTCGACTTGGTTCCGGGGCGGAGCTTAATTCCGGCGGAGAAGTCATTGGTTGACTTGATTCCAAGACGGAGCATAATTCCGACAGGGAGGTCGTTGGTTGACTTGATTTTAAAACGGAGCATAATTCCGACAAGGAGGTCGCTTGTTGACTTGATTCCGAGTCGAAGCATAATTCCGACGGGGAGGTCGTTGATTGATTCGGTTCCGAAACGAAGCATAATTTCGACAGGGAAGGCAGATGCACCGAGGCGAAGCATGATTTCGACACGGGGTACACTCTGAGACGAAGCATGATTCCGACGCAGAGCTTGTTGGCTGACTTAATTCCGAGACGGGGCATAATTCCGACGGGGAGGTCACTGGTCGACTTAATTCCGGGGCGGAGCATAATTACGACAGGGAGGTCATTGATTGATTTGATTTGGGTTGACATCAGCATCGCTACACTGGAATATGGTACCAAGAGCGAATCATCATTTGCCATGAGAGGATTTAGGGATTGGTTTTTGGGTCAGCATCTGCATTGCTGCACATGAATAATGCCAGGAGCAACTCATCATTTGCCCTTTCCTATTGGGAAGCGATGGCTTAGGAGACTGGTTTGGATCCCTATCACCTAAGGCTTATCGATTTTATAGGCCGTAAGGGTCCCATAAAAGCATTTTCTCCCTACGAGTCGTAGGGATCCCGTGGGTGCATTTTCTCCTTAGGAGTCGTGATGACCCCTAAGTGTATTTTTCCTTTGTGAGTCGTAAAGATCCCACAAAGGCGTTTTCTTACGAGTCGTAAAGATCTCGCAAGTTTTGTTCTCCTCATGTATCGTGAGGACACACGAGTGGGTCTTTCCAGATGGAGCATAATTCCAAAGGTGGAGACCGGCTGCGTGACTGGTGGTTGCGGTGGGGATGGATGTGAGGAGAATTATTTGAGCCCGTAGATTGTATACGGTAATCAATTTAGGGACCAACCGTAGGGCTGGGGGAGTTTTGGAAAATTGGATTTGGTTGGCGTCTGCATCGCTGCATTGGAATATGGTACCTAGAGCGACTCATCATTCACCATTCGGGATTTAGCGTCCGCATCGCTGCACTGGAATATGGTATCAGGAGCGACTCATCATTCGCCGTTGGGACATTCAGAATTTGGTTGGCGACTGCATCGCTGCAATGGAATATGGTATCAGGAGCGACTCATCATTCGCGGTTGGGGATTTCAGTTTTGGACGGCGTCTGCATCGCTGTACTGGAATATGGTACCAAGAGTGACTCATCATTCACCATTGGGGATTTGAGTTTGGAATTTAGTTGGTGTCTGCATCGCTGCACTGGAATATGGTACCAGAAGCGACTCATCATTCACCACTTTTTTTTGTTTTTTATCACGATTGCTCTATCATTTCAGCTTTTCTTATCGCAAAGGTCGCGATTGCCCTATCATTTCAGCTTTTTATTCGCGGTTGCCCCATCATTCGGCTTTATTTTCTTATTTATTTCACTCGCTGATTTTTATTGCGAGTTGCCCCATCATTTCAGCTTTATTTTCATCTTTATTTTTACTCACTGATTTTTATTGCGAGTTGCCCCATCATTTCGGCTTTTTATTTTTTTATTTTTTATTTTCGTTTTATTTACACATTTTTACATCCTCAGTTTAACGACTTAGAGGTCGAATGCTCCCAGTTTAACGACGTGGTGGTCATCGTTCCCAGTTTAACGACGTGGTGGTCAATTGTTCCCAGTTTAACGATGTGGTGGTTAGTGTTCCTCAGTTTAACGACGTGGTGGTCGATGGTGTAGCAGATTCCCAAAGGGCTTCGGTTTCCATTTGTATGAAATTAGCGGTCGCAGCTTGTTTGTCCGCTAACACGCCAGGGGACAACGAGATTTCTCCCGCCTTATATTGTTTTTCGACCCAATCTTTGAAGACGAAGAAGTCTACAATGGCATGATCTATCACTCTGTGATAGGGGCAGTATTTGGGGCGTCGGTCATATTCGCTTCTTGCGGTCTCTTTGATTCTGACAATTGTAGACCGTTTCTCAGGGCGTCCTTGAATATTTTGTGGACTTTGTCCCTTCTGAAGGAATAGACCTTATCCAGCTTCTCTTTTAGTGGAGCTTCTCCTCCCTCTCCGAACACTGCCTCCGAGATTGGTTGGCATTAGGCCCGCTCATCCCTCGCTTATTTCGGTTAGCCGAAGTGTTGAAAAATTCAGTATCGTCGGAACTTCCGCCTTTACGATTATCATCCTTTCGATTTCTTCAGGACCTATTGTTATTTTGGGAATTAGAGGAGGACTCCTGCTTTGAGCGCTCCAACATCTGGACTTTCCTGGTCAGCTCTTGAAATATTTTGAGACCCGCGGGGCATAGAAACGGGGCTATCCAATTATTGAGATTTCCGACGAGGAGACTGACAGATTGGTCCTGCTCTATTAGCGGTTCACATTTGACGGAGAGATTGTGCCAGCGGGTTATAAAATCCGTGCTGCTTTCTTTGTTCTTTGGCTTGGTCCTTACGAGGTCGGCAGTGGTAATCTTATCGCTGACACTCATGAACCTTTGTCGGAACAGAGATTCCATTTGGACGAAAGTAGTAACGGAGCCATCCGATATGCTAGCGTACCAGTCGAAAGCGACATCGATCAGGCTATTAACGAACTGGCGGAGGAGAAGCGCATCATTGCCCCCGGTATTACTGCATGAGGCTTCAAATTAGGCGATGTGCTGATTCGCATTTCCTGTCCCATCAAATCTTCCAAATTGGGGGATAATATAGCCGCTAGGAAATTCTACTAGATCATACTGAGCAGGATATGGTCTCCCGCTACTGCTAACATCTTTTTGCGCTTCGGCTTCGGCTACCAATGTTTTGACTCTGTTGGCAACCAAATCCATGATTTGATCTTGAGTTAGCGGGCTACTGTCATCAGTAGCCAAGGCATTTCCTAAGATAGGATGCGACTGACTTTCATGCGGTCCGCCCACCTTTGGATTCAAGGGAATAGGCGTCGGTTGTCTCGGGACACCGTTTCTGTTAGTTATATATATGCCCTAGAGGCTACTGTTGTACATATGATGTATATTATAATGGATGCTTTGATATATATAGAGAGGACTTTCTTGATCGTCATGATAGTATGCTATTTGGTTTCACTTTATCTTAACATATTGACTTATATTAGTTTACTGTCTTACTCTCACATGTTGATAAAGCCCTTAGGATCTGTACTCGACTACTGGGACTATGATGAGATCATACTAGTGGGGCCACGGTAGTCGATGAGTACATCCTATAACTGTTCCTAGTCGAGGGTGTATCGAGACAGGGCATCGATACACCAGAGTAGACTAGCGTATACGCATCTTGACCCATATGATGAGCGATGGATGATCCCATATCTATCAGTGTTTGACATCAAGGATGGTGTACGGGTGCTCAGTGGAGACTGGGTACACTGGACGGACTCGCCGAGAACTCCCAGATGTTATTATACCTCACGTCAGATGGCAGTTCTCTAGTGACACTGGTACAGGTTAGTCTGTAGACCCAAGATCGTCATAGAGTCTTGTGTGGTTCATACTGTGCTTTGATTTCCATCTTACCACGTCCAAAAGGGCGTGCAAAACGGTGGCTTTTGGGTACAGTCCCGAATCACATGGAGGCAATGAGCGATAGGAGGGGATTCGTCTCTCCCGGTATAGGGAGTTGATGTTGTGCTGTGTTCGATTGGCTATAACTGGAAGTCCCTGGCCAGGGCTGATATAGAGATTTACTGGTAAGTGTTACCAGCAGTTTCTCGACCTGTTATGAGCCTCACATCGACACGACTTATCGGTTACTGGGGTCTGACGTTTACCACCCCTAGACCAGATATGCGACATATCAGACGAAGAGACCGGACTGTACGAAAGTGTTACTGATTGGATTCACAGGAGAATGTACAGGCTTGCTTGTTGATCTTCTGATCGCTCAATACCTGGGTGGCTGTTACGTTTAGCTGACCGCTTGCAGCTTGTGGGTGTTTGATATGATCATCACCTACTGCCGGCGTATTGACGATTCTTTAGAGTCCTACACAGAGGTTTCTTGACTCAGGCAAAACGGAGTAGGAGCACATATGTGATATGTGCAGGACCGAGGATAATATGATATGAGATACCGTATTCTATTCTCGCGATATTTTGATATGAGCCGGGGCATCGGATCAAGTGTTGATTCGATGAATCGGTACATGATATATTAGTCGGTTATATGCGATATAGCCGGATTGTCGGATCAAGTGTTGATTCGATAATTTAATGTATAATTATATATATATGATATATTGCATTACATTATCTAATATTGGCTCGCTTTATTGTTTCATATTCTCACCGGGTAATACATTGGTATATATGCGATATATGTTAATTGTATTATTTTCTTTTGTTACAAAAATGTATTATATATGTGATATATAATATTGTAACATGTTATGATTACTAATGCAACATGATTAGTGGAGATTAAACGTAGTAAGGGTTTTATTTGGGTTAGCTCTTTCATGAAGCTTCTAGAAGCTTTTGTTTTGTTTTGAGCTAAGATATTATGTGTTGATATTTTGTGAGATATTCTTCGACCCAACCCAAACCCTTAACCCTAGTAAACTCTCTACAATGGTTAGCCTCTTCATCTTTAACCATGATTGCATTTGTAATTATAATAACATTTTCATTATTCATCACAAAAGGATATTCATTCTTCTTCTTCTTCTTCCTTAAGCTCATAAAATAGCTTTCTAGGTTTTTATTTTGTGATGGATTAGTATGAGAATTTGATAATAAAAGAGAGCATAAATCCTACTTCATCATCCTCATCTAATCTAGCCAATTAGATTAGGGTGTTCACCTCATTAGTGAGTGAGAGCTTGAGTTAAAGAAACTTCAAGGTAGATCATTTTCGAAAAGAAAGACTACAAGCAAGCATGGATCATTCGGGTTTTGGAGCCTCTCTTGAGTCCGGGAGATCATGGATCACGGCGAAGGGACTACTACTCGGAGCTTATGAAGCGAAGGAGCGGACTACAAAGGTTGTAATCCCTCTCTCTTAGTTGTAAAGTTGTTTACTTGCATGTTTAACCTTAATAATCTAGCAAAGATCCTCGCTTTGGGTTGTTCGGCACGTCTAAATTTTATATCGGGCATGGTTGATACTTGTAGAACCTTGTAAGAGTGCCTAGTAACCCTACAGTGGTATCAGAGCCTAGCTAGAGCATTATGCGACGTGTATACGAAGTTAAAACTCCGATCGAACCCCGAAACATCGAACTAGACCCCCTCTCTGGAAATTTTCTAAAAAGTTGGTTTTTTCCATATTAAAAATACTCAAAAAATTCAGCAGGGAATTCTAAGGATTACTGTGCAAAACGACACCCTAACTCCCTCAAGTCGCTGCGAAACCGCGGCAGGAACCTGCTTCGCGCGGCGGTTCCGCGGCCGAACTTGGGTGTTAGGGTCTCGTGTTTGTATGGTTCATCCTTTGGTAATAATACATTATATTGGGTATTTTTAATCTTGCTCAAGTGTTGAGTTTTCTGGGGATATTTTGTAATCGTTGATTCGATCGGAAAGTTTAACTTCGTTCTGTTTTCCGGATAATTTAGAAAGTATTAAAATATTCGAACAGATATCATTAACTCACTTTTTCCCGACACGAAAAACTTTAAAGTGTTGGAATTTTTCTGGGTTTAAAACTTACAGAAAAACATGCAAGCATATCTGTGGACCCTCTAGAAGAACGTAACCTTAACTCGATTATGTGACCGTCAAAACTTCCACTGAACCTTTGGGTTTATGGTAGTTTGGCGTTGCCACATGTAAGGCGTTGGTTTGACCCTTCTACGGCTGGTTCACTGGGGCTGTGACATATTCTGGGATTTTTTGGACT
Source organism: Agapanthus africanus (assembly GCA_030015575.1). NCBI lineage: Eukaryota > Viridiplantae > Streptophyta > Magnoliopsida > Asparagales > Amaryllidaceae > Agapanthus > Agapanthus africanus. Next base: position 319,223,605 of record JASDDO010000019.1, read on the forward strand.
TCGCTCAAGTGTTGAGCTATTTGGGAAACATTGGATATTTGATTATTCGATCGGAAAGTTTAATATTGTCTATTTATCTGGAATGTGATACAATATGTGGAATTCATATAGTTAGGCATGAAATGCGAAGTATGTGATATTTCGGATTTACGATGTCTAAAGAGATTGTGGATTCCAAATGTTGTAGTTTTACACTTTCTTTTCGGTGACCGTAAGCGTAGTATGTGGGGGTATCGCCGGCTTCGTTTCTATACATCAACGACAATCGGGATACGCATACTTGCTTACGTTGATGATATGAGATATTATGTGTTGCTGTGATATGTTATATTGGATCGTCGTGTTCTGAATAGCCGGGGGTTTTATGTGAGATGAGAGTTTTAATTTTCATTCATGTAAAATTCATTGTATGTAATATTCTTTTATTGGGGCACTTCCGAGCTGAGGTTGTTGTCACCATTGTATATTATTTATTTTTCCGCATTAGGTAGACCCAAGGAGGGGAGTACAAGTAACCGGGTTCTAAGGTACAGTGGGTGGCCATCTCGAGGAGTCGAGACCGGGTCTCCTAACCCTAGAATTGGCGGTGTTACTTGCCGCTCTCGTAGGGGTCTAGGGATGTGGGTTTGGCTATTCATTGCGACCGTGGAATCCGTGTTTTATACAGGCTCGATATAAAATACGGACGTCCTAGTATATCCAATATTTCATATGTTATCTTCTACTGCAATGTTCTGTAATGAGATCATATTACTGCCTGAGACGAATGCTTATATTATATATATATATATATATGCTGATATATAAATATTACTGCTTTCGTTTCTTCTGTGATGCTTAGGAAGTATAAGCTGATGGGATTTATTAATGAGATTAATAAAAAGAAAAGAAACCTAAAAGATATTGTAGAATCAAAACTTTATAAAAAGGGTAGCTACAGTTTTGCTTTGCACAGCGGTATATATGATATACCCTGCACCTTATTCGATGAGGAAAGAGCCGAGATCTCTTCACCGAGAGTGACCTCTTTAGCAAAACTGGCAGATGCTACAAACTCACGGTTTAGTTTTTGACAGCTTCTATAGTTCTTGCTTTGCACAGCGGTATATATTATATACCCTGCACCTTATTCGATGGGGAAAGAGCCGAGATCCCTTCACCGGGAGTGACCTCTTTAGCGAAACTAGAAAAGCCTAAAAAACACTCCTTTTCAAAATCACTTGTTTCTACAACGATATCAAGTTCATTACGCTCATGGTTTTCTGAAAAACCTGCGTAGCCCACCATCATTTCAGATAAGTAATATTTAGTATTCGTGCTGTGGTAGTTTGGCATGCGTCAAGGCGTAGTGTACGGTAGCTGATTATTACTTATCTGTAGCATGAGATGCGATTGGATTAGGGTATTCGTACGGCGTTGTTTGGCATGCGTCAAGGGTCGTACTGGAGTGTTTAATTCAATCACGAAATGTACGGGTTGAACTTGACTAGTGGACTATGGGTTGTTTGGCATGCGTCAAGGTCATGGTACGCTAGGGGTAAAGCATTATCGGGAATTTCAAGTATTGAAATTTGCAATGAGATTGCATACCTCCTATGAGATAGTTGGATCCTGATACCCACTGCAAGTAAGAGTTACTCCAAGGAGAATTTTACATAGGACAATTAGCCGATCAAGTAGGTGTCTAGAAAGGTGTTAACGGGTTATGCCTATAGGAAAACGAGGTTTATTTTAATTAGGTCCGTTCGAAAGCACGGGGAACCTCCCTCAAGTACCAACACTGATCTGGCTGAAAGATTGACGAAATTGTAGGGTGTAATTAACCCCGGCTAATCTTACCTTTTAGGATTTGAAGGAAGATTTGATAAAAATAGTGGGAGATATCCGGATTAGATAAGATAATAATCAATCTAATCTTGCAAGAGCATGCGCTAAACTGTTTTCTTCTCTCTCTCCAGGTAGTAACCATGTCAGGCCATAATCAAGATAATAATATGGATGTATTGACTGAGCCCGCTTATTATACTGAGCAGGGGATCGTTGGTCCCGCTCTTTCTTATAAGAGTTATAAGACTGAACAGGAAACAGGAGAATATTTGGATTCTCATGCCGCCCAAATGAAGAACAAGCATGTTGATGCACTTTCTTCAGGTGTGTTAGTTATTGAGAACTGTTTCTCAGTTCACCCTACGTCCTGGGTATTAGATACTGGATCAGGATCCCACATATGTAATCTGTTACATGGGCTACGTAAAGGTAGAGAACTGGGAAAGGGTGATCATTCCGTAACAGTAGGGAATGGTACACATATTGCAGCCAAAGCAGTTAGCGAATATCACCTTGTATTACCAAGTAGTAATACATTGATTCTGAATGAGTGCTATTATATACCGAACATGATGTGCAGCATTATATCAGTTTATTTATTAAATAAAGAAGGATATAATTTTGTAATACAGGATAATGTTATGAACATCTTCCTAAATCAAAAGTTGATTGGATCAGGCTCGTTACATAATTGCATATTCATTCTCAATCAAAATACAGTCCTTAATATACAAAACACAAACAAAAGGAAAAGTTCAGAAATGAACGAATCGTTCTTGTGGCATTGTAGACTTGGTCATATCAATGCGACACGACTAGCTAAGTTACATAAGGATGGATATTTGAATCCGTTCGAATTATCATCTTATGAAACTTGCCATTCATGTCTCAAAGGCAAAATGACCAAAACTCCGTTTAGTGGACACGGAGAAAGAGTTACCGAACTCTTAGGGCTGGTACATAGTGATGTATGCGGTCCCATGTCTACACATGCCAGGAACGGTTCTTCTTACTTTATTACATTCACTGACTATCTCTCAAGATTCGGACATGTGTTCCTGATGAAACACAAGTCTGAAGCTTTTGAGAAATTCAGAGAATATAAGCACGAAGTAGAGAACCAAACGGGCAAAAGTATTAAGATCCTTCGATCTGATCGAGGAGGAGAATACTTGAGCAATGAGTTCCTACATTATCTAAAAGAGAATGGGATTCTCTCTCAGCTTACTCCTCCTCATACACCACAGCACAACGGTGTATCGAAATGGAGGAATCGCACCCTATTAAATATGGTGCGCTCTATGATGAGTACTGCTGAGTTATCTGTTTCTTTCTGGAGGTATGCGCTTGAGACAGCCATAGACCTATTGAATAGGGTTCCCACCAAATCTGTGCCAACCACTCCATATGAGATATGGAAAGGAAAGAGACCACATCTTAATTATATTAAGATATGGGGTTGTCCGGCATATGTGAAAACACAAAATCCGGACAAGCTCAAGGCAAGATCAGTTCTATGCAAGTTTATTGGAAATCCCAAGTATTCGCAAGGGTATATCTTCTACCACTCCGAGGAACAAAAAGTGTTTGTTTCTCGACATGCCACCTTCTTAGAAAATGGTTTTCTTATTAAACAAGATAGTGGCAACGAGGTAGAACTGGAAGAAGTTCTAGCGACACAAACTGCAACTGAAAATTTAGTGGAACCAGAGGATTCAGTAGTTCCCGACGAACCCCAGTTTCTCCGCCGATCTAGTAGGGTTTCTCATCCACCTGAGAGATACTACGGTTTTCTCATTGATAGTGGGAGCGAGGATTGCATCATGAAAGATGATGACCCGACTAGTTTCGAGCAGGCCATCACGAGTGGTGACTCTGTGAAATGGCTGGATGCAATGCGATCTGAGATGGAATCCATGTACACCAACAAAGTATGGACTTTGGAAGTTGCTCCTGAAGGGGTAAAACCCATTGGGAGCAAATGGATTTTTAAAAAGAAAATTGGTGTAGATGGAAAGGTTGAGATATTCAAAGCTAGACTTGTTGCAAAGGGTTTTCGTCAACGACCAGGTGTGGATTATAACGAAACCTTTTCTCCAGTGGCTATGCTTAAGTCCATCCGGATCTTACTTGCCATTGCTGCATACCATGACTACGAAATCTGGCAAATGGATGTCAATACCGCCTTTCTAAACGGTGATTTAGAAGAGTGCGTGTACATGACTCAGCCAGAGGGCTTCGTAGATAATGGGAGCAGCGGAAAAGTGTGCAAACTGCTTAAATCCATCTATGGGTTAAAGCAAGCATCGCGGAGTTGGAACATCTGCTTTGATGTTGTAGTCAAAGAGTTTGACTTCATCAAAAACGAAGATGAACCTTGTATTTATAAGAAAGTTGCAGAGAGTAAGGTTGTCTTCCTCGTATTGTACATCGATGACATGCTCTTGATAGGAAATGATGTTCCTATGCTGCAATCAGTCAAGCTCTTCTTATCACAAAAATTCTCAATGAAAGATCTAGGTGATGCCTCATGCTTACTGGGAATTATGATCTATAGAGATAGATCTAAATGGATACTGGGATTGTCCCAATCCAGGTACATTGACACTATACTAAAGAGGTTTAGTATGGAAGAATCCAAGCGTGGTAACCAACCCACGATCTCTGGACTCACTCTCTCCAAAGAGATGTCTCCCAAGACTGATTTGGAGAGAGCTCGCATGCAAGGGATACCCTATACTTCGGCAGTAGGCTCTATCATGTATGTAATGCTATGTACCAGACCTGATGTAGCATACTCACTAAGTGTAGTGAGTCGGTATCAAGCAGATCCTGGAGAGAGTCACTGGACAGCTGTGAAGAACATTCTCAGGTACTTGCGAAGGACTAAAGAGATGTTCTTGGTGTATGGTAACGGAGAACTCCAGGTGGAGTCCTTTACCGATTCCAGCTTCCAGAGTGATAAGGACGACTCTAAGTCTCACTCGGGATTTGTCTTTACCCTTAATGGAGGGGGGTATGTTGGAAGAGTTCCAAACAGGATACCATTGCAGACTCGACGATGGAGGCTGAATACATCGCTGCCAACGATGCTGCCAAAGAGGCTGTCTGGATAAAGAAGTTCATCACTGAACTTGGTTTGGTTCCATCCATTGAGCATCCACTACCTTTGTATTGCGATAACAATGGAGCTGTGGCTTTGGCCAAGGAACCCAGGTCCCATCAGAAGTCCAGACATATTCTGAGGCGGTATCACCTGATCAGGGAGATAATTGATCGCCGGGAGATCGAGGTCAGGAGAGTTGATACGAAGGACAACACTGCGGATCCACTCACGAAGGCCATTCCCTAGATACAGTTTGAGAGATTATTCGGGATGCTAGGTATGAGATACTACAAAAGCTGGCCTTAGTGCAAGTGGGAGATCGTTAGTTATATATATTCCCTAGAGGCCATTGTTGTACATATGATATATATTATAATGGATGCTTGGATATATATAGAGAGGACTTTCTTGCTTGTCATGATAGTATGCTATTTGGTTTCACTTTATCTTAACATGTTGACTTGTATTAGTTTACTGTCTTACTTTCACATATTGATAAAGCCCTTAGGATCTGTACTCGACTACTGGGACTATGATGAGATCATACTAGTGGGGCCACGGTAGTCGATGAGTACATCCTATAACTGTTCTTAGTCGAGGGTGTATCGAGACAGGGCATCGATACACCAGAGTAGACCAGCGTATACGCATCTTGACCCATATGATGGGCGATGGATGATCTCATATCCATCGGTGTTTGACATCAAGGATGGTGTACGGGTGATCAGTGGAGACTGGGTATACTGGACAGACTCGCCGAGAACTCCCAGATGGTATTATACCTCACGTCAGATGGCAGTTCTCTGGTGACACTGGTACAGGTTAGTCTGTAGACCCAAGATCGTCATAGAGTCTTGTGTGATTCCTACTGTGCTTTGATTTCCATCTTACCACGTCCAAGAGGGTGTGCAAAACAGTGGCTTTTGGGTACAGTCCCGAATCACATGGAGGCAATGAGCGATAGGAGGGGATTCGTCTCTCCCGGTATAGGGAGTTGATGTTGTGCTGCGTTCGATTGGCTATAACTGGAAGTCCCTGGCCAGGGCTGATATAGAGATTTACTGGTAAATGTTACCAGTAGTTTCTCGACCTGTTATGAGCCTCACATCGACACTACTTATCGGTTACTGGGGTCTGACGTTTACCACCCCTAGACCAGATATGCGACATATCAGACGAAGAGACCGGACTGTATGAGAGTGTTACTGATTGGATTCACAGGAGAATGTACAGGCTTGCTTGTTGATCTTCTGATCGCTCAATACCTGGGTGGCTGTTACGTTTAGCTGACCGCTTGCAGCTTGTGGGTGTTTGATATGATCATCACCTACTGCCGGCGTATTGACGATTCTTTAGAGTCCTACACAGAGGTTTCTTGACTCAGGCAAAACGGAGTAGGAGCACATATGTGATATGTGCAGGACTGAGGATAATATGATATGAGATACCGTATTCTATTCTCGCGATATTTTGATATGAGCCGGGGCATCGGATCAAGTGTTGATTCGATGAATCGGTACATGATATATTAGTCGGTTATATGCGATATAGCCGGATTGTCGGATCAAGTGTTGATTCGATAATTTAATGTATAATTATATATATATGATATATTGTATTACATTATCTAATATTGGCTCGCTTTATTGTTTCATATTCTCACCGGGTAATACATTGATATATATGCGATATATGTTAATTGTATTATTTTCTTTTGTTACAAAAATGTATTATATATGTGATATATAATATTGTAACATGTTATGATTACTAATGCAACATGATTAGTGGAGATTAAACGTGGTTAGAGTTTTATTTGGGTTAGCTCTTTCATGAAGCTTCTAAAAGCTTTTGTTTTGTTTTGAGCTAAGATATTATGTGTTGATATTTTGTGAGATATTCTTCGACCCAACCCAAACCCTTAACCCTAGTAAACTCTCTACAATGGTTAGCCTCTTCATCTTTAACCATGATTGCATTTGTAATTATAATAACATTTTCATTATTCATCACAAAAGGATATTCATTCTTGTTCTTCTTCCTTAAGCTCATAAAATAGCTTTCTAGGTTTTTATTTTGTGATGGATTAGTATGAGAATTTGTTAATAAAAAAGAGCATAAATTCTACTTCATCATCCTCATTTAATCTAGCCAATTAGATTAGGGTGTTCACCTCATTAGTGAGTGAGAGCTTGAGTTAAAGAAACTTCAAGGTAGATCATCTTCGAAAAGGAAGACTACAAGCAAGCATGGATCATTCGGGTTTTGGAGCCTCTCTTGAGTCCGGGAGATCATGGATCACGGCGAAGGGACTACTACTCGGAGCTTATGAAGCGAATGAGCGGACTACAAAGGTTGTAATCCCTCTCTCTTAGTTGTAAAGTTGTTTACTTGCATGTTTAACCCTAATAATCTAGAAAAGATGCTCGCTTTGGGTTGTTCGGCACGTCTAAATTTTAAATCGGGCATGGTTGATGCCTTGTAGAACCTTGTAACAGTGCCTAGTTGTAGGACTACGGTAGCGCCTCTGCCGTCTTTCCGAGGCCAAAATGCGGAAACGAAAATTTTTCTTGATTTTAAACCGGCACTACCGCATCCTAAAACCCGGATCGAACCATTAACCCAAACCTAGCTAACAAGAGAAAGGGTAGAGAGCTATACCGAGCGATCCGTGTCCTTCGGTCTTCGGCCTCCACTCCGATCTCCTCGCGGAATCTCCGATCTTCATCTCCTCGTCGGAACGAGCACCACATCTCCGGGTTCTTTTACGGGCTCCCACCTCTGGACCGAGGCAACTCGAGCACGAAGTTGGCGAGTCGACATGCCCAAGGATGCTGTAGGCTAAGTGTAGTAATGTTTTGTCTCTTACGGGTAGTGAAGTTGCCTTTGAAGGAGGGAAGAAGAAAATGAGCTTTTGAGATGGCTATGGATTTTTGTGGCAAAGCATAATATGAGATGAACAAATTTTTCCCCACACCAAAAAAAAATGAAATCATCTCCCACCAAATGTGTGGCCGGCCTTGAAAGAGAGAGAGAGCGTGAAGGGAGGTAAGTGTAGTAAAAGCAAAGGGGTGATCATAAACAAAAGCAAACCTCACTTCAAAACATCACCCTCACATCCTCATCAAATCCCATCTCAATTAATGCAAACTTTGATGAAAGAAAAAAGCAAAGATGCTTGTATTATCATAAAGCCACATATCACTAATAACCCCTCCACAATAGCTAATTTGCACACTTGCAAATTAGCCCCTCCCATCACAAAAATCCGGCCGTGAAGGAACAAAGGAAAACTGCTCGGAACGGAATACAAACTGGCAACCTCAGAAAACTGATCCCGTAATAAATTACAGGAAAATCCCGCGACTGTATATACATACCCGCATTTGTATTCCCACTGAATACAAATGCAAAGAGACAAATCTACACTGCACAATACTAGGATCCGGCATAAACCAAAGCCTGCTAGTATTATCCGTCCGATCATGATCCGTGCAATACCGCACGTATATGATCGAACCCTGCCATATCTCCATACGGCCTCTACAGCGTTTCGCCCGAAACTTGAGAAAACGGTCTGTGGGGGACTCTAAAGACTCGTCAATACTTTGGTTGTGAATTTAACCAATAGCACGTTAGAGGTATTATCCATACGTAACGGGCTACCAGGTATTGACCAAAAGGGACGTCGATGAGCGAACTCATCCTGACACCCTACTGAGCCTGTCAGTGACAATATCCATACAGTCCGGTCCGTTCGTCTATCAGTATCGCATGGCGGGACTAAGGGGTCGGTAAAAGTCAGACCCCCAAAAGCGGTACAAGTCGTGTCGGAGTGTAGCCCAGAACACCCTGAGATACTACTGGAATACCTACCAGTAAATCTCCTGCCTCAGCTGAGGGCTTTGTGTAATGGCTCTCCTAGACACAGCGCGACCTACCCCCAATACCGGGATAAACGAACCCCTGCAGATCCGCTCACTGCCTCCATGTGGCTCGGGACTGTACCCCACTAAAACCTGTTTGCACGACTCCTTTGAGCCATGGTAGGGTAGTAATCAAAGTACAGTGGAAACTCACACGAGATAAATGACGATCTCACGTCGATGAACTAACCTGTACACATATCACCAGGGAACTGCTATCTGACGTAGGTATAAGACCAACTAGCATGTTCCCGGCGAGTCATGTCCGGTGTACTCATAACCCAATGAGCACCTGTATACATCTTAGGTGAACCAACTGACACCAGTGGCTTGTGAGACCGGCCACCGCCCCTCGTCGGGGTCTCGACTGTATACACTAGTCTACTCTGGAGTATCGATGCCCTGTCTCGAAAACCCCCACGACTAGGGACCTTTTAAGGATGTGCTTATAGACCCCAGCTCCCACGTATATGATCGCCATCATACTCCTGGCCTTCAAGCAAGAATCCTAAGGGCTCTATCAACGTGCAATAGTGACCTGTAAGGTCACCTAAAGCAGTACACGATGATAAAGGTAAACCAGATAGCATACTATCATCTTGAGTAAGACAGTTCTAACGGTATAGGTCCTCCCTCAATCATTGCAACCACAGGCATGTGATCCAATAATTGACTCTCAGGGCACTATATCCAATAATCTCCCACTTGCACTTAAGGCTAATTATTGCGATGTCGCATACTCACAGCCTGTGTGATACCGAACACCCAACTCCTCTACTAGTCAGTCTCACAAAACCCGCTTGCGAAACTAATGCGTTCGAGGAATAGCCTCAGTGAGTGGATCCGCCCTAATGTTTCTTTCTATGTCTTTCTTTATCTCAAGTTCGCGGAGAAAGCCATCTCCCGAAATGAGCAATACCTGTCTTAGAGTGTGTCTGGATATCCGATGGGACCTAGTTCATAAATGAACTCCAAATCCAAACTTCTTAGACTGTATCGTCAACTGAACTTAATCGGTATCCTGCGCCATACCTCCCTCAGTATCCGCCTGGACCACCTGTCCAAACTACTGCCCCTCATCAGAGGGAAAACTATAACTCTTACAGTCACCCTGTCATCCAGGTCACCTTGGAAGCCTGGAATGATAACTGTCTCCCGAAGGAGGATGCCGTTATCATATCCCTAGAACATCCACTTATGTTCTAAAACTGCTTCTGAACGTTTCTCCAGGATAAGACTAATATCAACTTATTGCATCTACTGCAAAAACAACATCTGGTGTGGTACTTGACATCTCATGATTGACTAAATTGCCTAAGCATGTGATCTGCCAATCATGTACATCCCTCTCCCCTTTAGTTTGTAAAACACCTTTAGAGAGGGTGACCCCATCACCTGCAGGTACACTACCGTGCCAGGAGTCGTCCATTCTAAACACCTTTAGAAAGCCGTCTAAGTACCCTGATTGGGATATTTCCCAAATCTAGATCTAAAACCATAGATCTAGTAATCAAAATGCCTGATATAATATCCAAGTCTTATGTGGAGAAACTACTGTGTGACAACTAAAGTATAACCGACCGTAGTATAGGAATTTCACTTCCTACTTTGTGTATGTCATCCAAATACCAGGACATCACACCCTACTACCTTCTTAACAAATCCATCCCCTATTCTGATGAAGTCAACCTATGACTGTCACATCAGAAATAGATGATCTATCTCCGCTATATCTGCTTTAGTCTATAAATAGACATAAGCCACTTGTCCACTATACTTCCGTTGCTCCCACTGACTACGACAACCCTCTGGCAGAGTCATATAGACGTACACTTCTAAAGCTAGTTCAGAACGACGCTATACTCATCCTCCTGCCGGGTCTCACAGCCTGGACCAACAGCAGTGGCAAGTCTGGGTTAACAAGAACCTCCCTGTCACCGTCCTTGAGGCTACCGGAGTACCTCTCGGGTGCCTGAGGTTACCCACCATATCTGCGGAGTGGCCAATGGAATGTCAAATCCGACTGAATATTTAGGTTCTTATCAAATTTTCAGTAATCGTTTGCGGTTCTGGAATCACTTCCAGTTCTACCATACTCCCACTACTGTTTTCTGAAAAAAAATTCATTTTTATTAAAACTGTGGCGAGTCAAGAACAATATCACTATTGATCTTCCAGATGGTAGAAAGTCAACCCCCGTCATAGCCCGGGTCAACCCACAAACAGCCACTACAGAAACGTGCCATGAGTTGTCCAGTGTCTGGTTTTAAGCATAAGCTGGACAACTCCCCGTACCTTAACATCGTTAAGATATGAACTGTTCTATATCCAATATAGAAACAGAGGCACTGATTTAATTGGAACCAGATTCAAATTATGCAGCTGTCTCCAGTGCATGTCAACTAAATGGAAAGAGGCCGATCAGCATTACTCAACTTAGGAGTACATCCAATTATGAGTAACCTGAAAGAGAAGCACGTTCTCTTAATCATTACTATTAACCGAATACCATACACAAGTATCTACATCTTCGATCACCTTGAAGAATCCCGATACTTGCAATACTTGGTTCTCTACTTTATTCATATACCTATAACTTCTCAAAACTTGGACCTCGCATTTGTACGAAACACATGTCTAAGAACTAGAGAAGTCATAAGTAAACCGAATATAGTACGAGGACCAACCCCTCTGTCCTAATGGACACTGGACAATATACAATACTCTGTATAAGTCCCTTGAGTCTAATAACTCATTCCCTGTGTGTCGTAGGTTGAAAACTGTACTTATGGTTAAGAAGAATTACACCGCTGTTTTAATGCTCCTTACCTAACCATCCACTGATATAGGTAAATGTCATAGACATAATTTCAAAAAGATATATCTCACTCTATAAAAATAGACGTACAGATATATCGATTTGAAATTGGTGCATAGCAGCGGATATTCAAAACCAAATATTTGCCGTCCGGCAAACAACCCGGGTGATTTCCTCAAATATCACCAATTACAACGAATCCCGATATAATGAGGATGATCACCCAATTCCCAATAACTTACTCCCACTCATCATCTGTAAAACCATATAGATGCGAGAATCATACCTGGTAAATACATACCTTGGAGTAAGGACTAATTGGGAAATCGGTTTTCTTTTAACAGTACACAGTGAAACTGAAACATTGAAATGTTTCGATGGGGTATCCGGGTATTCCTAGTAATGTCTCTTCCATTATCCAGATTCACAACATTAACCGTATATTTTTTTGCCATCTCTCCAAATCCCTTTATATGTCTTTAGTCGTTACCTTCTGCACACCCCTTTAGGCCAAATGGTTTTCTTCCTTCCCTACCGTTCGGCACCAGCCTATGGTTTGGAAGAAGACTATCCAATAAGCATAATGGGTGTACTGTCCTAATCCTAGGAGCACTCGCAACACGAGAGAAGGTAAAAATAAAAGACACCTGAATAAAACCTTATTCCTATTTCTGCTGAAGCAGAATCCATCCCCGAACTGGAACAAGTTCCTTTCGAGTTCGTATATAACCATACGATGGAGCATCCAATAAACTGTGGATCTTCATAGTGATACGGAGTGTCCTGGAGAAATACAAAGGTGATTTAGAATTGGCGAAGAAATACTTTGTTTGGTCGTGAATAGCAGTCGCAATTTCTTTGCCCTCTTACTAATCCATTTATTTGTCTTTACATAATACCTTCTGTACACCATTGTTAGGCTAATTGGTTTTCTTCATTCCCTACCGTTCGGCACCTGCCTATGGTTTGGAAGAAGACTATCAAATTTGCGTAATAGGTGTACTGTCCTAATCCAAGGAGCACTCGCAACCTGAGAGAAGGTAAAAGGAAAAGACAACTGAATAGTCCTATTCGTTTTCTCCAAAACCGGAAACCATCCTCAAATAAATTCCTTCGAGTTCGTATATAACCATACGATGGTTTTATCCAATGGAAGTGGACGTTCGTAGTAATACGGGGTGTCCTGGAGAAAAGGGTAAAAGTAGGAGTGGCAATGAGGTATGCAACTCTGACAATCCAAAAGCCAGTGTTTAAGAAGGTTCGGTCAACTTGGTCACTGAGTCATAGTCAAGGGTCGGGCCATGGTCGCTGCCAAAGAGAGAGAGAGAAAAGAAACACTCAGCGTGCACTCTAACCTAGATCAGAATGGTTATCACTTTATCTAATCAGGAAATCTCCTACTGTAACGTCAAATTCTCCTCCTAACCTGAAAGAAGAATTAGTCGGGATCACCCGAGGAGTAAACGAACTCATCAGTTGGAATCGGGATCCAACTATCATCGCATGATAACGTGACGGAATCCACTCACGTCACCACACTCCAGAAGGTATGCGCATGCCTGGCAAGTTTCAGTTTCTTTAGAAACTCCCGATATGATTTTCACCCCTAGGACCCAAGTGACCTTGACTGAGCCAACATATCAAAGGATCCTAGTCAAGTTCAACACATCATTATCTTGATTGCATTAGACCCACCCGCACGAGTCCTTGACTGAGCCAAAATGACCGTACGACTGTCCTAACCAATCACATATCCATAAGACAGAAAAGCATTACAGAGCTACCGCACACTACGCCTCGGCTGAGCACGACATACGTAGCACGAATACTAAGCAATACTAATCTGAAATGACGGAAGGCTATGGCTGCTTTTTGGCAAAAAACCTTTAACGTAATGAACTTGATATCGTTGAAGGAACCGGATAGCTTTTTATAAAAAATATAGTGGCGAAAACCTTTGCTAAAGAGGTCACACCCGGTGAAGGGATCTCGGCTCTTTCCCCGTAGAATGAGGTGCAGGATATTCCAACTGAATACCACGATGCAAAGCAAAATTAAATCGGCTATAGTGAAGTTATTACCCTGACGCAAACTTCTGTCCAAGGGGTCACTCCGGGTGAAGGGATCTCGACCCTTGCCTCGTCGACTGAGGTGCTGGATATTCATAACCGAATACCACTATGCAAAACAAAAGAGAACGTCCTTGCAATAACAGCTTTTTGAAAAATTGTTCCAACAATATCAGAATAGGTTTGTTTAGCTTGCATTGATTCGAATCAACGCAGTCCCATCAATTGATCACACCACAAAAGAACGAAAATAATGATGTACGTATATGCCGTCCGCATTCGCCACTGGGTCCCGTCATCATCCGTTAGGTTACTTAACTAACGACAGAGCGGGGACTGGACTAGCGCGGATGCAAAACATATACAACATCTACTAGTATATATAACAATATATAATATTCGCTTAAGGCGTGATAAAATGCAACATCACATAAATGTAATAAGTATCACAGAACAATACAGATATCTGGGATCCCCGGGTTTCATAGAGCCGCTACTAAAACCCGGCGTTCCCCTGGTCGTGTGGATAGCCTGTGCAATGAAATCCTAGACCCCTACGAGTGCGACAAGTTACCCGCCAAAACCTGAAGCGAGGCAGCCCCTTCAACAACGTGAATGGACCACCCAGCACTTCACGGAATCCGGTAACTTAGGCACCCCTCCTGGGTCAACCTATTGTTAGTTATATGTATGCCCTAGAGGCCATTACTGTACATAGGATGTATATTGTAGTGGATGCTGGGACATATATAGGGAGGACTTTCTTGCTCAACATGATAGTATGCTATCTGGTTACCCTTTACCTTAACGTGTACACATATTGTCTCTCTATTACATGTTGGTAAGCCCTTAGGATGTGTACTTGACTACCTGGACTATGATGCGGATCATACTAGTGGAGACATGGTAGTCCATAAGTACATCCTTCAAAGTCCCTAGTCGTGGGTGTATCGAGACGGGGCATCGATATACCAGAGTAGACTAGCGTATACCTTCTCGACCCATACAGATGGGCGATGGATGATCCCATATCCATCGGTGTTTGACATCAGAGATGATATACGGGTGCTCAGTAGAGACTGGGTACACTGGACGGACTCGCCGAGAACTCCCAGATGGTATTATACCTCACGTCAGATGGCAGTTCTCTGGTGACACTGGTACAGAGTAGTCTGTTGACCCGAGATCGTCATAGAGTCTTGTGTGGTTCCCACTGTGCTTTGATTTCCATCTTACCACGTCCAAGAGGGCGTGCAAAACGGTGGTTTTTGGGTACAGTCCCGAGTCACATGGAGGCAATGAGCGATAGGAGGGGACTCGTCTCTCCCGATATAGGGGGTTGATGTTGCGCTGTGTTCGATTGGCTATAACAGGAAATCCCTGGCCAGGGTTGCTGAGATTTACTGGTAAGTGTTACCAGTAGTTTCTCGAATTGTTATAGACTTCATATCGACACGACTTATCGAGCTATTGGGGTCTGACGTTTACCACCCCTAGGCAAGATATGCGACATATCAGACGAACAGACCGGACTGTACGGTAGTGTTACTGGTTGGATTCACTGGAGTGTGAGCGGGCTTGCTCGTCGATCTTCAGATCGCTCAATACCCGGGTGGCCGTTACGTTTAGCAGACCGCTTGCGGCTTGTGGGTGTTTGATATGATCATCATCTGCTGCCGGCGTATTGACGAGTCTTTAGAGTCCTACACAGAGGTTTCCTGGCTCAAGCGAAACGAAATAGGAGCGCATATGAGATATGTGCGGGACCGAGAATGATACCAGTATGTGATACTGTATTCGATTCTCGCGATATGTGACATTGATCGGTTATATGCGATATAGCCGGCATATCGGATCAAGTGTTGATTCGATAAGTTGTTACTGTTGATATTAGTCGGTTATATGCGATATGACCGGATCATTAAATCAATTATTGATTTAATGATTTAATGCATAATTATATATTTGATATATTACTTTGCATTGACTAGTATCGGTTCACTTAAGATGGATTTTCTCACTCGGATGTGTGCATTGCATATGCAATATGATTTTGTGCACTTGATTGTATCATGTTTGATGATACATGTTTAACTTTAGTTAAGTGTAATGAATTAAGCCATGGTTAAACTAATGATTAGGGTTTTCTATTCTTACTTATTTATTTATTTATTTTGAAGAGATGAGAAAAGAATGGTTGCAAGTTTTGGAGTTTAGTTGAAGCTTCATGAAGCTTTGATCAAGTCAACCATTCTTATCTCATCCTTAACCCTAACCATTCCCACTAACCATGATTCATTCTCTACACTTGACTATAGTTAACATTATGATAAGTTTTGATTTTTTCTATTGTTTTTAATTAACTTATCATATCATTTCTTCTTCTTCTTCCTTGAACTCAAGAAAGAAAACCTTCACTTCATCAATGGTGGATTGGTGAAATGAGTGAGAAATCCAAAACTAAAGTCTACCCACTTCCTATTTCTTCATCCTCTACCTCTTGCCAAGTAGTAGAGTGTGTTTCCTTCACAAGTTTTCAAGACTTGGTGAAGGTGGAGCTTGATCTAGCGATGCCTCGACGTAGATCATCTTCGGCATGGACATCGACGACCTAGCTCGCTTATTCTCCGATGAAGTCGACACTAGAGCCCGGATTCTTTTTGGACAGCGGAGAGGACTTCGTTGCGGAGCTATGGAGGTGGAGCACCGGATCTACAAAGGTTGTATTTCCGTATCTCTTAGTTAAGTGTTAACTAGTTAGCTTTTTCGCCTAGTTTTCTAGCAAACGATCCGTAGTCGGGTCTCTCGGCACCCGTAAAATTTTATATTGGCATGTTAGATGCCTTGTGAGACCTCACTAGGGTGCCTAGGAACCCTACAGTGGTATCAGAGCCTAGCTAGAGCCTTAGGCGAAGTCTAGACGGATTTTGAAACCCGAACGAACCCGAAAACCCAAACCCAAAATGCTCTCTGTCCTTTTTCTAAAAACTGGGATTTTTCCAAATTAAAAATTGCTAAAAAATTCAGCAGGGAAAAATAAGAATTACGATGCAAAAATTGAGAAGTGAACAGTACAACTTGCGGCAGAACCGCGGCATAAGCCCTGCTTATGCGGCGGATCCGCGGTCCCATGATGACGTCAGCTCCTCATATTTGCACATTAATTCCTGATAAATTCTGCTGAGTTTTCTGGGAATATTTAATATTTATTCTAGAGTTGATTTTTCTGGAGTTGTTTTGGGGATTCGGTGTTTCGATCGGGGTATCAAATTTTGTCTATTTGTCTTTCCGGATAAATTTTAGAATATGTTAAAAAGTTCGACCGGATATAAATACCCAATTTTTCCCCTGTCGGGAAATTTCCAAGTGTTGGATTTTTCCGTAGTTTAACGACGTTCTAAGTAGTGCAAGTAACGCGATGGACCCTCTAGAAGACAACAAACCTTAACTCGATTATGTGACCGTCTTGAACTGCCCTTTGAACCTTCGGGTTTGGGGCAGTACGGCGTGCCACATGTGAGGCGTTGGCTTGACCCTTCTACGGCTGGACCGTTGGTACTGAGGCACGAACTGAATGTTGTTAGACTTGTTTCATGTGTTGATCAGTATTGGAAAAACTTGGGTGTTCGAATGTTCAATCGGAAAGTTTAACATTTTCTAATTATCTGGAATGTGATACAACAATTGGAATTCACAATAGTTATGAGATAACTAAATGAATGTTATAAACATAGCAATTTAGTCTCACTTGATCGGTTGCCACGGAATTTTGATGTGATCAAAAGTCCGTCGCAATCACGTAGCGTACGCGGATACTCGCCGGGTAAACTTAATAGACAGCTACACCCCATAGCCCCGACCAAGTGACTGTAGGAGAACCCCGTCGCCGAAAGCATCCGTTCGGGTGCTCGCGGCAGCGGTGTTCCGCCTTGGTTCACTTCGTCGACGGTATCGGGGGTGCGACTGTCTACTGAAGTTTGCGACGAGCATTCGATCAAATTGTTGGGAATCTTGTTGAATTGCCCGACTTGATATTGAAAAGAGTTTTCGATAAGAGACTAAAATACGGGGTTTATAATTGTTAGGCATGCGATGTCTAAGTTATTCATTTGATTAGGCATGCGATGTCTATGCAGATTGCGGATTCCAACTGTTGTAGTTTTACACTTTCTTTTCTGTGACCGTAAGTGTAATATGTGATATCGCCGGTTTCGTTGCTATATGTCAACGACAATTGGGATGCGCATATTTACTTATGTTGATGACATGTGATGTTATGTG
Source organism: Agapanthus africanus (assembly GCA_030015575.1). Classification (NCBI taxonomy): domain Eukaryota; kingdom Viridiplantae; phylum Streptophyta; class Magnoliopsida; order Asparagales; family Amaryllidaceae; genus Agapanthus; species Agapanthus africanus. The sequence continues at coordinate 319,241,632 of JASDDO010000019.1, forward strand.
TTGCTGGATATGTTATATTGGATCGTCGTGTTTGAATAGCCGGGGGTTTTTATGTGAGATGAGTGTTTTCATTTTCATTCATGTAAAAACTTGTATGTAATATTCTTTTATTGGGGCGCTTCCAGGTTGCGGAAGTTGTCACCCGTTGTATATTATTTACTTTTCTGCACTAGGATAGACCCAAGGAGGGGAGCACAAGTAACCGGGTTCTGGAGTCCAGTGAGAGACCAACTCGAGGAGTCGAGTCCGGGTCTCCTAACTCCAGAATTGGTAGGGTTGCTTGCCGCTCTCGTAGGGGTCTAGGGGTGTGGGTTTGGCTATTCATCACGACCGTGGAATCCGTGTTTTATACTGGCTCGTATTGAAAACACGGACGTCCTAGTATATCCAATATTTCATATGATTCTTCTGCTGCGATATCTGTGATGTGATCATGTGATGTTCTGTGATAGATACAGTATATAGTATATATGATATATTATATAGACGTTACTTATGTTTTACACCCGCGCTAGCCCTGCCCTGCTCTGCCGTTAGTTACCTAACCTAACGGTGCACGAGGGGACATCGAGGCGAATGCGGATGGCATAAGTGTACGTCGTATTTATCTGTGATGTTTAGGTACTTATATGATGGGACTTCATTAATGTGATTAATGAAATAAAAGAAACCTAAGATGTTGTAGAATCGAATTTCAAAATAAAACAGGTAGCTACAGTTCTTGCTTTGCACAGCGGTATATGTGATATATCCTGCACCTTATTCGATGAGGAAAGGACCGAGATCCCTTCACCGGGAGTGACTCCTTTAGCAATAACTGGCAGATGCTACACACTCGGTTTGTCTTTTGATTGCTTATAAGAGTTTTTGCTTTGCACAGCGATATATATGATATATCCCGCACCTCATTCGACGAGGAAAGGACCGACGATCCCTTCACCGGGAGTGACTCCTTTAGCAAAACTAGAAAAGCCTCAAAAGCACTCCATTTCAAAATTTATTCGATCCTACAACGATATCAAGTTCATTACGCAATAGGTTTTCATAAAAACCTGTCGTAGCCCTCCGTCATTTCAGATAAGTAGTAGTTAGTATTCGTGCTGCGTTTGTTGGCCTTTGTCAAGGCGCAGTGTGCGGTAGCTAACTGGTGCTTATCTGCTTATGCATATGATGCAGATTGAGTTAGGGTAGTCGTGCGACCTTGTTGGCCTTTGTCAAGGGCCGTGCGGGTGGGTTTAATTCAATCAGGAAATGACGGGTTGAACTTGACTAGCATCCTATGGTTTGTTGGCCTTTGTCAAGGTCATAGGAGGTTAGGGGCAAAATATTATCGGGAATTTCAAGTGTTGAAATTTGCAATGAGATTGCATACCTTCTATGAGATAGTTGGATCCCGATACCCGCTGCGAGTAAGTGTTACTCCTGGGAGAGTTTTATACATTACAATTAGCCGATCAAGTAGGTGTCTAGAAAGGTGTCAACGGGGTTACGCCTCTGGGAAAACGAGGTTTACATTAATTAGGTTCGTGCGAAAGCACGGGGGACCTCCCTCAAAGTACCGACACTGGCCTGGCTGAAAGATTGGCGAACTTGTAGTGTGTAATTAATCCCGGCTAGTCTTTCCTTTTAGGGTTTGAAGGAAGATTTGATAAAAAGCAGTGGGAGCCATCCTGATTAGATAAAATAATAACCAATCTATTCTTGCAAGAGCGCACGCTGAGTGTTTCTTCTCTCTCTCTCCAGGTAGCGACCATATCACGCCTTAATCAAGATAATAATACGGAATATTGACCGAACCCGCTTGTTATACTGAGCTAGGGGAACGTTGGTCCCGCTCCAACTTATAATTGTTATAAGACAGAGCAGGATATTGGGGAATACCAGATTTCCCGTGCCACCCAAACGAAGAGAGTGCATGCTGATGCATCATCTTCGGGTGTGTTCATTACAGAGAACTGTTTCTCAGTGTGCTTTACGTCCTGGGTATGTGATACCAGATCAGGATCCCAGATATGTAATCTGTTACATAGGGCTACAGAAAGGTAGAGAACTGAGAACGGGTGATAAGTTTCATGAGGCAGAAAACGGGGCAAGTGTTGCAGCCAAGTCTGTCGGTCACTGTCACCCTGTATTACAAATACATTGATTCTGAACGAATGTTATTAGATACCGAACCTGATATACAAAATCATATCAGTCTCTTTATTAGTAAAGAAAGGATATAATTTTGTATTGTTGGATAATGTTTTGAACATTTCCTATATCAAAAGTTGATCGGTTCAGGCACGTTATCTAAAAGCATTAATGTTCTAAATCAAACTACAGTTCTTAGTATATGGAACACACATAAGAGGAAAAGTTCAGAAATGAACGGATCCTTCTTAAGGTATTGTAGACTAGGTCAGATCAATGTGACCCGACTAGCTGGAGTTACATAAAGATGCATATTTAAATTAGTTTGAATTTACATCTTGTGAAACTCGCCAGTCATGTCACAAAGATAAAATGACCATAGCTCCGTTTATTGGAAACAGAAAAAGAGTTAGTAAACTCTTGGGATGATACATGTTGATGTATGTAAGGTCCCCTGTCTACACATGCCAAGACCGGTTCTTTGTACTTCATTACATTCTCTGATGATCTTTCGAGATTCAGACCTATGTTCCTGTTGAAACACAAGTCCGAACCTTTTGAGATATTCACGGAATATAAGTTATAAGTAGAGAACCAAAATGGGTATAAGTATTATATCCTTTGATGTGATCAAGGAGGAGAATACTTGAGCACGGAAATCCTGGATTATTCTAAAGGAGAATGAGATTCTCTCTCAGTATTACTCCTCCGTATACACCATAGTACGATGGTATATCGGGGTAGAGCAATCACACCCTATATGATATGGTGTGCTCTATGATGAGTATTACTGAGTTACCTATTTCCTTTTAGGGGTTATGCACTTGAGAAGCTGCATACCTATTGAATAGGTTCGAATCAAATCAGTTGCCTACCACTCCATATGAGATATGGAAAGGGAAGAGCCCATTTCTTAAGCTAGTTAAGATTTGGGGTTGTCCGGCCTATGTCTAAAAGCAAAATCCGGACAAGCTTGAGGCAAGGTCTGTAATGTAGAACTGGAAGTGTTCCAGCTATACAAACTACAGCAGATGATTTGGTACAACCAGAGGATTCAGTAGAAACCAACGAACCTCAGCCTCTCCGCCGATCTAGTAGGGTTCCTCACCCACCTGAGAGATACTTCGGTTTCTCTATGACAGTGGGAGCAAGGAATGCATCATGAGATGATGACCCAACTAGCTTCGAGCTGGCCATCAGGAGTATGACTCTGTAAGAATGGCTGGATGTTTAGCGATCTGAGATGGAATCCTTATACACCAACAAAGTATGGACTTTAGTTGCTATATCTGAAAGGTTAAATCCCCATCAGGAGCAAGTATATCTTGAGAAGATTACTTGGTGTAGATGGAAAAGTTGAGACTTTCAAAGCTAGACTTGTTAAAGGTTTGCATCATTGACCAGATGTGGATTATGTTGAAACCTTTTCTAAGGATCTATGCTTAAGTCCATCCAGATCCTACTTGCCACGGCTACATACCATGACTACGATATCTGGCGGTTGGGTGTCATGACTGCTTTTCTAAATGATGTTTTAGAAGAGAGCGTCTATAAGTACACAGCCAGAGGGCTTCGTAAACAGTGGGAGCAGCGGAAACGTGTGCAAGATGTTTTATCTGATAAAGCAGGTATCACGGAGTTGGAACATCTGTTTTGATGGATTAGTCAAAGAGTTTGACATCATCAAAATGGTAGATGAACCTTGTATAAACAAGAAGGTAGTAGGGGGTATGGTAGCGATCCTCGTAGAGTACGTGGATGACATACTCTTGATAGGGAAGGAGTTTCCTATGCTACGCTCGATCAATCTCCGTTTATCACATGGATTCTCCATATAGGATCAAAGTGATACCTCCTAAATCCTGGATTTTGGATCTATGAGATAGATCTAATTGGATGTTAGGATACTCACTAGTTGTAGTGAGATGGTATCAACCGATCCTGGGGAGAATCACTGGAAGGGTTCCAGGGTGATAATGACGACTGAATGTCAGTCGCAGGCATTGTCTTTACCCTCAGTAAAGGGACGGCATGTTGGAAGAGTTCCAAGCTAGATACCGTGGCATACTAGACGATAAAGGCTGGATACATCGCTACTTAACATGCTACCAAAGAGGCTGTTTGGGTGTATATTGGTTCATGAGATGAACTACGTTCCTACCATTGTGAGACAATGGAGTTGTGGCTCATGCCAAGGAACGCCCATCCCATCAGTGATCCAGACATATTCTAAGGCAGTATTACCTGATCATGGAGATGGTTGATCTCCAGGGGATCGAGGTTTGGAGAGTAGACTCAGAGGACAACACGGGCGGATCCACTCACAAAGGCCTTTTCCCAGAGAGAGACTTTTATGGGATGGTTGAATATGAGATACTCCAACCACTGCTACAGATGGCCCTAGTGCAAGTGGGAGATTGTTAGTTATATGTATGCCCTAGAGGCCATTACTGTACATAGGATGTATATTGTAGTGGATGCTGGGACATATATAGGAAGGACTTTCTTGCTCGACATGATAGTATGCTATCTGGTTACCCTTTACCTTAACGTGTACACATATTGTCTCTCTATTACATGTTGGTAAAGCCCTTAGGATGTGTACTTGACTACCTGGACTATGATGCGGATCATACTAGTGGGGACATGGTAGTCCATAAGTACATCCTTCAAAGTCCCTAGTCGTGGGTGTATCGAGACGGGGCATCGATATACCAGAGTAGACTAGCGTATACCTTCTCGACCCATACAGATGGGCGATGGATGATCCCATATCCATCGGTGTTTGACATCAGAGATGATATATGGGTGCTCAGTAGAGACTGGGTACACTGGACGGACTCGCCGAGAACTCCCAGATGGTATTATACCTCACGTCAGATGGCAGTTCTCTGGTGACACTGGTACAGAGTAGTCTGTTGACCCGAGATCGTCATAGAGTCTTGTGTGGTTCCCACTGTGCTTTGATTTCCATCTTACCACGTCCAAGAGGGCGTGCAAAACGGTGGTTTTTGGGTACAGTCCCGAGTCACATGAGGCAATGAGCGATAGGAGGGGATTCGTCTCTCCCGGTATAGGGGGTTGATGTTGCGCTGTGTTCGATTGGCTATAACAGGAAATCCCTGGCCAGGGTTGCTGAGATTTACTGGTAAGTGTTACCAGTAGTTTCTCGAATTGTTAAAGACCTCATATCGACACGACTTATCGAGCTATTGGGGTCTGACGTTTACCACCCCTAGGCAAGATATGCGACATATCAGACGAACAGACCGGACTGTACAGTAGTGTTACTGGTTGGATTCACTGGAGTGTGAGCGGGCTTGCTCGTCGATCTTCAGATCGCTCAATACCCGGGTGGCCGTTACGTTTAGCAGACCGCTTGCGGCTTGTGGGTGTTTGATATGATCATCATCTGCTGCCGGCGTATTGACGAGTCTTTAGAGTCCTACACAGAGGTTTCCTGGCTCAAGCGAAACGAAATAGGAGCGCATATGAGATATGTGCGGGACCGAGAATGATACCAGTATGTGATACTGTATTCGATTCTCGCGATATGTGACATTGATCGGTTATATGCGATATAGCCGGCATATCGGATCAAGTGTTGATTCGATAAGTTGTTACTGTTGATATTAGTCGGTTATATGCGATATAACCGGATCATTAAATCAAGTATTGATTTAATGATTTAATGCATAATTATATATTTGATATATTACTTTGCATTGACTAGTATCGGTTCACTTAAGATGGATTTTCTCACTCGGATGTGTGCATTGCATATGCAATATGATTTTGTGCACTTGATTGTATCATGTTTGATGATACATGTTTAACTTTAGTTAAGTGTAATGAATTAAGCCATGGTTAAACTAATGATTAGGGTTTTCTATTCTTACTTATTTATTTATTTATTTTGAAGAGATGAGAAAAGAATGGTTGCAAGTTTTGGAGTTTAGTTGAAGCTTCATGAAGCTTTGATCAAGTCAACCATTCTTATCTCATCCTTAACCCTAACCATTCCCACTAACCATGATTCATTCTCTACACTTGACTATAGTTAACATTATGATAAGTTTTGATTTTTTCTATTGTTTTTAATTAACTTATCATATCATTTCTTCTTCTTCTTCCTTGAACTCAAGAAAGAAAACCTTCACTTCATCAATGGTGGATTGGTGAAATGAGTGAGAAATCCAAAACTAAAGTCTACCCACTTCCTATTTCTTCATCCTCTACCTCTTGCCAAGTAGTAGAGTGTGTTTCCTTCACAAGTTTTCAAGACTTGGTGAAGGTGGAGCTTGATCTAGCGATGCCTCGACGTAGATCATTTTCGGCATGGACATCGACGACCTAGCTCGCTTATTCTCCGATGAAGTTGACACTAGAGCCCGGATTCTTTTTGGACAGCGGAGAGGACTTCGTTGCGGAGCTATGGAGGTGGAGCACCGGATCTACAAAGGTTGTATTTCCGTATCTCTTAGTTAAGTGTTAACTAGTTAGCTTTTTCGCCTAGTTTTCTAGCAAACGATCCGTAGTCGGGTCTCTCGGCACCCGTAAAATTTTATATTGGCATGTTATATGCCTTGTGAGACCTCATTAGGGTGCCTAGGAACCCTACACCTATACCCCCTACAAGTGCGGCGAATAGCCCGCCAATTCTAATATGAAGCCCCCTCCGTCTCAACGCCATGAGATGCGGGCCCGTTGCCCTCTAGAACCCGGCTATCCGTGTACCCCACCGCGGGGTAATCCTAGTACAGAAAGTAAAATATACATACAACGGGTACATCGACCTCAGCCCGGTCGTGCCCCAAAAGAATAATATACAAACAAGCAGTGACGGCAGTCCACATGTCGGACGCTCGTCCCGCAATATCAAATGTACATAATAAAACCAAACTGTACTACCATTGCATCCAGGCTATCCACCACGATAAATCCGCAACATTACAGCACAATACAGAACATCAACGTGAATGTCACGTTCGCAAATCCGTCTAAAAGGGCTATAGCAGTTAGACAGGATTTACCGATCAAATGACATTCACGGTCGTAGATATAATGTAAATACTGTGAACTAACATGTTTAAAATATTCGATCGACTAAATTTCCCGAAGTGGGCCCCAAGCACTACTGCAGCACTCAAAGAAAATCTGGGCCCAAACAGTATATACCAAAAACCCTAATTTCAAGTTAGAAACCCACTGTACAAATTTGGTGCAGAGAAGGTATATTTCAGCGGCGGAACCGCGGCCAAAATGGGGTTGTGGCCGCGGTTCCGCGGCTCAACTGTAGGATCAGGGTGCCAAATTTTTATAGTGTTCTCAGAGAACCCTGCTCGTATTTTTACAATGTACCAAATAACTTTTAGAGCACTGGAAAAATTCGACAGAAACTGTTGCTAGAAAATACGGTTTTTGGAAAATCCGATCGATCGAAATTGTAAACATGTTAGAGCAAGTTAGACTAGGTTAATGGCGTAGCTCTGATACCATGTAGGACTATGGTAGCGCCCCGGCCGTCTTTCCGAGGCCAAAATGCGGAAACGAAAATTTTTCTTGACTTTAAACCGGCACTACCGCATCCTAAAACCCGGATCGAACCATTAACCCAAACCTAGCTAACAAGAGAAAGGGTAGAGAGCTATACCGAGCGATCCGTGTCCTTCGGTCTTCGGCCTCCACTCCGATCTCCTCGCGGAATCTCCAATCTTCATCTCCTCGTCGGAACGGGCACCACATCGCCGGGTTCTTTTACGAGCTCCCACCTCTGGACCGAGACAACTCGAGCATGAAGTTGGCGAGTCGACGTGCCCAAGGATGCTGTAGGCTAAGTGTAGTAATGCTTTGTCTCTTACGGGTAGTGAAGTTGCCTTTGTAGGAGGGAAGAAGAAAATGAGCTTTTGAGATGGCTATGAATTTTTGTGGCAAAGCATAATATGAGATGAACAAATTTTTCCCCACACCAAAAAAATGAAATAATGTCCCACCAAATGTGAGGCCGGCCTTGAAAGAGAGAGAGAGCATGAAGGGAGGTAAGTGTAGTAAAAGCAAAGGGGTGATCATAAACAAAAGCAAACCTCACTTCAAAACATCACCTTCACATCCTCATCAAATCCCATCTCAATTAATGCAAACTATGATGAAAGAAAAAAGCAAAGATGCTTGTATTATCATAAAGCCACATATCACTAATAACCCCTCCACAATAGCTAATTTGCACACTTGCAAATTAGCCCCTCCCATCACAAAAATCTGGCCGTGAAGGAACTAAGAAAAACTGGCCGGAACGGAATACAAACTGGCAACCTCAGAAAACTGATCCCGTAATAAATTACAGGAAAATCCCGCGACTGTATATACATACCCGCATTTGTATTCCCACTGAATACAAATGCAAAGAGACAAATCTACACTGCACAATACTAGGATCCGGCTTAAACCAAAGCCTGCTAGTATTATCCATCCGATCATGATCCGTGCAATACCGCACGTATATGATCAAACCCTGCCATATCTCCATACGGCCTCTACAGCGTTTCGCCCGAAACTTGAGAAAACGATCTGTGGGGGACTCTAAAGACTCGTCAATACTTTGGTTGTAGATTTAACCACTAGCACGTCAGAGGTATTATCCATACGTAACGGGCTACCAGGTATTGATCAAAAGGGACGTCGATGAGCGAACTCATCCTGACACCCAACTGAGCCTGTCAGTGACAATATCCGTACAGTCCGGTCCGTTCGTCTATGAGTATCGCATGGCGGGACTATGGGGTTGGTAAAAGTCAGACCCCCAAAAGCGGTACAAGTCGTGTCGGAGTGTAGCCCAGAACACCCTGAGATACTACTGGAATACCTACCAGTAAATCTCCTGCCTCGGCCGAGGGCTTTGTGTAATGGCTCTCCTAGACACAGCGCAACCTCACCCCCAATACCGGGAGAAACGAACACCTGCAAATTCGCTCACTGCCTCCATGTGGCTCGGGACTGTACCCAACTAAAACCTGTTTGCACGACTCCTTTGAGTCGTGGTAAGGTAGTAATCAAAGTACAGTGGGAACTCACACGAGACAAATGACGATCTCAGGTCGATGAACTAACCTCTACACATGTCACCAGGGAACTGCTATCTGACGTCTTGTATAAGACCAACTAGCATGTTCCCGGCGAGTCCTGTCCGGTGTACTCATAACCCAATGAGCACCTGTATACATCTTAGGTGAACCAACTGACACCAGTGGCTTGTGAGACCGGCCACCGCCCCTCGTCGGGGTCTCGACTGTATACACTAGTCTACTCTGGAATATCGATGCCCTGTCTCGAAAACCCCCACGACTAGGGACCTTTTAAGGATGTGCTTATAGACCCCAGCTCCCACGTATATGATCGCCATCATACTGTTGGCTGTCAAGCAAGAATCCTAAGGGCTCTATCAACGTGCAATAGTGACCTGTAAGGTCACCTAAAGCAGTACACGATGATAAAGGTAAACCAGATAACATACTATCATCTTGAGTAAGACTGTTCTAACGGTATAGGTCCTCCCTCAATCATTGCAATCACGGGCGTGTGATCCAATAATTGACTCTCAGGGCACTATATCCAACAATCTCCCACTTGCACTCAAGGCTAATTATTGCGAAGTCACATACTCACAGCCTGTGTGATACCGAACACCCAACTCCTCTACTAGTCAGTCTCACAAAACCCGCTTGCGAAACTAATGCGTTCGAGGAATAGCCTCAGTGAGTGGATCCGCCCTAATGTTTCTTTCTATGTCTCTCTTTATCTCAAGTTCACGGAGAAAGCCATCTCCCGAAATGAGCAATACCTGTCTTAGAGTGTGTCTGGATATCTGATGGGACCTAGTTCATAAATGAACTCCAAATCCAAACTTCTTAGACTGTATCGTCAACTGAACTTAATCGGTATCCTGCGCCATACCTCCCTCAGTATCAGCCTGGACCACCTGTCCAAACTACTGCCTCTCGTCAGAGGGAAAACTATAACTCTTACAGTCACTCTGTCATCCAGGTCACCTTGGAAGCCTGGAATGATAACTGTCTCCCGAAGGAGGATGCCGTTATCATATCCCTAGAACATCCACTTATGTTCTAAAACTGCTTCCGAACGTTTCTCCAGGATAAGACTAATATCAACTTATTGCATCTACTGCAAAAACAACATCTGGTGTGGTACTTGACATCTCATGATTGACTCAATTGCCTAAGCATGTGATCTGCCAATCATGCACATCCCTCACCCCTTTAGTTTTTAAGACACCTTTAGAGAGGGTGACTCCATCACCTGCAGGTACACTACCGTGCCAGGAGTCGTCCATTCTAAATACCTTTAGAATGCCGTCTAAGTACCCTGATTGGGATACTTCCCAAATCTAGATCTAAAACCATAGATCTAGTAACCAGAATGTCTGATATAATATCCAAGTCCTATGTGGAGAAACTACTGTGTAACAACCAAAGTATAACCGACCGTAGTATAGGAATTTCACTTCCTACTTTGTGTATGTCATCCAAATACTAGGAAATCACACCCTACTACCTTCTTAACAGATCCATCCCCTATTCTAATGAAGTCAAACCTATGACTGTCACATCAGAAATAGATGATCTATCTCCGCTATATCTGCTTTAGTCTATAAATAGACATAACCCACTTGTCCACTATACTTCCGTTGCTCCCACTGACTACGACAACCCTCTGGCAGAGTCATATAGACGTACACTTCTAAAGCTAGTTCAGAACGACGCTATACTCATCCTCCTGCCGGGTCTCACAGCCTGGAATAACAGCAATGGCAAGTCTAGGTAAACAAGAACCTCCCTGTCACCGTCCTTGAGGCTACCGGAGTACCTCTCGGGTGCCTGAGGTTACCCACCATATCTGCGGAGTGGCCAATGGAATGTCAAATAAGATTGAATCTTTAAGTTCTTATCAAATTTTCAGTAATCGTTTGCGGTTCTGGAATCACTTCCAATTCTACCATACTCCCACTACTGTTTTCTGAAAAAAATTCATTTTTATTAAAACTGTGGCGAGTCAAGAACAATATCACTATTGATCTTCCAGATGGTAGAAAGTCAACCCCCGTCATAGCCCGGGTCAACCCACAAACAGCCATTACAGAAACGTGCCTTGAGTTGTCTAGTGTCTTGTTTTAAGCATAAACTGGACAACTCCCCGTACCTTAACATCGTTAAGATATGAACCGTTCTATATCCAATATAGAAACAGAGGCACTGATTTAATTGGAACCAGATCCAAATCATGCAGCTGTCTCCAGTGCATGTCAACTAAATGGAGAGAGGCCGATCAGCATTACTCAACTTAGGAGTACATCCAATTATGAGTAACCTGAAAGAGAAGCATGTTCTCTTAATCATTACTATTAACCGAATACCATACACAAGTATCTACATATTCGATCACCTAGAAGAATCCCGATACTTGCAATACTTAGTTCTCTATTTTATTCATATACCTATAACTTCTCAAAACTTGGACCTTGCATTTGTACGAAACACATGTCTAAGAACTAGAGAAGTCATAAGTAAACCGAATATAGTACGAGGACCAACCCCTCTGTCCTAATGGACACTGGACAATATACAATACTCTGTATAAGTCCCTTGAGTCTAATAACTCATTCCCTGTGTGTCGTAGGTTGAAAACTGTACTTATGGTTAAGAAGAATTACACCGCTGTTTTAATGCTCCTTACCTAACCATCCACTGATATAGGTAAATGTCATAGACATAATTTCAAAATGATATATCTCACTCTATAAAAATAGACGTACAGATATATCGATTTGAAATTGGTGCATAGCAGCGGATATTCAAAACCAAATATTTGCCGTCCGGCAAACAACCCGGGTGATTTCCTCAAATATCACCAATTACAACGAATCCCGATATAATGTGGATGATCACCCAATTCCCAATAACTTATTCCCACTCATCATCTGTAAAACCATACAGATGCGAGAATCATACCTGGTAAATACATACCTTGGAGTAAGGACTAATTGGGAAATCAGTTTTCTTTTAACAGTACACAGTGAAACTGAAACATTGAAATGTTTCGATGGGGTATACGGGTATTCCTAGTAATGTCTCTTCCATTATCCAGATTCACAACTATAACCGTATATTTTTTTGCCACCTCTCCAAATCCCTTTATTTGTCTTTAGTCGTTACCTTCTGCACACCCCTTTAGGCCAAATGGTTTTCTTCCTTCCCTACCGTTCGGCACCAGCCTATGGTTTGGAAGAAGACTATCCAATAAGCATAATGTAAGTCCATGCTACCTCTCCCGGTACTTTCGGGCAAGCGGAATTTGATAAAAAACGATTTTCTTAAAGGTGGTAACATGGACTTAAAACCCGGATCTTTGTTAAACATCTAACTAACAACCTAATTACGAGTTGCTAACTACTCGGTTAGGGGGTTATACCTTTCCTTTTTCTTGAACTCCTTCGTCTTCAAGCTTCGATGGTCGTCCGAATCGGCTTCTCCCCGTCGTCTCCTTGCGCCGAAGATAGATCCACCTGAAAGCTTCAACCTTTGGCTCCTTCTTCGAACTTTGAAGAAACTAGTTCACTCGGTTTGCTAAAGCTTGTGAACTAGAGTGAGTAGAGAAGAGTTTGTATGGGATTTTATCTATGGTTCTTGGTTCTCAACTCATGAGACAAGTGAACCATAGAGTCAAGAGAGGGAGAGCAAGAGGAGGAGATGAGAGCTCAAGAACAAGAGAGAGAATGAGCATGAAAGAATGAGAGAAGACTTTTCTCATTTGGCTCTCATAATCCAAAACAATCATAACACCTCATATCAATCAAGTATTATGTGATGGTTTAAGCAACCATAACCATATCATTTCATGCACTCATTTTGCGCAAAAGAGCAAGCAAGCAAAAGTCTTTGCCATGAAATGATAGCTATAGTTATCATGATGGTCAACTAGTCAAGCCTAGTCAACCGGTCAACAAAGTCAACAAGTCAACAAAAGTCAACAAGTCAACAAAGTCAATCCCTCAACAACCATGTCACCATAATACTTAATTAATATAATTGTTAATCACATATCATATTCTCATTAGGGCTGAGCAAAAAGTCAATAGTCAACTGTCAACGGTCAACAACCCTAATGAGAATCCTCTGCCTCTGTCTCTCCGTCAACTGTGCATACACACCCGCATCCGCGTTCCGAGGAACACGAATGCATACTGGATAAAACCAATCCCAAAAGGTACACTAGGATCTGGCTTAAACCAAATCCCGCTAGTGTAAACTGTCCGGACACTGTACGTGCACAAGTGCACGGATGTGACCGAACCCTGTCGCAAAACCATGCGACCTGTCACAAAACCATGCGACCTCTACTCTTTTGCCTAAAGACGAATAGCTTTCTGTGTGGGACTCTAAAGACTCGACACTACGCTGGCAGTGGGTTTAACCACAGACCGCAAGCGGCACTAGCTGTGCGTAACGGTCCCCAGGTAGATGCCGACAAGAAAACTGACGAGGCGAAACCCATCTGAACTCCTACTGAGCCTGAATGTGACATTCTCCGTACAGTCCGGTCTGTTCGTCTGATACATCGCATGGCGGGCCTAGGGAGCGGTAAACGTCAGTCCCCTAATAGCGGTACAAGTCATGTCGGAGTGAAGCCCAAAACACCCTGAGATAACACTGGAAGCCTACCAGTATATCTCGTTTGCCCTGGCCAGGGACTACTCGTGTAATGGCTCTCCTAGACACAACGCGATGTCAACCCCCAATACCGGGAGAGATGAATCCTGTCTAACCGTCACTGCCTCCAAGTGCTTCGGGACTGCACCCAACTACCACCTGTTTGCACGACTCTTTTGAGCCGTGGTAGGGTAGTAATCAAAGTACAGTGGGAACACACTCGAGGCGAAGTGACAGTGTCAAGTCAGCGGACTAAGCTGTACTCATGTCACCTGGGAACTGATAACTGACGATAGGCATAATACCAACTAGTCAGTTCCCGACGAGTCCTGTCCAGTGTACTCGTAACCCAACGAGCACCCGCATACTATCTCAAGTACGACGTACCGACGGCTGTGGGACAGACCGTCTCCCACACTGGGATGAGAAGCGCATGCGCTAGTCTACTCCGGAGTATCGATGCCCTGTCTCGATAGTCCTGCGACCAGGGACCTGCATAAGGATGTGCTTATAGATTACCCAGCCCCACTAGTGTGACTGCCATCACAACGCTGGTAATCAAGCAAAGATCCTAAGGGCTCCACTAATGTGTATAGGCGATATACTAAAATAAACACATGTACACATTGAAGTAGAAACAAACCAAGTAGCATACTACTATATTGAGCAAGATTGTATATACAAGGTGAATATCCCAAGCTTCCATTAAGTAATATACAAACTAGTATGATACAGTAATGGCCTCTAGGGCATATACACTAACACATAATGGGTGTACTGTCCTAATCCTAAGAGCACTCGCAACACGAGAGAAGGTAAAGATAAAAGACACCTGAATAAAACCTTATTCCTATTTCTCCTAAACCAGAATCTATCACCGAATTGGAACAAGTTCCTTTCGAGTTCATATATAACCATACGATGGAGTATCCAATAACTGTGGATCTTCGTAGTGATACGGAGTGTCCTGGAGAAATACAAAGGTGATTTAGGATTGGCGAAGAAATACTTGGTTTGGTCGTGAATAGCAGTCGCAATTTACTTTGCCCTCTTACTAATCCCTTTATTTGTCTTTACATAATACCTTCTGTACACCATTGTTAGGCTAAGTGGTTTTCTTCATTCCCTACCGTTCGGCACCTACCTATGGTTTGGAAGAAGACTATCCAATTTGCGTAATAGGTGTACTGTCCTAATCTAAGGAGCACTCGCAACCTGAGAGAAGGTAAAAGGAAAAGACAACTGAATAGTCCTATTCGTTTTCTCCAGAACCGGAAACCATCCTCGAATAAATTCCTTCGAGTTCGTATATAACCATACGATGGTTTTATCCAATGGAAGTGGACGTTCGTAGTAATACGAGGTGTCCTGGAGAAAAGGGTAAAAGTAGGAGTGGCAATGAGGTATGCAACTCTGACAATCCAAAAGCCAGTGTTTAAGAAGGTTCGGTCAACTTGGTCACTGAGTCATAGTCAAGGGTCGGGCCATGGTCGCTTCCAAAGAGAGAGAGAAAAGAAACACTCAGCGTGCACTCTAACCTAGATCAGAATGGTTATCACTTTATCTAATTAGGAAACCTCCCACTGTAACGTCAAATTCTCCTCCAAACCTGAAAGAAGAATTAGTCGGGATCACCTGAGGAGTAAATGAACTCATCAGTGGGAATCGGGATCTAACTATCATCGCATGATAACGTGACGGAATCCACTCACGTCACCACACTCCAGAAGGTATGCGCATGCCTGGTAAGTTTCAGTTTCTTTAGAAACTCCCGATGTGATTTTCACCCCTAGGACCCAAGTGACCTTGACTGAGCCAACATATCAAAGGATCCTAGTCAAGTTCAACACATCATTATCTTGATTGCATTATACCCACCCGCACGAGTCCTTGACTGAGCCAAAATGACCGTATGACTGTCCTAACCAATCGCATATCCATAAGACAGAAAAGCATTACAGAGCTACCGCACACTACGCCTCGGCTGAGCACGACATACGTAGCACGAATACTAAGCAATACTAATCTGAAATGACGGAGGGCTATGGCTTCTTTTTGGCCAAAAACCTTTAACGTATTGAACTTGATATCGTTGAAGGAACCGGATAGCTTTTTATAAAAAATATAGTGGCGAAAACCTTTGCTAAAGAGGTCACTCCCGGTGTAGGGATCTCGGCACTTTCCCCGTAGAATGAGGTGCAAGATATTCCAACTGAATACCATGATGCAAAGCAACAGGAAATCGGCTATAGTGAAGTTGTTACCCAGCTCGTATTTTTACAATGTACCAAATAATTTTTAGAGCACTGGAAAAATTCGACAGAAACTGTTGCTTGAAAATACGGTTTTTGGAAAATCCGATCGATCGAACTTGTAAAGATGTTAGAGCAAGCTAGACTAGGTTAATGGCGTGGCTCTGATACCATGTAGGACTACGGTAGCGCCCCGGCCGTCTTTCCGAGGCCAAAATGCGGAAACGAAAATTTTTCTTGAGTTTAAACCGGCACTACCGCATCCTAAAACCCGGATCGAACCATTAACCCAAACCTAGCTAACAAGAGAAAGGGTAGAGAGCTATACCGAGCAATCCGTGTCCTTCGGTCTTCGGCCTCCACTCCGATCTCCTCGCGGAATCTCCGATCTTCATCTCCTCGTCGGAACGGGCACCACATCGCCGGGTTCTTTTACGGGCTCCCACCTCTGGACCGAGGCAACTCGAGCACGAAGTTGGCGAGTCGACGTGCCCAAGGATGCTGTAGGCTAAGTGTAGTAATGCTTAGTCTCTTACGGGTAATGAAGTTGCCTTTGAAGGAGGGAAGAAGAAAATGAGCTTTTGAGATGGCTATGGATTTTTGTGGCAAAGCATAATATGAGATGAACAAATTTTTCCCCACACCAAAAAAAATGAAATCATCTCCCACCAAATGTGTGGCCGGCCTTGAAAGAGAGAGAGAGCATGAAGGGAGGTAAGTGTAGTAAAAGCAAAGGGGTGATCATTGTTAGTGTATATGCCCTAGGGGCCATTATTGTATCATACTAGATTGTATATTACTTAATGGAAGCTTGGGATATTCACAGTTGTATATACAGTCTTGCTAAAAATGGTAGTATGCTACTTGGTTTGTGTCTACTTTAATATGTGCATATGTTTCTTGTAACGTATCACTTATACATATTAGTAGAGCCCATAGGTTCTTTGCATGATTACCAGCGTTGTGATTGCAGTCACACTAGTGGGGGCTGGGTAGTCTGTATGCAACATCCTATACAGGTCCCTGGTCATTGGATTATCGAGATAGGGCATCAATATTCCAGAGTAGACTAGTGTGTACGCTTCTCATCCCAGTTGGGGAGATGGTCTGTCCCATAGCCATCAGTACGTCGTACTGGAGATAGTATACAGGTGCTCGTTAGGTTACGGGTACACCGGACAGGACTCGCAGGGGAACTGATTGGTTGGTATTATACCCGTCGTCAGTTAACAGTTCCCAGATAACATGAGTACAGCATAGTCCGCAGACTTGACACTGCTACTTCGCCTCGAGTGTATCCCACTGTTCTTAGATTGCTACCCTACCACGGCTCAAAAGAGTCGTGCAAACAGGTAGCAAATGGGTGCAGTCCCGAGCACTTGGAGGCAGTAGTGGTTAGATAGGATTCGTCTCTCCCGGTATTGGGAGATGATATCGCGCTGTGTCAGAGAGCCATTACGCAACGTCCCTGGCCAGGGCAAGCGAGATATACTGGTAGGTTCCAGTAGCTTCTCACGGTGTAATGGGCTTCGCTCCGACACGACTTATACAGCTATTAGGGGACTGACGCTTGCCGCCCCCTAGGCTTGATATGCGATAGTTTTAGACGAACAGACCGGACTGTACGGAGATTGTCACATCAGGCTCAGTGGGAGTTTGGATGATTTTCCTCATCGGCCTTCTTATCGACATCTACCTGGGGACCGTTACGTACAGCTAGTGCCGCTTGCGGTCTGTGGTTAAACCTACTGCCAGCGTAGTGTCGAGTCTTCAGAGTCCCACACAGAGAGTTTCCCTGCTCCAGGCGAAACGATATAGAGGTCGTATGGTTTTACGACAAGGGTTCGGACGCGTACGTGTGTTTACGCACGTACGACTTTTCGGACAATTTTTACTAGCCGGCTTTGGTTTAAGCCAGATTCTAGTATCGGGTTATTGGATTTATACAGTCTAAAGTTTTTCCGTGTTTTCACGGATTGGAGGGGCATTCTCGTAATTTGTCGGGAAGCTTCTAGAAGAGTGGTGACTAAGGGGTTAAGGTGGCATTGCATTAAATGAGATTAGTGACTCATTTGTGTGATTCATCCAAGTCATTAAATGCATCATAAATGCTTAATGACTCATGGTGATGAATCACTCATAGATATTTATGAAGCATGGTTGTTAATTCTTTTATTTGATTTTTAGATAAATAATAATGCTTCATATATATTATGATAACATCATTATCTCATTTCATTCTTATCTTCACCTTCTCTCTCCTCAAACTCACTCTCTCTTCAAACCTTAACCCTAGCCTCTCATGTGTTGAGATCAAGGGTTAGCTAGACTAATACTTCCATAACCTCACTCTATATCCCCTAGGTAGCTTAGATTAGCACTTTAAGCAACCTAGTTATCTCAAGTTTGAGATTAAGCTTGGCGTAGGAGCTTTCGGGTGGATCGTCTTTGATTCGAGGAGGCCGTTGAGGTGCCGATGTTCCAAGGAGCTTACGAGGAGTGGAAGACCGCGATGAAGACCCGAAGGACTAGTATCGTGAGGTATAACTTCGTATCCAAGTAGTTAAACCTCTAGTAGCTTGTTAGCAATGGTTTAGAAACGATTCATGCGCTCAAGTCCGTGTTACGAAGCTTTGATAATCGTTTTTCATATATTCCGCCTCCCCGCAAGTTCGCGGGGTGCGTGACATGGACTTACAGTGGTATCAGAGCCAACTAAACCATTACTAGCTTATTAGCAACTGATTAGAAGTTCGATCGACGGAAAACACGAAAACAAAAAACCGAAAACCCTATGTTTCTGTTAATTTTAAACGTGTCTGAAAAAATATTTGACATACCTTAAAATTCACAGCAGGGAAATTAATGAATACTGGGAAAATACGAGCAAGTGAATCAGTAAAACGGCCGCAGATCCGCGGCAATAGAGTGCTTATGCCGCGGATCCGCCGCCGAGTCAACGCCGAGTTGACTCGGAGTTTCACAGTAATTCATATTTTTTTTTGTCTTCCTGTATGTTCTGTTTCTACCCAGGTTACTTCAATACAGGTTTGCTTTTGGGGTAGACACGAAATATGGGATTCGATCGATGTTCTAAGATATTTGCTAATTGTGTTTTAATCTGTAATGTTTAATGCGTTCATAAACCTCCCCTAACTGCTAGTATGTCGGTTGGCAGGGGGTTGCACATTTCTGAAATGTTTACTGTTTGTGTATATGAACTGTGTTGGACTGTTATGATGATTAGCCCGGGTTTGAGATGTGTTTAATATTCATTCATTCAATGTAAATGTAATTTGATGTAATATTTTTTTTTTGCGGAGCACATCCAGGTTGCGGTTGTAGCCACCGTTGTATTATTATTTCTTTTTACTGTTTTTGCTCTTAGGATAGACCCAAGGTGGGGTACACAAACTACCGAGTACGTTGAAGTGTTTAGTGGCCTACTCACGTTGTTGAGGGAGACCGCTTCACTTCGGGTACTTGGCGGGTAGTTTGCCGTACCCGTAGGGGTCTGGGGTGGGGTAAATGGCTATTCATCACAACTGTGTAATCCGTCTTTCATTGCAGGCTCAAAGAAAATGCGGATTGCTAATAAATCCAATAAAGTTCATCTGTGATCTAGAATGCTTATTATTGCGTCTGACGAATGTACAATATCTATATATGATAGCTATTAGACGTCACTTATGTTTTACACCCGCGCTAGCCCAGCCCCCACTCTGTCGTTAGTTAAGTAACCTAACGGGTGATGACGGGACCCAGTGGCGAATGCGGATGGCATAAGAGGACGTGGTATTTTCGTTGTTTTCTGCAATGATAGGATAAAAGATGGGACGCATTATAATAATGCAAAGAAAATAAACCAAAGTTAAATCGTTGGAACAAAATTTAAAAGAAACCACTCGGTTATTTTAAAAGAGCAGAATTTTTTAATTGCGGAGCTTTAACCACTCCTTTTAAAAAGTATCAGGTTCCTTCGATTATATCAAGTTCACTACGTTCACGGTTTTGCCAAAACCATTCGTAGCCCTCCGTCATTTCATTTGGGTATTCAGTAGTATTCAAGCTATGTATTTTGGCCTTTAGTCAAGGCATAGTGTTTGGTAGCTGCTGGGGTATTCATTTGTTGCATAGATAGATGCGTTGGTTTGGGACAGTCGTATTACTTTTTTTGGCCCTTAGTCAAGAGTATATACGGGTGGGTTCAAATTAACCTGGATAATGACAGGTAGAACTTGACATGTGACTTATGACATTTTGGCCCTTAGTCAAGGTCATAAGAGCATGGGGCAAAAATTTATATCGGGAATTTCTAAAGAAACTGAAATTTGCAGTGAGAGCATACCATTTTGGAGTTTGATGAATGTTGGTAGGATTCCTTCAACATTATCATACGATGATATTTTGGATCCCGATCCTACTGTGAGTATATGCTACTTATCAGGAGATTCATCACTTAACGATCAATGCTATAAACCAAGTAGGTGCCTAGAAAGGTGTCGGCGGGGTTACGCCCCCAGAGAAAAGAGGTTATTTAATTAAAGAACTTCGCGAAAGCGTTGGAAAACCTCCCTCGAAGTATCAACACTGGCCTGGATGAACGGTTAAGCAAGTATTGTACGGTGAGAATTGTCCTGGCTAATTCTTCTTTTATGGTTTGAGGAAGGATTCGAGAAACAGTGGGAGCCATCCTGTTTAGATAAACTTAAAACCAATCAAAACTTGCAACAGCATCATGCTAAAATGTTTTCTTCTCTCTCTCTTACTTGCAGCGACCTTGTGACCACACCTAGGTTACATCTAGATAACAATTTGACTGTATCTGACTTATATGACCAGCAAAGGTCTGTCCAGATGTCCATTGCCTATGACAAGCTGGACCACCCTACTACTACTCAAGATCCCACCGTCCCAGGTCCAGTTTCGACTGTTGCGGATATGGATATCCGTCAGACAAGGGAAAAAGATAAAACGAAAGCTAAGTGCCTCGTGTTAGCTTCAGATGATGGTGTATACCAGAAGCAGCACGAGAAGATGGACTTAGTTTCCATCTTTCTCCATAACAAAGATTTATATGGAGAGCAATCTCATATCGCAAGATATGAGACCTCGAACGAATTAATTCAAGTGAGGTTGGCTGACGGGTCATCTGTAGGGGACAACGACCCTACAATGACTAGCTGTATTGATGAGCTCCAGGACCTGGAGACCGCGTTGGGAAACGAGTCAAATACTAACTTGATTCTACAGTCTCTACCTTCTACCCTGAAGGAAACCAGGGAAGTAGAAGGAAAGAGAAGGGCAAAAGTTTCGGGACTTAATGTAGTAAAAGAGGGTAGTTCCTATTATTATGGGATTGGACATTGGCAGAAAGATTGCAGGGCTTTAGAAACCAGTAACCAGGATATAAAGCATGTTGTGGCTTCAACCTCAAGTGTGTTTGTAATTGAAGACTGTATGTCAATAAACTCTACTTCCTGGGTACTAGATACTGGAACAGGATCTCATATCTGTAATTCATTACATGCTTTGAGAAACAGTGGAGTTATAAAGGTAGGTGATTGGTCTCTCAGAGTTGCAAACGGAATGACAGTAAACGCTGAATCCGTAGGAGAATATCGCCTAGGTTTGACAAGTAGGCATATATTGATTTTACGTAACTGTTTATATATACCTAGTATGACTTGTAATATCATATCAGTGTCCTCACTTTCGAGAGAGGGATATGATTTTACATTCGAAAGCGATGTAGTTAACATCCACCTAAATCAAGTTCTGATTGGATCAGGTACATTAGATAACGGTATATACGTATTAAGTCAAGCTCAGGTTTTCAATATCCAGAACACTCATAAAAGAAAGTCTCCAGAGATAAATCTGGCTTTCTTATGGCATTGTAGACTAGGTCACATCAATGAGAGAAGGTTGACTAAGTTACATAGAGAAGGATATTTGAATCCGTTCGAATATCAATCTTATGTTACTTGTGAATCTTGTCTCAAAGGAAAGATGACAAAAACTCCGTTCACTGGACACGGAGTAAGAGCAAGCGAGCTCTTAGGACTCGTACACAGTGACGTGTGCGGTCCAATGCCTACACATGCGCGAGGTGGTTATTCCTATTTCATTACTTTTACGGATGATTTCTCTAGGTATGGATATGTCTTCTTAATGAAGCATAAATCCGAGACTTTTGAGAAATTCCAAGAATATAAGAATGACGTGGAAAAACAAACAGGCAAGAGTATAAAGACACTTAGATCTGATCGAGGTGGTGAATACTTAAGTGCCGAGTTCCTGGGTTACTTAAAAAAGAATGGAATTCTCTCTCAGCTTACTCCTCCATACACACCACAACATAATGGTGTATCGGAAAGGATGAATCGAACCCTATTGGATATGGTTCGTTCCATGATGAGTAACGCTGAGTTACCGCGATCATTCTGGGGATATGCACTAGAATCAGCTGCATATCTTTTGAACCAAGTTCCCACCAAAACTGTGCCTACCACACCATATCAGATGTGGAGTGGGACCAAACCTTGTCTAAAACATTTTAAGACATGGGGATGTCCAGCTTTTGTAAAAAGGCAGCATGCGTACAAGCTCGAGGCACGCTCAGTAAAGTGTAAGTTTGTGGGATATCCAAAAAACTCCAAGGGATATTATTTCTATTACGCAGAGGAACAAAAGGTTTTTGTTTCTCATTATGCCCACTTTCCGGAACATCGGTTTTTAGAAAAAGGAACAAGTGGGAGCGTAGTTGAACTGGAAGAAATTCTAGAACCACAAGCTATTATTGAAAGTTTGGTAGAACCAGAAGTTCAAGAAGAACAGGACATCCCAACGCCACTCCGCAGAAGTAGTAGGCAATCTCATCCGCCCGAGAGATACTACGGTTTTCTCATAGACGGGGATAGAGAGGATTGCACTATTGACTATGATGAGCCTACTAGCTTCCAGCAAGCCATTCAGAGCGGTGACTCAGTAAAATGGCTGGATGCAATGCGGACCGAAATGGAGTCCATGTACACTAACAAAGTATGGACTTTGGACATTGCTCCAGATGGGGTAAAACCCGTAGGATGCAAATGGATCTTCAAAAAGAAGATTGGTGTAGATAGACAGGTTGAAACCTATAAGGCTAGACTTGTTGCAAAGGGTTTCCGTCAAAGACCTGGTTTGGATTATGACGAAACTTTTTCTCCAGTGGCTATGCTTAAATCTATTCGGGTCCTTCTTGCTATTGCCGTCTTCTACGATTATGAAATCTGGCAGATGGACGTAAAGACGACCTTTCTAAATGGTAATTTGGAAGAGAGCGTCTATATGGATCAGCCAGAAGGATTCATTCAGAGTGGGAGCAGCGGTAAAGTATGCAAGCTGCTTAAGTCCATTTATGGACTAAAGCAGCCATCGCGGAGTTGGAACATCTGTTTTGATGATGCTGTCAAAGAATTCGACTTCATCAAAAATCCAGATGAACCTTGCTATACAGTAAGATTGTAGGGAGAGCTGTAGTATTCCTTGTCTTATACGTGGATGATATTCTCCTAATAGGAAATGATATTCCTATGTTACAGTCAGTCAAAAGATTCTTGTCACATAAATTCTCCATGAAAGACCTGGGTGATGCCACCTACATTCTGGAAATCCGGATCTATCGTGATAGATCAAAGAGGATGTTGGGACTTTCACAGTCTAGGTATATAGACACCATAGTGAAGAGATTCAGTATGGATGATTCTAAGCGCGGTAACCTACCGGCTTGTCACGGAATCACCCTCTCCAAAGAGATGTCTCCCAAGACTAATTTGGAAAGGGATCGCATGTCGATTATACCCTACGCTTCTGCGGTAGGCTCTATAATGTATGCGATGTTATGTACCAGACCAGATGTAGCATACGCATTAAGCGTTGTAAGCCGGTATCAGGCAAACCCAGGGGAGAAGCACTGGATAGCAGTAAAGAACATTCTCAAGAACCTAAGAAAGACTAAGGAGATGTTCTTGGTGTATGGCGGAAAAGACCTCCAGATGGAGGCCTTTGCCGACTCCGGCTTCCAAAGTGACAAAGATGACTCCAAGTCCATGTCAGGTTATGTCTTCACCCTCAATGGAGGGGCGGTCTGTTGGAAGAGTTCCAAGCAGGAGACCGTTGCTGACTCAACAATGGAAGCGGAGTACATAGCTGCTTGCGATGCCGCAAAAGAAGCTGTCTGGATGAAGAAGTTCCTCACAGAACTTCAGGTGGTTCCTTCCAGTGTTGGTCCAATACCTCTGTATTGTGAAAACAACGGCGCTATAGCTTTAGCGAAGGAATCCAGGTCCCATCAGAAATCCAGACACATCTTAAGGCGGTATCACCTGATCAGGGAGATCGTAAATCGCCGGGAGATCGAGATGAAAAGAGTAGAGACAGAGAATAACATTACTGATCCATTCACAAAGGCCCTTCCTCAGACGCAGTTCGAGAAGCTATTCGAGATGATAGGTCTACGATATGCCAGCTCATGGCCCTAGTGCAAGTGGGAGATTGTTAGTGTATATGCCCTAGGGGCCATTATTGTATCATACTAGATTGTATATTACTTAATGGAAGCTTGGGATATTCACAGTTGTATATACAGTCTTGCTAAAAATGGTAGTATGCTACTTGGTTTGTGTCTACTTTAATATGTGCATATGTTTCTTGTAACGTATCACTTATAAATATTAGTAGAGCCCATAGGTTCTTTGCTTGATTACCAGCGTTGTGATGGCAGTCACACTAGTGGGGGCTGGGTAGTCTGTAAGCAAGATCCTATACAGGTCCCTGGTCGTTGGATTATCGAGATAGGGCATCGATATTCTAGAGTAGACTAGTGTGTACGCTTCTCATCCCAGTTGGGGAGATGGTCTGTCCCATAGCCATCAGTACGTCGTACTGGAGATAGTATACAGGTGCTCGTTAGGTTACAGGTACACCGGACAGGACTCGCAGGGGAACTGATTGGTTGGTATTATACCCGTCGTCAGTTAACAGTTCCCAGATGACATGAGTACAGCATAGTCCGCAGACTTGACACTGCTACTTCGCCTCGAGTGTGTCCCACTGTTCTTAGATTGCTACCCTACCACGGCTCAAAGGAGTCATGCAAACAAGTAGCAGTTGGGTGCAGTCCCGAGCACTTAGAGGCAGTAGTGGTTAGATAGGATTCGTCTCTCCCGGTATTGGGAGATGATATCGCGCTGTGTCAGAGAGCCATTACGCAAAGTCCATGGCCAGGGCAAGCGAGATATACTGGTAGGTTCCAGTAGCTTCTTAGGGTGTAATGGGCTTCGCTCTGACACGACTTATACAGCTATTAGGGGACTGACGCATGCCGCCCCCTAGGCTTGATATGCGATAGTCTTAGACGAACAGACCGGACTGTACGGAGATTGTCACATCAGGCTCAGTGGGAGTTCGTATGATTTTCCTCATCGGCCTTCTTATCGACATCTACCTGGGGACCGTTACGTACAGCTAGTGCCGCTTGCGGTCTGTGGTTAAACCCACTGCCAGCGTAGTGTCGAGTTTTAAGAGTCCCACACAGAGAGTTTCCCTGCTCCAGGCGAAATGATATAGAGGTCGTATGGTTTTACGACAAGGGTTCGGACGCGTACGTGTGTTTACGCACGTACGACTTTTCGGACAGTTTTTACTAGCCGGCTTTGGTTTAAGCCAGATTCTAGTATCGGGTTATTGGATTTATACAGTCTATAGTTTTTCCGTGTTTTCACGGATTGGAGGGGCATTCTCATAATTTGTCGGGAAGCTTCTAGAAGAGTGGTGACTAAGGGGTTAAGGTGGCATTGCATTAAATGAGATTAGTGACTCATTTGTGTGATTCATCCAAGTCATTAAATGCATCATAAATGCTTAATAACTCATGG
The DNA here is from genome assembly GCA_030015575.1 of Agapanthus africanus. Lineage (NCBI taxonomy): Eukaryota > Viridiplantae > Streptophyta > Magnoliopsida > Asparagales > Amaryllidaceae > Agapanthus > Agapanthus africanus. The sequence continues at coordinate 319,267,657 of JASDDO010000019.1, forward strand.
TGATGAATCACTCATAGATATTTATGAAGCATGGTTGTTAATTCTTTTATTTGATTTTTAGATAAATAATAATGCTTCATATATATTATGATAACATCATTATCTCATTTCATTCTCATCTTCACCTTCTCTCTCCTCAAACTCACTCTCTCTTCAAACCCTAACCCTAGCCTCTCATGTGTTGAGATCAAGGGTTAGCTAGACTAATACTTCCATAACCTCACTCTATATCCCCTAAGTAGCTTAGATTAGCATATTAAGCAACCTAGTTATCTCAAGTTTGAGATTAAGCTTGGCGTAGGAGCTTTCGGGTGGATCGTCTTTGATTCGAGGAGGCCGTTGAGGTGCCGATGTTCCAAGGAGCCTACGAGGAGTGGAGGACCGCGATGAAGACCCGAAGGACTAGTATCGTGAGGTATAACTTCGTATCCAAGTAGTTAAACCTCTAGTATCTTGTTAGCAATGGTTTAGAAACGATTCATGCGCTCAAGTCCGTGTTACGAAACTTTGATAATCGTTTTTCATATATTCCGCCTCCCCGCAAGTTCGTGGGGTGCGTGACATGGACTTTCAATCATAAACAAAAACAAACCTCACTTCAAAACATCACCCTCACATCCTCATCAAATCCCATCTTAATTAATGCAAACCATGATGAAAGAAAAAAGCAAAGATGCTTGTATTATCATAAAGCCACATATCACTAATAACCCCTCCACAATAGCTAATTTGCACACTTGCAAATTAGCCCCTCCCATCACAAAAATCCGGCCGTGAAGGAACAAAGGAAAACTGGAAACGGAATACAAACTGGAAACCTTAGAAAACTGATCCCGTAATAAATTACAGGAAAACCCCGCGACTGTATATACATACCCGCATTTGTATTCCCACTGAATACAAATGCAAAGAGATAAATCTACACTGCACAACACTAGGATCCGGCTTAAACCAAAGCCCGCTAGTATTATCCGTCCGATCATGATCCGTGCAATACCACACGTATATGATCGAACCCTGCCATATCTCCATACGGCCTCTACAGTGTTTCGCCCGAAACTTGAGAAAACGGTCTGTGGGGGACTCTAAAGACTCGTCAATACTTTGGTTGTGGATTTAACCACTAGCACGTCAGAGGTATTATCCAGACGTAACGGGCTACCAGGTATTGACCAAAAGGGACGTCGATGAGCGAACTCATCCTGACACCCTACTGAGCCTGTCAGTGACAATATCCGTACAGTCCGGTCCGTTCGTCTATGAGTATCGCATGGCGGGCCTAGGGGGTTGGTAAAAGTCAGACCCCCAAAAGCGGTACAAGTCATGTCGGAGTGTAGCCCAGAACACCATGAGATACTACTGGAATACCTACCAGTAAATCTCCTGCCTCGGCCGAGGGCTTTGTGTAATGGCTCTTCTAGACACAGCGCGACCTCACCCCCAATACCGGGAGAAACGAACCCCTGCAGATCCGCTCACTGCCTCCATGTGGCTCGGGACTGTACCCAACTAAAACCTGTTTGCACGACTCCTTTGAGCCGTGGTAGGGTAGTAATCAAAGTACAGTGGAAACTCACACGAGACAAATGACGATCTCAGGTCGATGAACTAACATGTACACATGTCACCAGGGAACTGCTATCTGACGTCTGGTATAAGACCAACTAGCATGTTCCCAGCGAGTCCTGTCCGGTGTACTCATAACCCAATGAGCACCTGCATACATCTTAGGTGAACCAACTGACACCAGTGGCTTGTGAGACCGGCCACCGTCCCTCGTCGGGGTCTCGACTGTATACACTAGTCTACTCTGGAGTATCGATGCCATGTCTTGAAAACTCCCACGACTAGGGACCTTTTAAGGATGTGCTTATAGACCCCAGCTCCCACGTATATGATCGCCATCATACTGCTGGCCATCAAGCAAGAATCCTAAGGGCTCTATCAACGTGCAATAGTGATCTGTAAGGTCACCTAAAGCAGTACACGATGATAAAGGTAAACCAGATAGCATACTATCATCTTGAGTAAGACTGTTTTAACGGTATAAGTCCTCCCTCAATCATTGCAATCACAGGCGTGTGATCCAATAATTGACTCTCAGGGCACTATATCCAACACTAGTAACCCTACAGTTTCCTGGTTAAGGAGCAGAACCCTGCGCTTGATTGGATGGCTGAGAGGTAACTTGGGCCGTGAGTTGCATCACGACATTCATCAAGTCGTCAATTTTGGAGTAAAGTTTGGCCATCTCCTTGTCTTTACTTCTGAGCTGTTTTCGGAGCTCTTGTAGAAGTTGCTGCGTTCTTGGGACGGAAGATTGGCTCATCTTCACTTTCTGTGCCCGACTCCTCATGAACTGAGGGATCTCTCTGCTCTTCAGCCTCACGGAAGGGTTTTCATTACCTCCCAGAGGATGCTGGTCTTGGAAAGTGGCAGCCACATTTATACCAGACTGGATCTGAGATGTGGTGGCCCCGTCCTTGCTCTTGCTGCGCGTGCCTACCATGTAGATGGTGTGGACCACATATCCAGCCGTCTCTTTATCTTTAGCAGGGCAACCCTATTCTTGGAGCCTCATGAAGTTCAGCCTAGCATGAGCCCTAGCCCTTTTGTTGGCTCTATATTTGAGCCTTTTCTGTCTTAGCTTCTCGATTTTGAGGGCTTGACGGGCATCCGTCATCTAGAAAGCCATCATGAGTCGATTGGCAGGGAGCTTAGAGAAGATACCCAATTGAGAAGTTGTCAGGGGCGCCGCTGGAGCTTGCCTGAGACGCCTTGTTGCTTTGTTTGTGTTGATGGCCTTGCCCCAGCTGGGGCCAAGGAAAATCGCTCATACACCGACTTGCGTTTGGGTTGGGGCGCCTTCGAGACCACCACATTTGGCCTTCTGCCTTTCGAGGCCGGTTTTCCTGATACCGGAGCTTGAAGAGCTGGGATGACATTAGCTGACATGAACAGAATAGAGCCAAATGGTAGTGGCGGCTCCTCCCATTGTCGCCCGAGACTGGTCGGAAGGACCGTCCTGGCGTCCATCTTCATCGTGTCGGAGATGAGAGCTGTGGTGAGAGCTGAGACTGTCCTTGGAGACATTTTGTTGCGTCCGAAGGTTGCAGTCGAAAGTTGTTAACTTGCAAGTAGAAGCATGATTTCAGTACAAGCAATCAATATGTACATTGATTGAGTTCGCATGAATGTTTAACCCGAAATATAGGAGAAGAGATAAGTCCCATCGGGCGTGCCAGAATCTGTAGGGTGTTTTTCGTCACCTCATTGAGATGGGAATATGCGCGCGCTTGTCAAGCGCACTACAGACTCCCCCTACCTAGGGCAGGCGGGGGTTTATTGATTGTGGGGATCCGAATCTCCGGCAACCGCGGACTAAGCTGCCGTTAATTATCCCTCACCTTTGGAGCGAAGGAACTTCCGATTGACGGGTCAAACTGGTCATGCGAACTCAACATGCAGTGTGCGTGCATTTTGTTTTGTACATATCGGGGGCCCCGCAGAGTTTTACGGGGGTCCCGCTACCCGGATAGCGGGCTAGGGGTCAAGGAGGCTAGCAGCCCCCGTTTGCGTGGTGCGGGGCAGCGCCCCGTTAGAAAATTTTTCCCAACGAGGGATGTGTTTTGATGGAGAGTGCATAAAAAAATGGGGGGAGGAGCATCTTAAAGATGCGTGCATGGCACGTGGACACATGGCGCCCATGGGTCACGTGAGCGCTTAGCGCCCGTGGGTCACGTGCGCAACACGTGGGCGCTGGGCGCCAGCGGGTCACGTGCGCAACACGCGAACGCGAGGCATCAGCGGGTCACGTGCTCTGCACGCGACCGCTGGGTGCCCGCGGGTCGTGTGAGGCGCACATGGATGCTTAGCGCCCGTGGGACACGTGCCTTGCACGCGACCGCGGGACGCCCGCGGGTCGCGTGAGGCGCACGTGGGCGCTTAAAGGCCCGTAGGTCACGTGTGCTACACGCGACCACTGGGCGCTTAGCGCCCGCGGGTCACGTGCCATGCATGCGACCGCTGGGCGCTCGCGGGTCATATGCACTGCACGCAACCGCGGGGCACCCACGGGTTACATGCTCGGTACGTGACCGCTGGGCTCCCGCGGGTTACGTGCGCTGCACACGACCGCAGTACGCCTACGGGTCACGTGCGCGGCACGCGACCACTGGAAACACCAGTAGGAAAGGGGCTTAGCCCCTAGGCTGGGAGTTAAACTCTCAAGGGGTTTTGGAGTTTGACTCCTAACAGGGATTATGTATAGATTTGGAGTTAAACTCCTAAAAAGGAGTTTAATTTATGGAGTTAAACTCCAACAGATCTTGTATGGAGTTGAACTCCTAGAAATCTATGGATATGATTAAAAGGGGGGTCCCTTTCTTCTCCCCTTTGGTCCTGGATCTTCCCAAAGTCGGATTTTTGGAGAAGGGTTTCCTTCTTCTTCCTCTCGGTTGGCCGGATCTTGGAGAAAAAAAGGGGGTGAGATTTAAAATATCCCCTTTAGAGATCTGATGGGAGATCCGAGCTCCACTTTGTGGGTTTTATGGTGAAAAACTATTTCTTTTTGAAAAATGAAGAGTTAAACTCTTGATTTAATTCTAAAGGGAGAAGAAGGTTTTAGAACCTTGAGAAAGGGGAAGGAGGCACAAACCATAATTTTTTTGAGGGAATGAATCATTTTTTTTATTCCATTATCATGTTGCCTTATATAGGCTTACAAAATTACACATAGCCCCTTGGGCTTTACAAAATGGCATTTTGCTCATCCCATGCCTCATGTGCTCATTTCTTTTGCACATGAACCATGGGCTTTACAAAAATTTGGTTTTATGCCCATTTTTCTTACAATCATGCATAAAAAAATTACATCAAAATTATTTATTACATGATTTCATTTTGGTATGGGGGAGGCTGGCCGCGGGGCTCGACTTGAGCATGAACCCACTTGGCCTGGGCTTGGGCGCACCTGGCTTGGGGTTGACTTTGACTTTGACTTGGTCAACCGGGATGCAATTTTTGACCCCAACAAGATTGTATTCTGATATTCGTGGATTCATGTTGTATTGTAGTTATACATGAATTGAATTCAAGTCAGATTGATTTCAGATTTGACCATGACTCGAACCGAGTCAGACTTTTAAACAGAATTGAAGTTCTGATTGTTTTGGAGTTATCGGTAATTGTTGCATATGGACGACAGGATTTGTGTCTTTTTCCAAGACAATTACCGTGTTGAAAACACTGTTTTAGGTTGTCTACCTTGGATAGGCAAGCACCCATATTCTCTAGCTCCCTGAGGCTCGAGTGAACCGGTCCCGCTTAAACCTATATTTACTAGGGTCCTTATTGTAAATTAATATAACTTGAGGGTGTTTTATGTAAAATAGTTTTGATATAATTTCAAAATACACCTCAAGTATTTAATTATCGTCTTTAGTGTTTTCATAGATGTATATTTTATAAAACTGAAATTTTCTAGTGAGTAGAACCTAGTTTTCATTGTACATGGTATTTTAATGAAATATTGGAATGGTATTGAATTGTAACGGTAGTTTCATGAAATTGTGCTTTTTTAGCTTTAGAAAACATGAAATATTTATATAATATATTTTAAATAGTTATTTTTATAATAGTTATAAATATTTATATATTTAATAAACTAATTTTTATTTATTTTATAGAAATCTCATTTTCTTAAAAATTGCATCAAAAATTCCATCGAGATCGAATTCTCCGTTAGGAGGTCTGCATCTCGCTCTACTAGGCCTGGGGATGTGCGATAACCTGCATCATCCCGATCGGGGTTCCCTAAAATGGGTTGTAGAGGCGCAATTGCACGGAATTAAATAACACACTTTTTAAAGAATACGGTTTTAAATGTTCAAGGTATTTATTCGTAAAATGGTATTTTCCCATAAACTAAAATCCCAAAATTCATCGTCCTATGTCAAAAATGTGTGTTGTGATGAGATAGATCATTATCTCATGAGTTATCTAAAGGTAATACGGTTAAATTGAACAATTATAAGTTGTATGTAATATGATGGTATTTTACTGTAAAAGTGAAATAAAAATTGCAACATGAATTATTTTGAGATGAAACTTATTCTAATATGTTTATTTGTGTTTGTTAAACATTATGAGAGAATATGGTATTTTATTATTAAAGAAAAATGGAGTTTTTAAAGAAAAACGAATCGGAAGTCGGAATAACTCCGCTTCCGACGAGTTTTGAAAAAGAGAAGTTTTAGAATAGAGATGGAGGAGGGGAATAGGGGACTTACTAATTGAAAAACAAGAGGAGAGATAGGAGAAGCTATTGGAATCGTCAGGGAGTCGTTTCATCGCCGGAATCTTCCCGAAACGTCGTCGGAACTTCGCCTTTTACTAACTCCACTTATACAACTTGGGACTTGGAAATTTTAGAGAGTTTTTGTAATGAAATTCTGAATGAGGAGAGGTGAAATGTGATGTGGTATTTATAGGGAAAATTAGGATTTAGGGTAATGAAGAATAGAATTAAAATGTGCATTAAAATGTGGATTAATGCCCATTTTTATTTCTCTGAAAATGTGCAGAGAAATTAAACAGCATAGGAGTAGTGGGGGAGTCCAAGGGGTGTAGGGTTAAAATTTGGGGAGCATCCCCTACGGGGGGCCCGGTGGTGCTGGTCTTGGCCTTAATCTCGCCGGCCAAATTCCGGTGGAATTGGCTTGGATCTTCGCCATGTGTCCATGTCTGTTGGTATATCTCAGTGCACGTGTTTGTTTAATCTGTGACTTTTCATTTTACGTGTAGTGCACGTGTAAACCTTTAGACTTCTAAAAGATTAACAGAAAAATCAATTAAAAATATATGTGGATGGGGGGATTCGATCACAGGGGCTACGTCACAGCAGTGCAAGGCTTTATCAATGAGCTACAAGTTCTTTCTTGATGTTCAAAAGCAAATTTAATTTATAACTTGTGCTCGGGCTTAGGTATTACTTTCTGTATTTTGGAAAAATTTTGTATAGAAAGTTTAGGGTTGTTACATTCTACCCTCCTTATAAAAATTTCTTTCTCAAAATTTGTAGAAGAAAAGTGTAACAGATTCAAGAAAAGTTTAGTGATAGAACTATTGATAATATATGAAAAATATGTGGAAGAATGAAGGAATGCAAAGGTTTTGGACAAATGTGAGGGAATTACTGGGGTTACCTTGGTCTACAGTCTCGGCTTCTATGACCGCTAATGTGAAAGCCTGACGCCGGGGTACATTCCTCCTAGCTAGAGGCACATTCCTTTGTCCTTGAGGCATGTTTATCTGCCCTCGAGGCATGTTCCTCAGTGCCTGATGGAATTGGCGATTAGGCTGTACAGGAGGTCCACATGGAGGTGGAGCTAGGAGAGCAAGACGAGATGCAGGAGCCTGGATAGCTGGCCGCTCCGGATAAGTGTTGTGACTTAGAACTGTGTTGCGTCTATAAGGACATGTTCTAATTCCATGTTGGATGCGCCACAAACTAAGCATAGGCCTTTTGCGCGCCTACAGTCCTTCCACAGGTGTCCGTCCCTCTTGCAGTAGAAGCAAAAATCTGGACTTGGCCGGTTATTTATTTCTTCCGGTCTCCTGGGTTCAAAAGTTGACCTTGAAAAGGCTCCTCCTGCCATCTGAGTGGCAGGGCGCTTCACTCCGGCAGATTGGGGTCTACCTTTCATCTTCACCACTGCATCATATCGACAGGCAGCTTTCAGGGCTAGGTCATGGGTTGGGAAATCCCCTGTAGCTAAGGCAGCTTGGATTTCCTGGTCGAACCTTTGCTGGAATCGCCTGGACATGATCTCAGCAGTCGGTATCAAGTGTGCCGTGAACCTGTTGCGGTCTTGTGTTAGCTGTATAGTATGTGATATAAGAAAATCGAATATTAAGACATATCTTACCTACTGAGCATGGTAAACTCAGCATCATACTCATCCACAGATTTGGTCCACATCGAACCCTGTTGTAGATGGATGAATTGCTGCTCCATGTCAAATCGGGCAATCTCTGGAAAGTACTTCGCGTCGAGCATGTCGCGAAAGGTTTTCCATTCGATAGGCTGGGCGAGACGGCTTTCTTCCTCCTTTCACCAAACTCGAGCGTTGTCGGTGAGTTGCAGCTTCGCAACTCGTACCCAAGCGATCTCTAGCACTTGTGCTGCTGCCAGATCATCCTCAATACTCTGAGCCCATTTTTCAGCTTCCAGAGGGCTCTCTTTTCGCAAAAAGTGCTTTGGGTGCAATGCCCGAAATTGCTTCACTCCGGGCGCTTCCGCTTCTGGACGATTCATTAATGCAGCAGTCTGCTGCTGCTGTCCCTCCAGGAGGCTGCGGATTGCCTCAAGCAGTATTGTCTGCTCATTGATCGGAGCAGCAACGGTAGGCGTAATCGGTAAAGGTGGCGGTGTGTTGTTGAATTTGGTGCCGGTATTGTTTCGAGAATCCATAACCTTGAAAGAAAAATAGGGTTAGGATAGATTCAAAATATATGAAATTGTAAGATTCAAGGAATATGAAATGTAAAGAATGTTTTTAATTTCTGATTCTTTTATTATATTGCTTAGGACTTCATGCATAATTGACCTGCATGTCCATGCAGAACTGACCTGCATGGTAGCGTTCCATGCAGCACTAACATGTATGGGCCGCCAACAAAACCTGGCAAGCCCTGCTTCCCAATGTACGGGTAAGGAGACAATACGAGGTCCGCTACGTATTTACTCAGAAGTAAACACGCTAAGCGTATCTAAGCAATATAAAGTAAAATGTACACAAGAAGAGATGTAAGAGAACATCAACTTTTATTTATTCAACCTTCCTTTACAAGTACAACTGGAAGGTAAATACAAGTCTGAAATGCAATGCCTAAACAATGGCATAACTGAAATGAAAAGTATGTACAAGTAAAGTCTAATACTCAGGGTCTTCTGTGAACTGCTCCAAGTGCTCCTGGCTGGTCCCGAATGAATCGGATCCTCCTGACAACATTCCAAACAAGAAGAAAATAGGAATACCGTCAGCGAACAATCGCTCGGTAAGTCCCAAAGAAAGAAAGAGAAGAATAAACAGAGAATAGAACAGGTGAAGTAGATAATGTTATATTTGGTATACTACGTAGTTGTTGTAGCTTGGTACAGAATATACCAGTGTATACGAGAGGAGTCCAACTTATACCGTGGACTTTGGTAATCCGTAGTACAAGATTCCGTCGATAACACCACGGAACAACGGCATGGATGTAATTACGTCTTTTAGTGACCATCTCGTGCAACCTTTAACATGTTCCGTGCCAGTCTACCCCTTTATAAACCCGTAATGTTTATTGTATTGATTGTATTGATTATACTGATTGTATTGTATTGTCTTGTAGTAAATGGAAGATTTGCCGAAACTATGATATCAGTAAACGAATGGATTTAAATAGATAGTCATGTAAACAGAGTATATCCATTGTTCGGTTCAAGTCATGTTCATATTGATATGGATTGTATTCTGATATTCGTGGATTCATATTGTATTATAGTTATACTTGAATCGAATTCAAGTCAGATTGATTTCAGATTTGACCATGACTCGAACTGAGTCAGATTTTTAAACAGAATTGAAGTCCTGTTTGTTTTGGAGTTATCGGTAACTGTTGCACATGGACGCAGGATTATATCTTTTTCCAAGACAATTACCGTGTTGATAACACCGTTTTTAGGTTGTCTACCTTAAATAGGCAAGCACCCATATTCTCTGGCTCCCTGAGGCTCAAGAGAACTGGTCCCGCTTAAACCTATATTTACTAAGGTCCTTATTGTAAATTAATATAACTTGAGGGGGTTTTATGTAAAATAGTTTTGATATAATTTCAAAATATACCTCAAGTATTTAATTATCGTTTTTAGGGTTTTCATAGATGTATATTTTATACAAGTGAAATTTTCTAGTGGCTAGAACCTAGTTTTCATTGTACATGGTATTTTAGTGAAATATTGGAATGGTATTGAATTGTAACGGTAGTTTCATGAAATTGTGATTCTTTTGCTTTAGAAAACATGGAATATTTATATAATATATTTTAAATAGATATTTTGATAATAGTTATAAATATTTATATATTTAATAAAATAATTTTTATTTATTTTGTAGAAATCTCATTTTCTTAAAATTGCATCAAAAATTCCATCGAGATCGAATGCTCCGTTAGGAGGTCTGCATCTCTCTCTACTAGGCCTGAGGATGTGCAATAAGCCGTACCATCCCGATCGGGGTTCCCCAAAATGGGTTGTAGAAGCGCAATTACACGGAATTAAATAACACACTTTTTAAAGAATACGGTTTTGAATGTTCAAGGTTTTTATTCGTAAAATGGTATTTTCCCATAAACTAAAATCCCAAAATTCATCGTGCTATGTCAAAAATGTGTGTTGTGATGAGGTAGGTCATTAACTCGTGAGTTATCTAAAAATAATACGGTTAAATTGAATAATTATAAGTTGTATGTAACATGATGGTATTTTACTGTAAAAGTGAAATAAAATTGTAACATGAATTATTTTGCGATAAAACTAGTTCTAATGTGTTTATTTGTGTTTGTTAAACATTATGAGAGAATATGGTATTTTATTATTTAAGAAAAATGGAGTTTTTAAAGAAAAACGAATCGGAAGTCGGAATAACTCCGCTTCCGACGAGTTTTGAAAATGAGAAGTTTTAGAATAGAGATGGAGGAGGGGAATAGGGGACATACTGATTGAAAAACAAGAGGAGAGATATGGGAAGCTATTGGAATCGTCGAGAAGTTGTTTCGTCGCCGGAATCTTCTCGAAACGTCGTCGGAACTTCGCCTCTTGCTAACTCCACTTGTACAACTTGGACTTAGAAATTTTAGAGAGTTTTTGTAATGAAATTCTGAATGAGGAGAGGTGAAATGTGGTGCGGTATTTATAGGAAAATTAGAGTTTAGGGTAATGAAGAATAGAATTAAAATGTGGATTAATGCTCATTTTAATTCTCTGGAAATATGCAGAGAAATCAAACAGCATAGGAGTTGTGGGGGAGTCCAAGGAGTGTAGGTTAAAATTTAGGGAGCATCCCCTACGGGGGTCCAGCGGTGCCGGTCTTGGCCTTAATCTCGCCGGCCAAATTCCGGTGGAATTGGCTTGGATCTGCGCCATGTGTCCCTGTCTGTTGGTATATCTTAGTGCTCGTGTTTTTTAATTCGTGACTTTTCATTTTACGTGTAGTGCACGTGTAAACCTTTGGGTTCTAAAAGATTAAAAGAAAAATCAATTAAAAATATATGTGGATGGGGGGATTCGATCACAGGGGCTACGTCACAGCAGTGCAAGGCTTTACTAATGAGCTACAAGTGCTTTCTTGCTGTTCAAAAGCAAATTTAATTTATAACTTGTGCTCAGGCTTAGGTATTCCTTTCTGTATTTTGGAAAAAAATTGTACAGAAAGTTTAGGGTTGTTACACACTACATCCTAGACATTTAAATTAGCAATCTAAAGTCTCTAATTGCTTCAGTAGACTCTTAGTGTAGAGCTAGAGCCATGGACTACATCTCTCGGATAGATCATCTTCAACGAGGAAGCCTGACGATCAAGCTCGATCCAGGAAATCTCAAGGAGTAAGAAAGGTGATCAAGCTCGTACAAGGAGATCCCTAGGAGCAAACAAAGAGGATAGAAGACCGAAGGACACAAATCTTTTGGTAAGACATTTCTATCGTAGTAGTTAGATCTCCTCTTTATTAGCTAGTTTAGGTTTATGGTAGATTCTAGAACGGTTTTTTCTAGCACTAGTTTTCAAAACCCCAAATAAATTTGTTCCGCAACAGCCATGGTAGATGGTCAGGACGCTAGGAAATCCCAACATACACTTTCATATTTCTCCCGGTCTGTGGTTTGAACAGCTTATTGACCAGTCGGTGGTACGTTGTCCCAGCGTTTTTTAGGCCGAAAGGCATTACCTTGTAGCAGCAGACTCCTCGATCGGTGGTGAAGGCGGTGAGCTTTTCGTCGGTCGGGTTCATCCGGATTTGATTATAACCGGAGAAAACATCCATAAAACTCAGCAGCTCGTGATCAGCCGAGCTGTTAACCAGCTGATCTATCTGAGGGAGCGGGTAGTTGTTTTTTAGGGCAGACATTGTTCAGATCGGTAAAATCAACGCACATGCGCCACTTCCCATTCTCTTTCTTGACCATGACTACGTTGGCTAGCCAAGCCGAGTTATCTAGGCCGAGTTATCTAGGTTCCTGATGAAGTCACCCACGAGTAGTCGGTCCACATCCTCCTCGATCGCCTTCTGTTTGACAGACGCGAAACTTCTTTTCTTTTGTCGGACCGGCCGGGCTTTTGATTTAACTTCGAGATTGTAGGAGATCACTTTGGGGTTGATCCATGGCATGTTCGTGGGAGTCCAAGCAAACACGTCGGAATTGTTTCAGAAGAACTGGATAAGGCTGTCCCGAATTTTCCCGGTTAAGAGGGAGCTGATCTTTACAGTTCGGCTGCTGTCTCCCTCCTTGAGGGGGTCTCAGACAAGGCCTCCACTCCAGCGATCCCGAGTGTCACATGGTCCCCTCGGATAGATCAACTTCTTTATCATCAGGCACCGTCGTGGCGAGGCACACCCTAGCGATTTGCCTGTTGGGGTCGAAAATTGCACCCCGGTTGACCGAGTCAAAGTCAAGGTCAACCCTAAGCCAGGTGGGCCCAAGCCCAGATCAAGTGGGCTCATGCCCGAGTCGAGCCCGAACATGAAGCGGCCGGCCTCTCCCATGCCGAAATTAAAAATCATGTAATAAATAATTTTGATATAATTTTTTATGCATGATGTTAGTAAAATAGGCATAAAGCCAAATTTTTGTAAATCCCATGGCTTATGTGCAAAAAGAAATAGCATATGAGGCATGGGATGAGCAAAATGCCATTTTGTAAAGCCCAAGGGGCTATATGTAAATGTGTAAACCTATATAAGACAACATGATGATGAATAAAAGATACACTTTTCATTCCTCTAAAAAAATTTAGGGTTTTTGTTCCTCCTTCTCCTTCCTCAAGGTTCTAAACCTTCTTCCTCTTTTTGAATTAAATCAAGAGTTTAACTCTTCCTTTTCCAAAACTAAATAGTTTTTCACCACAAAACCTACAAAGGGAAACTCAGATCTCCCATCAAATCTCAGAAAGGAGAGATTTTTAAAATCTCACACTTCTTGTTCTTCAAGATCCGGCCAACAGAGGAGGAAGAAGGAGACCCATCTCCAAAGACCCCACATTGGGGAGATCTAGGGCTCAAGAGAGAAGCCCCTTCATCAGCTCCAAAAATATCTTAGGAGTTTAACTCCTTAAAATATATATATATATATACACACACACACACACAAATAATAAGTATTTCTTTCTGGGAGTATAACTCCCAGTGCTGGGACCAACTCCCTTTTGCCGCCCAGTGCCCGAGCATCCACGTGCTTGGCACGTGAGAAGCTAGCGCCCAAAGCTCGAGCGCCCGAGCGCCCACGTACATGGCACGTAAGGCGCTAGCGCCCTGGCGCTCAAAGCGCTAGCGTCCAAGACGATAGCGCCAGTGCCCAAGCGCCCACGTGTCGTGCACGTGAGGCGCTGGCGCTTTCTTCCACGCATCCTTTGGATGCCCTTTCCCTTACACACACACACGCAGACTCTACAACACTGTCCCCCGTTAGAAAAAATTTCTAACGGGGTGTTGCCCAGCACCCCGCAAGGGGGCTGCTAGCCCCCTTGACCCCCGGCCCACTATCCGGATAGCGGGACCCCCGTAAAAACTCTGCGAGCCCCCCAATATATCCAAAACCTCTTTCAAAACACAACACACGTACACTGCACATCGAGTTCGCATGATCTGTTTGACCCGTTAATCGGAGGTTCTCTCGCTCTAAAGGCGAGGGGTAATTAACGGCAGCTTAGTCTGCGACTGCCGGAGATTTGGATCCCCCATAATCAATAAACCCCAGCCTACCCTAGGCAGGGGGAATTTGTAATGCACCTGACAAGCGCGCGCGTATTCCCATCTTAATGGGGTGACGAAAAATACCCTACACTGCCTATCTCTGTAAACCTGGCCTATCCCTAATTTCTCAGAGGAAACTTGAGCACGAGGTTGTAGGTTGAGATCTAAGATTGAATAGCATTTAAGGTGGGACGACCTAAGAGGATGTTATAAGATGAAGGAACCCGGACGACGAGGAAACACACCGACATGGTTTGGGTTCTTCCGGCCTCCCCAATATTGAAAGGGGGAGTAATCGTTCCCTCGACTTGGACGGAGTGGTTTGTAAACCTGGAGAGAACGTGCGAGATTGGTTGGAGATCAGACGGGTTTAACCTCATACGCTGGAAACAGTCGTAAAATAGGATATCCGCCGAGCTTCCCAAGTCAACGAGGATTCTCTGGACTTTGTACCGATTCACCCGGGCCGTGATCGCTGGGGGGTCATTATATGGGACGTTTATGCCATGAAGGTCTTCCTCGGTGAAAGTGATGAGATCAACCTTCTTTCACTTCTTAGAGGGGAGCACCTAAGATCATGATCGGCCGGATACGGCGGGTGTCCTCGTTGCTCAGAGTTGAGCCAATGGAGATGACCATAATCTGTCCAATCGTCAACTCTCCGGAAGGAGGTTGGTTTGCTTGCTCCTATCTGCTTGACGTTGTCTCACAGGTACTTTGCTATATGACCGGAGCGGATCAGCTCCTCGATGCAATCGCGCAGCTGTTTGCAGTTCTCGGTCGGGTGTCCCTGCGACTGATGAAAGGCGCAGTATGGGCCGCAGAGTCGCTTGCTTGTCCTTTGGATCATCAGCAGGAGTTTGAAGAATCTCTCGCTCTTTGCCTCCTCTAGCAGTTCGGCCTGAGAGACATTCAGAGGAGTGTACTCGTGAAATCTTGGAGAATAAGGTTTTGGACGACCGTTCTTTTTCTTCTCCTCTAGGTCCCGTTTCTTTTGATCCGTCCGGTCTCCGTGGGAAGGTTAGAGTTCACCTCAGACTCGTGTTGGATTTCCCGCTTGGTCTAGACTTTTACCTCAACCATGGTCTTAGGTTGCGCCAATGCAAAAGACCGGAGCCACTCTTTGTGCCTAAGACCGAATACTTCCAGGAGAGCATTATAGAACCGGGTGACGTAACCTTTGAAAGATTCTATGTCCTCACTCTTGATTATGAACAGATAGTCGACCGTCCTTTTTTGTCATTGGTTGCCAACGAAATGACCGAGGAACTGAGTAGATAGCTCATCGAAGGTTGAGATTGAACGCGGAGTGAGGCTGCGGAACCAGTCTTGCCTGGCCCAAATAAGGGGTGGTGGGAAGGCTCGGCACTGAGCCGTGTCCGAGTTATCTTGGAAGCTCATGCCCACCGTAAATGCATCCAAGTGGTCCTTTGGGTCGGACTTCCCGTCGAAGAGGGCCACCTAGGGCGGTTTATTCTGAGACGAGACCTGCTCACTTAGTAACGCTCCGTGAAGGGTCTCGTGAGAGAATCCGTGGAGTATTTTGCCAATCATTCGGACGAACAGGTGGCGAGCCGCATGTCCTCAATTTTCTTCTTGAGGACCATGATCCGCTGCTGGCATCCCGACGATTCTTCATAATCAGAGTGTCTGTTGTCTCTGCTTTGGACTTACACGATAGAGTGGCTTCGCTTCGCTCTATCACATTCCTCAGATTCTCGAGGTGAACCTTTCGTGGCTCACCACATCATGTGCCCTGTGCGCGGCCTCGATGATCATGGTGACATCGGTCCTCCCTAGAATCAGACGACCTGACCAACGTCGCCTTGGAGGACGAGGGAGCACGGCGAGTGTTGAAGCGACTATTTGGTTGGTCCTGAGATCTCGGTGCTGGACCGTCCGGCGCCCAACGAGTCATGGAATTATTCCTCATGTGGGGGTTGCAACTGCCGGAATCGGCACGCCGATGTTCCTTGGTGTCGTGGTTAGCACGAGCGAAGCCGAGGACCTGGTGATTTATCAAAGAATTTTTTAACCGCAATCAAGAAAGGCGTCGCTTGGTAGCTAGCCGGTGAGTACGGGTCGGTCTACAGAGATTTTATGTATTTACTAATTGCTCTAACGAGTTAATTCCGATTGTTGTCGGATTGATTAAATCTAAAAACTAAAGTTTATCTAAACTAGGACTAGAATCTTGCTAGGGTTAGGTTTAGGTTAAGTTTGGAAATTCAATATTCCTCACCGCTTTCAATGCCCTAAATTAGGATCTATGAGGTGTTATGGTAACAATTAATAAAGTGGATTAGTACCATCGGGAAGAAACGATGTTTCTTCCTCTAATCGTTTCTTCCTTTGGGTTCTTGTCTTTCCTTTCTTAATCCTTATCCTAACCTTCATGGAAAACATGCTCAACCAGTCGTTTATACTACATTATCACTGCTACCTCATGGGATAGGGTGCCATAGGGAGCGGTGTGTGCATGCATGTATGGAGTCCTATAAAAACGTGTGATGGGCAAGAAAGGGGTGAGAGATCTTCATCTCTCAAGCCTTCCCCAAATCTAACCCTAACAAGCGAGGAGACTACTCACTCATTAGGGAATTAAAAGACATGTTCTATACTAATTAACTAGGGCAGATAATAAAGATCTATACTGGGGCAAGAAAGAAATTACCTAGGGCATGGAAATAAAATTTAAGTAGGGCAATGAAAAGAAAACTTACTCCTAATTTTATTTGATGCTCTCTTCCTTCTTTACAGAAATTTACAGATCTAAATTTTAGATAGATGAAATGAGGCACAAGAATAGGCATAAGCTAAAAAAGGTTATAGAACATAGAAACCCTAGGGTTTCTATTTATAGAACATAGAAACCCTAGGGTTACAATCGACTCACATCTGCAATTACAATTTTACCCCTAAGAAAAGACTAGCCAACGCGCCTACGCACCGCCAGAGAAATTTCCACCGACACGTGTCCTTCATGGCCGGGGTTCCGCGGCCAAAACTCCTGTTTGCCGAGGTTTCATGGCCAAATAGAGGGATCATGAGCTCATCTTTTCTGGTCTTGGTCAGGTTGCATTTGTCATCTGTTTTCTTCACTTTTTTCTTCAGAATATCTTCTGGTTCTCTTCCAGATTTCCACAGTGAATAATGTAGTAGACTTTACCGTTCGCTTCGTGTCGAAGTCTTTGAACCTTGCGCTGCATTTGTACTTTGTGAAATCTTCCATTGATCTTCGTTTATTTTTCAAACTGTAGGCTTGATCAAGATTCTTCCATTTGTCGGTCATAGTCTCACTTTTGCATCGTCTTTTCATCATTTCACTGTTTTTGTTTCGAGAACCTGTAACCTGCAACTATATAGCAGACATGGGTCAAAAGCACCTGTTTATTTATAAACTGAATAAGAATGGGGAATAAAATAATGCAAAATTATGGTATGAACAAATACCCCCAAACTTATCTTTTGCTCGTCTTCGAGCAAACCTAGTTTTATTCTCTAACCTCACTTTCGCAAGGAATCGCGATTGCACTGAGCTCATGCAACAAGCCGTTAAACCTCTAGGTGTCCCTAGTAGGAGGAGTGTTGTCTCCTGAGGGTTTTCAGCGGATACTACCCACAAAATCCTATCAGTTCGGCCCATTAACTTTTATTCTCCAATTAGGTTTTCCAACAAGGAAGTCTATTATCTTCGACTCAGAAATTATCCACCCGTATTCTTCACGCTTCCTTATTATTTAACTTAAGATTATATATGTTCTGTAAACTTACTTAGCTTTTAGCATCTTTTAAGTTTTCCTTCTAGGGTTCTATCTCAACTTAGGAATTTTTATCATCTCTATTAAAGATATAAGTCTTATTCTTCATTCCTATCTCTTATCTAAACCCCAATCACATACTCCTACGTGTGTGTGTATATCACCCCTACACTTGGAAATTCAAATCAAGCTATCATACTCTTGTCCGTCGTCCAAAGAACTTCTTAATTGGTGAATTTTTAGATGGAGTTTGCTCACACATCCTTCATGTGACCGTTAATATTTCTTGAGGTACCAACAACCGATTACAAAATGTGTTTGCATATTAAAGCGTTATTCCTAGTCTTGTAACACCTAAGGCTTTAGCAGTGACTCCCAAACCAGTTGGTCTAAGGCACTAGGTGATGAAGCACCCTCGCTAAATATTTTTTCTATTTTGCAGCCTTAAGTAATTACAAAAACCAGTGTTCATTTTTTTATCTCTTTATTCACACTTGAATTTTTATTTTATTTTTCTTCGTACTAAGGACTTTAGACAAGAGCATTTCAAGGTCTTTTCTACTATTCCAAGTTTCAAGGTTCGTGTTTGTGCAATTTTGTAGGGTATATATTTTCAGAATTTAAACTTAAGCTTAGCAATTATTTTTCAAACTTATACTTTAAAAAATATCAATACTTTTCCCTTGTTTTAACTTAGCCCAAGAAGTCAACTCGAAATTTGCCTATTTCTAAATAAACTACAAGACATATACTTTCTACCGTTAAATTTTAAGAAAGATTATTTTTAGGGTTTTTTTAATTTACTAAGTATAAGATCTAGTTGTTCCTAACTAGTTAACCTTTTTGTCAAACTCAAGTCAATTATAGCCAAAATTGAATACTTTAATTTTTATAATTTTTAAAAAATTTCAGTTTTTATAGGTTTTAAAATAAGTATGCAAATGCAAAAATATACACATGAATACGAAGGAAGAAGGCTTACCGAGCACACCCCCAAACTTAAACTTGACAGTGTCCTCACTGTCAGGCTACACCAAGAGGGTCAAAAATGTCGGCACTCCCCTGTTTATTTATTTATAAATTTAATTTTTTTTTATTTTTTATTTTTTTTATGTTAAAAGAAAAGCAAAATATATATACAACAAGGTTCTCCCCAAACTTAAGTGAAACAGTGTTTCCACTGTTTTAAGCGTTAAAGTTCAGAGTTAGGGAGGGGAAAAAATCAAACTATATAAGGCCTTACACAGACCAAAGGTTAGCACCAACCATTCAAAAAATTTATCGTGATAATGATAGGGTTGGTGAAAGAATGGAGTGTAGAGAAAGGAGTTGAGAAACACACGAGACCGTATGGGAAGAAGGGTGGAATATGGTCTCGGTATATTCGGAGAAGAATGGCGGAAGAGAGAAAGAAGTGTAGTTCGAACTTGAGAGTGTAAATTGAGTGAATAAATTAGCACAATTTATGATGACCGATGTGTTAAAAGTGATTGTGCTAATTTATCAACCCGTCGAGAAATGGGGTCAAATCTCTCAAGATTCGCAAGAAAACATGGGTACGTTGAACTTGGTAAACCATCCATTAAAAGTGGAAACGCGACCGATTCTTGCACGGTCGAAACGATAGGAAGGACGAAAGGGAGTGATTTAGGGATAGTCTTATTCTCACCTAAGCAAACTGTCTCGAACTCGAAGGATTCCATCAATGGTTCGAAATGACTGTAAGCAACCGATTCTGATGGTTCAACTAACTCATCTGAAAATTCAAAGGACTCAAACTCGGGCGGTGAGTCTTCAAAATCGTCCGAAAAAGTGAAGCACTCGTAATCGTTATCGACTGTGAGAACTGTGTCAGATTCAAAGAGGTACGCACTAGTGGCGTCCAAACTGCTGTGATCGAATAGAAATCTTTCAAGCTCACGGTCCTCCTGCATGATCTTCTGCGTGGTCGGAACGATGGAAAGGAGGGAGGGTGATTTAGGAAGTATAACAGTTAAAAGTTCAAGAGGATGAATTGGAAAATCCGACACATCAAACAAAACTGGTTCATCCTCAATACTATCCTCAATACTCTCCTCAATACTATCCGCATAATTCTCCTCAAAATTTAGCTTATCCATGCCATTATTATCAAAATCAAGACGCATATGAGGTTCGGGAAAAACATTTAATGACTCGGGATGATGAACTGGAGAGAAAATTTCAGTCAAATCTACGGGTTCATCATCCAAAATACTCCCTGCGTCAATATCCTCAATCAAGTGAAAATTAATTTTCTCAGACACCTCATCAAAAGCATGGATATCAATCAAATTAGGTTCTAGAGTGGAGGTGTAGAGCTCAAAAGGATTGGGTGTGGTTTCACTCGAAAGGGATTCTTCACAATCTGGCAAATCAAGCACTATAAAGTCGCACAACTCATTAAATATTTTATTTTCAACTGATAAATCATTTAGGAAACTTGTTTGAAAACTGGAGTTGTGGAATTCAATTGGTAATGGGTAGGTTTGATTGGGAAGGGTACACAGCTCACTCTCTCCTCTCAAATTCTCACTCTGTCCAACCGCCTCATCATACATTGGAAGATTTGGAGCTAGTTGGAAACTAGTTACAGGTTCATTAGGTTGTAGAAGGGCAGCCATGGACGCATCCAAATTCCTCATCTGTTTGTTTGTTGCTAAAATATAAGCTTCCAACGACTGTTCCAAACTAGACATGGGTTGTGAAGGGGTTTCGGTAAAAGATTCAAAATTGTTTGGATACGTGAAACTCCCAAATGGCTGTGTAGAAGTAATGTCTAGGGAAGGTGCGGAAGTCGGGTAGGGCTGGTAGGAATTGAATGGTTGGACAGGAGTAGGATCAACATTTGGATAAAAAGGTGAATGGACATGTTGATCCCAAGAACTGGATGTGTTGAAAGGAGTGAAAGATCGGCTACGAGATTGTTCAATATGCTCAGCAATAGACATGGGTTTCGGAGTTACAACAGGACTCGAAAAAGAAGTATCAACGTAAGAAGGTGGTGAAGGTTGACACGGTTGATACAAAGTGGATTGCGGAGTCCAACTGTTTCTCCTAGACGCTTCTATTCGATCTTTCAAAGAAATTTTGGGCATGGAGGGGTCGTCCGTAATTCGACCAAAACAATTCACATATGAAGCAAAGTTTGGTTCAGGGTACCAAAGTTCGGCGAGGGTTTTATGAGGTGGGGTACCCATGATGTAAGAAAGGGGAAGAAAAAGAATGTTAGGTGCACGGATTTCTTAGCGACAAGTTGCAAGTTTTTTTTAAAAAATTGTCTTTTTCTTTTTGTGTTTTTTTTTTATGTGGAGCTATTTGCAAAAAAAAAAATCGATAAAAGGCTTAGACACACGTTCAATCAACCACAAATGCACAATCAGGCCTAGATCTAGGATCACCTAGGTCAACTAGACAGCTCCTAACTGTTCCAAAGGGCAAGAATTAGGACCTCAAACCGTCTCTTCACCGTCAATTATGGCCAGGTAAGCACAGGTAGAGAGAGGAGGGATCCGCTCACGAATCACCGTGAGACGGGCCTTTTAAAGTTACCTCTCCCTACCTGTCTAGCCTAGGCACCATAAAGTCATGTTAGGATTAACGGTCGATGCCTACAACTATTCCTTTGTCCTATTGAGCGCGAAGTCCTTAGGGCTGAGTCTAATCTTTTTTAATTAATTTATGGTCAATGCAATATGCCTTATGTGATTTCTGGGGTCCTGGGAAGGGTAATGAAATCCCTACCCAATCTGGATTGGTGTAAAAGCCCCTTAAAGTCAGTTTTAAAATATGCAAAGCAGTAAACACAATCATTTGCAAACAAATTTTTTTTTAAGCGCGGCGCAAAGAATCGTGCACAAGATCAATTATTGGAAGGGGAGAGATTTTTTAGTACAAAGAATCCTGCAGGCAAATTTACAGAGGAGATATCAGGGGGTTCAGAGGAGGAGAGAGAAAACTTACTGTGAGTTTTTTAGGTGATGACGTCACCTCCCTGCGGCGGAAACGTGGCGGTTCAGTTCCCAAGATTTCTTCTGCTCGTCTGGTCTGATTTTTCTCTGCTTTTCAGATCTGTCGTTTTCTGTTTTGCTTTCTGGATTTTTCCAGATCCGAACTTGTTCGTCGATCCTGCAAAATTCACACGAAAAATACCCTTCACAAAATAAAAGATGATAAATTTTTTTATTTTTTTATTTTTCAGTTTTTATGATTTTTTTAATTTTATATTAACCCGAAATGGCAAAAAGAAAATAACACGCCATCCCCGGCAACGACGCTATTTGATTTTATGAGATTTTTAGATCAAAAATATTTTTTAACCGCAGTCAAGAACGACGTCGCTTGGTAGCTAGCCGGTGAGTACGGGTCGGTCCACAGGGATTTTGTGTATTTCCTAATTGCTCTAACGAGTTAATTCCGATTGTTGTCGGATTGATTAAATCTAAAAACTAAAGTTTATCTAGACTAGAACTAGAATCTTACTAGGGTTAGGTTTAGGTTAAGTTTGGAAATTCAACATTCCTCACCGCTTTCAATGCACTAAATTAGGATCTATGAGGTGTTATGGTAACAATTAATAAAGTGGATTAGTACCATCGAGAAGAAACGATGTTTCTTCCTCTAGGTTCTTGTCCTTCCTTTCTTAATCCTCACCCTAAGCTCCATGGAAAACACACTCAACCGGTCGTTTATACTACGGTATCACCGCTACCTCGTGGGATAGGGTACCGTAGGGAGCGGTGTGTGCATGTATGCATGGAGTCCTATAAAAACGTATGATGGGTAAGAAAAGGGTGAGAGATCTTCATCTCTCAAGCCTTCTCCAAATCTAACCCTAACAAGCGAGGAGACTACTCACTCATTAAGGAATTAAAAGACATGTTCTAAACTAATTAACTAGGGCAGATAATAAAGATCTAAGCTAGGGCAAGAAAAAAATTACCTAGGGCATGGAAATAAAATTTAATTAGGGTAATGAAAAGAAAACTTACTCCTAATTTTTATTTGATACTCTCTTCCTTCTTTACAGAAATTTACAGATCTGAATTTTAGATAGATGAAATGAGGCACAAGAAGAGACATAACCTAAAAAAGGTTTTAGAGTTTCTATTTATAGAACATAGAAATCTTAGGGTTACAATCGACTCACATCTGCAATTACAATTTTACCCCTTAAGAAAAGACTAGCCAACGCGCCTACGCACCGCTAGAGAAATTTCCACCGACACGTGTCCTTCATGGCCGCGGTTCCGCGGCCAAAACCCCTGTTTGGCCGCGTTTCCTTGGCCAAATAGAGGAATCATGAGCTCATCTTTTCTGGTCTTGTTCAGGTTGCATTTGTCATCTATTTTCTTCACTTTTTTCTTCAGAATATCTTCTGGTTCTCTTCCAGATTTTCACAGTGAATAATGTAGTGGATTTTACCGTTCGCTTCGTGTCGAAGTCTTTGAATCTTGCACTGCCTTTGTACTTTGTGAAATTTTCCATTGATCTTCGTTTATTTTCCAAACTGTAGGCTTGATCAAGATTCTTCCATTTGTCGGTCGTAGTCTCACTTTTGTATCGTCTTTTCATCATTTCACTGTATTTGTTCCGAGAACCTGTAACCTGCAACTATGTAGGAGACATGGGTCAAAAGCACCTGTTTATTTGTAAACTGAATAAGAATGGGGAATAAAATAATGCAAAATTATGGTATGAACACCTGGACACGTCCTTCTGCCTCTTCGTGCACACCGCCGCTCTGGAGAGCAAGGGCGGTAATTTGCCGGGCATGGCTGGCAGTTTGGACACGAGCTAGCGCATCTACCATCGCAGTCAGTCGGTCGATCCGAGCCTATAAGACTTCAACGATATTGAGAGGAGGAGTGGAACCGCCCCCGCCCCCGTTGTGAAGGACGGGATGGCTCATGCTGGGATTCTCGTTGCGATGATTGCTGGCCATTGAATCGAAGGCAGGAGGTCAAATTTTTTTAGCGGAAAATGAAAGGAGGTTTCCACAGACGGCGCCAACTGATGGAGGTCGGAATCTCCCTCAGATGTTGTCCTCCGTCGATCTTGCAGCCAGCGGTGCCGAACGGTTGAGATTTTAGGTGAGGGTTGAGCGTGTGGATCTTAATGGGTTGTTGATTGTTGTCGATGCCGAGCTACCTGCAAAGGAAGTCCGGAGGTGGGAAACCATCATAGGACCCTCTGATGATTAAGTACCGAGAAATATAAAGGAACAGTACCAGCGTATCGGAATGAGTTTGAGATACTTGAATCGTATGGAAGAGGGGTTTATATAGGGGTCATATTGGAGCAGATGATGCGAGATTCTCGCCGTCCGTTTCGCCTCTGCGTCATGCTCGCGTTGATAGTGGGATGCACTCATTAATGGTGAGATATGCTTGTGGGGGATGCGGGACGTGGGGCGGCGGAGATCTCTCATGGCGAGATATACGGAGCCGTTATGGGGCGCTCGGCTCCGTGTTTTCGACCAAACAAGGATGCTGAGAAATCTCAGCTATATGGTAGCTCGGAGACGTGCAAGTGAGCTGAGAAATCTCAGCTATATGATAGCTTGGAGACGAACTATTGGCTAGGGGTTAGCCGTACTCCAGGGAGGTCTCTAAAAGGTCGGGTGCGGCCTCAGAGGCGAGGCGCTGAGAAATGTCTCCAAGGTATCGTACTTATTTTAGCTTTGTAGACCCCAGGAATCTAGTGCATTTACATGGACGACACGTCATCTGCTACGTATCAATATTTGATAAATTCCCACTTATGAGTATCATCCAACCTCCAGACACGTGGGATGTATCATGAGTATAGAACATCATAGACTTTTTAGGGTTTTCGACAAAATGCCACGTACCCTTTATAGCCAGCAATGGCGCCTGTAATTGCTTGACTTGGGTTTGATTCAAAAAGATTGGAAGATTTATTTTCAAAAGTAATCTTTCTTCGTGTGTATTGTACCCCATGAGTTTCTTAAGTTAGATCCTAATTTTTCTTAAACCAAACATTTATATGTTTTTTTTCCTAAATTTCATTGGTGTTACCTTGAAAATCTTGAAAAGTAGAAGTCTCTCTCTCTCTCTCTCTCTCTCTCTCTCTATATATATATATATATATGCTTGCACGAACTCATAACGGGTAACTGTTTTTCATGACATAACAATTACAGACGCCGAATTGACAGAAGAAGACATCAGAGGTACATCATCAAAGAAGATTAATTTGCTCGCCGAAAATCTCAGTTGATCGGAACCTCGCTCGGTCCAACTAGACCTTAACCGGTTCGATTCGAGATAACAAACCAAAAGATACAACAAATGATGCATTTCTAAATGTAACAAACCAAAAGATACGTCAAAATGTAAATTACACATATCTACCATTAGAAAAACAACATTTCAACATCTCCACTAAGCTTTGTGCCATACGTCAGGGATGATGCATGCTCCCATTATATGACATCAAATGCCCAACAAAATTGTGAAACAAGGAATTATATTTGAACTCCTTTCCTTGAAGCCTTGGATACCTCAAGAAATTAAATTCCCATTGCCATCATCATGATTTCAATATCTTGACAAATCATTGTCCCTGGAAAAAATAAATTAAGAAAATCATTCAACATACTCACAGCCTATATTTATTGTCGATCATGAAAGCAGATCATTCTGCTCACTAATTTGGCAGTATCACATTAATAGTATGATGATGGAAAAAAACCAAGAATTTATGGGAGTGGAGTACACGTTTAATTTGACCTTTTATTCCTTCACGCAATCTCTTTCGTCTCCAACTCTCCTACTTACCCCTGCCTAAACTTAGATTTTTGTTACTTAAATTAGGTTTTTGTTAGTTCGTGGAAACATTTTTGGAATTGAAATTCTCTGGTTTTCTAGAAGAGCTAGAATTGAAAAATTAGCTATAAAGGGGGGGAAATTGGTCTGTGTAAATTTTAGAAAATTCATGTTTGGTTAGTACTGTAATTATTTTATTCTATTGAGTAGACCATACTATCCTGTTTTTTACATAAAAAAATTGTTTGATTGGGATTAAGAATAATTCAAGGGTAATAATAAGTAATGCCATTATTAAATATTGACCACCAAGCACTAATAATAAAATATTTAATTACTACAAGAATGCTATTAAAAATAATTATTACAAGTAACTATTAGAAATAATGATTTATTATTATTAATATAATAATGTTATCAAACGATTTCTTGACATATCGTCTATTACCGTTGATAATTAATTATGCGTAAAAAAATAAAAAAGTATCAATATAAATGGATTTACCTGGAAAATCCGGTCTTCCAATTCCAATTTTACTTTCATGTCGAGCACCGAAAAGTTCTATATCTCCACATCTAATTGACTTGACACACACACACACATATATATACATATGATGGAGGAAAGAGGCCATAGGAAAGAATTTTCTTCTCTGGTATCGAAAAATATATACTTCCTCGTTTTTCCTGAGGATCGGCATGCATCATTTTCATCGTTTTCATCTAAGATTCCACAACTTAGATGATATTTGGTGTACCCATATATTAGATGATAGCGATAAAGATGATGAATGCCGATCGTCGGGAAAAACGAGGGAGGGTACATTTTTTCGATGCCATAGGAGGAAATTCCCTCCTATGGCCTCTTTCCTCCATTATTCTCATATATATATATATATGAGAATAATGGAGGAAAGAGGCCATAGTAGGGAATTTTCTCCTATGGCGTCGAAAAAATACAACCTCCATCGTGTTTTCCGACGATCGGACTCCATCATCTTCATCGTTATCATGTAAGATGTGGGTGCACCATATTTCAGGTGATTCTACAATTTTTTCACCGTTGATTTAGCAATGTAAAAAGTTCTATTGTCGGTAAACCGTTAATTTTGAACCCACTAATTCAACGGTGAAAAAGTTGTAGAATTACATGAAATTTGGTGTACCCACATCTTAGATGATAACGATGAAAATGGAGGGTGCCGATCTTCGGAAAAAATGAAGAAGGGTGTATTTTTTCGATGCCATAGGAGGAAATTCCCTCCTATCGCCTCTTTCCTCCATTAACCTCTTAAGTTTGTTCCTTCTTATGCCTTCTTCCCCTCACCTTTTGCATAGTGGTATTTGAAAATCCGGCGGTACTTTTTCGGGAAAAAAGGAAGAAGTTTAGTTTCGAATGGTATTTTAGGGCCTGTTTGGTTGTAGGACTTAGAAATTTGGATTCCAAAACAGTACGGTTGAAAATTTCTGGAACTGGTAATTTGTTGTTTGGTTGATTTTGGATTCCTAGTATTGGATTTGTAGATCCTTGTAATATTTGTTTGGTTGGTGAAAAGAAAGTGGGATTTGGATTTGAGGATTTTAGAGAGACATGGTGATGGAGGTCCTTTTCAGGTCTCCGTCAGATGTTGTCTTCCGTTGATCTCTCGGTGGACTTTGATGGTGATCTTCTGTTGCGTGTGGGTCTCAATAGGTTTTGGTGGAAGAGGTGGCATGAGGAGTTTGGTGCCGAGTACCTGCAAAGAAGTCCCGGGGTGGTTTGGTACCACCAAGGACCCTCCGACGATCAAGTTAGTGATGAGATCCGAGCAGAGTAACGGCTTAGAAGAGTAAAGAATGGCTTACTTGATCCCTCTGTGATGGGGGTTTATATAGCGGTGGTGGCACGCAGCAGCGGGCGCGAGAATCTCGCCGGCAGTTACGCTCCCGACGTCACGCCTGCGTAGAGAGCGGATCGCCCATTAATGGGGATCGTGATGGCGTGGAACGTGGGATGTTGCTGGCGTAGAATCCGCGCATGGCGAGATTCGCGGAGCGGCGGTTACGTCCGTGAGTGGTGGAGCTGGTCGGAGGGCCGAGGAAGACGGCCTCGGCCGGGGGGCTCAGTGACGAGCGAGGAGGCCGAGGAGTCTTGGACTTGCGGCAGCTCGGGGAGAGCTGAGGGGCCGAGGAGGCCGATTTGCAGGGGGCCCCGAGGAGGGCCAGCTTATGCTTGCAGGTCGGGTACCGGTGGCCTGGTCGGCCACCATGGCCCTTTCTTCCGAGTCTTAGGGCACGTCCTCTGCCACGTGTCCTGATCCTGGAGATCGCCGATATTGAGCATCATTATTAGCCCCTCACTCTTGTCCTGACCAGCTAGCGGGTCGGGTCAGGAGTGGACTGCCAGGTTTCCCGAGGTGAGCTCCTTTCTAGGGCTTTGTCGGGACGAGTTCTCAGGCTGTCAGTTGTCTTTTCCGCTAGCGAATCAGGGCAAGATCTCCGCATTTAAAGAAGGTGGACCGGTTCGTGTACTCTGCGACTGAAGCGACGGCCCATGCGTCAAGCATCGATTGGCTGACGTGACGTATGCAGGCCTGCGGCGCCAGATGGGACGCGGTTCAGCGCAGGGTCGACACGTGGAGCGATTGGAGCCGCTGGGCGCGAGGAGTCGTTTCGGCGGGAGATGACGGGCGTCGTTGGATGATGCAGCAATAAACAGGGGTGGGGTCCGCTCCAGGGTCCCTAATCTTTCATTTTTCCTCTTTCTTGAGTTGTTGCTGCTCAGCGTTCTTCTTCTCTTTAAATACATGGTTCGCTCCCACTCTTTGGGCTGCCCGCGCCAGCAGGAGGCTAGTGGCGCGGCCGAGCCCCCGGCTGGCTCATGCCCTCCGCCGGGTCCTCTGCCGGCGATAGGGTCGTCTGCTTTGTCGACGGCATCTGGTGGTTTCACCGGGGGCGGCCAGAGACGTCCACAGTTATCCGAGCCCCAAACGGGGGACAGAGGGGAGGGCGAGGCAGCCCCCCTCTCAAGAGGAAAAGGACGATTTCTCACGCGTCGTCGTCGAGGGTCCCTGAGAGAATTTCCGTGCAAGAGGGGGGCGCCATCTTCACGGTTCCGTCTGGACTTTCCGTTTCCGCTGGCCTGCTCGTCGGGATGGAGGAGTCGGCTGGGGGAAAGCTTCCGCACGGCTCCCTGAGGGATCAATTGGAGGCCATGGCCCGGGGGCGGTCCAGGTACGAACCCCTCTACGTGTAGTTTTTATGGTACACCTTTCCTTGGCTCGGGGGCCTCTTGGTTTCTCATCGGCTTTCCATCAGGTCCTTCAACACTGCGTCCTTGCCACTCGCATGGAGGCCGAGGGGACGTTCCACGCCCCGAGGCCAGTAGAAGCGTTTCCTTCGGAGGTCGAGGTTTTGCGACGTGACCTGCGCCTGGAAAGGGCAAGGGCCGACGTCTTGGCGGGCCGGGTGGAGGCTGCGGAACTTGCCAATTCAGCGAATCGGGGTGTCCTTCATCGTCTGAATGTGTCCCTCTGGGTTGCCGATAGGAAGTTGGCAGATCTGGCCGAACGCTTCACGACCATTGAAAAAGAGAAGGACGCCAATGATTGATTAAGGAGATTTTAGTGCTTACACGTTTTTGTGATCAAAGAATTAACCGCAATCAATAACGGTGTCGCTTGGTAGCTAGCCGGTTGAGTACGAGTCAGTCCACAGGGAGATGGATTCCTATTCTTTGTATTTTAACGAGTTAAATCCAAAAGATTTGGGTTTTATTTTAAGATCTAAGAATGAGATAAAAGTTTATAAAAAGCTTGCTAGGGATTAGGTTAGTTTGGAAAATCAATTATTCTCACCGCTTTCTTTGCCCTAATTAAGAAATTTTAGGTGTTAAGGTAATAATTAACAAAGGGGATTAGTACGATCAGGAAGAAACTAGGTTTCTTCCTCTTGGTCCTTGTCCGTCCTTTCTTAACTCTTACCCTAACTTCCATGGAAAACAATCACAACCAGTTTTTAACTAGGGTATCACCGCTACCTCATGGGATAGGGTGCTGTAGTGAGCGGTGTGTGTTTGTATGCATAGAGTCTTACAATAAATGTTGAACGGGCAAGAAAGGGATGAGAGATTTTCATCTCTCAAACCTTCCTTAAACCTAACCCTAACAAGTGAGGAACTACTCACTCATTAGGGAATTGATGAACGAATTCATTTTTATAGTTTTCTTTTAATTAACTACGACAGATAAATTTTTTTTATAACTACAGCAGATAAAAAAATTTATAACTACGGCAGATAAAAAATTTATAACTAGGGCAGATAAAAATTTTATAATTAGGGCAAAAAAGAAATTCAAGATAAAAAAAACTTAC
Organism: Agapanthus africanus; assembly: GCA_030015575.1. Classification (NCBI taxonomy): domain Eukaryota; kingdom Viridiplantae; phylum Streptophyta; class Magnoliopsida; order Asparagales; family Amaryllidaceae; genus Agapanthus; species Agapanthus africanus. The sequence goes on from JASDDO010000019.1 coordinate 319,297,589, forward strand.
TTCTTTATTGATGCACTCTTTGACAGATTACATGGAGTTGAAAATCTAAGATCTAGAAATTATAAGAGGCATCTCAAAAGAGGCACCCAAAAAGAGGCACGAGAATTATTGGCATTTTGCTCTCGTATTTATAGATACAGGAAACCCTAGGTTACATTCTGATTCATTCATAAATTTACAAATCTACCCTAAGAAGACCCGGTCAACGCACCGTCTTATCCACCGACACGTGCATTGTACGGCCGCGGATCCGCGGCCAAAATCCTTGTTTGGCCGCGGTTCCACGGCCGTTTGATAGGCTATTGGGCTCATTTCTTTAGGGCCGCTTCATATTGCATTTTACTTCTGGTTTCTTCACTTGGTTTCTCAGAATATCTTCTATTTTCTTCCAGATTTCCACAGTGCAGAATGTTGTGGACTTTTACCGTTAGCTTCGTGTTGAAGTCTTGAATCTTGTGCTGCCTCATACGTTGTGCAATCGAACTGTTCATTGATTTTCATTTGTTCCTTAAATTGGTAGGCGACATCATACAGATTCATCTATTTATTGGTCGTAGTCTCACATTTATAGCATCTTTTCACCATTTTCATTGTATTTGTTCTGAGAACCTGTAACGTGCAACTATTTAGCAGACATGGATCAAAAGCACCTATTTATTTGCAATATGATTAAGAATGGGGAATATAATAATGCAAAATTCTGATATGAACAAATACCCCCAAACTTATCTTTTGCCCGTCCCGAGCAAAGCCATTTTTATTCTCAACAAAATCCTAACCTTACTTTCGCAGGAAGTCGCGATTGCACTGAGCTCGTGCAACAAGCCGTTAAACCTCTAGGTGTCCCTAGTAGGAGGAGTGTTGTCTCCTGAGAGTTTTCGGCGGATACTACCCATAAAATCCGATCAATTTGGCCTGTTGACTTTCATTCTTCAATTCGGTGTTCTAGCAAGAAATTCTATTATGTTCAACATAGAAATCATCAACCTATATTTTTCACACTCACTTATCATTTAACTTAAGATCGTATATGTTCTGTAAATTTATTAAGCTTTCAGCATCTTTTGAACTTTCCTTCTAAGGTCCCATCTCAACTTAGGAATTTTTATCATCTCTACTGAAGGTATAAGCCCTATCTTTCATTCTTATCTCTCATCCAAACCCCAATCATATACCCCTACGTGTGTGTATGTATCACCCCTACACTTGGAAATTCAATTCAAGTTATCATACTCTTGTCCATCGTCCAAAGTACTTTTAGTTAGTGAATTTTTGATGAAATTGCTCACACATCCTTCATGCGACCGTTAATACTTCTTGAGGTACTAACGACCGATTACAAAATGTGTTCGCGCATTTAGGCGTAATTCCTCGTCTTATAACACCTAAGGCTTTAGCAGTGACTCCCAAACCAGTTGGTCTAAGGCACTAGGTGATAAAGCACCCTCGCTATATATTTTTTTTATTTTACGCAGCCTTAAATAATTACAAAACCAGTGTTCATTTTTTTTATCTCTTTATTAACACTTATACTTTTATTTTATTTTCCTTCATACTAAGGATTTTAAACAAGAGCATTTCAAGGTATCCTCTACTATTCCAGGTTTCAAGATGCGTGCATGTGCTAATTGTAGGGTATATATTTTCAGAATTTAGACTTAAGATTCAGAATTATTTTTCAGACTTACATTTCAAATAAAAATTCAATACTCTTCCCTTATTTTGATTTAGCCCAAGAACTGAACTCAAAATTTGTCTATTTCTAAATAAACTACAAGGACGTATATTTTCTACAGTTAAATTTTAAGAAAGGTTATTTTTAGGGTTTTTAATTTACTAAGTTTAGGATTTAGTTTTTCCTAACTAGTCAACCGTCTTGTCAAACTTAAGTCAATTATGGCCAAAATTGAATTTTCCAATTTTTATAATTTTTATTTTTTTTTTCAATTTTTATGGGTCTTAAAATAAGTATGTAAATGCAAAAATATACACATGAATGCAAAGGAAGAAAGCTTACCGAGCAACCCCCAAACTTAAACTTGACAATGTCCTCACTGTCAGGCTACACCAAGAGGGTCAAAACTGTCGGTGCTCCCCTGTTTATTTTTTTTTAATTATTAACATAAAAAGAACACAAAATATATATACACAAAAAAGCCCCCCTCCCAAACTTAAGTGAAACAGTGTTTCCACTGTTTAAACGTTAACGCTTAGAGTTAGGGGGGAGAAAAACACAGTATTAAGCTATATAAGGCCTTACACAAGCCAAAGGTTAGCACCAACCATTCAAAAATTTTATCGTTATAATGGTATGGTTGGTGAAAGAATGGAGTGTAGAGGAAAGAAATGAGAAGCACACGAGACCGTGTGGAGATAGAAGTAGTATACGGTCTCGGTGGAAGAGAAGAATGGCGGAAGGGAAAAAGAAATGGTGGTGGTTCGACTTCTTCCGGTGGAGGTTGATTAATTACAAAATCTGTGTTGTTTAAGAATGCGAGTTCGTCGGCAAAAATATCTTCGAAACTTTCATCGAATGTTCGATTGAACGTTCCAATGTCAATAAGTGTCGCACCAGAATTCAACACACTTGATTTTTCAAAAATTATGAAGGTAGGATAGTCGTAAGGCTCATTTACCTTATTTTCAAAAGAGTCTAAATCAAGTTGTTTTTCTAGAATTATCGAACTCAAAATATCGGATTGTGATTCATTAGCACTCGGTATCATTAAAGGAATATTAGAAGAAGAACCAGAGAAAGTGGGAGAAAGAAATTGAATACGAACTTGAGGGTGGAGATGGAGTGTATAAATTAGCACATTTTGTAATGTCCGATGTGTAAAAAGCGATTGTGCTAATTTATCAACCCACTGAGAAATGATGTCAAATCCCTCAAGATTCGTGAGCAAACATGGGTACGTCGAACTTGGTAAACCAGACATTGGAAATGAAAGCGATACGGTCTCTTGCGTGGTCGGAACGATCGAAAGGATGAAGGGGGGTTGATTTAGGAAGTATAACAGTTAAAGGTTCAGGAGGATGAATTGGAAAATCCGACTCATCAAACAAAACTGGTTCATCCTCAATACTCTCCTCAATACTATCCTCATAATTTTCCTCAAAAGTTATCTCATCCATGCAATTATCATCAAAATCAAGACGCATATGAAGTTCGGGAGAAATATTTAATGACTCGGGATGATGAATTGAAGAGAAAAATTCGGTCAAATCTGCAGGTTCCTCATCCAAAATATTCCCAGCGTCGATATCCTCAATCAAGTGAAAATCAATTTTTTTAGACACCTCATCAAAAACATGGATATTTATCAATTCAGGTTCTAGATTGGAGGTGTAGAGGTCAAAAGGATTGGGTGTGGGTTCACTCGAAAGGGACCCTTCACAATCTGGAAAATCAAGCACTACAAAGTCGCACAACTCATTAAATGTTTTATTTTCAACCGGTGAATCATTTGGAACACTTGATAGACCTTCAAAACCGGAGTTGTGGGATTCAATTAGGGATGGGTAGGTTTGATTTGGAAGGGTGTATAGCTCACTCTCTCCACTCAAATTCTCGATTTATCCAACTGCCTCATCATACATTGGAAAATTTGGAGCTAGTTGGAAACTAGCTACCGGTTCACTGGGTTGTCTTGATGAATTAAGGGCGGCAATGGACGCATCCAAATTCTTCATCTGTTGGTTTGTCGCTACAATATAAACTTCCAACGACTGTTCCAGACTAGACATGGGTTATGAAGGGGTTTCAGTAAAACATTCAAAATTGTTTGGATTCTGGAAACTCCCAATTGGCTGTGTAGAAGCAATGTCTAGGGAAGGTGCAAAAGTCGGGTAGGACTGGTAGGAATTGAATGGTTGGACAGGAGTAGGATCAACATTTGGATAAAAAGGTGAATGGACTTGTTGATCCCAAGAACTAGAAGTGTTGAAAGGAGTGAAAGATCGGTTACGAGATTGTTCAATATGTTGAGCAATAGACATAGGTTTCGGAGTTACAACAGGACTCGAAAAAGGAGTATCAACGTAAGAAGGTGGTGAAGGTTGAAACGGTTGATACAAAGTGGATTGCGGAGTCCAACTGTTTCTCCTAAACGCTTCTATTCGATCTTTCAAAGAAATTTGTGGCATGGAAGGGTCGTCCGTAATTCGACCAAAACAATGCGCGTAGGAAGCAATGTTTGGATGAGGGTACTAAAGTTCGGCAAGAGTTTTGCGAGGTGGGGTACCCATGATGTAAGAAAGGAGAAGAAGAATGTGATGTTTTATATATATATATATATATATATATATATATATATATATATATATATATATATATATATATTTTATATTTTATATATATATTTTTTATTTTTTTTTATAGAAATTGTTTGTTTTTGTGGTTTTGAAATTTCTGAAAGTGTTTTTTTAAAGAATTTTTGCAAAATTTGTACAAACCACTACACACTTTCAAACAGTCACAATATAAGCATGCACAATCAAGTATAGAGCTAGGGTCTCCTAAGTCAACTAGACTGCTCCTAATAGTTCCAAAGGGTAAGTTGTGAGATCCTCAAATCGTCTCTTCACCGCCAATTGTGGCCAGGTAAGCACAATTAAAGAAAGGAGGGATCCACTCACGAATCACCGTGAGACGGGCCTTTTAAAATTACATTTCCTACTTGCCTAGCCTAGGCACCACAAACTCTGGTTTAGATAAACGACCGATGCCTACAACTTTTCCTTTGTCCTATTGAGCGCGACAGTCCTTATTGGCTGAGTCTAATATTTTTTTTATTAACTCGAGAGTTGATGCAAAATGCTTTTTGTGATTTCTGGGGTCTTAGAAAGGGTAATGAAATCCCCACCCAATCTTGATTGGTGTTATAGCCCCTTAAAAGTCCGTTTTAAAAATGCAAAACAATAAGCACAAAAAAATCTAAAACACTTTCAAAAAAAATTTTTTTTTTTTTGCAGCGCAAAGAATTCTACACAAAAACAATTTATTGGAGAGGGAGAAAGATTTTGCGCAAAAAACCCTGCAGGAAAAATTTTCAGTGGAGCCCAGTATAGGAGAGAAGAAGAAAAGAGATACTTACGGAAATTTTTATTTGCTGACGTCACCTTTTGACCGCGGTTCCGCGGTCAAACTGTTAATTCTGCCGCGGTTCCGCGGCGGTTTAGGTGGTTTAAATCTCCAAAAAATTTCTGTTTGTTGTTAGGATTCTCCCATGTTTGTTCAGATTCTCTGTTTCTTGATTTGTTCACTGGGATTTTCCAGATCTGAATCTGTCCGTCTTCTTTTCCTGTACAATTCACACAATACCTCTCAAAAAGAACAAGATGAATTTTATTTTATTTTATTTATTTATTTTGTTTTAAAAAATTTCAATTTTTATAATTTTTTTATTTTTTTATTTTTTTATTTTTATTATTTTTTTAACCCGAAATTACACAAAGAAAGAGACTACCGTCTCCCCGGCAACGGCGCCATTTGATTGATTGAGGAGATTTTAGTGCTTACGTGTTTTTGTGATCAAAAAATTAACCGCAATCAATAACGGTGTCGCTTGGTAGCTAGCCGGTTGAGTACGGGTCGGTCCACAGGGAGATGGATTCCTATTCTTTGTGTTTTAACGAGTTAAATCCAAAAGATTTGGGTTTTATTTTAAGATCTAAGAATGAGATAAAAGTTTATAAAAAGCTTGCTAGGGTTAAGATTAGGTTAGTTTGGAAAATCAATTATTCTCACCGCTTTTTTTGCCCTAATTAAGAACTTTTAGGTGTTAAGGTAATAATTAACAAAGGGGATTAGCACGATCGGGAAGAAACTAGGTTTCTTCCTCTTGGTCCTTATCCGTCCTTTCTTAACTCTTATCTTAACCTCCATGGAAAACAATCACAACCAGTCTTTAACTAGGGTATCACCGCTACCTTGTGAGATAGGGTGCCGTAGTGAGCGGTGTGTGTTTGTATGCATAGAGTCCTACTTTAAAATGTTGAACGGGCAAGAAAGGGATGAGAGATTTTCATCCCTTAAACCTTCCCTAAACCTAACCCTAACAAGTGAGGAACTACTCACTCATTAGGGAATTGATAAACGAATTCATTTTTATAGTTTTCTTTTAATTAACTACGACAGATAAAAAAAATTTATAACTGCGGCAGATAAAAAAAATTATAACTACGGCAGATAAAAAATTTATAACTACGGCAGATAAAAAATTTATAACTAGGGCAGAAAAGAAATTCAAGATAAAAAAAAACTTACTTCTTTATTGATGCACTTTTTGACAGATTACATGGAGTTGAAAATCTAAGATCTAGAAATTAAAAGAGGTATCTCAAAAGAGGCACCCAAAAAGAGGCACGAGAATTATTAGCCTTTTGCTCTCCTATTTATTGATACAGGAAACCCTATGTTACATTTTGATCCATTCATAAATTTACAAATCTACCCTAAAAAGTCCCGGTCAACGCACCGTCTTATCTACCGACACGTGTATTGTACGACCGCGGATCCGCGGCCAAAAGCCTTGTTTGGCCTCGGTTCCGCGGCCGTTTGATGGGCTATTGGGCTCATTTCTTTAGGGCTGCTTCATGTTGCATTTTACTTCTGCTTTCTTCACTTGGTTTCTCAGAATATCTTCTATTTTCTTCCAGATTTCCACAATGCAGAATGTTGTGGACTTTTACCGTTAGTTTCGTGTTGAAGTCTTGAATCTTGTGCTGACCTCATACGTTGTGCAATCGAACTGTTCATTGATCTTCATTTGTTCCTTAAACTTGTAGGCGGCATCATACAGATTCATCTATTTATTGGTCGTAGTCTCACATTTATAGCGTCTTTTCACCATTTTCACTATATTTGTTCTGAGAACATGTAACCTGCAACTATTTAGCAGACATGGATCAAAAGCACCTATTTATTTGCAATATGATTAAGAATGAGGAATATAATAATGCAAAATTCTGATATGAACAGCCAGCAGGGAAGATGCTGAGGCAGCGCTTCTGGAGGCCCAGGTTGCCGAGGCTCGGGCTAAAAAAGCTGTGGCCGATTATAAGGCGTCAGAGCAGTTTTACGCTGAGCTCGGGAAGTATTCTGCCGTCGCATGGAATAAAGCCCTGGACGCCGTGAAGGAACAGCTTCCTAAGTTCGACGATGGTGAGCTCCGCGCTCGTGCTCCGCTTCTGGTGGCGAGGCCTCCGGTGGAAGATGGCGAGGGGAGCACGACGCGCCCCTGGTGGCAAAATCTCTGGTGGTAGAGCCCCCGGCAAGCCGTGATGCCAGCAATGAAGGGAACGAAGTAAGCCTCCGGGCAGTTTGTAGGGCTGGGGAGCCCAAGAGTACCCTTTGTAAAAACTTTGCTTTCGGTAATAAATGAAAATCCTTGCTTCTTCGGTTTGCATTTCATCTTCTGTGTGTGAAGAATGCTCGTAGGGTATCACTGCTTGTACCGTTGTGTTTTCGTGTCAGGGTGGCCATCTGTCTGGCAATCGTCCGTCGAGTTGACTTCAATCACTAGTCGACGAGCATACCAAGCGCTGTCGAGGAGGTATCCCCCTAGGCTCCGGAGTCGAGGGGAGATCATTTAGACTTGGATAGACCTGACGCCCCTCATTGGGGTCTCGGATCCTCCGTGGGCCACTGAGCATCGACCACCGACCGGGGGTGACTGGGCAGGGTAGCTGCTCAGTTGCTTCTTGTGAGGGCTTTCTGATCCCTGGCGTTGTAGTAGGGAAGCTACCTGCCAGGGATGATCGAGCAGGGTAGCTGCTCGAACGCCCCTTGCGAGGGCCTCGACCCTTAGCGTTGGGGGTTGCTTCGAGAAGCCCACTAAGGATGACCGGGCAGGGAAGCTGCACGGCCGCCTCATGGCGAGGGCTTCGATCCGTGTCGGTTGTGGTAGGAAACTACCAGCCGGGGATAGCCGAGCAAGGACTCGACTGCCTCTGGGAGGACTTTGGTCCTTGATCATACCATAATTTTGCATTCTTATATTCCCCATTCTTGTTCATTTTACAAATAAACAGGTGCTTTTGATCCATGTCTGCTATATTGTTGCAAGTTACAGGTTCTCGGAATAAAAACAGTGAAAATGATGAAAAGACGATACAAAAGTGAGACTACGACCAACAAATAGAAGAATTTTGATCAAGCCTACAGTTTGGAGAATAACCGAAGATCAATGAACAAGTTCACAAAGTACAAAGGCAGCGCAAGGTTCAAGACTTCGACACGAAGCAAGCGGTAAAGTCCACGACATTATTCACTGTGGAAATCTGGAAGAAAACTAGAAGAAAATCTGAGAAACCAGGTGATGAAAAAAGGAGCCAAAAGCAACAGAAAGAACCCCTAAAAATTTCAGCCCAAGATGCCCCCATATGGCCGCGGATCCGCGACCAAACATGGGTCTTGGCCGCGGTTCCGCGGCCGTGTTGAGCCCGGGTCAGTGCGAATTCTGGCGGTGCGTCGGCGCGTTGACTAGTCTTCTTAGGGGTATACTTGTAATTGCAGATATGACTCGATTGTAACCCTAGGGTTTCTATGTTCTATAAATAGAAACCCTAAAACCTGTTTTAGGTTATGCCTCTTCTTGTGCCTCATTTCATTTTATCAAAATTCAGATCTGTAAATTTCTGCAATGTATGAAAAGAGCATAAAATAAAGTAAGTAGTTTTTTATTTTCATGCCCTAGGTAATTTCTTTTCTGCCCTAGTATAGATTTTTTATTATCTGCCCTAGTATAACTTTCATTATCTGCCTTAGTTAGATAGTTAGAAAATGTTTTTCAATTCCCTAATGAGTGAGTACTCTCCTCACTTGTTAGGGTTAGATTTGGGGAAGGCTTGAGAGATGAAGATCTCTCACCCCTTTCTTGCCCATCACATGTTTTTATAAAACTCCATGCATACATGCATACACCGCTCCCTACGACACCCTATCCCACGAGGTAGCGGTGATACCGTAGTATAAAAGACCGGTTGCGTATATTTTCCATGGAGGTTAGGGTAAGAATTAAGTAAAGAAGGACAAGAACCTAGAGGAAGAAACATCGTTTCTTCTGAATGGTACTAATCCACTTTATTAATTATTATCATAACACCTCATATATCTTAATTAGGGGCATAGAAAGCGGTGAGGAATATTGAATTTCCAAACTTAACCTAAACCTAACCCTAGCAAGATTCTAGTCCTAGCCTAGATCAACCTAGTTTTTAGATTTAATCAATCCGACAACAATCGGAATTAACTCGTTAGAAAAAATTGAAGATACGCAAAATCCCTGTGGACCGACCCGTACTCACCGGCTAGCTACCAAGCGACGCCGTTCTTGATTGCGGTTATAAATATTCTTTGATCAAATCAAATGGCGCCGTTGCCGGGGATGGCGTGTTATTTTCTTTTTGTAATTTCAGGTTAATATAAATTGAAAAATCATAAAAACTGAAAAATTAAAAATATATAAAAAAATTTATCATCTTGTTATTTTGTGAAGGGTATTTTCGTGTGAATTTTGCAGGATCGACGAACGAGTTCGGATCTGGAAAAATCCAGCAAGCAAAACAGAAAACGGCAAATCTGAACGACAGAGGAAAATCATACCAGAGGAGCAGAAGAAATCTCGGGAATCGAACTGCCACCGCCGCCGCCGAAAGCTCCCTTTGGCCGCGCTTCCGCCGCCGAAAGCTCCCTTTGGTCGCGCTTCCACCGCAGGGAGGTGACGTCATCACCTAAAAAACTCACTGTAAGTTTTCTCTCTCCTTCTCTGAATCCCCTGATATATCCTCTGTAAAACTTTCCTGCAGGATTCTTTGCGCCAAAAATTTCTCCCTCTTCTCCAATAACTTGATCTTGTGCAGGATTCTTTACGCCGCGCTAAAAAAATAATTTGTTTGCAAGTGATTGTGTTTACTGCTTTGCATATTTTAACTGACTTTAAGGGGCTTGAACACCAATCAGATTGGGTGAGAATTTTATCACCCTTTCCAGGACCCCGAAAAACACATAAGGCATTTTGCATTGACCATCATTTAATTAAAAAAAGATTAGACTCAGCCCTAAGGATTTCGCGCTCAATAGGACAGAGGAATAGTTGTAGGCATCGACCGTTGATCCTAACCTGACTTTGTGGTGTCTAGACAAGTATGTCTAAGGCGAGTGGTTACTTAATTAGGCTCACTACTTACGTAGTGGAGAACCTCCCACTTACCTGGCCACAATTGACGGTGAAGAGGCGGTTTGAGGTCCTACTTCTTACCCTTTGGAACAGTTAGGAGCTGTCTAGCTGACCTAGGTGACCCTAGATCTAGGACTGATTGTGCATTTGTGGTTGATTGAACGTGTGTCTAAGCCTTTTATCGAAAATCTTTTTTGCAAAAAGCTCCACATAAAAAAAACACAAAAAGAAAAAAAAGGAATTTTTTTTACAAAAACTTGCAACTTGTCGCTAAGAAATCCGTGCACCCCACATTCTTTTTCTTCTCTTTTCTTACATCATGGGTACCCCACCTCATAAATCTCTTGCCGAACTTTGGTATCCTGAACCAAACTTTGCTTCCTACGCGAATTGTTTTGGTCGAATTACGGACGACCCCTCCATGCCCAAAATTTCTTTGAAAGATCGAATAGAAGCGTCTAGGAGAAACAGTTGGACTCCGCAATCCACTTTGTATCAACCGTGTCAACCTTCACCACCTTCTTACGTTGATACCCCTTTTTCAAGTCCTGTTGTAACTCCGAAACCCATGTCTATCGCTGAACACATTGAACAATCACATAACCGATCTTTCACTCCTTTCAACACTTCTAGTTTTTGGGATCAACAAGTCCATTCACCTTTTTATCCAAATGTTGATCCTACTCCTGTCCAACCATTCAATTCCTACCAGTCCTACCCAACTTCCGCACCTTCCCTAGACATTGCCTCTACACAGCCATTTGGGAGTTTCATGTATCCAAACAACTTTGAATCTTTTACTGAAACCCCTTCACAACCCATGTCTAGTCTGGAACAGTCGTTGGAAGCGTACATTGTAGCGACAAACCAAATGATGAGGAATGTGGATGCGTCCATGGCCGCCCTTATACAACCTAGTGACTCGGTAGTCAGTTTCCAACTAGCTCCAAATCTTCCAATGTATGATGAGGCGGTTGGACAGAGTGAGAATTTGAGTGGAGAGAGTGAGTTGTGCACCCTTCCAAATCAAACCTACCCATCCCAAATTGAATCCCACAACTCCAGTTTTCAATCAAGTGTCCCAAATGATTCACCCGTTGAAAATAAAACGTTTAATGAGTTGTGCGGCTTTGTAGTGCTTGATTTGCCAGAATGTGAAGGGTCCCTTTCGAGTGAAAACATCACCAATCCTTTTGACCTCTACACCTCCAATCTAGAACCTGAATTGATAAATATCCATGCTTTTGATGAGGTGTCAGAAAAAATTGATTTTCACTTGATTGAGGATATAGACGTAGGGAATATTTTGGATGATGAACCCGCAGATTTGACTGAATTTTTCTCTCCAATTCATCATCCCGAGTCATTAAATGTTTCTCCCAAACCTCATATGCGTCTTGATTTTGATGATAATTGCATGGATGAGATAACTTTTGAGGAGAATCATGAGGATAGCATTGAGGAGGGTATTGAGGATAGTATTGAGGATGAACCAGTTTTGTTTGATGTGTCGGATTTTCCAATTCATCCTCCTGAAACTTTAACTGTTATACTTCCTAAATCACCCCCCTCATCCTTCCAATCATCCCGACCACGCAAAAGATCACACAGGAGGACTGTGAGCTTGAAAATTTTCCGTTCGATCACAGCAGTTTCGACGCCACTAGTGCGTTCCTCTTTGAATCTGACACAGTTCACACAGCTGATAACGATTACGAGTGTTTCACTTTTTCGGACGATTTTGAAGACTCACCGCCCGAGTTTGAGTCCTTTTGAATTTTCAGATGAGTTAGTTGAACCATCAGACTCGGTTGCTTACAGTCATTTCGAACCATTGATGGAATCCTTCAAGTTCGAGACAGATTACTTAGGCGAGAATAAGACTATCCCTAAATCGCTCCCTTTCGTCCTTCCTATCGTTTCGACCACGCAAGAATCCGTCGCGTTTCCATTTTCAATGGATGGTTTACCAAGTTCAACGTACCCATGTTTTCTCGCGAATCTTGAGGGATTTGACCCCATTTCTCGACGGGTTGATAGATTAGCACAATCGCTTTTAACACATCGGTCATCACAAATTGCGCTAATTTATTCATTCAATTTACACCCTCAAGTTCGTGCTACACTTCTTTCTCTTTTCCGCCATTCTTCTCCTCCACCGAGACCATATTCCACCTTTCTTTCCATACGGTCTCGTGTGTTTCTCAACTCCTTTCTCTACACTCCATTCTTTCACCAACCCTACCATTTTCACGATAGAATTTTTGAATGGTTGGTGCTAACCTTTGGCCTGTGTAAGGCCTTATATAGTTTGATTTTTCTCCTCCCTAACTCTGAACTTAAACGCTTAAAACAATGGAAACACTGTTTCACTTAAGTTTGGGGGAGACCTTTTTGTATATATATTTTTTGTTTTCTTTTAACAATAAAAAAATATATATATATATATAAATAAATAAATATGGGAGTGCCAACATTTTAACCCTCTTGGTGTAGCCTGACAGTGAGGACACTATCAAGTTTAAGTTTGGGGGTATGCTTGGTAAGCTTTCTTCCTTCGCATTCATGTGTATATTCTTGCATTTGCATACTTATTTTAAAATCCATAAAAATTGAAAAATTTGAAAAATTTGAAAAATTAAAACATTCAATTTTGGCTTTAATTGACTTGAGTTTGACAAAAAGATTAACTAGCTAGAAACAACTAGACCTTAGACTTAGTAAATTAAAAACCCTTAAAATAACCTTTCTTAAAATTTAACGGTAGAAAGTATATGTCTTTGTAGTTTATTTAGAAATAGGCAAATTTTGAGTTGACTTCTTGGGCTAAGTTAAAATAAGGGAAAAGTATTGAAATTTTTATTAAAGTATAAGTCTGAAAAATAATCCCTAAGCTTAAGTCTAAATTCTGAAAATATATACCCTACAAATTGCACAAACACGAACCTTGAAACTTGGAATAGTAGAAGAGACCTTGAAATGCTCTTGTCTAAAAGTCCTTAGTATGAAGGAAAATAAAATAAAAATACAATTGTGAATAAAGAGATAAAAAAAAATGAACACTGATTTTTTGTAATTACTTAAGGCTGCATAAATAGAAAAATATTTAGCGAGGGTGTTTTATCACCTAGTGCCTTAGACCAACTGGTTTGGGAGTCACTGCTAAAAGCCTTAGGGATTACAAGACTAGGAATTACGCATTAATGTGCAAGCACATTTTGTAATCGGTCGTTGGTACCTCAAGAAGCATTAACGGTCACATGAAGGATGTGTGAGCAATTTCATCTAAAATTCACCAATTGAAAAGTACTTTGGACGATGAACAAGAGTATAATAGCTTGATTTGAATTTCCAAGTGTAGGGTGATATATACACACACGTAGGGATATGTGATTGGGGTTTAGATAAGAGATAGGAATGAAAAATAGGACTTATATCTTTAGTAGAGATGATAAAAATTCCTAAGTTGAGATGGAACCTTAGAAGGAAAACTTAAAAGATGCTAAAAACTAAGTAAATTTACAAGAATATATATAATCTTAAGTTAAATAATAAGGAAGCGTGAAAAATATGGGTGGATAATTTCTGAGTCGAAGATAATAGAGTTCTTAATTAGAAAACCTAATTGGAGAATAAAGGTCGATAAGCCGAATTGATAGGATTTTATGGGTAGTATCCGCTGAAAACCCTCAGAAGACAACACTCCTCCTACTAGGGACACCTAGGGGTTTAACGGCTTGTTGCACGAGCTCAGTGCAATCGCGTTTCCCTGCGAAAGTGAGGCTGGGTCTTTTTCAAGAATAAAACTAGGTTTGCTCGAGGACGAGCAAAAGATAAGTTTGGGGGTATTTATTCATACCATAATTTTGCATTCTTATATTCCCCATTCTTGTTTATTTTACAAATAAACAGGTGTTTTTGATTCATGTCTGCTATATAGTTGCAGGTTACAGGTTCTCGGAATAAAAACAGTGAAAATGATGAAAAAACGATACAAAAGTGAGACTACAACCAACAAATGGAAGAATCTTGATCAAGCCTACAGTTTGGAGAATAAACGAAGATCAATGAACAAGTTCACAAAGTACAAAGGCAGCGCAATGTTCAAGACTTCGACACGAAGCAAGTGGTAAAGTTCACGACATTATTCACTGTGGAAATCTAGAAGAAAACTAGAAGAAAATCTGAGAAACCAAGTGATGAAACAAGGAGCCAAAAGCAACAGAAAGAACCCCTAAAAATTTCAGCCCAAGATGCCCCCATATGGCCGCGGATCCACGGCCAAACATGGGTCTTGGCCGCGGTTCCGCGGCCATGCTGATCCCGGGTCGGTGTGAATTCTGGCGGTGCGTCGGCGCGTTGACTAGTCTTCTTAGGGGTATACTTGTAATTGCAGATATGACTCGATTGTAACCCTAGGGTTTCTATGTTCTATAAATAGAAACCCTAAAACCTGTTTTAGGTTATGCTTCTTCTTGTGCCTCATTTCATTTTATCAAAATTCAGATCTGTAAATTTCTGCAATGTATGAAGAGAGCATCAAATAAAGTAAGTAGTTTTTTATTTCCATGCCCTAGATAATTTCTTTCTTGCCCTAATATAGATTTTTCATTATCTGCCCTAGTATAACTTTCATTATCTGCCCTAGTTAGATGGTTAGAAAATGTTTTTCAATTCCCTAATGAGTGAGTAGTCTCCTTACTTGTTAGAGTTAGATTTGGGGAAGGCTTGAGAGATGAAGATCTCTCACCCCTTTCTTGCCCATCACACGTTTTTATAAGACTCCATGCATACATGCACACACCGCTCCCTACGGCACCCTATCCCACGAGGTAGCGGTGATACCGTGGTATAAAAGACCGGTTGTGTATGTTTTCCATGGAGGTTAGGGTAAGAATTAAGAAAGGCAGGACAAGAACCTAGAGGAAGAAACATCGTTTCTTCCCGATGGTACTAATCCACTTTATTAATTATTACCATAACACCTCATAGATCTTAATTAGGGGCATAGAAAGCGGTGAGGAATATTGAATTTCCAAACTTAACCTAAACCTAACCCTAGCAAGATTCTAGTCCTGGTCTAGATCAACCTAGTTTTTTGATTTAATCAATCCGACAACAATCGGAATTAACTCGTTAGAACAAATTGAAGATACACAAAATCCCTGTGGACCGACCCGTACTCACCGGCTAGCTACCAAGCGACGCCGTTCTTGATTGCGGTTATAAATATTCTTTGATCAAATCAGTCCTTAGCACTGGAGGGGCTGTAAGAAGCCCGCTAAGGATGATCGGGCAGTGGGGCTGCGCGATTGCCTCCTGGCGAGGGCTTTGACCTCTGGCGTCGTGGGTAGGCAACTACCAGCCTGGGATGGACGAGAGGGGCAGACGCTCTGGTGCCTCTTCCGAGGGCTTTCTGATCCTTGGCGTCGTGGGTAGGGAGCTACCAGCCGGAGTTGACCGAGCAAGGTAGCTGCTCGGTTGCCTCTTGCGAGGGCTTTGACCCTTCAGGACGGGGACTGAACAGGGTTGCTGCCCAGTGCCTGATTAGTCTCAAAACTTGTATTAACCGCAATCAAGAAACGGCGTCGCTTCGCAGCTAGCCGGTGAGTGCGGGTCGATCCACAGAGATGGGTAAATTCCTTTTATGTGTTTTAACGAGTTGATTCAAAGTGTCGTTTTGGTTGGTTTATAAAAATCTATGAAAACTGGATCTAATTAATCTAATTAAAAGTCTTGCTAGGGTTAGGCTTAGGGGAAGTTTTGGAGATTAACGTTTTTCTTCACCGCTTTCAATGCCTTCTTTTTTAGATCTATTAGATGTTACGGTTATTATCAATAAAGTGGATCTGAATCTTTTGGGAAGATGTTTCTTCCTCTAGATTCGCATCCTTCCTTTGTTGATAATTACCTTAACCCCTATGGAAAACACGCACAACCGGCCCTTTATACTACGGTTCATCGTTACCTCGAGGGGTAGGATGCCGTAGGGAGCGGTTGTGCGTGCATGCATAGAGTTCTAATTCATTAGGTGAGTGTGGCATTGAAAGGGGTGAGAGATCTCATCTCTCAACCCTTTCCCTAAGGCTAACCTTAACAAGCGAGGAGACTACTCGCTCATTAGGGGATGAAAATGCATACAAATTAAAAGAAGAAAAAAACATAATTTACCTTACTAGGTTGACGGCTCCCTCCAAACGATATAGAACAGATCTGAATATAACTCCCAGAAAGTCTGAATTTTATTGATTGAAAAGAGGCATCACATTTTACAGATCTGGGAATACAATTTATAGGAAAACATAAAAACTAGGGTTACAGACTCTCGCATATGTGAAATTACAGATTTGACCCCTAAAAATCCCAACACCCGCACCGACACACCGACACAGAGAATTTGCACCAACACGGGCCTAAGATGGCCGCGGAACCGCGGCAATGGAGCGCTTGGGCCGCGGTTCCGCGGCCCTTTGGTGGGCTTGGCTCACCAACTTCCTGGGCTTGGTTCCTCATATCTTGGGCCTCTCATTTATATACTTATTTTCTCTGTTGGCTTCTTAATCTTTTCCAGATCCTTAGTGAAAACTTGTAAAGATCTTTTGACCGTTTCACTTTGTTTTTCGTCTCGGCTTGAGTAAGATCCGTGTGCTGGTTGGTCAAAAGTCCATTTCCTGTAGCATCTTTCGTCTTTTTCACTGTATTTGTTCCAAGAGCCTGTATCCTGTATCATGCAACAAAAGTGCGTCAAGAGTACTTGTTTATTTATAAAACGGATAAGAATAGGGGAATGAAAAATGCAATATTATGGTCTAAACAAATACCCCCAAACTTACCTTTTGCTCGTCCTCGAGCAAACTTATTATTTTATTCACTAAAATCCTAACCACACTTTCGCAGGGAAACGCGATTGCACTGAGCATGTGCAACAAGTCGTTAAACCTCTAGGTGTCCCTAGTAGGAGGAGTGTTGTCTCCTGAGGGTTTTCAGCGGATTACACCCACAAAATCCTATCAACTCGGCCCATTGACTTTTGTGTTCCAATTAGGTTTTCTAACAAGGAATTCTATTACCTTTTGACTCGCAAATTATCCACCCATATTCTTCACACTTCCTCATCATTTAACTTAAGATTATATATGTTCTATAGACTTATTTAGCTTTCGGCATCTCTTAAGTCTTTCTTCTAGGGTTTCATCTCTACTTAGGAATTTCTATCAACTCTACTAAAGATACAAGTTCTATCTTTCATTCCTTTCTCTTATCTAAACTCTAATCACATATCCCCACGTGTGTGTATAGATCACCCCTACACTAGGAAATTCAAATCAAGCAATCGTACTCTCGTCCATTGTCCAAAGCACTTATTAATTCGTGAATTTTGAATTTCCCTTACACATCTTTCATGTGACTGTTAATATTTCTTGAGGTACCAACAACCGATTACAAGATACGTTAGCACTTTAAAGCGTACTTTCTAGTTTTGCAACACCCAAGGCTTTAGCAGTGACTCCCAAACCAGTTGGTCTAAGGCACTAGGTGATGAAGCACCCTCGCTAAATATTTTTCTATTTTTGCAGCCTTAAGTAATCACAAAAACCAGTGTCCATTTTTTTTTATATTCTTTATTCACTTTTTTTTTAATTTTCATTGTACTAAGGACTTTAGACAAGAGTATTTCAAGGTCTCTTCTACTATTCCAAGTTTCAAGGTACGTGATTGTGCAAATTGTAGGGTATACATTTTCAGAATCTAGACTTAAGGTAGGAACTATTTTTCAAACTTATACTCTAATAAGAACATCAATACTTTTCCTTCATTTTGACTTAACCCAAGAAGTGAACCCAAAATTTGCCTATTTCTAAATAAACTACAAGGCATATACTTTCTACCGTTAAACTTTAAGGAATGTTATTTTTAGGGTTTTTAATTCACTAAGTCTAAGATATAGTTGTTCCTAGCCAGTTAACCTATTTGTCAAACTTAAGTCAATTAGCCAAAATTGAATATAATAATTTTTATAATTTTTGAAATTTTTCAATTTTTTTATGGGTTTTCAAATAAGTATGCAAATGCAAAAATATATACAAATGAATGCGAAGGAAGAAGACGTACCGACTAACCTTATCATCATTTGGTTGAACTAAGTTGTTCGTTTGATTTGTATAAGGTTGTTGTTGGAAAGGTTGCTGGTTTTGAGTTTGTAAGGGTACTTGTTGTTGTTGTGGAGGAGGAGGTCTTTGAAAATTATTATTTCCTTGGAACTGTTGGTTTGGGTGACTCCTCCACCTCTGATTGTATGTCGAAGAGTATGGATCGTTTCTTTGTCGTTGCTGAAATGCAGCATTGACTTGATCCTGTCCTTGAATAGGTGCATTATAAGGACACTCTTCGGTTAGATGTGATGGGGCCGAACAACAAGCACAAACAGTTCGTGGAGGTAAAGCAGGGGCAGGAGAAGACGATGAGATTTTGGTCTCAATGGCTTCTAGCTTTTTCATAAGTGCGGCCATCTCGGCCTTCATAGCAATCGACATATCTACTTGATGTATGCCTGCCCTAGATTGACCAACAGAAGAAGATGATGTGGTCTTGGTACTCTCCCACTGAATTGTTTGCTCACTAAGATCCTCAAGAAACTGCCAAGCTTCGTCGCTAGACTTGGAAAGGAAATGACCTTGACATATAGTTTCTAGCAACTGCTTCGTTGCTGCGTTCAATCCCTCGTATAATGTTTGGCAAATTTGCCAATTTTCGATCCCATGATGAGGGCATTGAACAAGTAGGTCTTTAAATCTCTCGAAGCACTTCCAAAATGGTTCGGAAGGAAGCTGTGAAAATTGTATAATCTCGTTGCGGATTCTAGCAGTTTTGTGATGAAGATAGAACTTTTTTAGAAAAGCTCTCACAAACTCGTCCCAATTTCTAATTGAGTGTGATGCGGTACTGTATAACCACTTCTCGGCTAGGTCACATAAGGTAAAAGGAATGACCCTTAGCCTTATAGCGTCATCACTCAATTGGGTAGTCTTCATCATGGCACAAACGTTTTGGAATTTATTGATAAAAATATATGCATCTTCAGATTCCAAACCATGAAATTTTGGCAGCATATTGATGAAATGTGGTTTTATTTCAAAATTATCCCCATTTGCCGGTGGGGGTGAAAGACATGTAGGTAAAGAAGTGCGGACGGGGTAGAAGAGATCCTGGAGCGCAACTCGTGCGAGCGCTACAACGGGTGGTAGATTCGGGTTATTCGCACCTAACGGAGGTGGAATCATTCCCGTCGGTAAGGTATCGTTGGGGTCGTGTCCCGACATACCTTCGAAAGAAGAATTTAAAGGTGGAGGTAAGGAAATGGACGGAATGTCGACGAAGGGTTCGTCGAAGGGTTCGTTGGTCGGTACCAACGAAACACGGACTAATCGGGCGTTAGTATCCCTAGTCCAAAGTGACATATACTAAAGGAGTAGTGTAGTAAAAAAAAAATAGAAAAACAGAATGTGGGGGTAAGATAACATCAATGAGAAGAAGTGAGTGGAAGTGAGTTGCAAGTTTTCTTAGCGGCAAGTTGCAAGTTTTGAAAAGATTTTTCTTTATTTTTTTTTTTTATGTGAGAGTTTTGCAAAAAGGTTTTGAAAAGAGACTCATGACACAAATGTATCAACCACACATGCACAATCAGGCCTAAATCTAGGGTCACCTAGGTCTGCTAGACAGCTCCTAACTAGGGCTAGAAATAGGACCTCAAACCGCCTCTTCACGGACAAGTACGGCCAGGTAAGTGGGAAGGAACCACCACTACAGTGGGCCTAATTAATAACCACTAGCCTAGACACCGCAATGTCGGTTAGGATAAACGGTCGATGCCTATACTAGTCCTTTTCCTATTGAGCTCGATGTCCTTAGGTCTGAGTCTGGTCTTTTTTTATTAATTGTGGTCGATGCAAAATGCTTTAAGTGTTTTCTGGGGTCCTGGGAAGGGTGATGAAATCCCCACCCAATCTGAGTTTGGTCAATTAGCCCCTTAGAGTCCGGTTAAATTATGCAAAACAAATAAAATTTCACTTGCAATCAATTTTTAGCGCGGCGCAAAGAAACCTGCAGAAAATCTGTTATTTAGAAGGGGGAGAAAGACTTTTTACGCAAAGAATTCCTGCAGAAAATTTTCACAGTGGATATATTGTAGGTTGCAGAGGGGAGAAGGAGAAATCAAACCACACAAAATTGAGGAGCTGACGTGGCTATATCGCGGCGGAACCGCGGCGTGGGGCCCCCTTATGCGGCGGAAGCGCGGTCGTCTGGGCTGATCTCTCTCTGAAAAAAAATTGCACTGCTCTGTTATCAATTTTCCCCTCTATTCTGATATGCACTTTTCTGATTTACCCTCTGTAAATCTTCAGATCCGCGATTCTTCGCTATTCTGCAAGATTCAAACAATACACCCTTCAAACAGATCAAAATTGATAATTTTCTTATTTCTTTTTTTTTATTTTTTTTTCCAGATTTTTATAGTTTTTTAAAATTTATATCAACCCGAAAATTCACAAAAAGAAATATTACGCCATCCCCGGCAACGGCGCCATTTGATTAGTCTCAAAACTTGTATTAACCGCAATCAAGAAACGGCGTCGCTTCGCAGCTAGCCGGTGAGTGCGGGTCGATCCACAGAGATGGGTAAATTCCTTTTATGTGTTTTAACGAGTTGATTCAAAGTGTCGTTTTGGTTGGTTTATAAAAATCTATGAAAACTGGATCTAATTAATCTAATTAAAAGTCTTGCTAGGGTTAGGCTTAGGGGAAGTTTTGGAGATTAACGTTTTTCTTCACCGCTTTCAATGCCTTCTTTTTTAGATCTATTAGATGTTACGGTTATTATCAATAAAGTGGATCTGAATCTTTTGGGAAGATGTTTCTTCCTCTATATTCGCATCCTTCCTTTGTTGATAATTACCTTAACCCCTATGGAAAACACACGCAACTGGCCCTTTATACTACGGTTCATCGTTACCTCGAGGGGTAGGATGCCGTAGGGAGCGGTTGTGCGTGCATGTATAGAGTTCTAATTCATTAGGTGAGTGTGGCATTGAAAGGGGTGAGAGATCTCATCTCTCAACCCTTTCCCTAAGGCTAACCCTAACAAGCGAGGAGACTACTCGCTCATTAGGGGATGATAATGCATACTAATTAAAAGAAGAAAAAAACATAATTTACCTTACTAGGTTGACAGCTCCCTCCAAACGATATAGAACAGATCTGAATATAACTCCCAGAAAGTCTGAATTTTATTGATTGAAAAGAGGCATCGCATTTTACAGATCTGGGAATACAATTTATAGGAAAACATAAAAACTAGGGTTACAGACTCTCGCATATATGAAATTACAGATTTGACCCCTAAAAATCCCAACACCCGCACCGACACACCGACACAGAGAATTTGCACCGACACGGGCCTAAGATGGCCGCGGAACCGCGGCAATGGAGCGCTTGGGCCGCGGTTCCGCGGCCCTTTGGTGGGCTTGGCTCACCAACTTCCTGGGCTTGGTTCCTCATATCTTGGGCCTCTCATTTATATACTTATTTTCTCTGTTGGCTTCTTAATCTTTTCCAGATCCTTAGTGAAAACTTGTAAGGATCTTTTGACCGTTTCACTTTGTTTTTCGTCTCGGCTTGAGTAAGATCCGTGTGCTGGTTGGTCAAAAGTCCATTTCCTGTAGCATCTTTCGTCTTTTTCACTGTATTTGTTCCAAGAGCCTGTATCCTGTATCATGCAACAAAAGTGCGTCAAGAGTACTTGTTTATTTATAAAACGGATAAGAATAGGGGAATGAAAAATGCAATATTATGGTCTAAACAGTGCCTCTTGGCAAGGACTTTGATCCCTGTCGGTTGTGGTAGGAAGCTACCAGCCGGGGATAGCCGAGCAAGGACTCGACTGCCTCTGGGAGGACTTTGGTCCTTAGCGCGGGAGGGGCTGTAGAAGCTTACCAAGGACCCTTGGCCGGGCAGGGTTACTGCCCGGTGTCTCTTGGCAAGGGCTTTTGTCCTGAAGGATAGCCGAGCGAGGGTCCTCGGGCTCGACTGCCTCTGGGAGGGTTTCTTGATCCCCGGCGTTGCGGCAGGGAAGCTGCTCGCCGGGAATAGCCGAGCGAGGGGTCCTCGGGGTCGACTGCCTCTGTGAGGGTTTTTTGATCCCCGGCGTTGCGGCAGGGAAGCTGCCCACTGGGGATAGCTGAGCGAGGGATCCTCGGTCTCGACTGCCTCTGGGAGGGCTTTTTGGTCCGGGCAGAAGTTGCACGGCTGCCTTGTGGCGAGGGCCCATGGGCTGCACCGCCTTCGTGGCGAGGGCCTTGAGTTGTAAAGGAGGAACTCTACTGGGGAAAAAAGATTTGACTTTTCTTTATTCGTATGGACAGGAACTTCAGAGAACGCTTTACACGATCTTTGTGAAAGGGAAATCTTGATGGGTGGGGGGCACACACTCGCTGGCTTTGATCTCATTGGTATAGCTTGAGCTTCTCGGCGTTGTAAGGCCGCGGAAGCTTTCGTCCGTCCGCATCTTGTAGGCGGTAGGCTCCGCCGGGGAGCGCTTCAGAGACGAGGAAAGGAACCTCCCACTTTGGGGAGAACTTGTGAAGCCTGCTTTGGTCGACGAACTCGTTCCGCCGCAAGACCAGGTCCCCGGTCTTGAAGGAGCGGCGTTTGACCCGAGCGTTGTAGTACCGGGCTGTTTGTTGTTGATAGGCGACGGCTCTGATCTGGGCCCGATCCCTTTTCTCCAACAATATGTCGAGGTTGGTCCGTAGCGCCATGGTGTTTGCATCATCGTCGAAGTGCTCGACCCGATGACTGGGTAGCCCGATCTCCGCTGGGACCATCGCTTCGGTCCCGTAGCAGAGGCTGAAAGGGGTCTCCCCGGTGGGAGTCTTTTTTGACGTGCGCAGGGCCCATAAGACTCGGGGCAGCTCTTCGACCCAACTGCCTTGTCTCCCTTCTAGGCGGGTCCGGAGACCCCAGAGGACGTCTCGGTTAGCGACCTCGGCCTGTCCGTTACATTGGGGATGCGCGACTGCGGCGAACTTCATGAGGATATGGTACTCCTGGCAGAAGTCCTTCACTTTCTCGTTCTCGAAGTTCGTCCCGTGGTCGGTGATGATGCACCTCGGGATGCCAAACCGGAGTATTAGGTTGTTTTGCAGGAACTTGATGGTTGTGGCGGCGTCCGGTTTCCTGATGGGGACGGCCTCGATCCACTTGGTGAAGTAGTCCACCGCGACGAGAACGTATTTGTGCCCGCCTGTTCCGGTAGGGAACTAGCCGATCATATCCAGTCCCCACTGGGCGAACGGCCATGGGGATGTCAGGGCGGTTAGCTCGGTAGCCGGGAGGCGGGGAATGCTGCCGTGGAGCTGGCAGCTCTTGCACCTCCTGACCAGCTTCAGGGCGTCCTCGTGCATGGTGGGCCAGTAGTACCCTTGGAGTAACGCCTTTTGGATCAAGGTTCGACCTCCTGGTGTGCGGTGCCCACCCCTTCATGGATTTTCCGAAGGACGTAGTCGGCTTCGTGGGGGTCAACGTGTTAGTTATATGTATGCCCTAGAGGCCATTACTGTACATAGGATGTATATTGTAGTGGATGCTGGGACATATATAGGGAGGACTTTCTTGCTCGACATGATAGTATGCTATCTGGTTACTCTTTGCCTTAACGTGTAGACTGATTGTCTCTCTGTTACATGTTGGTAAAGCCCTTAGGATGTGTACTTGACTACCTGGACTATGATGCAGATCATACTAGTGGGGACATGGTAGTCCATAAGTACATCCTTCAAAGTCCCTAGTCGTAGGTGTATCGAGACGGGGCATCGATATACCAGAGTAGACTAGCGTATACCTTCTCGACCCATACAGATGGGCGATGGATGATCCCATATCCATTGGTGTTTGACATCAGAGATGATATACGGGTGCTCAGTGGAGACTGGGTACACTGGACGGACTCGCCGAGAACTCCCAGATGGTATTATACCTTACGTCAGATGGCAGTTCTCTGGTGACACTGGTACAGAGTAGTCTGTTGACCCGAGATCGTCATAGAGTCTTGTGTGGTTCCCACTGTGCTTTGATTTCCATCTTACCACGTCCAAGAGGGCGTGCAAAACGGTGGTTTTTGGGTACAGTCTCGAGTCACATGGAGGCAATGAGCGATAGGAGGGGATTCGTCTCTCCCAGTATAGGGGGTTGATGTTGCGCTGTGTTCGATTGGCTATAACAGGAAATCCCTGGCCAGGGTTGCTGAGAATTACTGGTAAGTGTTACCAGTAGTTTCTCGAATTGTTATAGACCTCATATCGACACGACTTATCGAGCTATTGGGGTCTGACGTTTACCACCCCTAGGCGAGATATGCAACATATCAGACGATCAGACCGGACTGTACGGTAGTGTTACTGGTTGGATTCACTGGAGTGTGAGCGGGCTTGCTCGTCGATCTTCTGATCGCTCAATACCCGGGTGGCCGTTACGTTTAGCAGACCGCTTGCGGCTTGTGGGTGTTTAATATGATCATCATCTGCTGCCGGCGTATTGACGAGTCTTTAGAGTCCTACACAGAGGTTTCCTGGCTCAAGCGAAACGAAATAGGAGCGCATATTAGATATGTGCGGGACCGAGAATGATACCAGTATGTGATACTGTATTCGATTCTCGCGATATGTGACATTGATCGGTTATATGCGATATAGCCGGCATATCGGATCAAGTGTTGATTCGATAAGTTGTTACTGTTGATATTAGTCGGTTATATGCGATATGACCGGATCATTAAATCAAGTGTTGATTTAATGATTTAATGCATAATTATATATTTGATATATTACTTTGCATTAACTAGTATCGGTTCACTTTGAATGGATTTTCTCACTCGGATGTGCGCATTGTATATGCGATATGATTTTGTGCACATGTTTGTATCATGTTTGATGATGCATGCTATATTGGTTAAGTGTAAAGATTAAACCATGGTTGTGAATGGTTAGGGTTTTGTTTTCTTTTTCATTTATTTATTTATTATTTAGTTATTCATTTGGAAAAAGAAAAAGGGTGAGAAAAATGGTGGCATTCTTTTAATCTTTCATAAAGCTTCATGAACACTTTGACTATGTCACCATTTTTGTCTCATGCTTAACCCTAACCACTCCACTAACCCTTGTTCACTCTCTACACTTTACCATGGTTACCTTTATGATAAGAATGATTATTCTTTTCTTTTCTAATTAATCTTATCATAATATTCTTCTTCTTCTTCCATTCTTCAAGTGAAGAAAGCTATGCTCCATCAATGGTGATTGATGGAAATGAGTGAGAAATCCAATTCTGAAGTTAACCCACTTCCTATTTCTTCATCCTCTACCTCTTGCCAAGTAGTAGAGTGTGTTTTCTTCACAAGTTTCATGACTTGGTGAAGTGAGAGCTTGATCTTGCGATGCCTCGACGTAGATCATCTTCGGCATGGACATCGACGACCTAGCTCGCCATTTCTCCGACGAAGCCGACGCTAGAGCCCGGGAATTCATTTGGACAGCGAGGAGACTTCATTGCGGAGCTATGGAGGTGGAGGACCGGATCTACAAAGGTTGTATTTCCGTTCCTTTAGTTAATTTGTTAACTAGTTTCTGTTTCGCCTAGATATCTAGCCAACGATCCGTACACTAGGGTTTCTCGGCACCATAATTTTTGAAATTGGCATGGTTGATGCCTCATAAGACCTTTTGAGGGTGCCTAGGAACCCTACAGTGGTATCAGAGCCTAGCTAGAGCCTTAGGCGAAGTCCAGACGGAGTTTGAAGTCCGAACGACCCGAAACCCCAACCCTAAAAATGCTCTCTGTCCTTTTTTAAAAATCTGGTCTTTTTCCAAATTAAAAATATGCAGAAAAATCAGCAGGCTTTTCTATGAATTACTGTGAAATTCGAGAACGTGATTCCACCAATACGCGGCGGAACCGCGGCACAAGCATGGCTTGTGCGGCGGTTCCGCGGTCTCCTTGTCACATCAGCACTTGAATTTTGCACGGTAATTCGTATTTTTCTGTGTTGGTTTTCCTGGGATATTTTAAATCTGACTACAGAGTTGAATTTTCTGGAGTTGTTTTGGGGATTCGGTGTTTTGATCGGAGTATCAAATTTTGTCTGTGTGGCTTTCCGGATAATTTTTGAATATGTTAAAAGTTTCGACCGGATATAAATACCCTATTTTTCCCCTGTCGGGAAATTTCCAAGTGTTGGATTTTTCCGTAGTTTAACGACGTTCTAAGTAGTGCAAGTAACGCGATGGTCCCTCTAGAAGACAACAAACCTTAACTCGATTATGTGACCGTCTTGAACTGCCCTTTGAACCTTCGGGTTTGGGGCAGTACGGCGTGCCACATGTGAGGCGTTGGCTTGACCCTTCTACGGCTGGACCGTTGGTGCTGAGGCACGAACGGAATGTTGTTAGACTTATTTCATGTGTTGATCTGTATCGGGAAAACTTGGGTATTTGAATGTTCGATCGGAAAGTTTAACATTTTCTATTTATCTGGAATGGGATACAACAATTGGAATTCACAATAGTTATGAGATAACTAAATGAATGTTATAAACGTAGCACTTTAGTCTCACTTGATCGGTTGCCACGGAATTTTGATGTGATCAAAAGTCCGTCGCAATCACGTAGCGTACGCGGATACTCGCCGGATAAACTTAATAGACAGCCTCGCCCCATAGCCCCGACCAAGTGACTGTAGGAGAACCCCGTCGCCGAAAGCATCCGTTCGGGTGCTCGCGGCAGCGGTGTTCTGCCTTGGTGCACTTCGTCGACGGTATCGGGGGTGCGGCTGCCTACTAAAGTTTGCGACGAGCATTCGATCAGGATGTCGGGAATCTTGTTGAATTACCCGACTTGATATTGAAAAGTGTTTTCGATTTTTGAGACTAAAATGCGGGGTTTATAATTGTTAGGCATGCGATGTCTAAGGAATTCATTTGGTCAGGCATGCGATGTCTGAGGTGTTTGCGGATTCCAACTGTTGTAGTTTTACACTTTCTTTTTTGTGACCGTAAGTGTAATATGTGATATCGCCGGTTTCGTTGCTATATGCCAACGACAATTGGGATGCGCATGTTTACTTACGTTGATGACATGTGATGTTATGTGTTGCTGGATATGTTATATTGGATCATCGTGTTTGAATAACCGGGGGTTTTTATGTGAGATGAGTGTTTTTCATTTTCATTCATGTAAAAACTTGTATGTAATATTCTTTTATTGGGGCACTTCCAGGTAGCGGAAGATGTCACCTTTTGTATATTATTTACTTTTCCGCACTAGGATAGACCCAGGGAGGGGAGCACAAGTAACCGGGTTCTGGAGTCCAGTGGGGGACCAACTCGAGGAGTCGAGGCCGGGTCTCCTAACTCTAGAATTGGTAGGGTTGCTTGCCGCTCTCGTAGGGGTCTAGGGGTGTGGGTTTTGCTATTCATCACGACCGTGGAATCCGTGTTTTATACTGGCTCGTATTGAAAACACGGACGTCCTAGTATATCCAATATTTCATATGATTCTTCTGCTGCGATATCTGTGATGTGATCATGTGATGTTCTATGATAGATACAGTATATAGTATATATGATATATTATACAGACGTTACTTATGTTTTACACCCGCGCTAGCCCTGCCCCGCTCTGCCGTTAGTTACCTAACCTAACGGTGCACGAGGGGACATCGAGGCGAATGCGGATGGCATAAGTGTACGTCGTATTTATCTGTGATGTTTAGGTACTTAAATGATGGGACTTCATTAATGTGATTAATGAAAGAAAAGAAACCTAAGATGTTGTAGAATCGAATTTCAAAATAAAACAGGTAGCTACAGTTCTTGCTTTGCACAGCGGTATATGTGATATATCCTGCACCTTATTCGATAAGGAAAGGACCGAGATCCCTTCACCGGGAGTGACTCCTTTAGCAATAACTGGCAGATGCTACACACTCGGTTTGTCTTTTGATTGCTTTTAAGAGTTTTTGCTTTGCACAGTGATGTATATGATATATCCCGCACCTCATTCGACGAGGAAAGGACCGACGATCCCTTCACCGGGAATGACTCCTTTAGCAAAACTAGAAAAGCCTCAAAAACACTCCATTTCAAAATCATTTGATTCTACAACGATATCAAGTTCATTACGCAATAGGTTTTCAGAAAAACCTGTCGTAGCCCTCCGTCATTTTAGGAAGTAGAGTACTTAGTATTCGTGCTACGTTTGTCGACCTTAGCCGAGGCGTAGTGTACGGTAGCTAAGTGATGTCTTCCTACACCGCATATGATGCGATTAGTTAGGACAGTCATGTGGCTTTGTTGACCTTAGCCAAGGGTCAAGTGGGTGGGTCTAATTAATCACGAAATGACGGGTAGAACTTGACTAGTGCTTATGATTTGTTGACCTTAGCCAAGGTCATAGGTGCTAGGGGCAAAATATTATCAGGAATTTCAAGTGTTGAAATTTGCAATGAGATTGCATACCTTCTATGAGATAGTTGGATCCCGATACCCGCTACGAGTAAGAGTTACTCCTGGGAGAGTTTTACACATTACAATTAGCCGATCAAGTAGGTGTCTAGAAAGGTGTCAACGAGGTTACGCCTCTGGGAAAACGAGGTTTACAGTAATTAGGTTCATGCGATAGCACGGGGGACCTCCCTCAAAGTACCGACACTGGCCTGGCTGAAAGATTGGTGAACTTGTAGTGTGTAATTAATCCCGGCTAGTCTTTCCTTTTAGGGTTTGAAGGAAGATTTGATAAAAAGCAGTGGGAGCCATCCTGATTAGATAAAATTATAACCAATCTATTCTTGCAAGAGCGCACGCTGAGTGTTTTCTTCTCTCTCTCTCCAGGTAGCGACCATATCACGCCTTAATCAAGATAATAATACGGATTATTGACCGAACCCGCTTGTTATACTGAGCTGGGGAACATTGGTCCCGCTCCAACTTATAATTGTTATAAGACAGAGCAGGAAATTGGGGATTACCTGAATTCCCGTGCCGCCCAAACGAAGAAAATGCATGTTGATGCATCATCTTCGGGTGTGTTCATTACAAAGAACTGTTTCTCAGTATCCTCTACGTCCTGGGTATGTGATACCAGATCAGGATCCCAGATATGTAATCTGTTACATAGGGCTACAGATAGGTAGAGAATTGAGAACGGGTGATAAGTTTCATTAGGCAGAAAACGGGGCAAGTGTTGCAGCCAAGTCTGTCGGTCACTGTCACCCTGTATTACCAATACATTGATTCTGAACGAATGTTATTAGATACCGAACCTGATATACAAAATCATATCAGTCTCTTTATTAGTAAAGAAAGGATATAATTTTGTATTGTTGGATAATGTTTTGAACATTTCCTATATCAAAAGTTGATCGGTTTAGGCACGTTATCTAAAAGCATTAATGTTCTAAATCAAACTACAGTTCTTAGTATACAGAACATACACAAGAGGAAGAGTCAGAAATGAACGAATCCTTCTTGAGGCATTGTAGACTAGGTCATATCAATGCGACCTGACTAGCTGAAGATACATTTAGATGCATATTTAAATCTGGTTGAATTTACATCTTATGAAACTTGCCAGTCAAGTCACAAAGATATAATGACCATAGCTCTGTTTACTGGAAACAGAGAAAGAGTTAGTAAACTCTTGGGATTGATACATGTTGATGTATGTAAGGTCCCCAGTCTACACATGCCAGGACTGGTTCTTTTTACTTCATTACATTCTCTGATGATCTTTCGAGATTCAGACCTATGTTCCTGTTGAAACACAAGTCTGAACCTTTTGAGATATTCACAGAATATAAGTTAGAAGTAGAGAACCAAAATACGGGTATAAGTATTATGTCCTTTGATGTGATCGAGGAGGAGAATACTTGAGCACGGAATTCCTGGATTATTCTAAAGGAGAATGAGATTCTCTCTCGGCATTACTCCTCCGAATACACCATAACACGATGGTATGTCGGGGCGAAGCAGATACACCCTATTTGATATGGTGTGCTCTATGATGAGTACTACTGAGTTACCTTTTTCCTTTGGGAGTTATGCGCTTGAGAAGCTGCATACCTATTGTTAAAGGGTTTCAATCAAATCAGTAGCCTACCACTTCATATGTGATGTGGAAAGGGAAGAGCCCATCTCTTAAGTCAGTTAAGATTTGGGGTTGTCCGGCCTATGTCTAAAAGCAAAATCCGGACAAGCTCGAGGCAAATACTGTTACGTAGAACTGGAAAGGTTCCAGCTATACAAACTGCAGCTGATGATTTGATAGAACCAAAGGATTCAGAAGAAACCAACGAACCTCAGCCTCTCCGCCGATCTAGCAGGGTTCCTCACCCACCTGAGAGATACTTCGATTTCTCGATGACAGTGGGAGCGAGGATTGCGTCATGAGATGATGACCCAACTAGTTTCGAGCTGGCCATCAGGAGTGAGACTCTGTCAGAATGGCTGGATGCTTAGCGATCTGAGATGGAATCCTTATACACCAACAAAGTATGGACTTTGACTGCTATATCTGAAGGGTTAAATCCCCATCAGGAGCAAGTATATCTTGAGAAGATTACTTGGTGTACATGAAAAAGTTGAGACTTTCAAAGCTAGACTTGTTAAAAGTTTTCATCATTAACCAGGCGTGAATAATGATGAAACCTTTTCCAGTACCTATGCTTAAGTCCATCCAGATCCTACTTGCCACGGCTACATACCATCACTACGATATCTGGTGGTTGGGTGTCATGACTGCTTTTCTAAATGATGTTTTAGAAGAGTGCGTCTATAAGTACACAGCCAGAGGGCTTCGTAGACAGTGGGAGCAGCGGAAACGTGTGCAAGATGCTTTATACGATTAAAGCAGGCATCGCGGAGTTGGAACATCTGTTTTGATGGATTAGTCAAAGAGTTTGACATCATCAAAATGGTATATGAACCTTGTATAAACAAAAAGGTAGTAGGGAGTATGGTGGTGATCCTCGTAGAGTACGTGGATGACATACTCTTGATAGGGAAGGAGTTTCCTATGCTACGCTCGATCAATCTCCGCTTATCACAATGATTCTCCATATAGGATCAAAGTAATACCTCCTAAATCCTGAATTTTCATCTATGAGATAGATGTAATTGGATGTTAGGATACTCACTAGATGTAGTGAGATGGTATCAATCGATCCTGGGGAGAATCACTGGAAAGGTTCCAGGGTGATAAGGACGACTGAATGTCAGTCGCAGGCATTGTCTTTACCCTCAGTAAAGGGACGGTATGTTGGAAGAGTTCCAAGCTAGATACCGTGACATACTAGACAATAAAGGCAGGATACATCGCTACTTAAGATGCTACCAAAGAGGATGTTTGGGTGTATATTGGTTCATGAGATGAACTATGTTCCTACCATTGTGAGACGATGGAGTTGTGGCTTATGCCAAGGAACGCCGGTCCCATCAGTGATCCAGACTTATTCTAAGGCAGTATCACCTGATCATGGAGATGGTTGATCTCCAGGGTGATCGAGGCAAGGAGAGCAGACTTAGAGGATAACGCAGCGGATCTACTCACGAAGGCCTATTCCCAGAGAGAGACTTTCATGGGATGGTTGAGTATGAGATACTACGACCACTGCTACAGATGGCCCTAGTGCAAGTGGGAGATTGTTAGTTATATGTATGCCCTAGAGGCCATTACTGTACATAGGATGTATATTGTAGTGGATGCTGGGACATATATAGGGAGGACTTTCTTGCTCGACATGATAGTATGCTATCTGGTTACTCTTTGCCTTAACGTGTAGACTGATTGTCTCTCTGTTACATGTTGGTAAAGCCCTTAGGATGTGTACTTGACTACCTGGACTATGATGCAGATCATACTAGTGGGGACATGGTAGTCCATAAGTACATCCTTCAAAGTCCCTAGTCGTGGGTGTATCGAGACGGGGCATCGATATACCAGAGTAGACTAGCGTATACCTTCTCGACCCATACAGATGGGCGATGGATGATCCCATATCCATTGGTGTTTGACATCAGAGATGATATACGGGTGCTCAGTGGAGACTGGGTACACTGGACGGACTCGCCGAGAACTCCCAGATGGTATTATACCTTACGTCAGATGGCAGTTCTCTGGTGACACTGGTACAGAGTAGTCTGTTGACCCGAGATCGTCATAGAGTCTTGTGTGGTTCCCACTGTGCTTTGATTTCCATCTTACCACGTCCAAAAGGGCGTGCAAAACGGTGGTTTTTGGGTACAGTCCCGAGTCACATGGAGGCAATGAGCGATAGGAGGGGATTCATCTCTCCCGGTATAGGGGGTTGATGTTGCGCTGTGTTCGATTGGCTATAACAGGAAATCCCTGGCCAGGGTTGCTGAGAATTACTGGTAAGTGTTACCAGTAGTTTCTCGAATTGTTATAGACCTCATATCGACATGACTTATCGAGCTATTGGGGTCTGACGTTTACCACCCCTAGGCGAGATATGCGACATATCAGACGATCAGACCGGACTGTACGGTAGTGTTACTGGTTGGATTCACTGGAGTGTGAGCGGGCTTGCTCGTCGATCTTCTGATCGCTCAATACCCGGGTGGCCGTTACGTTTAGCAGACCGCTTGCGGCTTGTGGGTGTTTGATATGATCATCATCTGCTGCCGGCGTATTGACGAGTCTTTAGAGTCCTACACAGAGGTTTCCTGGCTCAAGCGAAACGAAATAGGAGCGCATATTAGATATGTGCGGGACCGAGAATGATACCAGTATGTGATACTGTATTCGATTCTCGCGATATGTGACATTGATCGGTTATATGCGATATAGCCGGCATATCGGATCAAGTGTTGATTCGATAAGTTGTTACTGTTGATATTAGTCGGTTATATGCGATATGACCGGATCATTAAATCAAGTGTTGATTTAATGATTTAATGCATAATTATATATTTGATAAATTAATTTGCATTAACTAGTATCGGTTCACTTTGAATGGATTTTCTCACTCGAATGTGCGCATTGTATATGCGATATGATTTTGTGCACATGTTTGTATCATGTTTGATGATGCATGCTATATTGGTTAAGTGTAAAGATTAAACCATGGTTGTGAATGGTTAGGGTTTTGTTTTCTTTTTCATTTATTTATTTATTATTTAGTTATTCATTTGGAAAAAGAAAAAGGGTGAGAAAAATGGTGGCATTCTTTTAATCTTTCATGAAGCTTCATGAACACTTTGACTATGTCACCATTTTTGTCTCATGCTTAACCCTAACCACTCCACTAACCCTTGTTCACTCTCTACACTTTACCATGGTTACCTTTATGATAAGAATGATTATTCTTTTCTTTTCTAATTAATCTTATCATAATATTCTTCTTCTTCTTCCATTCTTCAAGTGAAGAAAGCTATGCTCCATCAATGGTGATTGATGGAAATGAGTGAGAAATCCAATTCTGAAGTTAACCCACTTCCTATTTCTTCATCCTCTACCTCTTGCCAAGTAGTAGAGTGTGTTTTCTTCACAAGTTTCATGACTTGGTGAAGTGAGAGCTTGATCTTGCGATGCCTCGACGTAGATCATCTTCGGCATGGACATCGACGACCTAGCTCGCCATTTCTCCGACGAAGCCGACGCTAGAGCCCGGGAATTCATTTGGACAGCGAGGAGACTTCATTGCGGAGCTATGGAGGTGGAGGACCGGATCTACAAAGGTTGTATTTCCGTTCCTTTAGTTAATTTGTTAACTAGTTTCTGTTTCGCCTAGATATCTAGCCAACGATCCGTACACTAGGGTTTCTCGGCACCATAATTTTTGAAATTGGCATGGTTAATGCCTCATAAGACCTCTTGAGGGTGCCTAGGAACCCTACACAACGCACCGGAGCAGGGGCTGAGTGAAGACCTTCTTGTAGAGGTTCCCGTTGCTCCAGACGAAGTGGCTGGCTTTGGCCCAGAGACGGCGGGCGGCCGCCCGGTCCTCCGGGAGTGCGCCGTCCTTCAGGAACTCCATAAGGGGATTCCTCCAATCCTGGTCGCTCTCCTGCGCCACGTACACGTGGAGTGTCGTCGCTTCGTCTCCCACGCTGGGCCGAGGTAAGGTTTTGAAGAGAATTGACCGCCTATTGTTGGCCGGGTACGAAGAAGCTAGCTTGCTCAGGGCGTCTTCTTGGGCATTCAGCTGCCTGGGTATTTGTTCTACCTGGACTTCGTCAAAGTTTTTTCGGAGTTTCCTCACTTCGTCTAGGTACTTCTTCATTAGAGGCTCTTGAGCTTCGAAGCGGCCGGTCACTTGACCGACAACAAGGGCCGAGTCACTGCGGATTCGAATTATCTTCAGCCCTAGCCCGACGGCCATGCGCAGTCCGGCCAGGAGGACCTCGTATTCTGCCGCGTTGTTCGACGCTTTGAAACCGAGCCTCAAGGAATACTCCATCTCATCTTCGTTTGGGCCCCGGATGATGAGGCCGGCACCGCAGCCTTCCTCGGTAGAAGACCCGTCGACATAGATGACCCACTCCAGAACCGAGCTAGGGCCTTTCGGGACGGGATACTGGGTTGCGAGGGGTGGCGCGGACTCCGGCTTCCTAGTAGGGATGGTGCATTCAACGATGAAATCGGCCAGGGCCTGCGCCTTGATGGCTTTCCTCGGGCGATACCTTATGTCGAATTGAGATAGCTCCCATCTCCATTTTTCTAGGCGGTCCGAGGATTCCGGTGATGCCAGGATAGCTCCCAACGGATGCTCGGTGAGAACGATGATGGTGTGTGCTTGGAAGTAGTGCCGCAGCTTTCGTGAGGTTACTACAAGGGCCAAGATAATCTTCTCTATGGTAGGGTACCTCGTCTCTGCGTCCTTAAACATGTGGATCACATAGTACACCGGCTTCTGCGCCCCCTCGGCCTCTCGGACGAGCACCGAGCCTGCTACTAGGTCGGATACTGCCAGATATAGTGAAAGCTCATCCCATTCCACTGGCCGGGTGAGCAGCGGCGGCGTTGCGAGGTGCTTCTTCAATTGGTCGAAGGCAGCTTGGCATTCCTCCGACCACTCGAACCTCGGAATTTTCCTCAGCGCCTTAAAGAACGGAAGGCACTTCTCCCCCGACCTGGACATGAAACGGCTCAGAGCGGCGACCCACCCTGTGAGCCGCATGATCTTGACGTTGGTCTTGGGTGCGGCCATGCTCAGGATAGCGTCGATCTTCTCTGGGTTAGCTTCGATTCCGCGGTGAGTGACCATGAACCCGAGGAACTTTCCTCCGGTTACTCCGAATGCGCACTTGGCGGGGTTTAGCTTCATGTTGAATTTGCGGAGCACTCCGAATGCCTCGCCCAGGTCCTTGGCATGGTCGGCCGACGAGATGGACTTGACGAGCATGTCGTCAACGTAGACTTCCATGTTCCTGCCGATCTGTGGCTTGAACATGCGATTGACCAGCCTTTGGTACGTGGCCCCGGCATTCTTGAGGCCGAAGGGCATCACCTTGTAGCAGTACACCCCCCGGTCCGTTGTGAATGCGGTCAGATCTTCGTCATCGGGATTCATTCGGAT
Organism: Agapanthus africanus; assembly: GCA_030015575.1. Lineage (NCBI taxonomy): Eukaryota > Viridiplantae > Streptophyta > Magnoliopsida > Asparagales > Amaryllidaceae > Agapanthus > Agapanthus africanus. Next base: position 319,333,414 of record JASDDO010000019.1, read on the forward strand.
TTGGTTGTAGCCGGAGAAAGCGTCCATGAAGCTCAGCAGCTCGTGACCGGCCGAGCTGTCGACGAGCTGGTCTATGCGGGGGAGCGGGAAGTTGTTCTTGGGGCAGGCCTTATTGAGGTCGGTGAAGTCGACGCACATACGCCACTTTCCGCTCGACTTCTTGACCAGAACTACGTTTGCCAGCCACTCTGAGTAGGGCACATTCCTGATGAAGTTGGCGGCGAGGAGCCGATCGACCTCCTCTTCGATAGCCTTCTATTTGACCGGGGCGAAGCTTCTTTTCTTCTGTCTGACGGGTCGGGCCGTAGGATCAACTCCGAGCTTGTGGGAGATGATTTTGGGGTCGATCCCAGGCATGTCAGTAGGCGCCCAGGCGAAGACGTCGGAGTTGCTTCTGAGGAACTTGATCAGGTCATCCCGCTGAGTCCCCGTCAGGAGCGACCTGACCTGGACGGTCTTTCCTTGGTTTCCTTCTTCTAGGGGCACCTCGGTCAGAGGTTCGACCGGCGCTCTACGGACCTCTTTCCGCTCGTCCTGGGTATCCAAGGATCCTTTGATGTTGCCGCACGCATCGGTGCCGTCAGCGTGCTGCTCGGGCGAAGACGTCTCGGTAAGGCCTATCTTTGCGACCCGCTAGCTTCCGTATGCCCGACCTATCCCGCCCCGATCGAGGGGGAATTTTATCGCCAGATGGTATGTCGAGATCTGGGCCTGGAGGGAGTTCAGCGTCGGGCGGCCGAGGAGGACGTTGTAGGCCGACGGAACCTTCGCTACGATGAAGTCCACAGGCAGTGTGCGCGTGCGGCCGGGCTCCCTGATCGTGAACTGCAGGGCGACAACCCCTTGTGCCGGGATGGAGTGGTTGGTGAACCCTGAGAGGACGTGGGAGGTCGGTCTCAGGTCTGCTGGGGCGAGCCCCAAACACAGGAAGCAGTCGTAGAAGAGGATGTCCGTCGAGCTACCTGAGTCGATGAGTATCCGGTGGACCTCATACCGGTGGATTTAGGCTATGATCACTAGCGGGTCGCTATGGGGCACAGATATGCCGTGGAGATCCTCGTCGCCAAAGATGATGGGCTCTCCGCCCCTAGCCCTTTTGCTCGGGCGGTCGCCGAAGCCTGTGAGACGGCAGCCAGCGGGGAGGTCGACGACATTGGGTGAGGGTTCGTCTGTGCCTCCATCGTGAGGGAGGCGACAACGGGTGTTTGGATCTTCAGGGGGATCGGTTGCCATGTGGGCGGAGATCGGAAGGCCAACTTTTTGTAGAGTTTTTGTTCCCACAGAAGGCGCCAACTGATGGTGGTCCTTTTCAGGTCTCCGTCAGATGTTGTCTTCCGTTGATCTCCCGGTGGACTTTGATGGTGATCTTCTGTTGCGTGTGGGTCTCAATGGTTTTTGGTGGAAGATGTAGTATGAGGAGTTTGGTGCTGAGTACCTGCAAAGAAGTCCCGGTGTGGTTTGGTACCACCAAGGACCCTCCGACGATAAAGTTATTGATGAGATCCGAGCAGAGTAACGGCTTAGAAGAGTAAAAAATGGCTAACTTGATCCCTATGTGATGGGGGTTTATATAGCGGTGGTAGCACGCAGCAGCGGGCGCGAGAATCTCGTCGGCAGTTACGCTCCCGACGTCACGCCCGCGTAGAGAGCGGATCGCCCATTAATGTCACGACCCGAATATTTCGACTCGTGACCGGCACTTAACCGCGCTACGTCTACAGGCGTAACGCGACTAAGTAAGCCAAACCCAGAAATCAAAACCATTTAAAAGTAGCGAGTGTTGAAAACATTTAGTTAAAACATTTAGAAAACCTTAAATAGTTCAATAAGTTCTGTTAAAGTCACGTTATCATTTTAAATAATTTTGGCAGCATTTCCTTTGTAAAAGTAAACCCGAAATCGGGTATAAAACAGGATATGAATGAAAATGAGATATAATGAAACAAAACATTCCCAAACGGGAGCAATCACGCCCAACGGCGGAAACCATCATCACAAGAGTAATATACGACGTCGTAGCGAAGAATGAGCAATAAGTAAATATCACAGAATAATAAACTGCATATAAAAACAGTCGGCTCCCACGAGCTCGACACCAGAATACAAAATATACATCATCGTCCTCACACAGTATCTAAGTCCAGTACATAAATGGTAGATGGAGAATACTAGATACAAAAGGGGTACAATAAAAGTAATCAGATACTACAACCCACCTAAAAGCAAAACAGCTCTCACACCAACTGTAGTGGTATCTGTAGCCAAAACATGCAAAAGGCAGCCTGCCGCGACTACTCTAAAGGGCAACCTGCAAATACTGTGGCACAACGGGGGTGAGTTGCCAACTCGTGAATAGAGATAACATATAAAGGTAATCGCGAGCATACACGTATTGCGCTACTCTATCGAATGCCAGCAGATGATATCAATGCGTGATAAGCAGTATGTGCAATAATCATGCAAATGCTCTGTCAGGTAAAATAACTACAGGATGAGATACATAATAATCAATGCTGAGCATAGGATAAACAACATCTACATGGAAATATCAACATGGAAAAATAATCGGTGCCCCAAACTGCATCCAAATCCCAAACGAACTCAGGCGCCAGCACTCTCCTCGGCCCTCAAATCCTGTAAATCTCTGAGAATCACGAGTGCCCAACATCGGCACTCAAATATCATAAAATACTCGTGTCCAGTATCGAAACGCAAATCCTCATATATCGGGCTCCGTCAGTCCGGATCAGCCCACGGGCTCCGTCTGCGGAATCGGCCCTCGACCCCGGCAGTACGGATCATCCCGCATCCATCTCTCGACTCTGGTCAGTATCCTCCGGATAACCGCCAGGTCCAACCAATTACTGGTAGGTAGTAGTCCCTCCGCCAGGCTCACCGTCTACTGCACAGCGAAACCGTTCTCGCCCCGGGGTACCATACCGGGTCCACCACGAACCCGCAAACAGATCATCCAACTCCTCGAATCGGGTTTCTAGCACACGTCTCAACACCGAGAAAACGCGTGGTGGATGCACCAAAATATCATATCACGAGGAACCGGGTTTTCAAATAGTGCATCTTTTCTTTAATTAATTCCACGGTCCTCAAAACCAGAAATCACATGGAAATCCAACACCAACGAGTAAATCAAATGCGATGTGCTATGTACTTCAAGTCATAATGTAGGTACAAGGGAGAACCGCTTTTTAAAATAGTTCAGTTTTCAAAGACATCTTGCGGCTCCCAATTTCTATGAAATCATAACGAATCATATATGAAATGAACTACAGCAATATAATCATGGCAATTCTACAGTGAGTGTGTCATGGCAGTTACTAACGGTGTGTGTGTAACATGCAGATTAGTGCTCGTGCAACATGAACCGTTAGTAATAGTGCGGTGTTCTATCAAATTCTAAGTTTTACATACATATGGCAGGGAATGCAGTATGCAACAATAGTATACATGACAGTGAATCTAGGTAAGTGCAATATATAACTATAAGGTCCTATCAGCCCTGACGCATAACGCCATGCGGGCGATATCCCCGTAGATGTTAAATCTACTCACCGAAGTCTCGCGCTAAGTGTAGCCGACGACTTGCTTTCCCTTCTTCGCCGCGTCCGTCTCACTCGCCTGCGAACCTAGAATCACACAATATATCATACATAAGCTCAAATCCACAAAAACGTGATATTATGGTCAACCTAGAGACCCGTGTCGCAAACCAAGCGTGCGTGTGCGCGATACGTAAAAACGTGCGATTACGCGCCTGAAACTACCCCGACGCGTCGCGATACGCAGAAACCCCAAACCACATGCGTATCACGCGTGTCGCGAAGGTTTAAAATACGAGAAATAGGGTAATTAGCTTCAGATTTTTCTGAAGCAAGAATCAAATAAAATTTTACATTCCATGAGTCTAAGGGTTGCAGCAGACACCTATAGCACCAAACCCCAACCCAAACCCTCCCCATCTGGCCGCAATTTGCGGCCAGATCGAATTTTCCGACGGCCAGAACAAAAGGTATGGGGGTCGGGTTCTACCTGGGGGATCAGCACCTAACAACTATACTGCAGTCTTTACAAAATTAATCTGAACTCACCGGGTCGATAGCAGTTTACAGAAGGTCAAAATTTGCTTAAAAACGATGAATTTGCATCAATTAGGAATCTGGTGGTATTTTAGTGCAATTGGGGGCTAAGCTGGGTTAATATGGCCCTAACAACACTCCAGCAACTTACTGACACCAAATCATACTTCACTTGGTCATGGTTCCCACAAATCACCACATATCGCACTAAAACACACCAATAACCACTAATCGAAGCTAAGCTACACTAAATAAGCAAACTAGGGAGTAAGTTCAGGAAGTATACCCCACACTCGACCCTAGGAAGCTGGAGGAAGAAGAAGAAGTGGAGGGAAGGAGCTGCAGCTGGAGTTGGGGCTGTTGCTGCTGCTAACTGCTGCTACTGCTGCTCACTGGTGCTGCTGTTGTTGCTTGCTGGCTGCTGCTATGCTTGCTTCAGCTGCTGCTGAGCTTGCCTGCTGCTGCTGCTGTGGATGCTTCTGCTGCTGCTGCTGTGGAGAGGTAAGGGTGTGACTGTGAGAGTGAGGTTGTGAGAAAAGAACACAAGAATGAGAGGGAATCATAACTCCAAATGTCAACCCCTCCACTCTCTCTCTTCATTAAATGCAAGCATGGCTTTTGCGATGATGCATTCTCTCTCTCTCATTCTCACCAAGTCAACACTCAAAAAGGAAAATTCAAAATAAAGCAACCATCAAATAACTAATTAAACTTAATTAAAACCCAAAAGACTTAATCCCCATGATTAAACCCACCATGGTTGCTAATCATGGTATTACCTCATTTTAAAACCCTAGTTTACATGCACATGTGTGTGCAAGCCTAGGAAAATTCTAGAAAAATATTTATTAAATTGGGAAAAATATTTGAAACTCAATTTGGTAAACTTTTTATTAAAAACCCTTTATTTAAATGTAAATAGCCATTAAACACATTCTAAGGTGTTACAATTAATGGGGATCGTGATGGCGTGGAACGTGGGATGTTGCTGGCGTAGAATCCGCGCATGGCGAAATTCACGGAGCGGCGGTTACGCCCGTGAGTGGTGGAGCTGGTCGGAGGGCCGAGGAAGACGGCCTCGGCCGGGGGGCTCGGGGACGAACGAGGAGGCCGAGGAGTCTTGGACTTGCGGCAGCTCGGGAAGAGCTGAGGGGCCGAGGAGGCCGATTTGCAGGGGGCCCTGAGGAGGGCCAGCTTGTGCTTGCAGATCGGGTACCGGTGGCCTGGTCGGCCATCGTGGGCCCGTTCTTCCGAGTCTTGGGACACGTCCTCTGCCACGTGTCCTGATCCTGGAGATCGCCGATATTGAGCATCATCACATAGATAGAGAGAGGATTATTAAATAAATAAAATACCACGGGTCCCATCTAAAAGTATAATGAATAATGTCTAATCCTTGCAAATCCTTAAAAACTTTTAGGATTCAAAAATCCATGTTTTGTGGTGGGCTCTCCATAAAAAACAAAGAAATTCTAGAAATCCAAATCAACCAACCAAACACAAAATTATGGAATCCTAAAATTCCACCGTCCAAATCCCAAATAATCATGCAACTAAACAGCCCCATTGTGAAACTAAAAGCCAGACGTCGAAAAAAGCGCTATCGCAATGTTTGTGGGGCCCATCTCCACCGCTTTATTAAACAAAAAATCCCAACCGCTGATCCCGCTTCCAAAACGCGCCACGTGGAGCTCCGGCGTCGCTTGCGTACATGTATTAATTCCCAGGATGCTTTCCTTAATCCCTCCATCTTCTTCCTTGCACTCAAAAAATCCCTTCTATTTTAAGTATAGCCACAGATATAAATCATGCACAGCGCAAATATACTCGATTAAGCAATCCCCTTCCCTGTTTTTAAAACCCTAGGAATCAAAAGAAATAATATCAAAGGTGGGGTTTTTATTATCTTTCAAAATGGAGGCTTGCCGCTGCTCGTCTTCATCAATATCATTATCGTCCTCGATCTTGAAGCTTAGGCCTCGGAATGTCTCGTCGCTTCCTATTTGCAACGCTTCGTTGAGATTCAAGCTTTCGAATGGCCGCAGAAGGATTCGCCTTCACGTCCCTTACGCTAATCCTCTGTCTTCGGTCGTCACGACTCGAAGGATGATGTTGATGCCCAATTTGAAGCCGAGGAAAACCCTAATCTCTGCGGTGTTTGAGAAATTCACGGAGAGGGCGATCAAAGCGGTGGTGTTCTCTCAGAGGGAGGCTCTGGAGATGGGGAAGGAGGCGGTGGGCCCGCTACAGCTGCTTCTGGGGCTGGTGGCTGAGGATCGATCGCAGAATGGGTTCTTGGGGTCGGGGATCACGATGGAGATGGCGAGGGTGGCAGTAAGGGCGGAGGCGGGGCCTGCCGCCGGCGGCGGGGCCGGGGCCGGGGCCGGGGCCGGGGCCGGGAAGGTTGAGGACGTGCCGTTCTCAATGAGCGTGAAGAAGGTCTTCGAGACAGCGATGGAGCTGTCGAAGAATATGGCGTGTAATTTCATCGTGCCGGAGCACATTGTTGTTGTGCTGTTCAGGCTCGACGACGGCAGCATCGAGAAAATTCTCGGAAGGTATTGAATCTAATTGTAGGCATGTTGCTCTTGTTAGGTCGGAATTTAAAATGGTACCAGCACCATCCAAATTAGATAAAATGCATTGGTTTTGGACAGGAACATGGACTTAATTTAAGGCAGGCAATAATATGTTAGATGTGTATAACTGTTAACACATGCTATACATGTGCGATAAAAAATTATAATTGATTTTGTAGGCATAGATAACTTTTATTTTAATATAGGATTATATGCAATATGAATTTGTCTATAATTTTAAAAAGGGTTTTTTGAGGTTAGAAGGATTTGGAGGATGATAACTGGCCATTTAGGATTATTCACGAACTAATTAAGAGTGGGCTGCGGTTAGGTGGGCCTTTTTAGCTTGTATAGGGCTTTGCTTTACAAAAGGTCCCATTTTTGTGGGAAGTCTTAAATGATAATTCTATCCAAAATGAAATGCATCTGTGGGCCAGGAGATTATTTGTTTGTAGGCTGGCCTTTTTTCTTCAAATGGGGTGATTACATAATTTACATTTTGTAATGTGGCTCCGTTGAGTTTGCATTATAATAGCTTACGAGTTTTTTTGCACATGCACAAGTACACGTTGAAAAAAGCTTGCATTTTATATAAAATGGAAAAAAAAAGATTTATTATACAAAACGTGTATACAAATGTCATAGCCTGATACTATTCAATATGAACGATATAATAATAAACAATATCATTTTTTTGTGTATTGCAAAATTTTATTTCTTATTCATCAAAATTTAGGCATAATTACAATTCTTATTTTATTGAGATCATTATAATACTAGGGTAGCAAAAACGGTAGTAAATATCTATTAAATAGGTATGTATTCATTTTTTTTTGGGTCTTTAAACAATCTTTTAATATTGTGGACATTTTGAAAGAGGGAGGGAGGTGGAGAGGTGGGAGAGTACCATATTAAGATTTTAAATGGGTGATGACATGGATAGCCTAGGACGAGGCAAATTTAGAGAGGACTTCTCTTCTTTTTCTACACAAAATGCCAAACTCAATTAGAAAACCCAAAGAGTTGCTATGATACCATGATAGAAGATAAATTATTTATTCTCTCAACCTTCATCATAACTTCGGAGTTTTGATGCAGTGGAAGGGACATTTCACACCCAGTGAGAAAGGTTGAGATAATTTATCTTCTATCATGGTATGATAGCAACTTAGGTTCGATTCTCATCCTGCACATTAAATGCGGATTTACGCTGTGAAAATTCTAGGTTTCAGCCCAGAGGGCCTTCGACGTGCGGGGACCTGTTAGAATATAAAATATGTTTTCTCAATCCTTATCATAACTTTAGAGTTTTGATGCCGTGGAGGGGACATTTCACAAGTTGTATTATAAGAGTGAAGATATATGTTTGAGTAAAAATTTGAGAAACTGAAGTATCTTGAAGTTTACAATATCATCATCCTGAGCATAATATGGCGTCATTAAAAGTTAGTTGATCAGAAATTAGCAAAATAAATGTTAAATCCTTGTTGATTGAAATGGCACCTGCGTAATCACTGAATTAACACAATCTTCATAACAACAGCGACAACTCATAGTCATTGACATGCATGCTAAGATATTTATGCCCTAGAATTTCAATGCCATAGGAAAAAAATATTCCACTGTTATTGCTTCAGTTAAATTAGTTATCCTAAATTTATTAATGTTTTGAAGAAGAGACAAAATGATGGATATAAAAATGTATTTTGGAATTTTACTGACGTTCTGGGGGTTCACATTTCCCTTCAATGTCACCAAGAGATCTAACTAGTGGATTTGACTGTAGCTTGGGAGCTGATATCAGACACCTATCAAACGTGGCACATGCTAGACTTCGAGGGGAACTTGAAAACGTTAATAAAAGTTATGCTGAACAGTTGCGGGACAAATATATGCCAAGAAGGGCTCCGCTTCGAAAGTCCTCTCAAGCAAAGCCAAAAGGTTTTTCCAACTCCTCATATATATTGTTTGACCTTTGAGTTTAATGCAAATTGATAACTTATAATATATATATATATATATATATATATATATATATATATATATATTCAGAAAAAAGCGTGTGGGCTGAATTTTGCGTGGATTTAACTGCTCGTGCAAGTGAAGGACTCATCGATCCCATAATTGGTCGGGATACAGAGGTTCAGAGAATTGTTCAGATCTTATGCCGAAGAACAAAAAATAACCCGATTCTTTTGGGCGATCCAGGAGTTGGGAAGACTGCAATCGCTGAAGGGCTGGCCCTTCGCATTTCTAATGGAAATATCCCATATTTTCTTGCGGTGTGTTGTTTTCTCATGCTTTTTAGTGCAATATTAGCTTGATCCCACAACCCAATAAATTCAGCTTTTGGGTAAAGTGATTTTTGACATAGTATTAAAGCATACCAGGTTTCAAATCTCATCTTTATCAGTTTAAAATTATATCAATTAAACCCCAGTTTTCAATAAGCAAGAGCTATTGCTGTAGACCTTTCCACATGGCCCAAAGGCCCACGCGAGGAGCGTTAAGTATTATATTAGCTCAATATACATTGTTATCGACAGGCCAATAGCTTAAGCTTTTGGTCAGTGGTTCTTGACATTATGCCCTGGACATCTTCTTAATTTACAGTATTAAAAGTAACCAAGCTTATTCTTGTCTAAATATATGCAGGGGAAGCGCATTATGTCGCTCGATATTGGTTTGCTAATGGCCGGTGCAAAGGAAAGAGGAGAGTTAGAATCACGGGTTACTGGATTAATTAGCGAAGTGCGGAGATCAGGTTAGTACTGCCCAAATGGTTTTCGGAATTGGTTCATTATGCATCACTTATCTTTAAGACAATTTAACTTGGCGAAAATGTACGTAGGTGATGTCATTCTCTTTATCGATGAGGTTCACACTCTTGTTGGGTCTGGCACGGCTGGAAAAGGAAGTAAGGGAGCTGGTCTTGATATTTCAAACTTGCTGAAGCCAGCCCTTGGTAGAGGTGAATTGCAGGTAATGTATTATTTCAGCATAAGATCCTCTGGCATTAATAAAGCATAAAGTCCGTACTACTTTTGGTTGCCAACTTCCTACAAAATACTTTATGCACATAGATCTCAAATCTCTTTTTACTTAAAAGCATATATAAGCTGTCACGGGGCATAAAAATCCTCTTCTATTGCATTCTAGAAACTTTGTACTATTTTCCTATGCATTATCGAGCAAGTATTGTTTTATTACTGTTAATTCCTGCATGTTCATGATTATGTCTTTCACACATTCATTGTTGATGTTATTTCTCATATTTCCATTATTATTATCTCTGCAGTGCATTGCGTCTACAACTTTAGACGAGTACAGAACACAATTTGAGACAGATAAAGCATTAGCTCGACGATTCCAACCAGTACTCATAGATGAACCTAGCCAGGTGCGTCTAGTCTCGATTTACAATATTTTGCAGCTTCTTAACCTTGTAAAATCGGATCACGAGTAATTTAGCTTCTTAATGGACTCCTCATAGGACGACGCCGTGAAGATATTGATTGGCCTACGAGAGAGATATGAAACTTATCATAGGTGCAGATTCACGTTAGAGGCCTTAAATGCGGCTGTGCACCTCTCAGCAAGATATATTCCTGATAGGCATCTTCCTGATAAAGCTATTGATCTTATTGATGAAGCGGGGAGCCGAGCTCGTATGGATGCATTTAAGAGGAAGAAGGAACAACGAACTTCCGTTCTATCTAAGTCCGCGGATGAGTACTGGCAAGAGATTAGAGATGTACAAGCTATGCACCAACGGGTAATTGCTTATTTAATTTTTTGAGGGACTAGAGCCTCAATAAAATTTATTCTCTTCTTTATAATTAGGGAAACATAAAAACTACAAAAGAAAATTTGGATTACACCATAAAGTAAATTTTTTCTGCATAATTGCATATACACTACTTACATCTCAATTCGCATTCCTTTTGGATAATATTTTCCATTGATCTTTTGCATGTCATTACAAACCTCCAAGGGGATTGCTATATTGAATTTGAATCTGCCACGCATCCATCTATCTAAATGTTGTGCGGTAGCTTTAACAAAAATAACAAAAGCTACCTGCCTAACTATAGGCTAACACTTATTTGAATTGCTTTCCTTGTTATCGAAGGAGGAAAAAGAATTAAAAAGAAAAAAAAGAGACCTTATTTCATCATGTGGGTCCAAAATTGAGTAAGGTTACAGTTAGTATTGAAGTTGTTTTAATAGCTTTCTTCTATATCTAGGTCCTGGCAAACAAGATGAAGTATTATTCCCCAGATCAAAACAGCATGGAAAGACTTGGTAATGCTGAAGCAGTGGATGAAACCACCTCACAATCATCTGACCCTTCGCTTTCCGACGATGATGAGTATGAAACCTGACTTTCACATTTTTAAAACTGTTTATTTCAATAAACAATTAAAAACTGTAGCCGTTCTCATTAAACTATCAACTTCATAACTTGCAAATAACTACGGAAAACTTTCATATTAATAATACTTCTTTTTCACTAAACTACCAAAACACCGTTCGACCAATTCTGTTAATGCTATTATGTTAGTTGAGTAAATGACTAGTGTAATTCTATGAAAAAATGGGTACTTTTACTATGAACTTAGTTGGTAGTTTGTTAGTTTGGTAGTTTAGTGAAAAAAGGGGTGTAATTTTCGGTAGTATAGTGAATCAATTAACAAAATCTAGTGATGCCATTTTCTTTCTTATTTGTCAACTATACTTCGTTGCAGGCCTGTTGTTGTTGGACCAGAAGAAATTGCAGCAGTTGCTTCATTGTGGTCTGGGATCCCGGTTCAGCAACTGACAGCCGATGAAAGGAAACTTCTAGTTGGTTTGGACGATGAACTTAGAAAACGCGTTATTGGCCAAGATGATGCTGTCGTTGCCATCTCTCGAGCTGTTAAACGATCGCGCGTGGGACTGAAAGATCCTGATAGACCTATTGCCGCAATGCTCTTTTGTGGTCCCACTGGAGTTGGTAAAACCGAGCTTACAAAAGCACTGGCAGCATCTTATTTTGGATCGGTACTTCACTTCTCCCTCGCTCTCTAATTGCATTGCACACAGACTATATGCTCACAAATGAGAAGCCTGTCATTAGGAACTTCGTAGTTCCATATTTTTCGTTTCAATTGACATCTTTTTCTTTAAATTCTAATATAACAGCAAGACCCCTTTATCCCAAACTTTTGGTATCGACTACGTGAATCCTTTTCTTCCATTCAACTTTGTTAAGTCAGTTCCATAGATTAAATTGACAGCTAAATTCTGATAGTTCCTGATAATTTATTCACAGTAACACTGAAATTTGGGGTGGAAATTTGAAAAAGATCTCTCTTAGAATGTTTCTATTCTTAATTTGCATCTTTCATCCCAATTAAGATGTTCATGATCTTGATCATGTTAAATAGTTATGTCGAGACTCAGTTTGTCGAGTATACACACACTTTTGTTGTTGCATATTATTTTTTCTAATGCTAGAAATCCATGCAATTAAACCTATATGAGCACTAAATGAACATGAACAAAAGCCAAGGCTAATCAAGTCAATATCACAGGAGGCTGCCATGCTACGTCTGGATATGAGTGAATACATGGAGAGGCATACAGTGAGCAAGTTGATAGGTTCGCCTCCAGGATATGTCGGCTACGGAGAAGGTGGTACTTTGACAGAACTGGTTAGGAGAAAACCGTTCACGGTGATCTTGCTTGATGAAATCGAGAAAGCTCATCCGGATATATTTAACATTTTACTTCAAGTATTTGAAGATGGGCGTCTCACTGATTCTCAGGTCAGCTTTTAGTTTTTAATACTTTTACCGTCTTGCAATAAGAATATTACCTTGTTTAAGATCTACATGGATTAGAATTTTCTTCTTGTAAAAGTTAAATAGCTTGTCAATTCATCTGGGGACCTTTATGATCCAATTTCTGTCACCTTATAACAATGCTAATGTCGTCTTAGGATGTCTAATTAGTTTTTTATTGCAAGAGTGAAGAAAGTTGTAGCCATTTATGCTTCAAGATTCAGGCATGAAGACACTTTTAGTCATTTATGCACTGATAACCCCCCCCCCCCCTCTCTCCTCGGTTTGTTTGTCAGACACACAAACTCACACTTGTCACTCTAATTCCAATATTTTCGTGTCGAACAGGGGCGAAGAGTTTCATTCAAGAACACATTGGTTGTCATGACATCAAATATTGGCTCTAGCGCAATATCTAAGGGAAGACGCGGCATGGGTTTCATGATCGGAGATGACGAGGAGGCAAGCTCATATGGTGCAATGAAAGCGATAGTGATGGAAGAGTTGAAAGCATATTTTCGGCCTGAGCTACTCAACAGAATAGATGAGGTGGTTGTGTTCCGTCCCCTTGAGAAGGCACAGGTTTGTTGTTCTGATTATCTCCATGCTTATTGACCTAATAACCTAATAAGGGAACATAATGAAATATCGTCTCCTCGTTCTATGAGGAACTACTCATAAAAATTACCAGCAGGGCTTTAGCTCAGTTGGTATCAATTTCCTCTCCAATGTGAGATCGCAAGTTTGATCCCCAAAGGGTTGATTTCAAAACAAAAAAAAATTCATAAAATTTCCTAGAACAGATGTTATGCAAAACCTTTTAGAGCACTAGTGTTCTCAACTCTTGGCGTGTCCCTATTAACAAGATAACGACATTAAAAAGCTTTTGGTAGGTTTTCCTTTGGCTTTAAATCACCAATCTTCGTTTGTGTAACAGATGCTGCAAATTTTGAACATCATGATGAAAGAAGTAAAGGGAAGGCTCATGTCCCTCGGAATCGGACTCGAGGTGTCCGATAAAATCATCGATATGATCTGCGAACAAGGCTACGATCGGAGCTATGGCGCTAGACCCCTACGAAGAGCGGTAACCAGCCTTATCGAGGATGTGATAAGCGAAGCAATTCTTTCAGAAGATTACAATCCCGGGGACACTGTTTTTGTCGACGTCAACGATGCCGGGAACCCTTTTGTGAGTCATTTGCCTGATCAAACAATTCAATTATCAGACGCACAATCAACATTTTAGGATAGTCTTATGTTAAATATTGTATTATTCTTTCCGTCGATCGAGTTTAAGATTTTCTTTTTTGTACTTAATTGTTTTTAACATTAGGTTGTATGTATATTTATACCAATGGTATAAATGAAATGTGAATTTATTTTGTTTCTGTTGCTGTAATTCTTGCTCTCTTCTTATGTTTGATTAATTGTTGACAAGCGATATCAAGATGCCACCGACACAACTGGGGAGTATTTGTTTTTAGATATCTAGGTTTTTTTGCCCAAAGATGTTGGGAGGGGTTATTTATATTTAAATTTAGGAGTCTGAAATTTGTTTTTGGTTTGTTTTTGGCAGGACATTTGTTAAAAAGTATTCATAAATGAAAATAGGGGGAAATAAGATAGTTAAGGGAGAGGTAATTAAAACAAAATACTTGATGTGACAAATTCCGGCCGGACTTCATAAAAAATTCTTCAATTTTGAACTCCGATTTTGTAGATTTTGTACATGCCACATAGTAACTTAGGATTCCGAATTCATTAACTTTATTGACAAAACAAACACAAAGTTTGAACTTTAGGCTAAAATCTGATTTTGCAAACGCCCGCCAACAAAACAGGCTCAAACAAGATGGGCTCAGTCTCAAACAAGATGGGCTCAGTCTAAAATTTAGACGATTAATTTTAATGAATAAAATGTTGAATAATTTGAAGCCTTTCAAGCAATTAATCAAGTGTTTCTTATGTATGAAAGATGATTTTTTTATGAGCAAACGGGGCCGGCAGTGGCCTCATCCGTTACGTGTGAGGTCCAGGGGTATTTTGACATTAAACCCTCCTGGCCTCACTTGCAATGGTGAAACCACTGCAGTGTCACTGCATGCCTCTTATTGTCATATTTTATCTATCAACACGGTAAATTCTACATAATACCCTTCGTTGGTGATTGGCGGGAACAAAAACATAGTCTGGAGACTTGTACTTTTGTTTTAATCTTTATTGATTTCCCATAAACTGCTGAGCAGATATGAAACTTTGGAACTTTATCGCACCGACATGCTAGATGATGATATTATGTCTACATCCCGTTTCTGTATGTTTGTGAAACAGTGGGACACACCAATTTGAAAACCACGTAAATTATCAACCCCAACATGATGCGTAAACATTGGACTTTCTGGCCCTTTACAAGCGTGACAACCATGCTGAGCTCACTTAATTTTAGCAAAAGAGATATTCATGACTTTCCTTTAGGTGGCAACTGGCAACTAAGAACACACTCAACCTTATAATGCGGAGTTTTCTTAGTTTATGAACTCATCGTTATCTTACCAACAAAATAATTCATTTATTATGTTATTTTATATAGGGTAGAATAACCTCTATATAGGTTAAACTTTACTAAACCACATCCACCTTTTGAGATTTTTGAGATAACCATATTTAACTTTAAAAATACTAGGCTAAATTTCAACTTACTACCATGAACTATATGCACTTTCTCCAAATGATACCATAGAGTTTTAAAATGATGGGTTGATACCATGAACTTTCAAAAGTATAAAAAAAAAACCCGAGGAAAATTACTAAATTACCAAAATACTCCTCTCATGTAATAAAAAATATTACATGAAGGGTATTTTGGTAATTTTGTGATTTTCCTCGGGGTTTTTTTATAATAGTTTTGAAAGTTCATGGTATCAATCTATCATTTAAAAGTTCATGGTATCATATGGGAAAAATACCTATAGCTCATGGTAGCAAGTTAAAATTTAGCCAAAATACTATAAAACCACAATTGAAAGGTATTTTCCTTAAAAAAATTGAAATGTATTTTTGTCAGAAAAATATCATATTCTGTTCATTTAGGTCTATTCAATCTATCAGTAAGATATTTTGGGGTTATTCAGTCCAATTGAGAATTGCACGAGTTAATCAAACTAACGATTTCATACAATATTGATAGTTCAGTGGGTTTTATACCATTTTTAAAGTTCAATGTTTTTATCTCAAAAACCCCAAAAGGTGAATGGGAGTTTAGAAAAATTTATCCCGTGTGTGTGTAGGGAAACCCACCGTTGCCGGTCTCAAGTCCGGATGAGAAAAGGTGGGGGTTGTGGTAGGCTTGTGACAGCCAACGTAAAACCTTGTCACATTCTATGATATGAACCATAATAAGAATATCGTTGGGGTGTCTCCTACTCAGCACCGCGCTACATCGGATCCCGGGTGTAGTGTTAAGTATGCAAGGGCTTCTAGGTCGTCGTTCGGAAACGACGCGCTACATCGGACTCTGGGTGTAGTGACAAATAAGCAAGGGTTTCGTAGGATCCGTCTAGGTTATTGGAACATAGGTTCCCTTACGGGTAGGCTAACAGAATTAGTGGAGGTGATGATTAGGAGGAGAGTTGGTATTATGTGTTTGTAAGAAACTAAGTGGGTAGGTGAAAATGGTAAAGTCATAGAGAGTTCAGGTTATAAGCTTTGGTATATGGATAGAGATAAAAATCGTAATGGAGTAGGCATAATCATAGATAGACGGTTGCTTGAGGATATAATTGAGATTAGGAGAAAAGGTGATAGAGTTTTACTGGTTAAGCTTATTCTAGGCGGGAAGATCATTAATGTTATTAGTGCTTCTGCACCACAAATAGGTCTTGATGACCCTAATAAGCGTCTATTCTGGGAGAATTTAGACGAGATGGTGCAAAAGATACCTAGTGGAGAGAAGTTATTTATTGGTGGCGATCTCAATGGACATGTAGGTACTAGTCGTAGTGGGTTTGATACTATCCATGGAGGTTTTGGTTTTGGACAAAGGAATGAAGCAAGTAGCTCGATTCTAGATTTTGCCTTATCTTATGACTTGATTTTAGCAAACACTTGGTTTAGGAAAAGAGAGTCTCATCTTATAATCTTTACGAGCGGATCAAGTGCAAGTTAAATAGACTTTTTCTGACGAGAAAGATAGATAAAGGTTGTTGTATCGACTGTAAGGTAGTGCCAGATGAGAGTGTAATCACTCATCATAAACTTTTAGTTCTAGATTTTCGATTTAGAAGAGGACCTAAGAAGATTAGACGTAAGATAGAGCCTATAATTAAATGATGGCGACTGAAAGAAGATAACCAAAAGGCTTTTATAGATCGTGTAGTTTAAGAGACGGATTGGCAGTTTGAAGATAATTCAGACAGAATATGAAACAAAATGGCTAGCTGTATCAAGAGGGGCTAGAGATCTACTTGGTGAGTCGAGAGGTGGTGCTCCACCATCTAAGAACACATCATGGTGGAATGAAGAAGTAAAGACTGCTATTAAAATTAATAGAGATTCTTATAAAGATTTGAAGAAAAGTAGAGATGCGGAAAGATTTGAGAAATATAAAATGGATAAAAAGGAAGTCAAGAAAGCTGTTCGGGAAGCCAAAACTAAGATCTATAAGGAGGCGTACAAGAAATTAGACAATAAGGAGGTTGAAAATGATATATACTAGATTGTTCGGATGCGGGAAAGAAAGATCAGAGACTTATGTGCGGTGAAGTGTGTCAAAGATGAAGATCAGAAAATTTTAGTTCGAGATGAGGATTGTTGTTTAATAAAAGTCATTGCTCTGACTAGGGGTTATAAGTCATTATTGTTTAAAGAAAGCAAGAAGTAACTTGTAGCTCACTAGTAAAACCTCTACACTGCTGCGACATAGCCTGTGTGTTCGAATCCCATCAGACCCAAATATTTTTAGATTTTTCTTTTTAATTTTTCGAAAGCCCAAGAGTTGCATGTGCAATTCACAGAGAAATGAAAAGTTTTAGAAAAATCAAACATGCGCAAAAAAGAGTAAACGCTGATTAAAGCTACTGACACGAATCTCGAGACGATTAAGCCAAATCCGACCGCCCATTTCTCCCCATTGGCTGCTACCGATGTCCAAAATGCTCCAAATCGCTCCGTGCTTTGCACACACACTCCTTCAACCCCCCTCAACCCCCCTGCACTGTTTTCTTTTCCAGAGACCATTCAATTCACCATTTAACACCCATTTTAATTCTTTTAATCCAACTTTTAATTCCTAAACTATAAATTCTTCACTATAAATACCAGCCCATGCCTTAGCTCCTCTATATTCTGAGAATTTCTATCAAAATTCTTCCAAAAGTTTCTAAGTGCAAGTAGAGTCAAGTGGAGTTAGCAACCAAGCTCTTTTCGTTGAAGATCGAGGTTGTTTTCGGAGTTTCCGCGATGCCACGGAATCCCCTCTCTCTTCTTTAACCTCTTCTTAACGCCACACAACGAGTAAGTCTCTCTTCTCTCGTTTTCTTTTATCTTAAATTATCTTTTAAAAGCATATCGGTAAAGTGGAGTTAACTCCGATATGTGTAACTTTAACCTCTTGTACTCCCCTCATTAAGCAAGATAGGTCAAACTAAATTTTTCACACCATTCGTAAACTTATTTGCAATCATTTATATTTTAGTTTAATAAAGTTTTCACGAGAAATAATCAAATAACGAACTTTTTCATTAAAATACCATGAACTTTAGTATGACCCTTACTTCGATAATTATTAAATATACCTTTAGGAAAACTTTATGCGGTAATGACCTACCCCACACGCACACTATGGTTTCATAGCACGATATCTATCTATCTATATATATATATATATAGTTGGTTCAAAGAATAGTTTTTATATTAAAATACCACACTTTTCAAAACGGGTTCTTTTAATCGATTTTTTTAAATTTTTGGCAAATACGCCTCTACAACCATCATTAGGGGGCCCGCTAATGGATGTTGCAGATTATCGCACATCCTTGGGATAGTATAGCGAGATGCAGAACTCCTCACGGAGTATTCGGTCTTGAAAGGAAATAAAAATACGGTTTTTAAGAAATACGGCTTTTCTAAACAAAACTAAATTTTGGAAAATTATATAAAACTATGAATTCGTATTTTCAAAAAAAAAACATATTGTGAAACTATTTTTAAAATGAAAAATTAGAATTTTTAAGAAAATACCATCAAGTTTCCAAAAGAGCCATTTTTCATAAAAATACTATAAACTTTTAAAAAGTTAGGTTTTATCACCAAAACACCACAACAATTAAAATACATGTTCATGAAAACCCTAAATATTATGACTCAACCTCGAGATTTATTTTTAAACTATATTAAAGTATTTTTCATAAAACCCCTCTCGAGATTTGCAAACAATACTTTAAAGACTCTAGATTAATATAGGCTTAAGCGGTATCATTTCTCTTGAGCCCCAGGAAGCCGGAGAAAGTGAGTGCTTGCCTATTCAGGATAGACAACTTAACGAAGTTATCAATGACAATTATCTTGGAAAAACACACAAATCCTGCCGTCCATGTGCAGCAGTTGTCGATTTCTCCCGAACATAAGATTTTTTAACAGTTTAAATCAATTCAT
The DNA here is from genome assembly GCA_030015575.1 of Agapanthus africanus. Lineage (NCBI taxonomy): Eukaryota > Viridiplantae > Streptophyta > Magnoliopsida > Asparagales > Amaryllidaceae > Agapanthus > Agapanthus africanus. Next base: position 319,352,566 of record JASDDO010000019.1, read on the forward strand.
ATGAAAAAAATATGAACTCTAATCCAACTCGAATCTAAACCTGAACATGAACTCAAACCCAATCTACTTGAACTAACTTGACTCGAACCAAGATTGCAATTGACATGACTTGCATTTTCATTCAACTCACTCGACTATATTCTACACCTTTTGCAATCTATGGTTTTGATCAAGACATATTAACCAATCAATCAAGTATATTAAGTATATTAACCAGTTATAATATAATTATACTCGGGGAGTTTGGGATAGTTTCTTATGTGAATCCAATGAAGTTTCAGGAGTCCCGTATTAACCTTTTTTTATTTTACTCGAATATCAATCGGGTTGACTCATTCACAGCCTAGAGCCTCGATGCTAACACATGAAATGTGTCCGTGTTTCCTTGCTTCTGGGGCCCTACTCTTGAGCTCGTGAATACTTCTACGGCTGTGTTGATATTCACACTTGGAACTTAATGTTAATATAGTGACCATATAGAGACCTATAGTACATATTTACCCATGAACATATACTTCTACTCGCCATATATATATATATATATATATTCTACACTTGGAATTTTTTACTCTTACTTTATCTTCGGGACTTTCCGAGCGCAAGTTCGCTGACGGGCATTCCACCCTCTTTTCTTCTCTTGAAATGTTCGTCAGATACGGTCGAGACGGAGGAAGTAGAGGCCACGGAGGAGGATTACAACCAGATCGCTACTCAGGACTAGCTCAGCTTCACTTTTCTTCAGTTTATGTATGCCACATATTTAGGTATTTTCCTTTATTGTATTTACTTTCCACCTGAAAACTCATGTACTTGTAAATATTGGAAGTTGAATGCAAATAAAGATATTTGTTGAAAATTTTACAGTCTCCATTTATTATTGCATTGTGTATTATTGTTTCAATACGCTTAGTATATTTATTTAGGGAATGACCTTCTCTGGATAAATATGCCGCAGGCTTGCCACGTCACCGTTTCCGTCTACTGGGAAGCGGGGCATGACAGGTTTTGTTGGTGGCCCATGCAGGTCACTTCTGTATGAAGTCGTAAACAATATACCAAAAGAATTAACGAGTTCTACCAACATTTATATTCCTTGCATTTTAAATTCCTTGAATCTATCCTAACCTATCTTTTATATCAAGGTGATGGACTCTCCAAACAATACCAGGACAAATATCAACGGCAATACTCCACCGTCTATGCTACCACCACCACCTACCTTTGCAGCTTCTATCAATGAGCAAACGGTACTTCTTGAGGCTATTAAAAGCTTATTGGAGGGTCGGCAGAAGCAGACTGCTATCCTTATGCATCGCCCCGAAGCCGAAGCACCCGGAGTTAAGCAGTTTCAGGCACTTCACCCAAAGAACTTCTCGAGTAAGGAGAGCCCGCTTGAGGTAGAAGAATGGGCTCAAGCGATCGAGGATGATCTGGTAGCGGTTCAAATGCCAAAGATAGCCTGGGTGAGAGTTGCTAAGTTGCAACTGACTGATAACGCCAGAATTTGGTGGAAGGCTGAGGAGAGCCATCTCACGCAACCGATAGAATGGAGAACATTCTGAGACCTCTTCTAAGCCAAATACTTCTCAGAGACTGCCCTATTTGACATGGAGCATCAATTCATCCATTTACAACAAGGCTCAATGTGGGTCAAGTCAGTGGATGAATATGATGCTGAGTTTACCATGCTCAGCAGGTAAGATATAGTCTCAAATTCAATTTTCTTATCTCAATCACCACACTGCTAACACAAGGTCGTAACAGGTTTGCCGCACACTTTATTCCTACTGCTGAGATCCGGGAACGACGATTTCAGTAAGGGTTGGACCCTGAAATCCAAGCTTCACTCGCTATAGGGGATTTCCCAACCCATGAACTTGCTTTGAAGGTTGCCCGACGCTATGAGGCAGTTGTGAAGAAGAAGGGCATGCCGTAGACTGCCGGTATGATACGCCATGTACACTAGATCATAGGAGGGGCCTCTTCCAGGCCAGCTTTTAACGTACCATCTCGAAGGCCGGTAGGTTCGTTCGCCAACAGTAGGCCAGGCTTTTGCATTTACTGCAAAAGAATATGGCATCTTATGAAGAACTGTAGCAAGGCGAACAACTTGTGCCTGATCTGTAGGTCTTCTACTCATGCCATCGAAGCATGCCCCCAAAACCGAGGACCTAACAACCTTCCGGCTAGACCGGCGATCCAAGCTCTTTCTACCCGTTTAGATCTACCAGCACCAGCTCCCCGTACTCAGACCACTCAACCTCAATGCTGAGTGTTTAACCAGTCACAGAGGAAAGTGCCGAGATGCCAAGCATTCACTATATCGGTCGAAGAGGCCGAAGCTATGGGTCAGGTTATCACTGGTAAATCTCTTCCCTATTCTCTTTCAAGTCCTTTCAATTCATAGTCATTTTATATCTGTTATACCTAAACATATCCCACACGACTTAGGTACAATCTTAGTAGCCTCCCTACCTGCACTTGCGCTCTTCGACACTGGGGCATCACATTGCTTTATATCGCAACGGTTCGTCCGAACTCATGCAATCCAAGTTAAACCGCTTGTATCCAGCTGGAATGTTAGTTTGGGAAACGCTGTTCTAAAATCAACTTTAAGATACGATCTGTGTCTAGTGGTTGTCTGCAGTTGAGAATTCTATGCGGACTTCAAGGTGCTGGACATATTGAACTTCGACGTAGTCTTTGGAATGGACTGGCTGGGAACTTTCTTCGCTACCATCGACTGTTGCCAAAGGAGGGTAGTGTTTGAAATACCAGATCACCCAGTGTTCTACTTCAAAAGTGAAGACTGGACCTTGGAGCCTAGCATCTACCGAGCAAAACCAAAGAAGGTAGAGATTGCAGTGTTTCAAGTGAAAGAAGCGAAGCCAGAGGTAGTTCGGGAGTTTGAGAATGTATTCCCGGAAAATATATCAGGTTTGCCTTCCGATCGAGCTCTTGAATTAAGCATTGATTTACAACCCGGCGCACAACCAGCAATAAAAGCTCCGTACCGATTAAGTCTGGAGGGATTGAAGGATATCCGTATTCATTTGGACGAACTTTTGAAGAAAGGTTGGATCCGTCCCAGTGCTTCAAGTTGGGGATCTCCGGTGTTACTGTTGAAGAAGAATGAAGGTACCTACAGGATGTGCATGGAATATCGAGCTCTGAACGAGGTGACAATTAAAAACAAGTATCCACTACCTCGCATCGATGACCTTTTCGATCAGTTAAGTGGATCTTGTGTCTTTTCAAAATTAGATTTTCGTTCAGGATATCATCAGGTGAAGGTCAAAGAGTCTGACATTCCGAAGACGGCGTTTAGGACTCATTATGGCTATTATGAATATCTTGTAATGCCATTTGGAGTGACCAATACATCTGCAATCTTTATGAACTTGATGAACCAAGTTTTCCGAGATTACCTAGATAGGTTTGTTGTTATCTTCATCGACGACATCCTGGTATATTCAAAGAATCGGAAAGAGCACGCCGATCACTTACGAATTGTCCTGGAGACATTACGACAATATTAGCTCTACACCAAGTATTACAAGTGTGAATTTTGGCTAGATCAAGTCGGATTTCTCGGACATATCGTTTCAGGTGAAGAAATCTTTGTGGATCCAGCTAAGGTATCAGCTGTAAGTGAGTGGCCGACACCAAAGACGGTGAAAGATATAAGAAGTTTGTTGGGCTTAGCAGGATACTACAGACGATTTATTGAAAGATTCTTAAAGATCGCAGCACTCCTGACCAAGCTCACACGTAAAGACGAAGCATTCGTGTCGTCACAACCATGTGAGAAGGCTTTTATAGAACTCAAATCGAGGATAACCTCTGCTCCTATCCTCATAATACCAGATCAATCTGGTGGATTCGATGTGCATTGTGATACGTCCGGTAAAGGATTAGGATGTGTCCTACATCAGCATGGAAAAGTTATGGCTTTTGCATCAAGGCAATTAAAAGTTCATGAACGCAACTATCCAACACATGACCTGGAACTGGCAGCAGTGGTCTTCGCACTCAAGATTTGGCGCCACTATCTTTTGGGAGAGCGAGTGGATATATACACTGACCACAAAAGTCTAAAGTATGTATTTGCTCAGAAAGAGCTCAACATGCGGCAGAGAATATGGCTAGAACTCATGGTGGACTTCGACATCAACCTACAGTATCATCCTGGGAAGGTGAACGTAGATCCTGACGTACTTAGTCACCAGCCATTAGCAATGAACCTCACCGCTTAGTGGAAGTTACAACAAGAACTGCATAGATTGGGCATTGAAGTAGTTGTGCCAGGTAACGCTTCATATTTGATGAACTTACAAGTCCAATCCACCCTTGTAAATCAGATCAAGGCAGCTCAAGAAAATGATGCCAAGCAACAAAAGATCCGAGAACAATTAGAAAGTGGACTTCGAACCGACTTAATCATCCATGAAGATGGATCCTTACGATATGGAAGCTGTTTATATGTGCCAGTCGGCCTTGTTCGAGAAGAGTTGATGAAAGAAGCTCATAACTCTCCTTATTCTGTACACCCTGGTGGCACGAAGATGTACAAGAATCTACGGCAACACTATCGGTGGCATGGAATGAAGCACGAAGTAGCAAGGAGTGTAGCCAAGTGTTTGGTGTGTCAGCAAGTGAAGGCTGAATATCACAGAACTGCTGGTCTATTTCAGCCGTTACCAATCCCAGAATGGAAATGGCAGCACATTACCATGGACTTCGTGACTGCTCTCCCTCGCAGCACGAAGGGTAATGATGCAATTTGGGTTATTGTGAATCGATTCACCAAGTCGGCTCACTTTATTCCATTCAGAGTTGGCCAGTCAACCGAGATGTTGGCAAAGAAGTACATGGAGGTGAGTAAAAATCTAAAGTAAGATTTAACCTTCACAATGTACAATACTTGTCTTGATACCCATAATCTCATGCAGGAGATCGTGAGATTACATGGTGTACCTATCTGCATCGTCTCCAATTGTAATACAAGATTCCGATCACAGTTTTGGTAGAGTCTACAAGCTAGCCTGGAGACGAGTTTGAATTTCAGCACGGCGTATCATCCACAAATAGACGGACAGTCCGAGTGAACAATTCAGATCTAGGAAGACATGCTGAGAGCTTGTATTTTAGACTTCGGAGGTTCGTGGGAAGATCACCTACACCTGGTGGAGTTTTCGTACAACAACAGCTATCAAGCAAGTATTAGGATGGCACCATTCGCAGCACTCTACGGACGGAAATGTCATTCCCTGTTGAGTTGGGATGACGTTGGAGATCGTGAACTCTTTGGACTAGAGATGATCGTGGCAACTGTGGACGTGGTTCGCACAATCAGGGAAAGGATGCGCATAGCCCAAGATCGATAGAAGCATTGGTCAAATGCAAAGCGTCGACATATGGAGTTTCAACCCGGAGAGCATGTATTCCTGAAGATCTTTCCAAACAGAGGAGTGATACGTTTTGGAAAGATGGGTAAATTAAGTCCAAGATACACAGGACCATTCGATATACTCGAACAAGTTGGAAAAGTGGCGTACCGTTTAGCACTACCACCCTCACTGGAAGGAGTGCACAACGTGTTCCATATATCCTAGCTACGACGATATGTGAGCGACCCCAGCCATATACTTGATCACTCAGAGCTCACTGTATAGACTGACCTGACCTGCGAGCAGCAACCGGTTCAAATCCTGGACCAAAAAGTGAAGACATTACGGAACAGGGAGGTAAACTTGGTCCGAGTGATGTGGAGAAAGGATTCGTCAGGAGAATCAACTTGGTAAAGAGAAGACGATATGCGAGCACGATACCCTCAGTTATTCGAAGACTAGTCCTTTATGTAAATTTCAAGGACGAAATTTTTATAAGGAGGGTAGAATGTGACGATTCTGAAATCCCTATACAAAAATTTACTGGTTTAATGTATAGAAAGGGTATTTCAACCTGACTAGGGGTTATAAGTCATTTTTGTTTAATAAAAATAAGAAGCAACTTGTAACTCACTGGTAAAGCCTCTACACTGCTGCGACATAGCCTATGTGTTCGAATCCCATCAGATCCAATTATTTTTAGATTTTTCTTTTTAATTTTTCGGAAGCCCAAGAGTTGCACGTGCAATTCACAGAGAAACTAAAAGTTTTAGAAAAATCAAACATGCGCAAAAAAGAGTAAACACTGATTAAAGCTAGTGGCACGAATCTCGAGACGATTGGGCCAAATCCGACCGGCCATTTCTCTCCATTAGCCACTACCGACGGTCCAAAATGCTCCAAATCGCTCCATGCTTTGCACACATACTCCTTCAGCTCCCCTGCACTGTTTGATTTTCCTGCAATCAAACAGAGACCATCCAATTCACCATTTAACACCCATTTTAATTCTTTTAATCCAATTTTTAATTCCAAAAACCTAAGTTCTTCATTATAAATACCACCCTATGCCCTAGCTCCTCTCTATTCTGAAAATTTCTATCAAAATTCTTAGAAAATTTTCTAAGTGCAAGTGGGGTCAAGTGGAGTTAGCAACCAAGCTCTTTTCGTTGAAGATCGAAGTCGTTTCCGGAGTTTCTGCGACGCCACGGAACCTCCTCTCTCTTCTTTAACCTCTTCCTAATACCACACTACGAGTAAGTCCCTCTTTTCTCTTTTTCTTTTATCTCAAATCACTTTCTAAAAACATATCGGTAAAGTGGAGTTAACTCCGATATGTGTAATTTTAACCTCTTGTACTCCCCTCATTAAGAAAGATAAGTCAAACTAACTTTCTCACACCATTCGTAACCTTATCTGCAATCATTTATATTTTAGTTTAATAAAGTTTTCATGAGAAATAATCAAATAACGAACTTTTTCATTAAAATACCATGAACTTTAGTATGACCTTTACTTTGATAATTGTTAAATATACCTTTAGGAAAACTTCACGGGGTAATGACCTATCCCCCCCGCACGCTATAGTTTCATAGAACGATGTCTATATATATAGTTGGTTTAAAGAATAGTTTTTATATTAAAATACCACACTTTTCAAAACGGGTTTCTTTTAATCGATATTTTTAAATCCTTGGCAAATATGCCTCTACAACCCTCGTTAGGGGACCCGCTAATGGATGGTGCAGATTATCGCACATCTTTAGGACAGTAGAGAAAGATGCAGAATTTCTCACGGAATATTCGGTCTCAAAAGGAAATAAAAATACGGTTTTTAAGAAATACGACTTTTCTAAACAAAACTAAATTTTGGAAAATTATATAAAACTATGAATTCGTATTTTCAATGAAAAAATATATTATGAAACTATTTTTAAAAAATTAGAAATTTTAAGAAAATACCATCAAATTTCCAAAAGAGCTAGTTTTCATAAAAATATCATAAACTTTTAAAATGCTAGGTTTTATCACCAAAATACCACAACAATTAAAATACATGTTCATAAAAACCTTAAATATTATGACTCAATCTCGAGGTTTATTTTTAAACTATATTAAAGTATTTTTCATAAAACCCCTTCGAGATATGCAAACAATACTTTAAGGACTCTAGATTAATATAGGCTTAAGCAGTATCATTTCTCTTGAACCCCAGGGAGCTGGAGAAAGTGAGTGCTTATCTATTCAGGAAAGACAACTTAACGGAGTTATCAATAATAATTGTCTTGGAAAAAGACACAAATCTTGCCGTCCATGTGCAGCAGTTGCCGATTTCTCCCGAACATAAGATTTTTTTAACAGTTTAAATCAATTCATATGAAAAATACATGAACTCTAATCTAGCTCGAATCTGAACATGAACTCGAACCCAATCTACTCGAACTAACTTGACTCGAACCAAAATTGCAATTTACATGACGCGCATTTTCACTCGAGGTCACGCGCCGCTTCCCAGTAGACGGAAACGATGACGTGGCAAGCCCACGGCATATTTATTCAGAGAAGGTCATTTCCTAAATAAATATACTAAGCGTATTGAATCAATAATACATAATGTAAGAATAAATGGAGACTGTAAATTTTTTTCCAACAAATATCTTTATTTACATTCAACTTCCAATATTTACAAGTACATGAGTTTCAACTTGAAAGTAAATACAATAAAGGAAAATGCCTAAACATTTGGCATACATAAGCTGAATAGAAAGTGAAGCTAAACTAATTATAAAGAGCAATCTGGTTGTAGTCTTCCTCTGTGACCTCCTTTTCCTCCGTCTCGACCGTATCTGACGAACATTTCAAGAAAAAAAGGGTGGGTGGAATGCCCATCAGTGAACTAGCGCTCGGTAAGTCCTAAGGATAAAGTAAGAGTAAAAAAATGATAAATATAGAATATATATATGACAAGTAAAAGTATATGATCTTGGGTAAATATGTAATATAGGTCTCTATATGGTCACCATGTTAACGATATGTTCCAAGTGTGAATGTCAACGCAGCCGTAGAAGTATTCATGAGCTCAAGAGTGGGGCTCTAGAAGCAAGAAAACACGGGCCCATTTCATGTGTTAGTATTGGGGCTCTAGACTGTGGATGAGTCAACCCGACTGATATTCGAGTAAAATAAAAAAGATGTTAATACGGGACTCCTGAAACTCCGTTGGATTCACACAAGAAACTATCCCAAGCACCCCAAGTATAAATAGCTTATAACTGTATAGTATACTTAATTAAATTGATTGATTAGTTATAACATGTCTTGTTCAAAACCATAGATTGCAAAAAGTGTAGAATGAAGTCGAGTGAATCAAGTAAAATGCGAGTCATGTCAATTGCAATCTTGGTTCGAGTCAAATTAGTTCGAGGAGTCTGGATTTGAGTTCATGTTTAGATTCGAGTTGGGTTAGAGTTCGGATTTGTGTTCGAGTTCGAGTTCAAGTTTAGGTTCGAGTTTGGATTTGAGTTCAGTTCTTTTTCATATGAATGGATTTAAACTGTTAAAAATTTTATGTTCGGGAGAAATCGGCAACTGCTGCACTTGGACGATAGGATTTGTGTTTTTCCCCAAGACAATTGCCATTGATAACTCCGTTAAGTTGTCTAACCTGAATAGGCAAGCACTCACTTTCTCCGGCTCCCTGGGGCTCAAGAGAAATGATACTGCTTAAATCTATATTAATCTAGAGTCCTTAAATATTTATTATTGTTGTTTACTTTGTATGTATATTGTTTGCATATCTCGATGGATTTTTATGAAAAATACTTTAATATAGTTTAAAAATAAATCTCGAGGGTGATTTATAATATTTAGGGTTTTCTTGAACATATATTTTAATTGTTATGGTATTTTAGTGCTAAACCTAGCTTTCTGTTGAAAGTTTATGGTACTTTTATGAAAACTAATACTTTTGGAAACTTGTTGGTATTTTATTAAAAATTCTAATATTTCATTTTAAAAATATAGTTTCATAATTTGTTTTTATTGAAAATACGGATTCATAGTTTTATATAATTTTCCAAAGTTTAGGTTTGTTTAGAAAAGTCGTATTTCTTAAAAACCGTATTTTTATTTCCTTTCGAAACCGAATACTCCGTAAGGAGTTCTGCATTTCGCTCTACTATCCTAAGAATGCGCGATAATCCACACCATTCATTAGCGGGTCCCCTAACGAGGGTTGTAGAGGCACAATTGCCAAGAATTTAAAATATCGATTAAAAGAAACCCGTTTTGAAAAATATGGTATTTTAATATAAAACTTATTTTTTAAATCAACCATATATTTAGAACATAGTGCTATGAAACCATAGTGTGCGTGTGAGGTAGTTCATTACCCCATGAATTTTCCTAAGATATTTATGCTAATTATCGAAATAAGAGTTATACTAAAGTTCATGGTATTTTAATGAAAAAGTTCGTTTTATGGTTATTTCACATGGAAAATTTTGTAAGACTAAAAGGTAAGCAACATAAATAAGGTTAAGAGTGGTGTTAGGATGTTACTTTGACCCAATTTACTTATAAAGTGGAGTAAAAATGTTAAAAAAATAACATTATATCGGAGTTAACTCCATTTTGTCGATGTGTTTTTAGAAGACGGTTTGAGATGAAAGAAATAGAGAGAAAAGGGAAGTTACTGTCACGACCTAAAGTTGGATGTGATCGGCACTTAGATTGTATAATATCTAAAGATATTCACACAACCTGAGTAAGCCAAAAACAAAGATCAAAAACCCTTTTTGCGGAACTTTAGGAAAATTTAGTTTTGTTTAAGTAAAAATCATAAATTTTAAGTATTTAAGATCTTAACAGTAATTTCCTATTTCATTTATAATAAAAGCAATTATAAAGTGTTTAATTTGGTTGCATCCCTAGTTGGGGGCAACGATACTAACAGTAGAAATCAATACATACTCATAATACAACATCAGTAATAATTTCAGACATAAGTAAAAGAAATATCAGTTCATATAACTAAACGATATCATCTGTCAAATAATATACATACAACCACTTCTCGTTCTAAGTCAAAATACCGGGTCTGATGGAGAAACTCTAGATTCAATATACAATACCAAAAAAGGAGGTTACTACATAGGTAACCCACCTAGCAAAAAGAGCGATAAACTGATAAGTGGATCTGTCTGCTGCTATACGTCCACTCGACTCCTGCAAAGAACTGTGGCACAACGGGGGTGAGTTGCCAACTCAGTGAATAAAACTAACATATATCGGCTGATAATGTAAGTATGCCGATTTAGAACTAATATCAACAATGATGAATATGATGCATACTAACAGGTGGAAGCATGAATTTGTACTACTCAATATATAAATCAAAACTGGAATCTCATCAATTATTTTCCAAATAAGGTTCATTTTCTTCCCGTGTCCAACATCGACACAAATCTTCGGTGTTTCATCTGGCATCGTTCCCCGAACGATCATGTCAATCAATAACACCGGTCGGTATCACATAGATATCCGCCGTGTTCACAACTGTCTCCGGTATCAAGTATCCTCGTTAGGCTCCCCGCCTAAAGTGCGGCTCCTGCCCCTCGGCCCCGACCGGGTCCACCATGAATCCGGCTGTATAGCTAGCCCACCCAGCCGGCTGTATAGCTAGCCCACCCAGCCGGCTGTATAGCTAGCCCACCCAGCCCGGATATACGTAAGAAATTCCGCAACCGTATATCTACCCCACCCGGTTCGGAACAAAACCAAATCAAAAAAACGACATTTCATGGTGGACATGTCACATCAATCATGAAAATCATTAAATCCTTTCGATAGTGTATAAAAACTCAAAACCATAAATCCGTAGTAATCCAATGCATCTTATATCAGAACTACAAATACTTGGAGATAAAACATGATAAAGTTTATGAAAAATAACTACCATTCTTGATGTTCAAGGTATGATGGGAATCATATTTAGTATAATAAGTACTAAGTGTATACGTGACATGTTAATATCGACGAGGTGTAGTGTAACATGTAGATATGTGCAGGTGCGGCATAACTCGTCGATAACTGTGCAGTGTTCTAACAATTATTAACATGGCGATGTATATATATCTATATGAATGCATATGATCAATTTAACATACAAAAGCCCATTTTTATTTAAACTTAACTACGGGCGTATCACGCCATCCATACAAAATCCCCCGGTAGATGTTTAGTCTACTCACCAAAATACGTCGAATCAACTCGGATCACCAATCCTTTTCCTTTCCTTGCGGCCTCCGAAGTTTCCGTATTCGAATCTATTATCGAAATTAACTTGTATAAGAAACGGCTAAACTCCGATACGGTGAAAACATGAAAATACAAGTTTTATGTATTAGCTATACTAAGTATGATTATCGCAACCTATCAAACACTTATACTAACTGGATTTAATCAAATGCTGTTTTGTAACAGAAAACAGAATCGTATTACGAAATGTCAGTGTCGTATTTTAAACGTTTTAACCCCATTTCAGATATTAACTCCCAGATTTCATATACTGTTAAATTAACTTAAATAAACAATACCAAATATCATAACACCTACACAGAGACCTACCCTGAAACCCACAAGATCCAAAACCCCTAGAAATCCGGCGACGCCGGAATTTCCCTATTCCTCGCCGGCCAAAATCCGAGCCCCCTGGTTCGTATTCCTATGGTTGATTCTAAGTCTAGTCTATAAGATTAAGGTACTGTTTTGTCAATTTAGTTATCATCTAAACTATAGCAGATCTTTACAGAGTTAACTTTTGCCTAAAATACGATATTCGATTTCTAAAATTTAAAGTTTACAGAACTGAATCCTACTGTGTTTAGAGATTATACCTACAGAGATGATTGAAAGGATTCCTCCAAAGTATCCAAGTCCTTAGCTCCTGGCTTGATGGTGGAAATCCTTAGCACTTGTTCTTCTTCTCTTCTTTTTCCTTTTTTTTCTATTTTCTTTTGTGAGTCCTAATGGTTTTTTTTTTCTATCCTTTGTAAATTTGTTTGGTTTTAAATTGGTTATGTGTACTGAACACTTGATATAGGTTAAAGGAAATTGAGTGAGGGTTGTAGGAGGAGGTGTCACTAAAGGAGTTGTGGTGAATTCATGCAAGGTGGAGGTGGTGTGCATGAGGTGTGCATGCAAGAAGGAGGTGTCTATGCATTATCACTCATATGTTGTGGTGTCTTGAGGAATTTCTGAATCTTAACCCTTTTCTAACCCTTTTACACTTACACCCTCAACATTTTCAAATTTTCACAATTACCTAAACTTTACACAAAAACCCTTCATTACATATGTTATTATATAAACACTATTTTATTAAAATGAAGCTAAATTTATCACTAAAACACTTGTAATTTACTCATGTTACAAACTAAAATTTAACTTTAATTAGTTTCACACACTACTTATGAAAATGTCCTATTTTTTTTAATAACTTTTTAAATTGGCAATTTATTATTTAATTAATTAAATTTATTTATTTTCTAAAAATTTCAAAATGTTACACTTACGGGTTTAGCTTATTAACAAGGGAGAGAGGAAACCTTCGGGGGTCGTGGTCTCATCGGAGATGCTCCGGTCGTCGAGCTTGGCTTGCTACTCCACTTGGGTGCTTAACTCCACTTGGTACTTAGAGAGTTTGAGAGAGTTTTTAATAGAAATTTCAGAATGATAGAGTGCTAGGGGATGTGGTGGTATTTATAGTGAAATTAAAGAGTATGGGAATTAAAAAAGTGAATTAAAAAGAATTAAAATGATTTTAACGGGGGATTTGAAGAGTCTCTGGTCAATTGCAGAGAAATCAAACACTACAGGGGAGTAGTGGGGAGTCAAAGGGACGCACGGGCAAAGAATGGAGGCGATTGGGGCTACTTGGACCGTCGGTGGTGGCCAAAACGAGGATTTGGGCGGTTGGATTTACTCCATCTGCCTCGAGATTCATGCCACGTATTATATTCTGTGTTTACTCCTCATTGCGCCTGTTTGATTTTTCTAAAACCTTTCGATTCTCCATGAATTGCACGTGCAGCTCTTGGGCTTTCGAAAAATTAAAAAGAAAAATCTTAAAAATAATTGGGACTGAGGGGATTCGAACACACAGGGTATGTCACAGCAGTGTAGAGGCTTTACCAGTGAGCTACAAGTTGCTTCTTGTTTTTATTAAACAAAAATAACTTATAACTCCTACACAGGCTAAAATACCCTTTTCTATACATTTAATTTTGTACAGGGATTTTAGAGTCATTACATTCTACCCTCCTTATCGAAATTTCGTCCTCGAAATTTACATTTACATAGAGACTAATTTTTCAAAAAGGTAAGGGTATCGTGCATGCATATCTTCTTCTTTTTCCAAAGTTGATTCTCCCGGCGAATTCTTTCTCCACATTACTCGGACCAATTTCACCTCCTTGTTCCGCAATGTCTTCACTTTTCGGTCCAGGATCTCAACTGGTTACTGCTCGCAAGTTAGGTCAGTCTGTACTGTGAGCTCTGAGTGGTCAAGTATATGGCTGGAGTCGCTTACATATCGTCGTAGCTGGGATATGTGGAACACATTGTGCACTCCTTCCAATGAGGGTGGTAGTGCTAACCGGTACACCACTTCTCCAACTCGTTCGAGTATGTCGAACGGTCCTATGTATCTTAGACTTAATTTACCCCTCTTGCCAAAACGTATCACTCCTATGTTTGTAGAGATCTTCAAGAATACATGCTCTCCGGGTTGAAACTCCAGATGTCGTCGTTTTGCATCTGCCCAATGCTTCTGTCGGTCCTGGGCTATGCGCATCTTTTCCTTGATCGTGCGAACCACATTTACAGTTGTCACGATTATCTCTGGCCCAAGGAGTTCACGATCTCCAACGTCGTCCCAACGTAGCGGGGAATGACACTTCCGTCTGTAGAGTGCTGCGAATGGTGCCATCCCAATGCTTGCCTGGTAGCTGTTGTTGTATGAAAACTCCACAAGGTGTAGGTGATCTTCCCACGAACCTCCGAAGTCTAACATACGGGCTCTCAGTATATCTTCTAATATCTGAATTGTTTGCTCGGACTGTCCGTCCATTTATGGATGATATGCCGTGCTGAAATTCAGACTCGTCCCCAAGCGAGCTTGCAGACTCTGCCAAAACTGTGATCGGAATCTTGTATCACGATCGGAGATGATACAAACAGGTACTCCATATAATCTTATGATCTCCTGCATGAGTTTATGGGTATCAAGAGAAGTAGGGTACATCTTGAAGGATAAATCTTACTTTAGATTTTTATGCACCTCCATGTACTTCCTTGCCAACGTTTCGGTTGACTGGCCAACTTAGAATGGAATAATGTGAGCCGACTTGGTGAGTCGATCCACAATAACTCAAATTGCATCGTTACCCTTCGTGCTGAGAGGGAGAGTCACGAAGTTCGTGGTAATGTGCTGCCATTTCCATTCTGGGATTGGTAACGGCTGAAGTAGACCAGCAGTTCTGTGATGTTCAGCCTTTACTTGCTGACACACCAAACACTTGGCTACGCTCCTTGCTATTGTGCGCTTCATTCCATACCACCATTAGTGTTGCCGTAGATCTTTGTATATCTTCGTACCGCCGGGGTGTACCGAATACGGAGAGCTGTGAGCTTCTTTCATCAACTCTTCTTGAACGGGGCTGACTGGTACACATACACGGCTTCCATATCGTAAGGATCCATCTTTGTGGATGATGAAGTCAGTTCGAAGTACACTTTCTACTTGTTCTCGGATCTTTTGTAGCTTGACATCATTTGCTTGAGCTGCCTTGATCTGATTTACAAGAGTGGACTGAACGTGTAAGTTCATCAAATATGAAGCATTACCTGGCATAACTACTTCGATCTCCAATTCGTTCAATTCTTGTTGTAGCTTCCACTGAGCGGTGAGATTCATTGCTAATGGCTGGCGACTAAGTGCATCAAGAACTACATTTACCTTCCCACGATGATACTGTAGGTTGATGACGAAATCTGCCATAAGTTCTAGCTATCTTCTCTGTCGCATGTTTAGTTCCTTCTGAGTAAATACATACTTAAGACTTTTATGGTCAGTGTATATATCCACTCGTTCTCCCAAAAGATAGTAGCGCCAAATCTTGAGTGCGAAGACCACTGCTGCCAGTTCCAGTTCATGTGTTGGATAGTTGCGTTCATAAACTTTTAATTGCCTTGATGCAAAAGCCACAACTTTTCCATGCTGGTATAGAACAC
This sequence comes from Agapanthus africanus, assembly GCA_030015575.1. NCBI lineage: Eukaryota > Viridiplantae > Streptophyta > Magnoliopsida > Asparagales > Amaryllidaceae > Agapanthus > Agapanthus africanus. The sequence goes on from JASDDO010000019.1 coordinate 319,368,249, forward strand.
ATCCTAATCCTTTACCGGACGCATCACAATATACATCGAATCCGCCAGATTGATTCGGTATTATGAGAATAGGAGCAGAGGTTAACCTCGACTTGAGTTCTACAAATGCCTTCTCACCTATTTCTGACTACACGAATGCTTCGTCTTTACATGTGAGCTTGGTCAGGGATGCTGTGATCTTTGAGAATCCTTCAATAAATCGTCTGTAGTATCCTGCTAAGCCTAAGAAACTTCTTATATTTTCACCGTTTTTGGTGTCGGCCACTCGTTGACAGCTGACACCTTAGCTGGATGCACAGAGAATCCTTCGCTTGAAACGATATGTCCGAGAAATCCAACTTGATCTAGCCAAAATTCATATTTGCTGTACTTGGCGTAGAGCTGGTGTTGTCATAATGTCTCCAGGACAATCCGTAAGTGCTCGGCGTGCTCTTTCCGATTCTTTGAATACACCAGGATGTCATCGATGAAGATAACAACAAATTTGTCAAAGTACTCTCGGAAAACTTGATTCATCAAGTTCATAAAGATAGCAGGTGCATTGGTGACTCCAAATGGTATTACGAGATAGTCATAATGAACATAACGAGTCCTAAATGCTGTCTTCGAAATGTCAGTCTCCTTGACCTTCAGCTGATGATATCCTGAACGAAGATCTAATTTTGAAAAGATACAAGATCCACTTAGCTGATCGAAAAGGTCATTGATGCGAGGTAGTGGATACTTGTTTCTAATTGTCAGTTCGTTCAGAGCTCGATAATCCACGCACATCCGGTAGGTACCTTCCTTTTTCTTTACCAACAGCACCGGAGATCCCCAACTTGAAGTACTGGGTCAGATCCAACCTTTCTTTAGGAGTTCGTCCAACTGAATACGGATCTCCTTCATTCCCTCCAGACTTAATCGGTACGGAGCTTTTATTACTGGTTGTGCGCCGGATTGTAAATCGATGTTGTATTCAAGAGCTCGATCGGGAGGCAAACCTGATATATCTTCAGGGAAAACATCCTCGAACTCTTGAACTACTGCTGGCTTCGATCCTTTCGCTTGCAATGCTGCAATCTCTACCTTCTTTGGTTTTGTTCGGTAGATGTTAGGCTCCAAGGTCCGGTCTACACTTTTAAAGTAGAACACTGGGTGATATGGTATTTCAAACACCACCCTCCTTTGGCGACAGTCGATGGTAGCGAAGAAAGTTCCCAGTCGGTCCATTTCCAAGACTACGTCGAAGTTCGGTATGTCCAACACCTTGAAGTCCGCATAGAATTCTTGACTGCAGACGACCACTGGACACAGATCGTATCCTAAGGTTGCTTTTAGAACGCCATTCCTCGAACTAACGTTCCAGCTGGATACGAGCGGCTTAACTGGGATCATATGAGTTCTTATGAACCGTTGCGACATGAAGCAATGCGAAGCCCCAGTGTCGAAGAGTGCGAGTGCAGGTAGGGTGGCTGCTAAGATTGTACCTAAGACGCGTTGGATAGGTTTAGGTATAACAAATATAAGATGGCTATGAATTAAAAGGACTTGAAAGGAAATAGGGCAAGGATTTACCAGTGATAATCTGACCCATAGCTTCGGCCTTTTCAACCGACATAGTGAATGCTTGGCGTCGCGGCACCTTCTTCTGTGCCTGGTTAAACACTTGGCATTGGGGTTGAGCTGTTTGGATGCGGGGAGCTGGATCTGGTAGAGCTAACCGGGTAGGAGGAGCTTGGATCGCCGATCTAGCTGGAGGGATGTTGGGTTCTTGGTTCTGAGGGCATACTCCAATGGTGTGAGTAGAAGACCCACAGATCATGCACAAATTATTCGCCCTGCGACAGTTCTTCACAAGGTGCCCTATTCTTTTGCAGTAGATGCAAAAGTCTGGCATGTTGTTGGCGAACGAACCTACTGGCCTCCTAGGTGGTCGATTAAAAGATGGCCTAGAAGAGTCCCCTTCTATGATCTGGTGCATAGGGCATTTCATACCGGCAGTCTGCGGCCTGCTCTTCTTTTTCACAACCGCCTCATAGCGTCGGGCAGCCTTTAAAGCAAGCTCATGGGTTGGGAAATCCTCTGTAGCGAGTGCAGCTTGGATTTCAGGGTCCAACCCTTACTGAAATCATCGTGTCCGAATCTCAGTAGTGGGAATAAGGTGTGCAGCGAATCTGTTATGACCTTGTGTTAGCAGTATTGTGAGAGAGATCAGAAAATTGAATTCGATACTATATCTTACCTGCTGAGTATGGTAAACTCAGCATCATATTCATCCATGGACTTGACCCACATCGAGCCTTGCTGTAAATGGATGAATTGCTGCTCCATGTCAAAGCGGGCAGTCTCTGGGAAATACTTAGCATCGAAGAGGTTTCGGAATATTCTCCATTCTATCGGTTGCGCGGGACGGCTCTCCTCAGCCTTCCACCAAACTCTTGCGTTATCGGTCAGTTACAACTTAGCAACTCTCACCAAGGCTATATCTGGCACTTGAGCCGCTGCCAGATCTTCACTGATCGCTTGAGCCCATTTTTCTACCTCAAGCGGGCTCTCCTTACCCGAGAAGTTTATTGGGTGCAGTGCCTGAAACTGCTTAACTCCGGATGCTTCGGTTTCGGGGCGGTGCATAAGGATAGTAGTCTGCTGCTGCTAACCCTCCAATAGGCTCTTGATAGCCTCAAGATGTACCATTTGCTTATTGAAAGGAGCTGCAATGGTAAGTGGTGGTGGTAGCATAGGTGGTAGAGTATTGCCGTTGACGTTTGTGCTGGTATTGTTTGGAGAGTCCATCACCTTAATACAAAAGATAGGTTAGGATAGATTCGATGAATTTGAAATGTAAAGAATGTAAATATTTGTTAAATATTTGTTGAATTCATTAATCCTTGTGGTATATTGTTTACGACTTCATGCAGAACTGACCTGTATGGGCCACCAACAAAACCTGTCACGTCCTGCTTCCCAGTAGACGGAAACGATGACGTGGCAAGCCTGCGACATATTTATTCAGAGAAGGTCATTCCCTAAATAAATATATTAAGCGTATTGAAACAATACTACACAATGCAAGAATAAATGGAGACTATAAATTTTTTTTCCCAACAAATATCTTTATTTACATTCAACTTCCAATATTTACAAGTACATGAGTTTCAACTAGAAAGTGGATACAATAAAAGAAAATGCCTAAACATGTGTCATACATAAGCTGAATAGAAAGTGAAGCTAAACTAATCCTGAGAAGAAATCCGGTTATAGTTTTCCTTTGTGGCCTCCACTTCCTCTGTCTCGACCGTATCTGATAATATTCCAAGAAAACAAGGGTGGGTGGAATGTCCGTCGGCGAACTAGCGCTCGGTAAGTCCCAAGAATAATGTAAGAGTATAAAAATGACAATTATAGAATATATATATGATAAGTAAAAGTATATGATCATGGGTAAATATGTACTATAGGTCTCTATATGGTCACTATGTTAACGTTATGTTCCAAGTGTGAATGTCAACGCAGCCGTAGAAGTATTCACGAATTCAAGAGTGGGGCCCCAAGAGTAAGGAAACACGAGCCCATTTCATGTGTTAGTATCGGGGCTTTAGACCGTGGATGAGTCAACCCGACTAACATTCGAGTAAAATAAAAAAAGAGGTTAATACAGGACTCCTGAATCTCTATTGGATTCACACAAGAAACTATCCCAAGCACCCCGAGTATAAATAGCTTATAACTGTATAGTATACTTAATTAAATTGATTGATTGGTTATAACATGTCTTGATCGAAACCATAGATTGCAAAAGGTGTAGAATGAAGTCGAGTGAGTCAAGTAAAATGCGAGTCTTGTTAATTGCAATCTTGGTTCGAGTCAAGTTAGTTCGAGGAGACTGGATTCAAGTTCATGTTTAGATTCGAGTTGGGTTAGAGTTCGGTTTTGTGTTCGAGTTCGAGTTCAAGTTTAGATTCGAGTTTGGATTCGAGTTCAGGTCTTTTTCATATGAATGGATTTAAACTGTTAAAGATTTTATGTTTGGGAGAAATCGGCAATTGCTGCACATGGACGGCAGGATTTGTGTCTTTTTCCAAGACAATTGCCATTGATAACTCCGTTAAGTTGTCTAACCTGAATAGGCATGCACTCACTTTCTCCGGCTCCCTGGGGCTCAAGAGAAATGATACCGTTTAAACCTATATTAATCTAGAGTCCTTAAATATTTATTATTGTTGTTTACTTTGTATGTATATTATTTGCATATCTCGATGGGGTTTTATGAAAAATACTTTAATATAGTTTAAAAATAAACCTCGAGGGTGATTTGTAATATTTAGGGTTTCATTAACATGTATTTTAATTGTTATGGTATTTTGGTGCTAAACATAGCTTTTTTTGGAAAGTTTATGGTACTTTTATGAAAACTAATACTTTTGGAAACTTGTTGGTAATTTAGTAAAAATTCTAATATTTCATTTTATAAATATAGTTTCATAATTTGTTTTTATTGAAAATACGGATTCATAGTTTTATATAATTTTCCAAAGTTTAGTTTTATTTAGAAAAGTCGTATTTCTTAAAAACGGTATTTTTATTTCCTTTCGAAACCGAATATTCCGTAAGGAGTTCTGCATTTCGCTCTACTATCATAAGGATATGCGTTAATCTGCACCATCTTTTAGCGGGTCTCCTAACGAGGGTTGTAGAGGCACAATTGCTAAGAATTTAAAATATCGATTAAAAGAAACCCGTTTTGAAAAAATGTGTTATTTTAATGTAAAATTTATTCTTTAAATCAACCATATATTTATAACATCGTGCTATGAAATCATAGAGCGCGTATAGGGTAGATCGTTACCCTGTGAATTTTGTAACAACTCTAAACTTTCTATACAATTTTTTTTCAAAATACAGAGAGGAATACCTAAGCCTAAGCACAAGTTATAAATTTAAGTCGCTTTTGAACATCAAGAAAGCATTTGTAGCTCATTGGTAAAGCTTTGTATTGCTGTGACATAGCCCCTGTGTTCAAATCCTTACGGCCACATATTATATTTATTTATTTTTCTTCTAAACTTTTAGAAACTCAAAAGTTTGCACTTGCACTGCATGTAAAATGAAAAGTCACAACAAAATCAAACATATCCACTGAGATATATGAGACGCCTAGGACACGTAGCAGAGATCCAAGCCCCTACCCTCGGATTTGGACCGGCGAGATTGAACAAGGGGCCGGTGTCGCCAGTGGAATCCGTAGGTAATGCCATTTTTTTTGTACTCTAGTCGCTTGAGCTCCCCCTTTAACCCCAGTACTGTTTGTTTTTACTGAAAATAAACAGAGGATTAAAATAATGCATTAAACCAAATTTTAAAGCATTTTAATTCTAAATTTTAATACCCTAAACCCTAATCCTATCCTATAAATACAATCCTACACTTTGGCCATCCTCATTCAGAAATCTAGTGCCAAAACTCTCTAAAAATTTCAAGTCCAAAAAGTTTTAGAGTTAGCAAAGTTCAAAGTTCTAATGACGTTTCAGGAAGAATCCGGCGATGAAACGACTCCCCGACGCCTTTCTAAGTTCACCCTACCTCTCCCCTTTCTTTCTAATCAGTAAGTCCCACTTTCCCTCTTCCACTCTTATTAAAACAAAGTCTATTTTCAAAGCTAGTCGGAAGCGGGGTTAATCCGACTTCTGTTTCTAATTTAATTAAAAACTCTAATTTATCTTAATAAAAAATTTATAATTTTTTTGTATATTGTTTAGAAATCATAAACAAATATAATAGAACAAGTTTTATATCAAAATAATTTGTATTGCAACTTTTATCGTATTTTTATGGTTAAATACCACATACTTTAATTTCGACATATTACATCATATACCTTTGTATTACCTTTAGAAAACTCATGAGGTAATGACCTATCTCATCACAACACTCATACTTGACACAGCACGATAGTTTTTGGAACATTAGTTTGTGGGAAATATAATATTACATTAAAATACCTCAAATTTACAAAACTGTATTCTTTTAAATTGTTTTATTTAAATTCCATAAGATTATGTCCTTACAACCCATTCGTGGGGAATTCGATTTGATTGGTGCGGGTTATAGCACATTCATCGGACTTGTAGGGCGAGATGCAGATCTCGATGGAATTTGTATTATAATTTTAAAAAAACGTGATTTCTATTTAATAAATAAATTCTCTCTCTCTCTCTCTCTCTCTCTCTCTATATATATATATATATATATATATATATATATATATATATATATATATATATATGAATATTATCAAAATATCTATTTTAAATATACAATATATATTCCATGTTTTTTAAATCAAAGGAATCACAAATTTCATGAAACTACCATTACAAATCAATACAATTCCAATATTACATTAAAATACCATATACAATGCAATCTAGGTTCTATTCACTAGAAAACTTCATATTATAAAATTTACATCCATGAAAACCATAAAGACGATAATTAAATACTTGAGGTTTATTTTGAAAACATATCAAAACTATTTTTCATAAAACCCCCTCAGGTTATTTTAATTTACAATAAGGACCCTAGTAAATATAGATTTAAGCGGGACCAATTCTCTTGAGCCTCGGGGAGCCGGAGAAAATGGGTGTTTGCCTATTTAAGATAGAAAAACTAAAAATGGTGTTATCAACACGGTAATTGTCTTGGAAAAAGACACAAATCCTACCGTCCATGTACAGCAGTTACCGATAACACCAAAATTCAGGACTTCAATTCTGTTTAAAAGGTCCGACTCAGACTGAGTCTCGGTCAAATTTGAAATCGATCTATCCTTGAATATGATTCAAGTATAACTCCAATACAATTCAAAGATAATTTCAATACAACATGAATCCATTTGTACCAGATACAGTCTATATCAACTTGACTCGACTGAACCGAACCATGGATATACTCTGATTATATGACTATCTGTTTATATCCATTCCGTTACATGATATAATGGTTTGGCTCGAATAAAACCATTCATTACATCAATACAAACAATACAATAAACATTACGGGGTTTTAAAGGGGTAGACTGGTACGGAATGCGTTAAAAGTGGCACGAGATGATCATTAAAAGATGTAACTATACATCCATGCCGTTGTTCCATGGTTTTATCGACGGAGCTTTGTACTACGGGTTACCATAGTCCACGGTGTAAGTTGGACTCCTCTCGTATACACTGGCATATTCTGTACCAAGTTACAAACAACCGCGTTAACATAACAATCTAACAATTTACCAGTTACATCCTCTTATCTGTCTAATCTTCTCATTCTCTCTTTAGGACTTACCGAGCGATTGTTCACTGACGACATTCCTATTTCTCTTCTTTCTTTGGAATGTTGTCAGGAGGATCCGACTCTGAGGAGTTTGAGACCAGCCAGGAGCACTTGGAGCAGACCACTGAGCAGCACGACCTTTAGGCTTCACTTGTACTCACTTTACTTTCAGTTCATGCCATTGTTTAGGCATTGCTTTCCATTCTTGTATTTACATTTCCAGTTGTATTGTAAAGAATTGTTTAATAAATAAAAGTTGCTGTTTCTTTTACATCTCATACCTTCTTGTGTACATTTACTTTATATTGCTTATTTACGTGTAGCGTGTTTATTTCTGAGTAAATACATAGCGGGCCTCTCCGCGTCCTCTCCCCGTACACCGGGAAGCGGGGCGTGACGGGTTTTGTTGGCGGTCCATGCAGGTCAGTTCTGCATGGACATACAGGGTCAGTTCTACTTGAAGTCATAAGCAATATATATCACAAGAATCAGCAACTAAAAACATTCTTTACATTTCATATTACTTGAATCTTACAATTTCATATTCTTTGAATCTATTCTAGCCCTATTTTCTTTCAAGATTATGGATTCTCTAAACAATACCAGCACTAACGTCAACAACACACCACCACCTCTTCCACTTACACCTACCATTGTATCTCCGATCAACGAGCAAACGGTATTACTTGAGGCAATCCGAAGTCTCCTGGAAGGACAACAGCAGCAGACTGCTATCTTGATAAACCGCCCAGAAGCAGAAGCACCTAGAGTGAAACAATTCCGGGCATTGCACCCAAAGCAATTTTCAGGAAAAGAGAGCCCTCTGGAAGCTGAAGAATGGGCTCAGAGTATTGAGGACGATCTGGTAGCCGCATAAGTGCCAGAGATCGCTTGGGTACGTGTTGCGAAGCTGCAACTCACCGATAACGCCCGAGTATGATGGAAGGCGGAAGAAAGCCGTCTTACCAAGTCGATCGAATGGAAGACGTTTTGCGATATGTTCGACGCGAAGTATTTTCCAGAGACTGCCCGATTCGACATGGAGCAGCAAATCATCCACCTGCAACAAGGTTCGATGTGGACCAAATCGGTGGATGAGTATGATGCTGAGTTTACCATGCTCAGTAGATTCGCGGCACACTTGATACCGACGGCTGAGATCAGAGCTAGACGATTTCAGCAAGGGTTGGACCCGAAGATCCAAGCTGCTCTAGCTACAGAGGATTTCCCAACTCACGACCTGGCTCTAAAAGCTGCCCACCGATACGAGGCAGTAGCGAAGAAGAAGAGCATACCCCAATGTGCCGGTGTGAAGCGCTCTGCCACCCAAATGGCAGGAGGAGCCTCTTCCAGGCCACCTTTTGAACCCAGGAGATCGGAAGAAACAAATAACCGGCCAAGTCCAGATTTTTGCTTCTACTGCAAGAGAGATGGACACCTGTGGAAGGACTGTAGGCGCGCAAAAGGCCTGTGCTTAGTCTGTGGCGCATCCAATCATGGAATTGGAACCCGTCCTTATAGACGCAACCCAGTTCCAACTCACAACACTTATCCACAGCGGCCAGCTATTCAGGCTCCTGCACCTCGTCTTGCTCTCCCAGCACCACCTCCACGTGGACCTCCTGCACAGCCAAATCGCCAATTCCAATAGGCACTGAGGAACATATCTCAAGGACAGAGAAATGTGCCTACAGCTAGGAGGAATGTACCCCGGAGACAGGCCTTTACTTTAGCGGCCGTAGAAACCGAGACTGTAGGCCAAGGTAACCCGGGTAATTCCCTCACATTTTTCAATCTTTCCAAAACTTTTACATTCTTTCGTTCTTCTAAATATTTTTCATGCACTATCAATAATTCTATCACCATCACTATCACCAAACTTTTCTTGAATCTGTTACACTTTCCTTCTATAAATTTCGAGGACGAAATTTTTATAAGGAGGGTAGAATGTAACAATCCTAAATTTTCTGTACAATTATTTTTCAAAATACAGAAAAGAATACACAAGCTTGAGCACAAGTTATAAATTTAATTTGCTTTTGAGCAGCAAGAAAGCACTTGTAGCTCATTGGTAAAGCTTTGCATTGCTATGACGTAGCCCCTGTGTTCAATTTCCCACAGCCACATATTATTTTTATTGATTTTTCTTTTAAACTTTTAGAAGCTCAAAAGTTTGCACGTGCACTGCACGTAAAATAAAAAGTCACAACAAAATCAAACATGTGCACGGAGGTATATGAGATGACTAGGACACGTGGCAGAGATCCAAGCCCCTACCCTCGGATTTGGATTGGTGAGATTGAAGAAGGGGCTGGTGCCGCTGATGGAATCCGTAGGTAATGCCAATATTTTTGTACCATAGTCGTTTGGCCTCCCCCCTTAACCCCAGTACTGTTTGTTTTTATTGAAAATAAACAGAGAATTAAAATAATGCATCAAACCAAATTTTAATGCATTTTAATTCTAAATTTTAGTACCCTAATCCCTAATCCCACCCTATAAATACAACCCTACAATTTGGCCATCCTCATTCAGAAATCTAGTGCTAAAACTCTCTAAAAATTTCAAGTCCAAAAAGTTGTACAAGTGGAGTTAGCAAATGTTAAAATTCCGGCGACGTTTCGGGAAGAATCCGGCGACGAAACGACTCCCCAATGCCTTCCTAAGTTCACCCTACCTCTCCCTTTTCTTTCTAATCAGTAAGTCCCACTTTCCCTCTTCTACTCTTATTAAAACGAAGTCTATTTTCAAAACTAGTCGGAAGCGGGGTTAATCCGACTTCCGTTTCAATTTAATTAAAAACACCGTTTATCTTAATAACAAATTTACAATATTTTTGTATATTATTTATAAATCATAAATAAACACAATAGAACAAGTTTTATCCCAAAATAATTTGTATTGCAACTTTTATCGCATTTTTACGGTTAAATATCTCATACTTTAATTTCGAGATATTACATCATATACCTTTGTATTACCTTTAGAAAACTCACGAGGTAATGACCTATCTCATCACAACACTCATACTTGACATAGCACGATGGTTTTTGGAACATTAGTTTGTGGGAAATACAATATTACATTAAAATACCTCAAACTTACAAAACCATATTCTTTTAAATTGTTTTATTTAAATTCCATATGATTATGTCCTTACAATCCATTTGTGGGGAATCCGATTTGGTTGGTGCGGGTTATCGCACATCTATCGGACCAGTAGGGCGAGATGCAGACCTCCTCAAGGAGCATACGATCTCGATGGAATTTGTATTACAATTTTAAGAAAAACGTGATTTCTATTCAATAAACGAATTCTATATATATATATATGAATATTATCAAAATATCTATTTTAAATATACAATATATATATATATATATATATATATATATTCCATGTTTTCTAAATCAAAGGAATCATAAATTTCATGAAACTACCATTATAAATCAATACAATTCCAATATTACATTAAAATACCATATACAATGCAATTTAGGTTCTATTCACTAGAAAACTTCATATTATAAAATTTACATCCATGAAAACCATAAAGACGATAATTAAATACTTGAGGTTTATTTTGTATCAAAACTATTTTTAATAAAACCCCATCAGGTTATTTTAATTTACAATAAGGACCCTAGTAAATATAGGTTTAAGCGGGACCAATTCTCTTGAGCCTCGGGGAGCCGGAGAAAGTGGGTCCTTGCCTATTTAAGATAGACAAACTAAAAACGGTGTTATCAACACGGTAATTGTCTTGGAAAAAGACATAAATCCTGCTGTCCATGTGCAGCAGTTACCGATAACACCAAAATTCAGGACTTCAATTCTGTTTAAAAGGTCTGACTAAGACTGAGTCTCGGTCAAATTTGAAATCGATCTATCCTTGAATATGATTCAAGTATAACTCCAATACAATTCAAAGATAATTTCAATACAACATGAATCCATTTGTACCAGATACAGTCTATATCAACTTGACTCGACCGAACCGAACCATGGATATACTCTGATTACATGACTATCCGTTTATATCCATTCCGTTACATGATATAATGGTTTGGCAAGTCGAAAAAAACCATTCATTACATCAATACAAACAATACAATAAACATTACGGGGTTTTAAAGGGGTAGACTAGTACGGAATGCGTTAAAAGTGGTACGGGATGGTCATTAAAAGACGTAACTATACGTCCATGCCGTTGTTTCATGGTTTTATTGACGGAGCCTTATACTACGGGTTACCATAGTCCACGGTGTAAGTTGGACTTCACTCGTATACACTGGCATATTCTGTACCAAGCTACAAACAACTGCGTTAATATAACAATCAAACAATTTACCGGTTACATCCTCTTATCTGTCTAGTCTTCTCATTCTCTCTTTAGGACTTACCGAGCGATTGTTCGCTGACGACATTCCTATTTCTTTTCTTTCTTTGGAATGTTGTCAGGAGGACCCGACTCTAAGGAGTTCGAGATCAGCCAGGAGCACTTAGAGCAGACCACTGAGCAGCACGACTTTTAGGCTTCACTTGTACTCACTTTACTTTCAGTTCATGTAATTGTTTAGGCATTGCTTTCCATTCTTGTATTTACATTTTCAGTTGTATTGTGAAGAATTGTTTAATAAATAAAAGTTGTTGTTTCTTTTACATCTCATGCCTTCTTGTGTACATTTACTTTATATTGCTTATTTACGCTTGGTGTGTTTACTTCTGAGTAAATTTACTTTATATTGCCTCGCCGCGTCCCCTCACCGTACACCGGGAAGCAAGGCGTGACAAATTTTCCTAAGGTATTTATGCTAATTATTGAAATAAGATCATATTAAAGTTCATGGTATTTTAATGAAAAAGTTCATTTTATGGTTATTTCACATGGAAAATTTTGTTAAACTAAAAGCTAAGTGACATACATAAGGTTAAGAGTGGTGTTAGAATGTTAGTTTGACATAATTTTCTTATAAAGTGGAGTACAAATGTTAAAAAAATAACATTATATCGGAGTTAACTTCACTTTGTCGATGTGTTTTTAGAAGACGGTTTGAGATAAAAGAAATAGAGAGAAAAAGGAACTTACAGGTTTAGCTTATTAACAAGGAAGAGAGGAAACCTTCGGGGGTCGTGGTCTCGTTAAAGATGCTCCGGTCGTCGAGCTTGACTTGCCACTCCACTTAGGTGCTTAACTCCACTTGGTACTTAGAGAGTTTGAGAGAATTTTTAATAAAAATTTCAGAGTGGTAGAGAGCTAGGAGATGAGGTGGTATTTATAGTGAAATTTAAGTGTATGAAAATTAAAAAAGTGAATTAAAAAGAATTAAATGATATTAATGGGGGATTTGAAGAGTCTCTGGTCAATTGCAGAGAAATCAAACACTGCAGGGGGGTAGTGGGGAGTCAAAGGGATGCATGGGCAAAGAATGGAGGCGATTGGGACTACTTGGACCGTCAGTGGTGGCCAAAACGAGAATTTGGGCGGTTGGATTTACTCCATCTGCCTCGAGATTCGTGCCACGCATTATATTCTGTGTTTATTCCTCATTGCGCATGTTTGATTTTTCTGAAATCTTTTCGATTCTCCGTGAATTACACATGCAACTCTTAGGCTTCTGAAAAATTAAAAAGAAAAATCTTAAAAATAATTAGGATTGAGGGGATTCAAACACACAGGCTATGTCACAGCAGTGTAGAGGCTTTACCGGTGAAGTTCAAGTTGCTTCTTGGTTTTATTGAACAAAAATAACTTATAACTCATACACAGGCTGAAATACCCTTTTCTATACATTTAATTTTGTACAGGGATTTCAGAGTCGTTACTCTCGACTCACTTGACTACATTCTACACTTTTTGCAATTTATGGTTTCGATCAAGACATGTTAACCAATCAATCAAGACAATTAAGTATATTAACCAGTTATAATATAATTATACTCGGGGTATTTGAGATAGTTTGTTGTGTGAATCCAACGGAGTTTCAGGAGTCCCGTATTAAGCTTTTTTTATTTTACTCGAATATTAGTCGGGTTGACTCATCTACAGCCTAGAGCCCTGATACTAACACTTGAAATGGGTCCGTATTTTCTTGCTCTTGGGGCCCTACTCTTGAGATCGTGAATATTTCTACGGCTGCGTTGACATTCACACTTGGAACTTAACGTTAACATAGTGACCATATAGAGACCTATAATACATATTTACCCTTGAACATATACTTTTACTCGTCACACACATATATATATATATTCTACACTTGCCATTTTTTACTCTTATTTTATCTTTGGGACTTACCGAGCGCGAGTTCGCTGACGGGCATTCCACCCTCTTTTCTTCTCTTGGAATGTTCGTCAGATACGGTCGAGACGGAGGAAGTAGAGGCCACGGAGGAGGATTATAATCGGATCGCTACTCAGGACTAGCTCAGTTTCATTTTTCTTCAGTTTATTTATGCCACATGTTTAGACATTTTCCTTTATTGTATTTACTTTCCAGCTGAAAACTCATATACTTGTAAATATTGGAAGTTGAATGTAAATAAAGATATTTGTTGAAAATTTTACAGTCTCCATTTATTCATACATTGTGTATTATTGTTTCAATACGCTTAGTATATTTATTTAGCCAATGACCTTCTTCGGATAAATATACCACGGGCTTGCCACGTCACCGTTTCCGTCTACTGGGAAGCGGGGTGTGACAAGGATATTAAGGAAATGTGGAGAGATTATTTTGACAAATTGTTCAATGAGAGCTCTACTAAGAATTTAGATGGACTTGTCATTCAATCTTAAAAAATAAACCATGATTTCATGCGTAAAATAAGACTACTTGAGGTTAAAGAAGTTTTGAAGAGAATGAGATCAAGAAAAGAGCTTGGTCCAGACGGATTCCTATCGAGACTTAGAGATGCTTAGAAGAAATAGGCGTTAAATGGCTGACATATCTGTTTAATAAGATTTGGCAGACAACAAAGATACCAAATGAATGGAGGAAAAGTACCCTTGTACCTATCTACAAAAACAAGGGTGACATTCAAAATTGCTCAAACTACCGTGGAATAAAACTTATGTGTCACACCATGAAAGTTTGGGAGAGAGTGATTGAACACAGGCTAAGAAAGGATATTAAGATAACAAAGAACCAGTTTGGGTTCATGCCTGGAGGATCGACGACAGAGGCTATTCATTTGCTTCGTCAACTTGTCGAGCGTTTTCGAGAGAGGAGAAGAGATTTGCATATGGTATTTATTGATTTAGAGAAAGTATACGACAAGATACCTAGAGAGGTATTATGGGGGACAATGATGAAGAAGGGGGTCCTCGTCAAGTACATTGACATAATCAAGGACATGTACGATGGAGTAGTGGCAAATATCAGAACTTGCAGCGGCTTAACGAGTGATTTTCCGATTACAATTGATTTACATCAAGAATCTGTATTAAGTCCATTCCTGTTTACTATCGTGATGGATGAGCTTACTAGAACTATCCAAGATGAGATATCTTGGTTTATACTATGCGCTGATGATATTGTTCTAGTAAATGAGACGAAAGCATGGGTTAATACCAAATTGGAGTTATGGAGGCAAGCGTTGGAATCTCGGGGGTTCAGATTGAGCAGGTCCGAGACAGCATATATGCATTGCAAATTTAGCAAACAGAGAAGTCGAGACCATATTGGTATAACATTGGAAGGACAAGAGATATCACTGAGCGATCAGTTTAGATATCAAGGTTCCATCCTCCAAAAGGATGGGGAGATCGATAGCGATGTTAATCAAAGGATCTAAACTGGTTGGTTGAAATGGAGGAGTGCGACAAGAATTTTGTGTGATCGTAACTTTCCGTTAAAGTTGAAAAGGAAGTTTTATCGGAGCGCTATTCGGCCTGCCTTATTATATGGTACAGAATACTGGGCTCCTAAGAAGCATCATACATAGAAGATGCATGCAGCGAAGATGCGCATGCTTCATTGGATGCGTGGTAACACTAGAAAAAATAAGGTGCGAAATGAGAATATTCGTGCAAAAGTTGGTGTAGCACCTGTGGTGAAGAAGATGCGGAAAAACCGGCTAAGATGGTTTGGTGATGTGCGACGCAGACCTATGGAAGTACCGGTTCGACGAATGGATACTCTCGATATATGCAATATCAAAAGGGCGAAAGAGAGACCGAAGGAAACATGGATGGAGGTGATACGAAAAGATATGGTTGCCAAAGTCCTCAATAAAAGTATATTGTTCGATAGGAATGAGTGGAAGCGGAGGATTCATGTGCTGGACCCGGCATGATTCTCATGTTGGTTCATGTAGCCTACCCCATATGCTTGGGATAAAAGGCTCAGTTGTTTTTGTTGTTGTTGTTGTGTGTGTAGGGGGGAGTGATCCATTGCAAACCGGTCCGCGTTTTTTTAAAAACAGGAACTCTTAGTCTATGACATATTTAAACGATCCGATCCGTCCAAATTGATTGTCTTACCCTAAAATATACGTGTATGAAAAACCAGCGGATTTGAATACCTTTAACCAATGCATTAATATATGTATCGGATGAAGTTTATGTTGTAATATCGAAAGACGTTCATTTTTGCATCTATCGATATATTGGTTAGAGGTCTTCAAATCCTTTGACTTTTCATACACGTATACTTGAGGGTAGGGTGATCAACTTGAACGGGTCGGATCATTCAAATATGTCGTAAACCGAGAGTTCCCGTTTTTAAAAAACGCGGACCGGTTTGCAATGGATCACTATATATATATATAGAGAGAGAGAGAGAGAGTGCAAATCCTACATGGTGTGTTTGCGATTTAAAAAATACGAATCTGAATGAGGGCCGTTGGATCTTGGGTTTGTAATCAACGGTTAAAATTAATCCAGCTTAATAAATCGTTGATAAATGAAAAGTAAATAGTCTACTCCTTAATTTTAGAAAAAATATCAATTGAAATATCAAATCCTTTAGTGTTACCTATATAATATTTGGAAGTAGAATATTTACTTTCTGTTTATCAACGATTTATTAAGCCGAACTAATTTTTTAATTACAAGATCCAACAACTCTCATTCATATTCACGTTTTTAAAAACACGAATCCGATTTATAGGATTTGTTATATATATAACAAAGCTAAATTCTTTCATTGTTTAATCAAAACATTTATTTTTAGGAGACATATGTTGCATTAAATATTGCGTTGTTGAAAACTAACGCAATATTGTTGGGCGTAGATCCGATAAAAACAGACTTTGAAGTTTTTTTTTGTCAAATCCGATTTTCCACCGTTATTAGTGTAATACATGGACGGTTAAGATTTAGAAAGAGAAAAAAATATGTTCTTAAATATAAAATCTGCATTTTATTTCAGTGTATGTGGAGAATCATATTTGATAAAATAAATAAATTAATAACAAAGCTAGGCTACTCTGACTTGATCCCCGCAATATTTGTTCTAGTGCCTAACAACCCACGTGCATTCCTCATAATTCTTTTAACTTCGCCAATTTGACATCTTAATGCCTATCATTGTTGACTCATCCACTTCACTAGTTACTTTATAAATAGCCCCCCTCCATTCCTATTATCACTCAACCAACAACAAGAATGTATTCACCTTTCAAGTATCTCTCCTCCTCCTTTTTGTTCCTCTTCCTCCTAACCTCATCACCATTCCCCGCGCTAGCCGGGAAATGCAACAAAGACGACAGGAAGGTGCTCGTCGCGATCAACGCCCACTTCGGCTTCCCCTACCACTTTGCTTCTTGGACCAACAATACAGCTTGCTGCGATTGGTATAGATCATCAGTTTCTGAATTCCACCCTTGCAGAAATTATGTTGCTATTTTAAAAAAAGCTTATTTAATTGTCTTCAGAGCTATTTTATTTCTGAAGTATTTTCGATGGGCGTATTAATTAATTATTACGCATCAATGTTAAACCGGAATCAAAATCAAATCTAAATTCTCCTTGTAAAAAGAGAGATTATAGTAGTTGGTAGGGACTAGGCAACCCGGAGCTGCACAGCGCGGCTACACAATAAGGTCAAACAGGGGTGAGGCAATGGGCCCCCACAGTAACATATCAACACCTACTATTGATGAAAGAGAAATACTACCGATAATTCTCAACCCAAATCCTTACAGGCTTATGTGGAATCCTAGATGGCTAGCTGTTTACTTTTTCAGCTGCAAAAAATCAGGCCAAAGAGTTTATTGTTCCAACATTAATTAATTCCTTAATTCTTTCCAATTATTAACCAGGGAAAAACAGAGGCTTTTCATCTTCTAATCCAAAGCATAAACTTATAAAACCTGCATGCATCCAAATAATAATTAACTGAACCAAAAAGGCTTCAACCAGCTTCTCCTCCTCTGCTAGAGGAATGCATGATCTCCATCCTTTCCAAGTTTGTCGGTGGTGTTCAGTCATCGCTCGAGCCTTTCTCTTGCTTCTCCTTTTGACACTTCATCTCATTGAATTTTACAGAATATATCGGCACCAATCTTTTCTTTACATGCATATATACTTAGTTCTTAATTAGGATACAAGTACCAGGAATATAAGATGCAAAAATTGATCATGACCCCGACTTAATTAACGCAGTTATGATTGCAGGAAACCAACAATCGATCGCATATATATATATTTACTCTTGAGAAGTTAAAGGATTTAAATTTAGCGTTTAGTTTAGCGTTCAGACTTTTGGGTTGAAAATTTAGCGTTTCTCTTGATAAAAATGACATGCATGGGGGTTGGTGCACGTGTGGCTAGGACACGTGCTGTCAGTTCATCAGATTTAATCTTCTATTAAGATGATGATCTTATCGTCCTTTGTAGGTATGACGTGGATTGCGACAACAACGGTCGTGTCATCGGCCTGTCCGTCTTTGCCGACACCAACTTCTCAGGCACAATTCCGGACGCAATCGGCGACCTCCCCAATCTTCAACAACTCACGTTCCACAAGCTCCCCAACCTCGTCGGTTCCATCCCATCCTCCATCACCAAACTCACTCGTTTAAACCAGCTAGATCTCAGCTGGAATTCACTCTCAGGTCCCATCCCTTCATTTCTCTCAGAGCTCACCTCCCTCTTTTTCCTGACCCTAGCTTTCAACGAATTCTCCGGCTCAATCCCTCCTTCACTGTCAAGCTTACAAAATCTTGGTGCATTGCATTTAGATCGCAATCAACTCACCGGTTCGATCCCCGATTCCTTCGGTAACTTCCCGATAGGTTCACCACCGGATCTTTATCTATCTCACAACAATCTTTCTGGCCCCATCCCTGCCTCGCTCGGTGGGCCCCAGTGGGGGGTTATTGATCTTTCAAGAAATAAGCTTACCGGAGATGCATCGTATTTGTTTGGTAAAACTAAGCCTACAACCCAACTAGATATTTCGAGGAACCAATTTGAGTTTGATCTGACGAATGTGAGTTTTCCGTTGAATTTGACATTGTTGGATTTGAACCATAACCTGATATATGGCGAGATTCCGGCACAAATTAATGAGTTGGTCGATTTGGTTTTGTTCAATGTGAGCTACAATAGATTGTGTGGGCAGATACCCGCTGGGGCTGTCACAGCCGAGTTTGATGAGTATTCATATCTGCATAACAAGTGTTTGTGTGGTGCGCCATTGGCTGCTTGCCAGTGAAATTGCCTATCGAGCTTTTCTTCGGCAGCTTGTGATGTAATATATATGCCTATAGAGAATAAGTGCAACAAAGATATGTATGCATGTTTCTTGAGCTAAACGAATTTATAGAACTTGTCTTTTGCGCATGTGATCTACATATTTTTATTATTATTTTTTAGAAAGATTACGAGGATATTCAAATCAAATCGAGATTTTAATTTGAGATTGTTGGGATGAAGTCGTTTCATGGAACAGTGCCCGCGATATATCAAATCAGGCAATCAACAACCGATCATGCAATTAATAACGATGCGAGAATAGATAAATAAGAATCACAAACCAAACAAGAGAGGATGAATTTGTTAACGAGGATCACCCTCCGTATGGCTAGTCCCTGACAGAGCAGAATCTATAATGTCTACTATAATTGTTGAATCAAGTACGCAGAGCAACCCTATGAGATTTCTTACAAATCTCTCTAGATCTTACAAACCCTATCCGTCACCTTCTCAATACAACGATTTCTCTCTATTAAATTTTGGCAGTAAAGAATATATATGAAAGGTATAGAGTGTTTTTCGTCACCCCATTAAGATGAAAACGCGCGCGCTTATCAGGCGTATTATAGATTCTCCCTGCCTAGAATAGGCCGGGATTTAGTGATTGAGGGGATCCGAATCTCCGGCAGTCGCGGACTAAAATGTCGTTGATTACCCCTCGCCTTTGGAGCGAGCGAACCTCCGATTGACATGTCAAACTGGTCATGCAAACTCAATATACAGTGTGCGTATGTGTGTGTCTTGAGGGGTTTTGGGTATGTAAGTCTACGTTACCCACCCCGGTGCTTACGGGGAGGCGGAATAAGTAAAAATAAAATTTTAACACAAGGTAATATGGACTAAAACTTGAGGATTTTTGCCAAACCATTGCTAACAAACTATATGAGGTTCTATCTACTATGCAAGGAGATTATACCTCATGCTACTAGTCCTTCGGGTCTTTTCCACTACCCTCCTCATCTCCGTAAGCGCCATGGGTCGATCCGGATCTTGGTCACCTTCGCGGCCTCCTTGAGTCGAAGATGATCCACCTGAGAGTCTGTAATCCGAGCTCCACCTCAAGCCGAGATAACTAGGGCAACAAGTTTGCTATTCTTGATGCCCTAGATGGTGTAGAAGATGGTGGTGGATTTATTTGTCTATTTAGAACATTATTTTCTCAACACATGAGAGCTAAGGAAAAATCTAGAGAGGAAGAAGAAGGAGGAACCATGAAAGCTTCTCACTTGAAGAGAGAGAATGAGAAGAGAATAATCATCCATAAACCAAATAATTACTAATCTCTTATCATGATAAAATTGATGGCTACATTGATTTGACCATTATCATCACAAAAATAAAACCAAAAGCAAAAGAAGGATCTAGTGCTCACAAGAAAGATCCAAGTCAACAATGGTCAAATTGTCAACATGGTCAAGCATGGTCAAATGGTCAAAGCAATTAGCCATAGCATAATTACCATTAAAGAGATTAGTAAATAATT
This sequence comes from Agapanthus africanus, assembly GCA_030015575.1. Lineage (NCBI taxonomy): Eukaryota > Viridiplantae > Streptophyta > Magnoliopsida > Asparagales > Amaryllidaceae > Agapanthus > Agapanthus africanus. The sequence continues at coordinate 319,388,741 of JASDDO010000019.1, forward strand.
TCCTCACCTCATAATGGTTTTGACCGAACCAACGGTCAAAACCCTAATGAGCTTTTGGCTTTTGCATTCTAAGCCAGTTTGCATAAGGGGAATTGTTAGGAGTATTACTCCTTCCCCTTCCTCGCCCTCTGTCGGGGCCTCGTCCCCTCATCGGGGTCTGCATCTGCAGTGTCCTGCAGAAATTCCCTGGTCAAAAAATCAGGAAGACAATTGTTAGTTCCTTTGATATAATCAATATCAAAATCAAAAACAGATAATTCTGCTTGCCATCTAGCAAATATTTGCTTTGATGTTAAATTTTTAACATCCTTTTGTAACACAGATTTGGCTGCACTACAATCAATTCTTAATAGGAATTTTTGATTTAATAAATCATCTTGGAATTTATAAATACATTTGATAATTGAAAGAATTTCTTTCTTAATAGTTGAGTAATTCAACTGGGCTGGATTCCATTTTCCAGACGTAAATCTTACAAGTATTTCTTTATTATTAGTAGGATCTACTTGTTTTAAGATGCCCCCGTAACCTATGTTTGAAGCATCTGTCTCAACAATCTTCTTCCAATTAAGATTGGCAATATGGAGACATGGTAAATTTTTCACTGTCTCTTTAATTTTTTGAACAGCTTTAGTATGATCATCTGTCCAAGGTGATGGATTTTTTCTTAGCCTAGTGTATAATATGGCTGCATCAGTAGCTAAATTTTTATAATAATCTGCTACATAATTTAAAGCACCCAAAAATCTTTGGAGCTGCTTAACATTAGAAATATAGTCAGGAAATTTAGAAGCAAATTCTATACTTCTTTCAATTGGAACAATAGTTCCATTATTAATATTATGTCCCAAAAAGCGTATAGCTGTTTGAAACAATTTCATCTTTGGAGCAGATATAACTAGTCCATTTTTTATGATGAGATGTTTAAAAATATTTAAATGTTTAAAATGTTGATCAATGTTCTCAGAATAAATAAGAACATCATCAATATATGAAAGGATATAGTCCGTATAAGGATTAAATATCGAATTCATAATATTTTGAAATTCAGATGGTGCATTTTTTAATCCGAACGGCATAACATTCCATTCAAAATGCCCAAAAGGTACTGCAAAAGCAGTTTTATATTTATCAGATTCATGAATCTGGATTTGCCAATAGCCTGATTTTAAATCAAACTTAGAAAATATTTTTGCCTTGCTTATTCTATTAAGCAGATCCCTTTTATTAGGGAGAGGATATCTTATCCATTTAAGTACCTTGTTTAAAGGTTTATAATTTATAACAAGGCGTGGTACCCCCCGCTCTTGTTCAGCAGCATTATTGACATAAAATGCTGTACAACTCCATGGAGAAGTTGATTCTCTTATTAGCCTTTTGTCTATAAGACTGCTAATTTCTTTTTTACAAAGATCAAGATATTCTTGATTCATTTGGCATGGTCTTGCCTTGGTAGGAATATTTTCCTCAGAAAAATCTTCTATATACGGAAGATTGACAATATGTTGTTTTCTTTCCCAAAATGCATTAGGAAAGCTACTGCAAGTTTGAGTTATAAACTCATTTTCTAGATTTTTAATTCTAGTTTTTATTATACTAGAATCAAGTTGTTTATTTATTTGTAAAGAAGTTATTTCTTCTTTAATAAAATTTATTTGATTTTCTTTTAGGTAAATATCTTTTACCTCATTTATGATTTTCATCATAGGATCAGTTATAAACTGAAACATAATCTCTCTTCCTTTATAAGAGCTATAAATGCCTTGTGAGTCTATTTTATTTATAGGCATTATTTTGGTGAGGAACGGGGTTCCGAGTATCACATGTTGTGATATCTCCTTTACTATAATCAAAGGAGAGGGAATACAAATATCGTTATTACAAATATTTGCATTAGACACCTTATAAGGTGTAGTAAGAGTACTATTATCAGCTGTGCTCAAGGTTTGTGTAGTTCTTTCACAATGCCTTATAGGAATAATTCCTTCTTTTATGCAGTTTAAATCTGCACCACTGTCAACCAGTGCAATAAGATCGGGTATTACCAGATCATTATTAACTATAAGGGTAATCCGAATATACCATTTTTGATTTAATACTAAATCAATGGTTTGTAAGAATCTATCTGGGGCCACTTCCTCAGTAAATTCATCTTTATTATGTGAAGATTCACCTTGTATTATGATGTTTCCTTCGATAATAGATATTCTTTGCAAAATATCTTTATTTTGAACTTTTAGTTCTATAATTTCGGTTTTGAGGTTATTAACCTCTTTCTGTAAAGCTGCAATTGTTACAGGCTTACTTTCTCTTAATTGCTGTCTTTTAAAGACTTCTGATAATCTATAAACATTATCAATAGCAGGAGATTTCTCCTTATCTTCTTTAAGAAGAACTTCAACCATCTTAGATTTAAGTTCTGGCTGAATATGTTCGTCTTCAATGATTTTAAGAATGATCTTCTTGTCATCCTTAGTTATGACATTAATAGTGAGACCGTTCATCTCAACTATAGATTTCCAGTAATTTTCTTCATTGTTGATATTACAACATTTATTGGAACAAATATTTTCATCGTCTGATGAGGAATCTGTTGATTCAGATTCAGAGGATCCAGAAGATTCTGATGAATTAATCATTATTTTATTTAATGACTTTCTTAATTCTTCATCTTTTATTTCATTAATTCTCTTTTTTGTATAACACTTGTTGGCAAAATGACCAACTTTTCCACATTTATAACAAGTGGCCGAAGAAGTAGATTTCTTCTTAAACCTATAAGGTTTTTTCTTTTTATCTCCTTCTTCTTTATGTTTAGAGGGTTTATATGGTCTTTTATACCTCCTTTTATAATGAGGTCGTTTAGACTCCGTTCTTTTGGTCTTTCTTTTGTCTTTTCGATCCATATAAGGATCTTCCATTGCGAATTGGCTACAAAATTCTCCCAATTCGTGTTTACCAGTCAATCTCTGGCTTTTCAATTGGTTTCTTAACTTTATGTCATTACATAAAGATAAACCTTCTTTAACACAGGTGCTTATTAAGCGACCATATGTAAATGTATTGTAGGGTATAACCCCGTCATGTTGAGCTCTCAGGTTAGTTCGAACTCTCTCAGCAAATAGGTTGGGTAAGCCATCTATAAATTTGGCTTTCCAATGAGAGTTATTTGCATCATCTAGTTGCATAACTCTGCTAAGAAATGTATCTTTGTACCATCTAAAATGTGTCAAAGTAGGACATCTTAGATTTTGTAACAAAGTTCTAACTTTCTCAGCTTGATTACTTACATCCCCTGTGAAATGATCGAGGATTGTAAGTATTAGTGTATAAACAGCATCAGAAACAGGAGTATTATTCTCCATTTTTGCCGCGCTCCAAATCTCAACCTTTTGAGCTGGGGATAAGCAATGATCCCACCAACCTTTCAGAATTCCGGTAAATCCACACGATATGAATCTTGCAACATCAGCATCAGAATTTCCTTGCTGTTTTGATACAGTTGCATACATCATCATACGATGTAATGTGTCATGGATTTGCTTATCAGGCATTCCATCAATATTCCATTCATAAATGGAACGTCCTGAATATGAATTTGTGGTAAGAGCTTCGCTCTCTTCATACAGGACATCTAAAGGAGTTGGCCTTTTATAATAATGCTTGTCCAACGTCCTTAAAGGATATTTTATCGTATTTACGATATTATTGTCAGGCATATTAATCTGACTTTCTGATGACTCAATTATTTCTGAGTCTTCTTCTGATATTTCAGAAGGTTCTCCATCAATGATGTTTAACTTTGCGTTGCTGAACTTTTTCTCCAGAGCATTTATAATATCTGAAGATATATCTTTAGATTTGGATAATTTATATCCAGAAATTTCTAAAGCAGGTTTTATAGGAATATAATTTTTTTCGTTTACAGCTCTAACAACAGGAGCTTCTATAACTCCCATAGCCTGTAATTTATTATTCAGGCTCTCAAGAGCAGATTCTACTCTGGTCAATTGTTGATGAATGTAAATATTAGAAAAATTATTTTGTTTGAAAACCTTTTGAAGTTCTTTCAAAGTGTTTTCCATTTTGTCATCAATAAGAGGCTTTATAAAAGCGGTTGCCTCTAAATTAGAGGTAGAAACACCAGATAACCTTAACGGTTCTGTGGGTGGATAAAGTGATCTCACAGTTTTACCAGATTGAGTGGTCCACTGTTTATAATGTTCTTCTAAGATATTAATTTTACTTTCTTGTTCATTAAGAAAGTGTTCAACAAACCAATCTATAAAATATTTCAGACATTGTTTTTCTTCAAGATGTTTATAATATTGATCCTTATAATGATACCTTTGTTTTGTAGAAAAGGTTTTTTCAAACCATTCTCTAAAAGCAGTATGCTTTTTACTCATAAATTCCTTATTAAGGAATTTTCTCAGATCACTATCTGGTCTTAAATCCATAAAATTATATGTGAAAACTCATCTCTGATGAGGTAGGAGAAGTTTTATTTTCCTTCTCGTAGATGGGATGAGAAATATTATCTTGGGAAATATTAATCCCTTTAACATCTCTATAAGAGGTACTAGGCCTGGAGAAAGATCTCCTTAAAACCGAAGAACTAGAACCACCTTCCATATAAGGTTTTCCTGATATTCTGGCTATATTATTAGAGCCAAATTTTACTTCAATGTTTCCATCGTCAGTCTGTATTATCTGATCGATGTCAGTATCGATTATAGGTGCAGGTGGAACTGCAGAGGTTATAACCCAAGATTCTGGAAAGTCAATTTCTTCCCATTTTATAATCCTATTTGTAGCAACACCAGAGGATAAAAGATTGGTTTCAATAATCGTGGTTTTACTATTTTCAGTTTTAACTTTTACCTTGGGTGCCATGGTAGATAAAACTTTATAATGGATTCTATAAATTATAGCTATAGTTTCAGATCCTTTCATGAAGTTATAGCCATGGGTTTTTAGATTCAAAGTTACTGCCTCAAGTATATTGGGGTCAGTTAGAGATAAGGTCAAATTAGGATATACATCAAAGTAGACTGGTCCATGACACAGACTTGTTTGCATAATTCCCATTAGGGAAGGAATCCAGTCTAAACATCTTGCATCTCTTAAGGATGTTAATATGGAGGCATTTAATCCTTGGAGAGTAAGTGGTTTAAAGGCCACTTGAATTAGACCAATATGAAGGTACTTGTATTGTTTTTCAAATCTGAAAACATCCTTTTCTGAAAGGAGTTGGATAGTCTGTTCAGTGCTATCCACAGAGATGGTGTTTTCCATGCTTTTGATAGAAAGTCTGGACGATAGATCAAACGTCCCAATATTATAAATTTCTTTAGCTGGAACATTTGGAATTGTCCATTTGTTCAGCTGTTCTTCATCTGAAGGATACTCAAGTAAATTTGAGTTTTTAATATGTTTGCTCTTATTACGAGCAATCTTTGTAGATATTGCAGTTGATGTAGTCATATGAGTTTCGTCTTCAAGATTTCGATACCATTAGCTTACACTGAACAAATGTTCTTCTATTACATGCAATTCTGTATATTTTTCTTTTAAATGATCACTCAAGAGATATCTGACTGCAATTTCAATTACACGACTGTCAACGATTTATGGGCTACCAACATGCCAATCTCTGGACTTAATATGGGATCCCCTACGCGACTTTGGTATCGTTCCATAATTAACTTTGCAGAGAGATATTTCTTAGAGTGGATCTAGAAGAAGAACTATACCTGATTGCTTGGCCTAAAAGAACATTTTCCTATGTAGGCTTATGGATCTCCATCTCGAAGAAGAAAGATATTTAGCCAATCATGGCTCTGATACCAGAGAATTTCCAAATATATTTCTAATACCAGAGAATATATGAATATATGAAAGAGCTAAGATTAACTTCAGAGAATATATGAATATATGCAAGAGCAAAGATTAACTATGCAAGAGCAAAGAGCAAGAGCAAAGTTTAAAAACTTACACAAGTTTTATTTATGATCTTCCAGGAAGTACAGTAGTAGTAGTTATCAGAGTACAAGAGAGAGAGAGAGAGATAATTTTACATGCGATGCCTTCTGAATGCAAAGGCCTCCCTTTATATAGAGGGAGAATGGGCTCTATGAGTGCCTCACTGATTGGGGGTGAGCTGTCCTCTATGATTGAGGGTGAGCTGTCCTCTATGATTGAGGGTGAGCCGTCTTCAATTATTGCTCTGCACTGTAGCTCTATTATTGCTTTGCACTGTTGGCGCGCTGTCCTCTTGTGCAACGTGGTTGCGCTTCTAGAAGTTGTACTGTTCTTCTGGTTTTATAAAAACCTTGGGCCGAGAATACTGACTCCCGTGTGCTAGAATGCTGCAGTCGTCTGCTTCAGTATCGGCTCTTACTATAGATCGCGCAGTTTCTGGGGACTGCGCAGTACTGTAGCAGTACTGTAGATCGCGCAGTTTATACTGTAGACTGCGCAGCTTATGATTGCGCAGTTTATTTCATCGGGCCCTTTCCTTTATCTTCTTTCAATTTTGAGCCCATGAGATCCTCCCATAGCTGGTCTGCTGTTTTCAGATCTTCTTCTGGATCTTGGGAGTGCCCTTGAAAGCATTCTTTCATTTCTACCGATTTGGTAGTTTCTTCAGACTTTGAAGAACTTGTGTCTGTATTATCGAACGTCTGCTCAAACTGCTTCTTGATATGTTCTAAGCAACGCTTCATGAGATCTTCCTCAGAGATGTTAGGATACTTTCTTCTGAAGGAAGCCTTTAATTTTAGCATCGGATTTTCCGTTGCTAATTCTTCATTAATTTTATTATCTAGAGCTTTATTATTGCTCTTAATGGCTGCTTTTATCTCAGCCGTTTTTTCTTCTTCGTTAATTCCAGACCACCATTTTATGAGAAATTTTCTGGAAAGAATAGGAATGTTCTTATTATTGAACTCAGAGATGATGGTCCATCTGAATATATATGGCATCTCATTTTCTATAAAATAATGGAGAGTGCTCTCTCCTTCCATGATGGATTCATCATGAGTATTATGAAATCTTGGATGTGATTCTATCCAAGGAACAAATAAATTAAAAATAGATTTTGGCAGTATAGCTAGTTCTGCCCCAATTTTTTGCCATAGTTGGATAAACCAAACTGGTATACCTGCTTTTATAACCTCAGGTTTTATAATTATAAACCAGGAATGTTTTTTCGCTGAGTTTTCATAGTATAATTTTTTTTCAAAAGCTTGGATATAATCCCAATAATTGCTTTCGTGTCGTTCTTCCCCTACTTTGAACGACCTCGCCCTATTAGGGTGTAAAGCCCATTCATGTGGGCTAAGAATCTTTCTAATAATTGCTTTGGAGAAGTTTATAATTTCTCCACCATCTTTTCCATTTGGATAGTAGTGTTTTATTTCTACTGATCCAGAAACAATTAGTAAGGCTTCATAAACTTGCCGTGTTTTTCTTGCTGATGCAGCAAAAGAAATGGTCTCAATATATTTTTCTTTTAAAGACCATGGATCATGCATCTTAGGAATATCATTCCTTTCCAAACATATAATTTGTTCAGAGTTATCTTTTGACGTATAACTGTCATTAGCATCTTCAATTGCCCTTTTAAAGGATTGTCCAGGAATATTTCCTGTTGAAGCTGTCTCAGCCTCGCTTTGAGGGCTGTAAATACTTATATTAGAAGTATTTTTATTCGCCTTTTTCTGAGGCGTTTTCCATTCTGATGGGGCGTATGACGCCTCTGATTCCATGTCGACTTGCATGGCTTTTGGCTTTTGCATTCTAAGCCAGTTTGCATAAGGGGAATTGTTAGGAGTATTACTCCTTCTTCTTCACTCCTCACAACCGTGCATACACACCCGCATCCGCATTCCGTAGAATGCGAATGCACAGAAGACAAAACTAATCCATCCATACAATACTAGGATCCGTCTTAAACCAAAGCCCACTAGCATTGTCTGCCCGAACAGCATACGCGCACAAGTGCACGTAAGTGATCGTAGCCTTACCGTAAAACCATACGGCCTCTACACCTTTCGCCCAGTGCAGAGAAACTCTCTGTGTGGGACTCTAAAGACTCGACACTACGCTGGCAGTGGGTTTAACTACACACCGCAAGCGGCACTAGCTGTACGTAACGGTCCCCAGGTAGATGTCGATAAGAAGGCCGATGAGGTAAACCCATCCGAACTCCTACCGAGCCTGAATGTGACAATCTCCGTACAGTCCGGTTTGTTCGTCTGAGAGTATCGCATGGCGGGCCTAGGGGGGCGGTAAACGTCAGACCCCTAATAGCGGTACAAGTCGTGCCGGAGTGTAGCCCAGAACACTCTGAGAAACTACTGGAAACACTATCAGTAATTCTCGCTTGCCTTGGCCAGGGACTTTGTGTAATGGCTTTTCTAGACACAGCGATATCAACCCCCAATACCGGGAGAGACGAATCCTATCTAACCGCTACTGCCTCCAAGTGCTTCGGGACCGCACCCAACTACTACCTGTTTGCACGACTCCTTTGAGCCGTGGTAAGGTAGTAATCAAAGTACAGTGGGAACACACTCGAGGTGAAGTAGCAGTGTCAAGTCGACGGACTAAGCTGTACTCCTGTCACCTGGGAACTGTTATCTGACGATAGGTATAGTACTAACCAACAGTTCCCGATGAGTCCTGTCCAGTGTACTCATAATCTAACGAGCACCCGCATACTATCTCTAGTACGACGTACTGATGGCTGTGAGACAGACCATCTCCCCATGCTGGGATGAGAAGCGCATACGCTAGTCTACTCCGAAGTATCGATACCCTGTCTCGATAATCCTACGACTAGGGACCTGTATAAGGATGTGCTTGTAGATTACCCAGCCCCCACAAGTGTGACTGCCATCACAACGCTGGTAATCAAGTAAAGATTCTAAGGGCTTCACTAATATGTATAAGCGATATGCTAAAAGAAACACATGCACATATTAAAGTAGAAACAAACCAAGTAGCATACTACCATTTTGAGCAAGATTGTCTATACAACTGTGAATATCCCAAGCTTCCATTAAGTAATATACAAACTAGTATGATACAGTAATGGCCTCTAGGGCATATACACTAACAATCTCCCACTTGCACTAGGGCCATGTACTGGCGTATCGAAGACCTATCATCTCGATCAACCGCTCGAACTGAGTCTAGGGTATGGCCTTCGTGAATGGATCTGCAGCGTTATTCTCCGAATCTACTCTCTTCACCTCGATCTCCCGGCGATCTACGATCTCCCTGATCAGGTGGTACCGCCTCAAAATGTGTCTGGACTTCTGATGGGACCTGGGTTCCTTCGCTAAAGCTATAGCGCCGTTGTTGTCACAATACAATGGTATTGGATCAACAATGGTAGGAACCACCTGAAGCTCTGTGAGGAACTTCTTCATCCAGACAGCTTCCTTTGCGGCATCGCAAGCAGCTATGTACTCCGCTTCCATAGTTGAGTCAGCAACGGTTTCCTGCTTGGAGCTCTTCCAGCAAATCGCCCCTCCATTGAGGGTAAAGACATAACCCGACATGGACTTGGAGTCATCCTTGTCACTCTGGAAGCTAGAGTCAGCAAAGGCCTCGATCTGGAGGTCTTTTCCGCCATACACCAAGAACATCTCCTTAGTCCTTCTCAGGTACTTGAGAATGTTCTTTACTGCTATCCAGTGTTTCTCCCCTGGGTCCGACTGATTCCGGCTTACAACGCTTAATGCATATGCTACATCTGATATGGTACACAACATCGCATACATTATAGAGCCTACCGCAGATGCGTAGGGTATAGATGACATGCGATCCCTTTCCAAATCAGTCTTGGGAGACATCTCTTTGGAGAGGGTGATTCCGTGATAAGCCGGTAGATTACCGCTCTTTGAATCTTCCATACTGAATCGTTTCAGTATGGTGTCGATGTACCTGGACTGCGAAAGTCCCAACATTCTCTTAGATCTATCACGATAGATCTGGATCCCCAGAATGTAGTTGGCATCGCCCAGGTCCTTCATGGAGAACCTCTGTGACAAGAATCCTTTGACTGACTGTAGCATAGGAATGTCATTTCCTATTAGGAGAATGTCATTCACGTACAAGACGAGGAATACCACAGTTCTCCCTACAATCTTACTGTAAATGCATGGTTCATCCGGGTTTTTTGATAAAGCCGAATTCTTTGACAATATCATCAAAGCAGATGTTCCAACTCCGTGATGCCTGCTTCAGTCCATAAATGGACTTAAGCAACTTGCACACTTTACCGCTGCTCCCACTCTGAATGAAACCCTCCGGCTGATTCATATAGACGCACTCTTCCAAATTTTCATTTAGGAAAGCCGTCTTTACGTCCATCTGCCAGATCTCATAATCGTGGAAGGCAGCAATGGCAAGAAGGATCCGAATGGATTTGAGCATAGCCACTGGAAAAAAGGTTTCGTCATAGTCCAAACCAGGTCTTTGACGAAAACCCTTTGCAACAAGTCTAGCTTTATAGGTTTCAACCTGCCCATCTACACCAATCTTCTTTCTGAAGATCCATTTGCAGCCTATGGGTTTTACCCTTTCTGGAGCAATGTCCAAAGTCCAAAATTTGTTGGTGTACATGGACTCCATCTCGGTCCGCATTGTATGCAGCCATTTTACCGAGTCACCGCTCTGAATGGCTTGCTGGAAGCTAGTAGGCTCATCATTTTCAATGACGCAATCCTCTCGATCCCCGTCTATGAGAAAACCGTAGTATTTCTCGGGCGGATGAGACTGCCTACTACTCCTGCGGAGTGGCGCTGGGATGTACGGTTCTCCTGAAACTTCTGGTTCTACCAAGCTTTCAGTAATGGCTTGTGGTTATGGAATTTCTTCCAGTTCTACTGCGCTCCCACTTGTTTCTTTTTCTAAAAACTGATGTTCCAGAAAGTGGGCATGAAGAGAAACAAAAACCTTTTGTTCCTCTGCGTAGTAGAAAAGATACCCCCTGGAGTTCTTTGGGTATCCCACAAACTTACACAGTACTGAGCGTGCCTCGAGTTTGTCCGCATGCTGCTTTTTAACAAAAGCTGGACATCCCCATATCTTCAGATATTGAAGTTGGGGTTTCTTCCCACACCACATCTGATCTGGTGTGGTAGGCACAGTCTTGGAGGGAACCTTGTTCAAAAGATATGCAGCTGATTCTAGTACATAACCCTAGAAGGATCGCGGTAACTCAGCCTTACTCATCATGGAACGAACCATATCCAATAGGGTTCGATTCCGCCTTTCAGATACACCGTTGTATTGTGGTGTGTATGGAGGAGTAAGCTGAGAGAGAATTCCATTCTCTTTTAAGTAGTCCAGAAACTCGGCACTCAAGTATTCACCACCTCGATCAGATCTCAGTGTCTTGATACTCTTGCCTGTTTGTTTTTCAACTTCATTCTTGTATTCCCGAAATTTCTCAAAGGCTTCGGATTTATGCTTCATCAGGAAGACATGTCCATACCTAGAGAAATCATCCGTAAAAGTAATGAAGTATGAATAACCACTTCACGCATGTGTAGACATTGGACCACACACGTCACTGTGTATGAGTCCCAAGAGCTCGCTCGCTCTTACTCCGTGTCCAGTAAACGGAGTCTTTGTCATCTTTCCCATGAGACAAGATTCACAAGTATCATAAGACTGATACTCGAACGGATTCAAGTATCCCTCTTTATGTAACTTTGTTAATCGTGTCTTATTGATGTGACCCAGTCTATAATGCCATAAGAAAGCCTGATTTAATTCCGGAGACTTTCTTTTAAGTGTGTTCTGGATATTGAAAACCTGAGCTTGATTCAGTACGAATATTCCGTTTTCTAATGTACCTGACCCAATCAGAACTTGATTTAGGTGGATGTGGACCACATCGCTTACAAAAGTAAAATCATATCCTTCCTTAGAAAGTATGGATACAGATATGATATTACAAGCCATACTAGGCACATACAAACAGTTATGCAGAATCAATATCTACCCAGTTGTCAATCCAAGGTGATATTCTCCTATGGATTCAGCGTCCACGCTCATTCCGTTGGCAACCCTGAGTGTCATATCACCTATCCTGATAACTCTATGGTTTCTCAGAGCCTGTAATGAATTACAGATGTGAGATCCTGATCCGGTATCCAATACCCAGGAAGTAGGGTTAATTGACATACAGTTTTCTATTACAAGCACACCTGAAGCCGAACCCACAACATGCCTCGAATCCTGGCTACTGGCTTTGCTAGCCCTGCAATCCTTCTTCCAATATCCTTTCCCGTAACAATAGGAACGTCCTTCCTTTACTACATCTAGTCCCAAAACTTTTGCCCTTCCCTTTCCTCCTTCTTCCCTGGTTTCCTTCAGGGTATAAGTAGAGGGTAGAGACTGTAGAATCAAGTCAGTATTTGACCCGTTCTTCAACGTGGTCTTCAGGTCCATGAGCTCATCAAAATAGCTGGTCTCTGTAAGGACGTTGTCCCCTACAGATGACCCGACAGCCAACCTCGCTTGAATCCAAAAAGCTTATGGAGGCGACCCTACAACTTCCAGTTGCGTTGACGCGGCAGGGATATCGAACGATCATTCCTCAACCTGGGAGCATTAGACGATCTGGTACATCCATACATGTTCCTATGCTCATTCCAATCTTGCAATTCGTTTGAGGTCTCATATCTTGCGATACGAGATTGCTCTCTATATAAATCTTTGTTATGGAGGAAGATAGAAACTGAGTCCATCTTCTCGTGCTGCCTCTGGTATGCACCATCAACTGAGGCCAACACGAGGCACTTGGCATTCGCACAGTCTTTTTCCGATGTCTTACGGATATCAATATTCGTGACAGGGGAAACTGGTCCTGAGACGGCAGGGGTTTGATTAGTTAGGAGGTGTCCCAGCTTGTCATGGGTAATGGACATCTGGACAGACCTTTGCCAATCATAACAGTCAGATTCAGTCATTTTATTATCTAGATGTAACCTATGTCTGGTCATTGGGTCGCTGCAATTAAGAGAGAGAGAAGAAAACACTCAGTATGATGCTCTTGCAAATTTAAATTGGTTTTTAGTTTATCTAAACAGGATGGCTCCCACTGTTTCTCGAATCCTTCCTCAAACCATAAAAGAAGAATTAGTCGGGATCAATCTCACCGTACAATACTTGCTCTTGCAAGTATTGAAACTACCCAAATTTTGCTTGCTTGATTTGAAACCATATAATCTCGTTGTGTGTATTTTTAGAAATTTGTAAAGAAATCACAACCAAAAATATTTTGATCGCAATCAATAACGGGGTCGAATGTAGCGCGTTAGTAAGTGCGGATCGTCCACAGGGAAAGTGTAATCGTTCATGTTTCGAATTAGGTGAATTGAAAATTTAAAGAAAAGAAAAGAAAACAATTCATGATTTGTAATTGAAGTTCAAGAATTAGAAAATCTAGATCTAATATCAAGAAAAGATAAAATCATGAATTGAGATATTTGTGATGATTTTTCCAACCAAATATCAAGAATCGAAGTGTAGATCGTAGGAGTAGATCGGATCTATAGATGTGATGAGATCTAAAGATTTCATGTTCTTATCCATTAACGAATTGATACTAGATCGATGATTATTCGTCAAGGTTAAGGATCTTGCGAAGAAGCTAGGGTTTTCTCGTCTTATCCTTTATCCTTTCGATGAATCTCATTCAAATTCTAGCTTCTAGTTAATCAAATGATCAATCGTTGTTCCCTAGTTTTGAGTGAACACAATCAAGAAAGGATCATCCCGAAACTAGGTCATCGATCATTTGATTCACAAGAATTTACAATCGTTATAGGATTTAAGAATTGTAAAAAGATCTAAATCATCATCATTCTATCGATCGTCTCGACTCCTTTACGAGCGGAGTTTTACTCAAACATCACAACAAGAATCACAATCACAAATTGAGATCGAATCATGATGCAAGAATTTAAGGAAAGCAAGATTAAAGAATTTCACCTTTTATTTATATCAACAATTTCGTTACAATCGCTCAAGAACTACAAGAGGAAGAACTCGATCGTCGATTTGGCTTCAATCGTCTCCTTGAGTCGCGGATCGGCTTGGATCACTTGCCCGATTGAAGATCGGCTCCGCTCTTAAAAGGTTGAAGGCTTCTTGCTTGATTTGGTACTCGGGATCTTGAATTTGGATTGGAATTAGGGTTAGGGTTTCGCACAAGTCATGTCACTCAACTTGTGGGTGAAAGATTAAGAGATGAATGAAGAATTGATTAACTAATGAACAACCTCAACCCTTAGATCTAGGCTCTCTTTTATAGACCTCAAAACCCTAGATATAGGATTTGAATTTTGAATTTCCCTCCAAAAGTTTGTTAGCAAGATTTGAATTTCCCTTCAAAAGTTTGTTAAGGAGAAGCTTCTAGATGTGATTAGTTAGGAGGGAGCTTCTAGAAATAGTTTGTTAGGAGCTTAATCAAGATTAGCTTCATTAATCATCTTTGCTGATCTGGCAGAAGTTTCGAGGGTTTTCTGGAGTTTGAAGTATATGAAAGGAATGTGGGCCCAGAGAGAAAAGTTTTGCATAGAAAATGGGCTGATTATGTGGCTACTCTGCGGCGGATCCGCGGCACAAGCAGGCTACCGCCGCGGATCCGCAGCGCTCTGTGGGCCATAGTGCTTGGGTTTTCTGGTGCTGCTTTGGGCTGATTTTGTTAGTTATATGTATGCCCTAGAGGCCATTACTGTACATTGGATGTATATTGTAGTGGATGCTGGGACATATATAGGGAGGACTTTCTTGCTCGACATGATAGTATGCTATCTGGTTACTCTTTACCTTAACGTGTATACTGAATGTCTCTCTGTTACATGTTGGTAAAGCCCTTAGGATGTGTACTTGACTACCTGGACTATGATGCGGATCATACTAGTGGGGACATGGTAGTCCATAAGTACATCCTTCAAGGTCCCTAGTCGTGGGTATATCGAGACGGGGCATCGATATACCAGAGTAGACTAGCGTGTACCTTCTCGACCCATACAGATGGGCGATGGATGATCCCATATCCATCGGTGTTTGACATCAGAGATGATATACGGGTGCTCAGTAGAGACTGGGTACACTGGACGGACTCGCCGAGAACTCCCAGATGGTATTATACCTTACGTCAGATGGCAGTTCTCTGGTGACACTGGTACAGAGTAGTCTGTTGACCCGAGATCGTCATAGAGTCTTGTGTGGTTCCTACTGTGCTTTGATTTCCATCTTACCACGTCCAAGAGGGCGTGCAAAACGGTGGTTTTTGGGTACAGTCCCGAGTCACATGGAGGCAATGAGCGATAGGAGGGGATTCGTCTCTCCCGGTATAGGGAGTTGATGTTGCGCTGTGTTCGATTGGCTATAACAGGAAATCCCTGGCCAGGGTTGCTGAGATTTACTGGTAAGTGTTACCAGTAGTTTCTCGAATTGTTATAGACCTCATATCGACACGACTTATCGAGCTATTGGGGTCTGACGTTTACCACCCCTAGGCGAGATATGCGACATATCAGACGATCAGACCGGAATGTACGGTAAGTGTTACTGGTTGGATTCACAGGAGTGTGAGCGGGCTTCCTCGTCGATCTTCTGATCGCTCAATACCCGGGTGGCCGTTACGTTTAGCAGACCGCTTGCGGCTTGTGGGTGTTTGATATGATCATCACCTGCTGCCGGCGTATTGACGAGTCTTTAGAGTCCTACACAGAGGTTTCCTGGCTCAAGCGAAACGAAATAGGAGCGCATATGAGATATGTGCGGGACCGAGAATGATACCAGTATGTGATACCGTATTCGATTCTCGCGATATGTGACATTGATCGGTTATATGTGATATAGCCGGGTTATCGGATCAAGTGTTGATTCGATAAGTTGTTACTGTAGATATTAGTCGGTTATATGCGATATGACCGGATCGTTAAATCAAGTGTTGATTTAATGATTTAATGCATAATTATATATTTGATATATTACTTTGCATTAACTAGTATCGGTTCACTTTAAATGGATTTTCTCACTCGGCTGTGCGCATTGCATATGCGATATGATTTTGTTCACTTGCTTGTATCATGTTTGATGATACATGCCTTTTGGTTAAGTGTAAAGAATTAAACCTTGGTTAATGAAATGGTTAGGGTTTACTATTTCCTTATTCATTTTATTCATTTATTTATTCTTTTGGAAAAAGAAAAGCAAATGAGAAAATGGTGGCATGTTTTGTTTTGTTCATGAAGCTTCATGAAGAGTTTGACCAAGTGACCATTTTGTCTCATGCTTAACCCTAACCATCCCACTAACCATGATTTATTCTCTACACTTGACCATGGTTTGGTTATGATAAGTATTCTTTTATTTTCTTTTTTGGAAAAAAAACTTATCATAACTTTATCTTCTTCTTCTTCTTCATCTTCAAAGAAAAAAGCTTCACTTCATCAATGGTGATTGATGAAATAGAGTGAGAAATTCAATTCTAAAGTCTACCCACTTCCTATTTCTTCATCCTCTACCTCTTGCCAAGTAGTAGAGTGTGTTTCCTTCACAAGTTATCAAGGCTTGGTGAAGGTGGAGCTTGATCTAGTGATGCCTCGACGTAGATCATCTTCGGCACGTCGTCGATGACCTAGCCCGCTCTTTCTCCGATGAAGCCGACGCTAGAGCCCGGGACTTGATATGGACAGCGAGGACACTTCATCACGGAACCGTGGAGGTGGAGGACTGGATCTACAAAGGTTGTATTTCCGTTTAAACTTTAGTTAAGTTGTTAACTAGTTTCATTTTCGCCTAGATTTCTAGCCAACGATCCGTATTAGGGTTTCTCGGCACCGTTAAAATTTGAAATTGGCATGATCGATGCCTTGTGAGACCTCCTTGGAGTGCCTAGGAACCCTACAGTGGTATCAGAGCCTAGCTAGAGCCTTAGGCGAAGTCTAGACGGAGTTTGAAGTCCGATCGAACCGAAAACTAGAACCCAAAATAGCTCTCTGGACTTTTTCTAAAAACTGGGATTTTTCCAGATTAAAAATTCCTAAAAAATTCAGCAGGAAGATCTAAGAGTTCTGGTGCAAGACGACATCCTAATTCATCTAAACCACCGCGGTTCCGCGGCATGAGCCTGGCTCATGCGGCGGTTCCGCGGCCGTACGGTCGTATCTCACTGTCATTGTTGCACAGTAACTCCTCTTTTCTGATGCTGGATTTTATCGGAATTTTTAAATTTTATTCAACAGTTGAATTTTCTGGAGTTGTTTTGGGGATTCGGTGTTTCGATCGGAGTATCAGATTTTGTCTATTTGGCTTTCCGGATAATTTTTGAATATGTTAAAAAGTTCGACAGGATATAAATACCCAATTTTTCCCCTGTCGGGAAATTTCCAAGTGTTGAATTTTTCCGAAGTTTAACGACGTTCTAAGTAGTGCAAGTAACGCGATGGTCCCTCTAGAAGACAACAAACCTTAACTCGATTATGTGACCGTCTTGAACTGCCCTTTGAACCTTCGGGTTTGGGGCAGTACGGCGTGCCACATGTGAGGCGTTGGCTTGACCCTTCTACGGCTGGACCGTTGGTACTGAGGCACGAACGGAATGTTGTTAGACTTATTTCATGTGTTGAGCTGTATCGGGAAAACTTGGGTGTTTGAATGTTCGATCGGAAAGTTTAACATTTTCTATTTATCCGGAATGGGATACAATAATTGGAATTCACAACAAGTTATGAGATAACTGGAAGAATGTTATAAACGTAGCACTTTAGTCTCACTTGATCGGTTGCCACGGAATTTTGATGTGATCAAAAGTCCGTCGCAATCACGTAGCGTACGCGGATACTCGCCGAGTAAACTTAATAGACAGCCTCGCTCCATAGCCCCGACCAAGTGACTGTAGGAGAACCCCGTTGCCGAAAGCATCCGTTCGGGTGCTCGCGGCAGCGGTGTTCCGCCTTGGTGCACTTCGTCGACGGCATCGGGGGTGCTGCCGTCTACTGAAGTTTGCGACGAGCATTCGATCAGGATGTCGGGAATCTTGTTGAATTGCCCGACTTGATATTGAAAAGTGTTTTCAATTTTGAGACTAAAATGCGGGGTTTATAATTGTTAGGCATGCGATGTCTAAGTAATTCATTTGATTAGGCATGCGATGTCTATGCAGATTGCGGATTCCAACTGTTGTAGTTTTACACTTTCTTTTCTGTGACCGTAAGTGTAATATGTGATATCGCCGGTTTCGTTGCTATATGTCAACGACAATTGGGATGCGCATATTTACTTACGTTGATGACATGTGATGTTATGTGTTGCTGGATATGTTATATTGGATCGTCGTGTTTGAATAGCCGGGGTTTTTTATGTGAGATGAGTGTTTTTCTTTTTCATTCATGTAAAAAATCTGTATGTAATATTCTTTTATTGGGGCACTTCCAGGTTGCGGAAGTTGTCACCCTTTGTATATTATTTACTTTTCCGCACTAGGATAGACCCATGAAGGGGAGCACAAGTAACCGGGTTCTGGAGTCCAGTGGGAGACCAACTCGAGGAGTCGAGTCCGGGTCTCCTAACTCTAGAATTGGTAGGGTTGCTTGCCGCTCTCGTAGGGGTCTAGGGGTGTGGGTTTGGCTATTCATCGCGACCGTGGAATCCGTGTTTTATACTGGCTCGTATTGAAAACACGGACGTCCTAGTATATCCAATATTTCATATGATTCTTCTGCTGCGATATCTGTGATGTGATCATGTGATGTTCTGCGATAGATACAGTATATAGTATATATGATATATTATATAGGCGTTACTTATGTTTTACACCCGCGCTAGCCCTGCCCCGCTCTGCCGTTAGTTACCTAACCTAACGGTGCACGAGGGGACATCGAGGCGAATGCGGATGGCATAAGTGTACGTTGTATTTATCTGTGATGTTTAGGTACTTAAATGATGGGACTTCATTAATGAGATTAATGAAATAAAAGAAACCTAAGATGTTGTAGAATCGAATTTCAAAATAAAACAGGTAGCTACAGTTCTTGCTTTGCACAGCGGTATATATGATATATCCTGCACCTTATTCGATGAGGAAAGGACTGAGATCCCTTCACCGGGAGTGACTCCTTTAGCAATAACTGGCAGATGCTACACACTCGGTTTGTTTTTGATTGCTTTTAAGAGTCTTTGCTTTGCACAGTGATATATATGATATATCCCGCACCTCATTCGACGAGGAAAGGACCGACGATCCCTTCACCGGGAGTGACTCCTTTAGCAAAACTAGAAAAGCCTCAAAAACACTCCATTTCAAAATTCATTCGATCCTACAACGATATCAAGTTCATTACGCAATAGGTTTTCAGAAAAACCTGTCGTAGCCCTCCGTCATTTCAGATAAGTTGTATATAGTATTCGTGCTGCATTTGTTGGCTTTCGTCAAGGTGCAGTGTGCGGTAGCTATATGCTGCTTATCTGCCAGCATACGATGCGATTGGATTAGGGTAGTCGTACGGCTTTGTTGGCTTTCGTCAAGGGTCGTGCGGGTGGGTTTAATTCAATCAAGAAATGTACGGGTTGAACTTGACTAGCGGGCTATGGTTTGTTGGCTTTCGTCAAGGTCATAGCACGTTAGGGGCAAAATATTATCGGGAATTTCAAGTGTTGAAATTTGCAATGAGATTGCATACCTTCTATGAGATAGTTGGATCCCGATACCCGCTGCGAGTAAGAGTTACTCCTGGGAGAGTTTTATACATTACAATTAGCCGATCAAGTAGGTGTCTAGAAAGGTGTCAACGGGGTTACGCCTCTGGGAAAACGAGGTTTGCATTAATTAGGCTCGTGCGAAAGCACGGGGGACCTCCCTCAAAGTACCGACACTGGCCTGGCTGAAAGATTGGCGAACTTGTTGTGTATAATTAATCCCGGCTAGTCTTTCCTTTTAGGGTTTGAAGGAAGATTTGATAAAAAGCAGTGGGAGCCATCCTGATTAGATAAAATAAAAACCAATCTATTCTTGCAAGAGCGCACGCTGAGTGTTTTCTTCTCTCTCTCTCCAGGTAGCGACCATATCACGCCTTAATCAAGATAATAATACGGAATATTGACCGAACCCGCTTGTTATACTGAGCTGGGGAACGTTGGTCCCGCTCCAACTTATAATTGTTATAAGACAGAGCAGGAAATTGGGGAATACCAGATTTCCTGTGCCGCCCAAACGAAGAGAGTGCATGCTGATGCATCATCTTCGGGTGTGTTCATTATACAGAACTGTTTCTCAGTATTCTTTACGTCCTGGGTATGTGATACCAGATCAGGATCCCAGATATGTAATCTGTTACATAGGGCTACAGAAAGGTAGAGAACTGAGAACGGGTGATAAGTTTCATGAGGCAGAAAACGGAGCAAGTGTTGCAGCCAAGTCTGTTGGTCACTGTCACCCTGTATTACCAATACATTGATTCTGAACAAATGTTATTAGATACCGAACCTGATATACAAAATCATATCTGTCTCTTTATTAGTAAAGAAATGATAAAATTTTGTATTGTTGGATAATGTTTTGAACATTTCCTATATCAAAAGTTGATCGGTTCAGGCACGTTATCTAAAAGCATTAATGTTCTAAATCAAATTACAGTTCTTAGTATACAGAACACACACAAGAGGAAGAGTTCAGAAATGAACGAATTCTTCTTGAGGCATTGTAGACTAGGTCATATCAATGCGACCCGACTAGCTGAAGTTACATGTAGATGCATATTTAAATCAGTTTGAATTTACATCTTGTGAAACTTGCCAGTCATGTCACAGAAATAAGATGACCGTAGCTCTGTTTACTGGAAACAGAGAAAGAGTTAGTGAACTATTGGGATGATACATGTTGATGTATGTAAGGTCCCCTGTCTACACATGCCAGGACCGGTTCTTTGTACTTCATTATATTCTCTGATGATCTTTCGAGATTCAGACCTATGTTCCTGTTGAAACACAAGTCTGAATATTTTGAGATATTCACAGAATATAAGTTAGAAGTAGAGAACCAAAATACGGGTAAAAGTATTATGTCCTTTGATGAGATCAGGGAGGAGAATACTTGAGCACGGAAATACTGGACTATTCTAAAGGAGAATGAGATTCTCTCTCAGCATTACTCCTCCGTATACACCATAGCATGATGGTCTATCGGGGCGGAGCAGATACACCCTATTTGATATGGTGTGCTCTATGATGAGTACTACTGAGTTACCTTTTTCCTATTGGGTGTTATGCACTTGAGAAGTTGCATACCTATTGAATAGGGTTCCAATCAAATCAGTTGCCTACCATTTCATATGTGATATGGAAAGGGAAGAGCCCATATCTTAAGATAGTTAAGATTTGGGGTTGTCCGGCCTATGTCTAAAAACAAAATCCGGACAAGCTCAAGGCAAGGTCTGTTATGTAGAACTGAAAATGTTCTAGCCATACAAACTGCAGATGATGATTTGATAGAACCAAAGGATTCAGTAGATTCCAACGAACCTCAGCCTCTCCGCCGATCTAGTAGGGTTCCTCACCCATCTGAGAGATACTTTGGTTTCTCTATGACAGTGGGAGCGAGGATTACATCATGAGATGATGACCCAACTAGTCTCGAGCTGGCCATCAGGAGTGAGACTCTGTAAGAATGGCTGGATGCTTAGCGATCTGAGATGGAATCCTTATACACCAACAAAGTATGGACTTTGGTTGCTATATCTGAAGGGTTAAATCCCCATCAGGAGCAAGTATATCTTGAGAAGATTACTTGGTGTAGATGGAAAAGTTGAGACTTTCAAAGCTAGACTTGTTAAAGCTTTTCGTCATCGACCAGGCGTGAATAATGATGAAACCTTTTCAAGTAGCTATGCTTAAGTCCATCCAGATCCTACTTGCCACGGCTGCATACCATGACTACGATATCTGGCGGTTGGGTGCCATGACTGCTTTTTTAAATGATGTTTTAGAAGAGTGCGTCTATAAGTACACAGCCAGAGGGCTTCGTAGACAGTGGGAGCAGCGGAAACGTGTACAAGATACTTTATAGGATAAAGCAGGCATCGCGGAGTTGGAACATCTGTTTTGATGAAGTAGTCAAACAGTTTGACATCATCAAAATGGTAGATGAACCTTGTATAAACAAAAGGGTAGTAGGGAGTATGGTGATGATCCTCGTAGAGTACGTGGATGACATACTCTTGATAGGGAAGGAGTTTCCTATGCTACGCTCGGTCAATCTCTGCTTATCACAATGATTCTCCATAAAGGATCAAAGTGATACCTCCTAAATCCTGGATTTGCATCTATGAGATAGATCTAATTGGATGTTAGGATGCTCACTAGTTGTAGTGAGATGGTATCAATTGATCCTGGGCAGAATCACTGGAAGTGTTCCAGGGTGATAAAGACGACTGAGTGTCAGTCACAGGCATTGTCTTTACCCTCAGTAAAGGGACGGTATGTTGGAAGAGTTCCAAGCTAGATACCGTGGCATACTAGACGATAAAGGCTGGATACATCACTACTAAAGATGCTACCAAAGAGGATGTTTGGGTGTATATTGGTTCATGAGATGAACTACGTTCCAACCATTGTGAGACAATGGAGTTATGGTTTATGCCAAGGAACGCCGGTCCCATCAGTGATCCAGACATATTCTGAGGCAGCATCACCTGATCATGGAGATAGTTGATCTCCAGGGTGATCGAGGTCAGGAGAGTAGATTCAGAGGACAACACAGCGGATCCACTCACAAAGGCCTGTTCCCAGAGAGAGATTTTTATGGGATGGTTGAGTATGAGATACTACAACCACCGCTATCAGATGGCCCTAGTGCAAGTGGGAGATTGTTAGTTATATGTATGCCCTAGAGGCCATTACTGTACATTGGATGTATATTGTAGTGGATGCTGGGACATATATAGGGAGGACTTTCTTGCTCGACATGATAGTAAGCTATCTGGTTACTCTTTACCTTAACGTGTATACTGAATGTCTCTCTGTTACATGTTGGTAAAGCCCTTAGGATGTGTACTTGACTACCTGGACTATGATGCGGATCATACTAGTGGGGACATGGTAGTCCATAAGTACATCCTTCAAGGTCCCTAGTCGTGGGTGTATCGAGATGGGGCATCGATATACCAGAGTAGACTAGCGTGTATCTTCTCGACCCATACAGATGGGCGATGGATGATCCCATATCCATCGGTGTTTGACATCAGAGATGATATACGGGTGCTCAGTAGAGACTGGGTACACTGGATGGACTCGCCGAGAACTCCCAGATGGTATTATACCTTACGTCAGATGGCAGTTCTCTGGTGACACTGGTACAGAGTAGTCTGTTGACCCGAGATCGTCATAGAGTCTTGTGTGGTTCCTACTGTGCTTTGATTTCCATCTTACCACGTCCAAGAGGGCATGCAAAACGGTGGTTTTTGGGTACAGTCCCGAGTCACATGGAGGCAATGAGCGATAGGAGGGGATTCGTCTCTCCCGGTATAGGGAGTTGATGTTGCGCTGTGTTCGATTGGCTATAACAGGAAATCCCTGGCCAGGGTTGCTGAGATTTACTGGTAAGTGTTACCAGTAGTTTCTCGAATTGTTATAGACCTCATATCGACACGACTTATCGAGCTATTGGGGTCTGACGTTTACCACCCCTAGGCGAGATATGCGACATATCAGACGATCAGACCGGACTGTACGGTAAGTGTTACTGGTTGGATTCACAGGAGTGTGAGCGGGCTTCCTCGTCGATCTTCTGATCGCTCAATAGCCGGGTGGCCGTTACGTTTAGCAGACCGCTTGCGGCTTGTGGGTGTTTGATATGATCATCACCTGCTGCCGGCGTATTGACGAGTCTTTAGAGTCCTACACAGAGATTTCCTGGCTCAAGCGAAACGAAATAGGAGCGCATATGAGATATGTGCGGGACCGAGAATGATACCAGTATATGATACTGTATTCGATTCTCGCGATATGTGACATTGATCGGTTATATGTGATATAGCCGGGTTATCGGATCAAGTGTTGATTCGATAAGTTGTTACTGTAGATATTAGTCGGTTATATGCGATATGACCGGATCGTTAAATCAAGTGTTGATTTAATGATTTAATGCATAATTATATATTTGATATATTACTTTGCATTAACTAGTATCGGTTCACTTTAAATGGATTTTCTCACTCGGCTGTGCGCATTGCATATGCGATATGATTTTGTGCACTTGCTTGTATCATGTTTGATGATACATGCCTTTTGGTTAAGTGTAAAGAATTAAACCTTGGTTAATGAAATGGTTAGGGTTTACTATTTCCTTATTCATTTTATTCATTTATTTATTCTTTTGGAAAAAGAAAAGCAAATGAGAAAATGGTGGCATGTTTTGTTTTGTTCATGAAGCTTCATGAAGACTTTGACCAAGTGACCATTTTGTCTCATGCTTAACCCAAACCATCCCGCTAACCATGATTTATTCTCTACACTTGACCATAGTTTGGTTATGATAAGTATTCTTTTATTTTCTTTTTTGGAAAAAAAACTTATCATAACTTTATTTTCTTCTTCTTCTTCATCTTTAAAGAAAAAAGCTTTACTTCATCAATGGTGATTGATGAAATAGAGTGAGAAATCCAATTCTAAAGTCTACCCACTTCCTATTTCTTCATCCTCTACCTCTTGCCAAGTAGTAGAGTGTGTTTCCTTCACAAGTTATCAAGGCTTGGTGAAGGTGGAGCTTGATCTAGTGATGCCTCGACGTAGATCATCTTCGGCACGTCGTCGATGACCTAGCCCGCTCTTTCTCCGATGAAGCCGACGCTAGAGCCCGGGACTTGATATGGACAGCGAGGACACTTCATTACGGAACCGTGGAGGTGGAGGACCGGATCTACAAAGGTTTTATTTCCGTTTAAACTTTAGTTAAGTTGTTAACTATTTTCATTTTCGCCTAGATTTCTAGCCAACGATCCGTATTAGGGTTTCTCGGCACCGTTAAAATTTGATATTGGCATGATCGATGCCTTGTGAGACCTCCTTGGAGTGCCTAGGAACCCTACAGATTTATGGGCCTTTATCTGATATGTTGAAATTTATTTTTCCCTCTAGATTGCTACCAGTTCTCAAAACTTGGAGTTGGTGTATTTTTTATCAGCTTCTTTTGGCTTTGCTTCTGCAATTTCCTGCACAAATCTCGACACAAGTGTTGCGCAATACAGGGATGATGCGATGCCATGATAAACACATAATTTCCCTCATAAATGTCGGTTTTAGAGTATAACACATGTAATCTGATATTTCAGGACTGTTTTGCTAATATGTGTAATATGAATGCCGAACACTTCTAGATGAGTGCAAAAGATAGGGAAATTGCCGTGTTAAAAATGCAGTATTTTCGACTGATCAAATTCCCCCAAACTTATTTTCGATCGTCTCGAGCGAACTGTTTTATTAAAAAGAGAAGGAGAAAATAAAGAAAGAGAAAAACTAACTAGCACACTTTCGTAGGCAACACGATTGCACTGAGCACGTGCAACAAGCCTTTAAACCTCTAGGTGTCCCTAGTAGGAGGAGTGTTGTCTCCTGAGGGTTTTCAGCGGATTGCACCCTCAAAATCCAATAATAAAAGAAAGATCATGAATATTACATTTAAAGAAAAGAATTGTAAAAGAAAAGCCTTGAAAATTAGGGTTTCTAACTAAGCTAGCTTTTCGGTTGTCATGAGCCCTATCTTAATGGTCATGAAAAGATGTTAGAAATCACGTCCTCCCTCAATAAAACATTGTCTTATTCTTCATTCCTATCTTTCTTCCAAACATCGATCATATAACCCTGCGTGTGTGTAAAGGACATCCCTACACCCGGAGAATTCAATTCAAGCTATCATACTCTTGCCCATCAGTCTCAGTACTTTTTAATTAATGAATATTTAGATGAATTTGCTCACACACTTTCATGCGACCGTTAATACTTCTTGAGGTACTAACCGACCGATTACTCATATGCTTGCTTATTTGGTGTATTTTCCTCGTCTTGCACCACCTAAGGTATAGCAGTGACTCCCAGACCAGTTGGCCTTAGGGCACTAGGTGAAGAGGCACCCTTGCTATATATTTTTTATTGCCCTCAGTGATAACAAAACCAGTGTCCATTTTTCTCACCATTTTATATTTTCTTCATTTTTTTTATTTCCTTCATACTTTGGCTTTAAGACAAAAGTATTTCAAGGTATCCTCTACTATCCCGGGCTTCAAGACGTGTGTAAGTGCGAATAGCAGGGTATCAACGTTCAAAATGTTTGGCTTTCCAGAATAGAAACTATTTTTCAGACTTATTTTTATCCTCAGATTAGTGACTTCCTTCATCTTACTAACCCTTGGGACAACGGCTCATAACTACTTATTACTAGTTCGTATAAGAAAACTTCTAATTTTCTTAGTTTTCTTAAAATTTTCTAATCTCATGGATGTAATTTTTCACTATCTAATCTTTTATTATCTTATTTATGTACAAAAATGTTTTTTTTATAATTTTGAAATTTTTTAAATTTTTATAGGTTTTCAAAAATGTTTTGTGCTTATGCAAAGTGATATGCAAATGATGCGAAAATAAGCACAAACCTCCCCCAAACTTGTTTTCAACAGTGTCCTCACTGTTGCCATCAGCTAAATCTCGAAAAACCTGTAAGCTCGGGAGGAATTTATTAGTTGGGGCAAAATATTTAAGTGAAGAATCTCTCCCAAACTTATTCTTTGGCTCAAAATTTTGTAAAAATTTTCTTTTCAAGAGCCCGATGAAATGCCCCCCAAACATGAGTTATGCAATGTTAAGCTTTGAAAATCATATGAGGGGGTCAAAAATCAGTGGTCGATGCCAAGCTTTGCAAAGACCGAATGTCAACACCAACCATTCAAAAATTTTGTCAATGCAGTGCTCTGGTTGGTGGAAGAAGAAGTGGGGAAAGGTTAAGTGGTGGAATAGAATGTGTGTGCGTCTCATTTTGGAGAGACGATGCAGTGAATGTGATGGATTACTCGCATTCTTTTTATAAGTCAGAAGAAGGGGTGGAGGTTCAATTTCATTGAGTGGGACATGATTCATCTCAACACCCGTGTCATTCAAAAATGCGAGTTCATCAGCGAAGATCTTCTCAAAAGTTCCATCAATACCCCGATGAATAATGTCATCACAAAGTGCGGGGTGATCTTCAGAATCTATAAACGGTTCATAATCGGTGTTAGTTGTTGACCCGGACATCTCGGTGGAAGAGTCCGTATGTGTATGATACATAGTTGGGTCAAACAACAACGTATGAAAAGTGTCAAGATTAGTATCATGAGGATCGTCAAATTCGCTGCTGTCGACATCCATTAAGTCGACAGAACAGACCTGAGCAGTAGGTTCGGAGGGTACACTTCCCAACCTGTAAATGTTTAGCTCTATTGACCTATTCCCGAAGGATAGGGTCATAGAACCATTACGACAGTTGATGATAGCATTGGAAGTGGCCAAAAAGGGGCGACCTAAAATCACCGGAATTTGATTCCGTGGGTTCGCTACAGGCTGTGTATCAATTACAATAAAGTCTACATGGAATATGAATTCCCTGATTTTTATTAACACATCCTCCAGTTCACCCCTAGCTTTGG
Organism: Agapanthus africanus; assembly: GCA_030015575.1. Lineage (NCBI taxonomy): Eukaryota > Viridiplantae > Streptophyta > Magnoliopsida > Asparagales > Amaryllidaceae > Agapanthus > Agapanthus africanus. The sequence goes on from JASDDO010000019.1 coordinate 319,416,454, forward strand.
TGATTGATCGGTCAGCCATCTGGAGAGTGCAATGGGTTGGCTTCAACTCTCCGATACCTAGTTGCTTATAAACCGAGTATGGAAGCAAGTTAACACTAGCGCCAAGGTCTAATAGAGCACGGTTAATGTGTTTTTCCCCAATAGAAATGGAAATCGTAGGATATCCAGGATCCTTACGTTTCCTCGGTAATTGTTGGGGGAAAGCCGTGTCTACAGTCTTTGCCATGAAAATCTTCTTGGGCACTTGAGTCTTCCTCTTCTTAGTGGATAAGTTCTTAAAAGTTTTCGCATAGGACGGAACTTGTTGGATGGCATCTAGGAGAGAGATGTTGATGTTAACTTGCTTAAAAATGTCCATAATCTTCTCCATATGTGGACTCGATTTGTTAGCCCTTAACCGATTAGGATAAGGTGCTTTAGCAATAAGCGCTGGGTCCATCATTGGAGAAGGAAGTGTGTGTGGACCTGATCCCAGAATAGAAGTGGGGATCGTTTTCTATGAACTAGAAGAGATGGGCTGAGGTGGCGGGCCTTGTGGGAAACGAAGAATAGGCTCACAAGAAGGTGGTGGGGTAGAAGAACCGGGGTGAGAATTAGAAGTAGAAGTGGAAGGAAAGGTCTCAGCCGGGGTGTTATTGATTGATTTATCAGTGTCATCCAACTCTTCCCCAACGTGATTGTCAAGCACTCTTCCAGATCTCAACGTGATTTCATTCACATGATGTGAATAGCCAGGATTGGGTAAGGGTTGAGCTGGAAGTTTCCCTTTCTCTCTTGCACTCATTTCGGCTTTTAATCGTGAAATTTCTGCTTCCATCGATTTAATACTCTCAGCTTGGGACGCTGAGTTTTTCTTTATATCATCGACATAAGTCTTTATTTCAGCCGATACTTGCATGAGATTTGTTAGAAGCAAGTTTATGAATGAAGAGGATTCATCAGTTCTGGTCAACTGCAAAGGACTAGATGGTGCGGCTGTGTTGACCGGATTTTGAAAATTATGTGCTTGGAAGGGGTGTTGACTCAATTGAAGTTGTGGGTGCTGTTGTGGTGGAGGGACCCTTTGGAAATTGTTTTGGGTTGGAACCGTGTTTTGAGATTGTGATTGGTTCCAAGCAAAATTTGGGTGATTCCTCCAACCCTGATTATATGTGGAAGAAAATGGATCGTTTCTAGGTCTTTGAAATGTGGCATTGGTATGCTCATGACCTTGAAACGGACATTCTTCCGTTAAGTGAGAAGGATCAGAACAGCATCCACATACAGTTTTGGAGAGTGATATTTGACTTAGGGCGGCTAAAAGTTTGTTTTCCATAGTCTCAAGTTTCTTTTGCATAGCTGAAATGTCAACTCTAACTCCTATGGAAATATTATTGCCATCCCTAGACGATTGACTCACACTCTCCCACTGTAAAGATTTTTCAGCGAAATTTTCTAGAAAATTCCAGGCTTCCCCATCATCTTTAGTCATGAAGTTGCCTTGACACATAGATTCAAGGGTCTGTCTTGTGTTAGGATTAATGCCCTCATAAATGATTCGGCACAGTTCCCATCTCGGGATGCCGTGATGTGGACATTGGACTAACAGATCCTTGAAACGTTCAAGACATTTTGAAAATGTTTCATTTGAAAGCTGGGTGAATTGATAGATTTCGCTACGGACTCGAGCTGTCTTTTGATGTGGGTAGAATTTCTTAAGGAATGATTTGACGAATTCTTCCCAATTTGAAATGGAATGTGTGGTAGTGTTATACAGCCACTTCTCGGCTATATCGCACAAGGTGAATGGGAGAAGACGAAGACGTAAAGCATCCACAGAAAGCTGTGAAGTACTCATCATTGCGCATACATTTTCAATTTTGGTGATAAATGCATATGTGTCTTCAGACTCGAGACCGTGAAATTTTGGTAGAAGGTTGATGTATTGGGGTTTTATTTGAAAATTTTCCCCGTTGGCTGGTGGAATGGAAAGACAGGTGGAAAGGGGACCTCGTGTTGGATAGCATCTCTCTTGAAGAGAGATGCAAGGTGGATTCTGCGCACCAACGGACGGCGGCAGGGTAGTGGAAAAGAAGTTCGATGGAGACGGATCCATCGATGTGGGTGTGGTGGTGGGCAAACAAAGGGTAAATGTAGAAATACCGACTTTAGGGTCGATCGGAGGGACGCGGACTAAACAGGCACTAGAATCCTGTTGTCCAGCCTATCTTGCACTAAAAATGGTTAGTACAAGTGGCAGTGTGACTTATAATTAGGGGGAATGAAGTGTGAATGTGGTGTTTGTTTTAAAAAATGATACGGATTTTTGAAAATATGATGCAACACAACAAATTCAACACACAAAACCCTAGAATCTAGTGGTCACCTAGGTCAAACTCTAGACCGCTCCTAACTGCCAAAATACAAGTCGCAGGATAAATCCTCCACTGCCTCTTTGTCTCTCCTGTGGCCAGGTAAGTGCCAGGTAAGTGGGAGGTTCTCCACTACGTAAGTAGTGGGCCTAATTAAGTAACCACTAGCCTTCGACACACTTGCCTTAGATACCACAAAAGAAACGCGGATAAACAATGGATTACCCACGGCCTTCTCTTGTCCTAAGTGAGCGCGACGGTCCTTAGAGTCATCTCTAGATATTTTTTTAGTTAATGAGGGTAATGCGGATGCAAGTTTTGCGATTTTCGGGGCTTAGGAAGGGTAATGAACTCCCCACCTAATCTGGATTTGGTCTTTGCCCCTTAATGTCCATATTAATTATGCAAACAACCATAAAGATCAAAACAAGCACAATTTAATTTTGCTTTTTTGCGCGGCGCTGCGATTTTTGCAAAGAAACCTGCACAAAATGTTAATTGGAGCAGATGAGGGGAGAGATAAGAAAGTTAGAAGTTACCAGAGGAAATTTTGTGCAATGAAACCCTAATTGCGCGGCGGAACCACCGCAATTAGCTCCTTAAACCGCGGAATCGCGGTGGAAAAGTTTGATCACTGCACTAAATTTTCAGCTAATGTTCCTGTTCACCTCAGGAGCTCTCTGGAATTATCTGAAAATTTTTACACAGCTCCAATGATTCCAGATTTTCTCGCAAGAAATCACAACAACTCGTATTAGTGTTTGCACTAATTTTGATCTAAAATTAGAGACGGAATAAACTTTTCAACTCAAATTTCAAAATACGAACAATTAGCGTACTATCCCCGGCAACGGCGCCATTTGATTGATACGTTATTTTCCGATTGTGTGTGTATATCAAATGATCCCCGGCAACGGCGCCATTTGATTGAAAACGATTTCGGATTGTGTAGTATGAAAATAGTAAAGAAATCACAACCAAAAATATTTTTGACCGCAATCAATAACGGTGTCGAATGTAGCGCGTTAGTAAGTGCGGATCGTCCACAGGGAAAGTGTAATCGTTCGTGTTTCGAATTAGATGAATTGAAACTTTAAGGAAAAGAAAACAAAACAATTCATGATTTGTAATTGAAGTTCAAGAATTAGAAAATCTAGATCTAATAACAAGAAAAGATAAAATCAAGAATTGAGATATTTGTGATGATTTTTCCAACCAAATATCAAGAATCGAAGTGTAGCTCGGAGGAGTAGATCGGATCTATAGATGTGATGAGATCTAAAGATTTCATGTTCTTATCCATTAACGAATTGATACTAGATCGATGATTATTCGTCGAGGTTAAGGATCTTACGAAGAAGCTAGGGTTTCCTCGACTTATCCTTTATCCTTTCGATGAATCTCATTCAAATTCTAGCTTCTAGTTAATCAAATGATCAATCGTTGTTCCCTAGTTTCGAGTGAACACAATCAAGAAAGGATCATCCCGAAACTAGGTCGTTGATCATTTGATTCACAAGAATTTACAATCGTTATAGGATTTAAGAATTGTAAAAAGATCTAAATCATCATCATTCTATTGATTGTCTCGACTCCTTTACGAGCGGAGTTTTACTCAAACATCACAATAAGAATCACAATCACAAATTGAGATCGAATCATGATGCAAGAATTTAAAGAAAACAAGATTAAAGAATTTCACCTTTTATTTATATCAACAATTTCGTTACAATCGCTCAAGAACTACAAGAGGAAGAACTCGATCGTCGATTTGGCTTCGCTCGTCTCCTTGAGTCGCGGATCGGCTTGGATCACTTGTCCGATTGAAGATCGGCTCCGCTCTTAAAAGGTTGAAGGCTTCTTGCTTGATTTGGTACTCGGGATCTTGAATTTGGATTGGAATTAGGGTTAGGGTTTCGCACAAGTCGTGTCACTCAACTTGTGGGTGAAAGATTAAGAGATGAATGAAGAATTGATTAACTAATGAACAACCCCAACCCTTAGATCTAGGCTCTCTTTTATAGACCTCAAAACCCTAGATCTAGGATTTGAATTTTGAATTTTCCTCCAAAAGTTTGTTAGCAAGATTTGAATTTCCCTCCAAAAGTTTGTTAAGGAGAAGCTTCTAGATGTGATTAGTTAGGAGGGAGCTTCTAGAAATAGTTTGTTAGGAGCTTAATCATGATTAGCTTCATTAATCATCTTTGCTGATCTGGCAGAAGCTTCGAGGGTTTTCTGGAGTTTGAAGTATATGAAAGGAATGTGGGCCCAGAGAGAAAAGTTTTGCACAGAAAATGGGCTGATTACGTGGCTAATCTGCGGCGGATCCGCGGCACAAGCAGGCTACCGCCGCGGATCCGCGGCGCTCTGTGGGCCATAGTGCTTGGGATTTCTGGTGCTGCTTTGGGCTGATTTATGGGCCTTTATCTGATATGTTGAAATTTATTTTTCCCTCCAGATTGCTACCGGTTCTCAAAACTTGGAGTTGGTGTATTTTTGATCAGCTTCTTTTGGCTTTGCTCCTGCAATTTCCTGTACAAATCTCGACACAAGTGTTGCGCAATACAGGGATGATGCGATGCCATGATAAACACACAATTTCCCTCATAAATGTCGGTTTTAGAGTATAACACATGTAATCTGATATTTCAGGACTGTTTTGCTAATATGTGTAATATGAATGCCGAACACTTCTAGATGAGTGCAGAAGATAGGGAAATTGCCGTGTTAAAAATGCAGTATTTTTGACTGATCACCAAGCACAACACAGTACTCGGCAAAATCTGGGCAGAAACAAACTATCATAAAAATCACAAAACAGAAATCTGGACATGATGCAGGAAAACTGAGTTGGATCGGCGTCAACTCGGCCGCGGATCCGCGGCCGAATCCTCGGTTTGGCCGCGCTTCCGCGGCGGTTTGACCGATTCATGGGCTCAATTTTCTTGTCTGTCCTTAAAAAAGCCTGCACTGATTTTTAAGGTCCCTAGAAAAATTTTTGGACTAGATTTTAAAATAGACAGAAATGTGCAATTTTTTTTGACGCGTTTTGCGATTTTTTCCGGCGATCGAATTTCTAACACTTTGCTAACAAGTTAGTAATGGTTTAGCGAGGCTTTGATACCACTGTAAGTCCACGTTACCCACCCCGGTGCTTACGGGGAGGCGGAATAGATAAAAATCAAATTTTTAACATAAGGTAACATGGACTAAAACTTGAGGATCTTTGCCAAACCATTGCTAACAAACTATATGAGGTTCTATCTACTATGCAAGGAGATTATACCTCATGCTACTAGTCCTTCGGGTCTTCTCCACTACCCTCCTTGTCTCCGTAAGCTCCATGGGTCGATCCGGATCTTGGTCACCTCCGCGGCCTCCTTGAGTCGAAGACGATCCACCTGAGAGTCTGTAATCCGTGCTCCACCTCAAGCTGAGGTAACTAGGGCAACAAGTTTGCTATTCTTGATGCCCTAGATGGTGTAGAAGATGGTGGTGGATTTGTTTGTCAATTTAGAACCTTATTTTCTCAACACATGAGAGCTAAGGAAAAATCTAGAGAGAAAGAAGAAGGAGGAACCATGGGAGCTTCTCACTTGAAGAGAGAGAAAGAGAAGAGAATAATCATCCATAAACCAAATAATTACTAATCTCTTATCATGATAAAGTTGATGGCTACATTGATTTGGCCATTATCATCACAAAAATAAAACCAAAAGCAAAAGAAGGATCTAGTGCTCACAAGAAAGATCCAAGCCAACAATGGTCAAATTGTCAACATGGTCAAGCATGGTCAAATGGTCAAAGCAATTAGCCATAACATAATTACCATTAAAGAGATTAGTAAATAATTTCCTCACCTCATAATGGTTTTGACCGAACCAACGGTCAAAACCCTAATGAGGCACCTCCTTCTTCTTCGCTCCTCACAACCGTACATACACACCCGCATCCGCATTCCGTAGAATGCGAATGCATAGAAGACAAAACTAATCCATCCATACAATACTAGGATCCGGCTTAAACCAAAGCCCACTAGCATTGTCTGCCTGAATAGCATACGCGCACAAGTGCACGTAAGTGATCATAGCCTTGCCGTAAAACCATAGGACCTCTACACCTTTCGCCCAGTGCAGGGAAACTCTCTGTGTGGGACTCTAAAGACTCGACACTACACTGGCAGTGGGTTTAACCACAGACCGCAAGCGGCACTAGCTGTACGTAACGGTCCCCAGGTAGATGTCGATAAGAAGGCCGATGAGGTAAACCTATCCGAACTCCTACCGAGCCTGAATGTGACAATCTCCGTACAGTCCGGTCTGTTCGTCTGAGAGTATCGCATGGCGGGCCTAAGGGGGCGGTAAACGTCAGATCCCTAATAGCGGTACAAGTCGTGCCGGAGTGTAGCCCAGAACACCCCGAGAAACTACTGAAAACATTACCAGTAATTCTCGTTTGCCCTGGCCAGGGACTTTGTGTAATGGCTCTCCTAGACACAGCGCGATATCAACCCCTAATACCGGGAGAGACGAATCCTATCTAATCGCTACTGCCTCCAAGTGCTTTGGGACCGCACCCAACTACTACCTGTTTGCATGACTCCTTTGAGCCGTGGTAGGGTAGTAATCAAAGTACAGTGGGAACACACTCGAGGCGAAGTAGCAGTATCAAGTCGACGGACTAAGCTGTACTCCTATCATCTGGAAACTTTTATCTGACGATAGGTATAGTACCAACCAACAGTTCCCGACGAGTCCTGTCCAGTGTACTCGTAACCTAACGAGCACCCGCATACTATCTCCAGTACGATGTACTGATGGCTGTGGGACAGACCATCTCCCCATGCTGGGATGAGAAGCGCATACGCTAGTCTACTCCGGAGTATCGATGCCCTGTCTCGATAATCCTACGACTAGGGACCTGTATAAGGATGTGCTTGTAGATTACCCAGCCCCCATAAGTGTGACTGCCATCACAATGCTGGTAATCAAGCAAAGATCTTAAGGGCTCCACTAATATGTATAAGCGATATGCTAAAAGAAACACATGCACATATTAAAGTAGAAACAAACTAAGTAGTATACTACCATTTTGAGCAAGATTGTCTATACAACTGTGAATATCCCAAGCTTCCATTAAGTAATATACAAACTAGTATGATACAGTAATGGCCTCTAGGGCATATACACTAATAATCTCCCACTTGCACTAGGGCCATGTACTGGCGTATCGAAGACCTATCATCTCGATCAGCCGCTCGAACTGAGTCTGGGGTATGGCCTTCGTGAATGGATCTGCAGTGTTATTCTCCGAATCTACTCTCTTCACCTCGATCTTCCGGCGATCTATGATCTTCCTGATCAGGTGGTACCGCCTCAAAATGTGTCTGGACTTCTGATGGGACCTGGGTTCCTTCGCTAAAGCTATAGCGCCGTTGTTGTCACAATACAGCGGTATTGGATCAACAATGGTAAGAACCACCTGAAGCTCCGTGAGGAACTTCTTCATCCAGACAGCTTCCTTTGCAGCATCGCAAGCAGCTATGTACTCCGCTTCCATAGTTGAGTCAGCAATGGTTTCCTTCTTGGAGCTCTTCCAGCAAACCGCCTCTCCATTGAGGGTAAAGACATAACCCGACATGGACTTGGAGTCATCCTTGTCACTCTGGAAGCTGGAGTCAGCAAATGCCTCGATATGGAGGTCTTTTCTGCCATACACCAAGAACATCTCCTTAGTCCTTCTCAGGTACTTGAGAATGTTCTTTACTGCTATCCAGTGTTTCTCCCCTGGGTTCGACTGATACCGGCTTACAACGCTTAATGCGTATACTACATCTGATCTGGTACACAACATCGCATACATTATAGAGCCTACATAGATGCGTAGGGTATAGATGACATGCGAGCCCTTTTCAAATCAGTCTTGGGAGACATCTCTTTGGAGAGGGTGATTCCGTGACAAGCCGGTAGATTACCGCGCTTTGAATCATCCATACTGAATCGTTTCAGTATGGTGTCGATGTACCTGGACTGCGAAAGTCCTAACATTCTCTTAGATCTATCACGATAGATCTGGATTCCCAGAATGTAGTTGGCATCGCCCAGGTCCTTCCTGGAGAACCTCTGTGACAAGAATCCTTTGACTGACTGTAGCATAGGAATGTCATTTCCTATTAGGAGAATGTCATCCACGTACAAGACGAGGAATACCACAGTTCTCCCTACAATCTTACTGTAAATGCATGGTTCATCCGGATTTTTGATAAAGTTGAATTCTTTGACAGTATCATCAAAGCTGATGTTCCAACTCCGCGATGCCTGCTTCAGTCCATAAATAGACTTAAGCAACTTACACACTTTACCCCTTGCCTTTGGAGCGAGCGAACCTCCGATCGATATGTCAAACTGGTCATGCAAACATAATGTACAGTGTGCGTATGTGTGTGCCTTGAGGGGTTTTGGGTATATCGGGGGCCTTACAGAATTTATGGGGGTCCCGCTACCCGGATAGCAGGGTGAGGGTCAAAGGGGCTTGCTGCCCCCTTACGGGGTGCGGGGCAACATCCTGTTAGAAATTTTTTCTAACGGGGGATGTGTTTTGAGTGTGAAGTGTGTGGGAAAAAGAGAGGTGAGGAGCGTCCAAAGGACGCATGAGATGGCTCATGGGTGGTGTCCGCTAGCGGGCCGCATGCCCTGCATGCGGTCGCTTAGCGCCTGCGTGCATAGCGCCAGTAGGTCAAGCGCTCTACACGCGGACGCCGGACACCAGCGGTTCACGTGCATGGCGCGCGGACGCTTGGCGCCAGCGGTTCACATCCATGGCGCGCGGACGCTAGGCGCCAGCGGATCACACGTTTTGCACGTGAGCGCTGGACGCCCGTAGAAAAAAGGGTTAGCCCATGGACAGGGAGTTGAACTCCCGAGTGACTTTTAGAGTTAGACTCCTAAAAAAGTATCTTTTTGTGGAGTTAAACTCCTAAATGATCTAGATTTTTTGGGTTCAACTCTTTCGAAGATTTAGATCTTAGAGTTGAGCTTCTCAAATATTGGTTTGGAGTTAAACTTTTAAAGAAGAGATTTTTGTTCGGAGTTAAACTCCCAAGAGATTTTCGGAGATGATGAAAACGGACCCCTTTCTTCTCCTTTGAGCTCTGGATCTTCTCTTGAGTTTTGGATCTTCCCAAAGCGGGATTTTTGGAGATGGGTCTCATTCTTACTCCTCTCTGTTGGCTGGATTTTGAAGAAATAGGGGGTGCGACTTAAAAATCTCCTCTTTTAGAGTTTTGATAGGAGATCTGGGATCCCCTTCAAGGCTTTATGGTGAAAAACTATTTTTTTTTGGAAAAGGAAGAGTTAAACTCTTGATTTAATTCAAAAAAGGAAGAAGGTTTAAAACCTTAAGAAAGGAGAAGGAGGCACAGAACCCTAGAATTTTTGAGAGAGTGAAAGTTGTTTTTAATTTTCTCATCATGTTTGCCTTTTATAGACTATACACTTTATATATATCCCTTTGGGCTTTTCTAAATGGCACTTGTGTCTCCCCATGCCTCATGTGCTTATTTTTTTCCGCATAAACCATGGGGTTTACAAAATTTTGGTTTCTTGCCTATTTTTCATACATTTATTTCTAAAAATTGCATTTAAACTAATTTATTACCTCCTTTTTGGTATGGAGCCGGCCCCTTCCATGCTTGGTCTTGACTTGGATTTAGGCCCACTTGGGTTGAATTTGGGCTCGCTTGCTTAGGCTCGGACCTACTTGGCTGGGGGTTGGCTGATTTTGACTTGGTCAACCGGGGTGCAATTTTTGACCCCAACAAAGCGCCCCTATCAATAAATACACACCGCGTGTATGTGTTTGTGTGCATGAAATTGATGGATCTTATTCTATATGGAGATTGATTTGGTTTGGTCTCCTCTAGAGGGTCGATGCTGCCCTTTTAGTGACGTGGACGGTCGGTGCTGCCATTTTTACGACTTGGACGGTTGGTGCTTCCATTTTTGTGACTTAGACGGTCGGTGCTTGATTTGACTTGCTCCACTTCTTACGGTGTCAGGGTTTGGATTTGACTTGTTTCGCTTTCTGCGGTGTCGGGGTTTGGATTTGACTTGCTCTGTTTCTTGCGGTGTCAGTGTTGAAGTTGACTTGCTTCGTTTCTTATGGTGTCGAGATTTGATTTGACTTGCTCCGCTTTCTGCGGTGTCGGGGTTTGGATTTGACTTGCTCTACTTCTTGCAGTGTCAGTGTTGAAGTTGACTTGCTCCATTTCTTATGGTATCGGGATTTGATTTGACTTGCTCCGCTTTCTACGGTGTCGGGATTGAAGTTGATTTGCTCCACTTTTTGCGGTGTTAGGATTGATTTGTTTCCGATGTAGAGCTTGATTCCACCTAGGAGGTGATTGGTTGACTTGTTTGATTTGATTTGTTTTGGGAGTTCCCTACCCATCTAGCGAGACTTTTGAGCTTGGAAGTGCCGTCGGGTAGGATATTGATTTGATCTGTTTGATTTCTGCCTTATTTGGCGGGACTTTTGAATTTGAGAGGAACTTGGAATTTGGATTTTGTTTAGCATCGGTATTGCTGCACTGGAATAATGCCAGGAGCAACTCATCATTTGCCCCAGAAGGATTTGGGATTTGGTTTTTGGGTTGGCATCAACACCGCTAATACTGAAGCGTAGTGCCAGGAGCGACTCATTATTTTCCTTTGGGAAAACTTGGGGCTTGAGTTTTGGGTCGGAATCAGCACCACTAACACTGAAGCGTAGTGCCAGGAGCGACTCATCATTTGCCGCTGCCCGTTGGGGAGCGATAGCTTAGAAGAAAAGTTTAGATCTCTATTACCCAAGGCTTTTTATTTTTATGAGCCGTAAGGGTCTTATAAAAGCATTTTCTCCCTACGAGTCGAGAGGATCTCGCAGGTGTATGTTCTCCTTAGGAATCGTGTGTGTTGCTCCTTTGTGAGTCATAAGGATTTAACGCGGGGATTTTCACCTCACATGGTCGAGAGGACTTTGCGAGTGTATTTCATCTCTTTTCACGAGTTTGCATCCTTTCGAGTTTTCACAAACTCGCTGGCAGTCTTGCTGTTTTTACTCACGGAGTCTTTTCGGGTTTTCATCCGTGCCCGTTTTACTTGTGGACATGCCTTTTCTTCTTCTTTTTTTACTTTCTCTCTTTTTTTAATGCTTCATCGCCGGTAGGACTTCAGATGTAGTCTCGCCTGTAGGACATAGGAGAGATAGAGGTCATTTGCGCCCGTGGATTGTATATAGTTTTATAGGATGTGTGATCTAGACCGTAGGGCCGGTGTGTTCAATTCGTCTGCGACTTAGAGCATTCACGCGTAGTATTTCTTGAGACATTGGCCGTTGATGGGTGGCATGGGGCTTTCTCCCTCGGCACTTATTAGTTGGTAGGATTCTCTGTCGAACACTTTCTCGATGACGTATGGCCCTTTCCAATTTGGTTCGAATTTTCCTTTGACATGTTAATTGGGGATGATCGGCCTTTTAAAGACCAACACCGATTCGTCTTTCTTGAAAGCATGGAGATGGGTCATCTTGTCATAGGCCCGTGACATTTGGGCTCGGTACAGCTCCAGATTTTGGTGTAGTGCGAGCCTCTTTTATTCGAGGGCGTCGAGCTCTTTGAGCCGAAAGAGAACGTTTTCTTCCTCCATCAACTCATGCTGGACGGACATTCTTAGGTTTGGAACTTTGACTTCGAGGGGGAGGATTGCCTCCACTACGAAGAGTAATGAGTATGGAGTGGACGGGGTTGGAGTGCGGTGCGTGCTACGTTATGCCCACAATGCCTCGTGGAGCTTGAGATTCCAGTCTCTCTTGTTGGCTTAAGTATTTTTCCTCAAGAGCTTGCATAGAGTTTTATTGAAGGTTTCGGCTAGCCCATTGGCTCTTGGATTATAGATGGAGGAATATCTCCAGTCTATTTTGTGCTGAGTCGCGAACCTTGAGAATTTGAAGCTCTTGAAAGAAGGTCTGTTGTAGGAAATGATTCTTCTAGGTGTACCGAAACGGTATACAATATTATGCCGGAAGAATGTCAGAATATCTTCTGTCTTAATTTCTTTTAACAGGACAACTTCAGCCCATTTGAAGAAGTAGTCAGTTGCGGCCAATATGAACTGGTGGCCTTTGGATGACGGATGATCAATTGGACCAACTATGTCGGTGCTCCAAACTTCGAAGGGACAAGGATGCAGCGGATTGGGATACTTGTGAATGAAGTCACCGTGAATTTGGCAGAGATGACACCTCTTCGCATGCTATTCGCAATCTCTTATCATGGTAGGCAAGTAATACCCAAGCCGTTTAATTTGAAGCCGCATTTTGGGGCCAGATTGGTGAACTCCGCAAACGCTCGAGTGAACTTCTTTCATGACTTTTTGGGTTTCGGCTGATGACAGACACCTAAGCCAGAATTGGTCATATGATTTGCGGTATATCATATTATTTACAAACACATATCGGAGAGCTCTCTTCTTCAGCCGAACCCTCACAGATTTTTCTTCGGGCAGCTTGTCGTATCGGATGTACTTTATGAAGGGCTCTCTCCAATCGGGCTTGTCTTGAATGATCAGAACTTTTTGGCGGGATTGATCTTTTGTTCCGCGCTTTCTTCTTCTCGTAAAGAGACCGGAGGCAGAATTTGCCGGCTCTGAACTATGATCAGAATTTCATCCATATCGGGATCAGCCAGCTCTTTGTCCAGGCGAACGAGTACGTCGGTTTTTCTGTTCGATGCCCTAGGGACTCTTATTAGTTCAATGTGAGTGAACTGTTCGTGAGTTCCACTACTCGTCTTCTGTATCGAGCTAACTCGGGTTTATATATTTTATAGTCACCGCTCACTTGGTTGACGACAACCTGGGAGTCACCGCAAACCCATAGCCGAAAGATTTCCATTTCTATGGCGAGCTCTAGACCAGCTATGAGAGCTTTGTACTCAGCCTCGTTGTTTGCGCGAGACTCGGTAAGAGAGAATGAACGTCGTAGGGTTCCTCCTGATGGCGTTACGGACACCAATTCTATCCCTTCTTTTATCTCCAGAACGCTTGATTTGCTGGAGGTTCTTATTGATGAGGCTCCATCGAAGTAGAGCTCCCAACATGGCTCGTCATCCTTGAGGTGCAACACTTGTTCGACGGGTAACTCATAATTGAGCAGTGACTCTTCTGGTATGGGATGAGCAGCAAGGAAGTCAGCGAGGGATTGCCCTTTTATTGCTTTTTGAGGAGTATAGATTATGTCAAATTCAAGCAACATGACAGCCCATCTTGCCATTCTACCGGCTAGGCTTACTTTGATCATTAAATATTTGAGCGGGTCGACCTTGGAGATCAGCATAACCCGATGAGCGAGCAGATAGTGCCTTAACTTCTTCACAGCGAATATCAGAGCCAAGCATTGCTTTTCGATCGGGGAATAGTTGTGTTCCGCCTCGACTAAAGTACGATTGAGGTAGTAAAGGGTATTTTGTTTTCCCACCACGTTATTCTGGGCAAGGAGCGCGCCAAGTGACTCATCTAGCGCGATGGTATAGAGAATCAACGATTTATTTTAAATGGGAGCAGCAAGTATTGGAGGGTGCAGCAGATACTGTTTGATACTTTCGAACGCCTCCTGACATTCGGTGTCCCAGACAAAAAGAGCTCCTTTCTTAATGAGCTTTGAAAAGGGCCTACATTTTCCCGATAGGTTCGAAATGAACCTCTGTATGTAAGCTAGCTTGCCATCATGGCCTTTATCTTCGACGGGTCAACTTTGATTCTCCGATGTCGGACTATGAAGCACAAGAATTTTCCCGACAACGTGCCAAAAGCGCACTTCATAGGATTTGTTTGCCGCCGAAAGACTGGACCGAGACATTGGGACATCTGGCCTGAATTTGGGGGCAGATGCTATTTGGACTTATCCATTCACCTCTCCGAAGATACCAAGTTGATTTATGGCACCATATATCGGAGGTTTGGATAGATACGATTGTTGTAGCAGACTTCATCAATTCTCCCTTATTTGTGAGGGGTTTTTGATTGTAGGGATGCTCTTCCCTGCAGGCGCAAGCCCCTCCAGTTAATTACATTATCGCGTTGCGACAACAACTTTTTCCTTCTCCAGCAGTTCACTTCATGTCGTGTGTTATTTTGTTTGTTAGGGTTGCCCGTGGATTGTATATGGAGACTATTTTATGTCGTCACCCGTAGGGCGCGAATTCGTCAAAATCCATATATTTTAGATTTGGGTTTGGATTTTGAACTTAGGTTATATGTTCCTTTAGTTCAAAAAATGTTTTGTTTGGTTTAAGGATCGTTAATCTAGTTTAAGATTAAGATCAGCCTAAACATATGAGCGTTTGGGCTCAATTTATTTTAACTAAGGATACGTTTGTCTTATTTTAGACTAAGACCGATCTTGCAATATTTTCAGGATCATTTTTTTTATTTAAGATCTAACAACAGAGCATTTGGGCTCAGATGCTAGAAATTTCAGAGAGATTTTTAGCCAATTTGGGCTTGGTCTGCTCAGTCTTTTCTTTTTTCTTCTTTTTCTTTTATTGAAAAGTGCTAAGCATTTATTTGGATTCTGTTTGCTCAGCCCCCCCTTTTCTATACAGGAGTGCTAAGCACTTGTTTGGAGTTCTGGCGCTCACATGGGCGCTGCCCAATAAGTGCTAAGCACTTTAGTCGTTTCGACTTAATATGCATAGTGCTAAGCACTTTTATATGGCTTCCACGTGAGGAGCACATGAGGCGCTGTCTTATTTATTTTGTTGTGCGTCCACGTGTGTTTCACATGAGGCGTTGGGCGCTGCCCAATCAGTGCTAAGCACTCAGCCGTCTTGGCTGTATATGAAGTGCTAAGCACTTTTACTCAGCGCTCACGTGTCTTTCACGTGAGGCGCTGGCCTTCTGTTTTGAGCATCTACGTGAGAAGCTCGTGGGTCGTTGAGTCCTTTGTTTGGGGGGGCCCACGTGTGAAGCACGTGAGGCGCTGACTCCTTTGTTTTAGGAATCTTTTGGGCGCTCACGTGTTTTCACGAGAGGCGCTAAGTTTCTTTTCTTTTTTAGAGATTGAGTATCTGTTAATGGACTTTTGACCATTCACGATTACCAAGATCTTTGTTTATGGGATCGAATTTTCTTTAAGAACTAATTTCTTATTCTTTTTTTATAAAGACTAAGTTCTTTTCGTAGGGTTAAACCCTATATTTAGAGAAATTAAATTTCTAGAACATAAGTTCTTTTTCTTTCTTTTTAACCTAATTCTTTTCCCCTAGATTTTGAGTATGAAGAATAGAATCTCCCCGATGAGAATTGAATTCTCAACTTGAGAGGAGATTTGCTTTGCAAGTTTCAAATCAAAGGAAGAACTAAGTTCTTATATGAAGGGTTAAACCCTTATTTTCTTTATACTAGGCAAAAGAGATATTTTGATTTTTTCTTTTTCTTTACCTAGAGTTTGAAAGGAGGGAGATCTTCTTCTTCTTTTGAGAATTAAATTCTCTGTTTTTTTTCCTTTTTGTGGAGAAATTTATAGGGTCAATTCTCTATATGAGACTTGAAGTCTTGGGTCTTTAATATAATAGAGGCAAATTTGTTAATTAATTTGAGAAAATCTCTCATTTGAGAGATACCAATTGATTAATTGGTCTCAGAATTTGTTCGGGGGATTTTACCCACCGTTGGATCTTTGATCCAGTGATTCTGTTTCACAGAATATGTTTTCTTGTTTCTAACAAGATTGGGGAAATATTTTCCCACATACAGAATTTTATTCTGTCAAACAGTGATTTTTAATCACCATTGGATTTTAATCTAAGAGCTCTCTGTTTTACAGAGAACAATCTTTCTTTGTTTAGAAATATTGGAGAATTATTTTCCCACAAAATAGAATTTAATTCTATCATTGGATTTTTGATCCAACCGAGAATATCTTTCTCACTTAGAAAGATTAAGGAGATATTTTCTCCTAATAGAATTTAATTCTATATTTAGTGATTTTTAATCACCATTGGATTTTTGATCCAATGGTTCTCTGTTAACAGAGAATATCTTTACCTTTTTAGAAAGATCAAGGGGGGTATTTTGCTAGAATTTAATTCTATATAAGGAGTCGCCCTCACGTGTTTAACATTGACCCTGATGTGTTTTAACCTGTTTTACTTAGCGCCTATATGCCTTGCATATGGGCGCTCACGTGTTTAACACATGAGGTCAGTTTGGCCTTTAGCCACTTACTCTTAGTGCTTATATGTTTTGCATACAAAAATAGAATTTAATTCTATGTATAGATTTTAACTCTATATGAAACTAATGCTTCAAAACGGTGTTCTCACATGTTTAACACGTGACCCCAATATGGATTTTAATCAGTTTATATAGCGTTTATATGCTTTTTATATAAGCGCTTACGTGTTTAACACGTGAGGCATGTTTAGCTTTTAATTGCTTGCTTTCAGCGTTTATATGTTTTGAATATAAGCGCTCACGTGTTTAATACGTGAGGTTTAAAATGTGGGGAATTCTCCTCTTTTTTCTTTCTCCCTTTTTTTATAAAGGAACAGGATTCATCTTCAGATCGTGTTCCCTCAGTCGGGTGAAAACAGTCCTGAGATCTCGGATGTGATCGGCCTTGGTTTTAGTCTTGACGACCAAATCATAAACATAACATTCGACGACTTTATGGATTAAGTCATTAAAGATTTTGGTCATTGCCCTTTGATATGTGGTGTCACATTCTTCAGTCCGAACAGTATCACCTTGTAGCAGTATATCCCGATCGGGGTTCGAAATGCTTTGTGTTTCTCATTCTCAGGCGACATCTTGATCTGATTATATCCAGACGAGCCATCTATAAAGGTGAACAGCTCGTAATTTAAGGTATCGTCGACCATCATTTTCATGACCGGTAGCGGGAAGTCGTCTTTAGGGCATGCCTTGTTGAGGTCCTTGAAATTGACACAAACTCGGATCTGCCTATTTTTCTTTTTCACTGGGATGATGTATGAGATCCAGTCCGCATATTTCTCTTCTCTGATGAAGCCAGCATTGATAAGTTTCTTAGTTTCCTCGATGACCTTTTCTTCTAGCTCCTTTCTCATTCTTCGAGGCGTTTGTTTGACTGGCTTGGCATCAGGATATAGCCAGCTTTTGCATGGCCACTTTAGGAGAGAGGACAGGCATTTCTTTGTACGTCCACACGAAGCAGTCAGCGAACTCATGCAGTAGGGCAACTATTTGCTCTTTCATTTCTTCTGACAAGAGTGAGCTGATGTAGTTCGGCCTTGGATTATCGGGTGTTCCCAAATCAATCTCGGTTAGCTCGTCGAAGGTTGTTTTTCCGCCATCTTCGAGCTCTTGAGGGGCTTCTTCTGGCTTGACTAGCTCGTCATCATCATTTGACCTTTCGCTGGCTTCACCAACATGGATCATATAGCATGCTTTGGCATCAGGTTGAATGAAACCTGTTGCGCCACGGCAGCGCCCCGGCCGTCTTACTCGAGGCCAAATTGCGGAATCAAAATTTTTCCTTACTCGGAAACCGGCGCTACCGCGGACAAAGAAAAACCCGGATCGTTAACCATTAACCTACGCTAGCTAACTAGAGATGGGAAAAGAAGTATACCAAGAGATCCGGTCCTCCGGTCTTCTCATCATCGCCCCGATCTCCCGTGGAAAGTGTAGTCTCCATATCGTCGCCTCCTTGCCGGAAAGGGCACCACGTCGCCTTCGTCTTTTACGGGCTCCCGCCTCAATACCGAGGCAACTCGAGCATGAAGCCGGCAACTCGACATGCTCAAGATTTGCTGTAGGAAGTGTAGTAGAATGTCTCACTTGGGTTTGTTGCCATTTGTGGATGATGGAGGAAATGAGATTAGAAAAATGGTGCTTGCATTTTTCTAGCATGAATGAGATCAAGAAATGAAACTCAAGCTCTCTTCTTCTTCTTCTTCTCTCTTTCTTTTTTTCTCTCTTTTATTTTTTTTCTCTTGAAAAAACTTATCCTCTAAGAATAATAGTGGAGGAAAAGAATATGAAGCATAACCTTAGAAGGAAGGTGAGTGTAGGAGAGTATGAAGGGTGACCATAAACAAACACACTCATCACAATCTCACATCAACTCCAAATCAACTCTAATCACCTCAAATCATCAAAAAGCAAGTGATGATGAAAGATAAGAATGGTATCAAAAATATGCTATCATAATAAAAACTTTTACAAATAAATCCTCCACAAACTGTAATTTGCAAAACTGCAAATTACCCCCTCCATCGGAAAAGTCCGGCCGGGAAAGAACAAAGGAAAACCGGCCGGAACGGAAAGCAAACTGGCAACTCCAGAAAACTGGTCCCGTAATAAATTACAGGAAAACCCCTATACTGTGCATACACACCCGCATCTGTATTCCGACCGGATACAAATGCAATGAGACAAAATCTATACTGTACTAGACTAGTACCGGCTTAAGCCAAAGCCGGCTAGTAATAATCGTTCGATCCTGATCCGTGCAATACCGCACGTATCTGATCGAACTCTGCCATATATCCATATGGCTACTAGTACAAACCGTCTGATCCTGATCCGTGCAATACCGCACGTATCTGATCGGACCCTGCCATATCTCCATACGGCCTCTACAGCGTTTCGCCCGAAAGCTGAGTAACTGAAAGTGTGGTGGACTCTAAAGACTCGTCAATACTATGGCTGTGGATTTAACCACTAGCACGTCAGAGGTATAAGCCAATACGTAACGGGCCACCAGCTATTGACCAAAAGGGACGTCGATGAGGAAGCTCACCCCGACACCCAACTGAGCCTGTCAGTGACAATATCCGTACAGTCCGGTCCGTTCGTCTATGAGTATCGCATGGCGGGCCTAGGGGGTTGGTGAAAGTCAGACCCCCAAAAGCGGTACAAGTCGTGTCGGAGCGTAGCCCAGAACGCCCTGAGATACTACTGGAATACCTACCAGTAAATCTCCTGCCTCGGCCGAGGGCTTTGCGTAATGGCTCTCCTAGACACAGCGCGACCTCACCCCCAATACCGGGAGAGACGAACCCCTGCAGATCCGCTCACTGCCTCCATGTGGCTCGGGACTGTACCCAACTAAAACCTGTTTGCACGACTCCTTTGAGCCGTGGTAGGGTAGTAATCAAAGCACAGTGGGAACTCACACGAGACAAATGACGATCTCAGGTCGATGAACTAACCTGTACACATGTCACCTGGGAACTGCTATCTGACGTCTGGTACAAGACCAACTAGCAGGTTCCCGGCGAGTCCTGTCCGGTGTACTCATAACCCAATGAGCACCTGTATACATCTTAGGTGAACCAACTGACACCAGTGGCTTGTGAGACCGGCCACCGCCCCTCGTCGGGGTCTCGACTGTATACACTAGTCTACAAATGGAGTAGCGATGCCCTGTCTCGAAACTCCTACGACTAGGGACCTTTTAAGGATGTGCTTATAGACCCCAGCTCCCACGTATATGATCGCCATCATACTGCTGGTCGTTAAGCAAGAATCCTAGGGGCTCTATCAACGTGTAATAGCGACATGTCAGGTCACCTAAAGCAGTACACGACGATAAAGATAAACCAGATAGCATACTATCATCTTGAGTAAGACTGTCCTCCTGGGATAGGTCCTCCCTCAATCATTGCAATCACGTGCCTGTGATCCAATAATTGACTCTGAGGGCACTATCTCCAACAATCTCCCACTTGCACTCAAGGCTAATTATTGCGATGTCGCATACTCACAGCCCGTGTGATATCGAACACCCAACTCCTCTACTAGTCAGTCTCACAAAACTCGTTTGCGAAACTATTGCGTTCGAGGAATAGCCTCAGTGGGTGGATCCGCTGTGATGTTTCTTTCTATGTCTCTCTATATCTCAAGTTCGCGGAGAAAGCCATCTCCCGAAATGAGCAATACCTGTCTTAGAATGTCTGGATGTCTGATGGGACCTAGCTCATAAATGAACTCCAAATCCAAACTTCTTAGACTGTATCATCAACTGAACTTAATCATTATCCTGCGCCATGCCGCCCTCAGTATTGCCTTGGACCACCTGTCCAAAATACTGCCCCTCGTCAGAGGGAGAACTATAACTCTGACAACCTCCTTGTCGTCCATGTCACCTTGGAAGCCTGGAGTGATAACCGTCTCCTAAAGGAGGCAGCCGTTATCATATCCCTAGAACATTCACTTATGTTCTAAAACTGCTTCCGACTGTTTTTCCAGGATTGGATTAATATCAACTTATTGCACCTACTGCAAGAACAACATCTGGTGTGGTACTTGACATCTCATGATTGACTCAATTGCCTAAGCAAGTGATCTGTCAATCATGCGTATCCCTCTCCCCTTTAGTCTGTAAGACACCTTTAGAGAGGGTGACTCCATTACCTGCAGGTACACTACCATGCCAGGAGTCGTCCATTCTAAATACTCTTAGAATGCTGTCAAAGTACCCAGATTGGGAAACCACCCAAATTTAGATCTAAAACCATAGATCTAGTAACCAGTATGTCTGATAAAATATCCAAGTCCCATGTGGAGAAAACACTGTGTGACGACCAAAGTATAACCGATCGTAGTATAGGAATATCACTTCCTACTACCTTTTCAACAGATCCATCCCCTATTCTGATGACGTCAAACCTATGACTGTCACATCAGAAATAGATGATCTATCTCCGCTACATCTGCTTTAGTCTATAAATAGACATAAGCCTGATGTCCACCAATGCTTCCGCTGCTCCCACTGACTACGACAACCCTCTGGCAGAGTCATATAGACGTGCACTTCTAAAGCTAGTTTAGAACGACGCTATACTCATCCTCCTGCCGGGTCTCGCAGCCTGGAACAACAACAATGGCATGTGTGGGTAAACAAGAACTTCCCTGTCACCGTCATTGAGGCTACCGGAGTACCTCTCGGGTGCCTGAAGTTACCCACCTTATCTGCGGAGTGGCCAATGGAATGTCAAATCAGATTGAATCTTTAGGTTCCTTATCAAATCTTCAGTAATCGTTTGTGGTTCTGGAATCACTTCCAGTTCTACCATACTCCCACTACTTTTTCTGAAAAAAATCCATTTTTAATAAAAACTGTGGCGAGTCTAGAACAATATTGCTATAGTTCATCCAGATGGTAGAAAGTCAACCCTCGTCATAGCCTGGGTCAACCCACATACAGCCATTACAGAAACGTGCCTTGAGTTGTCCAGTGTCTGGTTTTAATCATAAGCTGGACAACTCCCCGTACCTTAACATCGTTAAGATATGAACTGTTCTATATCCAATATAGAACCAGAGGCACTGATTCAATTGAACCAGATTCAAATCATGCAACTATCTCCAGTGCATGTCAACTAAATGGAAGGAGGTCGATCAGCGTTACTCAACTTAGGAATGCTTCCAATTATGAGTAACCTGAAAGAGAAGCAATCTGTCTTCATCATTACTATCAACTGAATATCATACACAAGTATCTACATCTTCAATCTCTTTGAAGAATCCCGATACTTGCTACACCTGGTACTCTACTCTATTCAAATACCTATAACTCCTCAAAACTTAGACCCTGTGTTTCCACGAAACAGCTGTCTAAAATCTAGAGAAGTCATAAGTAAACCGAATATAGTACGAGGACCAACCCCTCTGTCCTGATGGACACTGGACAACATACAATACTCTGTATAAGTCCGCTGAGTCTAACAACTCTTTCACTGTGTGTCGTAGGTTGAAAACTGTACTTGTGGTTAAGAAGAATTACACCGCTGTTTAATGCTCCTTACCTAACCATCCACTGATATAGGTAAATGTCATAGACATAATATCAAAAGGTATATCTCACTCTATGAAAATAGACGTACAGATATATCAATTTGAAATTGGTGCATAACCGCGGATATTCAAAACCAAATAATTGCCGACCGGCAAACAACCCAGGTGACTTCCTCAAATATCACCGATTACAACGAATCCCGATATAATGAGGATGATCACCCAATTCCCAATAACTTACTCCCACTCATCATCTGTAAAACCATACAGATGTGAGAATCATACCTGGTAAATACATACCCTGGAATAAGTGTCTAATCGGGAAATCAGTTTTCTTTTAACAGTACACAGTGAAACTGAAACATTGTAATGTTTCTGTGGGGTATTCTGGTATTCCTAGTAATGCCTCTACCATTATCCAGATTCACAACTATAACCGTATAATTCTTTGCCACCTGTCCAAATCCCTTTATATGTCTTTAGTCATTACCGTCTGCACACCTCTTTAGGCCAATTGGTTTTCTTCCTTCCCTACCGTTCGGCACCAGCCTATGGATTGGAAGAAGACTATCCAAAAAGCATAAAGGGTGTACTGTCCTAATCCTAGGAGCACTCGCAACGCGAGAGAAGGTGAAGATAAAAGACACCTGAATGTACTTTATTCCTATTTCTCCTGAACCAGAATCCATCCCCGAACTGGAACTAGTTCCTTTCGAGTTCGTATATAACCATACGATGGAGTATCCAATAAACTGTGGATCTTCGTAGTGATACGGAGTGTCCTGGAGAAATACAAAGGTGATTTAGGGTTGGCGAAGAAATACTTGGTTTGGTCGTGAATAGCAGTCGCAACTTACTTTGCCCTCTTACTAATCCCTTGCTTTGTCTAAACTTAATACCTTCTGTACACCATCGTTATGCTAATTGGTTTTCTTCATTCCCCACCGTTCGGCACCAGCCTAAGGTTTGGAAGAAGACTATCCAATTTGCGTAATAGGTGTACTACTCCTAAACCAAGGAGTACTCGCAACCTGAGAGAAGGTGAAAAGAAAAGACAACTGAATAATCCTATCCGTTTTCTCCAGAACCAGAAACCATCCTCGAAGTCCTTCGAGTTCGTATATAACCATACGATGGTTTTGTCCAATGGAAGTGGACGTTCGTAGTAATACGGGGTGTCCTGGAGAAAAGGGTAAAAGTAGGAGTGGCAATGAGGTCTGCAACTCTGACAATCCAAAAAGCCAGTGTTAAGAAGGTTCGGTCAACTTGGTCACTGAGTCATAGTCCAGGGTCGGGTCAATGGTCGCTGCCAAAGAGAGAGAGAAAAGAAACACTCAGCGTGCACTCTATCCTAGATCAGAAAGGTTATCACTTTATCTAATCTGGAAACCTCCCACTGTACCTCAAATTCTCCTCCAAACCTGAAAGAAGAATTAGTCGGGGATCACCCGAGGAGTAAACCAACTCATCAGTGGAAATCGGGATCCAACTATCACCGCATGATAACGTGACGGAATCCACTCACGTCACCACACTCCAGAAGGTATGCGCATGCCTGGCAAGTTTCAGTTCTTTTGAAACTCCCGATGTGATTTTTACCCCTAGGACTCAAGTGACCTTGACGGAGTCAACAAATCAAAGAGTCCTAGTCAAGTTCAACCCGTCATTATCTGGATTGCATTAAACCCACCCGTACGTGCCCTTGACGGAGTCAACAAGGCCGCACGACTGTCCTAACCAATCCCACTTATGCAACAAACAAGCACCACTTAGCTACCGTACACTACGCCTTGACGGAGTCAACAAACGCAGCACGAATACTAAATAATACCCATAAGAAATGACGGAGGGCTACGAATGGTTTTTGGCGAAAAACCTTTAACGTAATGAACTTGATATCGTTGAAGGAACTGCATAGCCTTTTAGAAAATATAGTGACGAAAACCTTTACTAAAGAGGTCACTCCCGGTGAAGGGATCTCGGCTCTTTCCCCGTAGAATGAGGTGCAGGATATTCCAACTGAATACCACGATGCAAAGCAAAAGTAATCGGCTATAGTGAAGTTAATGCCCTGACGCAAACTTCTGTCCAAGGGGTCACTCCCGGTGAAGGGATCTCGGCCCTTGCCTCGTCGACTGAGGAGCAGGATATTCCAGATGAATACCACGATGCAAAACAAAAGTGAACGTCCTTGCAATAACAGCTTTTTTTGAAAAATGTTCCAACAACATCAGATTAGGTTTGTTTAACTTGCATTGATCCGAATCAATGCAGTCCCATCAATTGATCACACCACAAAGAACGAAAATATACTGACGTACGTATATGCCATCCGCATTCGCCACTGGGTCCCGTCATCACCCGTTAGGTTAGCTAACTAACGGCAGAGCGGGGACTGGACTAGCGCGGATGTCAAACATATACAACATCTACTTATATATATACCAATATATAGTATTTCGCTCAAGGCGTGAATAAAATGCAACATCACAGAAATGTACAGCATCACAGAACAATACAGATATCTGGAAGCCCCGGGTTTCACAGAGCCGCTGCTGAAACCCGACGTTCCCCTGGTCGTGTGGATAGCCTGTGCAATGAAATCCTAGACCCCTACGGGCGCGGCAAGTCACCCGCCAAGACCTGAAGCGAGGCAGCCCCCTTCAGTACCGTGAATGGACCACCCAGCACTTCACGGAATCCGGCAACTTGGGCACCCCTCCCGGGTCAACCTGTACCCCCTACGAGTGCGGCGAATAGCCCGCCAATCCTGGACTGAAGCCCCCTCCGTCTCAATGCCCTGAGATGCGGGCCCGTTGCCCTCCAGAACCCGGCTATCCGTGCACCCCACCGCGGGGCAACCCTAGTACAGAAAGTAAAATATACATACACCGGGTACATCGACCGCAACCAGGTCGTGCCCCAAAAGAATAATACAAACAGGCAGTGACGGCAGTCCACATGTCGGACGCTCGCCCCGCAATATCAAATGTACATAATACAACAAAACTGTACTAGCATTGCATCCAGGCTATCCCCCACGACCGATCCGCAACATCACAGCATAAACATAGAACATCAACGTGAAAGTCACGTTCGCAAATCCGTCTAACCGGGCTATAGCAGTCAGACCGGATTTACCGATCGAGTGACATTCACGGTCGCAGATATAATGTAAATACTGTGAAATAATGTGTTTAAAATATTTCCGATTGACCAAAAATTAACAAGTGGGCCCCCAATCAAAACTGTAGCACTCACAGAAAACCTGGGCCCAATTTTAATATTCCAAATACCCCATTTTCATGTACAAGACAATCTGGCAGAATTTGGTACAGTGCAAAAGTTAAAGCGCGGCGGAAGAGCGGCCAAAGCAAGGCTTTGGCCGCGCTTCCGCGGTGAAAACAGGGAATTAGGCTACCAATTTTTACCAGATATCTTATATTTCCCTGCATATCATTCTGAAACCACCTGAAAAATTTTTGGACTTCAAAAAATTTCGACAGAAACTGATATGCAATAAAAATACGGTTTTTGGAAATTTCGGTCGATCGGAAACGCAAACACATCAAACGAAGCTAGGTAAGGTTAATGGCGTGGCTCTGATACCATGTTGCGCCACGGCAGCGCCCCGGCCGTCTTACTCGAGGCCAAATTGCGGAATCAAAATTTTTCCTTACTCGGAAACCGGCGCTACCGCGGACAAAGAAAAACCCGGATCGTTAACCATTAACCTACGCTAGCTAACTAGAGATGGGAAAAGAAGTATACCAAGAGATCCGGTCCTCCGGTCTTCTCATCATCGCCCCGATCTCCCGCGGAAAGTGTAGTCTCCATATCGTCGCCTCCTTGCCGGAAAGGGCACCACGTCGCCTTCGTCTTTTACGGGCTCCCGCCTCAATACCGAGGCAACTCGAGCATGAAGCCGGCAACTCGACATGCTCAAGATTTGCTGTAGGAAGTGTAGTAGAATGTCTCACTTGGGTTTGTTGCCATTTGTGGATGATGGAGGAAATGAGATTAGAAAAATGGTGCTTGCATTTTTCTAGCATGAATGAGATCAAGAAATGAAACTCAAGCTCTCTTCTTCTTCTTCTTCTCTCTTTCTTTTTTTCTCTCTTTTATTTTTTTTCTCTTGAAAAAACTTATCCTCTAAGAATAATAGTGGAGGAAAAGAATATGAAGCATAACCTTAGAAGGAAGGTGAGTGTAGGAGAGTATGAAGGGTGACCATAAACAAACACACTCATCACAATCTCACATCAACTCCAAATCAACTCTAATCACCTCAAATCATCAAAAAGCAAGTGATGATGAAAGATAAGAATGGTATCAAAAATATGCTATCATAATAAAAACTTTTACAAATAAATCCTCCACAAACTGTAATTTGCAAAACTGCAAATTACCCCCTCCATCGGAAAAGTCCGGCCGGGAAAGAACAAAGGAAAACCGGCCGGAACGGAAAGCAAACTGGCAACTCCAGAAAACTGGTCCCGTAATAAATTACAGGAAAACCCCTATACTGTGCATACACACCCGCATCTGTATTCCGACCGGATACAAATGCAATGAGACAAAATCTATACTGTACTAGACTAGTACCGGCTTAAGCCAAAGCCGGCTAGTAATAATCGTTCGATCCTGATCCGTGCAATACCGCACGTATCTGATCGAACTCTGCCATATATCCATATGGCTACTAGTACAAACCGTCTGATCCTGATCCGTGCAATACCGCACGTATCTGATCGGACCCTGCCATATCTCCATACGGCCTCTACAGCGTTTCGCCCGAAAGCTGAGTAACTGAAAGTGTGGTGGACTCTAAAGACTCGTCAATACTATGGCTGTGGATTTAACCACTAGCACGTCAGAGGTATAAGCCAATACGTAACGGGCCACCAGCTATTGACCAAAAGGGACGTCGATGAGGAAGCTCACCCCGACACCCAACTGAGCCTGTCAGTGACAATATCCGTACAGTCCGGTCCGTTCGTCTATGAGTATCGCATGGCGGGCCTAGGGGGTTGGTGAAAGTCAGACCCCCAAAAGCGGTACAAGTCGTGTCGGAGCGTAGCCCAGAACGCCCTGAGATACTACTGGAATACCTACCAGTAAATCTCCTGCCTCGGCCGAGGGCTTTGCGTAATGGCTCTCCTAGACACAGCGCGACCTCACCCCCAATACCGGGAGAGACGAACCCCTGCAGATCCGCTCACTGCCTCCATGTGGCTCGGGACTGTACCCAACTAAAACCTGTTTGCACGACTCCTTTGAGCCGTGGTAGGGTAGTAATCAAAGCACAGTGGGAACTCACACGAGACAAATGACGATCTCAGGTCGATGAACTAACCTGTACACATATCACCTGGGAACTGCTATCTGACGTCTGGTACAAGACCAACTAGCAGGTTCCCGGCGAGTCCTGTCCGGTGTACTCATAACCCAATGAGCACCTGTATACATCTTAGGTGAACCAACTGACACCAGTGGCTTGTGAGACCGGCCACCGCCCCTCGTCGGGGTCTCGACTGTATACACTAGTCTACAAATGGAGTAGCGATGCCCTGTCTCGAAACTCCTACGACTAGGGACCTTTTAAGGATGTGCTTATAGACCCCAGCTCCCACGTATATGATCGCCATCATACTGCTGGTCGTTAAGCAAGAATCCTAGGGGCTCTATCAACGTGTAATAGCGACATGTCAGGTCACCTAAAGCAGTACACGACGATAAAGATAAACCAGATAGCATACTATCATCTTGAGTAAGACTGTCCTCCTGGGATAGGTCCTCCCTCAATCATTGCAATCACGTGCCTGTGATCCAATAATTGACTCTGAGGGCACTATCTCCAACAAAACCTATGCCCCGTCTATCTGCGATTCATCCATCGATGAGTGCTCGGACCTGAGGCGGATGCCATAACCCTTAATAAAACTTCGCTTCGGAATCCGTTTGAGATAATTGATATCCGCACTTTTTAAAATATTCCCATATCTCAGGGGCGCAATATCTGGGATTGAGGATGACTCTTATGCCTCTCTCATAGGGGAGGCACGTGACAGACAAATCGTCCGGATGCACGACAGGATTTAACCCATAAAACAGGATGCCCTTCTGTCCACTCTTTATTCCGGGAACGTAGAAAATTTTCAGCTGGTCCACGGTGGAGGCTGACAATGCATCGAGCTCTTTGCATATATGCTCCGGCATCTTTCTGATGGCTAGGGACCCTTCTGTAACATTGAAGGTCTCTCTTAGCTTTGCTTTTTTCATGAGAGCCCAATCTGCACAGCTGTTGCAAGACGGGTCCTCTTTCTCTGATTCTTCAGTATCGCTACCTAAACGAGGGCGAATTTTGCTGCTGGATGGGCCTTCAATATCAGAATTGTTCGTATCGCTATCGAAATGAGGGCGAGTTTCTCGGAAGGACGGACTTCCAGTGTCGGACTCATCAGTGTCACTGCCGAAATGTAGACGCACCTGGGAGTTTTTGCTTTTGAAAGTGACAGTCGGCTCAGATTTTCCTTTGAGTTTCGGGGCTATTCTGTACTTGGTCAATTGTCGCTTAACATTTTGGGGGTTCACATAGTATCGGGAATCTTCATATCGGACTTCATGCACATCGAACAGCTGGATGTCTCCTTCAATGCGTCTTTCTTCGCCATTTTTAGTATACTTCATGCATTGATGGAGAGTTGATGGAACGATGCCGTAATCGTGGAGCCACGGCCGTCCCAGGAGAATATTATAAGATATGTCGGCGTCGATCACGTATATTTTAGCTTCGGTTTGCAAATCCCCAAATTTAATTGGCAGAGCTATGGACCCCAGAACTTGCTGGCAGTTTTGATTGAAGTCTTGAATGACAAATCTTTCCCTTGACAGGTATCAGACATCCATTGACAAACTCTTTAGAGTCCTCAAGTTCATGATGTTCACTAAGGACCCCGGATCAATCAATAGGCGATTAATTCGGTTTCCATCGCTGTACCCTATCATGTAAAGCCGCCGGTTATGCTCAGTTGTTTCCAGTAGCAGGTCTTCATCTTTAAATGTGACCGCGACTGTATACAGAGTATACTGGGCCTCTTTCATATTAATTTCCATGAAACATGCCTGATACCGCTCGGGGTTTTGCAGGGCATGAATGAGAACATCTCTGAGCTCTTTGGATAGGACTAGAGCATCATAGATGCTTAAGAGAGATGGAAGTTTCCGGAGATGAGACAAGACATTATAGTCCACTGGGGAAGGACTCAAGTCTTCATGAGCAAGCTCTCCGCCATCTTCTTCATTAGCGACTTGTTTTTCTTTCCTTTTTGGGGCATTGTCTTGATTTGGCAGTAGAGTCTTACCGCTTCTGAGCTGGATTTGGTTGGCCTTCGTAGCGAGCTCCCCATCCTCCTTAGGAAAACAGAGTTCTTTCTCAGAGTCGCTACCAAGATAGACGATGTAGCAGGTCACTATAATGATCTCGTCATCGGAGTCTTCTTCTAGCTCCTCCAGAATCTCAGCCGCTTCTACGGGGAAGAACTCTTTCAATTGAATTAGAGTTCTTTCCTTTTATTCTAAGTCTTTGAGGGAATCAATATATTTTTGAATGATCGATCTCCCTGTAGAATCTTTTTTGCGTCGAGCTGCACTTTTCTTCTTCTTGAGCTTTTTGGATTTTGAGCCTGATCAAGCCGAATTAGTAACTGGAATGGTGGGCTCCTTCTGCCCCTCCCATTCCGTTCTGGACTCTTTTTGAAATAGCTTTAACATATTCTTCATCTTTTTAGACATGTGCATGCTCCATGGAGGCTGCGGCGAGTCAGTTTCATTTCTTAGGTAGCGGGTTCAGCTGTCTGCTCCCAGAAGGCTTCAGCTTGTGTGTGTATAAAGTTGACGATTGCTGCTTGATTGTTCACCAACACACTCTTGGACAGCCCGATCTTCCCAGATTTGTGCTGCTTCTTGACCTAGTCTTTGAAAATATAGCAATCCTCGATCGCATGGCTCACTACTCGTTGGTACGGGCAATATAGAAGATTGTCGGTCATTTTTGTTTCGTGAGGTCTTTTCGACTTTGGTAATTGTAGACCGTTGTTTAAGGCATCTTTGAATATCTTGCGGACTTTGTCCATTCTGAAAGAGTAGACTTTGTTCTTTCTCTCCTTTAGTGAAGGCCCTTCTCCTCCTAGCACTGGCTTTCGAGGCCGGTCTGTTTTTGATCCACCCGTCTTTCTCTTATCTTCATTGTCGGATGCATTGAAGGCAATGGTCTTGTTGGAGCTCCCACTTTTACGGTTATCGTCTTTTCTGCTCTTCCAAGACTTGTCACCCAAAGAGTCAGGGTAGACTCTTGTTTTGAGTGTTCCAACATTTGAACTCTTTTAGTCATCTCTTGAAACGTCTGGAGGCTTGTTATACATAAGAATGGGACCATCAAAGTGCTGAGATTCCCAATGAGAAGGCTGACAGACTGGTTCTGTTCCAGCGGCGGTTCGCACTTGATCGTGAGATTATGCCATCGGGCGATAAAGTTCGTGTTGCTTTCGTTCTTCCCCGGCTTGGTCCTCATAAGGTTAGCAATGGAGATTTTATTACTGACACTCATGAATCTTTGCCAAAACAGAGACTCCATTTAGGCAAAAGTAGTGACGGACCTGTTTGGTATGTTCGCATACTTGTTGAAAGTGACACCGGTCATGCTATTGACAAACTGATGAAGAAGGAGTGCATCATTGCCTTATGTATTTCCGCATGACGCTTTAAAGTCGGCGACGTGCTGATTTGTGTTAACCGTCCCGTCAAATCTTCCAAACTTAGGAATGACTTAGCCGCTGGGGAACTCGATCAGATCTTATTGTATGGGATATGGCCGCCCACTACTGCAAATTTCTTTCTGAGCTTCGGATTCAGCCACCAATGTTTTAACCTTGCTGGTGACCAAATCCATTATCCGATTTTGTGTTAGCGAGGTAAGGCCATTCGGGGCCAAGGCGTCTGCAGAAGTGAAATGTGGCCGGCTTTCGTGCGGCTTGCCCATACTTGGACCTAAAGGTACGGGCATTGGTTGCTTTGGATCATTATCACCTGGCTCATGATTGGAAACTTGCGCTTGATTGGAGGGCATCCAAGCAATTTGAGCCATGAGCTGCATCACGACATTCGTCAAGTCGTCGATTTTGGAGTAAAACCTGGCCATCTCTTTATCTTTGCTCCTGAGTTGTTTTCGGAGCTCTTAAAGCAGCTCTTGCTCTGCAGTCTTGGGGTGGAAATTCGGCTCTTCTTCGCTATCCGAGCTTGACTCCATATAGATTGAGGGGTCTTTCTGCCTATCGGCCTCATCAAGAGGGTTTTCATCGTCATGCGGAGGATGATCTTGGGGAGTGGCGGCCACATTCAAACCAGATTGGGTTTGGGATGTGGTGTCCCCCTCCTTTCTTTTACTGCGCAGGTTGTCGCTGGGACGCGTTCCTGCCATGTAGCCCGTATGGATAACATATTCGGTTGTCTTTTCATCATTGGCAGCTGATTTTGTGGACCGCTGTCGTAACCCTTTTGTTTTAGTAACGGATAATCGATTGAAGACAGCCGGCTTGCCGGATTCTTGAGTAGTGCTGGTGCTTTGCTTTCCCCCACCGCCTTCATGCCGCAGAGAGCGCCTGATAGAATCTTGAAGAGACGGTATCATGCTTTCTCTGTTGGGGCTTGGACACGTCTCTTTATAACATCATTCGGACTGATGTCTTCTTGATTCTGGTGGTCATGGCATTTTTCTGAACCCGCTTCAGAGGTTCGAAGGAATTGCTGACTTTTACGGCCGACTCGGCCGTTGTTGTGGGGTAACCCTACTCTGGGAGCTTCATAAGATTCCACTTGGCCAGAGTCTTGGCCCTTTTGTTGGCTCTATATCTGAGTCGCTTCTGTCTCAACTTTTCTGTTTTGAACATTAGGTAGGCTTCGGCCCTTCAGGAAGGCGCCTTAGATCGAGCGATGGAGAGCCTTGGAGATACGCCTAATTATGCACTTTTTAGAGGCGTCGCCTGAGCTTGTTTGCAACGTTTGATGATGCCCTTTGTTCCTGCAGTCTTTCCCCCAGCTGGAGCACCAGAGAGTCGTTCGGTCACCGTTTTACGTTTCGGTTGTTGTGCCTTGGCGATCACAACGTTTGGTCTCTTACCCTTTGAGACTGGTTTGGCCACCTGGTTTGTCGAGATCTCTGCCAGATGAGCGCTTCCGGCAGGGTAGATGATGACAAAACCAAATTGACAAGGCAGTTCCTTCCATTGCCGGCTGAGACTTGCAGGGAGAACCACGTGGGCATTAATCTTGACAACGCACGGGATCCGAGTTGCCTCAGAGATCGAACTGGTCCTTGGAGACATTCTCATTGAATTTGAAGACTGTGATTGGAAAGCTGTTATCCTGCGCAAAGAAGTATGATTTCAGTACATGCAATCGATATATATATTGATTGAGTTCGCATGAACGTTTAACCTGAAATACGGGAGGAGAGAAAAGGTCTCACTGGGTGTGCCAAAATCTGTAGGGTGTTTTTCGTCACCCTATTAAGACGGGAATGTGTGCGCTTGTAAGGCGTATTATAGATTCCCCCTGCCTAGGGTATGCCAGGATTTATTGATTGTGGGGATCCTAATTTTCAGCAGCCGCGGACTAAGCTGCCGTTAATTACCCCTCTCTTTTGGAGCGAGAGAACCTCGACGAGTCAAACTGGTGATGCGAACTCAATGTTTTGTGTGCGTATGTGTGTGTCTTGAGAGGTTTTGGGTATATCGGGGGCTTCGTATAGTTTATAGGGGTCCCGCTACCCGGATAGCGGGCTGAAAGTCAAGGGGGCTAGCAGCCCTCTTGCAGGATGCGGGGCAGCCCCCGTTAGAAATTTTTTCTAATGGGGGATGTGTTTTGAGTGTGGAGCGTGTGGGAAAAATAGGGGTGAGGAGTGTTCTAAGGACGCGTGAAATGGCACATGGGCGATGGGAGCCAGTAGGCCACGTGCATGGCATGTGCCCTGCACGCGGGCGCCAGCGGGCCATGCGCCCTGCACGCGGGCGCCGGGCGCCAGCGGTTCACATGCTTGGCACGTGGGCGTTGGGGGCCAGCAGGGCATGCGTCCTGCACGCGGGCGCTGGGCGCCAGCAGTTCACGTGCATAGCGCGTGGGCGCTGGACGCCAGCGGATCATGCACCCTGCACGTGGGAGCTGGGCGCCCGTGGAAAAAAAGGCTTAGCCCCTGGACTGGGAGTTGAACTCCCGAGTGACTTTTGGAGTTAAACTCCTAAAAAAAGATCTTTTTGTGGAGTTGAACTCCTAAAAGATCTGCATTTTTGGGTTCAACTCCTTCGAGAATTTAGATCTTGGAGTTGAGTTTCTCAAGATTGGTTTGGAGTTAAACTCCTAAAGAAGAGATTATTGTTCGGAGTTAAACTCCTAAGAGATTTTCGGAGATGATGAAAGGGGACCTCTTTCTTCTCTTTTGAGCCCTGGATCTTCTCTTGAGTCTTGGATCTTCCCAAAGTTGGATTTTTGGAGATGAGTCTCTTTCTTCTTCTTCTCTGTTGGCTGAATCTTGGAGAAAAGGGGGGTGAGACTTAAAAATCTCCCCTTTTAGAGATTTAATGGGAGATCTGGGCTCCCCTTCAAGGGTTTTATGGTGAAAAACTATTTCTTTTTGGAAAAGGAAGAGTTAAACTCTTGATTTAATTCAAAAAAAGAGGAAGGTTTAAAATCTTGAGGAAGGAGAAGGAGGCACATAACCCTAGAATTTTTGAGAGAATGAAAGTTGTTCTTGATTTTTTAATCATGTTTGTCTTTTATAGGCTACACACTTTACGTATATCCCTTTGGGCTTTTCTAAATGGCACTTGTTCCTCCCCATGCCTCACGTGCTTATTTATTTTTGCACATAAGCCACGGGGTTTACAAAATTTTGGTTTTTTTGCCCATTTTTCATACATTTATTTCTAAAAATTGCATTTAAACTAATTTATTATTTCCTTTTTGTCATGGAGCCGGCCCCTTCCATGCTTGGTCTTGGCTTGGGTTTGGGCCCACTTAGTTTGAGTTTGGGCCTGCTTGCTTGGGCTCGGGCTTAGTTGGCTGGGGGTTGGCTGACTTTGACTTGGTTAACCGGGGTGTAATTTTTGACCCTAACAAGAGGTCCCCTTATATAGGCAAACCCTAATCCTATAATAAATAGAGATAAATCATAATATAAAAATATTTGATTCGCAGCAGATTCATCGACGACAGACGTCTGATCCACACTTGGGCAGATGTCTGTCCTGATTCTATATCTTTTCAGCGCCTCGTCCAGACATCTGACCCACACTTGGGCAGACATTTTCCTGCACTCTAGATTGGGCTTCGCGGCTTCTGCAGATGTCTGCCTCGCCAGCCTTCAGACATCTGCCGTTACTCTGGTGTTTTGACATGCTCTTCTGTGCACATCCATACGTCTGCCTCTCCTTTCATCATTCGTCTGACCTGGTTTATTTCTCCATTATTTCAACATTTTCCCCTTGGAGATACTTCAGCTTTGATTCTCAACGCTAGTAGGCTTCACATTACTCTGCTTTACTCTCTCCTCATCGGATTTTCATGTAGAGATTCACCAACCTGCAACAGAGCACCAGCTTGTCTCTGTCTATGACCTTGGTGAACATATCCGCCGGATTCTTTTCTCCAGCGATCTTTTGAAATGTCAACTCGCTTTCTTCCACTGCAACGTGAATGAAATGATACTGCACCTTGATGTGCTTCGTTCTCGAGTGATAAACCGCGTTCTTTACCAAATGTATCATACATTAGCTGTCGCTCCACAAGGTATTGAAGTCTTGCTGCTTTCGTAATTCTTCAAGTAGCCCTTGCAACCATATCATCTTCTTACTGAATTCCATGATCGCCATGTATTCAGCCTCCGTAGTCGACAATGCAACCACCTTTTGCAATTGAGAGACCCAACCCACCGCTATTCCCCCAATCATAAATACTTACTTCGTTGTGCTCTTCCCGCTATCTTGATCACCCGAGTAGTCCACATCAATATAATCTTGCACCTTTAGAGAGTCACCCCCAAAACATAAGCAGTG
Organism: Agapanthus africanus; assembly: GCA_030015575.1. Taxonomy (NCBI): domain Eukaryota; kingdom Viridiplantae; phylum Streptophyta; class Magnoliopsida; order Asparagales; family Amaryllidaceae; genus Agapanthus; species Agapanthus africanus. The sequence continues at coordinate 319,451,731 of JASDDO010000019.1, forward strand.
ACTTGACGAACCCTTTAGATACCTCAACATCTACTTCACCGCATTCCAATTCTCTTTCCCTGGATTTTGCATATACCTGCTAACAACTTCTATTGCATGTGCAATATCCGGTCTCGTACTCACCATCGCATACATCAAACTCTCCACCGCAGATGCATAAGGCACGTTTGCTATCTCGTCTTTCTGCTCTTAAGTTGTCGGGTACAACTCCTTGCTGAGCTTGAAGTGTTTTGCTAAAGGCATACTCACCGGTTTTGACTTGTCCATGTTGAACCGCTTCAAAACCTTCTCGATGCAGTCCCTTTGTGATAACCACATCTTCTGCTACTTCCTATCTCTCACGATCTTCATGCTCAGGATTTGCTTGACCCTCCCAAATCATTCATAGAGAATTTCTCAGCCATCATCTTCTTCAAATTTTGAATTTTCTCGAAATTCGGACCTGCTAGCTTCATGTCATCCACGTATAGTGATAGGATGATATAGTCTCTATCTTTGAAAGTCTGAACGTACCGCAGTGATTTGATTCACAGCGCAAAAATCCCATCTCCAACATAAACTGATCGAATTTGTGATACCATCCATAGGAGCTTGCTTAAGGCTATACAAGCTTTTTCGCATTTTACATACCATATTCTCTTTCCCCTTCACCTCGCATTCCGGTGGCTGTATCATGTAGATCTCCTCCTTCAAATCTCTATGAAGAAACACAGTCTTCACATCCAGCTGCTCTAAGTGCAAATCCTTCGCCTCCACGATACTAAGAATTAGCCGAATAGATGTCATCTTCACCACTGCGGAAAAAATCTCTTGATAGTCAATTCCTTACTTTTGCGCGTAACCCTTGACTACCAAGCGAGCCTTGTACCGCTTCACACAATCGGCCTCATCTTTAATCCTATACATCCATCTATTCAGCAACGCTTTTCGACCCTTGGGTAGCTTCACTAGGTTAAGTTCTTCTTCAAAGAATCCATCTTCTCATCCATATCTCATTCCCACCACTTTCTATCACCGTCACTTGTTGCTTCTTCAAGGGATACGGTCTCCCCTGAATCTGTGTACAGAACGAAGTCGGTCACAAGTCTTTCAGATAGCCGCCTATCTCATGTATATCTCCTAAGAACTGGTATATCTGGTTGTTGAACATGATCACCATCCTGTTCTTGAACCTGATTCTTCACTATAGCTTCTTCCACGTTCTGATCTCCATCTGTCAGTACCTGAATGCTCTTTTGAGTTCCGTCAAACTTGACGAACTCTGATACCACACCATTTTGGCTTGCTTCTATTCTTTGTACAAGTGCTGCTCATCAAAGACAACGTTCCGGCTTCATATTACTTTCTTGCTTATGTAATCCCACAGTTTATATCCAAACTCCTCTCCACCATACCCGGTGAAAGCACACATTCTAGACTAGGAGTCAAGCTTACTCATTTCTGCCTTATCAACCAAAGAATATGCAATACAACCAAATAATTTTAGACGCGCGTAATTAACCGATTTACCTGATCAAATTTTTTCCGGAATGCCTCCATCAAACGCACTTGCCGGGTTTCTGTTGATCATTATTGACCCAACAACTTTACTCATTACTTTATAAATAGCACCCCTTCCATTCCTATTATCACTCAACCAACATCAAGAATGTTTTCGCCTTTCAAGTATCTCTCCTCCTCCTCCTCCTTTTTGTTCCTCTTCCTCCTAACCTCATCACTATTCTCCGTGCTCACCGGAAAATGCAACAAAGACGTCAAGAAGGCGCTCGTTGCGATCAACGCCCACTTCAGCTTCCTCTACCACTTTGCTTCTTGGACCGAAGACACAACTTGCCGCGACTGGTTTGTGTACTCTCTTTTTTGATGTCACCCTCACGATTTCCTTTTTCTAAGGCTAAAATGCAAATAGAACATTTTCCCTAGTTTATTTCCCAAATGGTAGTATAAAATGTTTGCAGATTAAGAAGTTGCATAGGCTAGATGTGTATATGTGTATATTTACACTTTCCTAAAAAGTAACATTGTCCCCAGTTTGTGGAGAATAGTAGTAGTTAATTAAGAAATTCTTCTCCTACCAAGAAGGTGGAATCCACATCATCTATAAAAACACTTAATGGATATAAGGTGGATTAGAGGGTGCAATTTTTGTGGATATCATGCCTATTTTTTACTGTCGGAAATCCATACAGCATGTTTGGATTCCACCATCTAGGTAGAAAAAGTATTTTTTGTAGTTGATCATCCCCAAGATGGAAAAAAAACTTTGAAACTCTCTTAGGGAACAATGAGAACAAGATACTAATTAAGTTTGTGAAGAGAAGGATTCTTTTATAGAGTTGAAAAGACAAGGAAGTCGTGACCTTTGATAAAAGTCATAAAATATAGTTTTTCAGAGAGCGTTTGGAATTCCAAATAAATTCAAAAAGGTCTGTAAAGAAAATTCGAATTTAAAAATCAAACTTCGGTTTTAAGTCAAAGCCCGACTGTCCAGTCAAATCAAAGGTTATATTTATTTTTATTTATATGTAAGATGCAGTATAGATTTTAGGGTTTTTTTTCCATATAGGCCACTTAAAACATTGGTATTTTGAAAAACACCCCCTAAAACTTTATATTTTTAAATACACCCCTAACATCTTTCTATTAACTAAAACCACCTCTTTACTAAAATTAATTAGGATTAATAATTAGATTATAGCTAATATGATGAATTGTGAGATAAAAAGTTTTTATGTAATATTAAAACTCCCATCTCTTTCATGTTTGTGCAAGATTCATTAGTCTTATTTTTCTAAACCCTCATATTCAATTTATCATTTTAACTTTTTAATGGAGATTACTAACGGTGTTAGGGATGATAATTATACATATAGGCCAATTTAGCTTAATTAAGTGTTTTAGGAGATGTATTTAAAAATATGAAGTTTTATGGGGTGTTTTTCAAAATAGCAATATTTTAGGGGGGCATATATCAGAAAAACCGTAGATTTTATTAGTTTTTTATTAGTTGTATTGAAGTACTTTACGACTCTTTCATTGAAGATTACAGTGACCTTTATAACCACGTCCTCGTTAACCAAAATTTTTAAATCCACCCGAGTTGATGTTGATGGATGGTTACATGTCTAACTAGAAAACATGTTGTCAATTATTAAAATAAATATTTTATCTTCAGAGTAATCTTGTTTCTCTATTACAGGTACGACGATTGTTTGTGATAGCAACGGTCATGTCATCGGCCTTGTTTGCCGCCGAAAACAGTGACGAACTGGGATGGATCGTCTTGCCTGAATTTGGGGGCAGATACTATTTAGGTTTATCCGTCTACCTCTCCAAAGATACCAAGTTGATTTATGACACCGTATATCGGAGGTTTGGACGGATGCGGCCATTGTAGCAGACTTTGTCAGATTCCTTCTTTTTTGCGAGGGGTTTTTGATTGTGGGGATGCTCTTCCCTGCAGGCGCAAGCCCCTGCAGTTAATTACCTTATCGCATCGCGATAACCACTTTCTCCTGCTCCAGAAGTTCACTTCGTATCGTGTGTGTTTTTGTTTGTTTTGATTGCCCATGGATTGTATACGGAGACTAATTTATGTTGTCGCCCGTAGGGCGTGGATTAGTCTAAATCCGTATATTTTTAGATTTGGGTTTGGATTGATTTAAGAATCGTTGATTTATTTTGAGATCAAGATCGACTAAAATGTATACGAGCAGTTGGGGATCAGTTAGTCTTTTGTTAAGGATACGTTAGTCCAATTTGAGACTAAGATCAACTTAACAGGGTGTTAGGATCATTTTTGTTTCAGATCCAACAAGAGAGCACTTGGGCTCTGTTGTTTTAGTTTAAGGACATTTCGGTCCCTTATCGCCATTTTGGAGGCGAAGTTGTAGTTTGAGGATATTTCGGTCTGTAGATCATCATTTTTGCGGTTGGCTTTTAGTTTAAGGACGTTTCGGTCCCTTATCGCCATTTTAGAGGCAACGTTTAGTTTGAGAACGTTTCGGTCTGTAGATCACCATTTTTGAGGTGACGTTTTAGTTTAAGGATGTTACGGTCCGTTGTCGCCATTTTGGAGGCAACGTTTAGTTTGAGAACGTTTCGGTCTACTGTAGTTTAAGTACGTTTCGGTCCGTTGTTCATCTTCCACGCACGTGTATTTGTTACGTGTCGGGATGATCAACGATAATATGGAATACATCCAGTTTAGGATGTGGTTTGATCTGGGATGTGCACGTCAGTTTAGGAAGTGCACCAAAAAGCAGTTGGCTGTCGGGACCTACCACCTCTCTGAAGACGTTGAGGAATTACAACGACATGTATCAGAGGTGTAGAGAGATGTATCCTTGAACCAATTCCCGTGTTTGAGGGAAAAGATCATGGTGGAAAATCTAAGGATCATTAGTCATTTTTGGAGACGAAGATTAACTTAGGAGATGTGGGATGAACATTATTTTGAATATCATCAGTTGAAAGATCATCAGTCATTTTTGGGGACTAAGATCAATTTTGGGGAATGATGAACGCAGAGGGGCTCAGTTGATTGAAAGAATTTAGTCAATTTGGACTAGATTTGGGTCCCATAATTACCCAACAGAGTTAAGTGCTGAGGCATACAATGCTCACGTGCATTTCGTGTAAAGCACCGGATTAGTGTTAAACCCTAGAGTTCTGTGGTGCTCACGTGACGCACGCGAGACACTGGATTAGTGTTAAACACTAGGGTTCTGTGGCGCTCACGTGACATACGTGAGGCGCCCCAAAGTTGGGTTTTTCCTTTTAGGTTTTATCCCCTCTTTTATTTTTTTATAAGTGCTAAGCACTTTATTGGAGATCGCGTGCAAAACACGCGACTGCCTTAGGAGGCACACGTGAGGTCCTCATTATAGTGTTGAATCGCCAGTCTTTCCTTCTGGGTGTTTGGAGATTTTGATCTCATGTTAATGACACTAGGATTTGTAGGATATCATGTCTCTTGTTTTGTAAGAATTAAATTCTTTTCTTTTTATAGGGTTAAACCTTATTTTTTTTAGAGGAATTAAATTCCCATATGTTCTTATAAGAATTAAATTCTTTGAACTCAATTCTTTCCTCTAAGTTTTGAATCTGCATGACAGATTCTTTCCGATGAGAATTAAATTCTCAACTTGTGGGGAGATCTGCTTCTGCAGATCTCAACCAGAAGAAGAACTAAGTTCCTGCATGAAGGGTTAAACCTTTAGAGAGGCGAAAGAGAGACAAGATGATCTCTGAGTTTGTTTTCTTTGTACCGAGGGTTTTAACAAATCTTCCTTTGTGAGAATTAAATTTTCTATTTCTTTTGGAACTTTTCTTTCTTCTTCTCTTAAGCTTCTCTCTTTTTTCTAAGATTCTGAGGGAATTCCTTTGTTTTCTCCCTCTCTATCTTTCTTCACTATCCATTCTCTCTCGAGACTTGAAGTCTTTGGTCCTTTATATAATGGAGAGAAGTTTGTTTAATTCTGAGAAAATCTCTCATTGAGAGATCCCAATTGATTTAATTGGTTCCAGAATTGATTTGGGGAATTTTGCCCACCATTGGATCTCTGATCCAAGGGTTTATGTTTTACAGAACATATTTTTCTTGTTTTTTAATAAGATTGGGAAAATATTTTCCCATATGCAGAATCTTATTAATCCATCATTAGATTTTTGATCCAAGGGTGCTCGGCTTAACAGAGCACAATCTCTCTTTGTTTAGAAAGATATGGAAAATATTTTCCATCTTATGTGATCTTTGATCCGCCAACTTTCTGTTTAACAGAAAATATCACTCTCCACTTAATAGAATTTAATTTTATGTTTAATCACCATTGGATTTTTGATCCAACGGTTCCTTGTTGAGTAGAATTTAATTCTACGTAGAGAGGTGCTCTCACGTGTTCAACACGTGAGGCTTACTTATTTTGTCAGCTGTTTGATTGCAGTGCCTATATGCTTTGCATATAGGTGCTCACGTGTTTAACACGTAAGGATTATAAGCCTATAGTTTGTTTGCATTGTAGTGCCTATATGCATTGTATATAGGCACTCACGTGTTAACACGTGAGGCTCCATTAGCCTAGTAGTTGTTTTAATTGCAGTGCCTATATGCGTTGCATATAAGCACTCACGTGTTAAACACGTGAGGCTCCATTAGCCTAGTAGTTGTTTTAATTGCAGTGCCTATATGCGTTGCATATAGGCACTCACGTGTTAGACACGTGAGGCTGTTTTAGTTTAACAGTTGCGTTAACTGCAGTGCCTATATGCGTTGTATATAGGTGCTCACGTGTTAAACACGTGAGGCTTTGAATAGTGGGGAACTTTCCTTTACCCCTTTTTTATAAGGGAACAAATGCCCCCCAGCGTTTCTCTCACGTGGATTGCACGTGAGTGCAACGCTGTCTGCCCTTACAGCCGTTGGATTGCCTAGGGGAATGGGAAGATGAACCGCTCCCTATCATGTCTTATAAATGCGGGGGTTTTAGCTTCTGGGATGACCACTATTCTTTCATCTTCTTCCTTGCTTATTTTCCTTGAGAATTTAATTCTCTTCTTCAATGCTTAGTTCTCTGCCCGCTGAAATTTGAGAGTTAAATTCTGTCAAAACTTTTTCTTTGGTAAGGATTATGAACGGAACCCTTTTTTTGTTTTTGCCCTCAATTTTAAATCCATTGACAGAGCGTTTCCCTTTTCTTGAATTGATTTCTTAAAGATCCAAATCAAACATATTTTTTTGTATACTCTGAGGTCTTGAATCAATGAGGATTGTTAATCCTCCTCTTAGGGTTTTACCTTGGCACCGATCTTTAAGGATTCTTGGAATTTAATTCCATTTTCTTCGCCTCCTTGCCATGGGGGTTTTCCGGGATTTAATCCTTTTATTAAAGGTATTTAATTCCGAATTTACAGAGCTTAGCCCTGAAAGACTTAGAAACTTTTAGGAATTTTATTCCCTATTGTTCTCGAGTACTTTAGGATTTTAATGCCCCTAATACAGATTTGAATCTGTCGTGCATTTCAACAGAACTCGTTTTAAGAGCCGTTTAAACTTCACTTTTTACTTGATGTGAATCTTTTTTGATTCTCACAATGATTAATTTGCCTCATCATTGGTGAGCCGCTATTTAGATTTTGTGTGGTCCATTGGTTTTGCAGGCAATGGTCCCGTGAAACACACATCACGGTTTTATTTTATTTTACCTTATTATTTATTATTATTATATTTTTTTAAAATGGGTTTTTCTTTTCCTCTTATTTCAGGAACGATGGCCTCACTTCCCGACTTCCCTTACACTTGCTCAGAAGTCGCTTTTCCACAATCACCATCGGACGAGAACGTTATGGCGATGATCATGGCACATGCCATGGACCACACTAGTCTTCTCTTATGGGGGACATGGTACTGTCATATCATCAGGGGCCGCCGTAGTTTTACCTGCGAAGCGCCGACAGAACCCATCCGCCCTATATCATTGATGGAACGCCCACGGACCGCGTATGCGGTGGAGGCGACTAACTGGACTCCCGCGGGCCTACTCGAGCCGTCAACGACCGGGATACCCAACCAACCCATGGTGGCCATTGAAATTCTGGGGCGCCGAATATGTCAGGGTGAAGCTCGACCCTGGAGGCAGGTTTATAAGGTAGGTGTTACCCCTCGCCACCCAGTGGGCTACCTTCCCTGGGCTCGGTACATTCTCTCTGCCTAACGCGCACGAGGTTGGGTTGTACTAAGCCGTGTACGCTTTGTTATTCTATTATCACGCCCCTCACGTCTGGTGGATTAAGACTTTCTTGAATCAATGGAATCTTCCCACCAACACGTTCCTGCTAGGGGATCGAGAGGTCTCAATTTCACTGGAAGAGTTTCGCGAGATCTCCGGGTTGCCGATCACGGGAGAGCACTATGAAGAGTTACTGCCTTCCGATGAGTATGTGTTTGATATGGTGCCCGCTATGCTTGAAGGCCTGTCGACTGAGAACGCCGTTCGTCATAAGTACCCGAGTCTAACCAAGGCCCTGGGTATCTTTGAAAAGCTGTTCGTGACATCAGAAGGGCAAGGCGTCACCTTTGACGCTTTTATTGCTTGTTTCCTTCGTGAGGATGTCTTATCCAAAAAGGCTCCAAAATTTGCGAAAATCGAAGACCCTTTTGGATTCGGGCTGAGGAAACTGCAGGCCAAAGAGGAGGACCTGTTGCAGTTCTATATTCCAAACTCGTCGACCATAGCTTTCGATGCGATCGCGGCCCCTGGCATGGACGAAGAAACTTTCTTTGTCGGCTTTATCAGTCTTTGGCTCAGCTGGTTCGCCATGCCGATGTATCGCCGCTTTATGAGAGCCTCTATTTTTTTTATCCTGCTTATCGCATAGCTGGAGGAGCACGATTAGCTGTTGGCGTCGCGGGGTTGTCGCATCTATATCACGGGTTAAGCGTTGCCGCTAATACTTCGAACCCGGGTGCGAATACCGTGAATTTCTCCCTCCACTACTTCATGTCGTGGATCGAGATGCATGTGTTGGGAACGTTTGCTGCGCACCAGCGACCCGATTTTTATGAATCATACACTTTCCCGTGGCTCATGAGGTTGGTTGATGCCTCCGCTCCCGATCCGACCCAGTTAGGGGCTCTCCGCGTACTGCTGAACCCATACTCAAATTAAGGAGGAATGGTGTTTAGCGATCGAGTCCTTTCCGCTCCAGCGGGGTCCGTTCAACAATTGTTTGATTAGTCGAAGGGTGGGGTCCCGGATTTAAAGCCTAAGGAGATTATGCATCTATACTCGATCAGGCCAGGTTATTTGGTGTTCCGCCAGAATGACACTGCTCTTTTCATGCGGTATAATCTGCATCGCTTCGCCTAGTAGTTAGGCTACAACCAGGGCGTTCCTCCAGAGGCATTTTTAGTCAAGCCTGCTCTCTCCCTGGAGGTTACTCGCGATGTCATTCACTATTTCATGCGGTTAAACATTGGCTCCCGCTTCATGATCCCGGATCCCGATTATCTTCCGAGGCCTGTGGGGTCCTTCAAGGGTTGGTATCGCCATCGGATCGGCCCTGTCATTACAGAGGAGAGAAGGGTGCTTTTCGAGTGTAGAGCTCCCATTCTGGCTTAGGTCACCAGCTCTCCATTGCGGCCGCGGTCAGTGGTTCGCCCTCCTCTGAGGGATAGCAGTTCGGTGCTTATCCCTAAAGTCGCAGAAATAAAATCAACCCCTCGTACTACTGGTATGCCGGTGCGTACTAGAGCCTAGGCAGAGGTTCCTGATAAAGCACCAGCGGCGGTGTCACCAAAGGGTGATACCGAAGGCGAAGTTGGGCAACGCCACGCTAAAGCACCAAGGGGGAGGAAGCGCTCCTCCGCTAGCGTTAGCATAGGTTCCAAGAGGAGAAAGAAATCGGTCGCCGGCCTATTCGACACTTTGCTTGAATCCGAGCCCTTTATCAGGACGGCCGATATCTATGCAGAAGCCGGATGACGGTCTTCTCTTGTTGGGTTATGCAAGTGCCCCGGCCATCAAACCGTGGCCATTGCGGAATAAAATTTTTCAAAAAACGGCGCTAGAACAACCCGATAACCCGGATCGACCCATAAGCCCCAGAAAACTAAAACATGCAAAGGAGCTAAACTAAAGGGTTAGAGTGATTATACCGAGATGATCCATGTACTTCGGTCTTGATCCATCTTCCCAAGCTCCTAGAGGCCTCCCTGATCAAGCTTGATCTCCGGTCTCCCTTCATCGAAGATGATCCACCCGAGAGTCTATGAATCGACCTCCAACCTCATATCCGAGGTAACTAGGATACCTAGATCGCTACACTAGATATCCTAGAGGATGTAGAGTATGGTGATGGATTAGATTGTCTCAAGACACCCAAAGTTTCTCAACACATAAGAGGGTTTGGGTGGAGGAAGAAGAAGATGCCATGAGGATGAGAGTGTTGTAGGAGAGAGAATGAATAATGGCTTAGCCTTTTATTTGTTGTGAGATTAGTAATAAATAATGGAGCCACCGAATAAAAAATCCCATGTCTCCAAAATATCTAGAGTCAACAAAAAATATCTCAAGTCAACAACAATCTCACAACAAACAAAAACTTAAGCATGGTTAGTATAGTAATCATGGGTCATTACCAAGCCATGCTACAATAATGCAATAAACACCTCATCCTCCACCTCAATAACCTTTTAATCCAAAAAGGTCTAAACCATAATGAGGTGTAATCTTCTAAAAGTAATCTTGTAAGAAATTACAAGAATACCCCTCATCCTTATATATATACCCGCATCCGTATTCCGAAGAATACGAATACAATGAGACGAAAATAATCCAACAATATAATACTAGGATCTGGCTTAAACCAAAGCCCACTAGTATTATCCTTCCGAATCATGATACGCGCACAAGTACACGTATATGATTAAACCCTGCCGCAAAACCATACGACCTCTACATCGTTTCGCCCGAAGCAGGGAAACCCTCTGTATGAGACTCTAAAGAATCGTCAATACGCTGGCAGTGGGTTTAACCATAAGCACGTCAGCGGCAGTAGTTGTACGTAACGGCTACCCAAGTATTGAACGAAAGGGAGGCCGACGAGCAAAGTCATCCTGAAACCCCTACCGAGCCTAACAGTGATAATATCCGTACAGTCCAGTCCATTCGTCTATGAGTATCGCATATCGAGTCTAGGGGGTGGATAAAGTCAGACCCTTAATAACGCGATATTTAGTGTCGGTATGAAGCCCATCACCCACTGAGAAATTACTTATCCGAATCAGTAATTCTCGACTATCTTGGCCAATAATTTCTGGTGATGGCCACCCGTGCACAACGCGACATCAACCCCCAATATCGGGAGAGACAAATCCCCTGAATATCCGCTCACTGCCTCCATATGGCTCGGGACTGTACCCAACTAAAACTTGTTTGCATGACTCTTTTGAGCCGTGGTAGGGTAGTAATCAAAGCACAGTGGGAACTCATACGAGAAAAATGACGATCTCAGGTCAATAGACTAACCTGTACACATGTCACCTTGGAATTGCTATCTGACAATATGTATAATGTTAGTTATATGTATGCCCTAGAGGCCATTACTATACATGTGTTGTATATTGTAGTGGATGCTTGGACATATATAGGGAGGACTTTCTTGCTCGACATGATAGTATGCTATCTGGTTACTCTTTACCTTAACGTGTTTACTGATTGTCTCTCTGTTACATATTGGTAAAGCCCTTAGGATGTGTACTTGACTACCTGGACTGTGATGCGGATCATACTAGTGGGGACATGGTAGTCCATAAGTACATCCTTCAAGGTCCCTAGTCGTGGGTATATCGAGACGGGGCATCGATATACCAGAGTAGACTAGCGTATACCTTCTCGATCCATACAGATGGGCGATGGATGATCCCATATCCATTGGTGTTTGACATCAGAGATGATATACGGATGCTCATTGGAGACTGGGTACATTGGACGGACTCGCTGAGAACTCCCAGATGGTATTATACCTTATGTCAGATGGCAGTTCTCTGGTGACACTGGTACAGGTTAGTCTGTAGACCCGAGATCGTCATAGAGTCTTGTGTGATTCCCACTGTGCTTTGATTTCCACCTTACCACGTCCAAGAGGGCGAGCAAAACGGTGGTTTTTAGGTACAGTCTCGAGTCACATGGAGGCAATGAGCGATAGGAGGGGTTTCGTCTCTCCCGGTATTGGGGGTTGATGTTGCGCTGTGCTCAATTGGCCATAACAGGGAAGTCCCTGGCCAGGGCTGGTTTAGAGATTTACTGGTAAGTGTTACCCGTAGTTTCTCGACCCGTTATGTGCCTCATATCGGAACGACTTATCGGTTATTGGGGTCTGACGTTTACCACCCCTAGACTTGATATGCGACATATCAGACGAGGAGACCGGACTGTACGGTAGTGTCACTGTCAGGCTTTTTGCAGGAGTTAGAGCGAGCTTGCTTGCTGATCTTCTGATCGCTCAATACCCGGGTAGCCGTTACGTCCAGCTAGTACCGCTGACGGCTTGTGGGTGTTTGATATGATCATCACCTACTGCCGGCGTATTGATGAGTCTTTAGAGTCCTACATAGAGGTTGTACTGGCTCAGGCAAAACGAAATAGGAGCGCATATGTGATATGTGCGGGACCGAGAATAATGCGTGTATGTGATACCGTATTCGATTCTCGCGAAGTTTGTATCGATCGGTTATATGCGATATAACCGGGTTATCGAATCAAGTGTTGATTCGATAAGTCGATACATTGATATTAGTCGGTTATATACGATATGACCGGATCGTTAAATTAAGTGTTGATTTAATGATTTAATGTATAATTATATATTTGATATATTACTTTACATTAACTAGTATTGGTTCACTTTAGATTGATTTTCTCACTTGAAGTGCACAAGTTGTATATGTAATATATTTTTGTGCACAAGTTTGTATCATGTTTGATCATACATGCAAACTTGGGTGTGTGTATGACTTACACCATGTTTAGGTTAAAGGTTTGGGTTTTTATTTATTTTGGTAAAATAAAATGGTGGATTGCTTTATCTTTGCTTGAAGCTTCATGAAGCTTTCAAGCATCTTAGACAAAGTCCACCATTTTGTTTTGCATGTCATTTTCCTTAACCTAACCATTAACCTAAACTCAAGTTTAGTCTCTACAATGGTTTATCTCACCCGTGGTTGCATTATGATAAACATCACTTGATAATTCATTTTTTGGGATTATTCTTATTCTTTTCTTTTCTTCTTCTTCTTCTTCTTGAAGAAAAGGAAAAGCTTGCTAGAAAATTATCAAGTGAAGATTAATTGTGAGAAATCAAAATCTAAAGAGTACCCACTTCCTATCTCACCATCCTCTACTAGACTAGCACTTTAGTTTAGGGTGTTTGCTGTTAGTGTATATGCCCTAGAGGCCATTACTGTATCATACTAGTTTGTATATTACTTAATGGATGCTTGGGATATTCACCTTGTATATACAATCTTGCTCAAAATAGTAGTATGCTACTTGGTTTGTTTCTACTTCAATGTGTACATGTGTTTATTTTTGTATATCGCCTATACACATCAGTAGAGCCCTTAGGATCTTTGCTTGATTACCAGCGATGTGATGGCCGTCACACTAGTGGGGCTGGGTAATCTATAAGCACATCCTTATGCAGGTCCCTGGTCGCAGGACTATCGAGACAGGGCATCGATACTCCGGAGTAGACCAGCGCATGCACTTCTCATCCCAGTGTGGGAGACGGTCTGTCCCACAGCCGTCAGTACGTCGTACTTGAGATAGTATGTGGGTGCTCGTTAGGTTACGGGTACACTGGACAGGACTCGTCGGGAACTGACTAGTTGGTATTATACCTATCGTCAGTTATCAGTTCCCAGGTGACATGAGTACAGCTTAGTCCGCTGACTTGACACTGTCACTTCGCCTCGGGTGTGTTCCCACTGTACTTTGATCACTACCCTACCACGGCTCAAAGGAGTCGTGCAAACAGGTGGTGGTTGGGTGCAGTCCCGAAGCACTTGGAGGCAGTGACGGTTAGACAGGATTCGTCTCTCCCGGTATTGGGGGTTGACATCGCGCTGTGTCTAGGAGAGCCATTACACGAGTAGTCCCTGGCCAGGGCAAACGAGATATACTGGTAGGTTTCCAGTGTTATCTCAGGGTGTATTGGGCTTCACTCCGGCACGACTTGTACCGCTATTGGGGGACTGACGTTTACCGCCCCCTAGGCCCGCCATGCGATGTATCAGACGAACAGACCGGACTGTACGGAGAATGTCACACTCAGGCTCAGTAGGAGTTCAGATGGGTTTCGCCTCGTCCGTCTTCTTGTCGGCATTACCTGGGGACCGTTACGCACAGCTAGTGCCGCTTGCGGTCTGTGGTTAAACCCACTGCCAGCGTAGTGTCGAGTCTTTAGAGTCCCACACAGAAAGCTTTTCGCCTTTAGGCAAAAGAGTAGAGGTCGCATGGTATTGCGACAGGTCGCGTGGTTATGCGACAGGGTTCGGTCACATCCGTGCACTTGTGCACGTACAGTGTTCGGACAGTTTACACTAGCGGGCTTTGGTTTAAGCCAGATCCTAGTGTACCTTATGGGATTGGATTTATCCAGTTTGCATTCGTGTTCCTCGGAACGCGGATGCGGGTGTGTATGCACAGTTGACAGGGAGGCAGAGGCTGCGGATTCTCATTAGGGTTGTTGACAGTTGACCGTTGACTATTTGACTTTATGCTCAACCCTAATGAGAATATGATATGTGATTAACTATTATATTAATTAAGTATTATGGTGATATGGTTGTTGACTTGTTGACTTTTGTTGACTTGTTGACTTTGTTGACTTGTTGACTTTTGTTGACTTGTTGACCGGTTGACTAGGCTTGACTAGTTGACCATCATGATAACCATGGTTATCATTTCATGCCAAAGACTTTTACTTGCTTGTTCATTTGAGTAAAATGAGTGCATGACATGATAAGCTTATGGTTGCTTCAAACCATCACATAAGACTTTTTTTGATATGATGAGTTATGATCACTTTGGATTATGAGAGGGTGAGAGACAAAATACTTGCTCATTCTTTCTTGCTCATTCTCTCTCTTGTTCTTGAGCTCTCCTCTTGCTCTCACCCTCAACCTCTTGCTCCCTCTCTTGATCTATGGTTCTCTTGTCTCATGAGTTGAGAATCAAGAACCATAGATAAAATCCCATTCTATTTCCTCTCTACTCATTCTAGTTCACTAGGTTTAGCAAACCAAGTGAACTAGTTTCTTCAAAGACCGAAGAAGGAGCTAAAGGTTGGAGCTTTCAAGTGGATCTATCTTCGGCGTACGGAGACGACGAGAAGGAGCCATCGGATCACCACCGGAGCTTGAAGAGAAGGAGTTCAAGACAAGCTAGGTATAACCATCTCTATCCGAATAGCTAAATATCTTTAGCTTAGTATGCTAGTTTTAGTTTAGGTAAAGATCCCGACCTAGCTTAGTCCATGTTGCCTCTTGCGTTAAAATTTTGATTTTATACCGTTTCCGCCTCCCCGTAAGAACCGGGGGTCGCAACGTGGACTTACAGTGGTATCAGAGCCTAACTAAACTTAAACTAGCTTGGTAGTGAAGTGTAATGAAGTTCGGAACCGGAAAAATCCAAAAACCAAACTTTTACAAAATCTGAGTTTCTGTTGAAATTTTTTCTGGTCAAAATGAAAAACTTTATACTCCTAAATTCGGCTCAGGGTTTTGTGAGAACACCCAAGAAAAACGATGCAGTAATTCCTCTAAACCGCCGCCCATCCGCCGCGTGAGCCTGGTATCCGCTGCGGAAGCGACGCGCGTTGTAGTCCTCTGTGCATCGTTTTTCGTGCAGTGTGTGTCTGTGTTGGTTTTGGGATTTTTGGAATATATTATATGTGCCCAGATTTTCCAGAAAAGAAATTTCCTTTTGGGGTCCTATAATTCCGTATTTTTTCCGAACTTCACTGCACTTTGACTATGATGGTTATATCTGTGATGTTTGCATGTATTGAACGTCGGCTAATCGCTATAAGTCGATTAGTCGGGGTTATACATGATCTGTAATGTGCTGGAATGTGTATATAAATATGTTGGATTGTCGCGGGTGAATAGCCGGGGGTTGTGAGACGAGAGTTTTCTTTTCTTGCAATTCATGTAAATTTGTAAATTGATGTAATAATTATTTGTATGGCCGCACAACCGGGTCGGGGTTGTAGCCGTCATTGTATAATTTCTTTTTACTGTTTTTGCTCCTAGGATAGACCCATGGAGGGGTGCACAAACTACCGGGTATGCCGAAGTGTCGAGTGGCCTACTCATGGTGATGAGGGAGGTTGCTACGCTTCGGGTACTTGGCGGGTAGTTTGCCGCACCCGTAGGGGTCTTGGGTGGGGTTTTGGCTATTCACCGCGACCGTGTAATCTGTTTTTGTTACAGGCTCGTACAAATTACAGATTCCTAGTATATCCAATGTATTTATCTGTGATCTGAAATGTTTATCATTGCAGTATACCTATATATGATATTATTTAGGCGTTGCTTATGTTTTACAGACGCGCTAGCCCAGCCCCCGCTCTGTCGTTAGTTAAGTAACCTAACGGGTAATGACGGGGCCCCGTGGCGAATGCGAATGGCATAAGCGTACGTCATATTTTGGTTGTTTTCTGCAATGGTAGGATTAAATGACGGGACGCATTAAAAGAACTAATGCAAGAATATCACGCATTAAAAGAACTAATGCAAGATAATAAACCAAGTTAAAGTCGTTGGAACACTTTCGAAAAACCACTCGGTTCTTTTCAAAACCAACTTTTAAATGCGGAGCTTGAGCCACTCCTTTTAAAAGCTATCTCGTTCCATCGACCAAATCAAGTTCACTACGTTCACGGTTTTGCCAAAACCATCCGTAGCCCTCCGTCGTTTCACATGAATAGTCAATAGTATTCAAGCTGTGTTTGTTGGCCAAAGTCAAGGCACAGTGATTGGTAGCTATTGGGTATTCATGTGCAGCATAGATAGATGCGTTGGTTTGGAACAGTCGTACTGCCTTGTTGGCCAAAGTCAAGAGTAGGTGCGGGTGGATTCAAATTAACCTGGAGAACGACGGGCCGAACTTGACATGTGACTTATGATTTGTTGGCCAAAGTCAAGGTCATAAGAGCATGGGGCAAAAATCCACATCGGGAGTTTCATAAGTACTGAAACTTGCTAGATTTGCATACCATTTGGAGTGTGATGATTCTGGTAGGATTCCTTCAGTTTCGTCACGCGATGATATTTGGATCCCGATCCTACTGTGAGTATATGCTACTCCTCGGGAAATTTCTCACTTAACGATCAATGCTATAAACCTAGTAGGTGCCTAGAAAGGTGTTAGCGGGGCTACGCCCCCAGGGAAAAGAGGTTCTTTAATTAAGGAACTTCACGAAAGCGTTGGAAAACCTCCCTCGAAGTACCGACACCGGCCTGGCTGAACGGTTAAGCAAGTATTGTACGGTGGGATTGATCCTGACTAATTCTTCCTTTATGGTTTGAGGAGGGATTCGAGAAACAGTGGGAGCCATCCTGTTTAGACAAACTAAAAACCACTCTAAACTTGCAAGAGCATCATGCTGAGTGTTTCTTCTTCTCTCTCCTAATTGCAGCGACCAATCAACATGACTGGACTTAAGTTACTCCTAGATAAAAACAAACTGACAGGGCCAAACTACAAAGATTGGCTCAGGAATGTCAAGATAGCAATCACTTATGACAAGCTGGGGTATCTTCTTACCACCAAAGCTCCCCCTGTCCCTGGTCCAACTTCCAGCGTCGCGGATAAGGAAATCCGTAAGACTTGGGAGATTGATAGCGCGAAGGCCAAATGCCTCCTGCTTGCCTCGATGGACAACGAACATCAGAGGAGGCATGAGAATATGGACATGGAGTCCATATTGCTCCATACAAAAGAACTGTATGGAGAGCAATCACGTATCGCAAGATACGAAGCGTCGAAAAGTTATTTTCGACAAGAATGGCCGTCGGATCATCAGTAGCCGAGCACGTGCTAAAGATGATCGGCTTCATTGAGGAGCTCGCTGACCTAGGGATCACATTGGAGAGTGAGCTATATACGGATATAGTTCTCCAGTCCCTTCCTTCCACTTACGCCCAGTTTATACTGAACTTCAACCTACAAGAAAAAGAGGTTGAACTATCAGAGCTCCTCAACATGCTGAGGAGCGCAGAGGGCACCCTACAGAAAGGTAGGGATACATCCACTTTGTTTGTAGGAGGATCATCTTCTTCTAGGTCCAAGGCGAAAGCCAAAGGAAAGAAGAAGAAGGCCCCCGCCAAACCAAGGGGCGGTGTTAGTAAAGTGGATACGAAGGGAAAAGGAAAAGCAACAAAGATAGCGGGGAAGCTTGTGGATAAGGAAGAATGCTTCTATTGTCATAAGAAAGGACACTGGAAGAATGATTGCAGGGCCTGGAAGGCCAGAACACAGGAATTGAAGCAGGTTGCAGCTTCAGCTTCAGGTGTGTATGTTATTGAAAACTGTCTTTCAATAAACTCTACTTCCTGGGTATTGGATACCGGATCAGGATCTCATATCTGTAATTCTTTGCAGGCGTTGAGAAACCGTAGTGTTTTGAAGGCAGGTGACATGACCCTCAAAGTTGCGAACGGAGCTAGCATGGATGCTAAAGCCGTGGGGGACTATCACCTGGGAATGTCAGATGGACATGTTTTGGTTTTGCGTAATTGCTTTTTTGTACCCAACGCAACTTGTAATATCATTTCTGTATCTTTAGTTTCTAAAGAAGGTTATGAATTTGCGTTTGTAAGTAATGTTGTAAAGATTCACCTTAATCAAGTTTTGATTGGGTCAGGTACATTGAGTAATGGTATATACGTGTTAAACCAACCACAGATTTTCAACGTCCAGAATACACACAAAAGAAAGTCTCCGGAAATGAATCAGACTTTCTTATGGCATTGTAGATTGGGTCACATCAATGAGAGAAGGTTGACTAAGTTACATACAGAAGGATATTTGAATGCGTTCGAATATCAATCGTATGCCACTTGTCAATCTTGTCTTAAAGGAAAGATGACAAAGACTCCGTTTACTGGACAAGGAGTAAGAGCGAGCGAGCTCTTGGGACTCGTACACAGTGACGTGTGCGGTCCAATGTCTACACATGCCCGAAGCGGACATTCTTACTTCATTACTTTTACGGATGACTTCTCAAGGTACGGTTATGTCTTCTTGATGAAACATAAGTCCGAGGCCTTTGGAAAATTCCAGGAGTATAAGAATGAAGTAGAGAAACAGACCGGCAAAAGTATTAAGATTCTAAGATCGGATCGAGGTGGAGAATACTTAAGTGCCGAGTTCCTGGACTATTTAAAAGAGAACGGAATTCTCTCAGCTTACTCCTCCATACACCCCGCAACATAACGGTGTATCGGAGAGACGGAACCGCACGCTATTGGATATGGTGCGGTCCATGATGAGTAACGCTGAGTTACCGCGATCATTCTGGGGATATGCGCTAGAATCAGCCGCATACCTTTTGAACCGAGTTCCTACTAAGACCGTGCCTACTACACCATATGAGATGTGGTGTGGGAAGAGACCCTATCTTAAGTATATTAAGACATGGGGATGTCCAGCTTTTGTCAAAAAGCAGCATGCGGACAAGCTCGAGGCACGCTCAGTACAGTGCAAGTTTGTGGGATATCCAAAGAATTCCAAAGGATATTTCTTCTACTGTGAAGAGGAACAAAAAGTCCTTGTTTCTCGGCATGCCTACTTCTTGGAAACTGAGTTTTTGGAAAACCAGATAAGTGGGAGCACAATAGAACTGGAAGAAGTTCCAGAACCACAGACTGTTGCTGAAAGCTTAGTGGAACCAGAGGGTTCAACAGAACAGGACATTCCTACGCCGCTCCGCAGGAGTAGTAGGCAGACTCATCCGCCCGAGAGATACTACGGTTTTCTCATAGACGGGGATAGAGAGGATTGCATCATAGATTATGATGAGCCTACTAGCTTCCAGCAGGCCGTTCAGAGCGTTGACTCAGTGAAATGGCTGGATGCAATGCGGACCGAAATGGAGTCCATGTACACCAACAAGGTATGGACGTTGGACATTGCTCCAGACGGGGTAAAACCCGTAGGATGCAAGTGGATCTTCAAAAGGAAGATTGGTGTAGATGGACAGGTTGAGACCTATAAAGCTAGGCTGGTAGCAAAGGGTTTTCGTCAAAGACCTGGCTTGGACTACGACGAAACCTTTTCTCCAGTAGCCATGCTGAAATCCATTCGGATCCTTCTTGCCATTGCTGCCTTCCACGATTATGAGATCTGGCAAATGGACGTAAAGACAGCTTTTCTAAATGGAAATTTAGAGGAGTGTGTCTATATGGACCAACCAGAAGGTTTCATTCAGAGTGGGAGCAGCGGAAAGGTGTGCAAGTTGCTTAAGTCCATCTATGGACTAAAGCAGGCGTCGCGGAGTTGGAACATCTGCTTTGATGAGACGGTCAAGGAATTTGGCTTTATCAAAAATCCAGATGAACCATGTATCTATAGTAGATTTGTAGCGAGAACTGTAGTATTCCTCGTTTTATACGTGGATGACATTCTCTTAATAGGAAATGACATTCCTATGCTACAATCTGTCAAGGGGTTCTTGTCACACAGGTTCTCCATGAAAGACCTGGGTGATGCCTCATACATTCTGGGTATCCGGATCTACCGTGATAGATCCAAGAGGATACTAGGACTTTCACAGTCCAGGTACATCGACACCATACTGAAGAGGTTCAGTATGGAAGATTCCAAGCGCGGTAACCTACCGGCTTGTCACGGGATCACCCTCTCTAAAGAGATGTCTCCCAAGACTGATTTGGAGAGGGATCGCATGTCTATTATACCCTACGCTTCTGCGGTAGGCTCTATAATGTATGCGATGTTGTGTACCAGACCGGATGTAGCTTATGCACTGAGTGTAGTAAGCCGGTATCAGTCTAACCCTGGGGAGAAACACTGGATAGCGGTAAAGAACATTCTCAAGTACCTGAGAAGGACTAAGGAGATGTTCTTGGTGTATGGCGGAAAAGACCTCCAGATCGAGGCCTTTGCTGACTCCAGCTTCCAGAGTGACAAGGATGATTCCAAGTCCATGTCGGGTTTTGTCTTTACCCTCAATGGAGGGGCGGTGTGTTGGAAGAGTTCCAAACAGGAAACCGTTGCAGACTCGACGATGGAAGCGGAATACATCGCTGCATCTGATGCCGCAAAAGAAGCTGTCTGGATGAGGAAGTTCTTGAAAGAACTTCAGGTGGTTCCGTCCATTGTTGATCCAATACCTCTGTATTGCGACAACAACGGGGCTATAGCATTAGCGAAGGAACCCAGGTCCCATCAGAGATCCAGGCACATCTTGAGGCGGTATCACCTGATCAGGGAGATCGTGGATCGCCAGGAGATTGAGGTTCGGAGAGTCGCTTCAGAAGACAACACTGCAGATCCATTCACCAAGGCCTTGCCCCAGACTCAGTTCGAGCGGCTGATCGAGATGATAGGTCTTCGATACGCCAGTACATGGCCTTAGTGCAAGTGGGAGATTGTTAGTGTATATGCCCTAGAGGCCATTACTGTATCATACTAGTTTGTATATTACTTAATGGATGCTTGGGATATTCACCTTGTATATACAATCTTGCTCAAAATAGTAGTATGCTACTTGGTTTGTTTCTACTTCAATGTGTACATGTGTTTATTTTTGTATATCGCCTATACACATTAGTAGAGCCCTTAGGATCTTTGCTTGATTACCAGCGATGTGATGGCCGTCACACTAGTGGGGCTGGGTAATCTATAAGCACATCCTTATGCAGGTCCCTGGTCGCAGGACTATCGAGACAGGGCATCGATACTCCGGAGTAGACCAGCGCATGCGCTTCTCATCCCAGTGTGGGAGACGGTCTGTCCCACAGCCGTCAGTACGTCGTACTTGAGATAGTATGTGGGTGCTCGTTAGGTTACGGGTACACTGGACAGGACTCGTCGGGAACTGACTAGTTGGTATTATACCTATCGTCAGTTATCAGTTCCCAGGTGACATGAGTACAGCTTAGTCCGCTGACTTGACACTGTCACTTCGCCTCGGGTGTGTTCCCACTGTACTTTGATCACCACCCTACCACGGCTCAAAGGAGTCGTGCAAACAGGTGGTGGTTGGGTGCAGTCCCGAAGCACTTGGAGGCAGTGACGGTTAGACATGATTCGTCTCTCCCGGTATTGGGGGTTGACATCGCGCTGTGTCTAGGAGAGCCATTACACGAGTAGTCCCTGGCCAGGGCAAACGAGATATACTGGTAGGTTTCCAGTGTTATCTCAGGGTGTATTGGGCTTCACTCCGGCACGACTTGTACCGCTATTGGGGGACTGACGTTTACCGCCCCCTAGGCCCGCCATGCGATGTATCAGACGAACAGACCGGACTGTACGGAGAATGTCACACTCAGGCTCAGTAGGAGTTCAGATGGGTTTCGCCTCGTCCGTCTTCTTGTCGGCATTACCTGGGGACCGTTACGCACAGCTAGTGCCGCTTGCGGTCTGTGGTTAAACCCACTGCCAGCGTAGTGTCGAGTCTTTAGAGTCCCACACAGAAAGCTTTTCGCCTTTAGGCAAAAGAGTAGAGGTCGCATGGTATTGCGACAGGTCGCGTGGTTATGCGACAGGGTTCGGTCACATCCGTGCACTTGTGCACGTACAGTGTCCGGACAGTTTACACTAGCGGGCTTTGGTTTAAGCCAGATCCTAGTGTACCTTATGGGATTGGATTTATCCAGTTTGCATTCGTGTTCCTCGGAACGCGGATGCGGGTGTGTATGCACAGTTGACAGGGAGGCAGAGGCTGCGGATTCTCATTAGGGTTGTTGACAGTTGACCGTTGACTATTTGACTTTATGCTCAACCCTAATGAGAATATGATATGTGATTAACTATTATATTAATTAAGTATTATGGTGATATGGTTGTTGACTTGTTGACTTTTGTTGACTTGTTGACTTTTGTTGACTTGTTGACCGGTTGACTAGGCTTGACTAGTTGACCATCATGATAACCATGGTTATCATTTCATGCCAAAGACTTTTACTTGCTTGTTCATTTGAGTAAAATGAGTGCATGACATGATAAGCTTATGGTTGCTTCAAACCATCACATAAGACTTTTTTTGATATGATGAGTTATGATCACTTTGGATTATGAGAGGGTGAGAGACAAAATACTTGCTCATTCTTTCTTGCTCATTCTCTCTCTTGTTCTTGAGCTCTCCTCTTGCTCTCACCCTCAACCTCTTGCTCCCTCTCTTGATCTATGGTTCTCTTGTCTCATGAGTTGAGAATCAAGAACCATAGATAAAATCCCATTCTATTTCCTCTCTACTCATTCTAGTTCACTAGGTTTAGCAAACCAAGTGAACTAGTTTCTTCAAAGACCGAAGAAGGAGCTAAAGGTTGGAGCTTTCAAGTGGATCTATCTTCGGCGTACGGAGACGACGAGAAGGAGCCATCGGATCACCACCGGAGCTTGAAGAGAAGGAGTTCAAGACAAGCTAGGTATAACCATCTCTATCCGAGTAGCTAAATATCTTTAGCTTAGTATGCTAGTTTTAGTTTAGGTAAAGATCCCGACCTAGCTTAGTCCATGTTGCCTCTTGCGTTAAAATTTTGATTTTATACCGTTTCCGCCTCCCCGTAAGAACCGGGGGTCGCAACGTGGACTTACATTTGCTTCACTAATTCTTCGGTTAGTGAGGTAGAAGCTTGAGTCCGTATTCTCTCGACGTAGATCATCTTCGGCACCGAAGACTACAAGCGATCCCGTTGCAATTTCCTCATGGAGCCGTCCGAGAGTCCGGGAGTTGGTTGATCGCAGCGAAGGGACGTCGTCACAGAGCTTTGGAAGTGGAGGACAGGATCTACAAAGGTTGTAGTCCCTTCCCTTAGTGATAATTGTTATCTACTAGCTTTATGATTCGCCTAATATCTAGTTAACGATCTTGCTTTGGGTTGTTAGGCACCTAAATTTTTTTAATCCGGCATGGTCGATACCTTATAGAGCCTTCTTAGTGTGCCTAGTAACCCTACAGTGGTATCAGAGCCTAGCTAGAGCATTGGGCGATACGTTAACGAAGTTAAAACTCCGAACGAACCGAGAAACCTCAAATTATACCCCTTTCTGTACATTTTTTAAAATCTGGATTTTTCCAGAATTAAAAATGCCTAAAAAATTCAGCAGGGTTTTCTAAGAATTACGATGCAAATTTTGTGACGCCATCTGTACGGATGGCCGCGGAACCGCGGCAGTTGCATGCTTGTGCCGCGGATCCGCGGCCGTACAGTGAGTGTATGTTTTAATATTTGCACCGTAATACTTGTCTCTGTTCTTACTATTTTATGGGTATTTTTAATCTGACTCAAGTGTTGAGTATTCTGGGGTTTATTTTGTAACCGTCGATTCGATCAGAGAATTTAATTTCGTTGGGTTTTCCGGATATTTAGAAACTGTAAAAAAGTTCGATCTGACATCAATAACTCACTTTTTCCCCGACCCGGAAAATTTCCAAGTGTTTGATTTTTCCGTTGTTTGAGAACGTCTAAATCGTGCAAGTTACGCAATGGACCCTCTAGAAGACAACAAATCTTAACTCGATTATGTGACCGTCTTGAACTGCCCTTTGAACTTTAGGGTTTGGGGCAGTACGGCATGCCACATATGAGGCGTTGGCTTGACCCTTCTACGGCTGGACCGTTGGTACTGTGGCATGTGGTGGATATTTTTAAACCCCCCTCAAGTGTTGAGAACCAATTGGGAAAACTTGGGTGTTTTGATTATTCGATCGGAAAGTTTAACACTGTCTATTTATCTGGAATGTGATACAATATTTGAAATTCACAAGTAGTTATGAGATAACTAATATGAGTGTTATAAACATAGCACTTTGGTCTCACTTGATCGGTTGCCACGGAATTTTGATGCGATCAAAAGTCCGTCGCAATCACGTAGCGTACGCGGATACTCGCCGGATAAACTTAATAGACAGCTACACCCCTTAGCCCCGACCAAGTGATTGTAGGAGAACCCCGTCGCTGAAAGCATCTGTTCGGGTGCTCGCGGTAGCGGTGTTCCGCCTTGGTGTACTTCGTCGACGGTATCGGGGGTGCGGCCGCCTACTAAAGTTTGCGACGAGCATTCGATCAGGATGTCGGGAATCCTGTTGAATTGCCCGACTTGATATTGAAAAGTGTTTTTGATAATGAGACTAAAATGCGGGGTTTATAATTGTTAGGCATGCGATGTCTAAGGAATTCATTTAATTAGGCATGCAATGTCTAAGGAGGTTGCGGATTCCAACTATTGTAGTTTTACACTTTCTTTTCTGTGACCGTAAGTGTAATATGTGATATCGCCGGTTTCGTTGCTATATGTCAACGACAATTGGGATGCGCATATTTACTTACGTTGATGACATGTGATGTTATATGTTGCTGGATATGTTATATTGGATCGTCGCGTTCTGAATAGCCGGGGGTTTTATGTGAGATGAGAGTTTTTATTTTCATTCATGTAAATTTAAATGTATGTAATATTCTTTTATTGGGGCACTTCCGGGTTGAGGTTGTTGTCACCATTTGTATATTATTTACTTTTCCGCACTAGGATAGACCCAAGGAGGAGGGCACAAGTAACCGGGTTCTAGAGTCCAGTGGGAGACCAACTCGAGGAGTCGAGTCCGGGTCTCCTAACTCTAGAATTGGTAGGGTTGCTTACCGCTCTCGTAGGGGTCTGGGGGTGTGGGTTTGGCTATTCATCGTGACCGTGGAATCCGTGTTTTATACTGGCTCGTATTAAAAATACGGACGTCCTAGTATATCCAATATTTCATATGTTTCTTCTGCTGCGATATCTGTGATGTGATCATTTGATGTTCTGTGATAAATACTGTATATAGTATATATGATATATTATATAGACGTTACTTATGTTTTACACCCGCGCTAGCTCTGCCCCGCTCTGCCGTTAGTTACCTAACCTAACGGTGCACGAGGGGACATCGAGACGAATGCGGATGGCATACGTGTACGTCGTATTTATCTGTGATGTTTAGGTGTTTTAAATGATGGGACTTCATTAATATGATTAATGAAAGAAAAATAAACCTAAAAGATGTTGTGGAATCGAATTTTCCAAAACAGGTAGCTACAGTTCTTGCTTTGCATCGCGGTATTCCTTGTAGAACATCCTGCACCTTATTCGATAAGGAAAGGGCCGAGATCCCTTCACCGGGAGTGACCCCTTTAGCAATGACTGGCAGATGCTACACCCCTCGGTTTGTCTTTTGATTGCTTTTGGAGTTTTTGCTTTGCATAGTGATATATATGATATATCCTGCACCTTATTCGATGAGGAAAGGGCCGACGATCCCTTCACCGGGAGTGACCCCTTTAGCGAAACTAGAAAAGCCTCAAAAACTCTCCATTTTAAAATCATTTGATTCTACAAAGATATCAAGTTCATTACGCAATAGGTTTTAAGAAAAACCTGGCGTAGCCCTCCGTCATTTCAGATAAGTACTACTTAGTATTCGTGCTGCGGTAGTTTGGCATGCGTCAAGACGTAGTGTACGGTAGCTAACTAGTGCTTATCTGCTAGCATACGATGCGATTGGATTAGGGTATTCGTACGGCGTTGTTTGGCATGCGTCAAGGGTCGTGCGGGTGGGTTTAATTCAATCAAGAAATGTACGGGTTGAACTTGATTAGCGGACTATGGATTGTTTGGCATGCGTCAAGGTCATAGCACGCTAGGGGCAAAATTATCGGGAATTTCAAGTGTTGAAATTTGCAATGAGATTGCATACCTTCTATGAGATAGTTGGATCCCGATACCCACTGCGAGGAATTGTTACTCCTGGGAGAGTTTTGCACATTACAATTAGCCGATCAAGTAGGTGTCTAGAAAGGTGTCAACGGGGTTACGCCTTTGGGAAAACGAGATTTACATTAATTAGGTTCGTGCGAAAGCACGGGGGACCTCCCTCAAAGTACCGACACTGGCCTGGCTGAAAGATTGGCAAACTTGTAGCGTGTAATTAATCCCGGCTAGTCTTTCCTTTTAGGGTTTGAAGAAAGATTTGATAAAAACAGTGGAATCCATCCTGATTAGATAAAATAATAACCAATCTATTCTTGCAAGAGCGCACGCAGTGTGTTTTCTTCTCTCTCTCTCCAGGTAGCGACCATATCACGCCTTAATCAAGATAATAATACGGATATTTGACCGAACCCGCTTGTTATACTGAGCTGGGGAACGTTGGTCCAGCTCCAACTTATAACTGTTATAAGACAGAGCAGGTAATTGGGGAATACCAGATTTCCCGTGCCGCCCAAACGAAGAAAGTGCATGCTGATGCATCATCTTCGGGTGTGTTCATTACAGAGAACTGTTTCTCAGTATTACGTCCTGGGTATGTGATACCGGATCAGGATCCCGCATATGTAATCTGTTACATGGGCTACAGATAGGTAAAGAACTGAGAACGGATGATAAGTTTCATGAGACAGAAAACGGTGCAAGTGTTGCAGCCAAGTCTGTTGGTCACTGTCACCCTGTATTACCAATACATTGATTCTGAAAAAATGCTATTAGATATCGAACTTGATATACAAAATCATATCAATCTCTTTATTTATTAAAGAAGGATATAATTTTGTATTGTTGGATAATGTTTTGAACATTTCCTATATCAAAAGTTGATCGGTTCAGGTACGTTATCTAAAAGCATTGATGTTCTAAATCAAACTACAGTTCTTAGCATACAGAACACACACAAGAGGAAGAGTTCAGAAATGAACGGATCCTTCTTGAGGCATTGTAGACTAGGTCATATCAATGCGACCCGGCTAGATGAAGTTACATATAGATGCATATTTAAATTAGTTTGAATTTACATCTTGTGAAACTTGCCGGTCATGTCACAAAGATAAAATGACCGCAGCTCCGTTTATTGGAAACAGAGAAAGAGTTATTAAACTCTTGGGATTAATATATGCTGATGTATGAAAGTCCCCTGTCTACTCATGCCAAGACCGGTTCTTTGTACTTCATTATATTCTCTGATGATCACTCAAGATTCAGACATATGTTCCTGTTGAAACATAAGTCCGAAGCTTTTGAGATATTCACAGAATATTAGTTAGAAGTAGAGAACCAAAATACGGGTATAAGTATTATGTCCTTTGATGCGATCAGGGAGGAGAATACTTGAGCACGGAATTCCTGGACTATTCTAAAGGAGAATGAGATTCTCTCTCAGCATTATTCCTCCGTATATACCATAACACGATGGTATATCGGGGCGGAGCAATAACACCCTATCTGATATGGTGTGCTCTATGATGAGTACTACCGAGTTACCTATTTCCTTTTGGGAGTTATGCACTTATGAAGTTGCATACCTATTGAATAGGGTTCCGATCAAATCATATGCCTACCACTTCACATGAGATATGGAAAGGGAAGACCCCATATCTTAAGTTTGTTAAGATTTGGGGTTGTCTGGCCTATGTCTAAAAAGCAAAATCCGGACAAGCTCGAGGCAAAGTCAGATCTGTAGAAGTTAGTTGGATATCCCAAGCATTCGCAAGGGAATATCTTCTACCTAACCGAGGAACAAAAATGTTTTGTTTCTCAGCATGCCACCTTTGTGAAAGGGAATTTCTTGTGAAGAAATTAGTGGACATGAGGTAGAACTGGAAACAGTTCCAGCTATACAAACTGCAGCTGATGATTTGGTAGAACTAAAGGATTCAATAGCAACCAACGAACCTCAGCCTCTCCGCCGATCTAGTAGGTTTCCTCACCCACCTGAGAGATACTCCGGTTTCTCTATGACAGTGGGAGCGAGGATTGCATCATGGGATGATGACCTAACTAGTTTCGAACTAGCCATCAGGAGTGGGACTCTGTAAGAATGGCTGGATGCTTAGCGATATGAGATGGAATCCTTATACACCAACAAAGTATGGACTTTGGTTGCTTTATCTGAAGGGTTAAATCCCTATCAGGAGCGAGTATATCTTGAGAAGATTACTTGGTGTACATGGAAAAGTTGAGACTTTCAAAGCTAGACCTGTTAAAGGTTTGCATCATAGACCAGTTGTGGCTAATGATGAAACCTTTTCTGGGGCCTATGCTTAAGTCCATCCAGATCCTACTTGCCACGGCTACATACCATGACTACGATATCTGGCGGTTGGGTGTCATGACTGTTTTTCTAAATGATGTTTTAGAAGAGAGAGTCTATAAGTACACAGTCAGAGGGCTTCGTAGACAGTGGGAGCAGCGGAAACGTGTATAAGATGTTTTATGGATAAAGCAGGCATCGCGGAGTAGGAACGTCTGTTTTGTGGTAGTCAAAGAGTTTGACTTCATCAAAATGGTAGATGAACCTTGTATATACAAAAAGGTAGTAGAGAGTATGGTGGTGATCCTCGTAGAGTACGTGAATGACATACTCTAGATGGGGAAGGAGTTTCCTATGCTACGCTCGGTCAATCTCCGCTTATCACAATGACTCTCCATATAGGATCAAAGTGATACCTACTAAATCCTGGGTTTTGGATCTATGAGATAGATCTAATTGGATGTTAGGATTCTCACTAGTTATAATGAGATGATATCAATCGATCCTGGGGACAATCACTGGAAGGGTTCCAGGGTGATAAGGACGACTGAATGTCAGTCACAGGCATTGTCTTTACCCTCAGTAAAGGGACGGTATGTTGGAAGAGTTCCAAGCTAGATACCGTGGCATACTAGACGATAAAGGCAAGATAAATCGTTACCAAAGATGCTACCAAAGAGGCAGTCTGGGTGTATATTAGTTCATAAGATGAACTTCGTTCCTACCATTGTGTGACAATGGAGTTGTGGCTTATGCCTGGGAACGCCCGTCCCATCAGTGATCCAGATATAATTCTTAGGCAGTGTCACCTGATCATGGAGATGGTTGATCTCCAGGGGATCGAGGTTGGGAGAGTAGACTCAGAGGACAACACGGCAGATCTACTCACAAAGGCTTTTTCCCAGAGAGAGACTATTATGGGATGGTTGAGTATGAGATACTACAACCACTGTTATCAGATGGCCCTAGTGCAAGTGGGAGATTATTAGTTATATGTATGCCCTAGAGGCCATTACTATACATGTGTTGTATATTGTAGTGGATGCTTGAACATATATAGCGAGGACTTTCTTTCTCGACATGATAGTATGCTATCTGGTTACTCTTTACCTTAACGTGTATACTGATTGTCTCTCTGTTACATGTTGGTAAAGCCCTTAGGATGTGTACTTGACTACCTGGACTGTGATGCGGATCATACTAGTGGGGACATGGTAGTCCATAAGTACATCCTTCAAGGTCCCTAGTCGTGGGTATATCGAGACGGGGCATCGATATACCAGAGTAGACTAGCGTATACCTTCTCGACCCATACAGATGGACGATGGATGATCCCATATCCATTGGTGTTTGACATCAGAGATGATATACGGGTGCTCATTGGAGACTGGGTACACTAGACGGACTCACCGAGAACTCCCAGATAGTATTATACCTTACGTCAGATGGCAGTTCTCTGGTGACACTGGTACAGGTTAGTCTGTAGACCCGAGATCGTCATAGAGTCTTGTGTGATTCCCACTGTGCTTTGATTTCCACCTTACCACGTCCAAGAAGGCGTGCAAAACGGTGGTTTTTGGGTACAGTCCCGAGTCACATGGAGGCAATGAGCGATAGGAGGGGTTTCGTCTCTCCCGGTATTAGGGGTTGATGTTGCGCTGTGCTCGATTGGCCATAACAGGGAAGTCCCTTGCCAGGATTGGTTTAGAGATTTACTGGTAAGTGTTACCCGTAGTTTCTCGACCCGTTATGTGCCTCATATCGGCACGACTTATCGGTTATTGGGGTCTGACGTTTACCACCCCTAGACTTGATATGCGACATATCAGACGAGGAGACCGGACTGTGCGGTAGTGTCACTGTCAGGCTTTTTGCAGGAGTTGGAGCGGTCTTACTTGCTGATCTTCTAATCGCTCAATACCCGGGTAGCCGTTACGTCCAGCTAGTACCGCTGACGGCTTGTGGGTGTTTGATATGATCATCACCTACTGCCGGCGTATTGACGAGTCTTTAGAGTCCTACATAGAGGTTGTACTGGCTCAGGCAAAACGAAATAGGAGCGCATATGTGATATGTGCGGGACCGAGAATAATGCATGTATGTGATACCGTATTTGATTCTCGCGAAGTTTGTATCGATCGGTTATATGCGATATAACCGGGTTATCGAATCAAGTGTTGATTCGATAAGTCGATACATTGATATTAGTCGGTTATATGCGATATGACCGGATCGTTAAATCAAGTGTTGATTTAATGATTTAATGTATAATTATATATTTGATATATTACTTTACATTAACTAGTATTGGTCCACTTTAGATTGATTTTCTCACTTGAAGTGCACAAGTTGTATATGTGATATATTTTTGTGCACAAGTTTGTATCATGTTTGATCATACATGCAAACTTGGGTGTGTGTATGACTTACACCATGTTTAGGTTAAAGGTTTGGGTTTTTATTTATTTTGGTAAAATAAAATGGTGGATTGCTTTGTCTTTGCTTGAAGCTTCATGAAGCTTTCAAGCATCTTTGACAAAGTCCACCATTTTGTTTTGCATGTCATTTTTCTTAACCTAACCATTAACCTAAACTCAAGTTTAGTATCTACAATGGTTTATCTCACCCATGGTTGCATTATGATAGACATCACTTGATAATTCATTTTTTGGGATTATTCTTATTCTTTTCTTTTCTTCTTCTTCTTCTCTTGAAGAAAAGGAAAAGCTTGCTAGAAAATTATCAAGTGAAGATTAAGTGTGAGAAATCAAAATCTAAAGAGTACCCACTTCCTATCTCACCATCCTCTACTAGACTAGCACTTTAGTTTAGGGTGTTTGCTTCACTAATTCTTTGGTTAGTGAGGTAGAAGCTTGAGTCCGTATTCCCTCGACGTAGATCATCTTCGGCACCGAAGACTTCAAGCGATCCCGTTGCAATTTCCTCATGGAGCCGTCTGAGAGTCCGGGAGTTAGTTGATCGCAGTGAAGGGACGTCGTCACGGAGCTTTGGAAGTGGAGGACCGAATCTACAAAGGTTGTAGTCCTTTCCCTTAGTGATAATTGTTATCTACTAGCTTTATGATTCGCCTAATATCTAGTTAACGATCTTGCTTCGGGTTGTTAGGCACCTAAATTTTTTTAATCCGTCATGGTCGATACCTTATAGAGCCTCCTTAGTGTGCCTAGTAACCCTACATATAATACTAACTGGCATGTTCCCGGCGAGTCCGTCCGGTGTACTCATAACCCAATGAGCATATGTATACTATCTTAGGTGAACAAACTGACACCAATGGCTTGTGAGACCGGCCACCGCCCCTCGTCGGGGTCTCGATCAGTATACACTAGTCTACTCTGGAGTATCGATGCCCAGTATCGAAACTCCCATGACTAGGGACATTTAAGGATGTGCTTATAAACCACCCAGCTCCCACGTATATGATCGCCATCATAATGTTGGTAGTCAAGTAAGAATCCTATGGGCTCTATCAATATGTAATAGTGATCTGTAATGCAATATAATGTTGTACATGATAATAAAGACAAACCAGATAGCATACTATCATCTCCAGTAAGACTGTTCTACTGGTATAGGCCCTCCCTCAATCATCATAATCATCTGCCTGCGACTATGATAATTGCCTTGAGGGCACTATAGCCAACAATCTCCCACTT
This sequence comes from Agapanthus africanus, assembly GCA_030015575.1. NCBI lineage: Eukaryota > Viridiplantae > Streptophyta > Magnoliopsida > Asparagales > Amaryllidaceae > Agapanthus > Agapanthus africanus. The sequence goes on from JASDDO010000019.1 coordinate 319,484,214, forward strand.
GCACTTAAGGCTAATTATTGCGGTGTCGCATACTTACAACCCGTGTTTTACCGAACACCCAACTTCTCTACTAATCAGTTTCGCAAAGCTCGTTTGTGAAACTATTACGTTCGAGAAATAGCCTCAGTGAGTGGATCCGCTCCAATGTTTCTTTCTGTATATCTCTATATCTCAACTTCGCGGAGAAAGCTATCTCCCGAAATGAGCAATACCTGTCTTAGAATATGTCTGGATATCTGATGGGACCCATTTCACAAATAAACTCCAAATCCAGCAAACTTCTTAGACTGTATCGTCCACTGAATTTAATCAGTATCCTGTGCTATGCCTTCCTCAGTATCCGCTTGGACCACCTGTCCAACATACCGTCCTTCAAAAAAAGGGAAAAACTAAAACTCTGACAGTCACTCTGTCATCTAGGTCACCTTGGAAGCCTGAAATGATAACCGTCTTTTGAAGGAGGCTACCATTACCATATCCCAAGAACATCCACTTATGTTCTTAACTGCTTCCCAATGTTTCTCTAGGATTGGATTAATATATATGCTTATTGCAGCTAGTGCAAAAACAACATCTGGTGTGGTACTTGACATCACATGATTGACTCAATTGCCTAAGCAAGTGATATACCAATTATGCAAATCCTACTCCCCTTTAGTCTGAAAGACATCCTTTAGAGAGGGTGACTCCATCACCTGCAGGTACACCACCATGCTAGGAGTCAACCATTCTAAAACACCTTTAGAATAATTTCAAAGTACCCAGATTGGGACACTTCCCAAATCTAGATCTAAAACCATAGATCTAGTAACCAGAAAACCTGATATTATATCCATATCTTATGTGGAGAAACAACTTTGTGACAACCACAGTATAACCGATCGTAGTATAGGAATTTCACTTCCTATGCGTGTCATCCAAATACCAGGATATCACACCCTATTACCTTCTTACCAGATCCATCTCCTATTATGACAAAGTCTAAGCCTATGACTGTCACATCAAAAATAGATGATCTATCTTTGCTATATCTGCTTTAGTCTATAAATAGACATAAGCTACTTGCCCTCTATACTTCCGCTGCTTCCCCTGATTACAACAACCCTCTAGCAGAGTCATATACACGTGCATTTCTAAAGCTCATTTAGAACGACATTATACTCATCCTCCTGCAGGGTTTTATAGTCTAGAACAACAGCAATGACAAGTCTGGGTAAATAAGAACCTCCCTGTCACCGTTTCTGAGAAGACCGAAGTACCTCTTTGGTGCCTAAGGTTACCCACCATATCTACGGAGTGGCTAATGGAATGTCAAAACCAGTTGAATCTTTAGGTTCTATTAAATTTTCAGTAATCGTTTGTGGTTCTGGAATCACTTCTAGTTCTACCATACTCCCACTAATGTTTTCTGAAAAGAATTCATTTTACTAAAACTGTGGTGAGTGAAGAACAATATATCTGTTGATCTTCCAGATGGTGGAAAGTTAGCCCTCATCATAGCCCCGGATAACCCACAAACTGCCATTACTGAAACGTGCCTTGAGTTTGTCCAGGGTCTGGTTTTAAGCATAAGCTGGACAACTCCATATACCTTAATATCGTTAAGATATGAACCATTCTATATCCAATATAGAAACAGAGGCACTAATTTAATTGGAACCAGATTCAAATCATGTAGCTGTCTCCAGTGCATGTCAACTAAGTGGAATGATACCAAACATCATTACTCATCTAGGAGTGCATCCACATATGAGTAACATGAAAGAGAAGCAAGTTCTCAAAACCATTACTATCAACGGAATACCAAACACAAGTATCTATATCTTCGATCACCTTGAAGAATCCCGATACTTACAACATATGGTTCTCTACTTTATTCTTATACTTATAACGTCTCAAAACTTGGATCTTGTATTTCAACGAAATACTTGTCTATAGAGAAGTCATGAGTAAATGGAATATAGTACGAGTACCAACCTCTTTGTCCTAGTGGACACTGGACAACATACAATACTTTGTATAAGTCCCCTGAGTTTAATAACTCAAATCCTGTGCGTCGTAGGTTGAAAACTGTATTATGGTTAAGAAGAATTACACCGCTGTTGAATGCTCCTTACCCAATCACCAACTAATATAGATAAATGTCATAGACATAATTTCAAAAAGTTATATCTCACTTTATAAAATAAACATACAGATATATCAGTTTGAAATTGGTGCATAACAATCAGATATTCAAAACCAAATATTTGCCGTTCGACAAAAACTCAGGTGATTTTCTCATATATCACCAATTACAATGAATTCCAACATAATGAGGATATAATCATCTAATTCCAAATATCTTACTCCCACTCATCATCTGTAACGCCATACAGATGTGAGAATCATATGGTAAATACATACCCTGAAGGAAGAATCTAATTAGGAAATCAGTTTAAAATTAACAACTCACAGTGAAACTGAAACATGAAAATGTTTCGAGGGGTTTCCTGGTATTCCTAGTAATGCCTCTTCCACTATCCAGATTCATGACTGCAACCGTATATTTCCTTGCCATCTCTCCAATCCCTTTATTTGTCTTTACTTATTACCTTCTGTATACCACCCTTAGGCTAAATGGTTTTCTTCCTTCCCTAACGTTCGACACCAGCCTATGGTTTGGAAGAAGACTATCCAATAAGCGTAATAGATGTACCCTCCTAATCCTAGGAGCCCTCGCAACCTGAGAGAAGATAAAGGGAAAAGACAACTGGATAATCCTTATTCTATTTCTCCTAAACTAGAAACCATTCTCGAACTGGAACAAGTTCCTTCGAGTTCGTATGTAACTATACGATGGCTTATCCTATAAATGTGGATCTTCGTAGTGATACAGAATGTTCAGGAGAAATAAAAAGGTGAAGTAGGAGTGGCGATGATATACGCGGTTTCGTCATGAATGATAGCAGTCGCATTTTACTTTGCCCTCTTTCTAATCCCTTTATTTGTCTTTAATTATTACCTTCTGTACACCACACTTAGGCTAATTGATTTTCTTCCTTCCCTACCTTTCGACACCAGCCTATGGTTTGGAAGAAGACTATCTGATAAGCGTAATAGGTGTATTCTTCTAATACCAGGAGCCTACGCAACCTGAGAGAAGGTAAAGGGAAAAGACAACTGAATAATCCTATTCAATTTCTCCAGAACCGGAAACCATCCTCAAATCTGAAACAAGTTTCTTCGAGTTCGTATGTAACTATATGATGGTCATATCCAATAAATGTGGATCTTCGTAGTGATACGGAATGTTCCGGAGAAATGCAAAGGTGAAGTAAGAGTGGAGATGATATATGCAACTATGACAATCCAAAAGCCGATGTGTTTTAAGAAGGTTCGGTTAACTTGGTTCATGAGTTTTAGTCTAGGGTCGGGCCATGGTCGCTGCCAGAGAGAAAGAGAGAGAGAAAAGAAACACTCAGCGTGCACTCTAATCTAGATTAGAATGGTTAATCACTTTATCTAACCAGGATGTCTCCCACTTCTTTCTCGAATCCTCCTCCAAACCCAAAGGAGAATTAGTTGGGATCATCTAAAACCACCCGAGGAGTAAACCAACTCATCAATGGGAATCAGGATCCAACTATCATCGCATGATAACTTAATGGAATCCACTCAAGTCACCACACTCCAGAAGGTATGTGCATGCATGGCAAGTTTCCTATATGTTTGAAACTCCCGATGTGATTTTTACCCCTAGGACTCAAGTGGCCTTGACAAATAATCAACAAATCAAAAGGTCCAAGTCAAGTTCAACCCGTCATTATCTTGATTGCGTTAAACCCACCCGCACGACCCTTGACGAATAATCAAAAAAGTCGTACGACCGTCCTAACCAATCCACATGTCCATGCGACAGAAAAGTATTACAGAGCTACCGCACACTACGCCCCGGCGAATAGCAACGACAAACGTAGCGCGAATACTAATCTGAAATGATGGAGGGATACTGCTGGTTTTTGGCGAAAAACCTTTAACGTAATGAACTTGATATCGTTGAAGGAACCGAGTGGGTTTACAAATGTATAGCGGCGAAAACTTTTGCTAAAGAGGTCACTCCCGGTGAAGGGATTTTGGCTCTTTCCTCGTCGAATGAGGTGTAGGATATTCCAAACTGAATACCGCGATGCAAAGTAAAAATAATCGACTATAGTGAAGTTATTACGCTGATGGAAACTTCTGCCCAAGGGGTCACTCCCGATGAAGGGATCTCGGCCCTTGCCTCGTTGAATGAGGTGCTGGATATTCATAACCGAATAACACTGTGCAAAGAAAAAGAGAACGTCTGTAATGCCAATTTTTAAAAAACTTGGTTCCAACAACATCAAATAGGTTTGTTTTATCTTTGCAATGATCAGAATCAATGTAGTCCCATCAATTAATCATACCAGAAAAGAACGAAAAATATGATATACGTATATGCTACCCGCATTCACCACAGGGCCCCGTCATCACCCGTTAGGTTACTTAACTAACGACAGAGCGGGGGTGCAAAACATATACAATATCTACTAGTATATATATAAATATATATATAACAATCATCCCAGGCATGATATATACAACATCACAGAATAGCGATAAGCATCACAGAACAAACGGATAATCTGGGAGCCCTAGGTTTCCTTTGAGCCGCAAGTGAAACCCGACGTTCCCTTGGTTGTGTGGATAGCCTGTGCAATGAAAATATAGACCTCTACGAGCGCGAAAAGTTACCCGCCAATCCCAGAAATGAGGCAACCTCAATCAATAAAGTGAGTGGGCCACCCAGCACTTCACGGAATCCGGTAACTTGAGCACACCTCCGTGGGTCAACCTGTACCCCCTACGAGTGCGGCGAATAGCCTGCCAAATCTAGAGTAAGGCCCGCTCCGTCTCAACTCCATGAGATGCGGGCCTATTTCCCTCTAGAACCCGGCTAACCGTGCACTCCACCGTGGGGTAATCCTAGTACAGAAAAGAAAAGAATATGTACAACGGTGACATCGACCTCAACCCGGTCGTGCCCCAAACAAATAATATAAAAATTTGCCGTGAAGGTAGTCCACATGTCGGACGCTTGCCCCGCAATATAAAATATACAAATAAATCCAAACTGTACTACCATTGCACCCAAGCTATCCACACGATGATCCCGTCACAACCACAGCACAACACAGAACATCAAAGTGAATGCAAACCCGTCTAAAAGAGCATATAGCAGTTAGATGAGTTGTACCGCTCTAATGACATTTACGATCGTAGATAGTAATGTATGTACTGAAAACTATGATATTAGAATTCCTCATGCAATTAGCAAACTAAACCAATTTCCAAAACCATGAAAAAAACATTGAGCTAAAGTTCCAAAAACCGACCGTTTAAGCCAATTCGGAAGTCCGAATCAAAACGAAATGCGCCCGAACCTTCACAGGGAGTTAGAGCACGAAATTAAGTTCAAGTCGAGGGGCTTAGAGGGGGTACCCTACCTTTGAGGCTATCACGAGGTGGCCAGGGGGTGAGGCAGACCCGAAACTGCCCGAGGTGGGGCAGTTTCGGGTCCCCACCGCCAAGACCACCTTGTGGTGGTCTTGGGGAGTGGGCCCAGCCATTTAGTCCCCCCGGGGGTTCAACGGGGTTTCCATGCACCACCCTGCGGATTCTTAGTTTAAACCGTGAGCCCGCGGGGTGTGCAAAGTTCTCAAACTTTCAGTTTTTGGAACTGTTTTTGTCGGCAGTTTTTGCACGACAAAAACAGTGGATTTCTAATGCCGCAATGAGTTAACTAAGGCTTATGGAGTGGCTCTGATACTATGTGGGTTATGCAAGCGCCCCGGCCATCAAACCATGGCCATCGCGGAACAAAATTTTTCAAAAACCGGCGCTAGAACAACCCGATAACCCGGATCGACCCATAAGCCCTAGACAACAAAAACATGCAAAGGATCTAACTAAAGAGTTAGAGTGATTATACTGAGATGATCCGTGTACTTCGGTCTTGAACCATCTTCCTAAGCTCCTAGAGGCTTCCTTGATCAAGCTTGATCTCTGGTCTCCCTTCATCGAAGATGATCCACCCGAGAGTCTATGAATCGAGCTCTAACCTTATATCCGAGGTAACTAGGGTACCTAGATCGCTACACTAGATAGCCTAGAAGATGTAGACTATGGTGATGGATTAGTTTGCCTTAAGACACCCAAGGTTTCTCAACACATGAGAGGGTTTGGGTGGAGGAAGAAGAAGATGCTATGAGGATGAGAGTGTTGTAGGAGAGAGAATGAATAATGACTTAGCCTTTTCTTTGTTGTGAGACTGAAAACGTGTGCGTCCCGAAGAAGCCCTACCCCCCGTTGTATTCTATGACGTTGACCAATCATTACGACGAGTACACATGGGTGAGATAATATCTCATATTAACTCATGTAGAGACTTAACCAGGGCTTAAGGTAATGGTTGGGTTAATAAATATCTCAAATAAAACAAAATTAATGGACTAAATCAATGGTTCTATAAGCTTCCACTAAGCTCAAACCATGTGACTAATTTCCAACTAATATTGATTTACTTTAAATAAATAAAACCTTTCATTATGTTAAGCATGGTGTGAGTCTCATACACCCATGTTACATGTAGCAACTAGCATGACACAAATAATATATATCACATATATATTAAGTGTACACAAGTGAGAAAAAAGAAATGCTTAAGTGAGCAAATATTAGTTAATGTACATTAATATATCAAATATATAATTATACATTAAATTATTAAATCAACACTTGATTTAATAATTCGGCTATATCATATATAACCGACTAATATCATGTGTATCAATTTATCAAATCAACACTTGATTCGATAACCCGGCTGTATCACATATAACCGACCGATATCACATATCACGAGAATAGAATATGGTATCACATACACGTATTAATCTCGGTCCCGCACATATCATATATGTTCTCTTACTTCGTTTCGCTTGAGCCAGGAAACCTTTGTGTAGGACTCTAAAGACTTGTTAATACGCCGGCAGTAGGTGGTGATCATATCAGTCACCCACAAGCCGTCAGCGGTACTGCTAGACATAACGGCCACCCGGGTATTGAGCGATCAGAAGATCAACAAGCAAGCCTGCTCATACTCCTGCGAATCCAATAAGTAACACTACCGTACAGTTCGGTCTCTTCGTCAGATATGTCGCATATCCAGCCTAGTGGTGAAAAACCTCAGACTCCAATAGCTTGATAAGTCATACCGATTTGAGGCCCATAACGGTTCGAGAAACTACTGATAACACTTACCGGTAAATCTCAGCAACCCTGGCCATGGATTTCCTATTATAGTCAATCGAGCATAGCGCAACATCAACCCCCAATACCGAGAGAGACGAAATCCTCTCCTATCGCTCATTGCCTCCATGTGACTTGGGACTGTACCCAAAAACCACCATTTTGCACGTTCTCTTGAACGCGGTAAGGTGGAAATCAAAGCACAACGGGAATCACACAAGACTTTATGACGATCTCGGATCTACAGACTAACTCGTACCAGTGTCACCAGAGAACTGCTATCTGACATGAGGTATAATACCATCAAGGAGTTCTCGGCGAGTCCTGTTCAGTGTATCCAGTCTCCACTGAGCACCCGTATACCATCTTTGATGTCAAACACCAATGGATGTGGGATCATCCATCGCCTATCATATGGGTCAAGAAGCGTATACGCTAGTCTATTATGGAATCTCGATGCCCCGTATTGATACTCCCACGACTAGGAATAATTGAAGCATGTACTTACGGACTACCCTGGCCCCCACTAGTATGATCTGCATCATAATCCTGGTAGTCAAGTACTCATCCTAAGGGATTTATCAACATGTAACGGAGAGACTATAAGTGTACATGTTAAGATAAATAGCAACCAGATAGCATACTATCATGTCGAGCAAGAAAGTCCTCCCTATATATATCCAAGCATCCACTATAATATACATCATATGTACAATAATGGCCTCTAGGGCATACACACAACTGACAATCTCCCACTTGCACTTGGGCCAGTTGTTGTAGTTTCTCATACTCAACATCCCATAGAAGTCTCTCTAGGGAAGGCCTCTGTGAGTGGATCCGTCGTGTTATCCTTCACGTCATCTCTCCTATCTTTGATCCCTTGGAGATTAACCATCTCCCTGATAAGGTGATTCTGCCTCAGAATATGTCTGGATCGCTGATGGGACCGGCGTTCCTAGGCCAAAACCACAACTCCATTGTTGTCACAATAACAGTTATTGGACGCTCAATGGTAGGAACCATGTTCATCTTATGGACAAGAAATATCCAGACAGCCACTTTGGCAGCATCGTTGGTTGCGATGTATTCAACCTTTATCGTCTAGTTTGCCACGGTATCTAGCTTGGAACCCTTCCAACATACCGTCCCTCCTCTGAGGGTAAAGACAAAGCCTACGACTGACTTTCAGTCGATCTTATCACTCTGAAAGCTCAAATTGGTAAAGGACTCCCACTGGAGTTCACTGTTACCGAACACCAAGAAAGTTTCTTCAGTGCTTCTCAAATACTTAAGAATGTCCTTCACAGCTGTCCAGTGATTCTCCCAAGATCCGATTGATTCCTGATCATTACACCTAGTGAGTTAGCTACATCTGGTCTGGTACATAATATCGTATACATGATAGAGCCTAGTGCCGAAGCATAGGGTATCCCTTGTATGCGAGCTCTCTCTAAATCAGTCTCAGGAGACATATTTTTGGAGAGAGTGATTCATGAGCAAGTGGGCCAACCACCACCCTTAGAATTTTCCATACTAAACCCCTTTAGTATGGTGTTAATGTATCTGGATTTTTGACACTCCTAACATCCACTTAGATCTATCTCTATAGATCTTAATCTTCAAGATGTAGTAGGTATCATTCAGATCTTCCATGGAGAATCCTCATGACAAGAGGAGCTTGACCGAGTGTAGGATAGGAAACCATTTCCTATCAAGAGTATGTCATCTACGTACAACACGTGGAAGAAAATCTTACTCTCTACTACCTTCTTGTATATACAAGGCTCATCTACCTTTTTGATGAAGTCAAACACTTTGACTGCCACATCAAAATAGATGTTCCAACTCCGCGATGCCTGCTTTAATCCTGATGGACTTAAGCATAACTTCCAGCCATTTCATATAGTCCCCACTCGTGATGGCCTGCCTGAACCTAGTTGGGTCATCATCTACCATGATGCAATCCTCGCTCCCACCGTCACTGAGGAAGCCATAGTATCTCTTAGGTGAATGAGGAACCCTACCAGATTCGCGGAGAGGCTGAGCTTCGTTGGAAACTATCGAATCCTTTGGTTTTACCAAATCATCAGCTGTTATTTTGTCTAGCTGGAACTCCTTCCAGTTCTACCCCATGACCACTAATTTCTTCCATAAAAAATTCCTTTTCTAAAAAGGTGGCATGCTGAGAAACAAAACACCTTTTGCTCCTTAGTTTGGTGGAAGTTATATCCTCGCGAATGTTCGGGATATCCAACAAACTTATACAGAACTGACCTTGCCTCAAGCTTGTCCGGATTTTGTTTTTCAACATAGGCCGAAGAACCCTATATCTTAACTCGTTTAAGACATGGTCTCTTCCCATTCCATATCTTATATGGAGTGGTAAGCACTGATTTGGATAGAACCCCATTCAATAGGTATGCAGCTTCTCAAGTGCATAACTCGAAAAGGAAATAGGCAACTCAGCAGTACTCATCATAGAGCGCACCATATCTCATAGGGTACGATACCTCTGCCCCGATACACTGTTGTGCTGTGGTGTATTCGGAGGAGTAAGCTGAGAGAGAATCCTATTCTCTTTTAAATAATCCATGAACTCCGTTCTTAAGTATTCTCCTTCCCGATCACATCAAAGGACTTTAATACTTATACCCGTCTGGCTCTCAACCTCAAGCTTATATTTCTCAAATTTCTCAAAAGTTTTAGACTTGTGTTTCAACAGGAACATATGTCCGAATCTTGAGAGATGGTCAGTGAATATAATGAAGTATGAGAAACCAACCCTGGCATTTGTAGACATTGGACCGTATACATCATCATGTATCAGTCCCTAGAGTTCAGTAACTCTATCTCTATTTCCAGTAAACGGAGTATTGGTCATTTTACCTTTGAGACAATACTGGCAAGTATCATAAGATGAAAATTCGTACGAATTCTAATATTCATCCTTATGTAACTTAGCTAGTCGTGTCGCATTGATATGACCTAGTCTACAATGCCACAAGAAGGATTCATTCATTTCTGAATTACTCCTCTTGTGTGTGTTCGGTATACTTTGAACTGTGATTTGATTTAGAACGTATATGCCATTACATAACATGCCTGATCCAATCAACTCTTGATTAAGGAAAATGTTCATAACATTATCTTTCAATACAAAATTATATCCTTCTTTAACTTAATAAAGAAACTGATGTAATATTGTATATCAGGTTCGGCATGTAATAACATTTGTTCAGAATCAATGTATTTACCATTTGGTAATATAAGATGATATTCACCAACTACTTTGGCTGCAACATTTGCACCATTCTCTACTTTTACAGAATGATCACCTATTCCCAGTTCTCTACCTTTCCTTAGCCTATGCAACATATTACATATGTCGGATCCCGATGCGATATCTGATACCCAGGACGTAGAGTGTACTGAGAAACAGTTCTCGGTAACTAACACACCCGAAGAAGATGCATCAGCATGCTCATTCCTCGTTTGGGTGGCGTGGGAATCCGAAAATTCCCCTATTTCCTTCTCAGACTTATAACAATTATAAGGTAGAGCGGAACCAATGTTCCCCAGCTCAGCATAATAAGTAGGTTCAGTTAATACATCTATATTATTATCTTGATTAAGGCATGTCACGGTCGCTACCAAAAGAGAGAGAGAAGAAAACACTCAGCGTATACTCTTGCAAGATCAGATTGGTTATTATTTTATCTAATCAGGATGGCTCCCACTGTTTTTATCAAATCTCCCTTCAAACCCTAAAAGGTAAGACTAGCCGGGATTAATTACACCCTACAAGTTCACCAATCTTTCGGCCAGGCCAGTGTCTGTAACATTTTGGAAAATTATAAATATTAATTTATAATTTTAAATATAAATATAATGAGTTTATAAAAGTGATATCACATACAACTTTTGGTATCGGAATTTTATTCGTAAAAATGTGATCATTTCAATAAATATAAATAAACGTGTGTGATGTCATAAAAATGACCTTTTAATTATTTTAACATGACATTGTAATTGTCATTAAGCTAATGAAAATTTAGTGATAGATTTATCATTTCATATCTTTTATGTCATATGGATTTGGATTTATAATAAGAAGGATTTTCTTTATTGTTGTATTTCTTTTAATCATGGATGGCATATGATATTCTATGTTAACCTTCACATAATTGTTAGTTATATGTATGCCCTAGAGGCCATTACTGTACATTGGATGTATATTGTAGTGGATGCTGGGACATATATAGGTAGGACTTTCTTGCTCGACATGATAGTACGCTATCTGATTACTCTTTATCTTAACATATATACTTTCTGTCTCTCTGTTACATGTTGATAAAGCCCTTAGGATGTGTACTCGACTTTCAGGACTATGATGCAGATCATACTAGTAGGGCCTGGGTAGTCCATGAGTACATCCTTCAATGTTCCTAGTCGTGGGAATATCGAGACGGGGCATCGATATTCCAGAGTAGACTAGCGTATATCTTCTCGACCCATATGATGGGCGATGGATGATCCCATATCCATTGGTGTTTGACATCAGAGATGATATACGGGTGCTCAGTGGAGACTGGGTACACTGGACGGACTCGCCGAGAACTCCCAGATGGTATTATACCTTACGTCAGATGGCAGTTCTCTGGTGACACTGGTACAGGTTAGTCTGTAGACCCGAGATCGTCATAGAGTCTTGTGTGATTCCCACTGTGCTTTGATTTCCACCTTACCACGTCCAAGAGGGCCTGCAAAACAGTGGTTTTTGGGTACAGTCCCGAATCACATGGAGGCAATGAGCGATAGGAGGGGATTCGTCTCTCCCGGTATAGGGAGTTGATGTTGCGCTGTGTTCGATTGGCTATAACCGGAAATCCCTGGCCAGGGTTGCTGAGATTTACTGGTAAGTGTTACCAGTAGTTTCTCAAAATGTTATAGACCTCATATCGACATGACTTATCGAGCTATTGGGGTCTGACGTTTACCACCCCTAGGCGAGATATGCGACATATCAGACGAACAGACCGGACTGTACGGTAAGTGTTACTGGTTGGATTCACAGGAGTGTGAGCGGGCTTGCTCGTCGATCTTCTGATCGCTCAATACCCGGGTGGCCGTTACGTTTAGCAGACCGCTTGCGGCTTGTGGGTGTTTGATATGATCATCACCTGCTGCCGGCGTATTGACGAGTCTTTAGAGTCCTACACAGAGGTTTCCTGGCTCAAGCGAAACGAAATAGGAGCGCATATGAGATATGTGCGGGACCGAGAATAATGCGTGTATGTGATACCGTATTCCATTCTCGCGATGAATGTATCGATTGGTTGTATGCGATATAACCTAGTTATCGAATCAAGGATTGATTCGATAAGTCGATACATTGGATATTAGTCGGTCATATGCGATTTGACCGGATCGTTAAATCAAGCGTTGATTTAATGATTTAATGCGTAATTATATATTTGATATATTACTTTGCATTAACTAGTATTGGTTCACTTAAATTGGATTTTCTCACTTGATGTACACAAGTTGTATATGTGATATACTTTTGTGCACAAGATTGTATCATGTTTGATGATACATGCAAGCTTGGGTGTAGGTTTACTTTAAACCATGATTAAGTGATTGGTTAGGGTTTGATTTATTTACTTATTCATTTATTTATTTTAGGGAAAGAAAAGATATGGTTGCTTTTTTTGTTTGTTTCTTTTGAAACTTCAAGAAGCTTTGACCATTCTTGTTCTTTTCCTAAACCTAACCATTCACCTAACCCTAGTTGATTCTCTACACTTAACCAAGGTTGCATTATGATAAGAATGAGTTGGATTTTCTTTTTTTGGGATAATCCTTTTTATTCTTTCATCTTCATCATCTTCATCAAGCTTTATGAAAGCTTGCAAGCTTCAATGGTGAAATGAGAAAAAGAGTGAGAAATCCAATTCTAAAGTGAACCCACTTCCTATTTCTTCATCCTCTACCACTTGCCAAGTAGTATAGGGTGTTTTCTTCACAAGTTTCATGGCTTGGTGAAGTTGGAGCTTGATCTTGTGTTGCCTCGACGTAGATCATCTTCGGCATCGAAGTCGACGACCTAGCCCGCCTATTTCTCCGATGAAGCCGACGCTAGAGCCCGGGATCCGATGATCGCAGCGAGGGGACTTCATCATGGAGCTATGGAGGTGGAGGACCGGATCTACAATGGTTGTATTTCCGTTCACTTTTAGAGTAAAGTCGTTTATTCGCATTTGTTTCGCCTATTCTCTAGTTAACGATCTTTGCTTAGGGTTTCTCGGTATATAATTTTTGAATTTGGCATGGTTGATGCCTTGTGAGACCTCATTAGTGTGCCTAGGAACTCTATAGTGGTATCAGAGCCTAGCTAGAGCCTTAGGCGATGAGTAGACGGAGTTACAAGTCCGATCGAACCGAAACCCTAATACAAATTTGCTCTCTGTACATTTTTTGAAATCGGGGATTTTTGAGAATTAAAAATATGCAGAAAAATCAGCAGGAATTTCTAAGAATTACTGTGAAGCACGAGCACCTAATTCGATCATAGTGCGGCGGAACCGCGGCATTAGCATGGCTAATGCGGCGGTTCCGCGGCCAATTAGTCTCTTCAGTCAATTATTTTTGCACAGTAACCTCGTTATTTAAATGCTGAGTTTTCTGGGAATTTTTAATCTTTACTCAAGAGTTGAGTTTTCTGGGTTGTATTGGGAGTTCGTAGATTCGATCGGATTATCATACTTTGTCTATGTGTTTTTCCGGGTAATTTTAGAATATGTTAAAAAGTTCGACCGGATATAAATACCCACTTTTTCCCCTGCCGGGAAATTTCCAATTGTTGGATCTTTCCGTGGTTTAATGACGTTCTAAGTAATGCAAGTAACACGATGGACCCTCTAGAAGACAACAAACCTTAACTCGATTATGCGACCGTCTTGAACTGCCCTTTGAACCTTAGGATTTGGGGCAGTACGGCATGCCACATGTGAGGCGTTGGCTTGACCCTTCTACGGCTGGACCGTTGGTACTGAGGCATGAAGTGAATGTCTTTGAACTTATTTCATGTGTTGAGTTGTTTCGGGAAAACTTGGGTGTTCGATTATTCGATCGGAAAGTTTAACATTTTCTATCTTATCCGGAATGTGATACAATAATTGGAATTCACAAGTAGTTATGAGATAACTGATATGAATGTTATAAACATAGCACTCTAGTCTCACTTGATTGGTTGCCACGGGATTTTGATGTGATCAAAAGTCCATCGCAATCACGTAGGGTACGCGGATACTCGCCGGGTAAACTTAATGGACAGCCTCATCCCATAGCCCCGACCAAGTGACTGTAGGAGAACCCCGTCGCCGAAAGCATCCGTTCGGATGCTCGCGGCAGCGGTGTTCCGCCTTGGTGCACTTCGTCGACGGCGTCGGGGGTGCGGCCGCCTACTAAAGTTTATGACGAGCATTCGATCAGGATGTCGGGAATCTTGTTGAATTTCACGACTTGATATTGAAAAGTGTTTTCGATAATGAGACTAAAATGCGGGGTTTATAATTGTTAGGCATGCGATGTCTAAGGAATTCATTTGATTAGGCATGCGATGTCTATGCAGGTTGCAGATTCCAACTGTTGTAGTTTTACACTTTCTTTTCTGTGACCGTAAGTGTAATATGTGATATCGCCGGTTTCGTTGCTATATGTCAACGACAATTGGGATGCGCATATTTACTTACGTTGATGACATGTGATGTTATGTGTTGCTGGATATATTATATTGGATCGTCGTGTTTGAATAGCCGGGGTTTTTTATGTGAGATGAGTGTTTTTCATTTTCATTCATGTAAAAACTTGTATGTAATATTATTTTATTGGGGCACTTCCAGGTAGCGGATGATGTCACCATTTGTATATTATTTACTTTTCCGCACTAGGATAGACCCAAGGAGGGAAGCACAAGTAACCGGGTTCTGGAGTCCAGTGGGAGACCAACTCGAGGAGTCGAGTCCGGGTCTCCTAACTCTAGAATTGGTAGGGTTGCTTGCCGCTCTCGTAGGGGTCTAGGGGTGTGGGTTTTGGCTATTCATCACGACCATGGAATCCGTGTTTTATACTGGCTCGTATTGAAAACACGGACGTCCTAGTATATCCAATATTTCATATGTTTTTTCTGCTGCGTTATCTTTGATGTGATCATGTGATATGTTCTGTGATGGATACTGTATATAGTATATATGATATATTATATAGGCGTTACTTATGTTTTACACCCGTGCTAGCCCTGCCCCGCTCTGCCATTAGTCACCTAACCTAATGGTGCACGAGGGGACATCGAGGCGAATGCGGATGGCATAAGTGTATGTCGTATTTATCTGTGATGTTTAGGTAACTTAAATGATGGGACTTCATTAATATGATTAATGAAAGAAAAAGAAACCTAAGATGTTGTGGAATCGAATTTCTAAATAAAATAGGTAGCTACAGTTCTTGCTTTGCACAGCGGTATATATGATATATCCTGCACCTTATTCGATGAGGAAATGACCGAGATCCCTTCACCGGGAGTGACTCCTTTAGCAATAACTGGCAGATGCTACAACCCTCGGTTTGTCTTTTGATTACTTCTACAGTTTCTGCTTTGCACAGTGATATATATGATATATCCCGCACCTCATTCGATGAGGAAAGGGCCGACGATCCCTTCACCGGGAGTGACCCCTTTAACAAAACTAGAAAAGCCTAAAAAACACTCCATTTCAAAATTCATTCGATCCTACAACGATATCAAGTTCATTACGCAATAGGTTTTCAGAAAAACCTGTCGTAGCCCTCCGTCATTTCAGATAAGTCCTGTTTAGTATTCGTGCTGCGTTTGTTGATCTTGTCAAGGCGCAGTGTGCGATAGCTAACCAGTGTTTATCTGCTTATGCATATGATGCAGATTAGGTTAGGGTAGTCGTACGGCCTTGTTGACCTTGTCAAGGGTCGTGCGGATGGGTTTGATTCAATCAAGAAATGACGGGTTGAACTTGACTTACGGTCTATGGTTTGTTGACCTTGTCAAGGTCATAGATCGTTTGGGGAAAAATATTATCGGGAATTTCAAGTGTTGAAATTTGCAATGAGATTGCATACCTTCTATGAGATAGTTGGATCCCGATACCCGCTGCGAGTAAGAGTTACTCCTGGGAGAGTTTTATACATTACAATTAGCCGATCAAGTAGGTGTCTAGAAAGGTGTTAACGAGGTTACGCCTTTAGGAAAACGAGGTTTACATTAATTAGGTTCGTGCGAAAGCACGGGGGACCTCCCTCAAAGTACCGACACTGGCCTGGCTGAAAGATTGGCGAACTTGTAGTGTGTAATTAATCCCGGCTAGTCTTTCTTTTTAGGGTTTGAAGGAAGATTTGATAAAAACAGTGGGAGCCATCCTGATTAGATAAAATAATAACCAATCTGATCTTGCAAGAGCATACGCTGAGTGTTTTCTTTTCTCTCTCTCCAGGTACCGACCATGTCATGCCTTAATCAAGATAATAAAATGGACATATTGACCGAACCCGCTTGTTATACTGAGCTGGGGAACGTTGGTCCTGCTCCAACTTATAATTGTTATAAGACAGAGCAGGAAATTGGGGATTACCAGAATTCCCGTGCCGCCCAAACGAAGAAAGTGCATACTGATGCATCATCTTCGGGTGTGTTCATTATACAGAACTGTTTCTCTGTATCCTCTACGTCCTGGGTATTTGATACCGGATCAGGATCCCAGATATGTAATCTGTTACATAGGGCTACAGATAGGTAGAGAACTGAGAACGGGTGATAAGTTTCATGAGACAGAAAACAGGGCAAGTGTTGCAGCCAAGTCTGTTGGTCACTGTCACCCTGTATTATCAATACATTGATTCTGAACGAATGTTATTAGATACTGAACCTGATATACAAAATCATATCAGTCTCTTTATTAGTAAAGAAAGGATATAATTTTGTATTGTTGGATAATGTTTTGAACATTTCCTATATCAAAAGTTGATCGGTTCAGGCACGTTATCTAAAAGCATTGATGTTCTAAATCAAACTACAGTTCTTAGTATACGGAACACACACAAGAGGAAGAGTTTAGAAATGAACGAATCCTTCTTAAGGTATTGTAGACTTGGTCATATCAATGCGACCCGACTAGTTGAAGTTACATATAGATGCATATTTAAATCAGTTTGAATTTACATCTTGTGAAACTTGCTGGTCATGTCACAGAGATAAGATGACCATAGCTCTGTTTACTGGAAACAGAGAAAGAGTTAGTGAACTCTTGGGATGATACATGTTGATGTATGTAGGTCCCCTGTCTATACATACCAAGACCGGTTCTTTGTACTTCATTACATTCTCTGATGATCTCTCAAGATTCAGACATATGTTCCTGTTGAAACACAAGTCCGAACCTTTTGAGATATTCACGAAATATAAGTTAGAAGTAGAGAACCAAAACGGGTATAAGTATTATGTCCTTTGATGTGATCAAGGAGGAGAATACTTGAGCACAGAATTCCTGGACTATTCTAAAGGAGAATGAGATTCTCTCTTAGCATTACTCCTCCGTATACACCATAGCACGATGGTATATCGGGGCGGAGAAATCACACCCTATATGATAAGGTGTGCTCTATGATGAGTACTACTGAGTTACCTATTTCCTTTTTGGGAGTTATGCACTTGAGAAGCTGCATACCTATTGAATAGGGTTCGATTCAAATCAGAGCCTACCACTCCATATAAGATATGGTATGGGAAGAGCCTATCTCTTAAGTAAGTTAAGATTTGGGATTGTCCGGCTTGTGTCAAAAGCAAAATCCGGACAAGATCGAGGCAATGTCAGTTCTGTAGAACTGGAAAGGTTCCAGCTATACAAAACTGCAGCTGATGATTTGACAGAACTAAAGGATTCAATAGTTCCCGACGAATCTCAGCCTCTCCGCCGATCTGGTAAGGTTTTTCATCCGCTTGAGAGATACTTCGGTTTCTCGATGACAGTGGGAGCGAGGATTGCATCATGAGATGATGACCCAACTAGATTCGAGCAGGTCATCGAGAGTAGGGACTCTGTAAGAATGGCTGGATGCTTAGCGATCTGAGATGGAATCCATGTACACCAACAAAGTATGGACTTTGGTTGTTATATCTGAAGGGTTAAATCCCCATCAGGAGCAAGTATATCTTGAGAAGATTACTTGGTATAGATGGAAAAGTTGAGACTTTCAAAACTAGACTTGTTAAAGGTTTTCGTCATCGACCAGGCGTGGATAATGATGATACCTTTTCCAGTGGCTATGCTTAAGTCCATCCGGATCCTACTTGCCACGGCTACATACCATGACTACGATATCTGGCGGATGGGTGCCATGACTACTTTTCTAAATAATGATTTAGAAGAGAATGTCTATAAGTACACAGCCAGAGGGCTTCGTAAACAGTGGGAGCAGCGGAAACATGTGCAAGTTGCTTTACAGAATGAAGCAGGCATCACGGAGTTGGAACATCTGTTTTGATGTGGTAGTCAAAGAGTTTGACTTCATCAAAATGGTAGATGAACCTTGTATATACAAAAAGGTAGTAGAGAGTAAGGTAGCCATCCTCGTATTGTACGTGGACAACATACTCTTGATAGGAAAAGAGTTTGCTATACTATGATCGGTCGATCTCCTCTTGTCACATGGATTCTCCAATAGGATAAAGGTGATACCTCCTCGATCCTGGGGAGAATCATTGGAAAAGTTCCAGGGTGATAAGGACGACTGAATGTCAGTCGCAGGCATTGTCTTTACCATCAGTAGAGGGACGGTATGTTGGAAGTGTTCCAAGCTAGATACCATGGCAAACTAGACGATAAAGGCTGGTAACATCGCTATTAAAGATACTACCAAAGAGGCAGTTTGGGTGTATATTGGTTCATAAGATGAACTAGGTTCCTACCATTGTATGACAATGGAAGTGTGGCTTTGGCCCGGGAACCCTGGTCCCATTAGTGACCCAGACATATTCTGAGGCAGCGTCACCTAATCATGGAGATAGTTGATCTCCAGGGTGATCGAGGTTAGGAGAGTAGACTCAGAGGACAACACGGCGGATCCACTCACAAAGGCTTTTTCCCAGAGAGAGACTTATATGGGATGGTTGAGTATATGATACTGCAACCACTGCTACAGATGGCCCTAGTGCAAGTGGGAGATTGTTAGTTATATGTATACCCTAGAGGCCATTACTGTACATTGGATGTATATTGTAGTGGATGCTGGGACATATATAGGTAGGACTTTCTTGCTCGACATGATAGTACGCTATCTGGTTACTCTTTATCTTAACATGTATACTTTCTGTCTCTCTGTTACATGTTGATAAAGCCCTTAGGATGTGTACTCGACTTCCAGGACTATGATGCAGATCATACTAGTGGGGCCCGGGTAGTCCATGAGTACATCCTTCAATATTCCAAGTCGTGGGAATATCGAGACGGGGCATCGATATTCCAGAGTAGACTAGCGTATATCTTCTCGACCCATGTGATGGGCGATGGATGATCCCATATCCATTGGTGTTTGACATCAGAGATGATATACGGGTGCTCAGTGGAGACTGGGTACACTGGACGGACTCGCCGAGAACTCCCAGATGGTATTATACCTTACGTCAGATGGCAGTTCTCTGGTGACACTGGTACAGGTTAGTCTGTAGACCCGAGATCGTCATAGAGTCTTGTGTGATTCCTACTGTGCTTTGATTTCCACCTTACCACGTCCAAGAGGGCGTGCAAAACGGTGGTTTTTGGGTACAGTCCCGAATCACATGGAGGCAATGAGCGATAGGAGGGGATTCGTCTCTCTCGGTATAGGGAGTTGATGTTGCGCTGTGTTCGATTGGCTATAACCGGAAATCCCTGGCCAGGGTTGTTGAGATTTACTGGTAAGTGTTACCAGTAGTTTCTCGAAATGTTATAGACCTCATATCGACATGACTTATCGAGCTATTGGGGTCTGACGTTTACCACCCCTAGGCGAGATATGCGACATATCAGATGAACAGACCGGACTGTACGGTAAGTGTTACTGGTTGGATTCACAGGAGTGTGAGCGGGCTTGCTCGTCGATCTTCTGATCGCTCAATACCCGGGTGGCCATTATGTTTAGCAGACCGCTTGCGGCTTGTGGGCGTTTGATATGATCATCACCTGCTGCCGGCGTATTGACGAGTCTTTAGAGTCCTACACAGAGGTTTCCTGGCTCAAGCGAAACGAAATAGGAGCGCATATGAGATATGTGCGGGACCGATAATAATGCGTGTATGTGATACCGTATTCCATTCTCGCGATGAATGTATCGATTGGTTGTATGCGATATAACCTAGTTATCGAATCAAGGATTGATTCGATAAGTCGATACATTGGATATTAGTCGGTCATATGCGATATGACCGGATCGTTAAATCAAGCGTTGATTTAATGATTTAATGCATAATTATATATTTGATATATTACTTTGCATTAACTAGTATTGGTTCACTTAAATTGGATTTTCTCACTTGATGTACACAAGTTGTATATATGATATACTTTTGTGCACAAGATTGTATCATATTTGATGATACATGCAAGCTTGGGTGTAGGTTTACTTTAAACCATGATTAAGTGATTGGTTAGGGTTTGATTTATTTACTTATTCATTTATTTATTTTAGGGAAAGAAAAGATATGGTTGCTTTTTTTGTTTGTTTCTTTTGAAACTTCAAGAAGCTTTGATCATTCTTGTTCTTTTCCTAAACCTTACCATTCACCTAACCCTAGTTGATTCTCTACACTTAACCAAGGTTGCATTATGATAAGAATGAGTTGGATTTTCTCTTTTTGGGATAATCCTTTTTATTCTTTCATCTTCATCATCTTCATCAAGCTTTATGAAAGCTTACAAGCTTCAATGGTGAAATGAGAAAAAGAGTGAGAAATCCAATTCTAAAGTGAACCCACTTCCTATTTCTTCATCCTCTACCACTTGCCAAGTAGTATAGGGTGTTTTCTTCACAAGTTTCATGGCTTGGTGAAGTTGGAGCTTGATCTTGTGTTGCCTCGACGTAGATCATCTTCGGCATCGAAGTCGACGACCTAGCCCGCCCATTTCTCCGATGAAGCCGACGCTAGAGCTCGGGATCCGATGATCGCAGCGAGGGGAATTCATCACGGAGCTATGGAGGTAGAGGACCGGATCTACAAAGGTTGTATTTCCGTTCACTTTTAGAGTAAAGTCGTTTATTCGCATTTGTTTTGCTTATTATCTAGTTAACGATCTTTGCTTAGGGTTTCTCGGCATATAATTTTTGAATTTGGCATGGTTGATGCCTTGTGAGACCTCATTAGTGTGCCTAGGAACCCTACAATAATACCTCATCTTCACCCTTGCTAATAACCCTACACCTCTTCTTTCATAACTTTACACCTCCTTCTTCAAGTTTAACACCTTCTCCTTGCATGAATACATCATGCTTCATTATAGTGACACATCCTCCTTCCTCCATGCCATCTCCACCTCTCAAACTCCACATCATGCTTTCTCTACACATATCATTTCTTCTTATCTCAACTGAACACATTAGTTTTCAACTCCAAGCAAAATAATTCCTAAGTGTTCATACCAAGAGAGAGAGAGAGAGAGAGAGAGAGAGAGAGTAATGACTTCCTTCTTCAAGTGTGCACTTCTTCAAGCTTGAGATACTACAAGACCTAGATGCTCCCACACATAATTCATGAGCTGGTGTTCCATTATACACAATCTCCATAGGTATATCTTCCTCTCTCTTCAATTAATTAGTTCTGTCCAATATCAGTTTTGTGTGCAGTATTACAAAAACAGTTTGTTTTATGATATTTAGCTACTGTAATTGAATCTGGAACCAATAGGTACAACCACTAGAAAAACTAGTAAGACCAAAACTATACTGAGACCACTAGAAAACTTTACACAAAACCCGAGACCCCAACCCTATGTTTTGGCCGGCGAAAATACCTTAAAATCCGAGCTCGCCGGACTTTTGGTGGAGTTTGATATTAGTTTTTGTTCTACAGGGTTATATTGGTATTTTATATGTTTCTGTATTGTTTGTTTTGTCTAAATATTTACACAGTAAAAACTGGGAATGATTAGTAATGGTTTTATCAAATTTTCCGATATTACGATACGGGTCTTCGTATTTTTACTGCAACTGAAACGTTAACGTTCGTACGTTAAGTTCAGAGGCAATTGATCGTTTTTGAGGTAAGTAATCTGTAGGTTCTAACCTACGGGTGCTTAGCTCGATATTTTGGTTTTCAATATGATATTTACATCGATGTGATTTTAAATACGATTATAGGTACGACTTTGAGGATTTTCGAGACGGAGTTGGTGGATATAGCAGCGTGGATTTCAGTAAGCTTATTAGGTTGGTGAGTAGATTTATATCTACAGGGGAAGTCGGGTGGATGGCGTATAGCACCCCCGCAACCTTATAAATAAAATAGTATAATATCTAGTTAGATGTGAATGTTATTGATATAGTATCATAAATAGTATGTCCTTCATTTGCATATAGTTTCATACATAGTTTTAATTACATACGTACGCGACGTTAGATCTATATGACATGGATATAGTTTGATGGATTTGTACGAGGGATCATGCCGTATTTAAAATGATACAGATATAGTGATACGATGAGGTATTATACGAGAAATTATATGTATTGGAAATGATGAGATTCGTATGCCGAATAACGGCCAAGTTTTCCTTTAGACTCGTAAAGATAGATTATATTCCGTTTTAGAATGTAATACTTGTGCGAGCTATATTCTTTTAAAAACTACGATTCGTTTCTCTTTTATATGATAAAAACAAGGATGCGGTGCCAATTTCCAAAACGAATATCTATTTTAACCTAAGGCAGTTTCCTTATCTCAAAACCAACGTTTCGTTTCCTTTTCAAAGATAATGGTATAGCTCATAGCAAGTAATTGCAGTTATCATTTTCGCTTATATTTACTTTACATGTTCGCGTTATATTTATCAATGTTATACGTTTTCGTGATACGAACACTCTGATAGAACACTGCACAGCTACCAATGAGTACTATGCTGCATAAGCCCGTATACCTATATTACACTACATCTCATTGGTACTGCCATATCACTGTAGGACCGTTATGATATATTGCATATGTAGATGTCGATATGAGTAGGCTATTACACCTGTAGAACACTTGCACAAATACTAATGATTGACATGCTGCACGAGCACAGACGCATATGTTAGACCACACATCATTAGTAGTGCCATGACACAGTAGGATTGATATCATTTTGCCTATATGATCTAATTTCGTAGTCCTTCTTTATTACCTGTTGAGTATTGTAAATATTAGTACTATAGATGTTGTATTTGATTCTTATGGATTTCTGGATATTTTACTCCTGATGATATATATCGGTGGTATGGGACACTGTTATATATGTATATATATATAATATATCATCAGAATGATCTATGCAAGTATTCTCATTCTTTACTTGATATTTTTGTATATGATGAGTTGGCGTCCACCATGAGCTTTATGTTTTCTGAGTAATTGTTCCGAACCGAGTGGGGGATCTATACGGTTTCAGACTTGTTACTTATCCAGACTGTGTAGGGGAGCTATACAGTCGGATACATGGTGGACCCGGGTCGAGACTGAGGGGCAGGATAGCCGCATTGAGGCGGGGGAGCCTAGCAAGGATACTCGATACCGGAGATAGAGATGAGTACGGTAGATATCCCGAGGATACCGATCGGGGTTCGATTGGACACGGCTGATATCCAGGGAATACTGACTGGGGCCAGGGATATCGGGTGGCGATCATCTGTTGAGATGGTGTCAATGGTATATGCATTTACGTGTCGGTGATGGACACGAGAGATTTGAGGATTTGCGTGTCGGTGATGGATACGAAAGATTTCTGATTTTGGGTTTCGATGCTGGACATCTATATATATTGATATGTTGCTATCATGAGGTACACAGTTATATCCTAGTTATTGTATCCGACCAGGACTGATTCGGGGGATAGTACCCGCATACCTTCTTATGAGTAGTTGCATACAAAAAGCAATTCAAAAATCGAGCTATAGCCTCATTATTTTGACGTGTCTGATATGACACTGAAATCTTTTAAATTGTAAACCTCTTAACACTATTCATTAAAATAGCAGGACATATATGTTAAATAAAATATCTATTATATTTCATACTATCACGTCTGCTCTATGCTGGGACATATCTATTCTGCGGCTATTTTAAAGAAGAGGTTTACATATATATTTTCGGTTACATTGGGCTTATACCCCGATATAGGTTATTTACATTGGATATATTCTACTTGGGATTGCATGATCGTTAGTGTTGCATTATGATATATATACATATCATATAGTATATTAGTACAGATTATGATAGTACTATATTTATGACCTAGGTATCGTCGTGCATTTCGATTTCTACCTTTAGATGTATTTCTATTCACTGAGTTGACAACTCATCCCCGTTGTGCCACAGTTTCTTGCAGGTTTTACCGCTTGGATTATCAGCGGCTTGGGAACATTCTTCTCGGTGATTGTTGGGTAAGTGGGTTACTATTGTTACGTACTCACACTTGTGTAAGTCGATGTGCAACACCCCACGAGTTGCGGGGAGGCGGAAATATGAAAAACGATCTTGTTCTTTAAGCATACATCGACTAACCGAAGATCTTTGCTAAACGATAATTAACAACAACCATAAAAGTTCTTAGCTACTATGTAAAGAGATTATACCTAGTGAATCGTGTCCTTTGTCTTTTTGATCTCTACGTCCTCCTCGGCCTCCTCTAAGTGATAGATGATCCACCCGAGAACCCTAATCCAAGCTTCACCTCCAAACTTGAGGTAACTAAGTTTCTCTAGTTGTTAATCAAAGGAACCTAGATCATATAGAGTTAGGTTATGGAGTGTTTAGTCTATTCTAATCCTTGATCTCAACTCATGAATGGTAGGATTAGAGTTTGAAGAGAGAGTGAGCTTGAGGAGAGAGAAGGTGAACATGGTAATGATAATAGAATTGTTTCTCACTTGAATATATGAAGCATAATGTATTATCAAATAAATGAATAAATATGATTATTCATCATGCTTCATAAATTCTATTTGTGTAATTCACTATATGAGTCATTAAGCAATTAATGATGCATTAATGATATGATGAATCACACATAATGAGTCACAAATGCATTTAATGAAAATGCCACCTAAACCCTCAAGTCACCATGCTTCTAGAAGCTTCCCGTAAAATTACGAGAACGCCCCTCCTATCCGTGAAAACACGGAAAAACTTTAGACTGTATAAATCCAATAACCTGATACTAGAATCTGGCTTAAACCAAAGCCGTCTAGTAAAAACTGTCCGAATGTCGTACGTGCGTTTAAACACGTATTCGTCCGAACCCTTTGTCGTAAAACCATATGACCTCTATATCGTTTCGCCTGGAGTTGGGAAATCTCTGTGTGGGACTCTAAAGACTTGACTACTACGCTGGCTGTGGGTTTAACCACAGACCGCAAGCGGCACTAGCTGTACGTAACGGTCCCCAGGTAGATATCGATAAGAAGGCCGATGAGGAAACCCATCCGAACTCCTACTGAGCTTGTCCGTGACAATATCCGCACAGTCCGGTTTGTTCGTCTAAGAGTATTGCATGTAAGGTCTGGGGGGGTGGTGAACGTCAGACCCCTAATAACCGTACAAGTCGTGCCGGCATTGTAGGGTTCCTAGGCACGCTAATGAAGTCTCACAAGGCATCAACCATGCCAATTTCAAATTTTACGGGTGCCGAGAAAACCTAATACGGATCGTTGACTAGAGTTTAGGCGAAAAACGAAACTAGTTAACATCTTAACTAAAGGAGAGATGCTACAACCTTTGTAGATCCGTTTCTCCACTTCCTTAGCTCCACGTAGGCGTCCTCTCGCTGTCCGTCTCGAATCCCGAACTCAATCGTCGGCTTCATCGGAGAAATGGGCGGGCTAGGTCGTCGGCTTCGTGCCGAAGATGATCTACGTCGAGGCATCACAAGTTCAAGCTCCAACTTCACCAAGTTGTGAAACTTGTGAAGAAAACACCCTATACTACTTGGCAAGAGGTAGAGGGTGAAGAAATAGGAGGTGGGTTCACTTTAGAATTGGATTTCTCACACTTTTGCTCAAGTTGCCATTGATGGACTTAAACTTTTTCTTGAAGAAGAAGATGATGAAGAAAATAGAATAAGATAAGTGTGTTTTTTAAAATGGAAAAGAAAATGAATACTTATCATATACTAACTATGGTAGAGTGTAGAGAATAGACCATGGTTACTTGGAAGGGTTAGGGTTAAGCATGAAGACAAGAATGGTTACAAAGTCAAAGCTTCATGAAGCTTCAACTAGAAACAAAGAAAGCCACCATTCTTTTCAAAATCTTTTCCAAATAAATCAATCAATAAATAAAAGAATAAGCAAAACCCTAATCATCATCTTAACCATGGTTTAATTCTATACACTTAACCAAAGAAGCATGTATCATCAAACATGATACAATCATGTGAATAAAAGTATATCACATATACAACTTGCATATACAAGTGAGAAAATCCATATAAAGTGAACCAATACTAGTTAATGCAAAGTAATATATCAAATATATAATTATACATTAAATCATTAAATCAACACTTGATTCAATGATCCGGTCATGTCGCACATAACCGACTAGTATCCAATGTATCGGCTTATCGAATCAATCCTTGATTCGATATCTAGGTTATATCGCATATAACCAGTCGATACATTCATCGCGAGAATTAAATACGGTATCATATACACACATCATTCTCGGTCCCACACATATCTCATATGCGCTCCTATTTTGTTTCGCTTGAGCCAGGAAACCTCTGTGTAGGACTCTAAAGACTCGTCAATACGCCGGCAGCAGATGATGATCATATCAATCATCCACAAGCCACAAGCGGTCTGCTAAACGTAACGGCCATCCGGGTATTGAGCGATCAGAAGATCGACGAGCTAGCCCGCTCACACTCCTGTGAATCCAACCAGTAACACTTACCGTACAGTCCGGTCTGTTCGTCTGATATGTCGCATATCAAGTCTAGGGGTGGTAAACGTCAGACCCCAATAACCGATAAGTCGTGCTGATGTGAGGCTCATAACGGGTCGAGAAACTACTGGTAACACTTACCAGCAAATCTCTGATCAGCCCTGGCCAGGGACTTCCCTGTTACGGCCAATCGAGCACAGCGCAACATCAACCCCCAATACCGGGAGAGACGAAACCCCTCCTATCGCTCACTGCCTCCATGTGACTCGGGACTGTACCCAAAGACCACCGCTTTGCACGCCCTCATGGACGTGGTAAGGTGGAGATCAAAGCACAGTGGGAATCACACAAGACTCTATGACGATCTCGGGTCTACAGACTAACCTGCACAAGTGTCACCTGAGAACTGCCATCTGACGTGAGGTATAATACCATCTGGGAGTTCTCGGCGAGTCCGTCCAGTGTACCCAGTCTCCACTGAGCACCCGTATACCATCTCTGATGTCAAACACCAATGGATATGGGATCATCCATCGCCCATCTCATGGGTCGAGAAGCGTATACGCTAGTCTACACTGGTATATCGATGCCCCGTCTCGATACACCCACGACTAGAGACCTTGAAGGATGTACTTATGGACTACCATGTCCCCACTAGTATGATCTGCATCATAGTCCAGGTAGTCAAGTACTCATCCTAAGGGCTTTACCAACATGTAACTATAAGACAGTTTAAAGAGACAAGTGTACATATTAAGATAAAGAGCAACCAGATAGCATACTATCATATCGAGCAAGAAAGTCATCTCTATATATGTCCAAGCATCCAATATAACATACATCATCTGTACAATACTGGCCTCTAGGGCATACATACAACTAACAATCTCCCACTTGCACTAGGGCCAGCTGCTGTAGTATCGCATACCGAGCATCCCGAAGAGTCTCTCAAACTGTATCTGGGGAATGGCCTTCGTGAGTGGATCCGCCGTGTTGTTCTTCGTGTCAACCCTCCTGACCTCGATCTCCCGGCGATCAACTATCTCCCGGATCAGGTGATACCGCCTCAGAATATGCCTGGATCGCTGATGGGACCTGGGTTCCTTGGCTAAAGCCACCGCTCCATTGTTATCGCAATACAAAGGTATTGGATGCTCAATGGATGGAACCACACCAAGTTCAGTAATGAACTTCTTGATCCAGACAGCCTCTTTAGCAGCATCGTTGGCAGCGATGTATTCAGCCTCCATCGTCGAGTCTGCCACGGTTTCCTGCTTGGAACTCTTCCAGCTAACCGCCCCTCCGTAAAGGGTAAAGACAAATCCCGACTGCGACTTAGAGTCGTCCTTATCACTCTGGAAGCTCGAATCGGTAAAGGACTCCACTTGGAGTTCTCCGTTACTATACACCAAGAGCATCTCTTTAGTCCTTCGCAAGTACTTGAGAATGCTCTTCACAGCTGTCCAGTGACTCTCTCCAGGATCAGCTTGATACCTGCTCACTACACTTAGTGAGTATGCAACATCGGGTCTGGTACATAGCATCGCGTACATAATAGAGCCTACAGCCGAAGCATAGGGTATCCCTTGCATGCGAGCTCTCTCCAAATCAGTCTTGGGAGACATCTCTTTGGAGAGAGTGACTCCAGAGATCGTGGGTAAATTCCCACGCTTGGATTCTTCCATACTAAACCTCTTTAGTATGGTGTCAATGTACCTGGATTGGGACAATCCCAATATCCGTTTGGATCTATCTCTATAGATCCTAATTCCCAATATGCAGGAGGCATCACTAAGATCTTTCATCGAGAATCTTTGTGATAAGAAGAGCATGACCGATTGCAGCATAGGAATATCATTTCCTATCAAGAGTATGTCGTCCACGTACAATACGAGGAAGACAACCTTACTCTCTGCTACCTTCTTGTAGATACAAGGTTCATCTGGGTTTTTGACGAAATCAAACTCTTTGATAACGACGTCGAAGCAGATGTTCCAACTCCGCGATGCTTGCTTTAATCCATAAATGGATTTAAGCAGCTTGCACACCTTCCCGCTGCTCCCACTGTCTACGAAGCCCTCTGGCTGAGTCATGTACACGCACTCTTCTAAATCACCGTTCAGAAAGGCGGTCTTAACATCCATTTGCCAGATTTCGTAGTCATGATATGCAGTGATGGCAAGCATAATCCGGATGGATTTAAGCATAGCTACTGGAGAAAAGGTTTCGTCATAGTCCACACCTGGTCTTTGACGAAAACCCTTTGCAACAAGTCTAGCTTTGAAAGTCTCCACTTTCCCATCTACACCAAGTTTTTTCTTGAAGATCCACTTGCTCCTAATGGGTTTTACCCCTTCAGGAGCAACATCCAAAGTCCATACTTTGTTGGTGTACATGGATTCCATCTTGGACCGTATTGCATCCAGCCATTTCACTGAGTCCCCACTCGTGATGGCCTGCTCGAAGCTAGTTGGGTCATCATCCTCCATGATGCAATCCTCGCTCCCACCATCCATGAGAAAACCATAGTATCTCTCAGGTTGGCGAGGAACCCTACTAGATCGGCGGAGAGGCTGAGGTTCATTAGGAGCTACTGAATCTTCTGGTTCCACTAAATCTTTAGTTACGGTTTGTGTATCTGGAACCTCTTCCACCTCTACCACTTTGCCACTAATTTCTTTTTCAAGGAATTCTTTTTCTAAAAAGGTGGCATGTTGAGCAACAAACACTTTTTGTTCCTCACTGTGGTAGAAAAAATACCCATATGAGTTCTTTGGATATCCCACAAACTTGCAAAGAACTGACCGTGCCTCGAGCTTGTCCGGATTTTGTCTTTTGACATAGGCTGGACAACCCCATATCTTAACTCGTTTAATATATGGCCTCTTCCCACTCCATATCTCATATGGTGTGGTAGGTACAGATTTAGATGGAACTTGATTCAATAGGTATGCTGCTGTCTCCAGTGCATATCCCCAGAAAGAAATAGGTAACTCATCCGTGCTCATCATGGAGCGTACCATATCTAATAAGGTGCGGTTCCTCCGTTCTGATACACCGTTGTGCTGTGGTGTATATGGAGGAGTCAGCTGAGAGAGAATCCCATTCTCTTTTAGGAAGTCCAGGAATTCATTGCTCAAGTATTCACCTCCTCGATCAGATCGTAGGATTTTAATACTTTTTCCGGTTTGGTTCTCAACTTCTTATTTATATTCTCTAAATTTCTCAAAAGCTTCTGATTTGTGTTTCATCAGGAACACATACCCGAACCTAGAGAGATCGTCAGTGAATATAATGAAGTATGAAGAACCATCCCTGGTATGTGTAGACATAGGACCGCATACATCACTATGTATCAGTCCTAAGAGTTCAGTAACTCTTTCTCCGTGTCCCGTAAACGGAGTTTTGGTCATCTTGCCTTTGAGACATGACTGGCAAGTATCATAAGATGAAAATTCAAACGGATTTAAATATTCATCCTTATGCAACTTAGCCAGTCGTGTCGCATTGATGTGACCCAGTCTATAATGCCACAAGAAGGATTCGTTCAGTTCAGAACTCTTCCTCTTGTGTGTGTTTGTTATGCTCAGAACTGTTGATTGATTTAGAACATAAATGCCATTGCACAACATGCCTGATCCAACCAACTTTTGGTTACGGAAAATGTTCATAACATTGTCCTGTAATACAAAATTATATCCCTCTTTACTCAATAAAGAAACCGATATAATGTTGCATATCAGGTTCGGCATGTAATAGCATTCGTTCAGAACCAATGTATTACCAGTTGGTAATACAAGGTGATATTCCCCGACAGTCTTAGCTGCAACAATTGCACCATTTCCAACTCTAATGTCTTTATCACCTTCTCCAAGCTCTCTACCTTTCCTAAGCCCATGTAACTGATTACATATATGGGATCCTGACCCGGTATCTAATACCCAGGACGTAGAGCAAATGGAGAAACAGTTCTCTGTAATGAACACACCCGAAGAAAATGTATCAACATGTACTTTCTTCATTCGGGTGGCATGGGAATCCTGGTATTCCCCTATATCCTGTTCATCCCTATAACTCTTATAAGAAAGAATGGAACCAACGTTCCCCAGCACAGTATAACATGCGGGTTCGGTCAATACATCCATATTATTATCTTGATTAGGGCATGAAATGGTCGCTACCTGGAGAGAGAGAGAAGAAAACACTTTAGCGTATGCTCGTGCAAGATCAGATTGGTTATTATCTTATCTAATCAGGATGGCTCCCACTGGTTTTTATCAAATCTTCCTTCAAACCCTAAAAGGAAAGACTAGCCGGGATTAATTACACACTACAAGTTCGCCAATCTTTCAGCCAGGCCAGTGTCGGTACTTTGAGGGAGGTCCCCCGTGCTTTCGCACGAACCTAATTAATGTAAACCTCATTTTCCCAGAGGCGTAACCTCGTTGACACCTTTCTAGACACCTACTTGATCGGCTAATTGTAATGCGCAAAACTCTCCCAGGAGTAACTCTTACTCGCAGTGGGTATCGGGATCCAACTATCTCATAGAAGGTATGCAATCTCATTGCAAATTTCAACACTTGAAACTCCCGATAATATTTTTCCCTAAACGATCTATGACCTTGACAAGGTCAACAAACCATAGACCGTAAGTCTAGTTCAACCCGTCATTTCTTGATTGAATTAAACCCACCCGCACGACCCTTGACAAGGTCAACAAGGCCGTACGACTACCCTAACTCAATCTGCATCATATACATAAGCAGATAAATACTGGTTAGCTACCGCACACTGTGCCTTGACAAGGTCAACAAACGCAGCACGAATACTAAACAAGACTTATCTGAAATGACGGAGGGCTACGACAGGTTTTTCTGAAAACCTATTGCGTAATGAACTTGATATCGTTGTAGAATCAAATGAAGTTTTGAAATGGAGTGATTTTGAGGCTTTTCTAGTTTTGCTAAAGGGGTCACTCCCGGTGAAGGGATCGTCGGCCCTTTCCTCGTCGAATGAGGTGCGGGATATATCATATATATCACTGTGCAAAGCAGAAACTATAGAAGCAATCAAAAGTCAAACCGAGTGTGTAGCATCTGCCAGTTATTGCTAAAGGAGTCACTCCCGGTGAAGGGATCTCGGTCCTTTTCTCATCGAATAAGGTGCAGGGTATATCATATATACCGCTATGCAAAGCAAGAACTGTAGCTACCTTTTTTGTTTAAAATTTGATTCTACAACATCTTAGGTTTCTTTTCTTTCATTAATCACATTAATGAAGTCCCATCATTTAAATACCTAAACATCACAGATAAATACGACGTATACTTATGCCATCCGCATTCGCCACGATGTCCCCTCATGCACCGTTAGGTTAGGTAACTAACGACAGAGCAGGGCAGGGCTAGTGCGGGTGCAAAACATAAGTAACGTCTATATAATATATCATATATACTATATACTGTATCTATCACAGAACATCACATGATCACATTACAGATATCGCAGCAGAAGTAACATATGAAACATTGGATATACTAGGACGTCCGTGTTTTCAATACGAGCCAGTATAAAACACGGATTCCACGGTCGTGATGAATATCCAAGCCCACACCCCTAGACCCCTACGAGAGCGGCAAGTAACCCTACCAATTCTAGGGTTAGGAGACCCGGACTCGACTCCTCGAGATGGTCTCCCACTGGACCCTATAACCTGGTTACTTGTGCTCCCCTCCTTGGGTCTATCCTAATGCGGAAAAGTAAATAATATACAATAGGTGACAACTTCCGATACCTGGAAGTGCCCCAAATAAAAGAATATTACATACAAGTTTTTACATGAATGAAAATGAAAAACACTCATCTCACATAAAAACCCCCGGTTATTCGAACACGACGATCCAATATAACATATCCAGCAACACATAACATCACATGTCATCAACGTAAGTAAATATGCGCATCCCAATTGTCGTTGACATATAGCAACGAAACTGGCGATATCACATATTACACTTACGGTCACAGAAAAGAAAGTGTAAAACTACAACAGTTGGAATCCGCAACCTCTTTAGACATCGCATGCCTAATCAAATGAAATACTTAGACATCACATGCCTAACAATTATAAACCCCGCATTTTAGTCCCATTATCGAAAACTCTTTTCAACATCAAATGAGACTAAACCGCTAGATTTATAACATTCATTCAGTTATCTCATAACTGTTTGTGAATTCCAATTATTGTATCCCATTCCGGATAAATAGAAAATATCAAACTTTCCGATCGAACATTCGAACACCCAAGTTTTCCCAAAACCGTTCAACACAAGAAATAGGTTCAAAAACATTCGCTTCATGTCTCAGTACCAACGGTCCAGCCGTAGAAGGGTCAAGCCAACGCCTCACATGTGGCACGCCGTACTGCCTTAAACCCGAAGGTTCAAAGGGCAGTTCAAGACGGTCACATAATCGAGTTAAGGTTTGTTGTCTTCTAGAGGGACCATCGCGTTACTTGCACTACTCAGAACATCCTTAAACCACAGAAAAATCCAACACTTGGAAATTTTCCGGCAGGGGAAAAGTTGGGTATTTATATCCGGTCGAACTTTTTAACATATTCTAAATTTATCCGGAAATCCACATAGACAAAATCTGATGATCCGATCGAATCACCTAAGCCCCAAAACACCCCAGAAAACTCAACTCTTGAGTTCAGATTAAAAACTCCCAGAAAACTCAGCACTCCAATTAACAAATTATTGTGCAAAATACGATGGATGACGTCATCATCAGACCGCGGAACCGCCGCAGAAGCCAGGCTTCTGCCGCGGTTCCGCCGCACTTTGGAGGTATCATTTTGAAAATTTTGCACCGTAATTCTTAGAATTTCCTGCTGAATTTTTTAAGCATTTTTAATCTGAAAAAAACCCAGTTTTTGAAAAAAGTCCAGAGAGCATATCGGGAATTAGGGTTTCGGTTCGATCGGGTTTCAAACGTCGTCTAGACTTCGCCTAAGGCTCTAGCTAGGCTCTGATACCACTGTAGGGTTCCTAGGCACGCTAATGAAGTCTCACAAGGCATCAACCATGCTAATTTCAAATTTTACGGGTGCCGAGAAAACCTAATACGGATCGTTGACTAGAGTTTAGGCGAAAAACGAAACTAGTTAACATCTTAACTAAAGGAGAGATGCTACAACCTTTGTAGATCCGTTTCTCCACTTTCTTAGCTCCACGTAGGCGTCCTCTCGCTGTCCGTCTCGAATCCCGAACTCAATCGTCGGCTTCATCGGAGAAATGGGCGGGCTAGGTCGTCGGCTTCGTGCCGAAGATGATCTACGTCGAGGCATCACAAGTTCAAGCTCCAACTTCACCAAGTTGTGAAACTTGTGAAGAAAATACCCTATACTACTTGGCAAGAGGTAGAGGGTGAAGAAATAGGAGGTGGGTTCACTTTAGAATTGGATTTCTCACACTTTTGCTCAAGTTGCCATTGATGGACTTAAGTTTTTTCTTGAAGAAGAAGATGATGAAGAAAATAGAATATGATAAGTGTGTTTTTTAAAATGGAAAAGAAAATGAATACTTATTATATACTAACTATGGTAGAGTGTAGAGAATAGACCATGGTTACTTGGAAGGGTTAGGGTTAAGCATGAAGGCAAGAATGGTTACAAAGTCAAAGCTTCAACTAGAAACAAAGAAAGCCACCATTCTCTTCAAAATCTTTTCCAAATAAGTCAATCAATAAATAAAAGAATAAGCAAAACCCTAATCATCATCTTAACCATGGTTTAATTCTATACACTTAACCAAAGAAGCATGTATCATCAAACATGATACAATCATGTGAATAAAAGTATATCACATATACAACTTGCACATACAAGTGAGAAAATCCATATAAAGTGAACCAATACTAGTTAATGCAAAGTAATATATCAAATATATAATTATACATTAAATCATTAAATCAACACTTGATTCAATGATCCGGTCATGTCGCATATAACCGACTAGTATCCAATGTATCGGCTTATCGAATCAATCCTTGATTCGATATCTAGGTTATATCGCATATAACCAGTCGATACATTCATCGCGAGAATTAAATACGGTATCACATACACACATCATTCTCGGTCCCGCACATATCTCATATGCGCTCCTATTTCGTTTCGCTTGAGCCAGGAAACCTCTGTGTAGGACTCTAAAGACTCGTCAATACGCCGGCAGCAGATGATGATCATATCAATCATCCACAAGCCGCAAGCGTTCTGCTAAACGTAACGGCCACCCGGGTATTGAGCGATCAGAAGATCGACGAGCTAGCCCGCTCACACTCCTGTGAATCCAACCAGTAACACTTACCGTACAGTCCGGTCTGTTCGTCTGATATGTCGCATATCAAGTCTAGGGGTGGTAAACGTCAGACCCCAATAACCGATAAGTCGTGCTGATGTGAGGCTCATAACGGGTCGAGAAACTACTGGTAACACTTACCAGCAAATCTCTGATCAGCCCTGGCCAGGGACTTCCCTGTTACGGCCAATCGAGCACAGCGCAACATCAACCCCCAATACCGGGAGAGACGAAACCCCTCCTATCGCTCACTGCCTCCATGTGACTCGGGACTGTACCCAAAGACCACCGTTTTGCATGCCCTCATGGACGTGGTAAGGTGGAGATCAAAGCACAGTGGGAATCACACAAGACTCTATGACGATCTCGGGTCTACAGACTAACCTGCACAAGTGTCACCTGAGAACTGCCATCTGACGTGAGGTATAATACCATCTGGGAGTTCTCGGCGAGTCCGTCCAGTGTACCCAGTCTCCACTGAGCACCCGTATACCATCTCTGATGTCAAACACCAATGGATATGGGATCATCCATCGCCCATCTCATGGGTCGAGAAGCGTATACGCTAGTCTACACTGGTATATCGATGCCCCGTCTCGATACACCCACGACTAGGGACCTTGAAGGATGTACTTATGGACTACCATGTCCCCACTAGTATGATCTGCATCATAGTCCAGGTAGTCAAGTACTCATCCTAAGGGCTTTACCAACATGTAACTATAAGACAGTTTAAAGAGATAAGTGTACATGTTAAGATAAAGAGCAACCAGATAGCATACTATCATATCGATGAAGAAAGTCATCTCTATATATGTCCAAGCATCCAATATAACATACATCATCTGTATAATTCTGGCCTCTAGGGCATACATACAACTAACAGGCATAGCTCAAGACCATCCGAGAATCTACTGATCAGTCCATCAGTAATTCTCAATCAGCCCTGGCCAGGGACTTATGGTAATGACCAACCGATCACTGTGCGATATCAACTCCCTATACCGGGAGGGACGAATCCCTAACAGTCACTCATTGCCTCCACGTGGCTCGGGACTGTGCCCAACTAAAACCTGTTTGCACGACTCCTTTGAACCGTGGTAGGGTAGTAATCAAAGCACAGTGGGAACTCACACGAGACAAATGACGACCTTAATTCAACGGACTATCTGCACACATGTCACCTGAGAACTGCTATCTGATGTTAGGTATAAATACCATCCAGTCAGTTCTCGGCGAGTCCTGTCCGGTGTACTCACATCCAGTGAGCATCTGTATACAATCTTAGGTGCACATCACCAATAGCTGCGGGACCAATCCATCGCCCCTCGTCAGGGTCTAGATATGTATACACTAGTCTACTCTGGAGTATCGATGCCCAGTCTCGATACTCGTGTGACCAGGGACATCTAAGGATGTGCCTATTGACTATCCAGCTCCCACAAGTATGACTGCCATCACAACGCCGGTAGTCAGGCAAACACCCTATGGGCTTTATCAGCATGTTTATAAATACAAAGTAAAATATATCACACGTTAAGATAAAGTCAAACCAAATAGAGTACTATCATATTAAGCAAGATTGTTATGTACATACATATCCCTAGCATCCTATACAATGAAGGCCTCTAGGGCATATATATCCAACAATCTCCCACTTGCACTAAGGCCTATAATTGGCGCAATGAGTACCCACTGTCTTCACTAGATCCAGTTTCTGGCGTACCGCATGCCCAACATCTCAAACAGCCTCTCGAACTGGACTTGAGGGATAGCCTTGCTGAATGGATCTTCCGTGTTGTCTTTTGTATCCACTCTCCGTACCTCGATCTCCTGACGATCCACGATCTCCCTGATCAGGTGAAACCGCCTTAAGATATGCCTGGATTTCTGATGGGACCTTGGTTCCTTCGCTAAAGCTACAGCCCCATTGTTATCACAATACAAAGGTATTGGATTTGCAATGGTCGGAACTACCTGAAGTTCAGAGATGAACTTCCTCATCCAGACAGCCTCTTTTGCGGCTTCACTAGCAGCTATATACTCAGCCTCCATAGTTGATTCTGCGACGGTATCCTGTTTGGAACTCCTCCAACATACCGCCCCTCCATTGAGGGTAAACACAAAACCCGAAATGGATTTAGAATCATCTTTGTCACTTTGGAATTCGGAGTCGGTAAAAGCCTCAACCTGGAGGTCCCCATTACCGTAAATCAAAAACATCTCCTTAGTCCTTCTCAGGTACTTGAGAATGTTCTTTACCGCTATCCAATGCTTCTCACCTGGGTTAGACTGATACCTGCTTACTACACTAAGTGCGTAAGCTACATCTGGTCTGGTACATAACATCGCATATATTATAGATCCTACTGCCGAAGCGTAGGGTATAATGCCCATGCGAGCCCTCTCTTCATCAGTCTTTGGAGACATCTCTTTGGAGAGGGTGATCCCGTGACAAGCGGGTATATTACCGCGCTTGGAATCTTCTATACTAAATCTCTTTAGTATAGTGTCAATATACCTGGACTGTGAAAGTCCCAACATTCTATTAGATCTATCACGATAGATCTTAATGCCCAAAATGTAGGTTGCATCACCCAAGTCTTTCATGGAGAATTTCTGTGACAAGAAGAGCTTTACTGATTGTAGCATAGGGACATCATTCCCTATCAGTAGTATGTCGTCGATGTACAAAACGGGGAAGACTACTGCTCCTTCTACAATCTTCCTATAAATACATGGTTCATCTACATTTTTGATAAAGTCAAATTCTTTGACTGTCTCATCAAAGCAGATGTTCCAACTCTGCGATGCTTGCTTTAATCCATAGATGGATTTAAGCAACTTGCACACTCTTCCGCTGCTCCCGCTGTCTAAGAAACCTTCTGGTTGATCCATGTAAACACTCTCTTCTAAATGTCCATTTAGAAAAGCTGTTTTTATGTCCATCTGCCAGATTTCATAGTCATGGAAGGCAGCAATGGGAAGCAGGATCCGAATGGATTTAAGCATAGCTACAGGTGAAAAGGTTCCATCATAGTCCAATCCTGGTCTTTGACGAAAACCTTTTGCAACGAGTCTAGTTTTGTAGGTTTCTACTTGTCCAAGTGCACCAATCTTCTTTTTGAAGATCCATTTGCATCCAACTGGTTTCACCCCAGGAGGAGCGACTTCTAAAGTCCATACTTTATTGGTGTACATGGATTCCATTTCGGATCTCATAGCATCCAGCCACTTCACCGAGTCAATACTCGTGATAGCCTGCTGAAAACTAGTAGGCTCATCATCTTCGATGATGCAATCCTCTCGATCCCTATCTAGAAGAAAACCATAGTATCTTTCAGGAGGATGAGAAAGCCTACTAGATCTGCGTAGTGGCGTTGGTTCGTCGGGTTCTATTGAAACCTGAAATTCCACTATGTCCTCGGCAACAGTTTGAGGTTCTGGAATTTCTTCCAGCTCTACCGCGCTCCCACTAATTTCTTTTGCAAGAAATTCGCTTTCTAAGAAGAAAATGTGGCGAGCGACAAACACCTTTTGTTCTTCAGTGTGGTAGACCATGTACCCCCCTTGAATGTTTGGGGTATCCTACAAACTTGCACAAAACCGATCGTGCCTCGAGTTTTTCCGGACTATGCCTTTTAACATATGCCGGACACCCCCATATCTTGATATACTTGAGATATGGTATCTTCCTGCTCCACATTTCATATGGAGTGGTAGGCACAGACTTAGTTGGAACTCTATTCAATAAGTTTGCTGCTGATTCTGGAGCAAAACCCCAGAAGGAAAGTGGCAACTCAGCACTACTCATCATTGAAGGCACCATATCTAATAGCGTGCGATTCCTCCTTTCTGATACACCATTATGCTGAGGTGTATAAGGCGGAGTAAGCTGAGAGAGAATTCCATTCTCTTTTAAGCATTCAAGGAAACTGGTTCTTAAGTATTCTCCACCTCGATCAGATCGAAGTGTCTTGATGCTTTTACCAGTTTGTTTCTCTACTTCATTTTTATACTCCTTAAACTTCTCAAAGGCCTCAGATTTATGTTTCATTAAGAACACATGTCCATACCTAGAGAAGTCATCAGTAAAAGTGATGAAGTAGGAGTGACCGCTTCTCGCATGCGTAGACATTGGACCACATACATCACTGTGTACAAGTCCCAAGAGTTCTGTGGCTCTTTCTCTGTGTCCGGTGAACGGAGATTTGGTCATTTTTCCTTTGATACATGATTGACAAGTTGCATATGATAAATATTCAAACGGATCTAGATATCCATCTTTATGTAACTTAGTCAACCTTGTTTCATTTATATGACCAAGTCTACAATGCCATAGGAAGGCTTGATTTGAATCTGGAGCCTTTCTTTTAAGTGTGTTTTGAATATTGAAAATTCGAGGTTGATTAAGTATGTATATGCCGTTTTCCAGTATGCCATACCCAATCAGTTCTTGATTTAGGAGAATGTTCATGACATTTCTTTCAAGCGCAAAATTATATCCTTCATTAGATAACAAAGATACTGATATAATATTACACAACATACTGAGAATACAAAAACAGTTGTACAACACCAAAATGTGCCCACTAGTCAACCCTAGGTGATATTCCCCTATTGCAATAGCATCTACATGCATTCCATTGTCCATCCGGAGAGTCATATCACCTGTCCCCAGTACTCTACTATTTCTCAGATCCTGCAATGAATTACATATGTGAGAACCAGAACCGGTATCAAGTACCCATGATGTAGAGTTTACTGAAGGACAATTTTCGATTACGAAAACACCTGAAGCAGAAGCAACAGCCTGCTTCGTGTCCTTTGCCTTGATGGCCACACAGTCCTTCTTCCAGTGCCCTTGCTTGTGACAATAATAGCATTCGTTCTTATCCGCCTTCACCCTTCCTGCCTTGTTCATTCCCTGCACCTTCTTGACCCCGCCTTTCGGTTTAATGGCTTTCATCTTCTTCTTCCCTTTAGCTTTCGCTTTAGATTTAGAAGAGGATGATTGGCCAACATACGGAACATGGGTCTTCTCCTGTTTTAAGGAGGTCTCTGCTACCCTCAACATGTTGAGGGGCTTTGGAAGATCAGCTTCCATTTCGTGCATGTTGAAGCTCAGCTCGAACTGAGAGAAGGTGTGGGGAAGGGACTGCAAAATCAAGTCGATATACAAATCATTCTCTAGCACGCATCCCAGGTTTGCGAGTTCCTCTATGAGGCTGATCATTTTCAGGACGTGCTCTCCTACAGGTGATCCTGGAGCTAACATCATCTTGAAGAGTTTCCTTGAGGTCTTGTACCTCGCGATACGGGAGTGCTCCCCATACAATTCCTTGCAATGGAGAAAGATTTATATAATATCCATACTTTCGTGCTGTTTCTGGAGTTCATTGTTCATGGACGCCAGCACGATACACTTAGCTCGCTCACAGTCTAGATCCCAGGTTTTGCGAACTTCGTTGTCCACAACTGAGGAATCTGGTCCTGGGATAAGGGGAGGAACAACGGTGGTAACATATGCTACTTTGTCATAGGTCAGTGCAATGTTGACGTTCCTTAGCCAATCTTTATAGTTCTGCCCGGTCAGTATATTTTTTTCAAGTAATAGTTTTAGTCCTGTCATGGTAGCTGCCAGAGAGAGAGAAACGAAAACACTCAACATATGCTCTTGCAAGTTTAGATTGGTTATCAATTTATCTAAACATGATGGCTCCCACTGTTTCCTCAAATCCTTCTTCAAAACCTAAAAGAAGAACTAGTCAGGATTTAATCACACGTCATAATACTTGCTTAACCTTTCAGCCAGGCCAGTGTTGGTACTTTGAGGGAGGTTTTCCAACGCTTTCGCGAAGTTCTTTAATTAAATAACCTCTTTTCCCTGGAGGCGTAGCCCCTCTAATACCTTTCTGGACACATACTTGGTTTATAGCATTGATTGTTAAGTGAGAAAATTTCCCGAGAGTAATCCTACTCATCAGTGGGATCGAGATCCAACTATCATTGCATGATGCCCTAGATGGAAGCCACTCTAGTCACCACACTCCAGAAGGTATGCTAAATCTGCAAGTTTCCTTTATGTTTGAAACTCCCGATATGATTTTTTTACCCCAAGCTCTTATGACCTTGACGTAGGCCAACAAATCATAAGACGCAAGTCAAGTTCTACCCGTCGTTGTCCTGATTAATTTAGGTACATCGTACATGCCCTTGACGTAGGCCAACAAGGCTGTACGTCTGTCCTATACTAATGCATCTATCTATGCAACAAATAAGCAAACACACTGCTACCATACACTATGCCTTGACATAGGCCAACAAGCATAGCATGAATACGATGCGCTGTTTATTTGAAACGACGGAGGATTACGGCTGGTTTTTGGCAAAAAACCGTTAACGTAGTGAACTTGATATGATCGAAGGAACCATGATAGCCTTTATTAAAAGGAGTGGTTTAAGCTCCGTATTTAAAATTTGCTTTTTGAAGAAAACCGAGTGGTTTTGAAATTGTTCCAACGATTCAGTTTAGGTTTTATTTTCTTTGCATTAAGAATAATGCGTCCCATCATTAACCTATCATTATAGATAACAACGAAAATACAACGTCCTCTTATGCCATCCGCATTCGCCACGGGGTCCCGTCATCACCCGTTAGGTTACTTAACTAACGGCAGAGCGGGGGCTGGGCTAGCGCGGGTGTAAAACATAAGTGACGTCTTAATAGCTATCATATATAGATATTGTACATTCGTCAGACGTAATAATAGGCATTCCAGATCACATATGAACATTATTGGATTATGCAAGCAATCCACGTTTCTTTTGAGCCTGCAACGAAAGACGGATTACACAGTTGTGATGAATAGTCATTACCCTACCCCAGACCCCTACGGGTACGGCAAACTACCCACCAAGTACCCGAAGTGAAGCGGTCTCCCTCAACAACGTGAGTAGGCCACTAAACACTTCGAAATACCCGGTAGTTTGTGCACCCCACCTTGGGTCTATCCTAGGAGCAAATACAGTAAAAAGAAATAATACAACGGTGGCTACAACCGCAACCTGGATGTGCCCGCAAAATAATATTACAACTTATTACAATTACATCGAATGAATTAATACAATAACCCATCACAAAACCCCGGCTAATCATCACAACAATCCAATACAGTTCATAATCACAAACAGTTAAAACATTACAGATATATGCAACCCCCTGCCAACCGACATACTAGCAGTTAGGGGAGGTTTACGAACACATAATACAGTTCACAGATATAATCAAATTAGCAAACATCGTATAATTTCGATCGATCAAACACATTAGATTCTACTCCAAAACTTCTCTGTAAATCTGAAACTTGAGCAGAAAATAAATCATTCCAGAAAAGACAAAACATCACAGAAGATTCACAGGGAAAAACTGGGCTGAATCAGCTCCAATTCGGCCGCGGATCCGCGGCGGATCGGTGGGATCGGCCGCGGTTCCGCGGCTCTGTGGCCGATTCAGGAGCCCATTTTTTTTCCAGTGTTCTTATAATTTCATGTAGGTTATTCTGGAGGTCCCTGAAAAATTTTTAGGCCTCATTTTAAAATCGACAGAAACTATGTGATATCCGTGTATTTTCCGGTTCGTTTTGCGTTCAAAATTCATAAGACTTTGCAAATGAGTTAATTATTGTTTAGTGAGGCTCTGATAC
Source organism: Agapanthus africanus (assembly GCA_030015575.1). Taxonomy (NCBI): domain Eukaryota; kingdom Viridiplantae; phylum Streptophyta; class Magnoliopsida; order Asparagales; family Amaryllidaceae; genus Agapanthus; species Agapanthus africanus. The sequence continues at coordinate 319,527,800 of JASDDO010000019.1, forward strand.
CACTGTAAGTCGATGTGCAACACCCCACGAGTTGCGGGGAGGCGGAAATATGAAAAACGTTCTTGTTCTTTTAGCATACATCGACTAACCGAAGATCTTTGCTAAACGATAATTAACAACAACCATAAAAGTTCTTAGCTACTATGTAAAGAGATTATACCTAGTGAATCGTGTCCTTTGTCTTTTTGATCTCTACGTCCTCCTCGGCCTCCTCTAAGTGATAGATGATTCGCCCGAGAACCCTAATCCAAGCTTCACCTCCAAACTTGAGGTAACTAAGTTTCTCTAGTTGCTAATCAAAGAAACTTAGATCATATAGAGTTAGGTTATGGAGTGTTTAGTCTATTCTAATCCTTGATCTCAACTCATGAGTGGTAGGATTAGAGTTTGAAGAGAGAGTGAGCTTGAGGAGAGAGAAGGTGAACATGATAATGATAATAGAATTGTTTCTCACTTGAATATATGAAGCATATGTAAGTGCACGGGGGCGGCCCGGCCGTCAATCCGACGCCGGAAACGCGGAAACGAAAAACTTTGCAAACTAGCAAACCGGCACCACCGCGCACTATCAACCCGGATCGGGCCATTAACCTAGCTACTAGCAAACTAGAAAAGAGTAGAGAAGCTATACCAAGCGATCCGTGTCCTTCGGTCTTCGTCTCCACTCCGATCTCCCGCGGAATCTCCATTCGTCACCTCCTCGTCGGAAAGGCACCACGTAGCCGGGTTCGTATACGGGCTCCCACCTCTGGACCGAGGCAACTCGGGCGCGAAGTTGGCTAGCCGACGCGTCCAAGAAATGCTGTAGGCAAGTGTAGAATTGCTTTGTCTCTTGCGGGTAGAAGTTGCCATGTATGGAGGAATAAAGAATGGACTTTGGAGTGAGGTTTATGAAATTATGTAGCAAGGAAAAATGAGATGATCAAATTTCTCCACTCACAAAAATGAATCTCTCTCTATCCCTAAAGTGGCCGGCCCCCTTAAGGAATGGTGGTGAGAAAAAATTGCAAGAGAAAAACCAATGGAGAAAAAGAATGATAATTATAAATAATAATGTTCACACCATTTCTCATCTAATCTAATCAAGGTTCCATCTCATTTAATGCAAGCAAGCGATAGAAAAAGAATCTCATCATGTAAGAACCATCATGATGCCACCAATTTACAAAGGACCCCCTCCACAAATATTAATTTGCACAATTGCAAATTAGCCCTCCATCGGAAAGTCCGGCCGTGAAAGAACAAAGGAAAACTGGCCGGAACGGAATGCAAACTGGCAACTTCAGAAAACTGATCCCGTAATAAATTACAGGAAAACCCCGCTACTGCATATACATGCCCGCATTTGTATTCCCACTGAATACAAATGCAAAGAGATAAAATCTACACTGTCTAATACTAGGATCCGGCTTAAACTAAAACCGGCTAGTAAAATCCGTCCGATCACGATCCATGCAATACCGCACGTATCTGATCGAACCCTGCCATATCCCCATACGGCCTCTACAACGTTTCGCCCGAAACTTGAGTAACTGTGTGGGGGGGACTCTAAAGACTCGTCAATACTATGGCTGTGGATTTAACCACTAGCACGTCAGAGGTATCAGCCATACGTAACGGGCTACCAGCTATTGACCAAAAGGGACGTCGATGAGCGAACTCATCCTGACACCCTACTGAGCCTGTCAGCGACAATATCCGTACAGTCCGGTCCGCTCGTCTATGAGCATCGCATGGCGGGCCTAGAGTGTTGGTAAAAGACAGACCCCCAAAAGCGGTACAAGTCGTGTCGGAGTGTAGCCCAGAACACCCTTAGATACTACTGGAATACCTACCAGTAAATCTCCTGTCTTGGCCAAGGACTTTCATGTACTGGCTCTCCTAGACACAGCGCGACCTCACCCCCAATACCGAGAGAGACGAACCCCTGAAGATCCGCTCACTGCCTCCATGTGGCTCGGGACTGTACCCAACTAAAATCTGTTTGCACGTCTCCTTTGAGCGTGGTAGGGTAGTAATCAAAGTACAGTGGGAACTCACACGAGACAAATGACAATCCTCAGGTCGATGAACTAACCTGTACACATGTCACCAGGGAACTGCTATCTGACGCCAGGTATAAGACCAACTAGCATGTTTCCGGCGAGTCCTGTCCGGTGTACTCATAACCCAATGAGCACCTGAATACATCTTAGGTGAACCAACTGACACCAGTGGCTTGTGAGACCAGCCACCGCCCCTCGTCATGGTCTCGACTGTATACACTAGTCTACTCTGGAGAATCGATGCCCTGTCTCGAAACTCCCACGACTAAGGACCTTTTAAGGATGTGCTTATAGACCCCAGCTCTCACGTATATGATCGCCCTCATACTGCTGGTAGTCAAGCAAGAATCCTAGGGGCTCTATCAACGTGTATTAGTGACCTGTAAGGTCACCTAAAGCAGTACGCGATGATAAAGATAAACCAGATAGCATACTATTATCTTGAGTAAGACTGTCCTACCGGTATAGGTCCTCCCTCAATCATTACAATCACGTGCCTGTGATCCAATAATTGACTCTGAGGGCACTATCTCCAACAATCTCCCACTTGCACTCAAGGCTAATTATTGCGATGTCGCATACTCACAGTCTGTGTGATACCGAACACCCAACTCCTCTACTAGTCAGTCTCACAAAGCCAGTTTGCGAAACTATTGCGTTCGAGGAATAGCCTCAGTGAGTGGATCCGCTTTGATGTTTCTTTCTATGTCTCTCTAAATCTCAAGTTCGCGGAGAAACCCATCTCCCGAAATGAGCAATAGCTGTCTCAGAATATGTCTGGATGTCTGATGGGACCTAGTTCATAAATGAACTCCAAATCCAAACTTCTTAGACTGTATTGTCAACTGAAATTAATCAGTATCCTGCGCCATGCCTCCCTCAGTATTTGCCTAGACCACCTGTCCAAAATACAGCTCCTCGTCAGAGGGAAAACTATAACTCTGACAGCCACTCTGCCATCCCGGTCACCTTGGAAGCCTGGAATAATAACCGTCTCCAAAAGGAGGCTGTCGTTATCATATCCCTAGAACATCCACTTATGTTCTAAAACCGCTTCCTAATGTTTCTCCAGGATTGGATCAATATCAACTTATTGCATCTACTGCAAGAACAACATCTGGTGTAGTACTTGACATCTCATGATTGATTCAATTGCCTAAGCAAGTGATCTGCCAATCATGCACATCCCTCTCTATTTTAGTCTGTAGGACACCTTTAGGGAGGGTGACTCCATCACCTGCAGGTACACTACCGTGCCAGGAGTCGTCCATTCTAAATACTCATAGAATGCTGTCTAAGTACCCAGATTGGGAAACTATCCAAATCTAGATCTAAAACCATAGATCCAGTAACCAGAATGTCTGATATAATATCCAAGTCCTATGTGGAGAAACTACTGTGTGACAACCAAAGAATAACCGATCGTAGTATAGGAATTTCACTTCCTACTCTGTGTATGTCATCCAAATACTAGGATATCACACCCTACTACCTTCTTAACAGATCCATCCCCTATTCTGATGAAGTCAAACCTATGACTGTCACATCAGAAATAGATGATCTATCTCCGCTATATCTGCTTTAGTCTATAAATAGACATAAGCCACCTGCCCATTAATGCTTCCGCTGCTCCCACTGACTACGACAACCCTCTGGCAGAGTCATATAGACGTACACTTCTAAAGCTAGTTTAGAACGACGTTATAGTCATCCTCCTGCCGGGTCTCACAGTCTGGAACAACAGCAATGGCAAGTCTGGGTAAACAAGACCTCCCTGTCACCGTCCTTGAGGCTACCGGAGTACCTCTCGGGTGCCTGAGGTTACCCACCATATCTGCGGAGTGGCCAATGGAATGTCAAACTAAATTTAATCTTTAGGTTCTTTATCAAATCTTCAGTAATCGTTTGCGGTTCTGGAATCACTTCCAGTTCTACCATACTCCCACTACTGTTTTCTGAAAAAATCCATTTTTATTAAAATTGTGGCGAGTTTAGAACAATATCACTATTGATCTTCCAGATGGTAGAAAGTCAACCCACAAACAGCCATTACAGAAACGTGCCTTGAGTTGTCCAGTGTCTGGTTTTAAGCATAAGCCGGACAACTCCCCGTATCTTAACAATGTCAAGATATAAACTGTTCTATATCCAATACAGAAACAGAGGCACAGATTTAATTAAACCAGATTCAAATCATGCAGCTGTCTCTAGTGCATGTCAAGTAAATGGAGAGAGGCCTATCAACGTTACTCAACTTAGGAATGCTTCCAATTATGAGTAACCTGAAAGAGAAGCAAGTTCTCTTAATCATCACTATTAACTGAATACCATACACAAGTATCTATATCTTCGATCTTCTTGAAGAATCCCGATACTTGCAATAGCTGGTTCTCTACTTCATTCATATACCTATAACTTCTCAGAACTTGGACTCTGTGTTTCTACGAAACACTTGTCCAAGAACTAGAGAAGTCATAAGTAAACCGAATATAGTACGAGGACCAACCCCTCTGTCCTAATAGACACTGGACAACATACAATACTCTGTATAAGTCCCCTGAGTCTAATAACTCATTCCCTGTGTGTCGTAGGTTGAAAACTGTACTTATGGTTAAGAAGAATTACACCGCTGTTTAATGCTCCTTACCTATCCATCCACTGATATAGGTAAATGTCATAGACATAATTTCAAAAAGGTATATCTCACTCTATAAAAATAGACGTACAGATATATCAATTTGAAATTGGTGCACAACAACGGATATTCAAAACCAAATATTTGCCGTCCGGCAAACAACCCAGGTGACTTGCTCAAATATCACCAATTACAACGAATTCCGATATAATGAGGATGATCACCTACTTCCCAATAACTTACTCCCACTCATCATCTGTAAAACCATACAGATGTGAGAATCATACCGTGTAAATACATACCCTGGAGCAAGTGTCTAATTAGGAAATCAGTTTTCTTTTAACAGTACACAGTGAAACTGAAATATTGAAATGTTTCGATGGGGTATCCGGGTATTCCTAGTAATGCCTCATCCATTATCCAGATTCACAACTGTAACCGTATATTTCTTTGCCAGCTCTCCAAATCCCTTTATATGCCTTTAGTCATTACCTTTTGCACACCCCTTTTGGCCAATTGGTTTTCTTCCTTTCCTACCATTCGGCACCAGCCTATGGTTTGGAAGAAGACTATCCAATAAGCATAATGGGTGTACTGTCCTAATCCTAGGAGCACTCTCAATGCGAGAGAAGGTGAAGATAAAAGACAACCGAATAAACCTTATTCCTATTTCTCCTGAACCAGAATCCATCCCCGAACTGGAACAAGTTCCTTTCGAGTTCGTATATAACCATACGATGGAGTATCCAAATAACTGTGGATCTTCGTAGTGATACGGAGTGTCCTGGAGAAATACAAAGGTGAAGTGGGAGTGGTAATGAAACACTTGGTTTGGTCGTGAATATTAGTCGCAATTTACTTTGCCCTCCTTCTAATCCCTTTCTTTGTCTTAACTTAATACCTTCTGTACACCGTTTAGGCTAATTGGTTTTCTTCATTCCCTACCGGTCGGCACCTGCCTATGGTTTGGAAGAAGACTATCCAATTTGCGTAATAGGTGTACTGTCCTAATCCAAGGTGCACTCGTAACCTGAGAGAAGGTAAAAGGAAAAAACAACTGAATAGTCCTATTCGTTTTCTCCAGAACCGGAAACCATCCTCGAATAAATACCTTCGAGTTCGTATATAACCATACGATGGTTTTATCCAATAGGAGTGGACATTCGTAGTAATACGGGGTGTCCTGGAGAAAAGGGTAAAAGTAGGAGTGGCAATGAGGTCTGCAACTCTGACAATCCAAAAGCCAGTCTTATAAGAAGGTTCGGTCAACTTGGTTACTGAGTCATAGTCAAGGGTCGGGTCATGGTCGCTGCCAAAGAGAGAGAGAAAAGAAACACTCAGCGTGCACTCTAACTTAGATCAGAATGGTTACCAATTTATCTAATCTGGAAACCTCCCACTGTAACGTCAAATTCTTCCCCAAACCTGAAAGAAGAATTAGTCGGGATCATCCGAGGAGTAAACCAACTCATCAGTAGGAATCGGGATCCAACTATCATCGCATGATAACGTGACGGAATCCGCTCACGTTATCACACTCCAGAAGGTATGCGCATATCTGGCAAGTTTCAGTTTCTTTTGGAACTCCCGATGTGATTTTTGCCCCATGCTCTTATGACCTTGACGAAGGCCAACAAATCACAAGTCACATGTCAAGTTCTACCCGTCATTGTCCAGGTTAATTTGAACCCACCCGTACAAGCCCTTGACGAAGGCCAACAAGGCTATACGACTGTCCCAAACCAACGCATCTATCTATGCAGCAGAAAGGCAACAAGCAGCTACCATACACTATGCCTTGACGAAGGCCAACAAACATAGAATGAATACTACGTGCTACCTGTTTGAAACGACGGAGGGCTACGAATGGTTTCTGGCGAAAACCTTTAACGTAATGAACTTGATATCGTTGAAGGAACGGATAGTTTTTAAAAATATAGTAACGAAAACTTTTGCTAAAGAGGTCACTCCCGGTGAAGGGATCTCGGCTCTTTCCCCGTAGAATGAGGTGTAGGATATTCCAACTGAATACCACGATGCAAAGCAAAAGTAATCGCTATAGTGAAGTTATTGCCCTGACGCAAACTTCTGTCCAAGGGGTCACTCCCGGTGAAGGGATCTCGGCCCTTGCCTCGTCGACTGAGGTGCTGGATATTCATAACCGAATACCACTGTGCAAAACAAAAGAGAACGCCCTTGCAATAACAGCTTTTTGAAAAATGTTCCAACAACATCAGAATAGGTTTGTTTAGCTTGCATTGATCCGAATCAACGCAGTCCCATCAATTGATCACACCAAAAAAGAACGAAAATAATGATGTACGTATATTCCATCCGCATTCGCCACTGGGTCCCGTCATCACCCGTTAGGTTACTTAACTAACGACAGAGCGGGGACTGAATTAGCGCGGATGCAAAACATATACAACATCTACTAGTATATATATAATATATAATTTTCGCTCAAGGCGTGATAAAATGCAACATCACAGAGAGTAATCAGTATCACAGAACAAAACAGATATCTGGGATCCCCGGGTTTCATTGAGCCGTTACTGAAACCCGACGTTCCTCTGGTCGTGTGGACAGCCTGTGCAATGTAATCCTAGACCCTTACGGGCGCGGCAAGTTACCCGCCAAAACCTGAAGCGAGGCAGCCCCCTTCAGCAACGTGAATGGACCACCCAGCACTTTACGGAATCCGGTAACTTGGGCATCCCTCCTGGGTCAACCCATACCCCCTACGAGTGCGGCGAATAGCCCGCCAATTCTAGAGTAAAGCCCCCTCCGTCTCAATGCCATGAGATGCGGGCTTGTTGCCCTCTAGAACCCGGCTATCCGTGCACCCCTCCGCGGGGCAATCTTAGTATAGAAAATAAAATATACATACAACGGGTACATCGACCTCACCCCGGTCGTGCCCCAAAAAGAATAATACAAACAGGCAGTGACGGCAGTCCACATGTCGGACGCTCGCCCCGCAATATCAAATGTATATATAAAACGAAACTGTACTACCACTGCAACCAGGCTATCCCCATGACCAATCCGCAATATCACAGCAATACACAGAACATCAACGTGAATGTCACGTTCGCAAATTCGTCTAAAAGGGCTATAGCAGTTAGACAGGATTTACCGATCAAATGACATTCACGGTCGCAGATATAATGTAAATACTGTGAACTAGCGTGTTTAAAATATCCGATCGATCAAATTTTATCAAGTGGGCCCCAAGCATTATTGTAGCAGTTAAAGAAATTCTGGGCCCAAAAAATAATATTCCAGAAACCCTATTTCCAAGTCCAAAGAGTTCTGTGCAAAAATGGTACAGAGAGGACACTGTACTGCGGCGGAACCACGGCCAGAAGGGGGGTTTGGCCGCGGTTCCGCGGTCATCCTACAGTATCATGCCACCATTTTTTCACAGAATTCTTAAAACTTCCTGCATGTTTCTCTGCAACAACCTGAAAAAATTTTCGAGCCAAAATAATTCGACAGAAAACTGATGCCATAGAAAATACGGTTTTTGGAAATTTGTTCGATCGAAGTTGTAAACACATTAGAATAAGCTAGACTTGGTTAATGGCATGGCTCTGATACCAATATAAGTGCACGGGGGCGGCCCGGCCGTCAATCCGACGCCGGAAACACGGAAACGAAAAACTTTGCAAACTAGCAAACCGGCACCACCGCGCACTATCAACCCGGATCGGGCCATTAACCCAGCTACTAGCAAACTAGGAAAGAGTAGAGAAGCTATACCAAGCGATCCGTGTCCTTCGGTCTTCGTCTCCAATCCGATCTCCCGCGGAATCTCCGTTCGTCACCTCCTCGTCGGAAAGGCACCACGTAGCCGGGTTCGTATACGGGCTCCCACCTCTGGACCGAGGCAACTCGGATGCAAAGTTGGCTAGCCGACGCGTCCAAGGAATGCTGTAGGCAAGTGTAGAATTGCGTTGTCTCTTGCGGGTAGAAGTTGCCATGTATGGAGGAATAAAGAATGGACTTTGGAGTGAGGTTTATGAAATTGTGTAGCAAGGAAAAATGAGATGATCAAATTTCTCCACTAACAAAAATGAATCTCTCTCTATCCCTAAAGTGGCCGGCCCCCTTAAGGAATGGTGGTGAGAAAAAAATTGCAAGAGAAAAACCAATGGAGAAAAAGAATGATAATTATAAATAATAATGGTCACACCATTTCTCATCTAATCTAATCAAGGTTCCATCTCATTTAATGCAAGCAAGTGATAGAAAAAGAATCTCATCATGTAAGAACCATCATGATGCCACCAATTTACAAAGGACCCCCTCCACAAATACTAATTTGCACAATTGCAAATTAGCCCTCCATCGGAAAGTCCGGCCGTGAAAGAACAAAGGAAAACTGGCCGGAACGGAATGCAAACTGGCAACTTCAGAAAACTGATCCCGTAATAAATTACAGGAAAACCCCGCTACTGCATATACATGCCCGCATTTGTATTCCCACTGAATACAAATGCAAAGAGATAAAATCTACACTGTCTAATACTAGGATCCGGCTTAAACTAAAACCGGCTAGTAAAATCCGTCCGATCACGATCCGTGCAATACCGCACGTATCTGATCGAACCCTGCCATATCTCCATACGGCCTCTACAACGTTTCGCCCGAAACTTGAGTAATTGTGTGTGGGGGACTCTAAAGACTCGTCAATACTATGGCTGTGGATTTAACCACTAGCACGTCAGAGGTATCAGCCATACATAACGGGCTACCAGCTATTGACCAAAAGGGACGTCGATGAGCGAACTCATCCTGACACCCTACTGAGCCTGTCAACGACAATATCCGTACAGTCCGGTCCGCTCGTCTATGAGCATCGCATGGCGGGCCTAGGGTGTTGGTAAAAGTCAGATCCCCAAAAGCGGTACAAGTCGTGTCGGAGTGTAGCCTAGAACACCCTTAGATACTACTGGAATACCTACCAGTAAATCTCCTGCCTTGGCCAAGGACTTTCATGTACTGGCTCTCCTAGACACAACGCGACCTCACCCCCAATATCGGGAGAGACGAACCCCTGAAGATCCGCTCACTGCCTCCATGTGGCTCGGGACTGTACCCAACTAAAACCTGTTTGCACGTCTCCTTTGAGCGTGGTAGAGTAGTAATCAAAGTACAGTGGGAACTCACACGAGACAAATGACAATCCTCAGGTCGATGAACTAACCTGTACACATGTCACCAGGGAACTGCTATCTGACGTCAGGTATAAGACCAACTAGCATGTTCCTGGCGAGTCCTGTCCGGTGTACTCATAACCCAATGAGCATCTGTATACATCTTAGGTGAACCAACTGACACCAGTGGCTTGTGATACCGGCCACCGCCCCTCGTCGGGGTCTTGACTGTATACACTAGTCTACTCTGGAGAATCGATGCCCTGTCTCGAAACTCCCACGACTAGGGACCTTTTAAGGATGTGCTTATAGACCCCAGCTCTCACGTATATGATCGCCCTCATACTGTTGGTAGTCAAGCAAGAATCCTAGGGGCTCTATCAACGTGTAATAGCGACCTGTAAGGTCACCTAAAGCAGTACACGATGATAAAGATAAACCAGATAGCATACTATCATCTTGAGTAAGACTGTCCTACCGGTATAGGTCCTCCCTCAATCATTGCAATCATATGCCTGTGATCCAATAATTGACTCTGAGGGCACTATCTCCAACAGCATAATGTATTATCAAATAAATGAATAAATATGATTATTCATCATGCTTCATAAATTCTATTTGTGTGATTCACTATATGAGTTGTTAAGCAATTAATGATGCATTAATGATATGATGAATCACACATAATGAGTCACAAATGCATTTAATGAAAATGCCACCTAAACCCTCAAGTCACCATGCTTCTAGAAGCTTCCCGTAAAATTACGAGAACGCCCCTCCTATCCGTGAAAACACGGAAAAATTTAGACTGTATAAATCCAATAACCTGATACTAGAATCTGGCTTAAACTAAAGCCGTCTAGTAAAAACTGTCTGAATGTCGTACGTGCGTTTAAACACGTATTCGTCCGAACCCTTTGTCGTAAAACCATACGACCTCTATATCATTTCGCTTGGAGTTGGGAAATCTCTGTGTAGGACTCTAAGGACTCGACTACTACGCTGGCAGTGGGTTTAACCACAGACCGCAAGCGGAACTAGCTGTACGTAACGGTCCACAGGTAGATGTCGATAAGAAGGCTGATGAGGAAACCCATCCGAACTCCTACTGAGCCTGTCCGTGACAATATCCGCGCAGTTCGGTCTGTTCGTCTAAGAGTATCGCATGTATGGTCTAGGGGGGTATGAACGTCAGACCCCTAATAACCGTACAAGTCGTGCTGGCATGGCTCAAGACCATCCGAGAATCTACTGATCAGTCCATCAGTAATTCTCAATCAGCCCTGGCCAGGGACTTATGGTAATGACCAACCGATCACTGTGCGATATCAACTCCCTATACCGGGAGAAACGAATCCCTAACAGCCACTCACTGCCTCCACGTGGCTCGGGACTGTGCCCAACTAAAACCTGTTTGCACGACTCCTTTGAACCGTGGTAGGGTAGTAATCAAAGCACAGTAGGAACTCACACGAGACAAATGACGACCTTAAGTCAGCGGACTATCTGCACACATGTCACCTGAGAACTACTATCTGACGTTAGGTATAAATACCATCCAGTCAGTTCTCGGCGAGTCCTGTCCGGTGTACTCACATCCAGTGAGCATTTGTATACAATCTTAGGTGCACATCACCAATGGCTGCGGGACCAATCCATCGCCCCTCGTCAGGGTCTAGATATGTATACACTAGTCTACTCTGGAGTATCGATGCCCAGTCTCGATACTCCTGCGACCAAGGACATCTAAGGATGTGCCTATTGACTATCCAGCTCCCACAAGTATGACTGCCATCACAACGCCGGTAGTCAGGCAAACACCCTATGGGCTTTATAACCATGTTTATAAATACAAAGTAAAATATATCACACGTTAAGATAAAGTCAAACCAAATAGCGTACTATCATATTAAGCAAGATTGTCATGTATATACATATCCCTAGCATCCTATACAATGAAGGCCTCTAGGGCATATATATCCAACAACTTGATTATTCATATATTGTTGTATCTAGTGAAAACTCCATCAACTTAGAAAGGGTATATTGTGGACTTAGAAGCGAGACCTAGAGTTTGTGTATTGTGGTGTCGCATTTATTGGAGTCGACCATGTTAGATTGTTGATTTTGTTTCGCTTTTCTTTTCTTCTCCATTGTGCGTCGTATATCTTTTGCTTGGTTGCTCCACTGTTTGGGCATGGAAGCTAGCTCCCGTTGGGATGCTATTTATATTATTATGTTGTATCGGGTTATACAAAAAATGCAAAGGAGGCGCTGTCAAATTTCAAAACGTCATAGATGTTTTTCAAACATACTTAGTCAAACTCAAATCCTATTTTAAACCGATTCCATCTGATGACTATTTTAAACTTCACCTCTAATATTTTCAAAAGGGTTTAGATTCCGGATTTCGGCTTACTTGAACCGCGTTGACGTTTTTAGATGTCACGTGATTTGAGTGCCGGTCACGTGCCACATTTGGGTCGTGACAGTGTCGGTATTTTGAGGGAGGTTCCCCGTGCTTTCGCACGGATCTAATTAAAATAAACCTCATTTTCCCAAGGGCGTAACCCCGTTAACACCTTTCTAGACACCTACTTGATTGGCTTATTGTAATGTGTAAAACTCTCCCAGGAGTAACTCTTACTCGCAGTGGGTATCGGGATCCAACTATCTCATAGAAGGTATGCAATCTCATTACAAATTTCAATACTTGAAATTCCCGATAATATTTTTTTCCCAAGCGATCTATGACCTTGACAAGGTCAACAAACCATAAATCGCAAGTCAAGTTCAACCCATACACTTCATGATTGAATTAAACCCACCCGCACGACCCTTGATAAGGTCAACAAGGCCGCACAACTACCCTAATCCAATCGCATCTCATGCTTTGCAGATAAGCACTAATCAACTATCGCACACTGCACCTTGACAAGGTCAACAAACGCAGCACGAATACTAAATAGTCCTTATTTGAATTGACGGAGGGCTACGACAGGTTTTTAAGAAAATCCTTTACGTAATGAACTTGATATCGTTGTAGAATCAAGTGATTTTGAAAAAGAGTGTTTTTTAGGCTTTTACTAGTTTTGCTAAAAAGGTCACTCCCGGTGAAGGGATCTCGGCTCTTTCCTCATCGAATGAGGTGCTGGATATTCATGAATACCACTATGCAAAGTAAGAACTAGAGAAGCAATCAAAAAAACAAAACTGAGTGGGTTGTAGCATCTGCTAGTTTCGCTAAAGATGTCACTCCCGGTGAAGGGATCTCGGCTCTTTCCTCATCGAATGAGGTGCTGGATATTCTGCAAGGAATACCATTATGAAAAGCAAGAACTAGAGCAAACGGTTTTTTAAATAGGATTCTGCAATATCTTTAGGTTTCTTTCCTTTCATTAATCTCATTAATGAAGTCCTATCAATTTATTCTTCCTAAGCATCACAGAAGAAACGAAAATACAACGTACATTTATGCCATCTGCATTCGCCACAGTGTCCCGTTATGCACCGTTAGGTTACTTAACTAACGACATAGCGGGGTGGGACTAGCGCGGGTGCAAAACATAAGCAACGTTTATTATATATCATATATATAATAATAAAGCATTCGTCTCACGCATATAAAGTGATCACATCACAGAATATCAGCAGCAGAAGTCCACATATGAAATATTGGATATACTAGGAATTTCGTGTTTTAAATTAAGCCAGTAAAAAAAATGGATTCCACGGTCGTGATGAATAGCCAAACCCATATCCCTAGACCCTTACGAGAGCAGGAAGCAACCCTCCCAATTCTATAGTTAGGAGACCCGGTCTCGACTCCTCGAGATGGTCTCCTACTAGACTCTAGAACCCGGTTACTTATGCTCCCCGCCTTGGGTCTATCCTAATGCGGAAAAGTAAATAATATACATCAATGGTGACATCATCCTCAACCCGGATGTGCCCCAATAAAATAATATTACATACAAGTTTTTATACGAATGAAAATGAAAAACTCTCATCTCACATAAAACCCCGGGCTATTCAAACACGACGATCCAATATTACATATCACAACAACATATAACATCACATGTCATCAACGTAAGTAAATATGCTTATCCCAATTGTCGTTGACATATAGCAACGAAACCGGCGATACACCACATATTACACTTACGGTCGCAGAACAGAATGTAAAAAACTATAACAATTGGAATCCGCAAGCACTTTAGACATCATAAACCCGAAATATCATATACTTCGGATTTCATGCCTGATCACATGAATTCCTTAGACATCGCATGCCTAACAATTATAAACCCCGCATTTTAGTCTTGTTATTGAAAACATTTTCCAATAACAGGTCGGGCAATTCAGCAAGATTCTCGACATCCTGATCGAATGCTCATCAGAAAATTTAGTAGACGGCCACATCCCTGATGCCGTCGACGAAGTGCACTTAGGTGTAACACCGCGGCCGTGAGCACCTGAATGGATGCTTTTGGCAATGGGGTTCTCCTACAGTCACTTGGTCGGGACTATGGGGTGTGGCTATCTAGTAACGTTACCCGGCGAGTATTCGCGTACACTACGTAATTGCGACGAATTTTTGATCCACATCAAAATCCCGTGGCAACTGATCAAATGAGACTAAATTGCTAGATTTGTAAAATTCAAATTAGTTTTCACAAAACTAATTATTGTGGATTCCAAACATTGTATCACAATCACAGATAGCTAGACGATGTTAAACTTTTCGATTGAATCAACAAACACCCACATTTCCCAGAGAGCTCAACACTTGAGCGGAGTTAAAAATATACCCAGAACATGCCACAGTACCTATAGACCAACCGTAGAAGGGTCGACCCATGCCTCACTCATAGCGCCGCGGAACTGCCGCAAACCCTAGGATTTGGCCGTGGTTCCGCGGTCATAGAGTCGAGTTTGGGTATCGTTCTTTTAGAGGATCTATAGAATTACTTGCATGATTTTCTGAAGATTTTTAAACTTGGAAAAATCCAACTTTTGGAAAATTTCCAGCGAGGGAGAAGAATGGGATTTGATATTCGTTCGAACTTTTTAACGTTGTCAAGATTACCCGAAACGATGTTAGAATTACGACTACGAAATACTCCGAATTGCTATTACATAAATATAACATCACATGCAATTTCAGTAAAAACAAGCAACACCTGAAACACCAAAACCCAGAGACTGGAACACCAAACCAAAATGAATCCCAAACACCCTAGGAAAACCGATGGGGCCGGTCTTATGGCTTGTTTCGCTGGGTCAAACCCGGTGAAAATGGCTCGTTTTGCTCTGGTGTTCATGTCACATCTCATGTAACATTATGCAGTTGCTTAAAAAATTTTAGAGGACTTTTAAAATTCGACAGAAACTAGGCTTTTTATTTCGAAGTTTTTTCGGTTTCGTAATTCTACAAATATCGTCTAATTCTCTAGCCTGGCTCTGATACCACTGCTGGGTTACTTAGCACCGCCACTGGGTTTCGGGAGGCAAAGACCATGCCGTTTTCAAAAATTTGGCGCGCTAAAGAACCCTAACTTAGAATCTTAATTAGAGAATTAGACGAAACATGCATGTAAACATCTTTACATCTAAGTGAACAAGGAATACAACCTTTGTAGACCGGTCCTTCACTTCAAAAGCTCCGTGTAGTAATCCCTTCACTCCAAGTAGTGATCTCCCGGACTCTAGTAAGGCTCCACAAGGTGAAATGAACAAGCTTGCTTGAAGTCTTTGAGGCCGAAGATGATCTACGTCGAGGAGACACTAACTAAAGCTACCTCTTCACTAATTAGGAATTAGAGAAGCAAAAAACCTAAACTAAATGGCTAGTCTAGTGTAGCTTGATGAAGTAAGAATTTTGCTCACTTTAGAAATAATTTTCTCACTTATTTTCTTCACCTCCCAAAAAGCTAGAGAGCTTGAGGAAGGAGATTAAGAAAAGCAACCATGGAGAGAAGCAAGTGTAGAATGAATCTCATGAGTGAGAATAGCAACCATGGGTGAGATAATATCTCATATTAACTCATGTAGAGACTTAACCAGGGCTTAAGGTAATGGTTGGGTTAATAAATATCTCAAATAAAACAAAATCAGTGGACTAAGTCAATGATTCTACAAGCTTCCACTAAGCTCAAACCATATGACTAATTTTCAACTAATTTTGATTTACTTTAAATAAATAAAACCCTTCATTATGTTAAGCATGGTGTGAGTCTTATACACCCAAGTTACATGTAGCAACTAGCATGACACAAATAATATATATCACATATATATTAAGTGTACACAAGTGAGAAAAAAGAAATGCTTAAGTGAGCAAATATTAGTTAATGTACATTAATATATCAAATATATAATTATACATTAAATTATTAAATCAACACTTGATTTAATAATTCGGCTATATCACATATAACCGACTAATATCATGTGTATCAACTTATCGAATCAACACTTGATTCGATAACCCGGCTATATCACATATAACCGACCGACATTACATATCGCGAGAATAGAATACGGTATCATATACACGTATTAATCTCGGTCCCGCACATATCACATATGTGCCCCTACTTCGTTTCGCTTGAGCCAGGAAACCTCTGTGTTGGACTCTAAAGATTCGTCAATACGCTGGCAGTAGGTGGTGATCATATCAGTCACGCACAAGCCGTCAGCAGTACTGCTAGACGTAACGGCTATCCGGGTATTGAGCGATCAGAAGATCAACAAGCAAGACTGCTCATACTCCTGTGAATCCAATAAGTAACACTACCGTACAGTCCGGTCGCTTCGTCAGATATGTTGCATATCCAACCTGGGGGTGGAAAACGTCAGACCCCAACAGCCTGATAAGTCATGCCGATTTGAGGCCCATTACGGTTCGAGAAACTATTGATAACACTTACCAGTAAATCTCAGCAATCTTGGCCAGGGATTTCTTGTTATGGCCAATCGAGCATAGCGCAACATCAACCCCCAATTTTGGGAGAGACGAAATCCCCTCCTATCGCTCATTGCCTCCATGTGACTCGGGACTGTACCCAAAAACCACCATTTTGCACGTTCTCTTGAACGCGGTAAGGTGGAAATTAAAGCACAACGGGAATCACACAAGACTCTATGACGATCTCGGGTCTACAAACTAACTCGTACCAGTGACACCAGAGAACTGCTATCTGATGTGAGGTATAATACCATCAAGGAGTTCTCGGCGAGTCCTGTTCAGTGTACCCAGTCTCCACTGAGCACCCGTATACCATCTTTGATGTCAAACACCAATGGATGTGGGATCATCCATCGCCCATCATATGGGTCATTAAGCGTATACGTTAGTCTACTATGGAATATCGATGCCCCGTCTCGATAATCCTACGACTAGGAATAATTGAAGCATGTACTTACGGACTACCCTGGCCCCCACTAGTATGATCTGCATCATAATCCTGGTAGTCAAGTACTCATCCTAAGGGCTTTATCAACATGTAACAGAGAGACTATAAGTGTACATGTTAAGATAAATAGCAACCAGATAGCATACTATCATGTCGAGCAAGAAAGTCCTACCGATATATGTCCAAGCATCCACTATAATATACATCATATGTAAAATAATGGCCTCTAGGGCATACATACAACTAACACTCTCTACCTATCATGAAGAAGCATTGGTGCGTGCCTGGGTTGAGTATTGTCGCTGAGTGGAGGCTTGCCTATATGGGCTTGAGTGCATACGCCTTCCTTCCGACAGATTAACTGTAAAAGCGAGCCTGCAAGGATGGATCGAACGGCGTGCAGCCAATCTCTAGTCATGCGAGAAGAGGCTCAACCAGAAGTTTTCGGAGAGGGAGTTTGCTTCAAACGCTTTGGGGGAACTTCAGGCTCAGCTTACTGCCAAGACTACCCGTGCGTATGAAATTTGGCGAGTGCTTCAAGAAGCCATTACAGAGGTGGTGGCTCTTCACAAAGCCATTATTTTTACCCGTAAGATGGTTGAAGCCCATAAAGTCGTCGAGAAGGAGCTCGAGAGTCGGATTGCTTTATACCAGGATCAACAGACCCAGGCAAGGACTTGTCTTGCAGCACTGAAAGAGCTTGAAGCCGAAGTCCAGCGGAAGAACGACGAACTTGCTGGCCTATTGAACCATCCGCCGATTTAAACATTTTTGTCGCTATATATTCTTCCTCTTTTTTTGTATTCATTCATAAATGAGAGTATTTTGTATTCATTTTGATTCATGAATAAAATACATATTTCATTTCATACTAGCGCTTTTCTTTCTTTTGCTGTCTTGACTTGGCATAAAGTAGTTTATATACTCATTGCGGAGTTTGTAGTTTATTCACTCATTTCGGAGTCTCTAGTTTATGAACTCATTTCGGAGCTTGTAGTTTATATACCCATTCCGGAGTTTGTTTAGCTTATCTCCCTTGGGCTTGTAGGTAAACTTATCCTAACGTCATAGATAACCCCTGCTCTTTGCGACAGAGGTCCGTTAGGTTTTGTGGTACAAGGGTTTTTTGTCCGTCGTACTGTCGCGTTGGCTGATGCATTCCCCGATATGCAGTCTTTACGCTGCTGTTCGAGTACTCCCGCGACTGTCGTGTCTCTGATCCCTTCGGGGGCTGGATAAGACGTCTTCAAGTTATCTTCCTAGGCAATTTGATCGTCGGAAGAGAAAGCATTAGAAATTTTGCCATGCCACTTTTTACTTCAGGTTAGGCTTAGTTTGGGAGCCTCGATGAGTCATAACTACTCCGCACTGGTGTGGGATGATCTCTGATAGTCCTTCGGGTTTTATTTGAGTTTCCGTCGAGACCCCGAAGCTAGGAATTTGGCCTTCGCTTCCTTTGTCGACACTGCGTCTGCTGTAATGAGGCGAATGTCGAGGTGATCTCTAGGTTGTTTTGTGAACCATCGAGACTTGGAACTAGGGACTTTGCAATGGCTCCGTTTTGTTTTTGTCACGACCCAAATTTAGGCATGTGATCGACACTTAAACCACGTGACGTCAAGAGGCGTACGCAATTTAAGTAAGCCGAAACTCAGAAATCTAAACCACCCAAAAAGGGATAAGTGGATAAAATATAGTTAAAAACCTTCAGAAATCTCAAGTAAAAATCTTTAAGCTTAAGTTTACTTTCTTAAAAATTTCGGCAGCACCACCTTTGTAAAAACTAGCCCTGAAAACGGGTAAAACATAGAATATAAATAAAGCATCCCCAAACGGGAATAAATCACGCCCAACGGCGGAAACAACCACCACAAGCAAATATATGACGCCGTAGCGAAGAAATATAAATGAAAACAGCATAAGGAGGTAAAACTTCATAACTAGGCCGGCTCCCACGAGCACGGCACCCAGAGTCACAAAATAATACAACATCGATCCTCACAACTCGTCTCTAAGTCAAATACATGAAGGGGTAGATGGAGAGTACTAGATATAAAAGATAAATAATGAACATCATCGGATAACCGCAAACCCACCTATAGCAAAAGGCCTCACAGCCAACCGTAGCGGTATCCGCAAAAGTAGAGATAATAAGAAGCCCTGCCGCGACTACTCTGAGGGTAAATCCTGTAAAACACCGTGGCACAATGGGGGTGAGTTGCCAACTCGTCAATAGTAAATAACATCATACTGTAATCGCAAGTATGCACCAACAGCGATAATCTATCACATGTAATCAGATAGCATAAGTATGGCAATATGAATATGCAACTATCATGATCAAGGCACACCACCAGGGTACTATATCTACATGAATCAAATGCATATCAAATAAATTCTGAGAGTGGGATAAATAATAAAACTCATGCACAAATCATCAGCATGGAAAAACCTGGTGTCTATCAACGACACCCCAAATCCCAAAATGCTCAGGCGCTGTCACCAGGACTGACCCTCATATCCTGTAAATCTCATGGAACCCGAGTGCCCAGCATCGGCACTCAAAAACATCATGAAATACTCGTGTCCAACATTGATATGTAAATCCACATATCGTATATGTACATCTCACGGAACCTGAGTGTCCACCATCGACACTCGCAATCTACGGAACCTGAGTGTCCAACCTCGACACTCGCAATCCACATATCCATACATCTCACGGAGCCTGAGTGTCCAACCCGACACTCGCAATCCACGGAACCTGAGTGTCCAACCTTGACACTTGCAATCCATATATCAAGAGAAACCGGGTTTTCAAAACAATACACATTTCTTGAAATATCCCCGCGGTTCTCAAATCTAGAAAATCACATGAAATCCATATCTCAATGCGTAAATCCATGTAATATGATGTATGCAACATAGAACAACAATATGAGCATATCAAGGGAAAATCCACTATTTAAATGCATCAAGTTATTAAATATATCACGCGGTTCCCAATTATCCAAATCCAACGCAACATCATATAAAGTGAACATGTAGCTATAGCAAGGTATATATGTAAGCATGTAGGTATGCATGTATGCTATATTTCATATGCGCCATCGCACAAGAATCAATGCCTTAATGTCACTAATCAATACAATATTACATATGTATATGTGTTGTGCGTATCATAGCAATTACCGACAGTGTGTGTGTAGCATACAATTAGTGCTCGTGCAACATGAACTGTTAATAATAGTGCGGTGTCCAAAAGGGTACAAGTTCAGGCACAACAAGTGATAATATGCAATGAAGTTCATGCACCATCTCTATATGTGCATATAAACATGCAGCTAACATCATATCATATCATATCGAGCCTTGACGCTTAACGCCATACGGGCGATTTCCTCGTAGATGTTAAATCTACTCACCGATGATCTCGAGCTAAGAAAATCCGACCACCTGCTTCCCTTTCTTCGCAGCGTCCGAAGTCCCCGCTTGCGATCCTAAAATTTCATAAACACAATACATAAGGCTAAATATCCTGTGCCGACACAAAGACAACGAAACACAAGGATAACGTCCACAAGATATACACGCTATGCACCTAGTATACAAGACGCGTACGACATCGGCACAACCTTAGCTAGGAACGCTAAACTACACAACCACCAAGTCTAGACCCCGATCGTACCGATCGCGCATTCACAACACAATATATATCGTGGAAGATAATATATATAACATCGCAACGTCAATTTAAACCCACACCTAATTTAACCGAAAACCTAGTAAGCATTTTTAATCATCTTAGCTCAAATCTAGAAGTTTAAATAATTCTATCGATCACAATCATCACATAGTAGCTTAACTAAGTCACACAAACCTTTACTATAATTTTAATCTCACCCAAATCAGATTTAATAAAAGTTTGTTTGCAATTAAGCTTAATTAGACAATTAGGAAAATAACAAATAACAATCTCACAACTAGGTTAAGTTTTCCAAGTTTAAACTTCTCGATTAACCATTTCAAACAATCAAAACCCTAACTTGATCTTCACAACTCTTTCATGAATTTCTAAACATGCTAATTAAAGCTATATTTAAACATCTAATAACTAGATTAAGGTATTTAAACAACACTAAAGTTTAGGGTTAGGATTTTATACCTCACTTAGATTCACAAACTTGCAACTAAACTTCTAAATTAGCCTCCAAAATGATAACTTTCATGAAGATCCAAGCTTGGTTAAGCTTAAAGAATAATGAGTATGGATTTGTATTTGAGTTTGTGGGATTATTTGATGAATTATTAGAGCTTGAAGAAGTGGAAATAGGGTGAAGGAAAAGAGAGGGCAGCAGGGGGGGCTCGGCCAAATGAGGGAGAAAATGGGGGGGAGGGGGGTAGAAGTGTGTGGAAATATCTAAGTTAAACATTTATTAAAGTTTAATAATAACACCTCACTATGCCACCTCTTAATCCTTTAATTAAAATTTCCTTTAATTCAAAAAAATATCTAGATATTTCTAGAATATTTTTCAAAGAAGTCAAAGTGCTTAATCTTGTGATTAAGTTAGCATAGATTCACATTAGCATAATTAACCCAATCAAATTTGTAATTACAACTAATTAAGTGCATAATTAAAAGCTTAATATAATATTTTAATTAAGGAAAAATATTTAAGTGAACTAAAATTTTCAAGTGATAACTAAAAACCGCAAACTAACAATTTTCTAGTTAAACTAGGTGCAGTTTAGTCTATACAGAAAAATGATCATTTCTAGGTTTTTAAGGAAAACATAATTTATTTTACCTATTATCGGAAAATTCGCATAAACGATTTCTAAAACGTTACAATCTTCCCCCCTTAATGAAATTCGATCCCCGAATTAAAATTTTTTATCTACGCGTACCTTCGAAGAGATGAGGGAATTTCTTCCGCATCTCGCTCTCGGCCTCCCAAGTGATCTCTTCACTAGTAGGGCCATGCCAAAAAACCTTCACAGATGGCAAGACCCTTGACCGAAGTTTCTTCACCTGCCGATCCAATATAACTACCGGCTGCTCGGTGAACGAAAGGTCGCGCTCAAGCTGAGCGGCCTGGTGCTGAATCATGTGAGAAAGATCATAAAGGTATCTGCGAAGTATCAACATATGGAAAACGGGGTGAACATCCGGAAAACTGGGCGGAAGTGCCAAACGATAGGCAACGACACCAACTCGCTCAAGGAACTCAAAAGGACCTACAAATCTGGGACTGAGTTTCCCCTTCTTCCCAAATCTCATCACCCCTTCATCGGTGAAATCTGCAGGAATACATGATCCCCCACTGTGAACTCAAGTCTGTGACAATGACGGTCGGCATAAGACTTCTGTCTGCACTGGACTGCTCTCATCCTGTTCTGAATCAGCTGGATCTTCTCCGTAGTCTCCTGAACTAGCCGGGGTCCCAAAATCCTGCTCTCGCTGAGTTCGGTCCAACAGACTGGCGATCGACACTTTCTACCATACAAAGCCTCAAAAGGCGCCATCTAAATCATCTCCTGATAACTGTTATTGTAGGAGAATTCAATCAACGGCAAGTGACGATCCTAACTGCCCCCAAAATCAAGCACGCATGCACAAAGCATATCCTCCAGAGTCTGTATAGTCCGCTCCGACTGACCATCGGTCTGCGGATGAAAAGCGGTGCTAAAACTCAAGCGGGTACCCAAAGCTTCCTGAAGCTTCAGCCAAAGACGGCTAGTAAACTGGGTGCCTCTGTCGGATACGATGCATGTGGGAACGCCGTACAAACGCACAATCTCATCTATATACAACTGAGCATACTGAGCATAACCGAAAGTGGTCTTCACTGGAAGGAAGTGAGCCGCTTTCGTCAACCGGTCAACAATTACCCAAATGGAGTCATACCCTCGACTGGCCCTGGGTAGACCCACAACGAAGTCCATGGAAATATGCTCCTATTTCCACTCCGGAACGGGTAAAGGCTGCAACTCTCCTGTCGGTCTCTGATGCTCAGCCTTGACTTGCTGACAAGTCAGGCATCTCGAAACAAAGTCCGAAACATCACTCTTCGTCCCTGCCCACCAGTAAATGTCTCTCAAGTCACGGTACATCTTGGTGGAATCTGGATGAACGCTAAAGGCTGACTGATGTGCATGCTCTAGGATCTCGCGTCTCAACCCATCGATATCTGGTACACACAAGCGAGTCCCATAACGTAGCACACCCTGGTCATCAATCATGAACTCTGAATCTGTACCCTGCAGAACAAGCTCAAGAATCTCAGACAAACGGGCATCACTGGGCTGCGACTCACGGATATAATCAAGTAGAAGTGGACGGGTGCGGACGTGAGCAAGCTGTCCCCCAGTGGAAGTGAACTCAAACTGTACTCTACCATCGCATAAGATCTGTCAATCTGCAGAAGACTGTCGCTGAACTGCGCTCTACTGGGACAATCTACCCCCGGGCCTACGACTCAAAGCATCAGCAACCACATTCGCCTTGCCCGGGTGATAAAGGATCTCGCAATCATAATCCTTCACAAGCTCCATCCAACGGTGCTGTCTCAGATTCAGATCCCGCTGCTGGAAGATGTACTTCAAGCTCTTGTGATCCGTGAAAATCTGACACGACTCCCCATACAAGTAGTGTCTCCAAATCTTCAGTGCAAAGACCACCGCGGCCATCTCAAGATCGTGAGTGGGGTAATTCTGCTCGTGCTTCTTCAGCTGCCGAGAAGCGTAAGCGATAACTCTATCATGCTGCATCAATACACAACCGAGCCCCACTCGAGAAGCATCACAGTAAACAACATAGCCGCCCGATCCAGAAGGCAAGGATAAAACTGGTGTAGTCATCAACCGAGTCTTCAACTACTGAAAACCCTGCTCGCATGCCTCAGTCCAAAGAAAAGGAACTCCCTTCCTGGTCAGTCCGGTTAGTGGTGCAGCGATACTCGAGAAATTCTGCACGAAACGGCGGTAATAACCGGCTAAGCCCAAAAAGCTGCGGACCTCTGTTACAGATACAGGTCTGGGCCAAAGCTGTACAGTCTCGATCTTCCTCGGGTCTACATGAATACCGTCTTCCATCACCACATGACCCAGGAAGTCAACTCTATCAAGCCAAAATACACACTTTGAGAATTTAGCATACAGCTGGTGCTCTCTCAATGTCTACAAAGCAATCCTCAAGTGCTGCTCATGCTCCTCTCGATTCCTAGAGTAGACCAGAATGTCATCAATACACAAAATAATAAACTGGTCGAGGAACGACCTGAAAATCCAGTTCATCAAATCCATGAACACCGCTGGGGCATTGGTGAGTCCGAACGACATCACCAAAAACTCATAATGCCCGTAGCGTGTATGAAAAGCAGTCTTCAGAATGTCATCCTTCCGAACCCGCAACTGATGATAACCCGAACGCAAATCAATCTTATAAAAATGTTTCGCACCCTCAAGCTGATCAAACAAATCGTCAATGCGAGGTAAATGATACTTATTCCGCACCGTAACTTGGTTCAATTGACGATAATCCATACACAAGCTCAAACTGCCATCCTTCTTCTTGACGAACAGAACAAGATCTCCCCAAGGTGAAACACTCGGACGCACAAGTCCCTTATTAAGCAACTCTTACAATTGATCTTTAAGCTCTCTAAGCTCCGTCGAGGTCATCCGGTAAGGCTGTATAGAAATAGATCCCATGCCGGGAATCAGATCAATGCAAAACTCAATATCGCGCTCTGGCGGCAAACCAGGTAACTCATTAGGAAAAACATCGGGAAACTCTCGCACAATAGGAACCCGGTCCAACGACTCTACTGTGGCTCTAGTATCAAGAATGAAAGCCAAGAATCCCCGACATCCCCTCCTAAAAAGCCGACTAGCGCAAAGGGCTGAAATCAAACTGTGAGGGGCAGCACCATGGTCCCCGTGCACAACAAGAACTGACTCGCCGGGAAAACAAAACCTGACTGTCTTCTCGCGGTAGTCCACGGACGCGTAGAAAGTATCTAACCGGTCCATGCTCAGGAGAACGTCGAAGTCCAACATCTTAAGAAGGATCAAGTTGACGGACAAATCTTTATCTCCTATACGAACGACACACGACCGAAACACGTATTGCGCAACAAACGACTCGCCAACAGGAGTAGTCACGACAAGCGGCAGATCTAACGAACATGACTCTCGGCTAACCTCGGCACGAAGTGTGTAGAAACATACGAATGCATAGATCCCGTATCAAATAAGACATGTGCATCAAAAGAACATACAAAAAGAGTACCTGAAACCACTGCATTGGACGCCTGCGCGTCTTGATGAGTCAAGGCAAACACCCGAGCCCACCCTCTACCGGCGACTGGCTGACCTCCACCTCTGCCACCTTGTCCCCTCGGAACAAAACCACCGCGACCACGACCTCTCTGAACATGAGTCTGATGTGGAGCAACAACAGGTATAAGAAGCAACGCCCTATGAGGTGGAGAAGGTGGTAGCGTAACATGTGGTACAGCTGCCTCGCCCTCATGTGGCTCAGTACAATCTCGAACGCGATGACACAAACTCCCGCACCGGAAACATCCAGATGAAAACTCTTGACTCTCCTGGAGATAAGAGCTAAATAACTGGTCCCGTCCCGAGCCTCCACTACCCCCAGTACCTGAACGGAATCTGTCACGGCGTCTAAACGTCTGTCTCCGTGCTGACACACCAGTACGAACCCTCTTAGGTTTCGGAACAACCGACGTCTTGGAAAGACGCTCCTCAACCAATAGGGCTGCGTCCACCGCTGCTGCATATGTGTCACAATGCTGTATGCTGATAGCGAGGAACAACTGGGTAAGCAGGCCTCGAAAATACCTCTTGACCTGTATCTCCTAAGTAGCTACCAAATACGGAGCATACATAGACAGCTCGGTAAACCGCACATCGTACTCTGCCACCGTCATACCCGGAGTCTGGCGTAATGACTCGAAACCGCGCGCTCGAGCATCCCTGACGCTCTGCGGAAGAAAACGGGCGAGCAACACCGTCACGAACTCGGCCTAGGTCATAGGAGCAAGACCTGTGGCTCGGCCCTTATCTAACGACTCGCACCACTTCTGGGCCAGACCCTCCAGACGAAAACTGCGAACTCTACCCATCTCGCGTCGGAGCATCTCAGCGACCGACATATCCTGGCCATCCGATCAATAAACGACTGCGGATTCTCAGCTGCATCAGTGCCAGTGAAAACCGGAGGCCTCAGCCTCATGAACTCCGATAACGATACGGTGATCACCTCTGTAGCTGCAGGTACAACTGCCTGAACGGTAGGCACCAACACAGTCCCCGTAACAGGTGGGACAACCTCCTGTCCCTGCGCTCGACTGGCCTCAACCAATGACCCCATCATCTGGCGCATATCCTGCAAACCGGCCTCAAGTCTAGCAATACGGTCCATCGACGGTGGATCAAGCTGCTCCTGCACAATGGGCGTACCGCCCTGATCAGTCCTCGTCTCAGACGAGTCAACTCTGATCTCGGCTCTCGCGGCCGTTCTCTGCGCCCTCGTAGCCTTCAACGGCATAATGGCTATAAATGAAAATAGGATTCGATAAGAACATAGAAATTGAATCGCAAGGATGTATATAATCACGGAAGGAATTTTCAAGCAATAAGTCCTAAGGTCACTTAGGCGGAGTACCGTGTTGTAAGTATTCCGCGGAACATACACATGCTACGTCACTCTGCTTAAGCTACCTACTCCATCATACCAAGGTCATTCTACACCCCGATAGGTAAAACCTAGCGCTTTGATACCAACTTTGTCACGACCCAAATTTAGGCTCGTGACCGGTACTTAAACCACGTGACGTCAACAGGCGTACGCAATTTAAGTAAGCCGAAACCCAGAAATCTAAACCACGAAAAAAGAGATAAGTGGAGAAAACATAGTTAAAAACCTTCGGAAATCTCAAGTAAAAATCTTTAAACTTAAGTTTACTTTCTTAAAAATTTCAGCAGCACCTCATTTGTAAAAACTAGCCCCAAAACGGGTACAACATAGAATATAAATAAAGCATCCCCAAACGGGAGCAAATCACGCCCAACGGTGGAAACAACCACCACAAGAAAATATACGACGCCGTACCGAAGAAATATAAATGAAAACAGCATAAGGAAGTAAAACTTCATAATAAGGCCGGCTCCTACGAGCACGGCACCCAGAGTCACAAAATAATATAACATCGATCCTCACAACTCGTCTCTAAGTCAAATACATGAAGTGGTAGATGGAAAGTACTAGATACAAAAGATAAATAATGAACATCATCGGATAACCGCAAGCCCACCTATAGCAAAAGGCCTCACAGCCAACCGTAGCGGTATCCGCAAAAGTAGAGATAATAAGAAGCCCTGCCACGACTACTCTGGGGGTAAATCCTGCAAAACACTGTGGCACAACGGGAGTGAGTTGCCAACTCGTGAATAGTAAATAACTTCATACTGTAATCGCAAGTATGCACTAACAGCGATAATCTATCACATGTAATCTGATAGCATAAGTATGGTAATATGAATATGCAACTATCATGATCAAGGTACACCACCAGGGTACTATATCTATATGAATCAAATGCATATCAAATAAATCCTGAGTGTGGGATAAATAATAAATCTCATGCACAAATCATCATGCATGGAAAAACCTGGTGTCTATCAACGACACCTCAAATCCCAAAATCCTTAGGCGCCGTCACCAGGACTGGTCCTCATATCCTGTAAATCTCATGGAACCTGAGTGCCCAACATCGGCACTCGAAAACATCATAAATACCCGTGTCCAACATCGACACATAAATCCACATATCGTATATGTACATCTCAGGGAACCTGAGTGTCCATCATCGACACTCGCAAACCACGGAACCTGAGTGTCCAACCTCGACACTTGCAATCCACATATCCATACATCTCACGGAACCTGAGTGTCCAACCCGACACTCGCAATCCACGGAACCCGAGTGTCCAATCTCGATACTCGCAATCCACATATCAAGAGAAACCGGGTTTTCAAAACAATACACATTTCTTGAAATATTCCCGTGGTTCTCAAATACAGAAAATCACACGAAATCCATATCTTAATGCGTAAATCCATGTATTATGATGTATGCAATATAGAACAACAATATGAGCATATCAAGGGAAAATCCGCTATTTAAATATATCAAGTTATTAAATATATCACGCGGTTCCCAATTATCCAAATCCAACGAAACATCATATAAAGTGAACATGTAGCTATAGCAAGGTATATGTGTAAGCATGTAGGTATGCATGTATGCTATATTTCATATGCGCCATCACATATGAATCAATGCCTCAATGTCACTAATCAATATAATATTACATATGCATATTTGTTGTGCGTATCATGGCAATTATCGACAGCGTGTGTAGCATATAATTAGTGCTCGTGCAACATGAACTGTCAATAATAGTGCGGTGTCCAAAATGGTATAAGTCCAGGCACAACAAGTGATAATATGCAATGAAGTTCACGCACCATCTCTATATGTGCATATAAACATGCAGCTAACATCATATCATATCATATCTAGCTCTGACGCTTAACGCCATACGGACGATTTCTCCGTAGATGTTAAATCTACTCACCGATGATCTCGAGCTAAGAAAATCCGACCACCTGCTTCCCTTTCTTCGCAGCGTCCGAATTCCCCGCTCGCGATCCTAAAATTTCACAAACACAATACATAAGGCTAAATATCCTACGCCGACACAAAAACAACGAAACGCAAGGATAACGTCCAGAAGATATACACACTGTGCACCTAGTGCACAAAACGCGTACAACATCGGCACAACTCTAGCTAGGAACGCTAAACTACACAACCACCAAGCCTAGATCCCGATCGTACCGATCGCGTATTCACAACACAATATATATCGTGGAAAATAATATATATAACATCGCAACGTCAATTTAAATCCACGCCTAATTTAACCGAAAACCTAGTAAGCACTTTTAATCATCTTAGCTCAAATCTAGAAGTTTAAACAATTCTAACGATCACAATCATCACATAGTAGCTTAACTAATTCACACAAACCTTTACTACAATTTTAATCTCACCCAAATAGGATTTAATAAAAGTTAGTTTGCAATTAAGCTTAATTAGACAATTAGGAAAATAACAAATAACAATCGCACAACTAGGTTAAGTTTTCCAAGTCTAAACTTCTCGATTAACCATTTCAAACAATCAAAACCCTAACTTGATCTTCACAACTCTTTCATGAATTTCTAAACATGCTAATTAAAGCTATATTTAAACATCTAATAACTAGATTAAGCTATTTAAACAACACTAAAGCTTAGGGTTATGATTTTATACCTCACTTAGATTCACAAACTTACAACTAAACTTCCAAATTAGCCTCCAAAATGATAACTTTCATGAAGATGCAAGCTTGGTTAAGCTTAAATTATAATGGGTATGGATTTGTATTTGAGTTTGTGGGATTATTTGATGAATTATTGGAGCTTAATGAACTGGAAATGGGGTGGACGAAAAGAGAGGGCAGCAGGGGGGCTCGGCCAAATGAGGGAGAAAATGGGAGTGTATGGAAGTATCTAAGTTAAAAACACTTATTAAAGTTTAATAATAACAGCTCACTATGCCACTTCTTAATCCTTTAATTAAAATTTCCTTTAATTCAACAAAATATCTAGATATTTCTCGGATATTTTTCTAAGAAGTCAAAGTGCTTAATCTTGTGATTAAGTTAGCATGGATTCACATTAGCATAATTAACTCAATCAAATTTGGAATTACCACTAATTAAGTGCATAATTAAAAGCTTAATATAATATTTTAATTAAGGAAATATATTTAAATGAACTAAAATTTTCAAGTGACAACTAAAAACCGCAAACTAGCAATTTCCTACTTAAACTAGGTGTAGTTAAGTCTATACAGAAAAATGATCACTTCTACGTTTTTACGGAAAACACAATTTATTTTACCTATTATCGGAAAATTCGCATAAAAGATTTCTAAAACGTTACAGTTTTGACCCTGGGGTCTCTTGTTGACGTTGGGATTGCATCCTGCTGGAGTGAGAAGAAACGCCATTGTTGACATTGCGTCTGCTGTAACGAGATGAATGTCGAGGTAGTATCTAGGTTTCTTGTGAACCGTCGAGGTTTGAAACTAGGGACTTTGCCATGGCTCCACTTTGATTTGACTCTGGGGTCGTTTGTTGACGTCGCGTTTGCATCCTGTTGGAGTGAGAAGAAATGCCTGTTTCCCCCAATAAAAGAGCACGACTCTGTTCAAAATTTGAAAAGGGAAGCGCCTCACGTGCCTTGCATGAGGGCGCCAGCGCCAAGAGTTAAAAACTCTAAGGCAGCACCTCACGTGCCTTGTACGAGGGCGCCAGTGCCAAGAGTTAAAAACTCTGAGGCAGCGCCTCACGTGCTTTGCACGAGGGCGCCAGCGCCTCACGTGCCTTGCACGAGGGCGCCAG
The DNA here is from genome assembly GCA_030015575.1 of Agapanthus africanus. Taxonomy (NCBI): domain Eukaryota; kingdom Viridiplantae; phylum Streptophyta; class Magnoliopsida; order Asparagales; family Amaryllidaceae; genus Agapanthus; species Agapanthus africanus. The sequence goes on from JASDDO010000019.1 coordinate 319,558,611, forward strand.
CGCCTCACGTGCCTTGCATGAGGGCGCCAGTGCCTAGAGTTAAAAACTCTGAGGCAGCGCCTCACGTGCCTCGCACGAGGGCGCCAACGCCAGAACTAAAATCTCTCTGTTAAATAGAGCCATTGGATCAACGATCCAATGGAGATGATAAATTATCAAAATACAGAATTAAATTCTGTTGAGGAAATATTCTTCAAATCTTTATAAACAAGAAAGATTGCTCTCTGTAAAACAGAGTACCGTTGGATTAAAAAATCCAATGGTGATTAAAAATCACCCAAATACAGAAAAATTCTGTATGGGAAAATATTTCCCTAATCTTGTTAAAAACAAGAAAAATATCTTCTGTAAAACAGAAGCCCTTGGATCAAACATCCAACGGTGGATAAAATCCCCTAATCAATCAGAATCTCTCAATGAGAGATTTCTTTAACTAAATCAACAGATGTGCCTCTACTTTAAAAAGGACCCAAGACTTCAAGTCTTGTATAGTGAAACCCCCCCATAAGCTTCAAACATAAAAAAAAAACAAGCAAGAAGAAAGCTTTAAGAGGGAAGAAAGAAGATAGAAGAATACATCTCTCCGAGGTAAATAAAATAATAGAGATCAGAGCATCTCCTCTGCATATCCAAGGGCTTAACCCTTATAAAAGAAGAACTTAGTTCTTTATCTGGATCTGAGATCAATGAAACAGGTCTCCCACAAATGAGAATTTAATTCTCATAGGGATGAACTTGTTCTTGGGGATCAAAGATCCAGAAAAGAACAGAGAATTGAACTCTTCAGAACAGGATAGATGAAGAAAACCCAGTGCCGAGCGCCTCACGTGTCCCTCACGTGGGCGCTGCTCAATAAAGAGTGCTTAGCACTCAATGGTTGGCGCTCAGCGCCAACCGTCTCACGTGGCCCTCACGTGGGCACTGCTCAATAAGGAGTCCTTAGCACTCAGTGGTTGTCGCTCAGCTGCAAGCGCCTCACGAGTCCCTCACATGGGCGCTACTCAATAAGGATTGCTTAGCATTCAGTGGTTGGCGCTCAGCGCCAAGCGTCCCACGTGCCCCTTATGTGGGCGCTATTTAATATAAAGTGCTCTGCACTCATCAACCAGTGCCCGCATCTAGCGCCTCACTGCTTCGCACGTGGGCGCCATAAAGAGTGTTTAACACTCCTTAAAAACAAAAAAGGGGAAAAGTAAAGTAAAGTGTGGGATTCAGAACCCATATAAATGCTCAGAATTGTTTGCACAGAAAGGAGACTAAGCCCAAGCAAGTTTTCAACACTTTATTCAAAATGAAATGACAAATACTGAGTGGGCTGAGCCTAAGTTGACCAGATTCCTAATTCAGATCAACTGAGCCCATGTGCTCATTATTTTCCAAATTGGTCTTAGTTCCAAACATGACTACCGATCTTCTGACGGATATTCATTTCATATCTCCCCTCAATCCAGAAATTGGTTCAAGGGTACATCTCCTCACACCTCTGATACATGTCGTTGTAATTCTTCAACGTCTTTAGAGAGGTGGTGGGTCCCGACAACCAACAACTCTTCAGCACACTACCAAGCCGATATGGACCGCAATGTCCTTAAAGTAGCAACGGACCGTAACGTCCTTAAACTAAAACAATCGAGCCTAAATGCTCTTTTGGCGGATCTGAATGATCCTAAAACCCCGTTAAGTAGATCTTAGTCTAAAATTGGACTAACGTATCCTTAACAAATATTTAAGTTGATCTTAATCCCGAACGAGATTAACGATCCTTAAATCAAACCAAACCCATATCTAAGAATATACGGATTTGGACTAATCCACGCCCTATGGGCGACAACACAAATTAGTCTCCGTATACAATCCACACCAAAAATAAAACAAACACACACGGCACGAAGTGATCTTCTGGAGCAGGAGAAAGTGGTTATCGCTACACGGTAACGTAATTAACTGTAGGGGCTTGCGCCTGCAGGGAAGAGCATCCCCATAATCAAAAACCCCTCGCAAACGAGGGGGAATCCGACAAAGTCTGCTACAACGGCCACATCCGTCCAGACCTTCGATACACGGTACCATAAATCAACTTGGCATCTTCGGAGAGGTGGACGGATAAATCAAAATAGCATCTGCCCCTAAATTCAGGCAAGACGATCCATCCCGGATCCGTCTCCCGTTTTTGGCGGTAAACAGATTCTGGCACGCCCGGTGGGACCTTTTCCTCTTTCCACTCCACGCTTCATGTGTCGTGTTCATGAATAAATCACGGTTTAATATGGTTACCCCTAGATTCAAGGTACTAAGATTTTGTGTCTTGCTCTTGTGCAGAAAAATAACATCAATGGCTTCCAACTGCACCTGCAACAGCAACTCTCGCTCCATCCTAAATGGAGGATTGAATTATGGGCCCCAAGCGGCCGCCATCTTTACAATGCCGGTGGAGCAGGTGACTCAAGCCACCACTGGACTGTTCTTTGGGACCATGATCCCACCAGCAAGCTTCAGTGCCCCAGTGCCACCACAGGAAGCTCCAAAGAAGTCGGTCTTCGATCGACTTGCAACTACCACGACCCCTCTCAACGGGTCGTCCAATTCTACCACCTCAGTCTTCAACAGGCTAAGCCGTATCTCCAGTGGGCCTACAAAGAGGCTTGCAATACCTGAAGGGGTTATCCCGAAGCGGATAGCCATTCCAGTTCTGGCAGATAAAGTCGTCAAAGAGGCTTCTCCCGTTAAAGGATCGGTCTTCGAAAGACTGGTCGTTCCAACTCCTGCTACTAGTGAAGTCGTCAAAAATGCTTCCCCTACCAGAAAGTCAGCCTTCGAAAGATTGACCGTCCCCTCCCAACGGATGTCAGTCTTTGACAGGCTGACACCAGCTGTAGCCCTTCACCAAAGCAGGGGGCATGAGGAAGCCACCCCCACAACTGAGGCAATCCCGTCTGCAAGGCATGCTCGACATCGCCATTGGCGCCGAGTAAGGAATGCTGGGGGAAACTCCCCCTCTGGACTTACTCCACCATCTCCAATGGTGGAAATTGATGCTGCTGTTCCAACTGGGAACAACTTCGATCCGCTCAGGAGAGTGCGAAAGAACTCCCCAAACACCGTATTGAAGAAGTCTCCCACGCCTGCTGAAAACATGATGCAGGCAAAGCCGGAGCACCCCGTTTTCCTCCAAAATCCCCAGGGTCTGGCAGAAAGTTCAAGACTCTGTATTTGACAAAAATTACTTTCGCCGACTAGAGAAAAAGAAGACTCGGCAGAAGGAGGACCATCCCTCCGCCATACAACGGAAGCCTCGTCTACATAGGCGCCTCTTACAACGGCCCCTCCGACTTCAACCTCTCACAAAAGGAGAAGGCCAGAGAAAATCCCACTGCTTGCGGTGAATTCCAAAGGCACTGGACCCAAACGCCCCAAATCTGGGGGCATGATTGTGCACACGGTGTACATGCCTTCCGGGAAAGAGGAAAGCCGTGCTTCCGTAGGTCATCGACCACTCACACGGTCTGTGACAAAAGCTCAGGAGTAACAACAAAAGCTCCAAGAGATGCTGACAAAGATGGCCGCACTCACTGGGCAAAAATAAAGCTCGGAAGTATCGTCCGAACAACGCCAAGATCAGGAGACCGATACGGAGTTCCTGCAATGGGTGCTGGAGAGAAAGGATAAGGAGGCCGCGGAACAAGCGGCTAATATAAAACAAATGACGCTCCTGTTCCAAGACATGGTGGGAATGATGATCCAGCCAGAACCTCCAGCTGAAGATCCACTGATAATCATTGAAGATGACAGAGGGAAACATCAAACCCACTTCCGACTCTATCAGCAGCCAGGGAGGAGACGATCTCCAAAGACGCCCTTGATGACTACATAGCTCATCAAATAGGAGCTCATCAAGCAAGTGAAGAGGCTTGCTAAGTCGTCAGAACTGGGCGACCTTATCCAGGCTGGTATGATCAAATCAAGTTACCGCCAGGATATACGATCCCTACATTCCATGTGTATAAGAGGACGGGCAATCCACACCAGCACGTTGCACAATTCAGAGCTTTGTGCGGTAATACTGGAGGCGACGACAAACTGCTGCTTCGCCAATTCGTTGGCATCTTTTCGGAGACGACATTTGAATGGTACTCCGAGCTCCCAAATGACTCTGTCAAAACATTCACGGAGATGGAACTACTGTTCACGCAGTGGTTCGCAAGCGCAAGTGAGCGCACCCCGATCACGACATTAATCAATGCCAGGGTGAAGCCAGGAGAGACCTAGGTTCAATACGCAATTCGGTGGCGGAACCTATGGTCAAAATGCGAACAACGCATTGAAGAAACTCCTGCCGTGGGCATGTTCGTGGGGACCCTTGATCCTCAGGAAACTATATCTTAATTTATGATGTTCTTTAAGCCGACCACCTTCCAGGCCTTGATTGACAAGCTGGCCCAAATGGACCAGATGGGCCATAGGCCGTCCTCTTCAAAAATGGATCTCCGGAATGAAAAGAGCAAAGGGAAAGCGACCTTCGTTGTCAACGCTCAACAACAACCGAGTGACCCAAAACTGGTTGCTGGCCAAGGCAACACACGCCGATCCCTCAAAGAGAAGTTGAGACGTCCTTACTCGTTTCCTCGGGATAAAATAAGGAGGTTGTTCGAACTGGCAGTGCGCAACAGGCTCATCACTCTGCCGGATCCAAGACGCCCACTGCAGCCTGGTGACGTCAACAGTCCTAACTACTGCCCCTACCACAGAGTAATGGGCCACCCAATCGAAGATTGCTACGTCTTCAAAAACTTGGTTGAAGACCAGTACCAACAAGACAATTTCGCGTTGTCCGAAAACTGGAAGGTGAACCCGCCACAGTAGCATGCTCCTAAAAAGGTGGACACGCCGGGGGCATCATGCTCATTTGTAGAAGAAGCTCTGTGGGAAATTGTCCTTTCGGCTAAAACTAAAAGAATGCTGAATGATCTTCAAGCATGCCCGGCGATCAGGTGGAAAAGCCCGCTGGATCTGGAGATTATTGACGAGATGCTGAAACCACGCTCAACACCGAAAGATGGTAATGATGGGCAGAACACCCAGGTCAAGCCTTCACAGTCTTCGAAGAAAAAGAAGAAGGCCAAGAAGCCCGTGCAGCTTGACGACAAGCGCACGGACCTGCAGAACTACATTGACTCGCTGGAGGAATACAACCAGAAGGCGCGGACTCCAATCACATTAGAAGAGTTTCTAAACCATATACTTAAGAACGGAAACATTGGCAATGACGAGGGAGACAGCTCGTCAGAAGAACCCGAGGATTATGTAGCGAGTTGCCACATGATCTCTCATTCGTCAGTGAATGGAAAAGAAGCTTCTTCAGCGTTAGAAAATAACGTAGAGAAGCTGGAGGCAGAACCAGCGCCAAAATCCCTGGAACCGTCAGACGACCCGATCGACAGGCTGCTGAACGAAGCCCTTCAAAAGAGAAAAGCTGACCGAGAACGTGAGACGGTCATATACGAAAAGGCCAAGCGATGTCGTCTGGAAGAAGAAGCTGCGACAAGGAACAGTCACAAAATACTCCAACCAGATCGAAGCACACCCGTTGCAAACAAAAGCAGGTTTAAGACGGGGAAACGGTTCGCCAAAGCCCTGTCAATTGGAATGAAGCTGCCACCTTTTGAAGGAAATACTCCCGGGAGTACATGCCTTGACAAAGTGGATGTACATCCGAACTACTGCTTATACCACCGGAGGGTAACACACCCTACCGAAGGGTGCAATGCCTTCAATAAGTGGTGGCAGAGATACGTTGCCCACCGACAACACTTCAAGCGGATGAAGCGCAAAGCCCATCGGGAGCAGGGAAGCACGACAGATAACCGTGAAGGAACATTCGGTAACTGTCATATGGTTGATGCCATTTCGACAAAAGGAAAATCTCAAGTTCTTACCTTCCGGAGAGATTCTGACGAAAAAATAACCCTCGGCCCTCTCTTCAAAGAATCCACCTCTGGAAAAGAAGAAAGGGAGAAGAACTACGAGAACATTCAGCCGCATAACCGTACGTTGCCTGAAAAGAACCTCGGGCCTACAAACAAATATTCGAGGAAAAGATACAAGGGGAAAGAAAAAGTCCCTGAGGAAATTGCCGTCGATGATAGAGTCGTCAAAGAGCTCGCAGCTAAGGACCCGTCTAAGAAAAACAAAGTAGAATTATAATGTCTTGGCACATCTGAGTAAGATACCCTCACAACTGAGTATACTGGATGCTCTCCTCCTGTCCAAAGATGCACGAGATTCTCTAATTAAGGAACTGCAATAGCCTGATCAGTTCTAAGCTTTCTTTGCGGAAGAAAAGATGAAGGACGAGCTGGCAGAGGTTTATACAGCTGACATCACATTCGGGGATGAAGATCTCCTCCTCGGAATGTGCGAGCACAACCGTCCTTTATATGTCACCGGGTACTGCCATGACATCAAGATAGGCAAGATCCTGGTTGGCAACGGGTCCTCCATCAACCTTCTCAACGTGAAGGTGCTGAAAGAAATTTGCTTTAACGTTCAACACCTGGATCGGGACAAAATTACTATCTTCGGGTTCGACTCACAGTCATCATGGACACTTGGGTCCATAATACTGACATTACGCTTCTCGATGCTCATCACTGACATCAAATTTCTTGTCATTGACGCCAAGACTTGCTACAACGCTTTGCTCGGTAGGTCTTGGTTGCACGAGTACAACGTCATCCTTTCTACACAACATCAGTGTATGAAATATTTCACAGACGACCTCGAGTACACTGTGACAGGGGAACTAAATCCATTCTCCATAAATGAAGTCCGAAAATATGAAGATGCAAAGTACTTCCTACCAGACTTCGAAGAAACGGAAAGATGTCATGAGCTGGAGAATAAGAAAAAAGCCGTTGCTACTATCCCGATCTTCGGGAGTGATACCGAGGAGGATGAAGAGATAGTTTACTTAAGGCAACCCCAAGGCAACAGGCCAGGACCATCTACTCTTATTTTGGTCTTTGGCAGCGACTCTGAAGATGAGGTCAACGCAGTATTCTCTGTTCGTCCATCAATACAAACCTTCACTGGAGCTGATCGGAGTTTGCAAATTGCCATGGTTCTGTAATAGCATTACAGGGAACTTGATGCGCTCGATACATACGGCATGCAAGAGCTGCAGACCTTCTACGTTCCTCCTAGTAGAAGAGGTGAAAATGCGATCCTCTTCTATCGATCCACGAAGACCTAAGTGGAAGGAGAAGTCTGGCATGGAGCCGAACCTTCGGTTGACAGGCTCCAACCAATCCATCTTCCCAGATACTACATAGAGGGATTGAAGATGCTATTAAGATGCCAAGGCGTGCTCTTTAAACAAACTGCTCGACAAGCCCAGTTCTATAACAAGATTTGGGACGTTCCCGGGACTCAGCGAAAGATGCCTAACGGGAGGATAGAGACGATTGGGCTTAGATACGTTCGGTCCAAGAAACGGGAGCGATTCTATGGATGCCATGTTATAAGCGACTCTAGTGGAGATGTGAATGCTCGTCCAGATAGTATCGCTATTGAACCAGAGTGAGATCCCGCCATAAGAATACCAAGTCCGTCATTCGAAGAACAGATTGACAAGCTAATAAGAGAAGCGGGTCAAAAGGTTCGGGATGACCACATCCGTGAAATGACCATTTACGAGAAAGCCAGGACGCAACGTCTCATTCAGCAGGATACGGAAAGAGAAGACGATGATGCCCTTCACCCTCAGCCTACTGTGCGCTCTCATGGCAAGACAAAAGCCCAACGTAGAAGCAACAACAAGGTGAAGAAAGGGAATGACATTAAAAAACAGTGAAGAGGATCCAAAAAGCTACGCGATCGAGAAAAAGTTAGCTGGAATCCGTCTTTCATGAAAAAGATGGATCGGGAATATTCTTTCCCTCAAGACAAGACAAGGAAAATCTTCGACCTTGTCATGAAACATCAAATGATGACATTCCTGGAGTCCAGGCACTCCGAACAAGTAAATGAGGTCCATCACCCGGATTATTGCTCCTACCACCGAGCAATAGGACATCCTCTTGAAGACTGCTTCACCTTCAAAGGCTGGGTCGAAGACCAGTATTAGTAAGGCAGGTTTGCTCTGTCCGACAATTGGAGGGTAGCCCCACCACGAAAGCATGAGCTAAAAGCAACCTACACTGCGAGGGTAAGTCCAGATCAACATCGAGCTTGGAAACGAGCTCGTATCTGCTACATGATAACATTCTCAAAGGAGGGAGAGCATGAGAATGTGAGTGACCTCTCCCAGTGCTTCGCAAATGAAGATGAGGACGAGGTGATCTCAGAATTTCCACCGGCGCTAAAAGAGCTGGAAGATGGGATACATACCACGGTGGACAATCTGAGGAAAATTGACTTGGGGACGACAAACGATCTGAGGCCAATATTCGTCAGTGAGCTGCTGTTTAAAGAGCAGGTGGCCACACTAAAAGACGTGCTCATGCAATATAAATACTGCTTCACATGGAATTATTCCGAGATGTCGGGAATAGATCTAAAAATAGCGGTGCATAAATTGGCTATATCGCCGGACGTTAAGCCAGTCAAGTAGGCACCAAGAAGAATGCGGCTCGAACTTGAGATGAGTATCAATGCCGAAGTCAAGAAGCTAATTGACTATGGCTTCATCCAAGAAGTTCAATACCCTGACTGGATCGCCAACATTGTCCCAGTGATGAAGAAAAATGCGACAGTGCGCGTCTGCGTGGACTTTCGAGACCTCAATAAAGCTTGCCCGAAAGATGACTTCATCGTACCGGTTATCGAGATGATGATAGATAACACATCCACTCATGAAGTCTTCTCCTTCATGGATGGATATTCAGGGCACAATCAAATAAAGATGCATCCTGAAGACCAAAAGCACACTGCTTTCTGGACTCCGCTGGGCATATTCCTCTATAAAGTGATGCCCTTCGGTCTGAAGAACACATGCGCCACCTACCAGAGGGCCATGACGAAGATCTTCGATGACTTTATACACGAGATTGTTGAATTTTATATAGACGACCTCATGGTGAAAAGAAAATCGTACGTGGAGCACTGGGGGCATCTGAAAATAGTGTTCCAGCGTCTTCGGAAATATAATCTGAAGATGAACCCTCTGAAATGCACGTTTGGAGTCTCCTCAGGAAAATCCTGGGATTCATCGTACGACATCGAGGCATCGAAATAGACCCATCAAAGATCAAGACGATTATGGAAATGCCTTCACCAAGAACTTTCAAGAAACCACGGTCTCTCCAAGGAAAGCTCGCGTATATCCGACGGTTCATAGCTAACCTCTCCAGCAAATGCTTCCCCTACAGCCATCTAATGAAGAAGGGGACCTCGTTCGTTTGGAATCGCAAATGCCAAAATGCACTAGACGAAATCAAGCAATATCTGCAGAACCCGCCGGTACTGGCCGCTCAGATCAAGGGAAAGCCCCTTATCCTGTATACAACAGCCCTTGAAGGTTCTCTAGGCGCGCTATGGGCACAGGAGAACGATCAGTGAAAGGAGAGTGCCCTCTACTATTTGATTCGAGTTCTTATGGGGACAGAAAACAACTACTCCCTATTGAAAAGCATTGCCTGGCATTAATCTTCGCGATAACAAAGCTTCGACATTATACCTTGGTGCATGAGGTCCATCTCATATCAAAGGTGGATACTCTCAAATATTTGATGTCAAGAGCCATACTAACAGGAAGGCATGCTAAATGGACCCTCCTTGATGGAATTCTCGATAATCTATCGACCTCTCAGGGCAGTGAAAGGGCAGGCCATCGCCGACTTTCTCGCTGAACATCCGATACCTGCCGACTCTCCCCTAAACTGCGAGTTGCCGGATGAACATGAGTTCGACGTGAAGGACGAAGAAAATGAGTCTCGATGGGAACTTTACTTCGATGGGGCATCTTCCATGAAGAAGCAAAAGCACAACACCCCCGTAATTGAAGCTAGGGTAGGCCTTATCTTCATGACTCCGCAAGGAGGGATAATGCATTTGGCCCTTTACTTAACGGAACCAAGGAGAAACAACGATGCTGAATACGAAGTTTTGATAGCAGGTCTTGAGATCGCTATTGACATGGGAATCGAAAACCTCCTCATATATGGAGACCCCCAGCTGGTCATTAGCTAAGTAAATGGCGACTATCAGACGTGTAAACCGGAGTTAGTAAAATATGGCGAAAGGGTGCAGCAACTGCTGAGTCAAATTCCATCCTACATCCTGGAAAGCATACTGTGGGTGGAAAATAGCAAGGCGTATGCATTAGCCAAGCTCGCTAAAGAACTGGCCGATGAAAACCTCGATGACGTAACGATCATTGTGCAAAGCCGCCGGATTCTCGCGCAGGCAGAGATATCTCCGGAGACGTCTGAAGAAGAGGAAGCGACCAAATAAGCGGCTATCCAAGTAGAGGACGAAGAAAAGGCTAAGGATTGGAGAGAAGTCTTCATTAGACTACTTCAAATCCCATGGAACACCCGAAAACGCATTTTCGAGACATCAACTCATGAAACGAGCTCTGTCTTTTGCCTTCCTCAATGATACTCTATATAAGAGATCGTTCGACAGTTTGTGGCTAAGATGCCTCGAACCGGAAGAAGAAAAAAGGTTTGTCCAAGAAACTCATGACGGACTCTGCGGTTCCCATCAAGCCGGGCCAAAGATGAAGCTGAAGATCAAAAGAATGGGTTACTATTGGCCCACGATGATTCAGGAATGCCTTGAATATACGAAGCAGTGTCACTCATGCCAAATTCATGGGGACTTCATCCACCAGCATCCGAATCCGCTACACCCAACACTGGCTAGCTGGCCATTCGAAATGTGGGGAACCGATATAATCGGGCCTATCGAATCGGCATCATCCAAGGGACATTGCTTCATATTGGTAACAACCAATTACTTCTCTAAATGAGAAGAGGCAGTATCGCTAAGGGTTGTGAAAATGGAGAACATCCTCCATTTCTTCAAGACACATGTCATCTACCGGTTCGGCACCCCGCGACGGATTATCTCCGATAACAAGCCAGCCTATAGAAGCCATAAGATCAGCCGCTTCGTGCAGCAGCATAATATAGATTTGAGATACTCTTCAGTCTATAATCCCCAAGCTAACGGTCTAGCAAAGGCTTTCAACAAGAGCTTAACGAAGATCATAAAGAAAACAGTGTCCAGAAACAAAAAGGACTGGCACAAGATACTGCATGAAGCTCTCTGGGCTTATCGAACCACGTTCAAAACGGCCACGAATATGATGCCATTCGCGTTGGTATTCGGCACGGAAGCGGTACTTCCTTTGGAGATAGAACCACCCTCTCTACGAGTGGCGGTTCGTTATGAGCTGACGGATGAAGAAAATTCCCATCTTTGGCTTGAGGAGCACGATGCCCTCGATGAAACTCGTCTCATGGCGCAGCAAAACATAGAAGCTTACAAAACAAGGATGACACACTCATACGAAAGACTAACTAGGCCGAGAACATTTTTCCAAGGCGAACTCATTCTAGTTGTCAAAAGACCTATGATCCCCAATCGTGTCAAACGGGGGAAATTCGAGCCGAACTATGAGGGCCCATACATCATAGACAAGGTCTATCAAGGTGGTGCCTACTTGCTAATGGATATGCATGGAGAAAGACCCTTCCGGCCAATAAACGGCTGGTTCCTTAAGAAATACTACGCTTGACAAGTCACGGCTCAGGTTAATGATAAATAACGACGCTCGTGTTCGGTCGCTGTCTTCCTGAGTCCAAACTCTATAAGTAGTATCCAGCAAAACTTCGCCCCGAAGCTAGCATTGGACCGAGATGTCCCTAAACTATCATTGGACCGAGATGTCCCTATACTAACAATGGACCGAGATGTCCTTAAACTAACAATGGAACGCAATGTCCTTAAATTAAATACGTCGCCTCAAACACGGCGATAGTGGAATTCAAGTCCACAGGTCCCGGCGGTAAAGACTGCAACTCAAATCCTGCTGGCTACACAGCTACCCTGGTGGCGAAGTCCTACCGTGATCGCAAAATAAAAGGTACGTCCACAAGCGAAATAGGCACGGATGAAAACCCAAAAGGGAGCCGTGAGTAAAAACAGCAGGACTATCGGCGAGTTTGTGAAAACCCGAAATGGCGCAATCTCGTTGTTTAAAAAAAAGGTACGTCCACAAGCGAAATGGGTACGGATGAAAACCCGAAAGGGCGCCGTGAGTAAAAATAGCAGGACTACCGGCGAGTTTGTGAAAACCCGAAAGGGCGCAATCTCGTTAAAATAAAGACACCTGCAAGGTTCTCTCGACCTTCTGAGGAGAGAACGCCTGCGTGAGATCCTTATGACTCACAAGGGAGCAACGCACTAAGGGATCCCTACAATTCCTAAGGAGAAATTACACTTACGAGATCCTTACGACTCATAAGGAGAATTCCCTCTATGAGACCCTCACGGCTCATAGGATTCAAAAGCCTTAAGATACAGGGACCTGAAACTGTTCTTAAGCCATCACACTCCCCAAGTATCCTTACAAGCGGTCCAATAGTGACCCTTGTATACAATCCACGGACACAAATAAACGTTCCCTCATCAAGTCCCACCAATGACGAGGAATGCCCTCATATGGTGAACGACACTTGTAAGTCCTCTCGACTTATAAGGAGAAAATATTCTTATAAGATCCTTATGACTTATAAGAGAACACACACTTGGGGATCCCCATGATTCCTAAGGAGAAAATACACCTACGAGATCCTCACGACTCGTAGGGAGAAATACCTTTATAGACCCTTACTGCTCGTAAAGTCAAAAAGCCTTAGTCAACAGGATCCTAATCCTGTTTGCTACACCTTTGTTCAAATCAACAAAGGCAAATGATGATTCGCTCCTGGAAATATCCCAGTTGTAGCAATGCTGATGCCTAAATCGGTATCAAGTTCCAAGTCCTTTCACAGAAAATGATGATTCGCCCCTGGTAATATTCCTGTCGCAGCGATGCTGATGCTAAGATTGGTATCAGATCTCAAGTTCCATACTCGCAATAAAAAATCAGCGAGCGAAAAATGCATATGAAATAGCCGAAATGATGGGGCAACTCACAATAAAAATCAGCGAGCAAAATATATGCATATAAAAACAACCGAAATGTTTGGGCAACTCACAATAAAAAGCAGCGAGTAAAAAGAAAAAATAGCCGATATGATTGAGCACCGCGATAAAAAGCCGAAATGATTGGGCAGTCACGACTTTCGCGATATAAAAAGCTGAAATGATAGAGCATCGCGGAAAGAAAGAATAAAAAATGAAACTTCCGCCCTGCAGGTGAGTCCACATCGACCCCTGTATACAATCTATGGGCACAAACGAAAACGGAACCGCATTTTCCCACCAGGCTCCATCAGAAGGAGAGCCAGGTTTCGACGGCAACATCTATAGCCTAGAGATCAACAATGGTGTTTCTTCTCATTCCAGCAGAATGCATATGCTACGTCAACAAAACGGAGCCATGGCAAAGTCCCTAGTTCCAAATCTCGACAGTTCACAGACAGCCAAAAGATCACCAACGGCGTTTCTTCTTACTCCAGTAGGATGCAGATGCGACGTCAACAAACGACCCCAGGGTCAAAACAACGGAGCCATGGCATAGTCCCTAGTTCCAAATCTCGATGGTTCATAGACAGCCTAGAGATCACCAACAGCGTTTCTACCGGGAGGATCACCCTCCCAATTCGAAGTTTTTTCCTAGAATTTTCAACCGTCTCACTCCAGCAGGATGCAGATGCGACATCAACAAACGACCCCAGGGTCAAAACAACGGAGCCATGGCAAAGTACTTAGTTTCAAGCCTCGACGGTTCACCAACAACCTAGAGACCACCTCGGAGCCATGGCATAGTCCCTAGTTCCAAATCTCGATGGATTACAGACAGCCTAGAGATCACCAACGGCATTTCTCCTCACTCCAGCAGGATGCAGATGCGACGTCAACAAATAACCCCGGGTTCAAAATAACGGAGCCATGGCAAAGTCCCTAGTTCCGACTCTCGACGGTTCACAGACAGCCTAGAGACAACCTCGACATTCGTCGCAATATAGCAGACATAATGTCAACAAACGAAGCAAAGGAAGATCCCTAGCTTCAGGGTCTTGACGGCAACTCAAATAAAACCTGAAAGACTATCGGAGATCATCCCACACCAGCGCAGAGTGGTCATGACTCATCGAGCTCCCAAATTGAGCCTAACCTCAAGTAAAAGGGCATGGAAAATCCCTAACGCTTGCTCTTCCGACGGTAATATGACCTGGGAGATTACTTGAAAACATCTTGTCCAGCCCCTGAAGGGATCATAGACACGAAAGTTGTAGGGCTACTCAAATAGCGAGATTGCATATCGGGGAATACATCGGCCAACACGACGGTATGACGGACAAAAACCTAGTACCACAGGCCCTAATGGACTTCTATCAGCAGAGGTTAACTGTGACGTTAGGACATTCTTGCGAGAACTTCTCGATTCGTCTCGACTCGTAGGGAAAATAATGTTCCTGTGAGAACTTCTCGACTCGTATCGACTCGTAGGGAAAAAGCCTTAGGCAACGGGGATATCAACCTGTTTCCTAAGCATTGGGGCCCTGCAAGTAGGTCCAAGATGGACTATTGTATACTATCCACGGGCCACACTCTCCAAAGTCGAATATCGACAAGGAGGGAAAAAACTACTTACGAGTCCTCTCGACTTGTAAAGGGGGAAAATTCTCTTGTGAGATCCTTACGACTCTCAAGAGAAAACGCACTTAGGAGTCCTCACGACTCCTAAGGAGAAAATACACATACGGGATCCTCTTGACTCGTAGGGAGAAAAGTCTTTATGAGACCCTCATGGCTCATAAAGTTGAAAAGTCTTAGGCGGTAGATCTGAACCTGCTTCCTAAGCCATCGCTGCCCTGCAAGGAGGTCAAGACGGACTATCTACGGGCCACATTTGCCAGAGTTACATGCCAATATGAAATAAAATATGTCTTTTATTCATGAATTCAAGTGAATACAAGATAAATTTCATAAAGGAATCAAAATGAATACATGTTATTCATGAATCACAAGTTTACAGTCGGTACAAAAAAGGTACAAAGACAGTTTATTAAGGAGGAGGCGTCTTTAACAAATCAGTAAGCCGCTCGCGCGCTCCTCTCAATCCTTTCTCGTGGTCAGTTACCGCGGCCAACTCTGCTTCAACATGAGTCCGTTGCCGCAAACAGGACGAAAGATTTTCATCGGTTTCTAGCATGGCTGCTTCGCAGTCCTACTTGACCTGCTCGGTGAAGTCAAGCGTCCGCCTCAGCATCAACCCATCCGAGATACTTCGCTGGAGGTTGTTGAAAACAGCTTTTAACTGCGTAACATTCGCTTCATACTGAGCGCGCAATCGGACAGATTTGCTGGAAGCCACCTCATGTTCTTTTCGTCTCAGGGTCGCCTCTTGTTCAAAATGGCGAATGAAAGAAACACTATGCTCCACCCCCGCAGCCCGCTGGGAGTTCGAAGCCAACACCTTAGGAGCGAGACGCTTGAGCTCAATATCGTGCCGGCAAGCCTCGATCTTTCTGCAGTAATCAACCCAAGAGCCGACGAGATCTTCATCATGGAAGTTCACGAGTGTCGCCAGCATTGGATTGACTTCAATGGAAAAATCCATAGCAGAACTGAGGGCCTCAGCATTAAGATCTTCGATAAATTCGCTCAACATTCGCTGGCTATTTGCGGCGCCCCTGAAAGATATGCGTTTAGCGAAGGGCCCTGCGGGCATTAGAATGCGAGACTCAAAAGGAGCTGGAGCCGGTGCAATTGCTGCAAAATAAATTATGGTCAAATGTCGACTTAGGAGATAAAGAAAACACATGAGGGATGGAGTCTATTATACCGGCTATGACAGGCGGCAGGATGGGGAGTACCGGAGGCATGGCCATTCTCTCGCCTCCTCCTCCAACCCGTGATGCTATGATCAATATGAAGAAGACTTAGCAACAATACGTCTATCCATAAAAGAAAGGGGAAGACATTAACTGAAGAATATACTAACCAATACCAGAAGGTGGAACGATTTCCGACTGAAAGGAAAAATGCGGGTTCAACACCTGGTATAAATGGTCGAAAAGGACTCCTGCAGAGTTGCGACGATATACTGTCAATACAAGGAGGATTGTATCCACAGTGAAACAAATAAGTGAGAAACCCATACCTTCCAAGATTTGAGGGGCACAGAAGAAGGCGAGGGGACAGCGACCGTCGGAGTAGTGACCAGCGACACTTCTTCATACGACACAGTCTCAGGGTTCACTGTGCCTATGCTCAAGACAAACGAATCAGAAGGGTTGAACATGATTGAAAAACTCGAAAACAACAACCCAAGGACTACCTGATAGATCATCGACCAAAACCGCGACGGAGGTATCACCAGGTGTAACGGCTTCTTCACTCTCTCTCGAGGGAATAGATTCCGCGCCCATAGCTTCATCCCCTGACTCGACGAGGGCCGTCGTAACACTTGCGACACCCGCCGATACTAAGGAGCCACAGAGAGAAAGAGGAGCGGTCTGGACAGTCCCAGATTCCCGAGAAAGAATAGCCACTTCGGGCTCTGTAATCGTCAACATTTCACCTGCCATACCGTCGCCAGGACTCGGCCCTGCGTGAAAGAAAATGAGTATGTCAGAATTTGAGGACCAAGTTCTAATAAAATACTGGGCGTTACGTTACCTTGGAGCCTCTTTTCAGTTTCTTCCTAAGCTGCGCAAGCAACCTGTCTACGGGCGGTAGACAGGGCAGAGGGAACATTCGCCGAAGGAGTATCAGCAAGCGGAATACTGCTTGAGCCTGCACCTACGGCCAAACCGGTATTGTATTCCCTCGCCGCATGCTTCTTGCACTTCTTTTTGGTCTGAGCAGTGAGAAATGATCTCCTCAAGACTTCCGACAAAGGGACGTCGTCATCCGAACCGAGCTCTGCCTCCGGAGCCACTACGGCATCCATCATCGGCTGCTTTAGCAAAGCCTCTTGCGGTGACTTTAGGAAGGTCATGGCCACAGTAGCTGGCTCTAGAAGTTTTGCTGCATCGCCACTTGGGATCGGCACTGCACTTGGAATAACCTGAGTTGAGGTAGTCCCTGCAATAAGGTGAAAGAGAGGGTCAGAGCATGAATAAAAAGAATAAAGGTGTAATGAAGCAACTTATACTAAGACCCAAAGAAGTGCGGAGCCTCTCTTCCTCCTCGAACGTCCTAAGGGAAGCCATGAGAGCCTCTTCAGCAGAAATACCTGTTGAAGAAGAGAGTGTTAGTAAAAGCATAATAAATAGAAAATGGAGAGCCGCAGAAGAATATAACCGAAGTATACCTGACTTCACGATAGTGATCAACGCCGCTTCCTCATGAGCCAAGGGCTCAGAAGCTGCGAGGGCAGCCTGAAGATCAGTATCGGTCGCTGGCGTGTCGAACAAACCCTCATTGGTACCGTATTTGCACAAACCCTCGCTGTAGGGAGCATGTGGCTCCTGGCCAAATATGACATCGGCAGAAAATAAAGACTTCTTCTTTTTCTGCGAACGGATGCCAGCGGCCGATGACAAGAGCTTGCGCTTGACAGACATTTTCGGACGGCGGGTCCCAATTTCTGTACCAGCGCCAAATTCCGGTGACACCATGGCTACCGTGGTTTCGGAAACACTGGGTTGAGGCTTCTTGGGGAAGGCGCGTGGGACCACAACCATAGAGACTTCTCTTAAGGAGGGACGAACGGTGGTTCGTCGCTTCAAAGGGACTGCTGGGTTACCAGCTGGGATAACATCCTTATGATCAAGTAGTAGCCGCCTCTCTTCCCTGATAACAGCTCCCGTCACATGCTGGTACTATGCCACGTAGGCGTTCGAAGCTTTCGGGACGTAGCTCGGCTTGCTGATGGGAAAGTTGGACCCCATATTTAGTCGCATAAAGTGGTGCAGTGCGCTGCGAATACCCTCTTCTGTATCGACTGGCTCGGCTAAGAATGCTTCGAGAGGAACGCCCTGATTATAGCCTGACCGTTGAGTGAAGCGGTGCGGGTTATACCTTATAAACAGTGCCGAGGCATTTTTCCTGAACACTAAAAAGCCCGGCCTAATAGAATACAAGTGCAGGATTTCCCGAGCCTTCAACGTAGGAGCCCCGTCTTTGAAGGTATCATGCAGCGATTGCATTGCCTTGGTAGATTCCTTGCCGATAGTTAAGACTCTATCGACAAAAGTCATACTATCCCCGACCATACGCGGGCGAAGGACCAAACGTCGAGCCTCTCGCTGTGATGGATCTAACGCAGAAGCGTCAACTAGAAACATGACATGGGGAAAGTTGTAGCTGTCATAGAAGTGGGGTTGTTTGTGAACATCGAAAGCACCCAGCACGTGCATCTCGACCCAGGACGTGAAGCAGTGCAACGGAAGATGTACAGGTTTTACCCCTGGCTGAGTAGTATCTACCACTAAGCTCAGGCCGTGATATAGATGAGCTAGCCCTGCAATCCCAATGGCTACATGCGTTCCTATGATAATGCGATGGGCCGGATAAAAAATGGACGGCCTCATGTAGCGAGAATGCATCGGAAGCACAAACCAGCTCAACCGCAGGCTGATGAACCCCAGAAAGAACGTCTCTTCATCGACGTCTGAAGCAGCAAGTTCTACAAAAGGGACGACCGGAGTGTCTAGAATAAAGAATTTTTTTAGATCCGCTTCCGCCGTTGGCTGGTTATCCAAATCGAAACCAAATGGGTCGTCAAGCTTGGCGAATTTTGCGTCTTGTTTTGATAAGACTTTAGGGCGAAGAAAGCGGGCGATGAAATCTGCGAAGCCGACTCCTTGCCCTCCAGACTCTAAAAACAGACTCTCATAAATGTTCAACACTTTGATTAGGCTTGGGAACCAGTGTTGAATGGCATTCTCTGGAGTGAGGTCCATTAGCACTGATTTGGTGACAAAGATGTACTCATCAGGGGGAAGTATCTCCTCGTAATGTTCCCCTCTGATGCGTAGGCCTAAAATTCCGCGAACTCCTCCAAGGAAATAGAGACTTCCCGGTCCGACAGAAGAAATGTGTGGGTTGGGATGTTCCACTATTCTAGAAAAGCCTTAACCCAATACACATGAGGCACGGGATATTGGAAGAGGGAAGCATATATGGCAGGATATAGCCCAAGCTTTAGCAGCAGTGACTTCTTGGCGGACAAGATATACCGAGCCCACTGCAGGTAGCCGGCTGATTGACGAGGAGTTAACTCTATCATATAGACTTGTCCACAAGGGCGTGACTCGCCTTAACATATGCACCGTCCCAAAATATCCAAAGCCATCGGCGGCTGTATGGGTATTGATGCCATAGAAGGCTGAAGGCGACCCTTCGAAGTCCAGTTGACCTCTTCTACTGCATAATTCACTTGAGGCGAATCGGCGTAATGAATGCTGAAATGGGCTCTGAGGGCACTGCACAAGAAAAACCGCACCGACCCTGGATAATCTAATTGTACCAAGACCCCCATAAGTGAAGTGATTTCTGCTCCGGGTCATGATCTTTAATAAGAGCGAAGACTTCCCGATCCACGGGCGTGTCGGCAAAGGCGCTCTCTGAACGTACAAAAGGGAAAGAAGAGTCGGAAGCCATAGTACCTATATAAAAAGAGACGAGGGTTAGTTATCAACGCTATGTTCTGAACTATGACACTTGGTACTTAAAAATTGTACCGTACTGCAATGCAGAATAAAGGGACAAAAGGGGGACCTACAAAATCAAGATGACGTCCCATCATTGATGGGGCGGTCACTCATTAAGAATGGAATTCTAAAAGGATTCTCATTTAATGGGAAACCTCATTGGGCTGAGGAGTTAAACCCCCTCGAGAGCTGTGCTCTGCAAATAGAATTCGCATCTGTTAACTCTAATTAGGAGGAAATAAAATTCCCTAAATATTTCTAAAGAGCTATGCTCTGTAAAGACAATGGGTTAATCTACCAGAACCCTCAAAAACAAATCTTTTAACAGGGTAAAACCCCAAGATCTTTAAGATCTGCAAAATAAACTCTAAGAGTTCTTCATGGAAGATGAACAGTGTTCTAATTAATGGGTTAAGTAACCCTAAAAATACATTTTAAGATCTACGATCTAAGAAGAGCAAACCTCTGTTAAGGGGTTCGATTATGATCCTTACCAAATTTTTGGGCAGAGTTCTAACTCTAGAAGATATTTCTTTGGGCAGAAATCTAAGCTCTGAAAGGAGAATAAAATTCTCAGAAGAAGAACAAAAGAAGATGAACAACAGTCATCTCAAGCGCCAAATGCCCTACTTATAGGAACAGGAAGACTATTCAACTTCCAAGAAGATCTAACGATGGAAAAGCAGCCACCGCTGCACTCACGTGTGTGCCATGTGAGCGCAACGGTGGGGGACATTTGTTTTCCCCAATAAAAGAGCAAGGCTCTGTTCAAAATTTGAAAAGGGCAGCGCCTCACGTGCCTTACACGAGGGCGCCAGCGCCAAGAGTTAAAAACTCTGAGGCAACGCCTCACGTGCCTTGTACGAGGGCGCCAGCTCCTTACGTGCCTCGCACGAGGGCGCCAGTGCCTTACGTACCTCGCACGAGGGCGCCAACGCCAGAACTAAAATCTCTCTGTTAAACAGAGCCATTGGATCAAAAATCCAACGGAGATGATAAATTATCAAAATACAGAATTAAATTCTGTTGAGCAAATATTCCTCAAATCTTTCTAAACAAGAAAGATTACTCTATGTAAAACAGAGTACCGTTGGATTAAAAAATCTAATGGTGATTAAAAATCACCTATATACAGAAAAATTCCGTATGGGAAAATATTTCCCTAATCTTGTTAAAAAAAAGAAAAATATCTTCTGTAAAATAGAAGCCCTTGGATCAAAGATCCAATGGTGGATAAAATCTCCAAATCAATTAGAATCTCTCAATGAGAGATTTCTTTAACTAAATCAACAGATGCGTCTTTACTATAAAAAGGACCCAAGTCTTCAAGTCTTGTACAGAGAAACCCCCCATAAGCTTCAAACATAAAAAAAACAAGCAAGAAGAAAGCTTTAAGTGGGAAGAAAGAAGATAGGAGAATACCTCTCTCCGAGATAAATAAAAATAATAGAGATCAGAGCATCTCCTCTGCATATCCAAGGGTTTAACCCTTATAAAAGAAGAACTTAGTTCTTTATCTGGATCTGAGATCCATGAGATAAGTCTCCCACAATTGAGAATTTAATTCTCATTGGGATGAACTTGGTTTTAGGGATCAAAGATCCAGAAAAGAACAGAGAATTGAACTCTTCAGAATAGGATATACGAAGAAAACCCAGCGCCGAGCGCCTCACGTGTCCCTCACATGGGCGCTGCTTAATAAAGAGTGCTTAGCACTCAATGGTTGGTGCTCAGCTCCAAGCGTCTCGTGTGCCCCTCACATGGACGCTACTTAATAAGGAGTGCTTAGCACTCAGTGGTTGGTGCTCAGCATCAAGCGCCTCATGAGTCCCTTACGTGGGCGATACTCAATAAGGAATGGTTAGCATTCAATGGTTGGCGCTCAGCGCCAATCGTCCCATGTGCCCCTCACGTGGGCACTATTTAACATAAAGTGCTCTGCACTCATCAACCAGTGCCCAGCGCTTGGTGCCTAGCATCTAGCGCCTCACGGGCTTTGCACGTGGGCACCATAAAGAGTGTTTAACACTCTATAAAAACAAAAAGGAGGAAAAGTAAAAAAAAGGAGGAAAAGTAAACTAAAGTGTGGGCGTCAGAACCCATAAAAATGCTCAGAATTGTTTGCACAGAAAGGGGACTGAACCCAAGCAAGTGTTCAACGCTTTATTCAAAATGAAATGACAAAGACTGAGTGGGCTGAGCCCAAATTGACCAAATTCTTAATTCAGATCAACCGAGCCCATGTGCTCATTATTTTCCAAATTAGTCTTAGTCCCAAACACGACTACTGATCTTCCGACGGATATTCATTTCATATCTCCCTTCATTCCGGAAATTGGTTCAAGGGTACATCTCCTCACACCTCTGATACATGTCGTTGTAATTCTTCAACGTCTTCAGAGAGGTGGTGGGTCCCGACAACGAACAACTCTTCGGCGCACTACCAAGCCGATACGGACCGCAACGTCCTTAAACTAGCAACGAACCGTAACGTCATTAAACTAAAAAAATCGAGCCTAAATGCTCTTTTGTCGGATCTGAATGATCCTAAAGCCCCGTTAAGTAGATTTTAGTCTAAAATTTAACTAACGTATCCTTAACAAACATTTAAGTTGATCTTAATCCCGAACGAGATTAACGATCCTTAAATCAAACCAAACCCAAATCTAAGAATATACGGATTTGGACTAATCCATGCCCTATGGGAAACAACACGAATTAGTCTCCATATACAATTCATGGGCAACCAAAAATAAAACAAACTCACACAACACGAAGTGACCTTCTGGAGCAAGAGAAAGTGGTTATCGCTACGCGGTAACGTAATTAACTGCAGGGGCTTGCGCCTGCAGGGAAGTGCGTCTCCACAATCAAAACCCCATCGCAAACGAGAGGGAATCTGACGAAGTCTGCTACAACGGCCGTATCCGTCCATACCTTCGATACACGGTGCCATAAATCAACTTGGCATCTTCAGAGAGGTGGACGGATAAATCTAAATAGCATCTGCCCCCAAATTCAGGCAAGACAATCCATCGCAGATCCATCTCCAGTTTTCAGCGATAAACAACGCCGTTGTTGACACTGTGGCTGCTGTAACGAGACGAATGTCGAGGTGGTCTCTAGGTTGCTTGTGAACCGTCGAGACTTGGAACTAGGGACATTGCCATGGGTCTTCTTTGTTTCGACCCTGGGGTCACTTATTGACGTTGCGTCTGCATCCTGCTGGAGTGAGAAGAAATACCGTTGTTGAAACTGCGTCTGCTGGCGAGATGAGTGTCGAGGTGGCTTCTAGGTTGTTTATGAACTGTCGAGACTTGGAACTAAGGATTTTGTCATGGCTCCGCTTTGTTTCGACCCTGGGGTCGTTTGCTGACGTTGCGTCTGCATCCTGCTGGAGTGAGAAGAAACGCCATTGTTGACACTGTAAGTCCACGATGCTCACCCCGGTTCTTACGGGGAGGCGGAAACGAAGAAAAACGATTTTTAGCGCAAGGCAACATAGACTAAAACACGGATCTTTGCTAAACTATGAACTAGCAAACTACAAGAGGCGTTATCTACTATGCCATAGAAATTATACCTCACGAAACCGGTCCTTCGGGTCTTCATCTCCGCTGTCCGGCTCATCCATCCACGCTCCGAGGGTCGATCCGGATCTTGGTCACTTCCGCGGCCTTCTTGAGTCGAAGACGATCCACCCGAGTGATGTACACCGAGCTCCACCTCGAGCCGAGGCAACTAGGGCAACAAGATCGCTAGTCTTGAAGTCATAGGTTATGTAGAAGAGGTTGATGGAAGTGTTTGTCTTTGTGGACTCTTTTTCTCTCAACACATGAGATCAAAAGAAAATTTCAAGAGGAGGAAGATGAAGGAGATCAAGCAACCATGGAGCTCTCTTTCTTTCTTCTCATTTGCAAGAGAGAGAATGAGAAAAGAGAAATGAAATTATCAACCAAAGAAAAAAGGCACCATGGTCGCAATAATACTAAACATCATCATTACTAATCCTATCATGATAAAGTTGATGGCTACATTGACATGACCAGTTTCATAATCCAAAAAGAAAAAGAAAACCAAAGAAGAGTATAGACCTTTCATGAAGGTCAAGGTTAACTTTGGTCAACGGGTCAACAAAGTCAAGAGTGGTCAAATGGTCAAAGCAATTAGCCATCACAAAATTATCACTAAAAGGATTTGTAAATAATGCTCCGGCTCACAATGGTTTTGACCGAACGAATTGTCAAAACCCTAATGAGCCTGCCACATAACGGTTTTGGCCGAACCAACTGCCAAAACCTTAATGAGGCACCTCCTCCTTCATCGCTCCTCAAGACTGTGAATACACACCCGCATCCGCATTCCGTAAAATGCGAATGCACATAAGACAAAACAAATCCATCCGTGCAATACTAGAATCCGGATTAAACCAAAGCCCACTAGTATTGCCTGCCCGAACAGCATACGCACACAAGTGCACGTAAGTGATCGCAGCCCTGCCGTAAAACCATACCGCCTCTACACGTTTCGCTCAGTGCAGGGAAATTCTCTGTGTGGGACTCTAAAGACTCGACACTACGCTGACAGTGGGTTTAACCATAGACCGCAAGCGGCACTAGCTGTACGTAACGGTCCCCAGGTAGATGTCGATAAGAAGGCCGATGAGGTAAACCCATCTGAACTCCTACTGAGCCTGTATGTGACAATCTCCGTACAGTCCGGTCTGTTCGTCTGATACATCGCATGGCGGGCCTAGGGGGTGGTGAATGTCAGTCCCCTAATAGCGGTACAAGTCGTGTTGGAGTGTAGCCCAAAACACCCTGAGATAACACTAGAAACCTACCAGTATATCTCGCTTGCCCTGGCTAGGGACTACTCGTGTAATGGCTCTCCTAGACACAGCGCGATGTCAACCCTCAATATCGGGAGAGACGAATCCTGTCTAACCGTCACTGCCTCCAAGTGCTTCGGGACTGCACCCAACTACTACCTGTTTGCACGCCTCCTTTGAGCCGTGGTAGGATAGTTATCTAAGTACAGTGGGAACACACTCGAGGCGAAGTGACAGTGTCAAGTCAGCGGACTAAGCTGTACTCATGTCACCTGGGAACTGATAACGGACAATAGGTATAATACCAACCAACAGTTCCCGACGAGTCCTGTCCAGTTTACTCGTAACCTAACGAGCACCCGCATACTATCTCCAGTATGACGTACTGATGGCTGTGGGACAGACCACCTCCCGTGCTGGGATGAGAAGCGTATACGCTAGTCTACTCCGGAGTATCGATGCCCCATCTCGATAATCCTACGACTAGGGACCTGTATAAGGATGTGCTTGTAGATTACCCAGCCCCCACTAGTATGACTGCCATCACAACGCTGGTAATCAAGCAAAGATCCTAAGGGCTATACTAATATATATAAGCGATATGCTGAAAGAAACACATGCACATATTGAAGTAGAAACAAACCAAGTAGCATACTACCATTTTGAGCAAGATTGTCTATAGAATTGTGAATATCCCAAGTTTCCATTAAGTAATATACAAGCTAGTATGATACAGTAATGGCCTCTAGGGCATATATACTAACAATCTCCCACTTGCACTAAGGCCATGTACTGGCGTATCGAAGACCTATCAACTCGATCAGCCGCTCGAACTGAGTCTGGGGTAGGGCCTTCGTGAGTGGATCTGCAGTGTTATTCTCCGAATTTACTCTCTTCACCTCGATCTTCCGACGATCTACGATCTCCCTGATCAGGTGGTACCGCCTCAAAATGTGCCTGGACTTCTGATGGGACCTGGGTTCCTTCGCTAAAGCTATAACGCCGTTGTTGTCGCAATACAGTGGTATTGGATCAACAATGGTAGGAACCACCTGAAGCTCCGTGAGGAACTTCTTCATCCAGACAGCTTCCTTTGCGGCATCGCAAGCAGCTATATACTCCGCTTCCATAGTTGAGTCAGCAACGGTCTCCTGTTTGGAACTCTTCCAGCAAAAAGCCCATCCATTGAGGGTAAAGATATAACTCGACATGGACTTGGAGTCATCCTTGTCACTCTAGAAGCTGGAGTCAGCAAAGGCCTCGATTTGGATATCTTTTCCGCCATACACCAAGAACATCTCTTTAGTCCTTCTCAGGTACTTGAGAATGTTCTTTACCGCTATCCAGTGTTTCTCCCCTGGGTCCGACTGATACCGGCTTACAACGCTCAATGCGTATGCTACATCTGGTCTGGTACATAACATCGAATACATTATAGAGCCTACCGCAGAAGCATAGGGTATAATAGACATGCGATCCCTTTCCAAATCAGTCTTGGGAGACATCTCTTTGGAGAGGGTGATCCTGTGACAAGCCGGTAAATTACCGCGCTTGGAATCTTCCATACTGAATCTTTTCAGTATGGTATCGATGTACCTTGACTATGAAAGTCCCAACATCCTCTTAGATCTATCATGATAGATCTGGATCCCCAGAATGTAGTTGGCATCGCCCAGGTCCTTCATGGAGAACCTCTGCGACAAGAATCCTTTGACTGACTGTAGCATAGGAATATCATTTCCTATTAGGAGAATGCCATCCACGTACAAGACGAGGAATACCACAGTTCTACCTACAATCTTACTGTAAATGAATGGTTCATCTGGGTTTTTGATAAAGTCGAATTCCTTTACAGTATCATCAAAGCAGATGTTCCAACTCCGCGATGCCTGCTTCAGTCCATAGATGGACATTAGCAACTTGCACACTTTACCGCTGCTCCCACTCTGAATGAATCCCTCCGGCTGATCCATATAGACGCACTCTTCCAAATTTCCATTTAGGAAAGCCGTCTTTACGTCCATCTGCCAGATTTCAGAATCGTGGAAGGCAGCAATGGCAAGAAGGATCCGAATAGATTTAAGCATAGCCACTGGAGAAAAGGTCTCGTCATAGTCCAAACCAGGTCGTTAACGAAAACCCTTTTCTACAAGTCTAGCCTTATAGGTTTCAACCTGCCCATCTACACCAATCTTCTTTCTGAAGATCCATTGGCAGCCTACGGGTTTTACCCCTTCTGGAGCAAAATCCAAAGTCCAAACTTTGTTGGTGTATATGGACTCCATCTCGGTCCGCATTGCATCCAGCCATTTTACCGAGTCACCGCTCTGAATGGCTTGCTGGAAGCTAGTAGGTTCACCATAGTCAATGGTGCAATCCTCTCTATCCCCGTCTATGAGAAAACCGTAGTATCTCTCGGGCGGATGAGACTGCCTACTACTCCTGCGGAGTGGCGCTGGGATGTCCGGTTCTCCTGAACCTTCTGGTTCTACCAAGGTTTCAGTAATAGCTTGTGGTTCTGGAATTTCTTCCAGTTCTATTGCACTCCCACTTATCTGATTTTCTAAAAATTCAGTTTCCAAGAAGTTTGCATGCTGAGAAACAAAAACCTTTTGTTCCTCTGCGGAATAGAAAAGATACCGCCTGGAGTTCTTTGGGTATCCCACAAACTTACATAGTACTGAGCGTGCCTCGAGCTTGTCCGCATGCTGCTTCTTTACAAAAGCTGGACATCCCCATGTCTTAAGGTACTTAAGACAGGGTTTCTTCCCACTCCACATCTGATATAGGGTGGTAGGCACAGTCTTGGTTGGAGCCTTGTTCAAGAGATATGCAGCTGTATCTAGTGCATAACCCCAGAAGGATCGCGGCAACTCAGCTTTACTCATCATGGAACGAACCATATCCAATAGGGTTCGATTCCGCCTTTCCGATACACCGTTGTGTTGTGGTGTGTATGGAGGAGTACGCTGAGAGAGAATTCCATTCTCTTTTAAGTATTCCAGAAACACGGCACTCAAGTATTCACCACCTCGATCAGATCTCAGTGTCTTGATACTTTTGCCTGTTTGTTTTTCAACTTCATTCTTGTATTCCTGAAATTTCTCAAAGGCCTCGGATTTGTGCTTCATTAAGAAGACATGTTCATACCTAGAGAAATCATCTGTGAAAGTAATGAAGTATGAATAACCACTTCGCGCATGTGTAGACATTGGACCACACACATCACTGTGTATGAGTCCCAAGAGCTCGCTTGCTCTTTCTCCGTGTCCAGTGAACGGAGTCTTTGTCATCTTTCCCATGAGACAAGATTCACAAGTGGCATAAGACTGATACTCGAACGGATTCAAGTATCCCTCTTTATGTAACTTTGTTAACCGTGTCTCATTAATATGACCCAGTCTACAATGCCATAAGAAAGCCTGATTTGTTTCCGGAGACTTTCTTTTAAGTGTGTTCTGGACACTGAAAATCTGAGCTTGATTTAATACGTATATACCGTTTTCTAATGTACCTGACCCAATCAGAACTTGATTTAGGTGGATGTTTACTATATCGCTTACAAAAGTAAAATCATATCCTTCCCTAGAAAGTAAGGATACAGATATGATATAACAAGTCACATCTGGTACAAAAAAACAGTCACGCAGAATCAATATCTGCCCAGTTGTCAGTCCAAGATGATATTCCCCTACGGATTCAGCGTACATGCTCATTCCATTAGCAACCCTGAGAGTCATATCACCTTTCTTGATAACCCTACGGTTTCTCAGAGCCTGTAACAAATTACAGATATGAGATCCTGATCCGGTATCCAATACCCAGGAAGTAGGGTTAACTGACATACAGTTCTCTATTACAAACACACCAGAAGCCGAGGCCACAACATGCTTCGAATTCTGGCTACTGGCTTTGCAAGCCCTGCAATCCTTCTGCCAATGTTCATTCCTGTAACAATAGGAACATCCCTCTTTTACTACATCCAGTCCCGAAACTTCTACCCTTCCCTTTCTTTCTACTTCCCTGGTTTCCTTCAGGGTAGTAGGTAGAGACTATTGAACTAAGTCAGTATCTGACCCGTTCTTAAACGTGGTCTTCAGGTCCGTGAGCTCAAAAGAGCTGGTCTCTGTAAGGACGTTGCCCCCTACAGATGACCCAATAGCCAACCTCGCTGGAAGCAATTCGTTCG
This sequence comes from Agapanthus africanus, assembly GCA_030015575.1. Taxonomy (NCBI): domain Eukaryota; kingdom Viridiplantae; phylum Streptophyta; class Magnoliopsida; order Asparagales; family Amaryllidaceae; genus Agapanthus; species Agapanthus africanus. The sequence goes on from JASDDO010000019.1 coordinate 319,587,409, forward strand.
AGGTCTCATATCTTGCGATACGAGATTGCTCTCCATATAAATCTTTGTTATGGAGGAAGATAGAAACTAAGTCCATCTTCTCGTACTGCCTCTGGTATGCACTATCAACTGAGGCTAACACGAGGCACTTGGCTTTCGCACAATTCTTTTCCGATGTCTCGCGGATATGAATATCTGTGACAGGGGAAACTGGACCTGAGACGGCAGGGGTTGGATCAGTCAAGAGGTGTCCTAACTTATCATGGGCAATGGACATCTGGAAAGACCTTTGCCAGTCAAAACAGTCAGATTCAGTCATTTTATTATCTAGATGTAACCTATATCTGGTCACTGGGTCGCTGCAATTAAGAGAGAGAGAAGAAAAAACTTTAGCATGATGCTCTTGCAAGTTTAGATTGGTTTTTAATTTATCTAAATAGGATGGCTCCCACTGTCTCTCGAATCCCTCCTCAAACCATAAAGCAAGAATTAGTCGGGATCAATCTCACCGTACAATACTTGCTTAACCGTTCAGCCAGGCTGGTGTCGGTACTTCGAGGGAGGTTTTCCAACGCTTTCGCGAAGTTCCTTAATTAAATAACCTCTTTTCCCTGTGGGCGTAGCCCCGCTAACACCTTTCTAGACACCTACTTGGTTTATAGCATTGATCGTTAAGCGAGAAAGTTCCGGAGGAGTAGCATATACTCACAGTAGGATCGGGATCCAAATATCATCGTGTGACAAAACTGAAGGAATCCTACCAGAATCATCGCACTCCAAATGGTATGCAGCGCTAGCAAGTTTCAGTTCTTTTGAAGCTCCCGATGTGGATTTTTTCCCCATGCTCTTATGACCTTGATGAAGGTCAACAAATCATAAGTCACATGTCAAGTTCTACCCGTCATTGTCCAGGTTAATTTGAACCCACCCGTACATACCCTTGACGAAGGTCAACAAGGTAATACGATTGTCTCAAACCAACGCATCTATCTGTGCTACATATGAACACCCAACAGCTACCAATCACTATGCCTTGACAAAGGTCAACAAACATAGCTTGAATACTATTGAATATTCATACGAAATGACGGAGGGCTACGAATGGTTTTGGCGAAACCGTGAACGTAGTGAACTTGATATAATCGATGGAATGAGATAGCTTTTAAATGGAGTGGTTCAAGCTCCACGTTTAAAAGTTGGTTTTTGAAAAGAACCGAGTGGTTTTGAAAGTGTTCCAACAACTTTTACTTGGTTTATTTTCTTGCATTAATTCCAATGCGTCCCATCATTTAATCCTACCATTGCAGAAAACAACGAAAATATGACGTACGCTTATGCCATCCGCATTCGCCACGGGGTCCCGTCATCACCCGTTAGGTTACTTAACTAACGACAGAGCGGGGGCTGGACTAGCACGGATGCAAAACATAAGCAATGCCTAAATAGATATCATATAGATATATACATTCGTCACATGCAATGATAGCCATTCCAGATCACAGATGAACACTTTGGATATACTAGGAATCCGCGATCTGTTCGAGCCCGCAACGAAAAGCGGATTACACGGTCGCGATGAATAGCCAAACCCCACCCTAGACCCCTACGGGTGCGGCAAACTACCCGCCAAGTACCCGAAGCGAAGCAACCTCCCTCAACCCGTGAGTAGGCCACTCGGCACTTCTAGATACCCGGTAGTTTGTGCACCCTACCTTGGGTCTATCCTAGGAGCAAAAACAGTAAAAAGAAATTATACAATGGCGGCTACAACCTCATCCCGGATGTACGGCCAAACAAATAATATTACATTAATTTACAAATTTTACATGAATGAAAGAAAAAGAAACTCTCATCTCATATCCACCCGGCTATTCATCCGCGACAATCCAACGAGTTCATATCCACAAACCATCAACATTACAGATCACAGATATGTATAACCCCCACTAATCGACGTATAGCGATTAGTAGACGTTCAATACATATATCACATTACAGATAATATCCATTAGCCAAAGTCTACGGAATATCGATCAAAATACGGATTTGTAACCACCCCAAAAACAAATTTGTTCTCTGGAAAATCTGGGCAGAAACAAACTATATCAAAAATCCCAAAACAACACAGTAAGAACACTGCAGCAAAACGGAGTCGCGGCCGATTCAACTCGGCTACGGATCCGTGGCCAAACGCATGGTTTGGCCGCGGTTCCGCGGTGAGTTGGCCGAGTCAGCGGCTTATTTTTGCTGTGTGTTCTATAAAAACCCTGAGACGATTTTCATGTATGTCAAATATTTTTGAACAGTATAAAAAATCGACAGAAAGTTGATTTTTCCCGGACGTGTTTTTGTGTTTTTTTTCCGATCGATATTCTAAATACTTTGCTAACTTGCTAGTTTATATTTAGCTAGTCTCTGATACCACTGTAAGTTTATGTTGCTCATCCCGGTTCTTACGGGGAGGCGGAAACGAAGAAAAACGATTTTTGGCGCAAGGCAACATGGACTAAAACACGGATCTTTGCTAAACTATGAACTAGCAAACTACAAGAGGCGTTATCTACTATGCCATAGAAATTATACCTCACGAAACCGGTTCTTCGGATCTTCTCTCCGCTGTCCAGCTCATCCATCCATGCTCCGAGGGTCGATCCGGATCTTGGTCACCTCCGCGGCCTTCTTGAGTCGAAGATGATCCACCCGAGAGATGTACACCGAGCTCCACCTCGAGCCGAGGCAACTAGGGCAACAAGATCGCTAGTCTTGAAGTCATAGGTTATGTAGAAGAGGTTGATGGAAGTGTTTGTCTTTGTGGACTCTTTTTCTCTCAACACATGAGATCAAAAGAAAATTTCAAGAGGAGGAAGATGAAGGAAATCAAGCAACCATGGAGCTCTCTTTCTTTCTTCTCATTTGCAAGAGAGAGAATGAGAAAAGAGAAATGAAATTATCAACCAAAGAAAAAAGGCACCATGGTTGCAATAATACTAAACATCATCATTACTAATCCTATCATGATAAAGTTGATGGCTACATTGACATGACCATTTTCATAATCCAAAAAGAAAAAGAAAACCAAAGAAGAGCATAGACCTTTCATGAAGGTCAAGGTCAACTTTGGTCAACGGGTCAACAAAGTCAAAAGTGGTCAAGGTGGTCAAATGGTCAAAGCAATTAGCCATCACAAAATTATCACTAAAAGGATTAGTAAATAATGTCTCCGGCTCACAATGGTTTTGACCGAACGAATTGTCAAAACCCTAATGAGCCTGCCACATAACGGTTTTGGCCGAACCAACTGCCAAAACCCTAATGAGGCACCTCCTCCTTCATCGCTCCTCAAAACTGTGCATACACACCCGCATCCGCATTCCGTAGAATGCGAATGCACAGAAGACAAAACAAATCCATCCGTGCAATACTAGGATCCGGCTTAAACCAAAGCCCACTAGTATTGCCTGCCCGAACAGCATACGCACACAAGTGCACGTAAGTGATCGCAGCCCTGCCGTAAAACCATACGGCCTCTACACATTTCGCTCAGTGCAGGGAAACTCTCTGTGTGGGACTCTAAAGACTCGACACTACGCTGGCAGTGGGTTTAACCATAGACCGCAAGCGGCACTAGCTGTACGTAACGGTCCCCAGGTAGATGTCGATAAGAAGGCCGATGAGGTAAACCCATCCGAACTCCTACTGAGCATGTATGTGACAATCTCCGTACAGTCCGGTCTGTTCGTCTGATACATCGCATGGCGGGCCTAGGGGGTGGTGAACGTCAGTCCCCTAATAGCGGTACAAGCCGTGTCGGAGTGTAGCCCAGAACACCCTGAGATAACACTGGAAACCTACCAGTATATCTCGCTTGCCCTGGCCAGGGACTACTCGTGTAATGGCTCTCCTAGACACAGCGCGATGTCAACCCCCAATACCGGGAGAGACGAATCCTGTCTAACCGTCACTGCCTCCAAGTGCTTCGGGACTGCACCCAACTACTACCTGTTTGCATGACTCCTTTGAGCCGTGGTAGGATAGTAATCTAAGTACAGTGGGAACACACTCGAGGCGAAGTGACAGTGTCAAGTCAGCGGACTAAGCTGTACTCATGTCACCTGGGAACTGATAACTGACGATAGGTATAATACCAACCAACAGTTCCCGACGAGTCCTATCCAGTGTACTCGTAACCTAACGAGCACCCGCATACTATCTTCAGTATGCCGTACTGATGGCTGTGGGACAGACCACCTCCCGTGCTGGGATGAGAAGCGTATACGCTAGTCTACTCCGGAGTATCGATGCCCCGTCTCGATAATCCTACGACTAGGGACCTGTATAAGGATGTGCTTATAGATTACCCAGCCCCCACGACTGTGACTGCCATCACAACGCTGGTAATCAAGCAAAGATCCTAAGGGCTCTACTAATATGTATAGGCGTATGCTAAAAGAAACACATGCACATATTGAAGTAGAAATAAGCCAAGTAGCATACTACCATTTTGAGCAAGATTGTCTATACAACTATGAATATCCCAAGCTTCCATTAAGTAATATACAAGCTAGTATGGTACAGTAATGGCCTCTAGGGTATATACACTAACAATCTCCCACTTTCACTAAGGTAGCTTAGTAGACAAGGTTAGGATCCTGCCGACTAAGGCTTTTTGACTTTATGAGTCGTAAGGGTCTGATAAAGGGTTTTCTCCCTACGAGTCGAGAGGATCCCGTAGGTGTAGGTTCTCCCTAGAAGTCGTGAGGACTCCTAAGTGATATTTTCTCTTGCAAGTCATAAGGATCTTACAAGAGTGTTTTCTCCATATAAGTCGAGAGGACTTACAAGTGTCGTTCACCATATGAGGACATCCTTTGTGATTGATGGAACCTGGTAGGGGAAATCGTTTATTTGTGCCAGTGGATTGTATACAACGGCCAGTATTGTACCGCCTGTAGGGCAACTTGGGGGATAAAATGGCTTAAGAACATGTTTGGATCCCTGTGACTTAAGACTTTCAAATTCTCTGAGCCATGAGGGTCTCATAGGGGGAGTTCTCCTTACGAGTCGAGAGGATTTCGTAAGTGAAAATTTCACGAGATTGCGCCCTTTCAGGTTTTCACATGCTCGCCGGTAGCCCTACTGTTTTTACTCACGGTGCCTTTTCGGGTTTTCATCCGTGCCCATTTCGTTTGTGGACGTACCGTTTTTTTTAAATTTTTTTAATTTTTAATTTTTTAAACTTGGGTTGCAGTCTTTGCCGTTGGAGTTTTGATTGCAACATAGATCCCAAGAGAAGATATCGCCGTATTTGGGGCGATGCGCCATGTTTGAGGCGTGGTACTAGTTTAGGGACATTTCAGCCCATTGCCGGTTTAAGGACGTAGTGATCCATTTCCAGTTTAAGGACGTAGTGATCTATTATCACCATTTTTGAGGTAAAGTTTTAGTTTAAGGACATTACGTTCCGTTTTTAGTTTAGGGACATCTTGGTCCATTATCGCCGTGTTTGAGGCGATGTTTTAGTTTAAGGACATTAAGATCCGTTGTCGCCATCTTGGAGGCAATGGTTAGTTTAAGGACATTTTGGTCCGTTGTTGCCATTTCGAAGGCGACGGTTAGTTTAAGGACATTTCGGTCCGTTGTCGCCATGTTTGGGGAAGAAATTCTGTTGGACACTACTTTTAGAGTTTTGACTCAGGAAGATAGCGAGCAGACACGAGCGTCGTCATCTATCATTAACCTGACTCGTGACTTGTCAAGCGTAGTATTTCTTAAGGAATCGGCCGTTTATTGGCCGGAAGGGTCTTTTTCCATGCATATCCATGAGCAAATAAGCCCCACCTTGGTAGACCTTGTCTATGATGTACGGGCTTTCATAGTTTGGCTCGAATTTCCTCCGTTTTGCACTGTTGGGGATCATAGGTCTTTTGATAACTAGCATGAGTTCCCCTTGGCAGAATGTTCTTGGCCTAGTTAGTCTTTCGTATGAGCGCGTCATCTTTGCTTTGTAAACTTCCAGGTTTTGCTGCGCCATGAGACGAGTTTCATTGAGGGCATCGAGCTCCTCATGTCGAAGATGGACATTTTCTTCATCTGTCAGCTCGTATAGAACTGCCACTCGTAGAGAGGGTAGCTCTATCTCCAAGGAAAGTACCGCTTCCGTATCGAATACCAACGCGTATGGCGTTGTATTCGTGGCCGTTTTGAACGTGGTTCGATACACCCAGAGGGCTTCATGCAGTCTTTCGTGCCAGTCCTTTTTATTTTTGGACACCGTTTTCTTTATAATCTTCGTCAAGGTCTTGTTGAAAGCCTCGGCTAGATCGTTAGCTCGAGAATTATAAACTGAAGAGTATCTCCAGTCTATATTATGCTGCTGTGCGAAGCGGCTGATCTTATGGCTTCTGTAGGCCGGCCTATTATCCGAGATGATCCGTCGCGGAGTTCCAAACCGGTAAATGACACGTGTCCTAAAGAAATGGAGGATGTTCTCCGTCTTCACTTCCTTTAGCGATATTGCCTCTACCCACTTAGAGAAGTAATCGGTTGTTGCCAATATGAACCGATGTCCTTTGGATGATGCTGGTTCGTTGGGCCCAATTATATCGGTTCCTCACATTTTGAATAGCCAACTAGCCAGTGTTGGGTGTAGCGGATTTGAATACTGGTGGATGAAGTCCTCGTGGACCTGGCACGAGTGACGCTGCTTCGCCTATTCGAGGTAGTCCTGAATCATTGTGGGCCAATAGTAACCTATTCTCTTGATCTTCAGCTTCATCTTTGTCCCGGCTTGATGAGAACCACAGAGACCATCGTGGGTTTCTTGGACGACTCTCCTTGCTTCTTTTGGTCCGAGGCATCTTAGCCACAAACTGTCGAACGATCTCTTATATAGAGTATCATTGACGAAGGCAAAAGACATGGCTCGTTTCATGAGCTGATGTCTTGAAGAGGCGTTTTCAGGTGTTCGATAGGATTTGAAGTAGTCTATGAAGACTTCTCTCCAATCCTTAGCCTTTTCTTCATCCTTTAATTGGAAGGCCGCTTGTTTGGTCGCTTCCTTTCTTTCAGATGACTCCGCAGATATTTCTGCTGATACGAGAATCCGGCGGATTTGCACAATGATCCTTACGTCATCGAGGTTTTCGTCGGCTAGTTCTTTAGCGAGCTTGGTTAACGCATCCGCCTTGCTATTTTCTGCACGTGGTATGCTTTCCAAGATGTAGGAGGGAATTTGAGTCAACAGTTGCTGCACTCTTTCGCCATATTTTACCAACTCTGGTTTACACGTCTGATAGTCGCCATTTACTTGGCTGACGACTAGCTGGGAGTCTCCATATATGAGGAGGTTTTTGATTCTCATGTCGACAGCAATCTCAAGACCCGCTATCAAAACTTCGTACTCAGCCTCATTGTTTATCCTCGGCTCTGTTAAGGAAAGAGCAAAACGCATTATCCCACCTTACGGAGTCACAAAGATAAGCCCACCCCGGCTTTGATTATAAGGGTGTTATGCTTTCGCTTCTTCAAGGAAGATGCTCCGTCGAAATATAGTTCCCATTGGACATTATTTCCTTCCTTTCCTCCTCCGATTGTATCGAACGTGTGTTCGTCTGGCAATTCACAATTTAAAGGAGAGTCGGCTGGTATCGGATGCTCATCGAGAAAGTCAGCGATGGCCTGGCCTTTCACTGCCTTGAGGGGTCGATACGTTATCGAGAACTCCATTAAAAGGAGGGCCTATTTGGCAAGCCTTCCTGTTAGTATGGCTCTTGACATCAGATATTTGAGAGGATCTACTTTTGATATGAGATGGACCTCATGTGCCAAGGCGTAGTGCCTGAGCTTCGTTATTGAGAAGATTAGTGCCGGACAATGCTTTTCGATGGGGAGTAGTTGTTTTCTGCCCCCAGGAGAACTCGACTCAAATAGTAGAGAGCTCTCTCCTTTCCCTGATCGTTCTCCTGTGCCCATAGCGCGCCTAAAGAACCTTCAAGGGCCGTTGTGTACAGGAGGATGATGGGCTTTCCTTTGACCGAAGTGGTCAGTACCGGCGGGTTCTGCAGATATTGCTTGATTTCGTCCAGTGCACTTTGGCATTTATGATCCCAAACTAATGGGGTCCCCTTCTTCATTTGATGGCTGTAGGGGTGGCATTTTCCGGAGAGCTTAGCTATGAACCGTCGGATATATGCTAGCTTTCCTTGTAGAGAACGCAATTGTTTGAGAGTTCTTAGCATGGGCATTTCCATAATCGCCTTGATCTTTGATGAGTTTATTTCGATGCCTCGGTGTCGTATGATGAATCCTAGGAATTTGCCTGAGGAGACTCCAAACGCGCATTTCAGAGAATTCATCTTTAGATTGTATTTCCGAAGACGCTGGAACACTATGTTCAGATATTCCCAGTGCTCCTCCTACGATTTGCTTTTCACCACAAGGTCGTCAATATAGCATTCGACAATTTCATGTATGAGGTTATCGAAGATCTTCGTCATGGCCATCTGGTAGGTAGCGCCTGTGTTCTTCAAACTGAAGGGCATCACCTTATAGCAGAGTATGCCTAGCGGAGTTTGGAAGGCGGTATGCTTTTGGTCTTCAGGATGCATTTTTATTTAGTTGTATCCTGAAAATCGATCCATGAACGAGAAGACCTCATGGGTAGACGTGTTATCAATCATCAGCTAGGTAACAGGTACTGGGAAGTCATCCTTCGGACAACCTTTGTTAAGGTCCCGGAAGTCCACGCAGATGTGCACTGTCCCATTTTTCTTCATCAGTGGAACAATGTTAGCAATCCAATCGGGATACTGAACTTCTTGGATGAAGCTGGAGTCAATTAGTTTCTTGACTTCGGCATTGATACTCATCTCGAGTTCGAGCTGCATTCTTCTTGGTGCCTGTTTGACTAGCTTAACATCCGGCGATATAAACAGTTTATGTACCGCTATTTCTGGATCTAGTCCCGGCATTTTGGAATAATTCCATGCGAAGCAGTCTTTATATTGCATAAGTACGTCCTTTAGTGTGGCAACCTGCTTTTTAGACATCAGCTCACTGACGAACGTTGGCCTTAGATCGTTTTCCATTCCCAAGTCAATTTTCCTTAGATTGTACGTCATAATGTGTATCCCATCATCCAGCTCTTTTGGCACCGGTGGAAATTCTGAGATCATCTCGTCCTCATTCTCATTTGCGAAGCACTGGGAGAGGTCGTCCATATTCTCGTGCTCCCCTTCTTTGAGAATGTTATCACGTTGCAGGTATGAGTTCGTTTCCAAGCTCTATGTTGAGCTAGACTTACCCTTGCAATATAGATCGCTTTTGGCTCATGCTTTCGTGGTGGGGTTACCCTCCAACTGTCGGATATAGCAAACCTGCCTTGCTGATACTGGTCTTCGACCCAGTCTTTGAAGGTGAAGCGGTCTTCAAGAGGATGTCCTATTGCTCGGCGGTAGGAGCAATAAGCCGGGTGATGGACCTCGTTTATGCAGGATTCCCTAGCATGGCAGCAAGGTTTCGGGAGGCATCATCCATACCAAATTAAAATTTTGCCGTTCTAGCTAACCCTAACCCTAGAATCGTATACTAGAAATCCGACGGAATGAAATGCAAACAACTTTGCAAGTAAAGTGAATAAGGAATACAACCTTTATAGACCGGTCCTTCACTTCATTAGCTCCATGTAGTCGTCCCTTCGCTGCGATCATGTAGTCCCAGACTCTAGAGAGGCTCCCATGAAGAAACGAACATGCTTGCATCGAAGTCTTCGAGGCCGAAGATAATCTACGTCGAGAAGACACTAGCCCAAGCTATCTCTTCACTAATTGTGAAATTAGTGAAGCAAACACCCTATACTAAATGGCAAGTAGTAGAGGATGATGAAGTAAGAAGTGGGCTCACTTTAGATTTAGTTTTCTCACTTGTTTTCATCACTTGATCAAAAGCTAGAGAGCAAAAATCATGAGGAAGAAGAAGATCAAACTCTCATTATAATTATCAAGTGAATGAAAGAAAAATCATGAGGTTCGAAAATAAATCATGGTGAGTATATGACATCCCTTAACCCTTGTAGAGAGTTAATCATGGCTAGGATAAAGGGTTGGGTTTATAAATATCTTTAGTAAAACAAAATGAGTAGACTAAGTCAATGCACAATACAAGCTTCTACAAGCTTTGTGTCATGACAAATTGCAACCATTTTGTAATTCCCAAAATTAAATAAAAACCCTAGTATTATCCCTAGAATGGTGTAAGTCATACACACACCCAAGTGCATGTATCATCAAGCATGACACATAACATGTACACTTATATATATCTCATATATACAATGTGCACATCAAGTGAGAAAAGAAATCTTAAGTGAGCTAATACTAGTTAATGTAAATTAATATATCAAATATATAATTATACATTAGATTATCAAATCAACTCTTGATTTAATAATCCGGCTATATCACATATAACTGACTAATATCATGTGTAACAACTTATCGAATCAACACTTGATCCGATAACCCGGCTATATCGCATATAACCGACCAATGTCACAAATCGCGAGAATACAATACGGTATCTCATATCGTATTAATCTCGGTCCCGCACATATCACATATGTGCTCCTACTCCGTTTCTCTTGAGCCAGGAAACCTCTGTGTAGGACTCTAAAGGCTCGTCAATACGCCGGCAGTAGGTGATGATCATATCAAACAGCCACAAGCCGCAAGCGGTCTGCTAAACGTAACGGCCACCCGGGTATTGAGAGATCAGAAGATGGACAAGAAAGCCTGCTCATACTCCTGCGAATCAATCAGTAACACTACCGTACAGTCCAGTCTCTTCGTCTGATATGTCGCATATCTCATCTAGGGGTGGTAAATTGTCAGACCCCAGTAACTTGATAAGTCGTGCCGATGTGAGGCTCATAACGGGTCGAGAAACTACTGATAACACTTACCACTATATCTCTGAAGCAGCCCTGGCCAGGGAATTCCTGTTATAGCCAATCGAGCACAGCGCAACATCAACCCCCAATACCGGGAGAGACGAAACCCCTCCTATCGCTCATTGCCTCCATGTGATTCGGGACTGTACCCAAAAGCCACCGTTTTGCACGTTCTCTTGAACGTGGTAAGGTGGAAATCAAAACATAGTGGGAATCATACAAGAATTTATGACGATCTTGGGTTTACAGACTAACTTGTACCAGTGTCAACAGAGAACTGCCATCTGACGTGAGGTATAATACCATCTAGGAGTTCTCAGTGAGTCCGTCCAGTGTACCCAGTCTCCACTGAGCACCGTATACTATCTCTGATTTCAAACACCGATGGATATGGGATCATCTATCACCCATCTACATAGGTTGAGAAGCTATACGCTAGTCTACTTTGGTATATCGATGCCCTGTCTCGATACACCCATGACTAGGAACATTTGAAGGATGTACTTAGCGACTACACTGTCCCCGCTAGTATGATTTGCATCATAATCCTGATAGTCAAGTACTCATCCTAAGGGCTTTATCAACATGTAACATAGAGACAATCAGTGTACATGTTAAGATAAAGAGCAACCAGAAAGCATACTATTATGTCGAGCAAGAAAGTCCTCCCTATATGTGTCCAAGCATCCACTACAATATACATCGTATGTACAGTAATGACCTCTAGGGCATACATATAACTAACAATCTCCCACTTGGACTAGGGCCATCTGTTGTAGTATCTCATACCCAACAATCAGCAGTGGTTGAAGTATCTCATACTCAAACCATCCCATAAAAGTCTCTCCTGGGAATAGGCTTTTGTGAGTGGATCCGTCCCGTTCTTCTCTGTGTCTACTCTTCTAACCTCGATCTCCCTGGAGATCATCCATCTCCATAATCAGGTGATACTGCCTAAGAATATGTCTGGATCATAGATGGGACGGGGTGTAACATTTCAGAAAAATAAAATATTATTTTTGGGAATTTTTCAATTAAATAATAAATATTACGAATATTTTAATAATGCGGTAAAATTATATACTGATAAATTGGGAAATATTTGGAAATTATGTAAATTATTGAATTTGAAAGAGATTATACGATTTGATCATTCATAGATTGTTATATAATTAATTATATTCCATTTTAGTGCTAAATTTGATTAATAATCGCTAATTATGCATTAAGCGTGTTTAGGCTTCATGACATGCACCATGTCACATTTGTTTTAACACTTGTTACATTTTATCCTCCATGAATTCTTTTATCATGCATGGCTTTGTTTTCTTTAAAAAGAAGATAGGAAAAGAAAAAGAAAACATTAATCAAAGAGGGATGGGCATAAGAGAGAGAGAGAGGTGAGGGGTCTTCCATTGAGCAAGACCATTTGTTTCATTCATTCTCTCCTTGCTCTTCATCATTGCTGCCTCCTCCCTCTACCTCCTCTTCATCCTCACAAGCACCCTCAATCCCACCTCAAAAGTTCATCTCCACTTCACAAAAGACATGCACAAGCTCACAACATACACTTTGGACCAAGAAAAATTGGATTTTGAAGACTTGGGGCAAATCAAGAATTTTCTTGAGTTGCCAAATGAGGTAATTCTTGCATCTTTAGTGTAGAATTTCTTTCACTTTAGCACCTATATTAGTTTAAAATCGATTAAGTGTTGTTTAGTGAACTTTGAAAATTCAAAGTTAGGGTTTTGATGAAATCATGAGTAGTGAGGTGTAATTGAGGTTAGTAGAGGCCTTGCAACCCCTGTAGTGATTTTTTATTAGACTAAGACCCTTTTTAGCGAACTTAAAAACCCCGATATCGGGAATTTATGGAAATTTAAGGAGTTATAGGAGATCTGCTAACACCCGGGGACCATAGGATTTATTTTGTAAACACCGTGATACATGCAGGCAACCTTGAATCCCAAGACCTGAGACCCAAACCCCTATACTGGGCCGCAAATAAATGCCCACTGGCCGCAAATTGCGGCCAGGACTTGACCAGGGTGCTTCGTGTTTGGTTCATAGCTCCTTTGTCCAGTAAAGAGCCCCTCCACATATGCAAAATTGGATAATTTTATCTAGGGAAAAATCTGGAGGAGTTTTACATCATTTCTGATTTCGTATCTTTGCGATTCTGAAAACTTTAGTTTTGTATTTGATTTAAATTCCGTCATGTGGCGTTTGAACGTCAACGACGAGGGTTATTTGGTAGTGTTTTGCATGCGAGGCCATAGGTTTCAACCTATTTGTGATACGCGTGCCGATTTGGTTTTCCGCCTTGCTTTTAATGCGCATTTGTCATTTTGTATATGTAGGTACCTCCGTGTGAGCTTCGGGATGACAAGAAAGGGCGTGGCGACATCGACTTCGGTAAGCAAGATCAATGTGAGTAGATATATATTTACGGGGGAAGTCGGGTGGATGGCGTATAGCACCCCCGCAGTTCATAGTATAGAACGCGAATGCGTTATGTTATGTATAGATATATACTTATATGGTATTATAAGATGTGTATACTTAGCTAGAACTGCTTTAGAAGACTTTGGTTGATAGAGTCGTAGTTAGTTTCTTAGTTGTGAACCTTAGAATAAGATTACACCCCCACGCACACACACACTCACGCATACTTTTTATATTATTTGTGCGTATATGGGGATATGTATATATATATACATATGGGTATAGGTCTATGTATATATATATACATATATATACACACACACACACACACGTATACATATACTTGGATTATGAGGATAGTATATGGTTTTTAGAGATGAGTCGATGAGATTGGGCATGATGCCACGAGATCGGTGATGTGATTTGGTTCGTATTATGAGATAGGACATGATATTATAGCGAGTCCTTAGGCGATGTGTTTTCATACACACGCATATATATATGTAGATGGTATCAGTATTGTACTAGACTTTAGATCAGTACCCAGATCATGATATGATGATAAGGATACCAGATAAATGATGAGATAAATGTGATATTCGACCCGTACCCAGATTGGGATGCCGTACGATAGATTTACCGTACGAGCTATATATATTGATGATAGATCCGCACTCTTGACTCGAGGATGTCATATTATATATTGTATCGTATGTGATACTATTAAGGCGGGATCACCGACTATTATATTTATATATATATCGATTCAGATTTAGGTGGTTTACTTACCTTTTCGACTAGTCTGTTAGTTTAGTTCTGTCGTTACTTAGTATATGTTAAACTGAGCACGAGTCATACTCATTTCCAAAACTAACGAATCGTGAGTATTTTAAAGACACGCCAAGGGATACTAAGGATATATCAAAGGATGTACCTTTTCATAAAAACACCGTAGCCCTATTTTCTAAACATCACGATTCGTACGATTTCAGATACCAAAAACTGTATGACTCGTATATAGGAATGTTTATTTCCTTATTGCTGCTTTTACTATTCATTTGCCATTTATTCTGCTGTTCGCATTGCATTGCATGCTTATATGTATTTTCGTTAATAATGATGAAACCTGTTGTTAGGACACCAGCACCATTACCGATGATGCATATGCTCCACGTACACTTGCTTGCCGGCTCACACACATCTTCATCGGTAATTGCTATGTCACGTACACTTTAGAGAATATTATTTCATTGACATAGCTTGCTAGCTGATAGTTCCTATATGTTATTACTTTCATGTGCTAGTTTAGATATTGCATTCCTTATTTAGATACCCATGCATTTTATATTCATTTGTCATGCAATATTATGGGCCAGTCCGGATTTCCGGAGCCCAGTATTCACTGTTATTTACACTAGAGATTGTTATTTCGGATTTCCATGAGATTTCTGGATTTGGAAAAGCGCAAGGATTTATAAAATGCATTATCATTTTTAAAGATAGAAAAGTGCGGTTTTCTCCTGATATGATTTGAGATATGTCCATCATGAGTTTTCTCGGCTCTTGAGCGATATCATACACCCGATTTAAGGAGGAGGAGGAACCGTCTGTGGGTGCATGGTGTATCCGGTGCGGTACCCCGGGACAAGATGGTCGCAGATGATGGCATTGAGCCGGCAGGGGAGCACTACTGACCGGTGATTGTATTGTGACTCGAAGGATATCCGGAGGATACCGATCGGAGTATAGGCCAGTCCGGATAGCCGGAGTCCTAGATTTTGAGATTTGATGTTATGGGCCAGTCCGGATAGCCGGAGCCCTAGATATTGAGATTCGAGGTTGCAGGCCAGTCCGGATTGCCGGAGCCTGAGTTATTGAGCTATTGAGATATTGGAATTTATGTTTTGTGTCAATACTTGACACTGATTTCATATTGATTTCATTGATGATACCTCGATTTATAAATATACAGAAATTTCACAAAAATTAAGAAAACAGTTTTCACATCCAAGATGCATTCTGTTTTCATTATATTGCACTCATACCTCATATTTATGATATGTTGCTACCTGAGGCACTGACACTAGCACTTGGTATTACATTTATGTATAGATGTTTACCCTTGCCACCTTATCTTGTTTCAGGCTTTATCATTTTGAGGATATATATTTTGATCGTATTGACATAGGTTTGAGTCATACATACGATTTCTGCTCTGTGATGTTTTCTACTCATGAGTTGGCAATTCACCCCCGCTGTGCTCCAGTTTCTTACAGGTTTTGCCGTAAAGGTTTCGTTGCGGCTTTACTGGCACATTGCTTATTTCCGGGTGATTGCTTTGGTAGGTGGGTTCATTCGCATCGTGACCACCCTTGTATTTTATTTTTATTGTTGTATCTAGTAAACTCCATCAACCAGACTTGTATATTATTTCAGACTTAGAAAATCAGTTGTTATTGTTTCGACCGTAGAGTCGCGCTTGTATTATTATGGTTTTCTTGATGATTTTGAGTTTCCTTTTGAGTTTTGATCCTCGTCCTTCGGCGTTGTATATTATATTGCTTGCGTGGTTGTGACCGCCGGTTGGCGAAGAGCTAGCTCCCGTTTGGGGATGCCTTTATTCATATTATCCATGTTGTACCCCTTTTAGGGCCTGTATTTACAAAGGAAACTCTGCCGAAATTTTCAGAAAAGACTTGATGTTTTAAAAATGCATACTTCAGCTTATGTTGTTAAACTACTTGCTTTAAAACTAAACTTTTCCTTCTTTCATATTTAAAATGGTTTAGATTTCTGGGATTTTTGGCTTACTTGAATTAGATGTGGTCCTATAGACTTCATATGATTCAAGTGCCAGTCACGTGCCATTTTGGGTCATGACAAAGTTGGTATCAGAGCGCTAGGTTAATCTTGGTTCGAGTCTATGTTTGACTATGCAGAGCCTAGGACGTTTGTATATATATACGGAATCTAGGCTTGACCTTACGGAACTTAGACTTAGTCAAGGGGGTATTAGACCCGAACTTTCATCGCGTAAGTTGATCTTGATTGATGGAGTAGGTAACTTAAGGAGAGCGACGTACCGTGTGTATGTTCCGCGGCATACTTATGATACGCTACTCCGCTTAAGAAGCCTTAGGATGTACATTTCGTTGCACATCATTATATTCATTCTTATGATCTATCGTCATCGATATCGGTTTATGGTTTGCTGCCACGATTTCATGGGCAGGGAGAGCTACGGCTAGAGTTGCGGTCAGCACGAGCTCGTCACAGAAGAGGACTGACCAGGGCGTGATTCCACGGACACACGACTGTATAGATGTGTCATTTTATTATGTTTTCGCGCCATGAGCGTTTGATGGATCGCTTTTACAAGATTTCTCGGACGTGCAAATCAGCACCAGAGGATTGGGCCACTGCTAGAGGCCAGCCAGAATGAGATGACCGTCAATGCACCGATTATACTTGATGATTGAGGCACTGTTCAGCGTGCGGACGAATGATTCAGTTGCTACTACGACTGACGAGATGTCACCCAGATGTTTGAAGCTAACGCCGCATGAATTGTACTTAGAGATATGATAGGAGATCGCTAGTTACCCAAGGAGGAATGATTAGGACATGTGATTCGTTGCCTACCCCGATGCGAGGTCATCAGATTGATTGATTTCAGCTAGAGGAGACTTCACGCAGGTACGTTGGGAGTCGAAAGAAAACAATCGAATGTCAAAAACCCATTTTTCTAAGTTTAAAGTATTCGGAAAAACATGCATGTAATTCTATGGACCCTTTAGAAGAATGAAACCCTAACTCGATATAATGACCATGAGAACGCTTGAAACCTTAGGGTTTACAGCAGTTCCACGGTGCCATTGATGAGGCTTGGGTTTGCCCTTCTACGGTTGGTCATAGGTACTGTGGCATGTACTGAATGTTATTAAACTGTACTCAAGAGTTGAGCTCTTGGGGGATTATGGAATCTTGACAAATCGATCGAAAGGTTCGACGTCATTCGAATATCATGTGATAGGATACATTTCTTAGGAGACTCCAGATACGAGTATAGTCGTTCGAGCGCAGTCCATATAGCTACGAAGAGACGAGTCCGAATCAGTCGACATTAGAGAAAAGTGGAGTAAGAGGTTCATACGAGATCTTGATGAGATGACGTTCCACTCCGCTAATATCAGAGATGGGATACGCATACAGAGGCGTTGTATATGGATATATCTTCCAGAAGGAGTCGCGATGAGTATGCAGCCGTTTCGGAACAAGAAATAGATTTAGTAAAGGGTGATGATTTCCGGGCAGTTCAGCAGAAACAAGATTTGGGGAGACTTCGACAGAACCTTTCTGGAATACTATACGAGAAGATTTGGACTCAGGAGCGGTCATATTACGCACACCCAGTAGGCCAGAGTTCGGCACTGTCGATGAGACATGTTATGAGTGACCATGACAGTTGGCCAGAGATCTTTAGAGGATTTGCTAGAGCGGGACTATTTCCGCTATCTTTGATTTTGGTAATTTGGGTGATTTATTTGCATGATTGAGATTTTGTGCACCACAGTTGCACTTGACTTCGATTTGATGTCATTCGAGATGTTGATTTTGATTTCATGCTTATGTTATGCATGTGATTTGACTTATGCTTTCGGCATAGTTTTCATGCACTCTTAGTATTTTGATTCGATTTTGTGGACGCTGATGCACATGGTTGTAAGGTTATATATACCACGGTATACCTGATTTGGATTTGGATTGAAATGTGTTGTATACCGTCGATTTTCGATTGTGATATTCGATATTTGTTTTCGTGCACCTTGTGCACTTGACTTGGATTCTTGCACATACTTGGGCGCTTGATGCGATTTTGGTGCACGCCAGATGCACTAAATCGAGATTCTTCATGCATATCAGATGCACCTGATATTGCTGTCAGACACGCCCGTTGACCTTGACAGGTGTTTCGTGCACACCCGTTGCACTTAGATTTTGTTCTGTGCACATGTATGGCACATTCATGAATTTCGATTTCCGTGCGTACCAGACGCACGTGGCATTCTTATATACAAAATGAGGATCACCACCATATTCTCTACTACCTTTTTGTATATAAAAGGTTCATCTACCATTTTGATGAAGTCAAACTCTTTAATTACCATATCAAAACAGATGTTCCAACACCGCGATACCTATTTTATACCATAAAGCAATTTGCACACGTTTCCGCTACTCCCACTGTCTACGAAGCCCTCTGGCTGTGTACTTATAGACGCTTTCTTCTAAATCACTATTTAGAAAAACTGTCATGACACTCAACCGCCAGATATCATAGTTATGGTATGTAGTAGTGGCAAGTAGGATCCAGATGGACTTAAGCATAGGGACTAGAAAAGGTTTCATCATTATCCATACCTGGTCGTTGACGAGAACCTTTTGCAACAAGTCTTAGCTTTGAAAATCTCAACTTTCCATGTACACGAAGTAATCTTCTCAAGATATACTTGCTCCTGATGGGGATTTAACCCTTCAGATATAGCAACCAAAGTCCATACTTTGTTAGTGTATATAGATTCCATCTCAGATCGCTTAGCATCCATCCATTCTCACAGAGTCCCCACTCTTGATGGCCTGCTCGAAACTAGTTGGGTCATCATCTCATGATGCAATCCTCGCTCCCACTGTCATTGAAAAAACCGAAGTATTTCTCAAGTGGATGAGGAACCCTACCAGATCGGCGGAGAGGCTGAGGTTCGTCGGGAACTATTGAATCCTTCGGTTCTACCAAATCATTAGCTGCAGTTTGTATAGCTGCAACTGCTTCCAGTTCTACCTCATGACCACTAATTTCTTCACAAGAAATTCCCTTTCCAAAAGATGGCATGCTGAGAAACAAAACACCTTTTACTCCTCAGTGCGGTAGAAGATATTCCCTTGCTAATGCTTGGGATATCCAACAAACTTCCACAGAACTGACCTTGCCTCGAGCTTGTCTGGATTTTGCTTTTAGACATAGGCTAGACAACCCCAAATCTTAACATCCTTAAGAGATGGGCTATTCCCATACCATATCATATATGGAGTGGTAGGCACTTGATTTGGTTAGAACCAATTCAATAGGTATGCAGCTTCTCAAGTGCATAACCCCCAAAAGGAAATAGGCAACTCAGTAGTACTCATCATAGAGCATACCTGATCACGTAGGGTGCGATTGCTCCGCCCCGATACACCAACGTGCGGTGGTGTATAGGGAGGAGTAATGCTGAGAGAGAATCTCATTCTCCTTTAGAATAGTCCAGGAATTCCGTGCACAAGTATTCTCCTCCTTGATCACATCAAAGGACATAATACTTATACCTATTGTGGTTCTCTACTTCTGACTTATATTCTTTGAATTTCTCAAAAGCATCAGACTTATGTTTCAACAGAAATATATGTCCGAATCTTGAGAGATCATCAGTGAATGTAATGAAGTACAAAGAACCGGTCCTGGCATGTGTAGAGAGGGGACTTACATATATCATCATGTATCAATCCCAAGAGTTCATCTAACTCTTTCTCTGTTTCTAATAAACGGAGCTATGGTCATGTTATCTTTATGACATGACTGGCAAGTTTCACAAGATGTAAAATCAAACTGATTTAAATATGCATCTAAATGTAACTTCGCTAGTCGAGTCACATTGATACGACCTAATCTACAATGCCTCAAGAAGGATTCGTTCATTTCTGAACTTTTCCTCTTGTGTGTGTTCTGTACGTTGAGAACTGTAGTTTGATTTAAAACGTATATGCTTTTAGATAACGTGCTTGACCCGATCAACTCTTGATATGGGAAATGTTCAAAAAATTATCCAACAATACAAAATTATATCCTTCTTTACTAAATAAAGAGACTGATATGATGTTGTATATCAAGTTCGGTATCTAATAACATTCATTCAGAATCAATGTATTTGGTAATATAGGGTGAATACTGCCAACAACTTGGCGGCAACACTTGCACCGTTTCCAACTCTTAAAACTTATCACCCATTCTCAGTTCTCTACCTATCTTTAGCCCATGTAACAAATTACATTTATGGGATCCTGATCCGGTATCTCATATCCAGAACGTAAAGAATACTGAGAAACAGTTCTCGGTAATGAACACACCCGAAGAAGATGCATCAGCATGCACTTTCTTCGTTTGGGCGGCACGGGAATTCCGGTAATCCCCTATTTCCTGCTCGGTCTTATAACAATTATAAGTTGGAGCGGGACCAACGTTCCCTAGCTTAGTATAACAAGCGGGTTCGGTCAATATATCCGTATTATTATTTTGATTAAGGCGTGACATGGTCGCTACCTGGAGAGAGAGAGAAGAAAACACTCAGCGTATGCTCTTGCAAGATTAGATTGGTTATTAATTTATCTAATCAGGATGGCTCCCACTGTTTTAGTCAAATCTTCCTTCAAACCCTAAAAGGAAAAACTAGCCGGGATTAATTACACCCTACAATTTCGCCAATTTTTCAGCCAGGCCAGTACCGGTACTTTGAGGGAGATTCCCCGTGCTTTCGCACGGAATTAATTAAAATAAACCTCGTTTTCACAGGGGCGTAACCCCGTTGATACCTTTCTAGACACCTTCTTGATCGGCTAATTGTGATGTGTAAAACTCTCCCAGGAGTAACTCTTACTCGCAGTGGGTATCGGGATCCAACTATCTCATAGGAGGTATGCAATCTCATTGCAAATTTCAACACTTGAAATTCCTGATAATGGTTTTTACCCCTAGCGTCCTATGACCTTGACGGAGGCCAACAAACTATAGGCTGCTAGTCAAGTTCAACCCGAACATTTCCTGATTGAATTAAACCCACCCGCACGACCCTTGACGCAGGCCAACAAAGTCGCATGACTACCCTAACTCAATCGCATCATATGCTTTAGCAGATAAGCATAAAGAGCTACTAGACACTACGCCTTGATGCAGGCTAACAAACGTAGCACGAATACTATGAAGTACTTATCTGAAATGATGGAGGGCTACGCAGGTTTTTAAGAAAACCATGAGCGTAATGTGTAAGTCAACGTTACACACCCCACAAGATGCGGGGAGGCGGAATAGGTAAAACAATCATTTTGTTTAAGGTAACATCGACTAACTTTACGGATCTTTGCTAAACCCTAACTAACAAACTATCTAGAAGTGCTAAACTACCATGATAGATGATTATACCTCAAGATACTAGTCTTTCTTGTTCTTGTTGTTCACCTCCTCGTCGGCCTCCTCGATGTAATAGAAGATCCACCCGGGAGTTCCTCCTTCAAGCTTTAACCTCTAACTTGAGGTAACTAAGTGGTTAGGATTGCTAATCCAAGTGACCTAGAAGATATAGAAGTGGATTAAGGATCTATTAGTCTTTCTAACCCTTAGGGTCTCAACACATGAGAGGATTAGGGTTAGGTTGAAGAAGAGGAGAGCTTGAGGAGAGAGAGTGTGTATGTGAGAATGAAATGAAAATAATAACTCATTTGTATATATCATAAAGTATGATAATTATCTAATAAATCATATGAGATAATTACAACCATGCTTCATTTAATACATAAGGATGAATCATTTCATGAGTCATTATATCATTTAATGCAAATACACATAAGCTCTCCACCTCATTTAGTTTAATTCATAAATGAATTAAAACTAAATGAGTCACCTTTCTTCTAGAAGTTTCTCGACTAATTACGAGAATGCCCCTCCCATCCGTATTTATGAAAAACATGGATAAACTGAGACTGCATAAATCCAATAATCCAATACTAGAATCTGGCTTAAACTAAAGCCTGCTAGTATAATCTGTCCGAACATCATACGTGCACAAGTACACGTATATGTCCGAACCCTATCATAAAACCATACGACCTCTATATCGTTTCGCCTGAAGCAGGGAAACTCTCTGTGTGGGACTCTAAAGACTCGACACTACGCTGGAAGTGGGTTTAACCATAGGCCGCAAGCGGTACTAGCTGTATGAAACGGTCCCCTGGTAGATGTCGATAAGAAGGCCGATGAGGAAACCCATCCGAACTCCTACTGAGCCTGATGTGACAATCTCTGTATAGTTCGGTCTGTTCGTCTAAGACTATCGCATATCGGGCCTAGGGGGCGGCAAGCGTTAGTCCCCTAAAAGCGGTATAAGTCATGTCGGAGTGAAGCCCATTACACCTTGAGATACTACTGGAAAATCTACCAGTAAATCTCGCTTGCCCTGGCCAGGGACCTTGCGTAATGGCTCTTCAAACACAGCGCGATATCAACTCCCAATACCGGGAGAAACGAATCCTATCTAACCGTCACTGCCTCCAAGTGCTTCGGGACTGCACCCAACTGCTACCTGTTTGCATGACTCCATTGAGCCGTGGTAGGGTAGCAATCTAAGAACAGTGGGAACACACTCGAGACGAAGCAGCAGTGTCAAGTCTACGGACTATGCTGTACTCATGTCACCTGGGAACTGTTAACTGACGACGGGTATAATACCAACCAATAGTTCCCTGCGAGTCCTGTCCGGTGTACCCGTAACCCAACGAGCACCTGCATACTATCTCCAGTACAACGTACTAATGGCTGTGAGACAGACCATTTCCCCTGCTGGGATGAGAAGCGTATACACTAGTCTACTCTGGAGTATCGCTGCCCTGTCTCGATAATCCTACGACTAGGGACCTGAAAAAGGATGTGCTTATAGACTATCCAGCCCCCACTAGTGTGACTGCCATCACAACGCTGGTAATCAAGCAAAGATCTTAAATGCTCTACTAATATGTATAAACGATATGTTAAAAGAAACACATGCACATATTAAATTAGAAACAAACCTAGTAGCATACTACCATTTTTAGCAAGACTGTCAATACAACTGTGAATATCCCAAGCTTCCATTAAGTAATATACAAACTAGTATGATACAGTAATGGCCTCTAGGGTATAAACATTAACAATCTCCCACTTGCACTAGGGCCATGTACTGGCATATCGCAGAGCTATCATCTCGAATATCCTCTCGAACTGCGTCTGAGGAATAGCCTTAGTGAATGGATCAGCAGTGTTATTCTCCGTATCTACTCTCTTCACCTCGATATCCCTGATCAGGTGATACCGCTTTAAGATGTGTCTGGACTTCTGATGGGACCTGGGTTCCTTCGCTAAAGCTATAGCGCCGTTGTTGTCGCAATACAGAGGTATTGGATCAACACTGGTAGGAACCACCTGAAGTTCTGTTAGCAACCTCTTCATCCAGACAGCTTCTTTTGCGGAATCGCAAGCAGCTATGTACTCCGCTTCCATTGTTGAGTCAGCAACGGTGTCCTGCTTGGAACTCTTCCAACAGACCATCCCTCCATTGAGGGTAAAGACATAACCCGACATGGACTTGGAGTCATTCTTGTCACTCTGGAAGCTGGAGTCAGCAAAGGCCTTGATCTGGAGGTCCTTTTCGCCATACACCAAGAACATCTCCTTAGTCAATCTCAGGTACTTGAGAATGTTCTTTACTGCTATCCAGTGCTTCTCCTCTGGGTTGCCTGATACCGGCTTACAACGCTCAATGCGTATGCTATATCTGGTCTGGTACATAACATCGCATACATTATAGAGCCTACCGCAGAAGCGTAGGGTATAATCGACATGCGAGCCCTTTCCAAATCAGTCTTGGGAGACATCTCTTTGGAGAGGGTGATTCCGTGACAAGCTGGTAGGTTACCGCGCTTAGAATCTTCCATACTGAATCTTTTCAATATGGTGTCTATGTACCTGGACTGCGAAAGTCCCAACATCCTTTTTGATCTATCACGATAGATCTGGATCTCCAGAATGTAGGTGGCATCACCCATGTCCTTCATGGAGAACTTCTGTGATAAGAATCCTTTGACTGACTGTAGTATAGGAATATCATTTCCTATTAGGAGAATGTCATCTACGAACAAGACGAGGAATACTACAGCTATCCCTACAATCTTACTGTATATGCATGGTTCATCTGGATTCTTGATAAAGTCAAATTTTTTAACAGTATCATCAAAACAGATGTTCCAACTCCGCAATGCCTGCTTTAGTCCATAAATGGACTTAAGCAACTTGCACACTTTACCGCTGCTCCCACTCTGAATGAATCACTCTGGCTGATCCATATAGATGCACTCTTCCAAATTTCCATTTAGAAAAGCCGTCTTTACGTCCATCTGCCAGATCTCATAATCATGGAAGGCAGCAATGGCAAGAAGGACTCGAATGGATTTGAGCATGGCCACTGGAGAAAAGGTTTCGTCATAGTCCAAACCAGGTCTTTGACGAAAACCCTTTGCAACAAGTCTAGCCTTATAGGTTTCAACCTGTCCATCTACACCAATCTTCTTTCTGAAGATCCATTTGGATCCTACGGGTTTTACCCCATCTGGAGCAATGTCCAAAGTCCATACTTTGTTAGTGTACATGGACTCCATTTCGGTCCGCATTACATCCAGCCATCTTACCAAGTTGCCACTCTGAATGGCTTGCTGGAAGTTAGTAGGGTCATCATTATCAATGATGCAATCCTCTCGATCCCCGTCTATGAGAAAACCGTAGTGTCTCTCGGGCGGATGAGACTGCCTACTATTTCTGCGGATAGGCGCCGGGTTGTCCCTTTCTTCTGAAACTTCTGGTTCTACCATACTTTCATTAACAGCCTGTGGTTCTAGAATTTCTTCCAGTTCTATTGCGCTCCCACTCTTATGATTTTCTAAAAATTCAGCTTCCAAGAAGTTGGCATGACGAGAAACAAAAACCTTTTGTTCCTCTGCGTAATAGAAATAATACCCCTTGGAGTTCTTTGGATATCCCACAAACTTACACTGTACTGAGCGTGCCTCGAACTTGTCCGCATGCTGCTTTTTAACAAAAGCTGGACATCCCCATGTCTTAAAGTGTTTAAGACAGGGTTTCTTTCCACTCCACATCTGGTATGGTGTGGTAGGCACAGTCTTGGTTGGAACCTGGTTCAAAAGATATGCAGCTGATTCTAGTGCATAACCCCAGGAAGATCGCGGTAAATCGGCCTTACTCATCATGGAACGAACCATATCCAATAGGGTTCGATTCCGCCTTTCCGATATACCATTTTATTGTGGTGTGTATGGAGGAGTAAGCTGAGAGAGAATTCAATTCTCTTTTAAGTATCCCAGGAACTCGGCACTTAAGTATTCACCACCTCGATCAGATCTCAGTGTCTTGATACTTTTGCCTGTCTGTTTTTCCACTTCATTCTTGTATTCTCGGAATTTCTCAAAGGCCTCGGATTTATGCTTCATCAAGAAGATATGTCCATACCTAGAGAAATCATCCGTAAAAGTAATGAATTAGGAATAACCACCTCTTGCATGTGTAGGCATTGGACCACACACGTCACTGTGTACGAGTCCCAAGAGCTCGCTCACTCTTACTCCGTGTCCAGTAAACGGAGTCTTTGTCATCTTTCCCATGAGAAAATATTCACAAGTAGCATAAGGTTGATATTCGAACGGATTCAAATATCCTTCTCTATGTAACTTAGTTAACCGTGTTTCATTGATGTGACCTAGTCTACAATCCCATAAGAAAGCCTGATTTATTTTCGGAGACTTTCTTTTAAGTGTGTTCTGGACATTGAAAACCTGAGCTTGATTTAATACGTATATACCGTCATCTAATTTACCGGACCCAATCAGAACTTGATTTAGGTGGATGTTTACTACATCGCTTACGAATGTAAAATCATATCCCTCTCTCGAAAGTGAGGACACTGATATGATATTACAAGTCAAACTAGGTACATACAAACAGTTACATAGAATCAATATCTGCCCACTTGTCAAACCTAGGCGATATTCTCCCACAGATTCAGCGTCTACGCTCATTCCGTTCGCAACTCTGAGAGACAAATCGCCTACCCTAATAACTCTACGGTTTCTCAAAGCATGTAATGAATTACAGATATGAGATCCTGCTCCAGTATCTAGTACCCAGGAAGTAGAGTTAATTGACAAACAGTTCTCAATTACAAACACACCCGAAGCCGAAGCCACAACATGCTTCGAATCCTGGCTACTGGCTTCCAATGCCCTGCAATCTTTCTGCTAATGCCCCTTCCCGTAACAATATGAACATCCCTCCTTCCCTACACCAAGTCCCGAAACTTTTGCTCTTCCCTTTCCTTTTACTTCATTGACACCGTATATCGGCTTTGTGGAGGCCTTCTTCTTTTCACCCTTTGCTTTCGCCCTGGATGTAGAAGAAGAAGGTCCCCCATTAAGCAGAGAGGGTGTCTCCCTGGTTTCTTTCAGAGTGTAAGTAGAGGGTAGGGACTGTGGAAATAAGTCAGCATATGACCCGTTTCCCAATGTTGTCTCCAGGTCCGTGAGCTCATCAATATAGCTAGTCATCATAAGGATGTCGTCCCCTACAGATGACCCGACAGCCAACCTCGCTTGAAGCAATTCGTTCGAGGTCTCATATCTTGCGATACGAGATTGCTCTCCATATAAATCTTGTCATGAAGGAAGATGGAAACTAAGTCCATCTTCTCGTGCTGCTTCTGGTATACACCATCAACTGAAGCCAACACGAGGCACTTGGCATTCGCACTGTCCTTTTCCCTTGTCTGACGAATATTCATATCCGCGACGGTAGGAACTGGACCTGGGAATGCGGGGGCTTGAGTAGTAATAGGGTGGTCCAGCTTGTCATAGTCAATGGACATCTGGACAGACCTTTGCCAGTCATAAAAGTCAGATTCAATCAACTTGTTATCTAGATGTAACCTAGTCATGGTCACAAGGTCGCTGCAGTTAAGAGAGGGAAGAAAACACTTTAGCATGATGCTCTTGGAAGTTTAGATTGGTTTTTAGTTTATCTAAACTGGATGGCTCCCACTGTTTCTCGAATCCTTCCTCAAACCATAAAAGAAGAATTAGTCAGGACTGATCTCACCATACAATACTTGCTTAACCGTTCATCCAGGCTAGTGTCGGTACTTCGAGGGAGGTTTTACGACGCTTTCGTGAAGTTCCTTAATTAAATAACCTCTTTTCTCTGGAGGCATAGCCCCACCAACACCGTTCTAGACACCTACTTGGTTTATAGCATTGATCGTTAAGTGACGAATCTCCCGATAAGTAGCATATACTCACAGTAGAATCGGGATCCAAATATCATCGTGTGATAATGCTGAAGGAATCCTACCAACATTATCAAACTCCAAATGGTATGCAACACTAGCAAGTTTCAGTTTCTTTAGAAACTCCCGATGTGGATTTTTGTCCCATGCTCTTATGACCTTGACTAAGGGCCAACAAATCATAAGTCACATATCAAGTTCTACCCGTCATTATCCAGGTTGATTTGAACCCACCCGTGTATACTCTTGACTAAGGGCCAACAAAGTAATACGACTGTCCCAAACCAACGCATCTATCTATACTATATGTGAACACCCCAGCAGCTACCAATCACTATGTCTTGACTAAGGGCCAAACAAACATAGCTTGAATACTACTGACCATTCATATGAAATGATGGAGGGCTACGAATGGTTTTGGCGAAACCGTGAACGTAGTGAACTTGATATGATCGAAGGAACCTGATAGCTTTTAAAAGGAGTGGTTTAAGCTCCGTAATTAAAAATCTGCTGTTTTTAAAATAACCGAGTGGTTTCTTTTAAACTGTTCCAACGATTCAACTTTGGTTTATTTTCTTTGCATTAATATAATATGTCCCGTCAATTAACCTATCATTGCAGAAAACAACGACAATACAACGTCCGCTTATGCCATCCGCATTCGCCGCTGGGCCCCGTCATTCACCCGTTAGGTTACTTAACTAACGACAGAGCGGGGGCTGGGCTAGCACGGATGCAAAACATAAGCAACGCCTACTAGATATCATATATATATTGTACATTCGTCAGACGCAATAATAGGCATTCCAGATCATAGATGAACATATTGGATATACAAGCAATCCGCATTTCTTTTGAGCCTGCAATGAAAGACGGATTACACAGTCGCGATGAATAGCCAAACCGCCACCCTAGACCCCTACGGGTACGGCAAACTACCCGCCAAGTATCCGAAGTGAAGCGGTCTCCCTCAACGACGTGAGTAGGCCACTAAGCACTTCAAAATACCCGGAAGTTTGTGCACCCCATTTTGGGTCTATCCTAGAAGCAGAAAACAGTAAATAAAATAATACAACGGTGGCTACAACCTCAACCCGGATATGCCCCGCAAAAGAATATTACAACAAATTACAATTTACATTTGAATGAAAGAAACACTCATCTCACATCCCTGGCTATCCATTCACGACAATCCAACAAGTTCATATTCACAAACCAGTAAAAACCATTACAAAAATGTGCAACCCCCTGCTAACCGACATACTAGCAGTTAGGGGAGGTTTACGAACACATTAAACACAACACAGATATAATCCAGTTAGCCAAAGTTCTTAGAATTTCGATTAAGCAACACATGAATCTACTCCAAACAATTCTCTGTGCACATAAAACCTGAGCAGAAACAAAACAAACCATAAAATACAACATCAACACAGAAGAATATCTGAGCAAATTTGGGTTGACTCGGTGTCAACTCGGCCGCGGATCCGCGGTGGATAGCTTGGATCGGCCGCGGTTCCGTGGTGGTTTGGACGAGTCACGATCCTAAATTTCTTCACAATTCTTAGAAAACCCTGCTTGTATTTTTAAGGGTCCCTGAAAAATTTTTAGACCCCAATTTAAAATCGGCAGAAACTTAGTGAAACCGTCGTTTTTTCGGGATTATTTTGCGATCGAATTTCTAAAGATTTTGCTAACATGTTAGTTAAGGTTTAGCTAGGCTTTGATACCACTGTAAGTCAACGTTACATACCCCACAAGATGCGGGAAGGCGGAATAGTTAAAGCAATCATTTTGTTTAAGGTAACATCGACTAACTTTACGGATCTTTGCTAAACCCTAACTAACAAACTATCTAGAAGTGCTAAACCAATATGATAGATGATTATACCTCAAGATACTAGTCCTTCTTGTTCTTTTTGTTCACCTCCTCGTCGGCCTCCTCGATGTAATAGAAGATCCACCCGAGAGTTCCTCCTTCAAGTTTTAACCTCTAACTTGAGGTAACTAAGTGGCTATGATTGCTAATCCAAGTGACCTAGAAGATATAGAAGTGGATTAAGGATCTATTAGTCTTTCTAACTCTTGGGATCTCAACAAATGAGAGGATTAGGGTTAGGTTGAAGAAGAGGAGAGCTTGAGGAGAGAGAGTGTGTATGTGAGAATGAAATGAAAATAATAACTCATTTGTATATATCATGAAGCATGATAATTATCTAATAAATTATATGAGATAATTACAACCATGCTTCATTTAATACATAAGGATGAATCATCTCATGAGTCATTATATCATTTAATGCAAATAACACATAAGCTTTCTACCTTATTTAGTTTAATTCATAAATGAATTAAAACTAAATGAGTCGCCTTTCTTCTAGAAGCTTCTCGACTAATTACGAGAATGCCCCTCCCATCCGTATTTACGAAAAACACGGATAAACTGAGACTGCATAAATCCAATAATCCAATACTAGAATCTGGCTTAAACTAAAGCCCGCTAGTATAATCTGTCCGAACATCATACGTGCACAAGTACACGTATATATCCGAACCCTGTCATAAAACCATACGACCTCTATATCGTTTCGCCTGAAGTAAAGAAACTCTATGTGTGGGACTCTAAAGACTCGACACTACGCTGGCAATTGGTTTAACCACAGGCCGCAAGCGGTACTAGCTGTACGTAACGGTCCCCAAGTAGATGTCGATAAGAAGGCCGATGAGGAAACCCATTCGAACTCCTACTGAGCCTGATGTGACAATATCCGTACAGTCCGGTCTATTCGTCTAAGACTATCGCATATCGGGCCTAGGGGGCGGCAAGCGTCAGTCCCCTAAAAGCGGTATAAGTCGTGTCGGAGTGAAGCCCATTACACCTTGAGAAACTACTGGAAAACCTACCAGTAAATCTCGCTTGCCCTAGCCAGGGACCTTGCGTAATGGCTGTCCAAACACAGCGCGATATCAACTCCCAATACCGGGAGAGACGAATCCTATCTAACCGCCACTGCCTCCAAGTGCTTCGGGACTGCACCCAACTACTACCTGTTTGCATGACTCCTTTGAGCCGTGGTAGGGTAGCAATCTAAGAACAGTGGGAATACAATCGAGATGAAGTAGCAGTGTCAAGTCTACGGACTATGCTGTACTCATGTCACCTGGGAACTGTTAACTGACGATGGGTATAATACCAACCAACAGTTCCCTGCGAGTCCTGTCCGGTGTACCCGTAACCCAACGAGCACCTGCATACTATCTCCAGTACAACGTACTAATGGCTATGGGACAGACCATTTCCCCTGCTGGGATAAGAAGCGTATACACTAGTCTACTTTGGAGTATCGATGCCCTGTCTCGATAATCCTACGATTAGGGACCTGAAAAAGGATGTGCTTGTAGACTACCCAGCCCCCACTAGTGTGACTGCCATCACAACGCTGGTAATCAAGCAAAGATCCTAAGAGCTCTACTAATATGTATAAGCGATATGTTAAAAGAAACACATGCACATATTAAAGTAGAAACAAACCAAGTAGCATACTACCATTTTTAGTAAGACTGTCAATACAACTGTGAATATCCCAAGCTTCCATTAAGTAATATACAAACTAGTATGATACAGTAATGGCCTCTAGGGCATAAACACTAACATAATGAACATGATATCGTTGTAGAATCG
Source organism: Agapanthus africanus (assembly GCA_030015575.1). Classification (NCBI taxonomy): domain Eukaryota; kingdom Viridiplantae; phylum Streptophyta; class Magnoliopsida; order Asparagales; family Amaryllidaceae; genus Agapanthus; species Agapanthus africanus. Next base: position 319,618,643 of record JASDDO010000019.1, read on the forward strand.
AGTGAATTTTAAAAGGAGTGTTTTTTGAGGCTTTTACTAGTTTTGCTAAAGAGGTCACTCCCGGTGAAGGGATCTCGGCTCTTTCCTTATCGAATAAGGTGCAACATATTTCACAAAAACCACTATGCAAAACAAAAACTATAAAAAGCAATCAAAAGACAAACCGAGTTTGTAGCATCTGCTAGTTTCGCTAAAGAGGTCACTCCCGTGAAGGGATCTCGACTCTTTTCTTTTCGAAAGGTGCTGGATATTCTACACGGAATACCGCTATGCAAAGCAAGAACTAGAGCTACCAGTTTTCGAGACAAGTTTCTACAACATCTTTAGGTTTCTTTTATTTCATTAATCTCATTAATGAAGTCCCATTTATTATGTTTCCCAAGCATCACATATGAAACGAAAGCAGCAATACTTCACTTGAGCACTCCCATTACTCAGTGGCATATAACATATTAATTATATCTTATATATATAATATATAGGCATTCGTCTGAACATATCACAGTGATCACATCACAGAGCAGCAGAAGATAACATATGAAATATTGGATATACTAGAATTTCCGTGTTTTAAATTAGCATGTATAAAACACGGATTCCACGGTCATGATGAATAGCCAAACCCACATCCTTAGATCCCTACGAGAGCAGAAAGAAACCCTACCAATTCTAGAGTTAGGAGACCCGGTCTCGATGCCTTAAGATGGTCTCCCACTGGACCCTAGAACCCGGTTACTTGTGCTCCCCACCTTGGGTCTATCCTAATGCGGAAAAGTAAATAATATACAATGGTGGCATCATCCTCAACCCGGAAGTGCCCCAATAAAATAATATTACATACAATGAATTTTACATGAATAAAAATAAAAACTCTCATCTCACATAAAACCCCCGGCTATTCAAAACACGACGATCAAATATAACATATCATAGCAACACATAACATCACATGTCATCATCGTAAGTAAATATGCGTATCCCAATTGTCGTTGAAATATAGCACCGAAACTGGCGTTACACCACATATTACACTTACGGTCGCAGAAAAGAAAGTGAAAAACTACAACAGTTGGAATCCGCAACCACCTTAGACATCACATGCCTAACCAAATGAATTCCTTAGACATCACATGCCTAACAATTATAAACCCCGCATTTTAGTCTCGATATTGAAAACACTTTACAATAACAAGTCGGGCAATTCAACAGGATTCCCGACATCCAGATCGAATGCTCGTCGGAAACTTAGTAGACGGCCGCACCCCCAATGCCGTCAACGAAGTGAACTAAGGAGGAACACCGCTGCCACGAGCACCCGAACAGATGCTTTTGGCGACGGGGGTTCTCCTACAGTCACTTGGTCGGAGCTATGGGGCATGGCTATCTAATAATGTTACCCGGCGAGTATCCGCGTACGCTACGTGATTGCGATGGACTTTTGATCACATCAAAATCCCATGGCAACCGATCAAATGAGACTAAACTGTTAGATTTATAAAATTCAAATTAGTTATCTCTTAACTACTTTTGTGGATTCCAAATATCGTATCCCATCACATAATATCCGGACGACGTTAAACTTTTCGATCGATTCATCAAAGTCCCACAATTCCCCGACAGCTCAACACTTGAGCACAGTTTAATAATACCCAGAATATGCCATAGTACCTATGCACCAGCCGTAGACGGGCAAACTCAAGCCTCACTCATGTCGCCACGGAACTACGGCAAACCCTAGGGTATGACCGCAGTTCCGCGATCCAAAAAGTCGAGTTAGGGTTTCATTCTTCTAGAGGGTTCATTGAATTACTTGCATGTTTTTCCGAATACGTTAAATTTGGAAAAATGGGTTTTTGATAATCGTTCGAACTTTTTAACTTCGCCTAGACAATATGTGAATAACCCGAAAAAATGTTAAAACTACGAATACAAAACACTTCGAATTGCTTATAGTGTAAGATTACATCACATGCAAAATTAGCAAAAACAAACAACACCTGAAACACCAAAATCCAGTCACTGGAACACAGTGAAAATTTCAAGCAAAAACAGACCAAAGTGGTCGGCCCAAACCTTGTTGTCCTCGGCCAAAATTTGAGCAAAGCTCCTGAAATTTTCATGGTGTTCATGATATATCCCATATAACATTCTGTACTTGTTTAAAAAAAATTTTGACAAGTTTTTAGAATCGACAGAAACCAGTTTTTGGCGTTGCAAGTTTCGGAGTATTTCGGTTTCGTAATCTTAACAAAATCCGTCTAATTTTCTAGCATGTCTCTGATACCACTGTAGGGTTCCCTAACACGGAAGCAAGGTTTCGGAAGGCATCGTCCATGCCAAATTAAAATTTTGTCGTTCTAGCTAACCCTAACCCAAGAATTGTATACTAGAAATCCGACGAAATGAAATGCAAACGACTTTGCAAGTAAAGTGAACAAGGAATACAACCTTTGTAGACCGGTCCTTCACTTCATTAGCTCCATGTAGTCGTCCCTTCGCTGCGATCATGTAGTCCCTGACTCTAAAGAGGCTCCCATGAAGAAATGAACATGCTTGCATCGAAGTTTTCGAGGCCGAAGATGATATACGTCGAGGAGACACTAGCCCAAGCTATCTCTTCACTAATTATGAAATTAGTGAAGCAAACACCCTATACTAAATGGCAAGTAGTAGAAGATGATGAACTAGGATGTGGGCTCACTTTAGATTTAGTTTTCTCACATGTTTTCATCACTTGATCAAAAGCTAGAGAGCAAAAATCAAGAGGAAGAAGAAGATCAAACTCTCATGATAATTATCAAGTGAATGAAAGAAAAATCATGAGGTTAGAAAATAAACCATGGTGAGTATATGACATCCCTTAACCCTTGTAGAGTGTTAATCATGGCTAGGATAAAGGGTTGGGTTTATAAATATCTTTAGTAAAGCAAAATGAGTAGACTAAGTCAATGCACAATACAAGCTTCTACAAGCTTTGTGTCATGACAAATTGCAACCATTTTGTAATTAACAAAATTAAATAAAAACCTTAGTATTATCCCTAGCATGGTGTAATTCATACACACACCCAAGTGCATGTATCATCAAGCATGACACATAACATGTACACCTATATATATCTCATATATACAATGTGCACATCAAGTGAGAAAAAAAATCTTAAGTGAGCTAATACTAGTTAATGTAAATTAATATATCAAATATATAATTATACATTAGATTATCAAATCAACTATTGATTTAATAATCCGGTTATATCACATATAACCGACTAATATCATGTGTAACAACTTATCGAATCAACACTTGATTCGATAACCCGGCTATATCGCATATAACCGACCAATGCCACAAATCGCGAGAATACAATTCGGTATCTTATATCGTATTAATCTTGGTCCCGTACATATCATATATGTGCTCCTACTCCATTTCGATTGAGCCAGGAAACCTCCATATAGGACTCTAAATACTCGTCAATACGCCGGCAGTAGGTGATGATCATATCAAACACCCACAAGCCGCAAGCGGTCTGCTAAACGTAATGGCCACCCAGGTATTGAACGATCAGAAGATAGACAGGCAAGCCTGCTCGTACTCCTGCGAATCCAATCAGTAACACTACCGTACAGTCCCGTCTCTTTGTCTGATATGTCGCATATCTCGTCTAGGGGTGGTAAAACGTCAGACACCAGTAACTTGATAAGTCGTGCCGATGTGAGGCTCATAACGGGTCGAGAAACTACTAATAACACTTACCAGTATATTTCTGAAGCAGCCCTGGCCATGGACTTCCTGTTATAGCCAATCGAGCACAACGCAATATCAACCCCCAATACCGGGAGAGACGAAACCCCTCCTATCGCTCATTGCCTCCATGTGATTCGGGACTGTACCCCAAAGCCACCATTTTGCACGTTCTCTTGAACATGGTAAGGAGGAAATCAAAACACAGTGGGAATCACACAAGACACTATGACGATCTTGGGTCTACAGACTAATATGTACCAGTGTCACCAGAGAACTGCCATCTGACATGAGGTATAATACCATCTAGGAGTTCTTGTCACGACCCGAATATTTCGACTCGTGACCGGCACTTAACCACACAACGTCTACAGGCGTAACGTGACCAAGTAAGCCGAACCCAGAAATCAAAACCATATAAAAGTAACGAGTGTTGAAAACATTTAGTTAAAACATTTAGAAAACCTTAAATAGTTCAATAAATTCTTTTAAAGTTACGTCATCATTTAAATAATTTTGGCAGCATTTCCTTTGTAAAAATAACCCCGAAATGGGGTATAAAATAGGATATGAGTGAAAATGAGATATAATGAAACAAAACATTCCCAAACGGGAGCAATCACGCCCAACGGCGGAAACCATCATCACAAGAGTAATATACGACGCCGTAGCGAAGAATGAGCAATAAGTAAACATCACAGAATAATAAATTGCATATAAAAACAGTCGGCTCCCACGAGCTCGACACCAGAATACAAAAATATACATCATCGTCCTCACACCGTATCTAAGTCCAGTACATATATGGTAGATGGAGAATACTAGATACAAAAAGGGTACAATAAAAGTAATCAGATACCACAACCCACCTAAAAGCAAAACAGCTCTCGCACCAACTGTAGTGGTATCTGTAGCCAAAAGATGCAAAAGGCAGCCTACCGCGACTACTCTGAGGGGCAACCTGCAAATACTGTGGCACAACGGGGGTGAGTTGCCAACTCATGAATAGAGATAACATATAAAAGTAATCGCGAGCATGCACGTACTGCGCTACTCTATCATATGCCAGCAAGTAAGATCTATATGCGACAAGCAGTAGGTGCAATAATCATGCAAATGCTCTGTCAGGTAAAATAACTACAGGATGAGATACATGATAATCAATGCTGAGCATGGGATAAATAACATCTACACGGAATATCAACGTGGAAAAATAATCGGTGCCCAAAACTGCACCCAAATCCCAAATAAACTCAGGCGCCGGCACTCTCCTCGGCCCTCAAATCCTGCAAATCTCTGAGAATCACGAGTGCCCAACATCGGCACTCAAAATATCATAAAATACTCGTGTCCAGCATCGACACGCAAATCCTCATATATCGGGCTCCGTACGTCCGGATCAGCCCATGGGCTCCGTCTGCGGTATCGGCTCTCGGCCCCAGCAGTACGGATCATCCCGCATCCATCTCTCGACTCTGGTCCATATCCTCCGGATAACCGCCAAGTCCAACCAATCACCGGTAGGTACTCGCCCGCCTCCAGGCTCAATCGGCAAAGTCCATCGATCATCTTGCCGAGGGGAACCATACCGGGTCCACCACGAACCCGTAAACGGATCATCCAACACCTCAAATCGGGTTTCAAGCACACGTCTCAGCACCGAGAAAACGCGTGGTGGACGCACCAAAATATCATATCACGAGGAACCGGTTTTTTTTCAAATAGTGCATCTTTTCTTAAATAATCCCACGGTCCTCAAAACCAGAAATCACATGAAAATCCAACACCAATAAGTAAATCAAATGCGATGTGCTATGTACATCAAGCCATAATATAGGTACAAGGGGAAACCGCTTTTTAAAATAGTTTCAGTTTTTAAAGACATCATGCGGCTCCCAATTTCTATGAAAATCATATCGAATCATATGTGAAATGAACTACAGCAATATAATCATGGCAGTTCTACAGTGAGTGTGTCATGGCAATTACTAACGGTGTGTGTGCAACATGCAGATTAGTGCCCGTGCAACATGAACCGTTAGTAATAGTACGGTGTTCTATCAATTCTAAGTTTACATACATATAGCAGGGAATGCAGTATGCAATAACAGTATCCATGACCGTCAATGGGGTAAATGCAACATATAGCTATAAGGTCCTATCAGGCCTGACGCATAACGCCAAGCGGGCGATATCCCCGTAGATGTTAAATCTACTCACAGAAGTCTCATGCTAAGTGTAGCCGACGACTTGCTTCCCCTTCTTCGCAGCGTCCATCTCACTCGCCTGCGAACCTAGAATCACACAATATATCACATATAAGCTCAAATCCACAAAAACGTGATATTAGGGTCAAACTAGAAACCCGCGTCGCAAACCAAGCGCGCGTGTGCGCGATACGCTAAAACGTGTGATTACGCGCCTGAAACTACCCCGACGCGTCGCGATACGCAGAAACCCCAAATCCACACACGTATCACGCGTGTCGCGAAGGTTTAAAAATACGAGAAACCGGTATTTAGCTCCAGATTTTTCTACAGAAACAATTAAATAAAATTACACATGCCATGAGTCTTAGGATAGCAGCAGACACCTATAGAGCCAAACCCTAACCCATTCCCTCCCCATCTGGCCGCAAATTGCGGCTAGAACTAATTTTTTTGTGGCCAAAGTATGGAATTTGGGGGTCGTTTTCTACACATGGGATCAGCTCCAAACAACTATACTGCAGTCATCACAATTTTATTCTGAACACACTGGGTCGATAGCAGATTACAGAAAGCTAAAATTTGCTTAAAAATGATGAATTTGCATCAAATAGCAATCTGGTGGTATTTTAGTGAAATTGGGGGCTAAGCTAGGTTAACATGGCCCTAACAACACTCCATCAACTTACTTAAACCAATACACACTTCTCTTGATCAAAGTTCCCCCCTAATTACCACTTATCACACTAAAACGCACCATTAATCACTAATTGAAGCTAAGCTACACTAATTAAGCAAACTACGGGGTAAGTTCAAGAAGTATACCCCACACTCGACCCTAGGGAGCTGGAGGAAGAAGAAGGAGTAGAGGGAAGGAGCTGCAGTTGAAGTTGTTGCTGTTGCTGCTGCTCACTGCTGCTGGTGCTGTGCTGCTTGCTGCTGCTGTGCTGCTTGCTGCTGCTGTGCTGCTTGCTTCTGTAGCTGTGCTACTGCTGTGGATGTGGGTGTATGAGTGTGAGAGTGAGGTTGAGAGAAATGAGCACAAGAATGAGAGGAAATGATAACTCCCAATGTCAACCCCTCCTTTCTCTCTCATCATTAAATGCAAGCATGACTTTGCCATGATGCATTCTCTCTCTCTCACTCATTCTCTCAAGTCAACACCCCAAAACAAAATTCAAATTAAAACAACCATCAATTAACTAAATAGACTTAATTAAAACCCAAAAGACTTAATTCCCGTTATTAAACCCACCATGGTTGCTAATCATGGTATAACCTCATTTTAAACCCTAGTTTACATGCACATGTGTGTGCAAGCCTAAGAAAATTCTAGAAAAATATTTATTAAATTTGGAAAAATATTTGAAACTCAGTTTGGTAAACCTTTTTATTAAAAACCCTTTATTTAAATATAATTAGCCACTAAACACATCCTGAGGTGTTACAATCTCCCCCCTTAATAGAAATTCGTCCCCGAATTTGAAAATATAAAGCTACGCATACCTTCAAAGAGATGGGGGAACTTGTTCCGCATCTCGCCCTCGGCTTCCCAAGTGATCTCTTCGCCACTCGGGCTGCGCCAAAGCACCTTCACTGATGGCAAGACCCTCGATCTAAGTTTTTTCACCTACCGGTCCAATATCACGACTGGCTGCTCGGTGAACGAAAGGTCGCGCTCGAGCTGAACGGTCTGATGCTGAATCATGTGCGAAGGGTCATGTAGGTATCTGCGAAGCATCGACACGTGGAACACGGGGTGAACAACTGGGAAGTCGGGTGGAAGAGCCAAACGATAAGCCACTGCGCCCACAGGCTCGAGGATCTCAAAGGGACCTATGAATCTGGGGCTAAGCTTTCCCTTCCGTCCAAACCTCATCACTCCTTTCATCGGAGAGACCCTCAGAAAAACGTGATCTCCAATTGCGAACTCTAATCTGCGGCGGCACCTATCAGCATACGATCTCTGCCTGCTCTGAGCTGTCCTCATCCTGTCTCGAATCAGCTGTATCTTCTCGGTCGTCTCCTGTACGATCTGGGGCCCCAAAATACTGCTCTCACTGAGCTCTGTCCAGCAGACGGGAGATCTACATCTCCTCCCATACAGAGCCTCGAAAGGTGCCATCTGAATAGTATCCTGGAAACTCTTGTTGTAGGAGAACTCTACCAAGGGTAAATGATGATCCCAGCTACCACCAAAGTCTAAAACGCACGCTCGGAGCATGTCCTCGAGAGTCTGAATCGTCCGCTCTGACTGGCCGTCGGTCTGCGGATGAAATGCTGTGCTGAAAGTCAAGCGTGTGCCCAAAGCCTCCTGAAGTCTCTGCCATAGTCGGCTGGTAAACTGGGTGCCTCTGTCGGACACGATACACGTCGGGACTCCATGCAGTCGTACTATCTCGTCGATGTAAATCTGGGCGTACTGAGCAAATCCGAAAGTCGTCTTCACTGGCAGGAAGTGAGCCGCTTTCGTCAGACGATCCATGATCACCCAAATGGAGTCATACCCTCGCCTAGTCCTAGGTAGACCCACAACGAAATCCATCGAAATTTGCTCCCATTTCCACTCCGGAATGGGTAACGGTTGTAGCTCTTCCGCGGACTTCTGGTGCTGGGCCTTGACTTGCTGGCAAGTCAGGCATCTCGACACGAAATCAGCGATGTCCCTTTTCATTCCGTCCTACTAGTAAACATCTCTCATATCATGATACATCTTGGTGGAACCGGGATGGACGCTGTACACCGATCGATGTGCCTCCTCAAGAATCTCACGCCGCAGCCCCTCAGCATCTGGTATGCACAGTCTAGTCCCAAATCTCAGTATCCTCTGATCATCGATCACGAACTCGGAAAATCTGCCCTGTCCAATCTGCGTGCTGATCTATGAACATCGGTCATCACTGTGTTATGCCTCATGTATACGTTCAAGCAACTGTGGGCGTGCACGAACATGCGCAATCTGTCCTCCAATCGGCGTAAACTCGAACTGCACTCGGCTGTCGCATAATATCTGCCAATCTGCCGACGACTGCCCCTGTACCGCGCTCAAACAAGATAGACTACCCCCGGGCCTCCTGCTCAAAGCATCCGCCACTACATTCGTCTTGCCCGGGTGATATAAGATCTCGCAGTCGTAATCCTTCACTAACTTCATCCATCGGCGCTGTCTAAGGTTCAGGTCTCGCTGCTCAAATATATACTTTAAACTCTTGTGATCAGTGAATATCTGGCACGACTCGCCGTATAGGTAATGTCGCCAGATCTTAAGTGCAAAGACCACTGTAGCCATCTCCAAATCGTGAGTGGGGTAGTTCTGTTCATGTTTCTTCAATTGTCGCGAAGCATACACGATCACCCTGTCATGCTGCATCAATACGCACCCTAGCCCCACTCGAAAAGCATCACAATAGACCACAAATCCGCCTGATCCTGAAGGCAATGATAACACTGGTGCCGTAGTCAGCCGAGTCCGTAGCTGCTGAAAACTGTGCTCGCACTCCTCCGTCCAATCAAAAGGAACCCCTTTCCGGGTCAACCCGGTCAAAGGTGCTGCAATACTGGAGAAGTCCTGCACAAATCGCCTGTAGTAACCGGCCAACCCTAAAAAGCTGCGAATCTCCGTAACTGATGTGGGTCTGGGCCAACGCTGAACGGCCTCGATCTTCCTCGGGTCTACACATATACCGTCTCATGAAATCACATGCCCCAAGAAGTCTACGATGTCCAGCCAGAAAGCACACTTGGAGAATTTCGCGTAAAGTTGGTGCTCCCTCAAAGTCTGCAATGTAATCCACAGGTGCTGCTCGTGCTCCTCACTACTCCGGGAGTACACCAAGATATCGTCAATGAATACTATGATGAACAGATCCAGATATGGCCAGAAAATACGGTTCATCAAGTCCATGAATGCTGCTGGCGCATTGGTGAGTCCGAACGACATCACCAAAAACTCATAATGGCCGTAGCGTGTACGGAAAGCTGTCCTAGGAATGTCCTCCTGTCGAACCCGCAGCTGATGATAGCCCGATCGTAAATCAATCCTCGAAAAGTATCCTGCCCCCTGAAGCTGGTCGAACAAATCGTCGATACGTGGCAAGGGATATCTGTTCCGCACTGTCACCTGTTCAGCTGGCGGTAGTCGATACACAGATGCAAACTGCCGTCCTTCTTCTTGACGAACAGGACTGGAGCACCCCAAGGAGAAACACTGGGTCGAATAAGTCCCTTATCCAACAAATCTTGCAACTGACCCTTCATTTCTCGAAGTTCTGCTGGGGCCATCCGATAAGGTGGTATGGAAATAGGCCACGTGCCAGGAACCAAATCAATACAGAAAGAAATGTCGCGCTCGGGCGGTAGCCCAGGAAGCTCGTCAGGGAACACATCAGGAAACTCGCTAACAACCGGAACCTGATTCAATGGAACCTCTGTAGCGCTAGCATCGCAAACATAGGCGAGAAATCCCTGACATCCCTTCCTCAAAAGCTGTCCAGCGCGAAAAGAAGAAATCATACTGTGAGGGGCGGCACCACGGTCCCCCAACACAACAAAAACCGACTCGCCGGGAAAACAGAATCTAATTGTCTTCTCACGGCAGTCCACAGAAGCATAACACGTGGCTAACCAATCCATGCCTAAAAGAACGTCGAAGTCCAACATCTCAAGAAGGATCAAGTCGACAGGCAACTCTCTCTCGCCAATACAGACGGTACAGGATCAGAACACGTGCCTAGCAACAAACGACTCTCCCACAGGAGTGGTCACAACAAGCGGCTGATCAAGCAAACCAGACTCTCTACCCAAACTCGGCACAAAGTGTGTGGATACGTACGAGTGCGTGGATCCGGGATTGAACAACACGTGTGCATCAACAGAACATACTGGAAGGATACCAGAGACCACCGCATTGGACGCCTGGGCGTCCTGATTCGTCAAAGTAAAAACTCGTGCCTGTCCTCCACCGGTGACTGACTGCCCTCTGCCTCGGTCATCCCGTCCTCTCTGAGCAACTCCTCCACGCTCACGACCTCTCTGTGTATGAGTCTGACGCGGAGCGACAATAGGTACAACGGGCAACGCCCTCTAGGGTGGTGATGGTGGTAAGGTAACATGCGGTGCTGCTTTCTCCCTCTGGTGTATCTCAGGATAATCTATGACGAGGTGAAGTAGACTGCCGCATCTATAGCAATGCCGTGACGAATGCTGACTCTCCCGTGGATACGAACTAAACATCTAGCCTCATCCCGAATCTCTGCCACTCCTCGTATCTGAACGATACCTGCCGCGGCGTCTGAATGTCTGTCTCCGTGCTGATATACCAGTACGAACTCTCTTCGGCTCTAGAACTACCGAAGTCTCAGCAAGGCGCTCCTCGACTAATAGGGCTGCGTCTACCGTTGCTGCATATGTCTCGTAATGCCGCGCGCTGATCGCAAGGAACAGTGGTGTAAGCAAGCCTCGAGCAAATCTCTTGACCCGCAACTCCTCGGTAGCCACTAAATACGGGGCATAAACTGCTAGCTCTGTAAACAGCACGTCATACTCTGCCACTAACATCTCCGGAGTCTGGCGTAAAGACTCGAACCTGCGTGCTCTAGCATCTTTGACACTCAGTGGGAGAAATAGGGCAAGGAATAGTGCCATGAACTCTGTCCAGGTTATAGGAGGAAGACCTGCCGCTCTACCCTTCTCGACGGATTCGCACCATTTCTGCGCAAGACCTTCCAGGCGAAAGCTCGCGAACTCAACCCATCTCGCATTTGCGCATCTGAGGGAACGGCATAACCGAGCCATCCTATCAATGAAAGACTGAGGGTCCTCGGCTGTATCGGTGCCTGTGAAGACCGGAGGCTTTAGCATCATAAATTCTGATAGCGATACTGTAATCACCTCCGTGGCTGCAAGGGCAACTGGCTGTGCGGTAGGTACCATCGCGGTCTCTGTAACGGGTGGAGCTACCTCTGGTCGCTGCGCTCGAAGCGTCTCAACTAGCGATCCTATCATCTGGCGCATCTCCTGCATGCTGGATCCTATCGTCTGGCGCATCTCCTGCATACCAGCCCCTAGCATGGCGATCTGATCTGTCACGGGAGGAACAACCTGCTCGGGTACAACCGATGTACTGCCCAGATCAGTCCTCGTCTCAGACGAATCAACTCGAATCTCGGCCCTCGCGGCCGCTCTCTGCGCCCTCGTAGTCTTTGGCGGCATAATGGCTGAAAGAAAATTAGGATTCGATAAGAATACGGAAATCGAATCAAAAGAATATATGTACTCAAGAAGGAATTTAAATCAATAAGTCCTAAGGTCGCCTTGGCGGAGTACCGTGTCGTGAGTATGCCGCGGAACATAAACACGCTGCGCCACTCTGCTTCAGCTACCTACTCCATCATACCAAGATCATCCTACACTCCCAAAGGTAAAACCTACGCTCTGATACCAACTTTTTCACGACCCGAATATTTCGACTCGTGACCGGCACTTAACCACACAACGTCTACAGGCGTAACGCGACCAAGTAAGCCGAACCCAGAAATCAAAACCATATAAAAGTAGCAAGTGTTGAAAACATTTAGTTAAAACATTTAGAAAACCTTAAATAGTTCAATATGTTCTTTTAATGTTACATCATCATTTAAATAATTTTGGCAGCATTTCCTTTGTAAAAATAACCCCGAAATCGGGTATAAAACAGGATATGAGTGAAAATGAGATATAATGAAACAAAACATTCCCAAACGGGAGCAATCACGCCAAACGGCGGAAACCATCATCACAAGAGTAATATACGACGCCGTAGCGAAGAATGAGCAATAAGTAAACATTACAGAATAATAAACTTCATATAAAAACAGTCGGCTCCCACGAGCTCGACACCAGAATACAAAAATATACATCATCGTCCTCATACTGTATCTAAGACCAGTACATATATGGAAGATGGAGAATACTAAATACAAAAAGGGTACAATAAAAGTAATCAGATACCACAACCCACCTAAAAGCAAAACAGCTCTCGCACCAACTATAGTGGTATCTGTAGCCAAAAGATGCAAAAGGCAGCCTGCCGCGACTACTCTGAGGGGCAACCTGCAAATACAGTGGCACAACGGGGGTGAGTTGCCAACTCATGAATAGAGATAACATATAAAGGTAATCGCGGGCATGCACGCTACTCTATCATATGCCAGCAAGTAAGATCTATATGCGACAAGCAGTAGGTGCAATAATCATGCAAATGCTCTGTCAGGTAAAATAACTACAGGATGAGATACATGATAATCAATGCTGAGCATGGGATAAATAATATCTACACGGAATATCAACGTGGAAAAATAATCGGTGCCCAAAACTGCACCCAAATCCCAAATAAACTCAGGCGCCGGCACTCTCCTCGGCCCTCAAATCCTGCAAATCTCTGAGAATCACGAGTGCCCAACATCGGTACTCAAAATATCATAAAATACTCGTGTCTAGCATCGACACGCAAATCCTCATATATCGGGCTCCGTAAGTCCGGATCAGCCCACGGGCTCCGTCTGCGGTATCAGCCTTCGACCCCAGTAGTACGGATCATGCCGCATCCATCTCTCGACTCTGGTCAGTATCCTACGGATAACCGCCAAGTCCAACCAATCACCGGTAGGTACTCACCCTCCTCCAGGCTCAATCGGCAAAGTCCATCGATCATCGTGCCGAGGGGAACCATACCGGGTCCACCACGAACCCGGAAACGGATCATCCAACACCTCAAATCGGGTTTCAAGCAAACGTCTCAGCACCGAGAAAACGCGTGGTGGACACACCAAAATATCATATCACGAGGAACCAGGTTTTTTTTTCAAATAATGCATCTTTTCTTAAATAATCCCACGGTCCTCAAAACCAGAAATCACATGAAAATCCAACACCAATAAGTAAATCAAATGCGATGTGCTATGTACATCAAGCCATAATATAGGTACAAGGGGAAACCGCTTTTTAAAATAGTTTCAGTTTTTAAAGACATCATGCGGCTCCCAATTTCTATGAAAATCATATCAAATCATATGTGAAATGAACTACAGCAATATAATCATGGCAGTTCTACAGTGAGTGCGTCATGGCAATTACTAACGGTGTGTGTGTAACATGCAGATTAGTGCTCGTGCAACATGAACTGTTAGTAATAGTGCGGTGTTATATCAATTCTAAGTTTACATACATATAGCAGGGAATGCAGTATGCCATAACAGTATCTATGACAGTCAATGTGGTAAATGCAACATATAGCTATAAGGTCCTATCAGCCCTGACGCATAACGCCATGCGGGCGATATCCCCGTAGATGTTAAATCTACTCACCGAAGTCTCGCGCTAAGTGTAGCCGACGACTTGCTTCCCCTTCTTCGCAGTGTCCGTCTCACTCGCCTGCGAACATAGAATCACATAATATATCACACATAAGCTCAAATCCACAAAAACGTGATATTAGGGTCAAACTAGAAACCCGCGTCGCAAACCAAGCGCGTGTGTGCACGATACGCTAAAACGTGTGATTACGCGCCTGAAACTACCCCGACGCGTCGCGATATGCAGAAACCCCAAACCCATACACGTATCACGCGTGTCGCGAAGGTTTAAAAATACGAGAAACAGGTATTTAGCTCCAGTTTTTTCTAAAGCAACAATTAAATAAAATTACACATGCCATGAGTCTAAGGATAGCAGCAGACACCTATAGAGCCAAACCCCAACCCATTCCCTCCCCATCTGGCCGCAAATTGCGGCCAGAACTAATTTTTTGGTTGCCAAGGTATGGAATTTGGGGGTCGTTTTCTACACATGGGATGAGCTCCTAACAACTATACTGCAGTCATCACAATTTTATTCTGAACAAACTGGGTCGATAGCAGATTACAGAAAGCTAAAATTTGCTTAAAAACGATGAATTTGCATCAAATAGCAATCTGGTGGTATTTTAGTGAAATTGGGGGCTAATCTAGGTTAACATGGCCCTAACAACACTCCATCAACTTACTTAAACCAATACACACTTCTCTTGATCAAAGTTCCCCCTAATTACCACATATCGCACTAAAACGCACCATTAATCACTAATCGAAGCTAAGCTACACTAATTAAGAAAACTAGGGGGTAAGTTCAAGAAGTATACCCTACACTCGACCCTAGGGAGTTGGAGGAAGAAAAGGAGTAGAGGGAAGGAGCTGCAGTTGAAGTTGCTGCTGCTGCTGCTGCTCACTGCTGCTGTTGCTGTGCTGCTTGCTGCTGCTGTGCTGCTTGCTTCTGCTGCTGTTCTACTGCTGTGGATGTGGGTGTGTGAGTGTGAGAGTGAGGTTGAGAGAAATGAGAACAAGAATGAGAGGAAATGATAACTCCCAATGTCAACCCCTCCTGTCTCTCTCATCATTAAATGCAAGCATGGCTTTACCATGATGCATTCTCTCTCTCTCTCTCTCTCTCATTCTCTCAAGTCAACACCCCAAAACAAAATTCAAATTAAAACAACCATCAATTAACTAAATAGACTTAATTAAAACCCAAAAGACTTAATCCCCATTATTAAACCCACCATGGTTGCTAATCATGGTATAACCTCATTTTAAACCCTAGTTTACATGCACATGTGTGTGCAAGCCTAGGAAAATTCTAGTAAAATATTTATTAAATTTGGAAAAATATTTGAAACTCAATTTGGTAAACTTTTTTTTTTATTAAAAACCCTTTATTTAAATATAATTATCCACTAAACACATCCTGAGGTGTAACAGTTCTCGGCGAGTCCGTCCAGTGTACCCAGTCTCCACTGAGCACCCGTATACTATCTCTGATGTCAAACACCAATGGATATGGGATCATCCATCACCCATCTACATGGGTCGAGAAGCTATATGCTAGTCTACTCTGGTATATCGATGCCCCGTCTCGATAATCCCACGACTAGGAATAATTGAAGCATGTACTTACGGACTACCCTGGCCCCCACTAGTATGATCTGCATCATAATCCTGGTAGTCAAGTACCCATCCTAAGGGCTTTATCAACATGTAATATAGAGACAATCAGTGTACATGTTAAGATAAAGAGCAACCACATAGCATACTATCATGTCAAGCAAGAAATTCCTCCCTATATGTGTGCAAGAATCCACTACAATATACATCGTATGTACAATAATGGACTCTAGAGCATACATATAACTAACAGTTTATTTGTTCGGGGTGTTGAGACTCTGGGAGCGTCATCATTTGATGCTTGATGACAAGGTTAAATATTTTCCTTGTCTTGTCTTCGGGGAAAGAATATTCCCGACCCATCTTCTTCATCAGCGATGGATTCCAGCTGACCTTTTCTCGGTCGCGTGGCTTCTTGGACCCCCTTCGCTGTTTTAGAATATCGTTCTCATTCTTCACTTTGTTTTTGCCTCTGCGTCAGGATTTTTCCTTACCATGAGAGCGCACAGCGGGCTGAGGGTGAAGGGCATCATAGTTTTTTCTTCCCGCAGACTGCTGAGTGAGACGCCGCGTCCTGGTTTTCTCGTAAATGACCATTTTGCGGCTGTGGTCATCCCGAGCCTTTTGACCGGCTTCTTTCATTAGCTTGTCAATTTGTTCTTCGAATGACGGACTTGGTATTCTTACGGCAGGATCTCGCTCTGGTTCAATATCAGCGCTATCTGGAAAAGCATTCCCTTCTCCACCGGAGTTATTTATGACACGACAGCCATGGAACCACTCCCGTTTCTTAGACCGAACGTATCCAAGCCCATTCGTCTCCATCCTCCCGTTGGGCATCTTTCACTGAGTCCCAGGAACGTCCCAAATCTTATTGTAGAACTGGGCTTGTCGAGCGGTTTGTTTGAAGGGTGCGCCTAGGCATCTTAATAGGCTTTTCAATCCCTCTGCGTAATATCTGGGCAGACAGATTGGTTGAAGCCTTTCAAGCGCAAGTTCGGCAACATGCCAGACTTCTTTTTCCACCTTGGTCTCCGTAGATCGATAGAAGAGGATCGCCTTTTCACCTCTTCGCCTGGGAGGAATGTAGAAAGTCTGCAACTCTTGTATGCTGTATGTATCAAGCGCATCGAGTTCTTTGTAATGCCGTAGCGGCACCATAGTGATCTGTAAACTCCGATCAGCTCTAGTAATGGTTTGTACTGACGAGAGAACGGAGAATATGGCGTTGGCATCGTCTTCAGAGCCACTGCCAAAGACCAAAATAGGATTAGATAGTCTTGGCCTGTTGCCTTGGGGTTGCCCCGAGTAAACTATCTCTTCATCCTCCTCGGTATCGCTCCTAAAGATTGGGATGATAGCGATGGCTTTTTGTTTATTCTCCGGCTTATGACATCTTTCCGTGTCTTTGAAGTTTGGCAGGAAGTATTTTGCATCTTCATATTTGCGGACTTCATTTACGGAGAACGGGTTTAGCTCCCCCGTAACGGTGTACTCGAGGCCGTCTTTGAAATACTTCATACACTGGTGTTGTGTAGAAGGGATAACGTTTTACTCGTGTAACCAAGTCCGTCCGAGCAGGGTGTTCTAACAAGTCTTGGCGTTGATGACATGAAATTTGATGTAGGTGATGAGTATCCCAAAGCGTAATGTCAATATCATGGACCCAAGTGTCCATGATGACTGCGAGTCAAACCCGGAGATGGTAATTTTGTCCCGAGCCAGGTGCTGAACATTCATGCAAATCTCCTTCAGCACCTTCACGTTGAGAAGGTTGACGGAGGACCCGTTATCGGCCAGGATCTTCCCTATCTTAATATCGTGGCAGTACCCGATGACATATAGAGGACGGTTGTTCTCGCACATTCCGAGGAGGAGATCTTTATCGCCGAATGTGATGTCAGCTGTATGAACCTCTGCCAGCTCGTCCTTCATCTTTTCTTCTGCAAAGAAATCTTGGAACCAATCAGGCTCTTGCAGTGCTTTGATCAGAGAATATTGTGCCTCTTTGGAAAGGAGGAGAGCATCTAGTATGCTCAGTTATGAGGGTATCTTCCTCATATGTGCCAGGACATTGTAATCCACCTTGTTTTTCTTAGGTGGATCCTTGGCTGCGAACTCTTTGACGACTCTGTCATCGAGGGAAATTTCCTCAGGGACATTTTCCTTCCCCTTGTCTCTTTTGCTCGAACCTTTGTTTGTAGGCCCGAGGTTCTTTTCAGGCAACGTATGGTTACGCAGCTCAATATTGTCGCAGTTTTTCTCCTCTTCATCTTTTCCAAAGGTGGATTCTTTGAAGAGAGGGCCGAGAGTTATTTCTTCTTCAGAATCGCTCCCGAATGTCAGAACTTAAGATTTTCCTTTTGTCGAACTGGTATCAATCATATGACAGTTTCCAGTTGTTCCTTCATGCTCTACTGTCGCGCTTCTTTATTGTCGACGGGTTTTGCGCTTCATCTGCTTGAAGTGTTGCCGGTGAGCAACGTATCCTTGCCACCACTTCTTGAAGGCATTGTACTCTTCGATGGGGTGTGTGGCCCTCCGATTGTATAAGCAGTAGTTCGGACGTAAATCCGCTTCGTCGAGGCACGTACTACTGGGAGTGTTTTCTTTGAGAGGGGGCGGCTTCATTCTTATTGACAAGGCTTTGGCGAACTGCTTCTCTGCTTTGATCCTGCTCTCATTTGTAGCAAGTATGCTTTGGCTTGGTTGGAGTACTTTACGACCCATCCTTACCGCAGCTTCTTCAGCCTGACGCTGACGCTTGGCCTTTCCGTATATGGCCGTTTCACTTTCTTGGTCATCTTTGCTCTTTTGAAGGGCTTCATTTAGCAGCCTATCAATTGGGACTTCTGACAGTTCCAGAGATTTTGGCGCCGGTCCTGCCCCGAGTTCCTCTGCGTTGCTTTCCGACGTCGAGGGAGTTCTTTCGTCATTTAAAAACGAATGAGAAATCATATGGCAACTTGCTACATAATCTTCGGTTTCTCCCGACGAGCCATTTCCCTCATCATCGTTACTATCTCCGTTCTCAAGTATATGGTTGAGAAACTCTTTGAGTGTGACTGGGTTCCGCGCCTTCTGGTTGTACTCTTCCAGCGCATCAATGTATCTTTGCAGGTCCGTGTGCTTTTCATCATACTCGGTAGGCTATACAGGCTTCTTGGTCTTCTTCTTTTTCTTCAAAGACATCGAAGGCTTGGCTTGGAGGTCTTGCCCATCGTTACCAGTTTTCGGTGTTGGGCGCAGTTTAAGCATTCCCTCAATGATCTCGAGCTCCAGCGGGCTTTTCCATTTGATCGCCGGACATGCTTGAAGATCCTTCAGCATTCTTTTAGTTTTAGCTGAAAGGACCACTTCCCAAGGAGCTTCTTCCACAAACGAGCATTATGCCGCCGACGTGTCTACCTTTTTAGGAGTGTGCCTCTGTGGCGGTTTCACCCTCCAGTTTTCGGATAGCGCGAATTTCCCTTGGCGGTACTGGTCCTTGTTCATATAAGATTTTTGGATTTTTATACCGCCCAATTTTTATCACATTGCTTATCGGTAGGTACTCTTGAGCCGTGTTTGCTAGTCAATTGCAGGATACAGGTTCTCAGCTCTAAATAGTGAAATTCATGGAAAAGCACGACAAATTCCGGATTACTGCCAACCACAGATAAAACACGGGTCTCCGCTCTCTATCCGTATGTTGCCGCACACCAGTTTAAGGGACAAAATGGCAAATCGATGTCATTTTCATGCACAAAGCTCAATGTCAACACAAGATCAAACATATCTACGCGGAGCTCAAGAAAAATCATGACAAAAGATCCACATTACATCACCTTTTGTTCTGCTGAAATTCTGGAAATATTGTGAAGAGATTCTGAGAAACAACATATACCACACTGAAGAGTACTAAAACCCAGGGAAAACCACCAAATTTCATGACCTAAGTTTCCTAAAGGGCCACGGTTCCGCGGCATAAGCATGCTTAGGCCGTGGAACAGCGGCCATGCTGACTTGGCAGAGGGTCGTATTCTGGGGGCATGTTTGTAACTTCATGTAGTGCCTGAATGTTGCCCTAGAGTTTCTGTTGCCTGCCTATAAATAGTCCAGAACTTGCCAAAGCCAAGGGTGCTTATTCTTGTATTTAGATTTTAGGATATATGTTGTTGTTCTTCTTCCTCTTCTCATCCCTTCTCCATTAAAACCTTGTAGTGAGCTTTTGTGAGTGAAGTGATGAATAAAAGAGTTCTTTTTGTTACCATGCTTCTTGTTATGTTGTTAATGATAATTGCTTGTATTTTTCATTTGCTAATCTAGTTGTTGTTATTTGTTGTTTGTTTCTTTCTTGTTCTCTTTTTCTTTATCCTTAACAACAATGATGCTTAAGCTTGATCCTTGCCAAGGTGAGGTCTCAAATAGCTAGTTGTAATCTTCTAACCTCTTTCTTTCTATCTTCCTCCTTTATTTTATTTTCCTTTTTCTTGTAATGGGTGAGTAGTTTTCTAACTTGTTAGGGTAGGATAAGGAAAGTTTGAGAGAAGGAAATCTCTCTCA
This sequence comes from Agapanthus africanus, assembly GCA_030015575.1. NCBI lineage: Eukaryota > Viridiplantae > Streptophyta > Magnoliopsida > Asparagales > Amaryllidaceae > Agapanthus > Agapanthus africanus. The sequence continues at coordinate 319,639,095 of JASDDO010000019.1, forward strand.
CTCTTTCCTTGCCCAACATCTTAATTCGGACTCCCGTTAATTGAACTACAATCCGCTCCCTACGGCACCCTATCCTACATGATAGCGGTGATTCCTTAGTAAGACCGGTTATGGTTGAATTAACCGGAGGTTATGGCTAAGAGCCAAGAACGGACGGACAAGCATCAAAAGGAAGAACTTAAGCGTTGGAAAGCCTAGCTTATACTCGCAAGTTCCTTCCTAGTCATGCTAATCCCCGTTGTTGCCGATTACCGTAACACCGATATTAAGAGTGGTAACGAAAGAAGTGAGCGACTCCTAACTCAAACTAACCTAATCCTAACCCTAACAAGCTCTCTTTATATAACATTTTAGCACATAGTTAATCTCAAACAAATCTGGACATTTGGACTTAACTCGTTAAAGCACATAGAAAAAGATTCCCATCTCCCTGCGGACGACCCGTACTCAACCGGCTAGCTACAAGTGAAACCTTCTTGATTGCGGTAATAAACTTGAACATGCAAAAAATCTACCAATCAAATGGCGCTGCTGCCGGGGAGACGGTAGTTTATTTCAATGTGTATTTTCGGGTTAATTTGTGAATATAAATACCACCGAAAAACAAAACAAAAAAAAAATATACATTGTAAAAATCATCTTGTTATTTTTGATTAGTTTTTGTGCAAGTGTGCAGGATAAAAAGAAGGTCGAGTTCAGTGCCAAAGACGTGGGAAGTTAGACCCATATCTCGCGGCTACACCGCGACGGATCAAGACGGAGCCAACGGTCTACTGTAAAATTCTGGAGCAGATTCAGTGAACAAATCAAGATTCAGGAGCTTCAGAAAAGAAGAGTACACCCAACCCAGTACAGACCAGAAATTTGAAGGTCCAACTCCTACTTTAAGCCGCGGAACCGCGGCATAAGCGTGCGTTGGCCGCGGAACCGCGGCTTGTTGTTGACTTGGGTGTCTCAATTTCTCTGTAAGTATCTCTAACCTCCTCCCAACTCCTCTGAACTCCACTGAACTGTGTTTTCTGCAGCATTCTTTGCTCAAATTCTCTTCCCCCTTCCAATAAATTGTTTTTGTGCAGGATTCTTTGCGCCGTGCTAAAAAAAATAAAAAATTGATTGCAGTTGATTGTTACTGCTTTGCATATATTAATACGGACTTTAAGGGACTTGACGCCAATCCAGATTGGGTGGGGATTTCATCACCCTTCTCAGGACCCCAGAAATCACAAAAAGCATATGCATTGACCATTGTTTAATTAAAAAATACTAGACTCGGCCCTAAGGACTTCGCGCTCAATAGGACATAGGACTAGTTACAGGCATCGGCCGTTTATCCTATCCTGACTTTGCGGTGTCTAGGCAAGTGTGTCCAAGGCAAGTGGTTACTTAATTAGGACCGCTATTTACGTAGTGGGGAGCCTCCCACTTACCTGGCACTTACCTGGCCGCAATTGGCGGAGAAGAGGCGGTTTGAGCTCCTATTTCTAGCCATTTGGAACAGTTAGGAGCTGTCTAGCTGACCTAGGTGACCCTAGATCTAGGTATGATTGTGCATATTTTGTCTGTGATTGTTTAAAGCCATAAGTCCATACATATTTCTGTAAAGCTCTTTCTAAAAAGAAAAAAAAACACAAAAAACCCAAAACTTTTATAAAAACTTGCCCTTTGTCGCCAAAATCCCATTTTTCACCCACCACCCATCGTATTTCTCCATTGACGTTTTCTTACCCTCACCTTCTACGCTTTGACTATACTAAACTCGTTTAGTGTATGTCCGCTTGGACTCGGGACACTAACGCCCGCCTAGTCCGCGTTACGTTAGTCGCTACCGACTACGCGATCGACTCAGACGTCGAAACTCCGTCCACGCCTCTTTCACCCTTACCTTTGCCGGCCAACTCCGACGTTGACCGGAATTCTGTTCATACATCCTCACCTTCACCATCACCAACCTCTTCTTCCGCGATGTCAGGATTTAATCCAAACATCCCTACAACTCCCCCGGGATTGATTCGACCACCTATGGATGCGAATAACCCACCACCACCGCTTGTCGTAGCGCCACAGCGAATCGCGCTCCAGGATCGTTTCTATCCCACCCGCTCTGCACTCCCCACTTGTCTTTCCCTTCCACCGGCCAATGGGGATAATTTTGAAATTAAGCCCCACTTCATTAACATGCTTCCGAAATTTCTTGGGCTTGAATCTGAAGATGCCTATATCTTCATCAACAAGTTTCAAAATGTTTGTGCCATGATGAAAACGACCCAGCTGTCAGACGATGCTATACGGCTACGGGTCATTCCGTTCACTTTGTGTGATCTTGCTGAAAAGTGGCTGTATAGCACTGCTTTCCACTTCATAACCAATTAGGATGAGTTTGTGAAAGCGTTTCTCAAGAAATTCTATCCGAATCATAAAACCGCGAGGATCCGTAACGAAATCAACCAATTCTCCCAGCTTCCTACTGAACCCTTCTGGAAGTGCTTTGACCGGTATAAAGACCTTCTTGTTCAGTGCCCTCACCATGGTATTGAGAAATGGCAACTTTGCCAAACCTTATACGAGGGCCTGAACCCAGCAACCAAGCAGTTGTTGGAAACCATTTGTCAGGGCCACTTCCTATCGAAATCTGACGACGAAGCGTGGCAATTCTTCGACGACCTTGCGGAACAAACGCTTCAATGGGAGAGCACCAGACCAACTTCTTCTTCTTCCTCCACTTCTACTGGTCAGTCTAGGGTAGGAATTCACCAACTTGATGTCTCTATTGCGATGAAAGCTGAAATGGATGCAATAACGAGAAAACTTGAAGCGATAGAGAGCAAATTTTCATCTCCTACTTCTGCCCCTGTTCTTCCCCTTCGTACCATTTGTGCTTGTTGTTCCGATCCTTCTCACTTAACCGAAGAGTGTCCTTATAATCCACCATCTCAAGAACAGGATCAGGTTAATGCTGCATTTCAGGAAAGACCGAGAAATGATCCATACTCTTCCACCTACAATCCTGGTTGGAGGAACCACCCCAATTTCGCCTGGAATCAGAATCAACATCAATTCCAAGGCAACAATTTCCAGAGGCCTCCTCCTCCGCAACAACAAGCGCAACAACAAACTCAACATCAGTTTCAGCAGCCCTTCCAACCCCAACCTTTTCAAAATCAGACGAACAACTTTGCACCCAACAATTCTTTTCCGCAAAATAACTTTGTTCCGTCAAACAACGATAAGGTTTCCTCGTTAGAACGAAGTCTGGAGGCGTTCGTTAAACAATCGACACAATCCACCGCCAACATCCAGTCGTCTATTCAGTCTTTGGTGCAACACACTGCTGCACACGGGCAAAGCATCAAGACCATCGAAGCCCAGATTGCACAGCTGAATGCGGCATTAAGCGAGCGAGAAAAGGGGAAGCTTCCATCTCAACCACTCCCAAATCCCGGTCACCCACATAATGTACATGTTGCTCTTGAACAACAGAATCATAATGTGAGTGCTGTGACTACATTGATATCGGGAAGGATGCTCAACAACAACATCGGCACAACAATTGAGGATAATGACACCCCGGCCGCTTCTTCTTCTTCTTCTTCTTCTCCTTCCTCATCTTCTGAGCCTATTCTTCATTCTTCAAAAGGCTCTTCTTCTTCTTCTTCTTCTTCTTCTTCTTCTTCTTCTTCTGCTCTGAACGGTACCACTTCTCACTCCACGAAAACACCAGCTCTGGGATCCGTTCCAACTCCACAATCTCCTCCACAAGCATTGGACTCAACCAATTTTAAAAACGTTCCATTTCCAAACCGGTTGAGGTCCAATAAACAAAATCCACAAATGGAGAAGATTCTGGAGTTGTTTAAGCAGGTTAACATCAACATTCCCCTTTTAGATGCTATCCAACAAGTCCCATCCTACACGAAAATCTTAAAGGACTTGTGCACGAAAAAGAGGAAATCTCAGGTACCTAAGAAAGTTTTCTTGGCTAGTGCTGTGAGTGATGCTCTTACCCAATCTTTACCTCAAAAACGGAAGGACCCTGGCTGTCCTACGATTTCTATAACCATTGGGGATAAGAACATCAACCGCGCACTATTAGATCTTGGTGCCAGTGTTAACCTGCTTCCGTACTCAGTATATGAGAAACTAGGTGTAGGAGAGCTGAAACCCACACACTGCACTCTCCAAATGGTCGACCGATCGATCACCCATCCTAGGGCTGAGCTAGAGGATGTGTTAATCAAGGTTGGGGACTTCATATTCCCCGTTGACTTCATTGTATTAGACACACAGCCTGTAGCTAACCCCCGGAATCAAATTTCGGTGATACTCGGTCGCCCATTCCTTGCAACCTCAAATGCTGTGATCAATTGTCGAAATGGTTCAATGAACCTATCTTTTGGAAACATGACAATTGAACTCAACATTTTTAGGTTGGGGAATCAGCCCTCCGAAGCTAATGCTCATATACTAGACGTTTGCTCAATCCAGGAGATCACCCCAGAAGAGTGTGGATTCGAGGAGTTTTTGTTCGATCACGATAACCTTAACGCCACTAGTGCGTTCCTCTTCGAACCTGCTGCTGTTTCTGTGCCCGACAATGACTACGAGTGTTTCACTTTCTCGAACGATCTTAGCCACTCACCACCCGAGTTTGAATCCTTCGAATTTCCGGATGAGTTACCTGAACCATCCAACTCGGTCGCTTACACTCGTTTTGAACTTTTGCTGGAATCCTTTGAGTTCGAGACCATTTCACCAATCTTGCCTTCAATCGTTTCACCTCCAACGCTCGAACTCAAGCCTTTGCCGTCTCACCTTAAGTACGCTTACTTGGGTGAGAACGAGACCTTCCCTGTTATCATCTCAGCTTCTCTAGCTCCAGAGCAAGAGAAAGCCTTTCTTGCGGTCTTGCACAGCAATAGGCAAGCTTTTGGCTGGTCCATGGCGGACATCAGGGGATTAGTCCCCTGATCGTTGAACATCACATTCATCTAATGGATGATGCCAAACCAGTCAGGGATCCACAAAGGCGACTCAACCCAGTCATGAAGGAGGCTGTGAAAAAGGAAATCGTAAAGTGTCTGGATAGTGGTATCATTTACCCTATCTCTGATAGTCAGTGGGTTAGCCCTATTCACGTTATCCCCAAGAAATCAGGCATAACGGTAATCACTAACGAGGCGAACGAGTTAATCCCTACTCGCACCCAAACTGGGTGGCGAGTATGCATCGATTACAGAAAACTCAACGCCGCAACGCGGAAGGACCACTTTCCGCTACCTTTCATTGACCAAATGCTTGAACGATTGGCCGGACACGAGTACTACTACTTTCTTAATGGCTACTCCGGCTATAATCAGATTCCCATCGCCGAAAAAGACCAGGACAAGACCACATTCACTTGTCCTTTCGGCACGTTTGCATATCGCCGCATGCCCTTTGGGTTATGCAATGCGCCCGCTACCTTCCAGCGGTGTATGACGGGAATTTTTCAGACATGGTGGAAAAATTCCTGGAGATCTTCATGGACGATTTCTCCATCTTCGACGATTCCTTCAATGAGTGTTTGCTGCATCTCGACGCTGTCCTTACCCGATGTAAGGACAAGAACCTCACTTTGAATTGGGAGAAGTGCCACTTCATGGTGCACGAAGGTATTGTCTTAGGACATATCATTTCGCAAAATGGCATAGAGGTTCACAAAGCGAAGATTGAGGTCATTTCCAATCTCCCTTCTCCCAGATGCATCAGAGACATCCGAGCCTTCCTTGGCCATGCCGGTTTTTATAGACGGTTCATCAAGGACTTTAGCAAGATTGCTAGGCCCTTGACTCTTTTGCTGGCCAAGGACACGCCATTTGACTTCAACTCGAGCTGTGTGACTGCGTTCGAGTCATTAAAAAGCTCACTCACTTCTACTCCCGTTCTTTCTTCTCCTGACTGTACGCACCCATTTGAGATTATGTGCGATGCATCCGACTTTGCTATTGGTGCTGTCCTTGGACAACACACCAACAAGATACCGCACGTAATCTATTATGCTAGCCGAACCCTGAACGACGCCTAACTTAATTATACAACAACTGAGAAAGAATTCTTGGCTGTTGTATTTGCTTTAGAAAAGTTCAGGCCCTACCTCATCAGCTCTCCAGTCATTGTCTACACAGACCATTCTGCTCTGCGCCATCTTTTTGTGAAGAAAGATGCAAAATCTTGGCTAATACGTTGGATCCTCTTGCTTCAAGAGTTTGACCTTGTCATCAAGGACAAAAGAGGATGTGAGAACGTAGTTGCCGACCATCTCTCACGACTTCCTTCTTCGTCGTCGCTTCAAATTCCGATCAACGACGTTTTCCTGGATGAACAACTCTTGACAGTATCTTGCGAACCCTGGTTCGCAGATATTGTGAACTATTTGGCCACAGGATTACTACCGACTGAATGGTCAAGTCAGGACAGACTTCGATTCTTATCCCAAGTAAAACACTTTTACTGGGACGAACCCTATCTGTTCAAGTACTGTCCCGACCAGATTATTCGTCGGTGTGTCCCTGACAATGAATTCAAGAGTGTGCTGTCATTTTGCCATGATCAAGCATATGGCGGGCATTTTGGCCCCAGAAAGACAGCTGAGAAGATCTTGCAGTGTGGTTTCTACTGACCACAACTCTTCAAAGACGCTCATGACTACTGCAAGAATTGCTCCCGGTGCCAACACTTGGGCCGGATATTCAGGAGGAACGAGATGCCGCTCCAACCAATCTTGGTTGTGGAGATTTTCGACGTTTGGGGGATAGATTTCATGGGGCCATTTCCCAGCTCTTTTGGGAATTTGTACATCCTTCTCGCTGTTGATTGCGTCTCTAAGTGGGTCGAGGCTGTGCCCAGCCGGACTAACGACAACAAGGTTGTCGTTGGGTTTCTTAAAGAAAACATTTTCTCCCGTTTTGGGCACCCCCGAGCGATCATTAGCGACAATGGAACTCATTTCTGCAATAAGACTTTCGCGGCCTTGATGCAGAAATATTCCATTAATCATAAGCTATCTACGCCCTACCACCCCCAAACCTATGGGCAGGCCGAAGTTTCAAATCGGCAAATCAAGCAGATACTGGAGAAGACGGTTTCCAAGAACTGTAAGGATTGGTCGTTGAAACTCACTGATGCCCTTTGGGCATTTCGAACTGCTTATAAGACCGATCTTAGCATGTCTCCCTATCGGCTTGTATACGGAAAGGCTTGCCACCTCCCTGTCGAAATAGAGCATTGCACATTTTGGGCGATAAAAGAGCCGAATCTGTCTCTCGAAGATGCGGGTAGCCATCGGAAGCTGCAGTTGAACGAATTGAGTGAGCTTAGGAATGAGGCTTACGAAAACGTGGTTGTCGTTAAGAACCGAACGAAGGTGTTTCACGATAAACACCTTTTGCGCAAAACATTCGTACCTGGTCAACAGGTACTGCTTTACGACACCCGGCTACATTTCCATCCAGGTAAGCTCAGATCTCGCTGGAAAAGGCCGTATTTTGTACGGAATGTGTATCCGCATGGCGCTGTGGATTTGGAGAATCCAAAGGACGGTTCATTTTTCAAAATAAACGGACACCGACTTAAACCGTACCTTAGCGCCGAACCAATAGAGGAGCTCCTGGTCTTACAGGAGCCGGTTTACCCTGCATAATCTTCCTCTGCCTACGACCAAACTTCGGTTATCCAGCCAAGAACAGTGGACACTGTTCCAAATAAGTTTGGGGGTATGTATATACCTTTTTGTATATATTTGTGGATATTCATTTCCATTTTTACTATTTTTTTTTCTAAAAACAAAAACAAAAAAATTGTGTATATCTAACCAACAATTTTGACCCTTCAATGATCTCTTCATGCAATGACAGTGAGGACACTGTCCAGTTTAAGTTTAGCGTTACGCTCGGTACGCATTTCTAACCTTCGCATTCATATGTATATTTTGCATCTGCATACTAAAATCCATAAAATCCATAAAAATCAGAAAATTTTCTAAAAATCATAAAAACTTTTCTGTCAAGTTAGCTAGTGGGAGAACTCAGATTCAACATTTCGACGGTTTTGTTTGATAAGATAAGAATAACTAAATCTTATTTTTAGATTTTGAAAACCTGAAAGATAACTCTCCTTTGAAGTTAACTATAGCTGATATACGTCTTTACATCACACTACACGTGTCGTGAGTTTTGGAAATTAGATGACAAGTCTATTATGTCTAAAAACTTTTAAATGGATAAATGATTTTCTGAGGATCAAATAGCTTTGTTCTGAAATAAGTAATATCAAGAATAGTTTATGAAGTGAAGCGAATATGAAGGAATGTTATTGATGCCTTAATTGGAACGAATTCTGAAAAATAACCCATCTAGAACTTGATTGGAATGATTATACACCTAACCCACTAAACACGTCTTTTATCCAAAAAATAACTGAACTGCCGGTTATATCTCCGTTCGTATTGAATCATCATGATTTTCATGCTGAATTGTCTTTTGTTTTTGGACCTAGGTAACTTGAGTAATTAAGTCCACTGGGGTGTTTCTTCACCTAATGCCCTAAAGCCAACTAGTTTGGGAGCATTGGCCCAAAGCTCGTTGAGAAGCCTAGAAAGTCCAGATTAAAACAAAGTCAAGCAAGTGTTCTCTCCGAGTTAAAATTCCTAACGGTTCTTTGTGTGAGAATAATCTTGACAAAAGACAGGTTTTTATAAAAAATATTTCTAGCGGAGATATGAAGGTTTTATTCTATGATAAAAACTATTGCACGTTCACAGAGGTGTGTATGAAATGAAAACAAGAAAAAAGTTGAGTGAAAAATAAGACCTAGTTTCCTGTTAAGGAAGATAGAAATTCTGAAATTGAAACCTTACTGGAAAACGAAACTTGAAAAATGCTTAACTCTTTATAAAACTTATGTGATCCTTTTAAAAATTTTATCTGGGTTTTATTGTGTGACATGATGACTTTAATCGATCCTTCTGGAACTTAACTACACGTAAAGACATATAAAATCTTAAGTTAAATAAGAAGCGAGGTGTGAAAAATAAAGGTTCGATAGTCTAGACTTAGGATAATAGAATTGTTATTTTCTGAAACAAAATTTTAGGGTTTGAATCATAGTTCTTTTGCAAAACTAGCTTGACCGGATTTTGTGGGTAGTATCCGCTGAAAACCCTCAGGAGACAACACTCCTCCTACTAGGGACACCTAGAGGTTTAACGACTTGTTGCACATGCTCAGTGCAATCGCGTTCCCTGCGAAAGTGATGTTAGGAATTTTTTATGAATAAATTAGCTTTGCTCGAGACGAGAAAATGATAAGTTTAGGGGTATTTGTTCATATAAGATTTTTGCATTTTTATACCGCCCAATTTTTATCACATTGCTTATCGGTAGGTACTCTTGAGCCGTGTTTTCTAGTCAATTGCAGGATACAGGTTCTCAGCTCTAAACAGTGAAATTCATGAAAAAGCACGACAAATTCCGGATTACTGCCAACCACAGATAAAACACGGGTCTCCGCTCTCTATCCGTATGTTGCCGCACACCAGTTTAAGGGACAAAATGGCAAATCGATGTCATTTTCATGCACAAAGCTCAATATCAACACAAGATCCAACATATCTACGCGGAGCTCAAGAAAAATCATGACAAAAGATCCACATTACATCAACTTTTGTTCTGCTGAAATTCTGGAAATATTGTGAAGAGATTCTGAGAAACAACATATACCACACTGAAGAGTACTAAAAACCAGGGAAAACCACCAAATTTCATGACCTAAGTCTCCTAAAGGGCCGCGGTTCCGCGGCATAAGCATGCTTAGGCCGCGGAACCGTGGCCATGCTGACTCGGCAGAGGATCGTATTCTGGGGGCATGTTTATAACTTCATGTAGTGCCTGAATGTTGCCCTAGAGTTTCTGTTGCCTGCCTATAAATAGTCCAGAACTTGCCAAAGCCAAGGGTGCTTATTCTTGTATTTAGATTTTAGGATATATGTTGTTGTTCTTCTTCCTCTTCTCCATTAAAACCTTGTAGTGAGCTTTTGTGAGTGAAGTGATGAATAAAAGAGTTCTTTTTGTTACCATGCTTGTCTTGTTATGTTGTTAATGATAATTGTTTGTATTTTTCATTTTCTAATCTAGCTGTTGTTATTTGTTGTTTGTTTCTTTCTTGTTCTCTTTTTCTTTATCCTTAACAACAATGATGCTTAAGCTTGATCCTTACTAAGGTGAGGTCTCAAATAGCTAGTTGTAATCTTCTAACCTCTTTCTTTCTATCTTCCTCCTTTGTTTTATTTTCCTTTTTCTTGTAATGGGTGAGTAGTTTTCTAACTTGTTAGGGTAGGATAAGGAAAGTTTGAGAGAAGAAAATCTCTCTCACTCTTTCCTTGCCCAACATCTTAATTCGTACTCCCGTTAATTGAACCACAATCCGCTCCCTACGGCACCCTATCCTACATGATAGCGGTGATTCCTTAGTGAGACCGGTTGTGGTTGAATTAACCGGAGGTTATGGCTAAGAGCCAAGAACTGACGGACAAGCACCAAAAGGAAGAACTTAAGCGTTGGAAAGCCTAGCTTATACTCGCAAGTTCCTTCCTAGTCGTGCTAATCCCCGTTGTTGACGATTACCGTAACACCGATATTAAGAGTAGCAACGAAAGAAGTGAGCGACTCCTAACTCAAACTAACCTAATCCTAACCCTAACAAGCTCTCTCTATATAACATTTTAGCACATAGTTAATCTCAAACAAATCTGGACATTTGGACTTAACTCGTTAAAGCACATAGAAAAAGATTCCCATCTCCCTGCGGACGACCCGTACTCAACCGGCTAGCTATAAGCGAAACCGTCTTGATTGGTAATAAACTTGAACACGCAAAAAATCTACCAATCAGTCCTCGACCCAGTTCTTGAAGACATAGCAATCCTCAATTCGGTGGCTTACTATTCCGTGATAGGAGCAGTAGTTGGGATTGTTGACGTAACTGGGCTGCAGTGGACGTCTCGGATCCGGCAGTGTGATGAGTTTGTTGCACACTGCCAGTTCAAACTGTCTCTTCGTTTTATCATGGGGAAACGAGTAAGCACGTCCTAGCTTCTATTCGAGGGATTGGCGTGGGCGCGTGTTGCTTTGGCGAGCAACCAGTTTTAGGTCACTCGGTTGTTGTTGAGTGTTGCAACGAAGACGCGTTCCCTTTGCTCTTTACATTCCGAGGGTCCGTTCTTGAAGAGGACGCCCCATGGCCCATCTGGTCCATTTGGGCCAGCTTGTCGATCAAATCCTGGAAGGTGGTCGGCTTAAAGAAGATCATAAACTGGGATACAGTCGCCTGAGAATCGAGGGTCCCTACGAACATGCCCACGGCCGGAGCTTCTTCAATGTGTTGTTCGCATTTTGACTATAGGTTCTGCCATCGAATTGCGTATTGAACCCAGGTCTCTCCTGGCTTCACCCTGGCATTGATTAATACCGTGATCGGGGTGCCACTGTGTAAACAACAGTTCCATTTCCGTGAATGTTTCGACGGAGTCATTTGGGAGCTCCGAGTACCATTCAAACGCCGTCTCTGACAAGCTGCCAACGAACTGGCGAAGCAGCAGTTTGTCGTCACCTCCAGTGTTGCCACACAAGGCTCTGAACTAAGCGACGTGCTGGTGTGGATTGCATGTTCCTTTGTACACATGGAATTTGGAGATCGTATATCCCGGTGGGTACTTGATTTGATCATACCAGATTGGGTACGGTCGCCCGATCTTGACGACTTGGCTAGCCGCTTCGTTGGCTTGACGAGCTCGTATTTGTTGAGCTATGTAATCATCAAGGGCAGCCTTGGAGATCGTTTCCTCTCTGGCTGTCGATAAAGCTGGAAGATGGTTTGATGGTTCCCCTCTGTCGTCCTCGATAATTATCGGCGGGTCTTCAGCTAGAGGTTCTGGCTGAATCATCGTTCCAACTATATCCTGGAATAGAAGCGCCATCTACTTTATATTAACAGCTTGTTCCGCGGCCTCCTTGTCTTTTCTTTCCAGCACCCTTCGCAAGAACTCCGTATTGGTCTCCTGCTCTTAGCGCTATTCAGACGCTGCTTCCGGGCTTTCTTTCTTCCCAGTGAGTGCTGCTATTTTCATCAGCATCTCCTGGAGCTTTTGCTGCTATTCCTGAGCTTTCATCAACGACCGAGTTTGCGGCCGATGAACCACGGAAGCACGGCTTTCCTCTTTTCTGGAAGCCATGTAAACCGTGTGCGTGATCATGCCCCCAGACTTGGGGCATTTGGATCCATCACCTTTGGGATTTGCCGTCGGTGGTGGGAGATTCTCCGGCCTTCTCTTTTTGTGGGAGGTCTAAGTTGAAGGAGCCATTGTAGCAGGTGCCTGTGTGAAAGAAGTCCCTCACTGTATGCTGGAGGGATGATTTTCCTCTTGTCGAACCTTCATTTTCTTCGGTTGATGAAAGTAGTTCTTGTTGATCATAAAATCTTGGATTTTGCGCCAGACCCTGTGGATTTGGGAGGACAGCCACCGAGGGGGCTGCACCGGCTTTTCCTGTGTCATATTTTCAGCAAGAAGTGGAGATTTCTTCAACACCACGATTGGGGAGTTCTTGCACACCCTCCTTAACGGTTCAAAGCGGTTTCCAGTTGGAACAGCAGCGTCAACTTCCACCATTAGAGCTGGTGGAGTAAGTCCAGAGGGGGAGTTACCCCCAGCTTTCCTCACTCGGCGCCAATGGCGACGGCGAGCGTGTCTTGCAGACGGGATTGCCTTAGTTGTGGGAGTGGCTTCGTCATACCCCCTGGTTTGGTGAAGGGCTATTGCTGGTGCCAGACTGATGTCCGTTGAGACGGGAAAGCCAATCTTTCAAAGGCCGACTTTCTGGTAGGGGAAGCTCTTTTGATGACTTCGCCCGTAGCGGGAGTTGGAACGGCCAATCTTGCGAAGACCGATCCTTTAGTAGGAGAAGCCCCTTTGACAACTTCACCTGCCGGAGCTAGAATGGCTATCCGTTTCGGGATAACCCCTTCAGGTATTGTGAGCCTCTTTGCGGGCCCACTTGAGCTTTGGTTCAGCCTGTTGAAGACTAAGATGGCATTGGTGGGTTCAGCCTGTTGAAGACTAAGATGACCCGTTGAGAGGGGCCATGGTGGTGGCAAGTCGATCAAAGACCGACTTCTTTGGAGCTTCCTGTGATGGCATTGGGGTGCTGAAACTTGCCGGCGGGAGCATGGTTTCGAAAAAAAATCCAGTGGTGGCCTGAGTCATCTTCCCCACCGGCATTGAAAATATGGAAGCCGCATTGGGCCTATATGTCACTCCTCCAGTCAGGGTGGAGCGGGAATTGTTGTTGCAGGTACACTTGGAAGACATTGATCATCTTTTCTCTGCACAGGAGCCAGACACCAAATCATAGTACCTCGAATCCAGGGGCAACCATAGTAAACCGCGATTTGTTCGTGAACACGACACACGAAGTGTGGAGTGGAAAAAGGAAAAGGTCCCACCGGGCATGCCAGAATCCGTTTACCAAAGAAATCAGAGACGAACCAGGATGGATCGTCTTGCTAGAATTTGGGGGCAGATGCTATTTGGGTTTATCCGTCCACCTCTCCAAAGATGCCAAGTTGATTTATGACACCATATATCGGATGTTTGGACGGATGTAGCCGTTGTAGAAGACTTCGTCAGATTCCCCCTTGTTTGCGAGGGGTTTTTGATTGTGGGGACGCACTTCCCTGCAGGCGCAAGCCCTTGCAGTTAATTACGTTATCGCATCGCGCTAACCACTTTCTCCTGCTCCAAAAGTACAGTTCATGTCGTGTATGTTTTTGTTTGTTTTGATTGCCCGTGGATTGTATACGGAGACTAATTTATGTTGTCGCCCGTAGGGCGCGGATTTAGTCCAAATCCGTATATTTTTAGATTTGGGTTTGGGTTGATTTAAGGATAGTTGATCTGTTTTGAGATCAAAAGCGACTTAAATGTGTTAGTGTTTATGCCCTAGAGGCCATTACTGTATCATACTAGTTTGTATATTACTTAATGGAAGCTTGGGATATTCACAGTTGTATTGACAGTCTTGCTAAAAATGGTAGTATGCTACTTGGTTTATGTCTACTTTAATATGTGCATATGTTTCTTTTAACGTATCGCTTATACATATTAGTAGAGCCCTTAGGATCTTTGCTTGATTACCAGCGTTCTGATGGCAGTCACACTAGTGGGGGCTGGGTAGTCTATAAGCAACATCCTATACAGGTCCCTGGTCGTAGGATTATCGAGACAGGGCATCGATACTCCGGAGTAGACTGGTGTATACGCTTCTCATCTCAGTTGGGGAGATAGTCTGTCCCACAGCCATCAGTACGTCGTACTGGAGATAGTATGCAGGTGCTTATTAGGTTACGGGTACACCGGACAGGACTCGCAGGGAACTGCAGGTTGGATTTATACCCATCGTCAGATAGCAGTTCCCAGGTGACATGAGTATAGCTTAGTCCGTCGACTTGACACTGCTACTTCGCCCCGGGTGTGTTCCCACTGTTCTTAGATTACTACCCAACCACGACTCAAAGGAGTCGTGCAAACAGGTAGTAGTTGGTTGCAGTCCCGAAGCACTTGGAGGCAGTGGCAGTTAGACAGGATTCGTCTCTCCCGGTATTGGGGGTTGATATCACGCTGTGTATGGAGAGCCATTACGCAAAGTCCCTGGCCAGGGCAAGCGAGATTTACTGGTAGGTTCCAGTAGCTTCCCAAGGTGTAATGGTCTTCACTCCGACATGACTTCTACCGCTATTAGGGGTCTGACGTTTACCGCCCCCTAGGACCGATATGCGATAGTCCTAGACGAACAGACCGGACTGTACGGAGATTGTCACATCAGGCTCAGTTGGAGTTCGGATGGGTTTACTCATCGTCCTTCTTATCGATATCACTGGGGACCGTTACGTACAGCTAGTACCGCTTGCGGCCTGTGGTTAAACCCACTGCCAGCATAGTGTCGAGTCTTTAGAGTCCCACACAGAGAGTTTCCCTGTACCGGGCAAATGGTGTAGAGACCGTATGGTTTTACGGCAGGGCCGCGATCACTTACATACACTTGTGCACGTATTATGATCGGGCATATAATACTAGTGGGCTTTGGTTTAAACCAGATTCTAGTATTATACAGATGGATTTATTCAGTAAAAAATTATCCGTGTTTTTCGGAAATACGGATGGGAGGGGCAGTCTCGTAATTTGTCGGGATGCTTCTAGAAGAAGGTGACTCATTTGTGTTTAATTCTTTTTAGAATTTAAACAAATGAGGTGAAGAGATGAGTTTTAAGTTTTCATTAAATGCTTAATGACTCATGAGGTGATTCACCATTTAGTATTAAATGAAGCTCACAAGATATTTCTAGATATTTGATCAAGAGATATTTGTATGCTTCATTATATTCTTTCATGAGTTATTATTCATTATCATTATCATAAAAGCTTTCTCTCTCCTCAAGTCTTCATCTTCTTCCTCAAACCCTCATAGCTCTCATGAATTGAGAAACCTAGGGTTTAAGTGACTAAGTAATCCATTTAATTACTCTACACCCTTTAGGACTTCTAGATTAACGATCTAGGAGCCGTAGTTATCTCAGATTCGAGATAGGAGCTCGGATTATAGACTCTCGGGTGGATCGTCTTTGACTCGAGGAGGCCGTTGAGGTGCCCATGTTCCATAGAGCCGACGAGGGGTAGAGGACAGCGATGAAGACCCGAAGGACAAGTAACGTGAGGTATAACTTCGAATCATAGTAGTTAAACCTTTCATAGTTTGCTAGTAATAGTTTAGACACGATCGTGTGCTCAAGTCCGTGTTACGAAGCTTTGATAATTGTTTTTCATATATTCCGCCTCCCCGCAAGCTCGTGGGGTGCGTGACATGGACTTACAGTGGTATCAGAGCCTAATAAACCTTTACTAGCTTGTTAGCAACTAATTAGAACTTCAATCGTCGGAAAAACACGAAAACATAACCCCGGACCCCTCAAGTTTCTGTCAGTTTTAAACGTGTCGAAAAAATTATTTGATAGGTATGAAAATTCACAGCAGGGAATTCTAAGAATATTGTAGAAATACGAACTGCTAACTCGGTGATAAGGCCGCGGAAGCGAGGAAGATTAGTGCTATCCGCCGCGGATCCGCGGCCGAGTCAACTCCGAGTTGACTCGGATTTACACAGTAACTCTTAGTATAGGGTGTTTTGTTTTCCTGTATATTCTGTTTCTGCCCAGGTTATTTCAGTACTAGCTTGCATTTGGGGTAGAGACGGAAAAAGGTTGTCGATCGATATTCTAAGTTATTTGCTAATCGGGTTTTATCTGTAATGTTTAATGTGTTCGTAAACCTCCCCTAATTGCTAGTATGTTGGTTAGCAGGGGGTTGCACATTTCTATAATGGCTTTTACTGGCTTGTGTATATGAACTTGATTGGATCGTTGTGATGATTAGCCGGGGTTTGAGATGAGATTTTATATTCATTCATTCGATGTAAATTGTAATATGATGTAATATTCTTTTGCTGGGCACATCCGGGCTGAGGTTGTAGCCACCGTTGTATTATTTCTTTTACTGTTTTATGCTCCTAGGATAGACCCAAGACGGGGTGCACAAACTACCGGGTACTTTGAAGTGTTTAGTGGCCTACTCACGTTGTTGAGGGAGACCGCTTCAGTTCAAGTACTTGGCGGGTAGCATGCTGTACCCGTAGGGGTCTAGGGTGGGGTAATGGCTATTCATCACAACTGTGTAATCCGTCTTTCGTTGCAGGCTCAAAGGAAACGCGGATTGCTTGTATATCCAATAATGTTCATCTGTGATCTGGAATGCCTATTATTGCGTCTGACGAATGTACAATATCTATATATGATAGCTATTAGACGTTACTTATGTTTTACACCCGCGCTAGCCCAGCCCCCGCTCTGTCGTTAGTTAAGTAACCTAACGGGTGAATGATGGGACCCGGTGGTGAATGCGGATGGCATAAGAGGACGTTGTATTTTCGTTGTTTTATGCAATGATAGGTTAATTGATGGGACGCATTATAATAATGTAAAGAAAATAAACCAAAGTTGAATCGTTGGAACAAATTTAAAAGAAACCACTCGGTTATTTTAAAAGAGCAGAATTTTTAAATTGCGGAGCTTTAACCACTCCTTTTAAAAAGCTATCAGGTTCCTTCGATTATATCAAGTTCACTACATTCACGGTTTCGCCAAAACCAGTCGTAGCCCTCCGTTATTTCTTATGGCTGGTCAGTAGTATTCAAGCTATGTTTGTTGGCCTTCGTCAAGGCATAGTGTTTGGTAGCTGTTGGGGTATTCATTTGTTGCATAGATAGATGAGTTGGTTTGGGACAGTCGTATTACCTTGTTGGCCTTCGTCAAGGGTATGTATGGGTGGGTTCAAATTAACAAGAAAATAATGGGCAGAACTTGACATGTGACTTATGATTTGTTGGCCTTCGTCAAGGTCATAAGAACATGGGGCAAAAATCCACATCGGAAGTTTCTAAAGAAACTGAAACTTGCTAGTGATTGCATACCATTTGGAGTTTGATGAATGTTGGTAGGATTCCTTTAGCATTATCACACGATGATATTTGGATCCCGATCCTACTGTGAGTATCCGCTACTCATCAGGAGATTCGTCACTTAACGATCAATGCTATAAACCAAGTAGGTGTCGAGAAAGGCGTCAGCGGGGCTACGCCCCCAGAGAAAAGAGGTTATTTAATTAAGGAACTTCGCGAAAGCGTTGGAAAACCTCCCTCGAAGTACCGACACCGGCCTGGCTGAACGGTTAAGCAAGTATTGTACGGTGAGATCAGTCCTGGCTAATTCTTCTTTTATGGTTTGAGGAAGGATTCGAGAAACAGTGGGAGCCATCCAGTTTAGATAAACTAAAAACCAATCTAAACTTGCAAGAGTATCATGCTAAAGTGTTCCCTCTCTTTCTCATTGCAGCGACCTTGTGACCATGACTAGGTTACATCTAGATAACAAAATGACTGACTCTGACTTATATGATTGGCAAAGGTCTGTCCAGATGTCCATTGCCTATGACAAGCTGGACCACCTTATTACTATTCTAGCCCCCACCGTCCCAGGTCCAGTTTCCACCGTCGCGGATATGGATATCCGTCAGATAAGGGAAAAGGATAATGCGAATGCCCAGTGCCTCGTGTTGGCTTCAGTTGATGGTGTATACCAGAAGCAGCACGAGAAGATGGACTTAGTTTCCATCTTTCTCCATAACAAAGATTTATATAGAGAGCAATCTCGTATCGCAAGATATGAGATCTCGAACGAATTATTTCAAGCGAGGTTGGCTGTCGGGTCATCTGTAGGGACGACGTCCTTACGATGACTAGCTATATTGATGAGCTCAAGGACCTGGAGACTACGTTGGGAAACAGGTCAAATGCTGACTTATTTCCACAGTCCCCACCCTCTACTTACAGCCTGAAAGTAACCAGGGAGACACCCGCTCTGCTTAATGGTGGACTTTCTTCTTCTACATCCAGGGCGAAAGCAAAAGGTGAAAAGAAGAAGATCTCCACAAAGCCGATATACGGTGTCAGTGAAGTAGAAAGAAAGGGAAGAGCAAAAGTTTTGGGACTTGGTGTAGGTAAGGAGGGATGTTCCTATTGTTATGGGATTGGGCATTGGCAGAAAGATTGCAGGGCTTTGGAAGCCAGTAGCCAGGATTCAAAGCATGTTGTGGCTTCGGCCTCGAGTGTGTTTGTGATTGAGAACTGTTTGTCAATTAACTCTACTTCCTTGGTACTAGATACCGGACCAGGATCTCATATATGTACATTACATGCTTTGAGAAACCGTAGAGTTATCAGGATAGGTGATTTGTCTCTCAGAGTTGCAAACTGAATGAGCATGGACGCTGAATCCGTGGGAGAATATCGCCTAGGTTTGACAAGTGGGCAGATATTGATTCTACGTAACTGTTTGTATGTACCTAGTTTGACTTGTAATATCATATCAGTATCCTCACTTTCGAGAGAGGGGTATGACTTTACATTCGTAAGCGATGTAGTTTACATCCACCTAAATCAAGTTCTGATTGGGTCCGGTACATTAGATGATAGTATATACGTATTGAATCAAGCTCAGGTTTTCAATGTCCAGAACACACTTAAAAGAAAGTCTCCAGAAATAAATCAGGCTTTCTTATGGCATTGTAGACTAGGTCACATCAATGAGACACGGTTGACAAAGTTACATAGAGAAGGATATTTGAATCCGTTCGAATATCAATCTTATGCTACTTGTGAATCTTGTCTCATGGGAAAGATGATAAAGACTCCGTTTACTAGACACGGAGTAAGAGTGAGCGAGCTCTTGGGACTCGTACACAGTGACGTGTGCGGTCCAATATCTACACATGCGCGAGGTGGTTATCTTACTTCATTACTTTTACGGATGATTTCTCTAGGTATGGACATATCTTTTTAATGAAGCATAAATCCGAGGCCTTTGAGAAATTCCAGAAATACAAGAATGAAGTGGAAAACCAAACAGGCAAAAGTATCAAGACACTGAGATCTGATCGAGGTGGTGAATACTTAAGTGTCGAGTTCCTGGGTTACTTAAAAGAGAATGGAATTCTCTCTCAGCTTACTCCTCCATACACACCACAACACAACGGTGTATCGGAAAGGAGGAATCGAACCCTATTGGATATGATTCGTTCCATAATGAGTAAGGCTGAGTTACCGCGATCTTTCTGGGGTTATGCACTAGAATCAGTTGCATATCTTTTGAACAAGCTTCTAACCAAAACTGTGCCTACCACACCATATCAGATGTGGAGTGGGAAGAAACCCTATCTTCAGTATCTGAAGACATGGGGATGTCCAGCTTTTGTAAAAAAGCAGCATCCATACAAGCTCGAGGCACGCTCAATACAGTGTAAGTTTGTGGGATATCCAAAGAACTCCAAGGGGTATTATTTCTATTACGCAGAGGAATAAAAGGTTTTTGTTTCTCGTCATGCCCACTTCTTGGAAGCTGAATTTTTAGAAAATCAGAAGAGTGGGAGCACAATAGAACTGGAAGAAATTCCAGAACCACAAGTTGTTACTGAAAGTATGGTAGAACCAGAAGTTTCAGAAGAAAGGGACATACCAGCGCCTATCCGCAGAAGTAGTAGGCAGTCTCTTCCACCCGAGAGATACTACGGTTTTCTCATAGACGGGGATCGAGAAGATTGCATCATTGATAATGATGACCCTACTAGCTTCCAGCAAGCCATTCAGAGCGGCGACTCGGTAAAATGGATGGATGCAATGTGGACTGAAATGGAGTCCATGTACACTAACAAAGTATGGACTTTGGACATTGCTCCAGATGGGGTAAAACCCGTAGGATGCAAGTGGAGCTTCAGAAAGAAGATTGGTGTAGATGGACAGGTTGAAACCTATAAGGCTAGACTTGTTGCAAAGGGTTTTCGTTAAAGACCTGGTTTAGACTATGACGAAACCTTTTCTCCAGTGGCTATGCTCAAATCCATTCGGGTCCTTCTTGCCATTGCTGCCTTCCACGATTATGAGATCTGGCAGATGGACGTAAAGACGGCTTTTCTAAATGGTAATTTGGAAGAATGCGTCTATATGGATCAGCCAGAGGGATTTATTCAGAGTGGGAGTAGCGGTAAAGTGTGCAAATTGCTTAAGTCCATTTATGGACTAAAGCAGGCATCGCAGAGTTGGAACATCTGTTTTGATGATATTGTCAAAGAATTCGACTTTATCAAGAATCCAGATGAACCATGCATATACAGTAAGATTGTAGGGAGAGTTGTAGTATTCCTCGTCTTGTACGTGGATGACATTCTCCTAATAGGAAATGATATTCCTATGCTACAGTCAGTCAAAGGATTCTTGTCACAGAAGTTCTCCATGAAGGACCTGCGTGATTCCACCTACATTCTGGGGATCCAGATCTATCATGATAGATCAAAGAGGATGTTGGGACTTTCGCAGTCCAGATACATAGACACCATATTGAAAAGATTCAGTATGGAAGATTCTAAGCGCGGTAACCTACCGGCTTGTCACGGAATCAACCTCTCCAAAGAGATGTCTCCCAAGACTAATTTGGAAAGGGCTCGCATGTCGATTATACCCTACGCTTCTGCGGTAGACTCTATAATGTATGCGATGTTATGTACCAGACCAGATGTAGCATACGCATTGAGCGTTGTAAGCCGATATCAGGCAAACCCAAGGGAGAAGCACTGGATAGCAGTAAAGAACATTCTCAAGTACCTGAGGAGGACTAAGGAGATGTTCTTGGTGTATGGCGGAAAAGACCTCCAGATCGAGGTCTTTGCTGACTCCAGCTTCCAGAGTGACAAGGATGACTCCAAGTCCATGTCGGGTTATGTATTTACCCTCAATGGAGGGGCGGTTTGTTGGAAGAGTTCCAAGCAGGACACTGTTGCTGACTCAACGATGGAAGCGGAGTACATAGCTGCTTGTGATGCCGCAAAAGAAGCCGTCTTGATGAAGAAGTTCCTAACAGAACTTCAGGTGGTTCCTACCAGTATTGATCCAATACCTCTGTATTGCGACAACAACGGCGCTATAGCTTTAGCAAAGGAACCCAGGTCCCATCAGAAGTCCAGACACATCTTAAGGCGGTATCACCTGATTAGGGAGATCATAGATTGCCGAGAGATCGAGGGAAAGAGAGTAGATATAGAGAATAACTCTGCTGATCCATTCACAAAGGCCATTCCTCAGACGCAGTTCGAGAGGCTATTCAAGATGATAGGTCTGCGATATGCCAGTACATGGCCCTAGTGCGAGTGGGAGATTGTTAGTGTTTATGCCCTAGAGGCCATTACTGTATCATACTAGTTTGTATATTACTTAATGGAAGCTTGGGATATTCACAGTTGTATTGACAGTCTTGCTAAAAATGGTAGTATGCTACTTGGTTTATGTCTACTTTAATATGTGCATATGTTTCTTTTAACGTATCGCTTATACATATTAGTAGAGCCCTTAGGATCTTTGCTTGATTACCAGCGTTGTGATGGCAGTCACACTAATGGGGGCTGGGTAGTCTATAAGCAACAACCTATACAGGTCCCTGGTCATAGGATTATCGAGACAGGGCATCGATACGCCGGAGTAGACTGGTGTATACGCTTCTCATCCCAGTTAGGAAGATGGTCTATCCCACAGCCATCAGTACGTCTTACTGGAGATAGTATGCAGGTGCTCGTTAGGTTACAGGTAAACCGGACAGGACTCGCAGGGAACTGCAGGTTGGATTTATACCCATCGTCAGATAGCAGTTCCCAGGTGACATGAGTACAGCTTAGTCCGTCGACTTGACACTGCTACTTCGCCTCGGGTGTGTTCCCACTGTTCTTAGATTACTACCTTACCACGGCTCAAAGGAGTCATGCAAACAGGTAGTAGTTGGGTGCAGTCCCGAAGCACTTGGAGGCAGTGGCGGTTAGACAGGATTCGTCTCTCCCGGTATTGGGGTTGATATCGCGCTGTGTATGGAGAGCCATTACGCAAAGTCCCTGGCCAGGGAAAGCGAGATTTACTGGTAGCTTCCAGTAGCTTCTCAAGGTGTAATGGGCTTCACTCCGACACGACTTATACCGCTATTAGGGGTCTGATGTTTACCGCCCCCTAGGCCCGATATGCGATAGTCCTAGACGAACAGACCGGACTGTACGAAGATTGTCACATTAGGCTCAGTTGGAGTTCGGATGGGTTTACTCATCGTCCTTCTTATCGACATCTACCTGGGGACTGTTACGTACAGCTAGTACCGCTTGCAGCCTATGGTTAAACCCATTGCCAGCGTAGTGTCGAATCTTTAGAGTCCCACACAGAGAGTTTCCCTGCACCGGGCAAAAGGTGTAGAGGCCGCATGGTTTTACGGCAGGGCCGCGATCACTTACGTACACTTATGCACGTATTATGATCGGGAAGATAATACTAGCGGGCTTTGGTTTAAGCCAGATTCTAGTATTATACAGATGGATTTATTCAGTCAAAGATTATCCGTGTTTTTCGGAAATACGGATGGGAGGGGCAGTCTCGTAATTTGTCGAGAAGCTTCTAGAAGAAGGTGACTCATTTCTGTTTAATTCTTTTTAGGATTTAAACAAATGAGGTGGAGAGATGAGTTGTAAGTTTTCATTAAATGCTTAATGACTCATGAGGTGATTCACCATTTAGTATTAAATGAAGCTCACAAGATATTTCTAGATATTTGATCAAGAGACATTTGTATGCTTCATTATATTCTTTCATGAGTTATTATTCATTATCATTATCACAAAAGCTTTCTCTCTCCTCAAGTCTTCATCTTTTTCCTCAAACCCTAATAGCTCTCATGAGTTGAGAAACCTAGGGTTTAAATGACTAAGTAATCCATTTAATTACTCTACACCCTCTAGGACTTCTAGATTAGAGATCTAGGAGCCGTAGTTATCTCAGATTTGAGATATGAGCTCGGACTATAGACTCTCAGGTGGATCGTCTTTGACTCTAGGAGGCCGTTGAGGTGCCCATGTTCCATAGAGCCGACGAGGGGTGGAGGACAGCGATGAAGACCCGAAGGACAAGTGACATGAGGTATAACTTCGAATCAGAGTAGTTAAACCTTTCTTAGTTTGCTAGTAATGGTTTAGACACGATCCGTGTGCTTAAGTCCGTGTTACGAAGCTTTGATAATTGTTTTTCATATATTCCACCTCCCCGCAAGCTCGTGGGGTGCGTGACATGGACTTACAAAATGCATACGAGCAGTTGGGGCTCGGTTAGTCTTTTGTTAAGGATACGTTAGTCCAATTTGAGACTAAGATTTACTTAACGGGGTGTCAGGATCATTTTTGTTTCAGATCCAACAAGAGATCACTTGGGCTCTGTTGTTTTAGTTTAAGGACGTTTCGGTCCCTTATCGCCATTTTCGAGACGAAGTTGTAGTTTGAGAACATTTCGTTCTGTAGATCACCATTTTTGAAGTGAGGTTTTAGTTTAAGGACGTTTCGGTCCCTTATCGCCATTTTGGAGGCAACGTTTAGTTTGAGAACGTTTTGGTCTTTAGATCACCATTTATGAGGTGTCGTTTTAGTTTAAGGACGTTACGGTCCGTTGTCGCCATTTGGAGGCAACGTTTAGTTTGAGAACGTTTCGGTCTGTCGTAGTTTAAGGACGTTTCGGTCCGTTGTTCATCTTGCGCGCACGTGTATTTGTTACGTGTCGGGATGAGCAACGATGATATGGGATACATCCAGTTTGGGATGTGGTTTGATCTGGGATGTGCACCAAAAAGAAGTTGGTTGTCGGGACCCGCCACCTCTCTGAAGACGATGAGGAATTACAACGACATGTATCAGAGGTGTAGAGAGATGTACCCTTGAACCAATTCCCGTGATTGAGGTAAAAGATCATGGTGGAAAATCTGAGGATCATTAGTCATTTTTAGAGACTAAGATTAACTTAGGAGATGTGGGATGAACATTATTTTGAATATCATCAGTTGAAAGATCATCAGTCATGTTTGGGGACTAAGATCAATTTTAGGGAATGATGAGCGCAGAGGGGCTTAGTTGATTGAAAGAATTTAGTCAATTTGGACTAGATCTGGGTCTCCATAATTACCCAACAGAGCTAAGTGCTAAGGAATACAATGCTCACGTGCATTTCGTGTGAGGCACCGGATTAGTGTTAAACACTAGAGTTCTGTGGTTCTCACGTAGCGCACGTAAGACATCAGATTAGTGTTAAACACTAGGGTTCTGTGGCGCTCACGTGTTTAACATGTGAGGATCATTATCCTATAGTTTGTTTGCATTGTAGTGCCTGTATGCGTTGCATAGAGGCACTCACATGTTAAACACGTGAGGCTCCATTAGCCTAGTAGTTGTTTTAATTGCAGTGTCTATATGCATTGCATATAGGCACTCACCTGTTAAACACGTGAGGCTCCATTAGCCTAGTAGTTGTTTTAATTGCATTTCCTATATGCGTTGCATATAAGCACTCACGTGTTAAACACGTGAGGCTGTTTTAGTTTAACAGTTGAATTAATTGTAGTGCCTATATGCGTTGCATATAGGTGCTCACGTGTTAAACACGTGAGGCTTTGAATAGTGGGGAACTTTCCTTTACCCCCTTTTTTTTTATAAGGGAACAGGCCTTTCCATCTTCACGGATGCCAATTTCTCTTGCACCTGCATCGATCCCATCCACATGTTTCATAAACTCCCTAATCTCGTCGTCTCAATCCCCTCCTCAATCACCAAACTCACTCATGTTGTTCATCTAGATCTTAGTTGGAATTCACTATCAGGCCCTATCCCTCCATTTCTCTCAGAATCGCCTCCTTCTTTTTCCTAACCCTAGCTTTCAACAAGATCTCAGGCTTAGTCCCTCCTTGGCTATCTGGCCTTCAAAGATGTCCTTGCATTGTACCTAGTGATAAGACTCATGAACGGGAATTTCCCCAGATTACGATACGTAGCAGATGACGTGTCATCCATGTAAGCCTACTAGGCTCCTCGGGGCTGCGGAGGTAGAATTAGTGTGGTGCCTTGGGGATTTTCCTCAGGGCCTCGTCCCAGGGCTTACACCCCCACTTCTCGCCTCTGAGCCATCCAGCATCCGAACTTACACCCCCCCTTTTCTCATCTCCGAGATGTTGCAGGGATGAGCTTCCTCGGCCTCCCGGCTCATCTCTGAGCCATCCACCGAGCTGAATTTCATTGGCTTCCCCGACCAACCGAGAGCGTGGAGCCCAAGCGCCCCCGCCATGGCTTCGTGTATCTCGCCAAAGAGAGATATCTGTCACCCCACGTTCCGCGTCTCACGCTGGCATGTCCCACTATTAATGAGCATATCCCGCCATTAATGGACGGATCCCGCCATCGACACGGGTATAACGCAGGGGTGTAACGAACGGCCAGGATCTCGCGCCGGCTCGCTCCATGCAACCACTATATAAACCATTCTTTTCAAACGACTCAGGTAACTCGAACTCATTCTGATACGTCGCTACCCTGCTCTTATTCCATGGTACTAACTTGATCGTCGGAGGGTCCTACGGTGGTTTCCCACCCCGGGACTTCCCTTGGATGTAGCTCGGTGTCAACAACATCCAACAACCCATTAAGATCCACACAATAATTCTCGTACCCAATCTCAACCACTCGAAACCGCTAGCAGCCAGATCGATGGAGGAAAACATCTGAGGAAGATTCCGACCTCCATCAGTTGCTACCATCTGTGGGAAACTAGAAGTTTCTCCACCCATAAAGTTGATCTTCCGCCCTCGATCCGATGGCGAGCGACAACCGTGACGGTCCCAATGCAAGCCGCCCTACCCTCCATAATGGAGGCGGGAGTGGTTCTACTCTCCCTCCTAATGTCATCTACGCCTTATCCGCTCGGATTGACAGACTCACAACGATGTTGGATGCGCTCTTCCGTGTTCAAGCGGCGGACCCTACTCACCAGACCGCAGTTCCCCCTCCCCTGGATGACGACACCTGCAGGAGGACAGATGGGCACGCTCATGCCCTCGATCTCACTTACGCTCATCTCAGTGTCACCGAACGCCGGCATGCCGACTCTGGCAACTATGACCCGCATGCGGCGAATGATTCCATGACCCACTTGGCGCCGGACAGCTCCACTCCTCAATCTCAGAGGAGACCAAGCCATCGCTCTGACGCCCGCTGCGCCCTCTCACCCCCTGAAGAGGTGTCTGTCAGTTCGCCTGCTTCTAGGCACGACCGGAACTCCCACTCCTGTCGAGGCCGCGCAAATGGCAAACGTCAGGACTATTCAAGAAGGGCATCACTCGAGGATTTAAGAAATATGATAGAGCGGAATCAAAGCCGCACCATCGCGCAGGCCTAGAGCGGGGATAGCTACCACTCCGACTGTGTTGAATCCTCGGGGTACCACCAACGGATCAAAGCCCTCAAAAATAAAATTAAAGGCATACGATGAGATGGCCATATGTCTGGCGAAGGGGTAAAGTACTCCGCTGATTCGCTCACAAGGCCCTTTACAGAACATCTACTGGACGAGCGTGTCTCATCTAGGAACAAGCCGCCTAAAGTGGCCCTCTTCGACAGGAAGTCCGACCATAGGGACCACTTGGACGTGTTTACGGCGGACATGAGCTTCCAAGACAACTCGGACGCGGCTCAATGCCGAGCTTTTCCGACCACCCTAATCCGAGCTGGCCGGGACTGGTTCCGAGGGCTTGCGCCACGCTCTATCTCGAATTTTAACGAGCTGGCTACCCAATTCCTCAGTCATTCGTCGATAACCGACGACAGAAGAAGACAGTCGACTACCTATTCACCGTCAAGAGCGGAGACAAGGAATCCTTCAAAGGGTATGTCACTCGCTTCTACAATGCCCTCCTGGAGGTTCTTGAGCATCGTGACGGAACAGTTATCACCGCGTTGAGGTCGGGTCTTAGGCATAAAGAGTGGCTCCGCTCTTTTGCATTGGCGCAACCTAAGACCATGGCCGAAGTGAAAGCATGGACTGAGCGAGAAATCCAACTTGAGTTAGAGGTGAACTCCAATCTGCCAGAAGCGACCAAGCAGACCGGAAGAAGAGGGACAAGGAAAAGAAAAAGAAAGTCGATCGTACGAAACCTTAATCCCCAAGGTTCCAGGAGTACACTCCTCTGAACATTTTCCAGACCGAACTGGTGGAGGAGGCTAAGGGAGAGAGGTTCTTTAAGCTCCCGCTAGCTACCCAAAGGGTGGGAAAGCGTCTCCGTGGCCCGTACTATGCCTATCACAGGTCGCAGGGTCACCTAACTGAAAGCTGCAAACAGCTTTGCGACTATATTGAGGAACTGATCTGCTCCGGTCGCCTGGAGAAATACCTACGGGAAAAGCGACAGACGGAACGGGAGAAAAAAGACCAAACCCCTCCCGAGGAGTTAACAATCGGACAAATCATGGTCATTTCGGCGGATCCAGCTCTGGGAAGTAGGGGGAACCACCATCTCCCTCCAGTCGAAGGTGTAAGCAATCCACCCCCCCACAAGAAGTACAGGAAGGATGACCCGATCATCTTCACCGATGATGAGCTTCACGGCATATCACTTCCTCTCAATGACCCTCTTATGATAACGGCCCGAGTTCACCATTATGGGGTCCAGAGAATATTGGTCGACTCAGATTGCTCGGCAGATATCTTGTTCTACGACTGTTTCCAACGTATGAGGTTAGGTTAATCCGATCTTCAGCCAACCTCCTACGTCTTCTCTGGGTTCACCAACCATTCCATCCCGGCCGAGGGATCGGCCACCCTCCTCCTTAACATTGGGAAAGTGGGCAAGACGCGAACCGTACCGGCGAACAATCTCGTTGCTAAGGTCCTGTCGTACTATATAATTCTCCTGGGATGCCCTACCTTAAACGCCCTCCGGGCTCAGATCTCGACTTATCACCTTGTGCTTACATTCCCTTTGGATAATAAGGGGATAGGCCGAGCCTATGGGGACC
The DNA here is from genome assembly GCA_030015575.1 of Agapanthus africanus. Classification (NCBI taxonomy): domain Eukaryota; kingdom Viridiplantae; phylum Streptophyta; class Magnoliopsida; order Asparagales; family Amaryllidaceae; genus Agapanthus; species Agapanthus africanus. Next base: position 319,667,685 of record JASDDO010000019.1, read on the forward strand.
AGCAAACTGCTAGATTTGCCTCGCCTCGGCGTTCCCCGCCGGAGAGCAGGGCGATGATTTTGAAGACACGCATGATTTCCAGGGATCTTTAGATACACACGATGACCAAAAGGAAGTTCGAGGTACCTCGGTGGAAGCATTGACAGAAGTCCCCTTCATAGAGGGAGTCGACAGCTGGACAGTCCAAATCGGCTCTCTCTTGACAGGGGCCACCCGCGAAGGCCTGATCCGGTTCCTTCGAGATAACTTGGACGTATTCGCTTAGACGCCAGCGGACATGCCCGAGATCAACCCTGAAGTGATCTCCCACAAGCTCGGGGTCGACCCGAAGGCCCGGCCTATCCGACAAAAGAAGAGAAGTTTTGTGCCGGTTAAACAAAAGGCGATAGAAGATGGGGTGGATCGATTGCTCGCCGCCAACTTCATCAGAAACCTGGACTACTCAGATTGGCCAGCGAACGTGGTCATAGTCAAGAAGGCAAACAGGAAATGACGCATGTGCGTCGATTTCACGGAATTGAACAAGGATTGCCCTAAAGACAACTATCCACTTCCTCGGATAGACCAGCTAGTGGACAGCTCGGCCGGCCATGAATTACTGAGCTTCATGGACGCTTTCTCTGGTTACAATCAGATCCAGATGAACCCGGCCGACGAAGAACTTACCGCCTTCACCACTGACCGGGGAGTCTACTGCTACAAAGTGATGCCCTTCGGACTCAAGAACGCCGGGGCCATGTATCAGCGGTTGGTCAACAAGCTGTTCAAACCATAGATTTGGAGAAACATGGAAGTCTACCTCGACGACATGCTCGTAAAATCTGCCTCGTCAGCCGGGAACACTAAAGACCTCGGCGAGACATTCGACGCCCTGTGCAAGTATAAGATGAAGTTGAATCCAGCTAAATGCGCGTTCGGAGTCACCAGTAGGAAGTTCCTCGGGTTCATGGTTACCCACCGAGGAATCTAAGCGAACCCAGAAAAAATCAGCGCCATCCTCAAAATGGCAACGCCCAAGAGCAATGTCGATATCATGCGACTCACGGGGAGGGTGGCTACCCTGAGTCGCTTTATGTCCAGATCTGGAGAGAAGTGCCTCCCTTTTTTTCAGGGCCTTAAGGAAAATTCCTGAGTTCAAATGGACTGAGAAGTGCCATAACGCTTTTAAACAACTCAAGGCGCACCTAGCGACCCCATCGCTACTCATCCGACCGGTCGAGGGCGACGAGCTATTACTATATCTAGCCATCTCTGACCAAGCTGCAGGCTCAGTGCTCGTTAGAGAATTCGAAGGCATATAGAGACCGGTCTACTACGTGAACCATGTTTTCAAGGACGCGGGAAAAAGATACCGGGCCATAGAGAAAATAGTCCTGGCGCTTGTCGTCGCCTCCAGGAAACTTCGACACTATTTTCAGGCGCACACGATCCTCATCCTCATTGAGTGACCTTTAAGGTCTATCCTCGCCTCCCCCAAATCGTAAGGTTGTCTAGAGAAATAAAGGTGGGAGTTGTCTCAATTCGACATCAAATACCGGCCCAGACAAGCCATCAAAGCACAGGTCTTAGCCGATTTTGTTGTCGATTCGCCATCCCCACTAAAGAAGGAACGGCAAGGCGAGGCCACGAACCATGACCCTCGGTCGAGGAGGTGCCCGGCCTTATCCCGGATTAGGTACTCTACGTGGATGGATCCACTACAGAGGAAGGGAGCGGGGCCGACCTGATCATCCGCGGCCCGGATGAGGCAGAAATGGAGTACCCTCTGAAGCTCGGTTTTAGGGCGTCAAACAACACTGCGGAATACGAGGCGTTATTGGCAGGGCTACGAATCGCCTCCGGGATAGGGCTGAAGACCATAAGGGTATGCAGTGACTTCGTACTAGTCGTCGGTCAAGTAACCGTGCATTTCGAAGCCAGAGAGCCACTTATGAAAAAATACCTGGCCGAGGTAAAAAGGCTTTGGAAAAATTTCGAAAAAGTCCAAGTGGAGCAGATTCCCAGAAACTTGAACACCCAGGACGACGCCTTGAGCAAACTCGCTTCTTTCTATTCGGCCAATCATAAAAGAAATATCCTCTTTGAAGTCTTACCACGACCTAGCGTGGAAGATGGAGAGGTAACACTCCAATCTACACAACTCAAGAAGAAGGCCAAGATTGGAGAAAGCCCCTCGTGGAATTCCTGAAGGGCGGTGTGTTAGTTATATGTATGCCCTAGAGGCCATTACTGTACATGTGATGTATATCGTAGTGGATACTTGGACATATATAGGGAGGACTTTCTTGCTCGACATGACAGTATGCTATCTGGTTGCTCTTTATCTTAACATGTACACTTATAGTCTCTCTCTTTTACATCTTGATAAAGCCCTTAGGATGAGTACTTGACTACCAGGATTATGATGCGGATCATACTAGTGGGGCAGAGGTAGTCGGTAAGTACATCCTTCAAATGTTCCTAGTCGTGGGAGTATCGAGACAGGGCATCGATACTCCAGAGTAGGCTAGCGTATGCGCTTCTTGACCCATATGATGGGCGATGGATGATCCCACATCCATTGGTGTTTGACATCAGAGAAGGTATACGGGTGCTCAGTGGAGACTGGGTACATTGAAAGGACTTATCGAGAAATCCTAGAAGGTATTATACCTATCGTCAGATAGCAGTTCTCTGGTGACACTGGTACAGGTTAGTCTGTCGACCCGAGATCGTCATAGAGTCTTGTATGATTCCCACTGTGCTTTGATTTCCACCTTACCACGTTTAAGAGATCGTGCAAAACGGTAGTTTTTGGGTACAGTCCCGAGTCACATGGAGGCAATGAGCGATAGGAGGGGTTTTGTCTCTCCCCATATTAGGGGTTGATGTTGCGCTATGTTTGATTGGCCATAACAGAAAATCCCTGGCAAGGGTTGCTGAGATCTACTGGTAGGTGGTACCGGTAGTTTCTCAAACCGTTATGAGCCTCACATCAGTATGACTTATCAGGCTATTGGGGTCTGACGTTTACCACCCCCAGGCCTAGATATGCGACATATCTGAGGAAGAGACCGGACTGTACGGTTTTGTTACTGATTGGATTCACAGGAGTATAAGCAGGCTTGCTTGTTGATCTTCTGATAGCTCAATACCCGGGTGGCCGTTACGTTTAGCAGACCGCTTGCGACTTGTGAGTGTTTGATATGATCATCACCTACTGCCGGCGTATTGACGAGTCTTTAGAGTCCTACACAGAGGTTTCCTAGTTAATGTGAAACGAAGTAGGAGCACATATGTGATATGTGCGGGACCGAGATTAATGCGCGTATGTGATACTGCATTCTATTCTCGCGATATGTGATATCGGTCGGTTATATGTGATATAGCCGAGTTATCGGATCAAGTGTTGATTCGATAAGTTGATACATTTCCTATTAGTCGGTTGTATGTGATATAGCCGGATTATTAAATTATGTGTTGATTTGATAATCTAATGTATAATTATATATGTGATATATTAATTTATATTAACTAATATTTGCTCACTTAAACATTTCTTTTTCTCACTTGTGTGCATATAGTATATATGTGATATATATTAATGTACATCTTTTGTGTCATGCTTGATGTCACATGCTACATGGGTGTATGAGACTCATACCATGCTTGATATAATAGAAGGTTTTATTTATTTAAAATTAATCAAAATTAGATGGTAATTAGTCACATGGTTGAAGCTTGTAGAAGCTTGTGGAACCATTGACCAAGTCCACTAATTTTGTTTTACTTGTAGATATTTATTAACCTAACCATTATTAATTAGCCATGGTTTGTTCTCTACATGAGTTAGTGTATGATACTAAATCACCCATGGTTTCTATTCTCACCTCATGAGTTTAATTATTCTCATCTCCACTTCATCTTCTTCCTCATGAGAAAAAGCTTGCTAGCTTTTTTCTAAGTGATGAAATATTGTGAGAAAAAGAAAAATAAAGAGAGCTCAATTCCTAGTTCATCATCCTCTACTATTAGCCATTTAGTTTAGGATGTTTGCTTCACTAATTCACATATTAGTGAAGAGGTAGCATGAGCCCGAGTCTTCTCGACGTAGATCATCTTCGGGCTCGAAGACATTGAGCAAGATTGTTCATTTCTTCATGTGAACCCTTACTAGAGTTCGGGAGTTCACTACTTGGAGCGAAGGGACTATTACATGGAGCTTTAGAAGTGAAGGACTGGTCTACAAAGGTTGTATTCCTTATTTACTTTGTATGCAAAGTTGTTTGCATGTTGTTTTGTTTAAATCTCTAGTTAACATTCTAGGGTTAGGGTTCTTTAGAATGGCATATTTTTGAAAACGACATGGATGATGCCTCCCGAAACCTTGCAGCCGCCCTACGGAACCCTACAGTGGTATCAGAGCCAAGCTAGAGATTTAAACGATGTTTGTTAGATTACGAAACAGAAACTACTCCGAAATTTGAAACATCTCATTCTGGTTTCTGTCGATTTTCAAATGTGCTCTAAAAATTTTTTTAGTAACTGCAGAATGTTATGTGTGATATAACAAGAACACCAAAAAAAATTTAAGCATTTTAGCCTGAAAGTGGCCGGCCACAATGGTATTTTTTCCGAGCTCCTCGGGTCTTTTGTGGAGTTTTGGCTTTAAATTTTCAGGGTGTTCCAGTCTCTGGGTTTTGGTGTTTTAGGTGTTGTTTATTTTTGCTAAATTTGCATGTGATGTTAAATTTCTGCAAAGGCAATTCAGAGTGTTTCGTAATCATAATTCTAACATCTATTCGGGTTATTTAGACGATGTTAAAAAGTTCGAACGGATATCAATAACTTATATTTTCTCTCGCTGGAAATTTTCCAAGAGTTGGATTTTTTCCAAGTTTAAAATCTTCAGAAAATCATTCAAGTGATTCTGTAGACCCTCTAGAAGAATGATACCCAAACTCGACTTTTTGGATCGCGGAACTACGGTCATACCCTAGGGTTTGCGGCAGTTCCGTAGCGACATGAGTGAGGCAGGGTCGGCCCTTCTACGGATGGTTCATTGGAGCTATGGCATGTTCTGGGTACTTTTTGAACTCCGCTCAAGTGTTGAGCTCTTTGGAAAAGTTTGGGTGTTTGTTTATTCGATCGAAAAGTTTAACATTGTCTAGCTATCTGTCATTATGATACAATATTTGGAATCCACATAATTAGTTATAAGATAACTAGTTTGAATTATATAAATCTAGCAGTTTAGTCTCATTTGATCGGTTGCCACGGAATTTTGATGAGGATCAAAAGTCCGTCGTAATTACGTAGTGTACGCGGATACTCGCCGTGTAATCTTACTAGATAGCCACGCCCCATAGCCCCGACCAAGTGACTGTAGGAGAACCCCGTCGCCAAAAGCATCCGTTCGAGTGCTCGCGGCCGCGGTGTTCCGCCTTAGTGCACTTCGTCGACGGCATTGGGGGTGCGGCCGTCTACTAATGTTTCCGACGAGCATTCGATCAAGTTATCGGGAATCTTATTGAATTACCCGACAGGTTATTGGAAAGTGTTTTCAATATCGAGACTAAAATGCAGGGTTTATAATTGTTAGGCATGTGATGTCTAAGGAATTCATTTGGTTAAGCATGAAATCCAAAGTATGTGATACATTGGGTTTATGATGTCTACGGTGGTTGCAGATTCCAATTGTTGTAGTTTTTCAATTTTTTTCTGCGACCGTAAGTGTAATATGTGGTGTATCGCCGGTTTCGTTGCTATATATCAACGACAATTGGGATACGCATATTTACTTACGTTGATGACATGTGATGTTATGTGTTGCTATGATATGTTATATTGGATCGTCGTGTTTGAATAGCCGGGTTTTTTTATGTGAGATGAGAGTTTTTTATTTTCATTCATGTAAAAACTTGTATGTAATATTCTTTTATTGGGGCACTTCCGGGTTGAGAATGATGTCACCATTGATGTATATTATTTACTTTTCCGCATTAGGATAGACCCAAGGAGGGGAGCACAAGTAACCGGGTTCTAGGGTCCAGTGGGAGACCGTCTCGAGGAGTCGAGACCGGGTCTCCTAACTATAGAATTGGTAGGATTGCTTGCCGCTCTCGTAAGGGTCTAGGGATGTGGGTTTGGCTATTCATCCCGACCGTGGAATCCGTGTTTTATACTGGCTTAATTTAAAACGCGGAATTCCTAGTATATCTAATATTTCATATGTTATCTTCTACTGCTAATATTTTGTGATGTGATCATTTGATATGTTCTGAGACGAATGCCTATATTATATATATGATATATAATAAATATTGCTGCTTTTGTTTCTTCTGTGATGCTTGGGAAGCATAAATTTTGATGGGACTTCATTAATGAGATTAATGAAAGAAAAAGAAACCTAAAGATATTGTAGAAACTTGTTTTAAAAAACTGGCTGCTCTAGTTCTTGCTTTGCATAGCGGTATTTGTGAAATATCCAGCACCACATTCGATGAGGAAAGAGCCGAGATCCCTTCACCAGGAGTGACCTCTTTATCAAAACTAGCAAAAACCTCAAAAACACTCTTTTTCAAAATCACTTGATTCTACAACGATATCAAGTTCAAAGCGTTAAAGGTTTTCATAAAAGACCATCCGCAGACCCTCAGTCATTTTAGAAAGTAGAGTACTTAGTATTCGTACTGCGTATGTTGATCACAGTCAAGGCGTAGTGTACGGTAGCTAAGTGATGTCTTCCTACACAGCATATGATGCAATTAATTAGGACATTCATGTGATTATGTTGATTATAGTCAAGGGTCATGTGAGCGGGTCTAATTAATCATGAAATGACGGGTAGAACTTGACTAGTACTTATGATATGTTGATTATAGTCTAGGTAATAAGTTACTAGGGGTAAAAACCATTATCGGGAATTTCAAGTGTTGAAATTTACAATGAGATTGCATACCTTCTATGAGATAATTGGATCCCAATACCCACTGCGAGTAAGAGTTACTCATGGGAGAATTTTACACATTACAAATAGTCGATCAAGTAGGTGTCGAGAAAGGTGTTAACGGGGTTATGCCCGTGGGAAAACGATGTTTATTTTAATTAGGTCCGTGCGAAAGCACGGGGAACCTCCCTCAAAGTACCGACACTGGCCTGGCCGAATGATTGACGAACTTGTAAGTTGTAATTAAATCCCGTCTAGTCTTATCTTTTTTGGTTTGAAGGAAGATTTGATAAAAACAGTAAGAGCCATCCTGATTAGATAAAATAATAACCAATCTGATCTTGCAAGAGCGCACGCAGAGTGTTTTCTTCTCTCTCTCTCCTGGTAGCGACCATGTAATGCCTTAATCAAGATAATAATATGGATGCATTGACCGAACCTTCTTATTATACTGAGCTGGGGAACGTTGGTACCATTCTTTCTTATAATTGTTATATGTCTAAACAGGAAATAGGGGAATATCCGGATTCTCATGCCACCCAATCGAGGATTAAGCATGTTGATGCATATTCTTCGGGTGTGTTCATTACCAAGAACTGTTTCTCAGTATTCTCTACGTCCTAGGTATGAGATACCATATTAGGATTCCACAAATATAATCTGATACATAGGCTACAGACAGGTAGAGAACTGAGAAAAGGTGATTTTTCTCTAGTGTAGAGAATGGTGCAATTGTTGCAGCCAAGTCAGTTGGCAAATATCACCTTGTATTACCAAATGGTAAATACATTGGTTCTGAACGAATGTTATTACATACCGAACTTGATATACAACATTACATCATATTCTTTATTAAGTTAAAGAAGGATATAATTCTGTATTGGAGGATAATATTGTGAAACATTTTCCTGAATCAAGAGTTAATTGGATCAGACATGTTATGAAATGGCATCTACGTTCTAAATCAAACCACAGTTCAAAGTATGTAGAACACACACAAGAGGAATAGATCAGAAATGAACGAATCCTTCTTGTGGTATTGTAGACTAGGTCATATCAATGCGACACGACCAGCTAAATTACATAAGGATGAATATGAGAATCTGTTTGAATTTTCATCTTATGATACTTTCCAGTCTTGTCTCAAAGGTAAAATGACCAACACTCCGTTTACTGGAAACAGAGAAAGAGTTACTGAACTCCTGGAACGCATACATGATGATGTATACAGTCCTATGTCTATAAATGCCATGCCTGGTTCTTTGTACTTCATTACATTCATCGACGATTTCTCAAGATTCGGACATGTGTTTGAAACACAAGTCTGAAGATTTTGAGAAATTCAAGGAATATAAGCTTGAAGTTGAGAACCAGACGGGTAGAAGTATTAAAGTACTTCGATATAATCGAGGAGGCAAATACTTGGGCATGGAGTTCCTGGATTTTCTAAATAGAGAATAGGATTCTCTCTTAACTTACTCCTTCGTATACACTACAGCACAACGGTGTATCGGGGCGGAGGTATCGTACCCTATGAGATATGGCGTGCTCTAAGATGAGTATTGCTGAGTTACCTGTTTCTTTTTGGTGTTATGCACTTAAGAAGCTGCATACCTATTGAATGGGGTTCCAACCAAATCAGGGCCTACCACTCCATATGAGATATGGAATAGGAAGAGACCATGTTTTAAACGAGTTAAGATATGGGGTTTTCCGACCAATGTTGAAAAACAAAATCCGGACAAGCTCGAGGCAAGGTCAGTTCTGTATAAGGTTGTTGGATATCCCAAACATCTGCGAGAGAATATCTTCTACCAGACTGAGGAGCAAAAGGTGTTTTGTTTCTCAGCATGCCACCTTTTTAGTAAAGGAATTTCTTGTGAAGAAATTAGTGGTCATGAGGTAGAACTGGAAGGAGTTCCAGCTGAACAAACTAACAGCTGATGATTTGGTTAAACCAAAGGATTCAATAGTCTCCAACGAACCTCAGGCTCTCCGCGAATCTGGTAGGGTTACTCATCCACTTGAGAGATACTACGGCCTTCTCGGTGACAGTGGGAGCGAGTGTTGCATCATGGTTGATGATGGCCCAATTAGGTTCAGGCAGGCCATCACGAGTGGGGAATCTGTGTAATGGCTGGATGCTATGCGATCAAAGATGGAATCCATGTACATCAATAAAGTATGACTTTGCATGTTGCACCTGAAGGGGTAAAACCCATTCGGAGCAAATGGATCTTAACAAGATTCTTGGTGTAGATAGAAAAGTTGAGACTTTCAAAGTTATGCTTAAGTCCATCAGGATCAATGCAAGCATCGTGGAGTTGGAACATTTGTTTTGATATGATAGTCAAAGAGTTTGACTTCGTCAAAAAGGTAGATGAACCTTGTATATACAAGTAGGTTGTAGAGAGTAAGGTTGTCCTCCACGTATTGTACGTAAATGACATACTCTTGATAGGAAATGTTTTCCTATGCTACACTCGGTCAAACTCCTCTTATCACGAGGATTCTCCATGGAAGATCTGGATGATACCTACTATATCTTATGGATTATGATCTATGGTGATAGATCTAAGTGGATGTTAGGAGTGTCCCAAATCCAGGTACGTTAACACCATACTAAAGGGGTTTAGTATGGAGGATTCTAAGCGTGGTGGTTCGCCCACTTACTCAGGAATCACTCTCTCCGAAAAGATGTCTCCCGAGATTGATTTGGATACAGCTCGCGTGCAAGGGATACCCTATGCTTCGGCAGTAGGCTCTATCAAGTGTGTGATGTTATGTACCAGACCAGATTTATCTAACTCACTAGGTGTAGTGATTAGAAATCAATCGGATCTTGGGAAAATCACTGGACAGCTGTAGATGACATTCTTAAGTACTTGAGAAGCACTAAAAGAATGTTCTTGGTTCAAGCTTCCAGAGTGATAAGGTCGACTGAAAGTCAGTCACAGGTATTGTCTTTACCCTCAGTAGAAGGATGGTATGTTGGAAGAGTTCCAAGCTAGATACCTCGACATACTAAACGATAAAGGCTGAATTCAATATTACCAACGATGCTGCCAAAGTGGCTGTCTGGGCATTTCTTGTTCATGAGATGAACATGGTTCCTACAATTTAGCATCCAATAACTGTTATTGTGACAACAATGGAGTTGTGACTTTGGCCTAGAAACGCCGGTCCCATCAGCAATCCAGACATATTCTGAGGCAAGTATCACCTGATCAGAGAGATGGTTGATCTCCAAGGGATCGAGGTAAGGAGAGTTGACGCAAAAGATAAACACAGCGGATCCACTCACAAATGCCTTTCCCTAGAGAGACTTTTATAGGACGTTGAATATGAGATACTGCAACAAATGGCCTTAGTGCAAGTGGAAGATTGTTAGTTATATGTATGCCCTAGAGACCATTACTGTATATGTGATGTATATCGTAGTGGATGCTTGGACATATATAGGGAGGACTTTCTTGCTCGACATGACAGTATGCTATCTGGTTGCTCTTTATCTTAACATGTACACTTATAGTCTCTCTCTGTTACATCTTGATAAAGCCCTTAAGATGAGTACTTGACTACCAGGATTATGATGCGGATCATACTAGTGGGGCAGAGGTAGTCGGTAAGTACATCCTCCAAATGTTCCTAGTCGTGGGAGTATCGAGACAGGGCATCGATACTCCAGAGTAGGCTAGCGTATGCGCTTCTTGACCCATATGATGGGCGATGGATGATACCACATCCATTGGTGTTTGACATCAGAGAAGGTATACGGGTGCTCAGTGGAGAATGGGTACACTGAACGGACTCGCCGAGAACTCCGAGATGGTATTATACCTATCGTCAGATAGCAGTTCTCTGGTGACACTGGTACAGGTTAGTCTGTCGACCCGAGATCGTCATAGAGTCTTGTGTGATTCCTACTGTACTTTGATTTCCACCTTACCACGTTCAAGAGATCGTGCAAAACGGTGGTTTTTGGGTACAGTCCCGAGTCACATAGAGGCAATGAGCGATAGGAGGGGATTTTTCTTTCCCGATATTGGGGGTTGATGTTGCGCTATGCTAGATTGGCCATAACAGAAAATCCCTGGCCAGGGTTACTGAGATCTACTGGTAGGTGGTACCAGTAGTTTCTCGAACCGTTATGAGCCTTACATCAGCATGACTTATCAAGCTATTGGGGTCTGACGTTTACCACCCCCAGACCTAGATATGGGACATATCTGACGAAAAGACCGGACTGTATGGTAGGGTTACTGATTGGATTCGCAGGAGTATGAGCAGGCTTACTTGTTGATCTTCTAATAGCTCAATACCTGGGTGGCCGTTATGTTTACCAGACCGCTTGCGGCTTGTGGGTGTTTGATATGATCATCATCTACTGCCGGCGTATTGACGAGTCTTTAGAGTCCTACATAGAGGTTTCCTGGTTCATGCGAAGCGAAGTAGGAGCACATATGTGATATGTGCGGGACCGAGATTAATGCGCGTATGTGATACCGCATTCTATTCTCGCGATATGTGATATCGGTCGGTTATATGTGATATAGCCGAGTTATCGGATCATGTGTTGATTCGATAAGTTAACATATTTCCTATTAGTCGGTTGTATGTGATATAACCGGATTATTAAATCCAGTGTTGATTTGATAATCTAATGTATAATTATATATGTGATATATTAATTTATATTAACTAATATTTGCTCACTTAAACATTTCTTTTTCTCACTTGTATGCATATAGTATATATGTGATATATATTAATGTACATCTTTTGTGTCATGCTTGATGCCACATGCTACATGGGTGTATGAGACTCATACCATGCTTGATATAATGGAGAGTTTTATTTATTTAAAGTTAATCAAAATTAGATGGTAATTAGTCAAATGGTTGAAACTTGTAGAAGCTTGTGAATGTAAGTCGATGTACTACACCCCAGAACTTGTGGGGAGGCGGAATTTTCAAAAACGATCTTGTTTAGTGAACGAACATCGACTAACCGCTTGAATCGAAGCTAAACTATAAATAACCAAACACAAAGTGTTTCTAAACTACTGTGTTTAGGGATTATACCTAATGAACCAACTCCTTCGTCTTTACGATCTCCTTGTCCTCCTCGGCCTTCTCTAGGTAGTAGACGATCCACCCGAGAGCAAAACTCCAAGCTAAACCTCTAAACTTGAGGCAACTAACCTTCTTGGATTGCTAATCAAAGAAGATAGAATGAAATAGAGTGATGGTTATGGATTGATTAGTCTTTCTAATCCTTGATCTCAACTCATGAGAGGGGAGGATTAGTCTTTGAAGAGGGAGAGCTTGAGGAGAGAGAAGGTGAGAATGAATTATGAAATGAGAATAGTAATCTATCATAATAAATATGAAGCATTCTTATTTTTGAGAAAAAGAATAATACATAATGAATAAGCATGCTTCACAAATATCTAATGGTGATTCATTGTCATGACTCACTAAGCATTTATCATGCATTAATGATATGCATGAATCAACCTCATGACTCACTAAACTCATTTAATGCAAATGACACATAACCCTCCTTAGTCACCATCTTCTAGAAGCTTCTCGCATAATTACGAGAACGCCCCTCCGATCCGTAAAAATACGGAAAAACTTTAGACTGTATAAATCCAATAACCGGATACCAGTAACTGGCTTAAACCAAAGCCGACTGGTAAAAACTGTCCGAAAGTCGTACGCGCGTAAACGCACGTATGCGTCCGAACCCTTTGTCACAAAACCATGCGACCTCTATATCATTTCTCCTGGAGTAGGAAACTCTCTGTGTGGGACTCTAGAGACTCGACTACTACGCTGGCAGTGGGTTTAACCACAGACCGCAAGCGGCACTAGCTGTACATAACGGTCCCCAGGTAGTTGTCGATAAGAAGGCCGATGAGGAAACCCATCCGAACTCCTACTGAGTCTGATGTGACAATCTCCATACAGTCCGGTCCGTTCGTCCAAGACTATCGCATATCGGGCCTAGGGGGCGGCAAGCGTCAGTCCCCTAATAGCGGTATAAGTCGTGTCGGAAGGAAGCCCATTACACCCTGAGAAACTACTGGAACCTACCAGCAAATCTCGCTTGCCCTGGCCAGGGACTTTGCGTAATGGCTCTCTGACACAGCACGATATCTACTCCCAATACCGGGAGGGACGAATCCTGTCTAACCGCCACTGCCTCCAAGTGCTCGGGACTGCACCCAACTGCTACCTATTTGCACGACTCCTTTGAGCCGTGGTAGGGTAGCAATCTAAGAACAGTGGGACACACTCGAGGCGAAGTAGCAGTGTCAAGTCTGCGGACTATGCTGTACTCATGTCACCTGGGAACTGCTCACTGACGACTGGTATCAAACCAACCAACAGTTCCCTGTGAGTCCTGTCCGGTGTACCCGTAACCTGACGAGCACCTACATACTATCTCCAGTACGACGTACTGACGGCTGTGGGACAGACCATCTCCCCAACTGGGATGAGAAGCGTACACACCAGTCTACTCCGGAGTATCGATGCTCTGTCTCGATAATCCAACGACCAGGGACCTGAATAAGGATGTGCTTGTAGACTACCCAGCCCCCACTAGTGTGACTGCCATCACAACGCTGGTAGACAAGCAAGATCCTAAGAGCTCTATCAATATGTACACTCACATATTAAGATAGAAAAACCAAGTAGCATACTACCATGTTTAACAAGACTGTTATATACATGTGAATATCCCAAGCTTCCATTAAGTAATATACAAACTAGTATGATACAGTAATGGCCTTCTAGGGCATAAACACTAACAATCTCCCAGTTGCACTAGGGCCATGTACTGGCATATCGTAGACCGATGATCTCGAGTAGCCTCTCGAACTGAATCTGAGGTAGGGCCTTCGTGAATGGATCGGCAATGTTCTCTTCAGAAGCAACTCTCCGAACCTCGATCTCCTGACGATCAATGATCTCCCTGATCAGGTGATACCGCCTTAAGATGTCTCTGGATTTCTGATGGGACCTTGGTTCCTTCGCTAAAGCTATAGCTCCGTTGTTGTCGCAATACAGAGGTATTGGATCAACTATGGTAGGAACCACCTGAAGTTCTGTTAGGAACTTCTTCATCGAGACTGCTTCTTTTGCGGCATCGCAAGCAGCTATATACTCCGCTTCCATCGTCGAGTCAGCAACGGTGTCCTGCTTGGAGCTCTTCCAGCACACCGCCCCTCCATTGAGGGTAAAGAAATAACCCGATATGGACTTGGAATCGTCCTTATCACTCTGGAAGCCGGAATCAGCAAAGGCCTCCAACCTGAGGTCTTTTCCGCCGTAAACTAAGAACATCTCCTTAGTCCTCCTCAGGTACTTAAGAATGTTCTTTACTGCTATCCAGTGTTTCTCCCCTGGGTCTGACTGATACCGGCTTACCACGCTCAGTGCGTAAGCAACATCTGGTCTGGTACACAACATCGCATACATTATAGAGCCTACCGCAGAAGCGTAGGGTATAATAGACATGCGTTCCCTTTCCAAATCAGTCTTGGGAGACATCTCTTTGGAGAGGGTGATTCCGTGACAAGCCGGTAGATTACCGCGCTTAGAATCTTCCATACTGAATCTTTTCAGTACAGTGTCGATATACCTGGACAGTGAAAGTCCCAACATCCTCTTGGATCTATCACGATAGATCCGGATCCCCAGAATGTAAGAGGCATCACCCAGGTCTTTCATAGAGAACCTGTGTGACAAGAATCCTTTGACAGATTGTAGCATAGGAATGTCATTTCCTATTAATAGAATGTCATCCACGTACAAGACGAGAAATACGACACTTCTGGCTACAACTTTACTATATATGCACGGTTCATCTGGATTTTTGATAAAGTCATATTCTTTGACTGTCTCATCAAAACAGATGTTCCAACTCCGCGATGCCTGCTTTAGTCCATAAATGGACTTAAGCAGCTTGCATACTTTCCCGCTGCTCCCACTCTGATTGAAACCCTCTGGCTGATCCATATAGACGCACTCTTCTAAATTTCCATTCAGAAAAGCCGTTTTTACGTCCATCTGCCAGATTTCATAATCATGGAAGGCAGCAATAGCAAGAAGGACCCGAATGGATTTGAGCATAGCCACTGGAGAAAAAGTTTCGTCATAGTCCAAACCAGGTCTTTGACGAAAACCCTTTGCAACAAGTCTAGCCTTATAGGTTTCCACCTGTCCATCTACACCAATCTTTTTCTTGAAGATCCATTTGCATCCTATGGGTTTTACCCCATCTGGAGCAAAGTCCAAAGTCCATACTTTGTTAGTGTACATGGACTCCATTTCAGTCCGCATTGCATCTAGCCATCGTACCGAGTCGCCGCTCTGGATGGCCTGCTGGAAGTCAGTAGGTTCATCATCATCTATGATGCAATCCTCTCTATCCCCATCTATGAGAAAACCGTAGTATCTCTCAGGCGGATGAGACGGCCTACTACTCCTGCGGAGAGGTGTGGGAATGTCCTGTTCTTCTTGAACTCCTGGTTCTACCAAACTTTCAGTAGCAGTTTGTGGTTCTGGAATTTCTTCCAGTTCTATTTCGCTCCCACTTATTTCCTTTTCTAAAAACTGATTTTCCAGAAAATGGGCATTACGAGAAACAAAAACCTTTTGTTCCTCTGCGTAATAGAAATAATATCCCTTGGAGTTCTTTGGATATCCCACAAACATACATTTTACTGATCGTGCCTCGAGCTTGTCCACATGCTGCTTTTTAACAAAAGCTGGACATCCCCATATTTTTATATGTTGAAGATGGGGTTTCTTCCCAGTCCACATCTGATATGGAGTGGTAGGCACAGTCTTGGTAGGAGCCCTGTTCAAAAGATATGCCGCTGATTCTAGCGCATAACCCCAGAAAGATCGCGGTAACTCAGCATTACTCATCATGGATCGTACCATATCCAATAGGGTTCGATTCCGTCTCTCCGATACACCGTTATGCTGTGGAGTGTATGGAGGAGTAAGCTGAGAGAGAATTCCTTTCTCTTTTAGGTAACCAAGGAACTCGGCACTCAAGTATTCACCACCTCGATCAGATCTTAGTGTCTTAATACTTTTGCCGGTTTGGTTTTCTACTTCATTCTTATACTCTTGGAATTTCTCAAAAGCCTCGGATTTATGTTTCATCAGATAAATGAATCCGTATCTTGAGTAATCATCCGTGAAAGTAATGAAATAGGAAAAACCACCTCTCGCATGTGTAGACATTGGACCGCATACATCGCTGTGTATGAGTCCTAAGAGCTCGCTCGCTCTTACTCCTTGTCCAGTAAATGGAGTCTTTGTCATCTTTCCTTTGAGACAAGATTGACAAGTGTCATAAGTTTGATATTCGAACGAGTCCAAATATCCTTCTCTATGCAACTTAGTCAACCTTCTCTCATTGATGTGACCCAGTCTACAATGCCATAAGAAAGTTTTATTTAAATCTGGAGACTTTCTTTTTAGTGTGTTCTGGACATTGAAAATTTGGAGTTGGTTTAAAACATATATGCCGTTATTTAGAGTACCGGACCCAATCAAACCATGATTAAGGTGGATGTTAACAACATCTCTTACAAACGTGAAATCATAACCTTTATTTGATAACAAGGAAACTGATATGATATTACACGTTAAGCTTGGTACAAAATAACAGTTATGCAAAACCAAAATATGTCCACTTGTCAATCCTAGGTGATAATCCCCGACGGACGCAGCTCCCACGCTAGCTCCGTTAGCAACCCTGAGGATCATATCACCTTCCTTCGGCACTCTACGGTTTCTCAGTGCCTGCAATGAATTGCAAATATGAGATCCTGATCCGGTATCCAATACCCAGGAAGTAGAGTTGATTGACAGACAATTCTCAATTACAAACACACCTGAAGTCGAAGCCACAGCTTGCTTCGGTTCCTGGTTCTTGGCGTTCCACGCCTTGCAATCCTTCTTCCAGTGCCCTTTCCTGTGACAATGGAAGCACTCATCCAGGCCAACTACCGGTGCTGCAAACTTTTTCTTTCCCTTCCCTCTCACCTTACTAACATCTCCTCTAGGTTTGGGTGTGGCCTTCTTCTTCCTTCCTTTGGCCCTAGCCTTGGACCCGGAAGAAGATGCACCGCCAACAAACATAGCGGGTGTTTCCCTTACTTTCTGTAAGGTGCCCTCTGCACTCCTTAACATGTTCAGGAGTTCCGCAAGTTCAACTTCTTTTCCTTGAATGTTGAAGTTGAGGATAAACTGGGCGTAGGTGGGAGGAAGGGACTGGAGAATAAGGTCTGTATACAGCTCATTATCCAAAGTCGTCCCAAGGTCTGCGAGCTCTTCAATATAGCCGATCATCTGTAGGACATGTTCACCTACCGATGACCCGACAGCCAACCTCGCTCGAAACAAGTTCTTAGAGGTCTCGTATCTTGCTATACGAGATTGCTCTCCATAAAGTTCCTTTGTATGGAGAAATATGCCATCTAGGGACATATCCTCGTGCCTCCTCTGATGTTCATTGTTCATTGAGGCAAGCACGATGCACTTGGCTCTCGCGCAATCTAAATCCCAGGTTTTGCGGATTTCCTTATCCGCATTGCTGGATTTGGGACCAGGGACAGCAGGTGCCGTAGCGGTGAGGATGTACCCCAATTTGTCATAGGTCAAAGCCATTTTGACATTCCGCAGCCAATCTTTATAGTTTGGCCCTGTCAGTATATTTTTCTCTAAAAGTAACTTAAGTCCAGTCATTTTCAGGGTCGCTGCAATTAGGAGAGAGAGAAGAAAACTCTTTAGCATGATGCTCTTGCAAGTTTAGAGTGGTTTTTAGTTTATCTAAACTGGATGGCTCCCACTGTTTCTCGAATCCTTCCTCAAACCATAAAAGAAGAATTAGCCAGGACTATTCTCACCGTACAATACTTGCTTAACCGTTCAGCCAGGCCAGTGTCGATACTTCGAGGGAGGTTTTCCAACGCTTTCGCGAAGTTCCTTAATTAAATAACCTCTTTTCTCTGGGGGCGTAACCCCGCTGACACCTTTCTGGACACCTACTAGGTTTATAGCATTGATCGTTAAGTGACGAATATCCTGATAAGTAGCATATACTCACAGTAGGATCGGAATCCAAATATCATCGTATGATAATGTTGAAGGAATCCTACCAACATTCATCAAACTCCAAATGGTATGCATCTCTTTGCAAATTTCAGTTTCTTTAGAAATTCCCGATATATGTTTTTGCCCCATGCTCTTATGACCTTGGCTTTGGTCAAAATGTCATAAGTCACATGTCAAGTTCTACCCGTCATTATCTTGTCAATTTGAACCCATCCGTATATACCCCTGACTTTGGTCAAATGATAATACGACTGTCCCAAACTAACTCATCTATCTTATGCAACAAATGAAAACCCAGCAGCTACCAAACACTATGCCTTGACTTTGGCCAAAATGCATAGCTTGAATACTACTGAATACCCAAATGAAATGACGGAGGGCTACGAATGGTTTTGGCGAAACCGTGAACGTAGTGAACTTGATATAACCGAAGGAACCTGATAGTTTTTAAAAGGAGTGTTTAAGTCTCCGCATTTAAAAATATCTGTTTTTAAAATTAACCGAGTGGTTTCTTTTAAACTGTTCCAACGATTTAAACTTTGGTTTGTTTTTCTTTGCATTATAGATAATGCGTCCCATCATTAACCTATCATTGCAGAAAACAACGAAAATACAACGTCCTCTTATGCCATCCGCATTCGCCACGGGGTCCCGTCATCACCCGTTAGGTTACTTAACTAACGACAGAGCGGGGGCTGGGCTAGCGCGGGTGTAAAACATAAGTGACGTCTAAATAGCTTTCATATATATAGATATTTTACATTCGTCTGACGCAATGATATACATTCCAGAACACAGATAAACAATATTGGATTAGCAAGCAATCTGTATTTCTTTTGAGCCTGCAAGAAAAGACAGATTATACAGTTGTGATGAATAGCCGTTACCCCACCCTCGACCCCTACGGGTACGGCAAACTACCCGCCCGGCAGTTTGTGTACCCCACCTTGGGTCAGTCCTAGGAGCAAAAACAGTAAAATGAAATAATACAACGGTGGATACAACCGCAACCTCGATGTGCCCCGCAAAAATAATATTACAACAAATTACATTTTGTAGCGTCTTGAAAAGTCGTTTTGGTGTTTTCCTGAAATTCGGTGAAAATTCGGTATTTTTCCGAAAACCGTCTTTCTCGATATTTTGCAGTTTAGGGCTAATTATACCTAAAAAGGATAGGTAATTTCTTGTTTTTAGTAGCTAATGAGTTATTTATGAAATTTTGGTCATTTAAAAAATTTTCCCTATTTTTCAATTTTTTAATATTATTTTAAGCCGGTAAGAAAATACATTAAATAAGCGATAAATACAAATTTTTCCGGGCTAATTTTAATCTCTAAAATTATGATAATTATAATCTAGTGATAACATGAATTTTTAGTAATTTATTTTGATTTTTAACAAATTTTGGTGATTTGAAACGAATTTATTGAATTTTGAGCTAAAACTTGCAATTTTTGAGTTGTAGGGGGCCTTTTTGCATAAAATTTCTTTTGTAAAACCCCTCTCTCTTTTTCCTCAGCCCTAGGACAGCCCCACCTTGTGTGAGACCAGAAATTTCTGGCCTCTCTCTTCTTGGTTTCTTTCTTGAGTTAATTTGATAGTTTATGGTATTATTTTAATTAAAATGGATAATGTATGATACATTGACTTTTGTGGACTTGACCATGACTTTCCCCACTTGCCCACACCCTCCCCCATACCTCATTCTGGCCGAAATTCCTGCACACCCTCTTCTTCCTCTCTTTTCTTTTCATTTTTCTTCAATTTCTTCAAGAAATACATCAAAATCCATGATTTAATTCAAAAATCCAAACAAAAATCCTTATGCTATCATTATCCTTAGCCATTCTTGCTTGGACCTTGGTGTTGAGGCCATCAATTGGAGCAAATTTTCTTGCTTGATCCATAGATCAAGAGGTATAATTCTCATCAAGTTGCTTTCTTTTGCTAAAAATTCCTTTAATTGTATGGTTAGTGTTAAAAGTTAGCTTATTTCTAATCTAGTTTAAAAGAGTAGTTTGTTTAAATTAGGGTTTTGAAGCCATGATAATTAATTAAGTTGTTTATTAGTTAATCTAGTTGTTAGTGAACTAATCTATATGGTTACCTTGTTATGTAGTCTTTAATTATGCTAATTTAGGTAATTTTAGAAGTTGATTTTAGTTGTAAATTGTTGTTTTTAAATTTTCAAGAGAAGGTTTTTGTATGGAATTGATATTTGAAACTTGATTAGTGAGTTGATTAAGTTTTAGAAAGCATTATTTAATTGATTTAAACCTAATTTGCTATCTAGTGTTTTGCTAACCTTAATCTAAGAGGTGAACTTGCTAATTGGGGTTGAAATTAGTGTTAATTAAGTTTTTCAAGTATGGTTTTTGATTTGCAATTGCTATTTATAAAAATCAAGAAAGGATTTGGTTGTGGAATATAGGTTTTGGAGCATGATTAATGTGTTGTAATTAGTGGGTGTGGATTGCTTGTAGTGTGCTTGGGTGAGTATGCTTTATTGTAGTCGTTTTGTCGCAAATCGGCGATTTTTGCACCGATTTTTGGAATGTATATGCTTACTAGATTTTTATATAAATTATGAGATGGACTATTTTTGATATCTTGATGATTGTAATGGCTTGTCCTACGACTTTTAGGATGCGTGAGTGCGGTTTTTGGGTAGTCGGGTTTTAGTTTTGCCGGGTGACCCAAATCGGCGTTTTTGGCAGTTTTTGCGATTTTCGCGTGTGTTCCGCGCACTTTGTGCACGTTGTACCTAGCTAGCGAACTTTAGTAGTTTCGTTGGGGTTTGCGTCGTTCTTGATATGTAACCTTATAATTGGTAATGATGTAAATTCCAGGTTCGGTCGCGGAAACGTCAGACGCGGCGCGAAAGGGAAAGGCGGTGATTGGACACAGCTAGCCAGGGATCCCGGTGAGTAGATTTAACATCTACGGGGGACGATCGTTTGGATGGCGCAAGTCGCCCGATAGAATTAGTAAACTGAAAATAAAATAGTAAACTGGATAACCACTTGTGACATTAGAATAATAATACTGGCATGATAATTGCTGCAATTAGATCAATATGTTATACCCATATACGCAAACTCAATTGTAGGACACATGCACCATTACCAGGTTTTTATATGCAGCACGAGCACTATTCATGTTTACACACACACCCTGGTAATTGCCATGCCACCACACTAGATAACATTTAAATTTAAACCTTTTACTAATTGATACTTAAACTGGTGCTATTGCCTTTAATTCCTTAAAATGAAACCGTAGAATTGCTATTCATGTGCATGTACTTCATCATATTAATTGTTCATGCTTAATCCATTAGTCACACATCGCAACTTGATTATTGATATCATATGCATTCATTATCACTGATATATGCACTTATGAGGATTTCTTGAGATTTTATGATATTGCTGGATTTCGGGGGAAAGCCGCAAAATTTCCAAACTTATGATATTTTTAAAACATGTAAATTGCGGTTTTCTAGTGATGTAAGTGTCGTCCACCATGAGTTTGCTGTGGCTTTGGAAATCCGTGTCGAGGAGTGGAGGAACCGGCACGGGTACATGGTGGGCCCGGTAAGGTACCCCGGGGCAAGAGGAATGTGGTGATGACGTTGAGCCTGGCAGGGGACGGATTACCTACCGGTGACTGTTTGGGACGGCGGATATCCAGAGGATACCGACCGTGGCCGCTAGATGATGAGATATTGATATTTGAGATGGGTCAGCCGGACGGCTGAGGCCAGCGATACATTTATGAGATTTGAGACAGCTTTTGGGGTGTCGTTGCTGGACACCGGTTTTCGTCGATTCATTGACATTTGCTGGCATTCTAAAAGAGTTTCAAAAACAACATCTGATAAAATATTTTTATATATAAACCTATTGAGACCTCAGATATTCATGTTGCATACATATTCGTACACTGATGTTGTATACACACCTGCTAGTATATCCATATTGCATACATACTCGCCATTATGTCCTGCCTTACCTGTATATAGATGCTAGGATGCTTGTGTGCATGCATTCGATAGCCTGTGTAAATGTTATTTATTACTCACGAGTTGGCAACTCACCCCCGTTGTGCCATAGCCTGTTGCAGGTCCGCTCCGTCAGTTCAGTAGCGGCGGGTGCGCTTGCTTCTTTTGCCTCTTTTGCCTGGACTCGAGATTTGCTCATAGGTGGGTTATGTTATTTTTTGTACCACCTTGTATATTCTTGTATCTAGTGTACTCCATCTACTGTTTCTACCAGATTATTGTATATTGACCTAGAGATGAGACTGTGAGGTTTGTGGATTTTATGCTGTATTTTGGGGTCGAGCTCACTTGAGCCGACATGCTACTTTTTCATGCTTCCTTATGCTTTATTATGCTTGTTGTCATTTACATTGCGTGGGATTTGTGACCGCCTTATGGCGAAGAGCTAGCTCCCGCTTGGGGATGCCCTTTTTTGTTGGATTCATGTATATATTTTGTTGTACCCATTTTTGGGGGTCAGTATTTACAAAGGAGACTCTGCCGAAATTTTCGGGAAAAATTGGTATTGTTTTTAAAAAGGGTTTTACATGACTTATTTGATAACTCGCTTTCAATTGATTGGGTTTTCTTCACTCTTTTGCTTAATTGGTTTTGTTTTCTGGGCTTTTGGCTTACTTATATTACGGACGCCTTTAGACGTTTCGTAAACTTAAGTGCCAGTCACGTTCCGTACCCTGCGGGTCGTGACACATTTATAACAAATGAATTAAACAATAACCCATTGCTAAACCCCGGCTATACACCACAACAGTCCAATACAGTTCATATGCACAAACAGATATAACCATTACAGAAATGTGCAACCCCCTGCCAACCGACATACTAGCAGTTAGGGGAGGTTTACGAACACATTTATCAATCACAGATATAATCCAACATGCAAATACTGTACAATTTCGATCGATTAAACAACATTAATATTGCTCCAAAAACTGCTCTGTAAAACTGAAACCTGAGCAAAATTAAAATATTCCAGAAAACCCTAAATACCAGAGAGGACCCACACATGAAAGATGAGTCCACGACTCGGCAACTCGGCCACGGAACCGCGGCGGATCGGTGGGATCCGCCGCGCTTCCGCGGCGCTTTAGCCGATTCATGGGCTCAAATTTCATGGGTGTTCTCCTGGATCCTTTTCAAGCATTCTGAGCATCCCTGAAAAATTTTTAGACTTCATTTCAATTTCGACAGAAACTTGACATTTTTAGGGTTTTCCGGCTTCGTTTTTCCGTTCGAAATTCGTACAAATTTGCAATAAAGTTATTTATTATTTAGCGAGGCTCTGATACCACTGTAAGTCGATGTACTACACCCCAGAACTTGTGGGGAGGCGGAATTTTCAAAAACGATCTTGTTTAGTGAACGAACATCGACTAACCGCTTGAATCGAAGCTAAACTATAAATAACCAAACACAAAGTGTTTCTAAACTACTGTGTTTAGGGATTATACCTAATGAACCAACTCCTTCGTCTTTACGATCTCCTTGTCCTCCTCGGCCTTCTCTAGGTAGTAGACGATCCATCCGAGAGCAAAACTCCAAGCTAAACCTCTAAACTTGAGGCAACTAACCTTCTTGGATTGCTAATCAAAGAAGATAGAATGAAATAGAGTGATGGTTATGAATTGATTAGTCTTTCTAATCCTTGATCTCAACTCATGAGAGGGGAGGATTAGTCTTTGAAGAGGGAGAGCTTGAGGAGAGAGAAGGTGAGAATGAATTATGAAATGAGAATAGTAATCTATCATAATAAATATGAAGCATTCTTATTTTTGAGAAAAAGAATAATACATAATGAATAAGCATGCTTCACAAATATCTAATGGTGATTCATTGTCATGACTCACTAAGCATTTATCAAGCATTAATGATATTCATGAATCACCCTCATGACTCACTAAACTCATTTAATGCAAATGACACATAACCCTCCTTAGTCACCATCTTCTAGAAGCTTCTCGCATAATTACGAGAACGCCCCTCCGATCCGTAAAAATACGGAAAAACTTTAGACTGTATAAATCCAATAACTGGATACCAGTAACTGGCTTAAACCAAAGCCAACTGGTAAAAACTGTCCGAAAGTCGTACGCGTGTAAACGCACGTATGCGTCCGAACCCTTTGTCACAAAACCATGCGACCTCTATATCATTTCGCCTGGAGTAGGAAACTCTCTGTGTGGGACTCTAGAGACTCGACTACTACGCTGGCAGTGGGTTTAACCACAGACCGCAAGCGGCACTAGCTGTACGTAACGGTCCCCAGGTAGTTGTCGATAAGAAGGCCGATGAGGAAACCCATCCGAACTCCTACTGAGTCTGATGTGACAATCTCCATACAGTCCGGTCCGTTCGTCCAAGACTATCGCATATCGGGCCTAGGGGGGCGGCAAGCGTCAGTCCCCTAATAGCGGTATAAGTCGTGTCGGAGGGAAGCCCATTACACCCTGAGAAACTACTGGAACCTACCAGCAAATCTCGCTTGCCCTGGCCAGGGACTTTGCGTAATGGCTCTCTGACACAGCACGATATCTACTCCCAATACCGGGAGGGACGAATCCTGTCTAACCGCCACTGCCTCCAAGTGCTCGGGACTGCACCCAACTGCTACCTGTTTGCACGACTCTTTTGAGCCGTGGTAGGGTAGCAATCTAATAACAGTGGGACACACTCGAGGCGAAGTAGCAGTGTCAAGTCTGCGGACTATGCTGTACTCATGTCACCTGGGAACTGCTCACTGACGACTGGTATCAAACCAACCAACAGTTCCCTGTGAGTCCTGTCCGGTGTACCCGTAACCTAACGAGCACCTGCATACTATCTCCAGTACGACGTACTGACGGCTGTGGGACAGACCATCTCCCCAACTGGGATGAGAAGCGTACACACCAGTCTACTCCGGAGTATCGATGCTCTGTCTCGATAATCCAACGACCAGGGACCTGAATAAGGATGTGCTTGTAGACTACCCAGCCTCCACTAGTGTGACTGCCATCACAACGCTGGTAGACAAGCAAGATCCTAAGAGCTCTATCAATACGTACACTCACATATTAAGATAGAAAAACCAAGTAGCATACTACCATGTTTAGCAAGACTGTTATATACATGTGAATATCCCAAGCTTCCATTAAGTAATATACAAACTAGTATGATACAGTAATGGCCTTCTAGGGCATAAACACTAACAGTGAAACCATTGACCAAGTCCACTAATTTTGTTTTACTTGTAGATATTTATTAACCTAACCATTATTAATTAGCCATGGCTTATTCTCTAAATGAGTTCGTGTATGACACTAACTCACCCATGGTTGCTATTCTCACCTCACGGGTTTAATTATTCTCATCTCCACTTCATCTTCTTCCTCATGAGAAAGAGCTTGCTAGCTTTTTCCTAAGTGATGAAATATTGTGAGAAAAAGAAATCTAAAGAGAGCCCAATTCCTACTTCATCATCCTCTACTATTAGCCATTTAGTTTAGAATGTTTGCTTCACTAATTCACATATTAATGAAGAGGTAGCATGAGCTTGAGTCTCCTCGACGTAGATCATCTTCGGCTTCAAAGACATTGAGCAAGGTTGTTCATTTCTTCATGTGAACCCTTACTAGAGTTCTAGAGTTCGAGAGTTCACTACTTGGAGAAAAGGGACTACTACACAGAGATTTAGAAGTGAAGGACCGGTCTACAAAGGTTGTATTCCTCATCCACTTTGTATGCAAAGTTGTTTGCATGTTGTTTTGTTTAAATCTCTAGTTAAAATTCTAGGGTTAGGGTTCTTTAGAACGACAAATTTTTTAAAACAGCATGGACGATGCCTCCTGAAACCTTGCTGCCACCCTACGGAACCCTACACGGTGTACTTCCCGATGACCGGAGAGAAGCTCACCGGTTTTGGGCAAAAGAACGCAATTTCGTCTGGAGCAACGAAAACCTGTACAAGAAGTCATACACTCAGCCTCTGCTCCGGTGCGTCGACTGTTAGATATGTATATGCGCTAGAGGCCATTATTGTATATATGATCTATATTATAGTGGATGCTTGGATATATATAGAGAGGACTTTCTTGCTCGATATGATAGTATGCTATCCGGTTGCTCTTTGTCTTAACATGTTGACTTGTATTGTGTTACTGTCTTGCTCTCTCATGTTGATAAAGCCCTTAGGATGTGTACTTAACTACTAGGACTATGATGGAGATCATACTAGTGGGGCCAGGGTAGTCCACAAGTACATCCTATAATTTTTCCTAGTCGAGGGTGTATTGAGACAGGGCATCGATATTC
This sequence comes from Agapanthus africanus, assembly GCA_030015575.1. Lineage (NCBI taxonomy): Eukaryota > Viridiplantae > Streptophyta > Magnoliopsida > Asparagales > Amaryllidaceae > Agapanthus > Agapanthus africanus. Next base: position 319,694,113 of record JASDDO010000019.1, read on the forward strand.
CAGAGTAGACTAGCGTATACGCTTCTTGACCCATATGATGGGCGATGGATGATCCCACATCCATTGGTGTTTGACATTATAGATGGTATACGGGTGCTCAGTGAAGACTGGGTATACTGAACGGACTGGCCGAGAACTCCTAGTTAGTATTATACCTATCGTCAGATAGCATTTCTCTGGTGACACTGGTATAGGTTAGTCTGTAGACCCGAGATCGTTATAGAGTCTTGTGTGATTCTCACTGTTCTTTGATTTCCACCTTACCGCGTTCAAGAGAACGTGCAAAACGGTGGCTTTTAGGTACAGTCCCGAATCACATGGAGGCAATGAGCGATTGGAGGGGTTTCGTCTGTCCCGGTATTGGGGGTTGATGTTGCGTTGTGCTCGATTGGCTATAACTGGAAGTCCCTGATCAGGGATGATATGGAGATCTACTGGTATGTGTTATCAGTAGTTTCTCGACCCATTATGAGCCTCACATCGGCACGACTTATCGGTTGCTGGGGTCTGACGTTTACCACCCCTAGACTGGATATGCGACATATCAAACGAAGAGACCGGACTGTACGGTAGTGTTACTGATTGGATTCGCAGGAGAATGGACAGGCTTGCTTGTTGATCTTCTGATCGCTCAATACCTGGATGGCTGTTACGTTTAGCTGACCATTTGTGGCTTGTGGGTGTTTGATATGATCATTATTTACTGCCGGCGTATTGACGAGTCTTTAGAGTCCTACACAGAGCTTTCCTGGCTCAGGAAAAATGGAGTAGGAGCACATATGTGATATGTGCGGGACCGAGAATAATACGTGTATGTGATACCGTATTCTATTCTCGCGATATGTGATATCGGCCGGGTATATGTGATATAGCCGGATTATCGAATCAAGTGTTGATTCGGTAAGTTGATATTATTGATATTAGTTGATTATATGTAATATAACCGGATTATTAAATCAAGTGTTGATTTAATAATTTAATGTAAAAATATATATTTGATATTTTAAATTACATTAACTAATATATGCTCACTTAAATATTTCTTTTTCTGACTTTTGATACATTTAACATATATGTGATATATGTTTTTTGTATTATTTCTTTTGTTACATAAATATTATATATGTGATATATAATTGTTGGATATATATGCCCTAGAGGCCTTCATTGTATAGGATGCTAGGGATGTGTATGTACATGACAGTCTTGCTTAATATGATAGTACACTATTTGGTTTGTCTTTATCTTAACATATGATATATTTTGCGTAGTATTCATATATATATATATATATACATGTTGATAAAGCCCATAGGGTGTTTGCCTGACTACCGACGTTGTGATGGCAGTCATACTAGTGGGAGCTAGATAGTCAATAGGCACATCCTTAGATGTCCCTGGTCGCAGGAATATCGAGACTGGGCATCGATACTCCGGAGTAGACTGGTGTATACATATCTAGACCCTGAGGAGGGGCGATGGATTGGTCCCGCAGCCATTGGTGGAGTGCACCTAAGATTGTATACTGATACTCACTTGGTATGAGTACACCGGACAGGACTCGCCGAGAACTGACTGGATGGTATTTATACCTAACGTCAGATAGCAGTTCTCAGGTGACATGTGTGCAGATAGTCCGTTGACTTAAAGTCGTCATTTGTCTCGTGTGAGTTCCCACTGTGCTTTGATTACTACCCTACCACGGTTCAAAGGAGTCGTGCAAACAGGTTTTAGTTGGGCACAGTCCCGAGCCACGTGGAGGCAGTGAGTGACTGTTAGGGATTCGTCTCTCCCGGTATAGGGAGTTGATATCGTACGGTGATCGGTTGGTCATTACCATAAGTCCCTGGCTAGGGTAGATTGAGAATTACTGATAGACTGATCAGTAGATTCTCGGATGGTAATTGAGCCATGCCGACACGACTTGTACGGTTATTAGGGGTCTGACGTTTACCACCTCCCTAGACCAAACATGCGATACTCTTAGACGAACAGACCGGACTGCACGGATATTGTCACGGACAGGCTCAGTAGGAGTTCAGATGGGTTTCCTCATCGGCCTTCTTATCGACATCTACTTGGGGACCGTTACGTACAGCTAGTGCCGCTTGCGGTCTGTGGTTAAACCCACTGCCAGCGTATTAGTCGAGTCTTTAGAGTCCCACACAGAGTTTTCCCAACTCCAGGCGAAACGATATAGAGGTCGTACGGTTTTACGACAAGGGTTCGGAAGAATACGTGTTTAAACGCATGTACGACATTCGGACAGTTTTTACTAGACGGCTTTGGTTTAAGCCAGATTCTAGTATCAGGTTATTGGATTTATACAGTCTAAAGTTTTTCCGTGTTTTCACGGATGGGAGGGGCGTTCTCGTAATTTCCGGGAAGCTTCTAGAAGCATGGTGACTTGAGGGGTTTAGGTGGCATTGTCATTAATGATATTGTGACTCATAATGTGTGATTCACTATGTCATTAATGCATTATTAAATGCTTAATGACTCACATAGTGAATCACTCATAATACATTTATGTAGCATGATGAATAATCTCTTATTATTCATTTATTGATTTATTCATTATGCTTCATATATCAAGTGAGAAACAATTTCATTTTAATTATTCTAGCCCACCTTCTCTCTCCTCAAGCTCACTCTTTCTTCAAGCTCTAACCCTACCGCTCATGAGTTGAGAACAAGGATTAAAATAGACTAAACATTCTATAACCTAACTCTATATGATCTAAGTTCCTTTGATTAGCAACTAGGTAAACTTAGTTACCTCAAGTTTGGAGGTGAAGCTTGGATTAGGGTTCTCGGGTGGATCATCTATCACTTAGAGGAGGACGAAGAGATCGTAAAGAAGAAGGACACGATTCACTAGGTATAATCTCTTTACATAGTAGCTAAGAACTTCTATGGTAGTTGTTAATTATCGTTTAGCAAAGATCTTCGGTTAGTCGATGTATGCTTATAGAACAAGATCGTTTTTCATTTTTCCGCCTCCCCGCAACTCGTGGGGTGTTGCACATCGACTTACAGTGGTATCAGAGTCTCACTAAACAATAATTAACTCACTTGCAAAGTCGTATGAATTTCGAACGCAAAACGAACCGGAAAATACATCGTATTCACATAGTTTCTGTCGATTTTAAATTGAGGTCCAAAAATTTTTTAGGGACCTCCAGAATAACCTACATGGAAACATAAGAACACTGGAGAAATTTGGGTGCATGAATCGGCCAACACACCGCGGAACCGCGGCCGATCCCACCGATCCGCCGCGGATCCACAGCCGAGTTGAGCCCGATTCACCCCAAATCTCCCAGTAACTCTTCTGTGAATATTTTGTATTTTCTGGAATGTTTATTTTTTGCTCAGGTCTCAGGTTTACAGAGAAGTTTTTGGAGCAGAATCTAATGGGTTTGATCGATCGAAATTATACGATGTTTGCTTGTTTGATTATATCTGTGAACTGTATTATGTGTTCGTAAACCTCCCCTAACTGCTAGTATGTCGGTTGGCAGGGGGTTGCACATATCTGTAATGTTTTAGCTGTTTGTGATTATGAACTCTATTGGATTGTTATGATTATTAGCCGGGGTTTTGTGATGGGTTATTGTATTAATTTATTCGATGTAATTATAATAAGTTGTAATATTATTTTGCGGGGCACATCCAGGTTGCGGTTGTAGCCACCGTTATATTATTTCTTTTTACTGTTTTTGCTCCTAGGATAGACCCAAGGTGGGGTGCACAAACTACCGGGTATTTCGAAGTGTTTAGTTGCCTACTCACGTTGTTGAGGGAGACCGCTTCACTTCAGGTACTTGGCGGGTAGTTTGCCGTACCAGTAGGGGTCTGGGGTGGGGTAATGGTTATTCATCACAACTGTGTAATCCGTCTTTCGTTGCAGGCTCAAAAGAAACACGGATTGCTTGCATATCCAATAAAGTTTATCTATGATCTGGAATGCCTATTATTGCGTCTGACGAATGTACAATATCTATATATGATAGCTATTTAGACGTCACTTATGTTTTACACCCGCGCTAGCCCAGCCCCCGCTCTGCTGTTAGTTAAGTAACCTTACGGGTGATGACGGGACCCCGTGGCGAATGCGGATGGCATAAGAGGACGTTGTATTTTCGTTGTTATCTGTAATGATAGGTTAATGATGGGACGCATTATTTTTTAATGCAAAGAAAAATAAAACCTAAACTGAATCGTTGGAACAATTTCTAAAACCACTCGGTTTTCTTCAAAAAGCAAATTTTAAATACGGAGCTTAAACCACTCCTTTTAATAAAGGCTATCATAGCTCCTTCGATCATATCAAGTTCATTACGTTAACGGTTTTTTGCCAAAAACCAGCCGTAACCCTCCGTCGTTTCAAATAGACAGCACATCGTATTCATGCTATGCTTGTTGGCCTACGTCAAGGCATAGTGGATGGTAGCAGTGTGGTTTGCTTATTTGTTGCATAGATAGATGCATTAGTATAGGACAGACGTACAGCCTTGTTGGCCTACGTCAAGGGAATGTACGATGTACCTAAATTAATCAGGACAACGACGGGTAGAACTTGATTTGCGTCTTATGACTTGTTGGCCTACGTCAAGGTCATAAGAGCTTGGGGTAAAAATCACATCGGGAGTTTCAAACATAAAGGAAACTTGCAGATTTAGCATACCTTCTGGAGTGTGGTGACTAGAGTGGCTTCCATCTAGTACATCATGCAATGATAGTTGGATCCCGATCCCACTGATGAGTAGGATTACTCTCGGGAAACATTCTCATTTAACAATCAATGCTATAAACCAAGTAGGTGTCCAGAAAGGTGTTAGAGGGGCTACGCCTCCAGGGAAAAGAGGTTATTTAATTAAGGAACTTCGCGAAAGCGTTGGAAAACCTCCCTCGAAGTACCAACACCGGCCTGGCTGAAAGGTTAAGCAAGTATTTTGACGTGTGATTAAATCCTGACTAGTTCTTCTTTTAGGTTTTGAAGAAGGATTTGAGGAAACAGTGGGAGCCATCCTGTTTAGATAAACTAATAACCAATCTAAACTTGCAAGAAGCATATGCTGAGTGTTTTCTTTTCTCTCTCTCTAGCAGCTACCATGACAGGACTAAAACTATTACTTGAAAAAAATATACTGACCGGGCAGAACTATAAAGATTGGCTAAGGAACGTCAACATTGCACTGACTTATGACAAAGTAGCAAATGTTACCACCGCTGTTCCTCCCCTTATCCCAGGACCAGATTCCTCAGTTGTGGACAAGGAAGTTCGCAAAACCTGGGATCTAGACTGTGAGCGAGCTAAGTGTATCGTGCTTGCGTCCATGAACAATGAACTCCAGAAACAGCACGAGAGTATGGATATTGTATCCATCTTTCTCCATGTCAAGGAATTATATGGAGAGCACTCCCGTATCGCAAGGTACGAGACCTCAAGGAAACTCTTCCAGATGTGGTTAGCTCCAGGATCGCCTGTAGGAGAGCACATCCTCAAAATGATCAGCCTCATTAAGGAACTCGCAAACCTGGGATGCGTGCTAGAGAATGATTTATATATCGACTTGATTTTGCAGTCCCTTCCCCACACCTTCTCTCAGTTCGTGCTAAGCTTCAACATGCACGAAATGGAAGCTGATCTTCCAAAGCTCCTCAATATGTTGAGGGTAGCAGAGACCTCCTTGAAAAAGGAGAAGACCCCCATTCTGTATGTTGGCCAATCATCCTCTTCTAAATCTAAAGCGAAAGCTAAAGGGAAGAAGAAGATGAAAGCCACCAAACCGAAGGGTGGGGTCAAGAAGGTGCAGGGAACGAACAAGGCAGGAAAGGTGAAAGCGAATATAAACGAATGCCATTATTGTCACAAGCAAGGGCACTGGAAGAAGGACTGTATGGCCTTCAAGGCAAAGGACATGAAGCAAGTTGTTGCTTCTGCTTCAGGTGTGTTCGTAATCGAAAATTGTCTTTCAGTAAACTCTACATCATGGGTACTTGATACCGGTTCTGGTTCTCACATCTGTAATTCCTTGCAGGATCTGAGAAATAGTAGAGTACTGGGGACAAGTGATATGACTCTCCGGATGGGCAATGGAATGCATGTAGATACTATTGCAATAGGGGAATATCACCTAGGGTTGACTAGTGGGCACATTTTGGTGTTGTACAGCTGTTTTTGTATTCCCAGTATGTTGTGTAATATTATATCAGTATCTTTGATATCTAATAAAGGATATAATTTTGCGCTTGAAAGAAATGTTATGAACATTCTCCTAAATCAAGAACTGATTGGGTATGGCACACTGGAAAATGGCATATACATACTTAATCAACCTCGAATTTTCAATATTCAAAACACACTTAAATGAAAGGCTCCATATTCAAATCAAGCCTTCCTATGACATTGTAGACTTGGTCATCTAAACGAAACAAGGTTGACTAAGTTACATAAAAATGGATATCTGGATCCGTTTGAATATTCATCATATGCAACTTGTCAATCATGTATCAAAGGAAAAATGACCAAATCTCCGTTCACCGGACACGGAGCAAGAGCCACAGAACTCTTGGGACTTGTACACAGGGATGTATGTGGTCCAATGTCTACACATGCGTGAAGCGGTCACTCCTACTTCATCACTTTTACTGATGACTTCTCTAGGTATGGACATGTGTTCTTAATGAAACATAAATCCGAGGCCTTTGAGAAGTTTAAGGAGTATAAAAATGAAGTAGAGAAACAAACTGGTAAAAGCATCAAGACACTTCGATCTGATCGAGGTGGAGAATACTTAAGTACCAGTTTCCTTGAATGCTTAAAAGAGAATGGAATTCTCTTTCAGCTTACTCCACCTTATACACCTCAGCATAATGGTGTATCAGAAAGGAGGAATTGCACGCTATTAGATATGGTGCGTCCAATGATGAGTAGTGCTGAGTTGCCACTTTCCTTCTGGGGATTTGCTCTAGAATCAGCAGCATACTTATTGAATAGAGTTCCAACTAAGTCTGTGCCTACCACTCCATATGAAATGTAGAGCGGGAAGAGACCGTATCTCAAGTATATCAAGATATGGGGGTGTCCGGCATATGTTAAAAAGCATAGTCCAGACAAGCTCGAGGCACGATCGGTTTTGTGCAAGTTTATAGGATACCTCAAACATTCAAGGGGGTACATGGTCTACCACATTGAAGAACAAAAGGTGTTTGTCGCTCGCCACATCGTCTTCTTAGAAAGCGAATTTCTTGCAAAAGAAATTAGTGGGAGCGCGGTAGAGCTGGAAGAAATTCCAGAACCTCAAGCTGCTACTGAGGACTTAGTAGAACCTCAGATTTCAATAGAACATGACGAACCAACGCCACTCCGCAGATCTAGTAGGCTTTCTCATCCTCCTGAGAGATACTATGGTTTTCTTCTAAATGGGGATCGAGAGGATTGCATCATCGATGATGATGAGCCTACTAGTTTTCAGCAGGCTATCACGGATATTGACTCGGTGAAGTGGCTGGATGCTATGAGATCCGAAATGGAATCCATGTACACCAATAAAGTATGGACTTTAGAAGTTGCTCCTCCTGGGGTGAAACCAGTTGGATGCAAATGGATCTTCAAAAAGAAGATTGGTGCACTTGGACAAGTGGAAACTTACAAAGCTAGACTCGTTGCAAAAGGTTTTCGTCAAAGACCAGGATTGGACTATGATGAAACCTTTTCACCTGTAGTTATGCTTAAATCCATTCGGATCCTGCTTGCCATTGCTGCCTTCCATGACTATGAAATCTGGCAAATGGATGTAAAAACAGCTTTTCTAAATAGACATCTAGAAGAGAGAGTTTACATGGATCAACCAGAAGGTTTCTTAGACAGTGGGTGTAAGTGCACAGCGGCGCCCCGGCCGTCGATCCGACGCCGGAATGCGGAAACGAAAAACTTTGCAAACTAGCAAACCGGCACCACCGCGCACTTTTAACCCGGATCGGGCCATTAACCTAGCTACTAGCAAACTAGAATAAGAGTAGAGAAGTATACCAAGCGATCCGTATCCTTCGATCTTCGTCTCCACTCCGATCTCCCGCGGAATCTCCGTCCGTCACGTCCTCGTCGGAAAGGGCACCACGTAGCCAAATACTTTTACGGGCTCCCATCTCTGGACCGAGGCAACTCGGGCGTGAAGTTGGTTAGCCGACGCATCCAAGATTTGCTGTAGATGTAGTGTAGAAACTTTGTCTCTTTGGGGTTTAGTTGCCATGGAGGATGGAGCAAGATAATGAACAAAAGAGATGAACTTTGGTGTATCAAGAATATGAGATGATAATTTCCCACTTCACCCCAAAATGAAATCACTCATCTCACTCCCTCAAAAAGTGGTCGGCCTCAAACTTGTGATGATGGGGAAAAAGAATGGATTAATCAAGAGAAGAAAAAAGGGAATGAATATGTGAGAAAAAGGTCACACCAATTTCTCATCTCATCAAATCACAAAACCATCACATGAAAGCAAAGGAATGGACTCAAAAAGCATCTCATGATGAAGGAACAATCATGAAGCCACACATAAGCAAGAAACCCCTCCACAAATAAGTTATTTGCAAATTGCAAATAACCCCCTCCATCACAAAAGTCCGGCCGTGAAGGAATAACGGAAAACCGGCCGGAACGGAATGCAAACTGGCAACTTCAAACTGATCCCGTAATAAATTACAGGAAAACCCCGCGACTGCATATACATGCCCGTATTTGTATTCCCACTGAACACAAATGCAAAGAGACAAAATCTACACTGTCTAATACTAGGATCCGGCTTAAACCAAAGCCGGCCAGTAAAAACCGCCCGATCACGATCCGTGCAATACCGCACGTATCTGATCGAACCCTGCCATATCTCCATATGGCCTCTACAGCGTTTCGCCCGAAACCTGAGTAACTGTGTGTGGTGGACTCTAAAGACTCGTTAATACTATGGCTGTGGATTTAACCACTAGGTCAGAGGTATCAGCCATACGTGACGGGCCACCAGCTATTGACCAAAAGGGACGTCGATGAGCGAACTCATCCTGACACCCTACTGAGCCTGTCAGTGACAATATTCGTACAGTCTGGTCCGTTCGTTTATGAGCATCGCATGGCGGGCCTAGGGGGTTGGTAAAAGTCAGACCCCCAATAGCGGTACAAGTCGTATCGGAGTGTAGCCCAGAACACCCTGAGATACTACTGAAATACCTACCAGCAAATCTCCTGCCTTGGCCAAGGACTTTTCATGTACTGGCTATCCTAGACACAGCGTGACCTCACCCCCAATACCGGGAGAGACGAACCCCTGCAGATCCGCTCACTGCCTCCATGTGGCTCGGGACTGTACCCAACTAAAACCTGTTTGCACGTCTCCTTTGAGCGTGGTAGGGTAGTAATCAAAGCACAGTGGGAACTCACACGAGACAAATGACGATCTCAGGTCGATGAACTAACCTGTACACATGTCACCAGGGAACTGCTATCTGACGTCAGGTATAATACCAACTAGTAGGTTCCCGGCGAGTCCTGTCCGGTGTACTCATAACCCAATGAGTACCTGTATACATCTTAAGTGAACCAACTGACACCAGTGTCTTGTGAGACCGGCCACCGCCCCTCGTCGGGGTCTCGACTGTATACACTAGTCTACTCCGGAGTATCGATGCCCTGTCTCGAAACTCCCACGACTAGGGACCTTTTAAGGATGTGCTTATAGACTCCAGCTCTCACGTATATGATCGCCCTCATACTGCTGATAGTCAAGCAAGAATCCTAGGGGCTCTATCAACGTGTAATAGCGACTCGCAAGGTCACCTAAAGCAGTACACGATGATAAAGATAAACCAGATAGCATACTATCATCTCGAGTAAGACTGTCCTACCGGCATAGGTCCTCCTCAATCATTGCAATCACGTGCCTGTGATCCAATAATTGACTCTGAGGGCACTATATCCAACAATCTCCCACTTGCACTCAAGGCTAATTATTGCGATGTCGCATACTCACAGCCCGTGTGATACCGAACACCCAACTCCTCTACTAGTCAGTCTCACAAAGCTCGTTTGCGAAACTATTGCGTTCGAGGAATAGCCTCAGTGAGTGGATCCGCTGTGATGTTTCTTTCTATGTCTCTCTATATCCCATGTTCGCGGAGAAAACCATCTCCTGAAATGAGCAATACCTGTCTTAGAATGTCTGGATGTCTGATGGGACCTAGCTCATAAATGAACTCCAAATCCAAACTTCTTAGACTGTATCGTCAACTGAACATAATCAGTATCCTGCGCCATACCTTCCCTCAGTATCCACCTGGACCATCTGTCCAAAATACTGCCCCTCGTCAGAGGGAAAACTATAACTCTGACAGCTACTCTGCCATCCAGGTCGCCTTGGAAGCCTGGAATGATAACTGTCTCCTAAAGGAGGCTGCCGTTATCATATCCTTAGAACATCAACTTATGTTCTAAAACCGCTTCCGACTGTTTCTCCAGGATTGGATCAACATCAACTTATTGCATCTACTGCAAGAACAACATCTGGTGTGGTACTTGACATCTCATGATTGACTCAATTGCCTAAGCAAGTGATCTGCCAATCATGCACATCCCTCTCCCCTTTAGTCTGTAAGACACCTTTAGAAAAGGTGACTCCATTACCTGCAGGTACACTACCGTGCCAGGAGTCGTCCATTCTAAATACTCATAGAATGCTGTCTAAGTACCCTTATTAGGAAACCACCCAAATCTAGATCTATAGATCTAGTAACCAGAATGTCTGATATACTATCCAAGTCCTATGTGGAGAAACCACTGTGTGACGACCAACGTATAACCGATCGTAGTATAGGAATATCACTTCCTACTCTGTGTATGTCATCAAATACCAGGACATCACACCCTACTACCTTCTTAACAGATCCATCCCCTATTCTGATGAAGTCAAACCTATGACTGTCACATCAGAAATAGATGGTCAATCTCCGCTATATCTGCTTTAGTCTATAAATAGACATAAGCCACCTGTCCACCAATGCTTCCGCTGCTCCCACTGACTACGACAACCCTCTGGCAGAGTCATGTAGACGTGCACTCCTAAAGCTAGTTTAGAACGACGCTATACTCATCCTCCTACCGGGTCTCACAGTCTGGAGCAACAGCAATGGCAAGTCTGGGTAAACAAGAACTTCCCTGCCACCGTCCCTAAGCATACCGAAGTACCTCTCGGGTGCCTGAGGTTACCCACCATATCTGCGGAGTGGCCAATGGAATGTCAAACCAGATTGAATCTTTAAGTTCTTATCAAATCTTCAGTAATCGTTTGCGGTTCTGGAATCACTTCCAGTTCTACCATACTCCCACTACTGTTTTCTGAAAAAATCCATTTTTATTAAAACTGTGGCGAGTCAAGAACAATATCACTATTGATCTTCCAGATGGTAGAAAGTCAACCCTCGTCATAGCCCGGGTCAATCCACAAACAGCCATTATAGAAACGTGCCTTGAGTCATCCAGAGTCTGGTTTTAAGCATAAGTTGGACAACTCCCCGTATCTTAACAATATCAAGATATGAACTGTTCTATATCCAATACAGGAACAGAGGCACTGATTTAATTAAACCAGATTCAAATTATGCAGCCGTCTCCAGTGCATGTTAACTAAATGGAAAGAGGCCGATCAGCGTTACTCAACTTAGGAATGCTTCCAATTATGAGTAACCTGAAAGAGAAGCAAGTTCTCATTACTATCAATTGAATACCATACACAAGTATCTACATCTTCGATCACCTTGAAGAATCCCGATACTTGCAATACCTGGTTCTCTACTCTATTCTTATATCTATAACTTCTCAAAACTTAGACCCTGTGTTTCCACGAAACACCTGTCTAAGAACTAGAGAAGTCATAAGTAAACCGAATATAGTACGAGGACCAACCCCTCTGTCCTAATGGACACTGGACAATATACAATACTCTGTATAAGTCCCCTGAGTTTAGTAACTCATTCACTGTGTGTTGTAAGTTGAAAACTGTACTTATGGTTAAGAAGAATTACACCGTTGTTCAATGCTCCTTACCTAACCATCCACTGATATAGGTAAATGTCATAGACATAATTTCAAAAGGTATATCTCACTCTATATAAATAGACGTACAGATATATCAATTTGAAATTGGTGCATAACAACGGATATTCAAAACCAAATATTTGCCGTCCGGCAAACAACCCAGATGACTTTCCTCAAATATCACCAATTACAACGAATTCCGATATAATGAGGATGATCACCTAATTCCCAATAACTTACTCCCACTCATCATCTGTAAAACCATACAGATGTGAGAATCAAACCTGGTAAATACATACCCTGGAGCAAGTGTCTAATTGGGAAATCAGTTTTCTTTTAACAGTATACAGTGAAACTGAAACACTAAAATGTTTCGATGGGGTATCCTGGTATTCCTAGTAATGCCTCTTCCATTATCCAGATTCACAACTGTAACCGTATAATTCTTTTCCACTTCTCCAAATCCCTTTTTATGTCTTTAGTCATTACCTTCTGCACACCCCTTTAGGCCAAATGGTTTTCTTTCTTCCCTACCGTTCGGCACCAGCCTATGGTTTGGAAGAAGACTATCCAATAAGCGTAATGGGTGTACTATCCTAGTCCTAGGAGCACTCGCAATGCGAGAGAAGGTGAAGATAAAAGACAACCGAATAAACCTTATTCCTATTTCTCCTGAACCAGGATCCATCCCCGAACTGGAACAAGTTCCTTTCGAGTTCGTATATAACCATACGATGGATTATCCAATAAACTTGGGATCTTCGTAGTGATACGGAGTGTCCTGGAGAAATACAAAGGTGATTTAGGATTGGCGAAGAAATACTTGGTTTGGTCGTGAATAGCAGTCGCAATTTACTTTGCCCTCTTACTAATCCCTTTCTTTGTCTTTACTTAATACCTTCTGTACACCGTTTAGGCTAATTGGTTTTCTTCTTCCCCACCGTTCGGCACCAGCCTAAGGTTTGGAAGAAGACTATCCAATTTGCGTAATAGGTGTACTATCTCCTAAACCAAGAAGTACTCGCAACCTGAGAGAAGGTAAAAGGAAAAGACAACTGAATAGTCCTATCCGTTTTCTCCAGAACCAGAAACCATCCTCGAATTCCTTCGAGTTCGTATACAACCATACGATGGTTTTGTCCAATGGAAGTGGACGTTCGTAGTAATACGGGGTGTCCTGGAAAAAAGGGTAAAAATAGGAGTGGCAATGAGGTTTGCAACTCTGACAATCCAAAAGCCAGTGTTAAGAAAGTCCGGTCAACTTGGTCACTGAGTCATAGTCTAGGGTCGGGTCAATGGTCGCTGCCAAAGAGAGAGAGAAAAGAAACACTCAACGTGCACTCTAACTTAAATCAGAATGGTTATCACTTTATCTAATCTGGAAACCTCCCACTGTAACGTCAAATTCTTCCCCAAACCTGAAAGAAGAATTAGCCGGGATCACCCGAGGAGTAAACCAACTCATCAGTGGGAATCAGGATCCAACTATCATCGCATGATAACGTGACGGAATCCGCTCACGTTATCACACTCCAGAAGGTATGCGCATATCTGGCAAGTTTCAGTTTCTTTAGAAACTCCCGATGTGGATTTTTGCCCCATGCTCTTATGACCTTGACTTTGGCCAACAAATCATAAGTCACATGTCAAGTTCTACCCGTCATTCTCCAGGTTAATTTGAACCCACCCGTATATGCCCTTGACTTTGGCCAACAAGGCTATACGACTGTCCCAAACCAACGCATCTATCTATGCTGCATATGAATAACCAACAGCTACCAAACACTGTGCCTTGACTTTGTCCAACAAACACAGCTTGAATACTATTGACTATCCATATGAAACGACTGAGGGCTACGAATGGTTTCTGGCGAAAACCTTTAACATAATGAACTTGATATCGTTGAAGGAACGGATAGCTTTTTAGAAAAATATAGTAACGAAAACCTTTGCTAAAGAGGTCACTCCCGGTGAAGGGATCTCGGCTCTTTCCCCATAGAATGAGGTGCAGGATATTCCAACTGAATACCACGATGCAAAGCAAAAGTAATCGGCTATAGTGAAGTTATTACCCTGACTCAAACTTCTGTCCAAGGGGTCACTCCCGGTGAAGGGATCTCGGCCCTTGCCTCGTCGACTGAGGAGCAGGATATTCCAACTGAATACCACTGTGCAAAACAAAAGAGAACGCCCTTGCAATAACAGCTTTTTGAAAAATGTTCCAACAATATCAGAATAGGTTTGTTTATCTTGCATTGATCCGAATCAATGCAGTCCCATCAATTGATCACACCACAAAAGAACGAAAATAATGATGTACGTATATGCCATCCGCATTCGCCACTGGGTCCCGTCATCACCCGTTAGGTTACTTAACTAACGACAGAGTGGGGACTGGACTAGCGCGGATGCAAAACATATACAACATCTACTAGTATATATATAATATATAATTTTCGCTCAAGGCGTGATAAAAGGCAACATCACAGAAATGTACAGTATCACAGAACAATACAGATATCTGGGATCCCGGGGTTTCATAGAGCCGCTACTGAAACCCGACGTTCCCCTGGTCGTGTGGATAGCCTGTGCAATCAAATCCTAGACCCCTACGGGCGCGGCAAGTTACCCGCCAAAACCTGAAGCGAGGCAGCCCCCCTCAGCAACGTGAATGGACCACCCAGCACTTCACGGAATCTGGTAACTTGGGCACCCTCCTGGGTCAACCTGTACCCCCTACGAGTGCGGCGAATAGCCTGCCAATTCAAGAGTAAAGCCCCCTCCGTCTCAATGCCATGAGATGCAGGCTTGTTGCCCTCTAGAACCCGGCTACCCGTGCACCCCTCCGTGGGGTAATCCTAGTACAGAAAGTAAAATATACATACAACAAGTACATCGACCTCGACCCGGTCGTGCCCCAAAAGAATAATACAAACAGGCAGTGAAAGCAGTCCACATGTCGGACGCTCGCCCTGCAATATCAAATGTACATATAAAACAAAACTGTACTAATATTGCAACCAGGCTATCCCCCACGACCGATCTGCAACATCACAGCACAACACAGAACATCAACGTGAATGTCACGTTCGTAAATCCATCTAAAATGGCTATAGCAGATAGACTGGATTTACCGATCGAGTGACATTCACGGTCGCAGATATAATGTAAATACTATGAACTAGCATGTTTAAAATATCCGATCGAACAAATTTATCGAAGTGGGCCCCAAGCAGTACTGTAGCACTCACAGAAAATCTGGGCCCAAAAAGAATATTCCAAAAACCCTATTTCCAAGTCTAAAGCCCTCTGGAAAAATTTGGCACGCTGAACAGTTAAAAGAGCGGCGGAACCGCTGCCCAAGCATGGGTTTGGCCGCGGTTCCGCGGCGTTATGGTGAGTTCTCACGACCAAATTTTCACATATTGCTTAGATTTCCATGCACAGTATTCTGCAACATCCTGAAAAAATTTTGGAGCTGAAAAAATTTCGACAGAAACATGAAGCATTGGAAAATACGGTTTTTGGGGATTTTTGTTCGATCGAGTTCTAAACATACTAGAGCAAGCTAGGCATGGTTAATGGCGTGGCTCTGATACCAATGTAAATCCGCGGCGGCGCCCCGGCCGTCGATCCGACGCCGGAATGCGGAAACGAAAAACTTTGCAAACTAGCAAACCGGCACCACCGCGCACTTTTAATCCGGATCGGGCCATTAACTTAGCTACTAGCAAACTAGAATAAGAGTAGAGAAGTATACCAAGCGATCCGTGCCCTTCGGTCTTCGTCTCCACTCCGATCTCCCGCAGAATCTCCGTCCGTCACGTTCTCGTCGGAAAGGGCACCACGTAGCCAAATACTTTTACGGGCTCCCACCTCTGGACTGAGGCAACTCGGGTGCGAAGTTGGCTAGCCGACGTGTCCAAGATTTGCTGTAGATGTAGTGTAGAAACTTTGTCTCTTTGGGGTTTAGTTGCCATGGAGGATGGAGCAAGATAATGAACAAAAGAGATGAACTTTGGTGTATCAAGAATATGAGATGATAATTTCCCACTTCACCCCCAAAATGAAATCACTCATCTCACTCCCTCAAAAAGTGGCTGGCCTCAAACTTGTGATGATGGGGAAAAAGAATGGATTAATCTAGAGAAGAAAAAAGGGAATGAATATGTGAGAAAAAGGTCACACCAATTTCTCATCTCATCAAATCACAAAACCATCACATGAAAGCAAAGGAATGGACTCAAAAAGCATCTCATGATGAAGGAATAATCATGAAGCCACACATAAGCAAGAAACTCCTCCACAAATAAGTTATTTGCAAACTGCAAATAACCCCCTCCATCACAAAAGTCCGGCCGTGAAGGAACAAAGGAAAACCGGCCGGAACGGAATGTAAACTGGCAACTTCAGAAAACTGATCCCGTAATAAATTACAGGAAAACCCCGCGACTGCATATACATGCCCGTATTTGTATTCCCACTGAATACAAATGCAAAGAGACAAAATCTACACTGTCTAATACTAGGATCTGGCTTAAGCCAAAGCCGGCCAGTAAAAACCGTCCGATCACGATCCGTGCAATACCGCACGTATCTGATCGAACCCTGCCATATCTCCATACGGCCTCTACAGCGTTTCGCCCGAAACCTGAGTAACTGTGTGTGGTGGACTCTAAAGACTCGTCAATACTATGGCTGTGGATTTAACCACTAGCACGTCAGATGTATCAGCCATACGTGACGGGCCACCAGCTATTGACCAAAAGGGACATCGATGAGCGAACTCATCCTGACACCCTACTGAGCCTGTCAATGACAATATCCGTACAGTCCGGTCCGTTCATGCATCGCATGGCGGGCCTAGGGGGTTGGTAAAAGTCAGACACGCAATAGCGGTACAAGTCATGTCGGAGTGTAGCCCAGAACACCCTGAGATACTATTGGAATACCTACCAGCAAATCTCCTGCCTTGGCCAAGGACTTTTCATGTACTGGCTCTCCTAGACACAGCGCGACCTCACCCCCAATACCGGGAGAGACGAACCCCTGCAGATCCGCTCACTGCCTTCATGTGGCTCGGGACTGTACCCAACTAAAACCTGTTTGCACGTCTCCTTTAAGCGTGGTAGGGTAGTAATCAAAGCACAGTGGGAACTCACACGAGACAAATGACGATCTCAGGTCGATGAACTAACCTGCACACATGTCACCAGGGAACTGCTATCTGACGTCAGGTATAATACCAACTAGCAGGTTCCCGGCGAGTCCTGTCCGGTGTACTCATAACCCAATGAGCACCTGTATACATCTTAGGTGAACCAACTGACACCAGTGTCTTGTGAGACCAGCCACCGCCCCTCGTCGGGGTCTCGACTGTATACACTAGTCTACTCTGGAGTATCGATGCCCTGTCTCGAAACTCCCATGACTAAGGACGTTTTAAGGATGTGCTTATAGACTCCAGCTCTCACATATATGATCGCCCTCATACTGCTGGTAGTCAAGTAAGAATCCTAAGGGCTCTATCAACGTGTAATAGCGACTCGCAAGGTCACCTAAAGCAATACATGATGATAAAGATAAACCAGATAGCATACTATCATCTCGAGTAAGACTGTCCTACCGGTATAGGTCCTCCTCAATCATTGCAATCACGTGCCTGTGATCCAATAATTGACTCTGACGGCACTATATCCAACAGTGGGAGCAGCGGAAGAGTGTGCAGGTTGCTAAAATCCATCTATGGATTAAAGCAAGCATCGCGAAGTTGGAACATCTGCTTTGATAAGACAGTCAAAGAATTTGACTTTATCAAAAATGTAGATGAACCATGTATTTATAGGAAGATTGTAGAAGGAGCAGTAGTCTTCCTCGTTTTGTATGTCGACGACATACTAGTGATAGGGAATGATTTCCCTATGTTACAATCAGTAAAGCTCTTCTTGTCACAGAAATTCTCCATCAAAGACTTGGGTGATGCATCCTACATTTTGGGCATTAAGATCTATCGTGATAGATCTAATAGAATATTGGGACTTTCACAGTCCAGGTATATTGACACTATACTAAAGATATTTAGTATGGAAGATTCCAAGCGCGGTAATATGCCCGCTTATCACGGGATCACCCTCTCAAAAGAGATGTCTCCAAAGACTGATGAAGAGAGGGCTCGCATGGGCATTATACCCTATGCTTCGGCAGTATGATCTATAATGTATGCGATGTTATGTACAAGACTAGATGTAGCTTACGCACTTGGTGTGGTAAGCAGGTATCAGTCTGACCCAGGTGAGAAGCATTGGATAGTGGTAAAGAACATTCTCAAGTACCTGAGAAGGACTAAGGAGATGTTCTTGATTTACGGTAATGGGGACCTCCAGGTAGAGGGTTTTACCGACTCCGGCTTCCAAAGTGACAAAGATGATTCTAAATCCATTTCGGGTTTTGTGTTTACCCTCAATGGAGGGGCGGTATGTTGGAAGAGTTCCAAACAGGATACCGTCGCAGACTCAATTATGGAGGCTGAGTATATAGCTGCTAGTGAAGCCGCAAAAGAGGCTGTCTGGATGAGGAAGTTCATCTCTGAACTTCAGGTGGTTCCGTCCATTGCCAATCCAATACCTTTGTATTGTGATAACAATTGGGCTGTAGCATTAGTGAAGGAACCGAGATCCCATCAGAAACCCAGGCATATCTTAAGGCGGTTTCACCTGATCAGGAAGATCGTAGATCGTCGGGAGATCGAGGTACGGAGAGTGGACACAAAAGACAACACGGCAGATCCATTCACTAAGGCCATCCCTCAAGTCCAGTTCGAGAGGTCGGTTGAGATGTTGGGCATGCGGTACGCCAACAACTGGATCTAGTGCAGACAGTGGGTACTCATTGCGCCAATTATAGGCCTTAGTGCAAGTGGGAGATTGTTGGATATATATGCCCTAGAGTCCTTCATTGTATAGGATGCTAGGGATGTGTATGTACATGACAGTCTTGCTTAATATGATAGTACGCTATTTGGTTTGTCTTTATCTTAATATATGTTATATTTTGCGTAGTATTCATATATATATACATGTTGATAAAGCCCATAGGGTGTTTGCCTGATTACCGGCGTTGTGATGGCAGTCATACTAGTGGGAGATGGATAGTCAATAGGCACATCCTTAGATGTCCCTGGTCGCAGGAGTATCGAGACTGGGCATCGATACTCCGGAGTAGACTGGTGTATACATATCTAAACCCTGAGGAGGGACGATGGATTGGTCCCGCAGCCATTGGTGGAGTGCACCTAAGATTGTATACAGATGCTCACTGGGTGTGAGTACACTGGACAGGACTCGCCGAGAACTGACTGGATGATATTTATACCTAACATCAGATAGCAGTTCTCAGGTGACATGTGTGCAGATAGTCCGTTGACTTAAAGTCGTCATTTGTCTCGTGTGAGTTCCCACCGTGCTTTGATTACTACCCTACCACGGTTCAAAGGAGTCGTGCAAACATGTTTTAGTTGGGCACAGTCCCGAGCCACGTGGAGGCAGTGAGTGACTGTTAGGGATTCGTCTCTCCCGGTATAGGGAATTGATATCGCACGGTGATCGGTTGGTCATTACCATAAGTCCCTGGCCAGGGCTGATTGAGAATTACTGATAGACTGATCAGTAGATTCTCGGATGGTAATTGAGCCATGCCGACACGACTTGTACGGTTATTAGGGGTCTGACGTTTACCACCTCCCTAGACCATACATGCGATACTCTTAGACGAACAGACCGGACTGCACGGATATTGTCACGGACAGGCTCAGTAGGAGTTCAGATGGGTTTCCTCATCGGCCTTCTTATCGACATCTACCTGGGGACCGTTACGTACAGCTAGTGCCGCTTGCGGTCTGTGGTTAAACCCACTGCCAGTGTAGTAGTCGAGTCTTTAGAGTCCCACACAGAGTTTTCCTAACTCCAGGCAAAACGATATAGAGGTCGTACGGTTTTACGACAAGGGTTCGGACGAATACATGTTTAAACGCACGTACGACATTCGGAAAAATTTTACTAGACGGCTTTGGTTTAAGCCAGATTCTAGTATCAGGTTATTGGATTTATACAGTCTAAAGTTTTTCCGTGTTTTCGCTGATGGGAGGGGCGTTCTCGTAATTTCCGGGAAGCTTCTAGAAGCATGGTGACTTAAGGGGTTTAGGTGGCATGGTCATTAATGATATTGTGACTCATAATGTGTGATTCACTATGTCATTAATGCATTATTAAATGCTTAATGACTCACAGAGTGAATCACTCATAATACATTTATGTAGCATGATGAATAATCTCTTATTATTCATTTATTGATGTATTCATTATGCTTCATATATCAAGTGAGAAACAATTTCATTTTAATTATTCTAGTTCACCTTCTCTCTCCTCAAGCTCACTCTTTCTTCAAGCTCTAATCTTACCACTCATGAGTTGAGAACAAGGATTAGAATAGACTAAACATTCCATAACCTAACTCTATAAGATCTAAACATTCCATAACCTAACTCTATATAATCTAAGTTCCTTTGATTAGCAACTAGAGAAACTTAGTTACCTCAAGTTTGGAGGTGAAGCTTGGATTAGGGTTCTCGGGTAGATCATCTATCACTTAGAGGAGGCCAAAGAGGACGAAGAGATCGTAAAGAAGAAGGACACGATTCTCTAGGTATAATCTCTTTACATAGTAGCTAAGAAATTCTATGGTAGTTATTAATTAACGTTTAGCAAAGATCTTCGGTTAGTCGATGTATGCTTATAGAACAAGATCGTTTTTCATTTTTCCGTCTCCCCGCAACTCATGGGGTGTTGCACATCTACTTACAGTGGTATTAGAGCTTCACTAAACAATAATTAACTCACTTGCAAAGTCGTATGAATTTCGAACGCAAAACGAACCGGAAAATACCTCGTATTCACATAGTTTCTGTCGATTTTAAATTGAGGTCCAAAAATTTTTCAGGGACCTCCAGAATAACCTACATGGAAACATAAGAACATTGGAGAAATTTGGGTGCATGAATCGGCCAACACTCCGCGGAACCGCGGCCAATCCCACTGATCCGCCGCGGATCCGCGGCCGAGTTGAGCCCGATCCACCCTAAATCTCCCAGTAACTCTTCTGTGAATATTTTGTATTTTCTGGAATGTTTATTTTTTGCTCAGGTCTCAGGTTTACAGAGAGAGTTTTTGGGGCAGAATCTAATGGGTTGATCGTAGCGAAGGGACCACTACTTGGAGCTAATGAAGTGAAGGAACGGACTACAAAGGTTGTAATCCTTAATCACTTAGTTGTAAAGTTGTTTACCTTTTATTTCGTATGATTCTCTAGTTAAACATCCTAGGTTAGAGTTCTTTAGCATGATAAATTTTTTAATTTGGCATGGTTGATACCACCCGAAACCTTGTTGTTGTGCTTAGGAACCCTACATCGACCCCCACGAGGTAGACTACGTTCTACGAGAGTTACATGAAAGGGTCGGGGGAGCACATCAAGGGGCCCGTACCCTGGTTTAGAAGACACTGCTCCAGGGGTACTATTGGCTGAGAATACACCAAGATGCCGAGAAGCTAGTTAGAAGATGCAAGAACTGCTAACTCTTCGGCAGCATACCTCATCTCTCCGCCACCGATCTAACGCCACTCAGTTCCCCTTGGCCGTTTGCGCAATGGGGGATGGATATGGTAGGCTAACTCCCTACCGGCATGGATGGACACAGATACATCCTTGTCGCTGTGGACTACTTCACGAAGTGGAAGAGGCCGTGCCCATCAGGAAACCGGACGCCGCCTCTACGATAAAATTCCTGCATAACAATATAATCTCCCGATTTGGAATCCCGAGGTGCATAATTACCGACCATAGGACCAACTTCGAAAACGATAAAGTTAAAGAGTTTTGCAGCGACTACCATATATTGATGAAGTTTGCCGCGGTCGCATATCTACAATGCAACGGGCAGGCCGAAATAGCGAACTGAGGTATCATCCGCGTCCTCAGAGCCCGCTTGGAGGGAAGGCATGACAGCTGGGTCGAGGAACTGCCGCGGGTACGAATGGCGTTGCAGACATCGAAAAAGACACCCATGAGAGAAACCCCATTCAGGCTCTACTACGGTACCAAGGCAATGGTCCCCACGGAAATTGGAATGCCCAGTTATAGGGTCGAACACTTTGACGATGAAGCTAACAACTTGGCACTCCTAAGCAACTTGGACATCTTGTTAGAAAAATGAGATCGAGCGCAAATCAGAGCAGCCACCTATCAGCAGCAAACTGCTCGCTACTACAATTCCCGAGTTAAACATCGGGCCTTCAAGACGGGAGATCTGGTCTTACGAAGAAACGAGTTCATAGACCAAGGGAGACTAAATAAGTTCTCCGCGAAGTGGGACGAACCATTTGTCATAACGGAAGCGTTGCCCGGTGGAGCATACCACCTACAGAGTAGCTTCCTGCCCTACGAAGAAGTGGATCTAAAGCCCTCATCATGAGGCCACCGAGCAAATTCCTGCTCGGTCCATCCACAACGGATAGCTTCCTGCCCTATGAAGAAGTGGATCCAAAGCCCTCATCGTGAGGCCACCGAGTTGATTCCTGCTCGGTCCATCCACAACAGGTAGCTTCCCGCCCTACGAAGAAGTGGATCCAAAGCCCTCATCGCGAGGCCGCCGAGTAGGTTCCTGCTTGGTCCATCCACGATGAGTAGCTTCCTACCCTACGAAGGCATGGGTTCAAAACACACGCCAAAAGGCGGCCGAGTTATGTCCTGCTCGGCTCATCCAAGAAGGAATCGAGGGGCGCCGACCGATTCAAACTTGGCTATCGCTCGATTCAACTCGATGCACGGTCGTCACCTCGACTCTGGGGAAAGGGAGGACTCCGGTCTTCCTACACTTGGCTATCGCTCGATTCATACTTAATGCACGATCGTCACCTCAACTCTGGGGAAAGGGAGGACTCCAGTCTTCCTACACTTGGCTATCGCTCGATTCATACACAATGCATGATCGTCACCTCGACTCCGGGGAAAGGATGGACACCAGTCTACTTGTGCCTTGCCTTTTGCTAGCTTTTACGACGCGCCCTCCTAACACTTGGGAGTTAAAAAGGTTTGCGAGCTAAAAATACTAGCGAGATAAAAAGGCTTGCGAGCTAAATATACTTGCGGGACAGAAACACTTGAGCCAAAAAATAATATACTTTATTTACGTTCAAAATTATATACAAGGTATTGTGGGCTCCTCGGCTTTGCAAAAAATCCCGGAGGCTTACAAAATTCAAAAGAAAAAAGAGAGGTAGCATAGACTGCCTGCTCGGCCGCAACCTCTCCTTGCTCTGCGTCACCGTCGGGGACCACAATGGCGACCTCAGGCTTGGTGCTTTCGCCAGCCGCCTCCCCTTCTATGGCCAACTCGGCGTTACACCCCTGTGGCGCTTCCTCGGTGAGGGGATACCTTGCGCGGAGCTCGCGGTCATCGAACTCGAGCATGGCCCCTTTGACGGCGTCAAGGGCATTGTGCCATCCAACGGCCGCTGAATCGGCGAGGTCGATATAAAATTGATCAGACGCCTTGTACTCCTCCACGGCCCTCTTCGCCCTGCTTTCCACGAGCTTCGCTGCCTCGCAAGCCGCCCGAGCGTCCTTTTTGAGAGCGTCCATCGACATTTTCATGGTGTCGATGAGCCCGTTCGTCTCCTCCATCTGGGCCTGGATAGCCCGATTAGATTCAGTTAGGAGCCGATGGGACTCCTTCAGCTTAGAAACCATCAGGCCCTCGGCGGCCAATCTTGAGTCAAAGAGGGCCGCCATTTCTTCCGCCTGCTGCAGCTGAAGGAGAAGCTCTTCTTCTCATGAGGAAGATTCACCCGCCTTCTTTATCGCCGGGGCAACCTCCTCGGACTCCATAGCGGCGAGGAGAGCGCAGTGCTGGAGGACCTGAAGAAAACAGGAACCGTGTTAAGAAGCTGAAACCGAGGAAATAACTCTTAAGAATGTTTTAGGGAAAGCTACCGATCTGAACTGCCTCCTGAGCTATCGCTGCCACTTGGGCCTTCATGGTGCCCGGGGGAATCTTGGCCCCAGCCGCCTTCTCCATGTTCGCCAGCAAGCAGTCGGCCACAGATAGCCTTGAGGGCACCTCGATGCAGAAGTCACCCTCCTGCACTTGGATCCCGGCCGGGGGTGGCCGAGAAACCACCCGCTTCTGTCTCTTAAAGGGGGATTCGGCGGGGGGGTCACCTCTGCCTTGGCCCAAGGTGCTGGGTCCCGTACATGCTCCTATCCTCCCCCGCGGCGTTCCTCCGGGACGGGGGCATTGCGGAAGCCCTGGCCGGAGGAGTTTTCTTAGGAGCCACGCTTGGACCTGGTCGGGACGAGCTTGCGCTACCGTTCTTTTTTCCCTGGGCCTTGGCAGCTATGGCGGCCATAATTTTCGATCGATTCATGGGCTCTGCGAGAAAAACATAAGAAAAAGGCCAGTGACGAAGAAACGACAATAGAATTTTGGCGAAGTCTAAATAGACCGGCAAAAGCCTTAACTTACCCAAAAAATGCGCGGGACTGAGTGTAGCCCAGCTCAGTACCTGCTTGGAGAGCAGGACATCAGCCCGATGGATCGGTTCCCACTGGAACACCACCCTCGCCTCGGGGGCGTTCGACTGTCTCACTTTCGGGCAATCGGCCCTATGCCACTGGGTGGGCACAGGTCAATCCTCACCCTCGGGCAATCGGCCCTATGCCACTGGGTGGGCACAGGTCAATCCTCACCCTCCGGTGGCTCGACGAAGACAAAATTCTCCTTCCATTCGTGGATGGAAGAAGGGACGACCACTACCCCCGACCCGGCCGTCCTACCCTTATGTTTTTTAAACGAGAGTTACATCCAGCTCGGCTCTTCCTTACTAGTACCGGGATGATTTTTATAGAAAAGAAAAGACAAGAGGAGGCTCAAATCGAAGGGCTTCCGATCAATTTTTAACCGGACCAGAAACCCGAGAAGGATCCTCCACGAGTTTGGCGCTAGCTGGCCCGGGGCAAGACGAAAACAATGGAGCACAGCACAAACCTCAGACGAGAAGGACAGACGCATCCCTGCCCGGAATGCTTACAGATACAGAGCAATCTCCTTGCCCCGCACCTGGTCTGCCCGATCACCCTCTTTGGCCAGACAGAGTGAATAGCCAGAGGGGATATGGAATCGAGCCCGGATGTCGGAAAGCTCATCCAGACAATTCAAGACTGAGGGCGCATCGCGGGTATTCCCGATGCGCACCTTGGGAGCCCTTGTTGCCGCCTGACGGCGAGAGACAAGGGCGACACTACCCTAGGGGGCGAGCCCGACACAGAAGACGTAGTAGAAGAAGAAGAACTCTCTCGGCTATCTGAAGTCGAGAAGGAGAAAGACCCGCTAAGCTCGGCCCTAGAAACAGAGGCCTCATTGCCCTACTCTACCCCTACTACATCCATAGATATCTCGGAGAAAGACATCTAACCTGATTCAAGGAAAGGGTTTGTCGAGGAAAATTCAGCGGAAGATTCGATCTAAGTGAAGGTGCGCCTGGCAATTTTCAAACGACGAGAGACAACTAAGGCAAAGTGTCTGCCCTAGGATAGCCCCCTCCTATTTATACACTCCAAAGGAGATATCATACGGCCCAAATCGACTCCCGCCAAAACGAAGCGTCGCACCTAGCGGCCGTCGAGGCTCCACGTGGCGATTGGACATTGGAAACACCCCCTCATTGCAGAAGTCGGAGACAGCCGCTCGCGCCCCGCCAACCAATGTTGGGCACGTGGCGCGTAGCCTATTCGACGGCCCAGCGAAACAACACCCATCTTTAAAAGCGCAATCATTTCACCGATCCGCTGCCGTCACTAAAAATACGCGCGGTAATCAAGGCGTTCTATGACCTGCCATGTGGGCCTAGTCATCCGAGAGGAGAAGCCGCCAAATGTCCCGCCGTCGTCAGGCAGCCCGGGAATCCTAGGCCGAACCGTTAAAAACTGGGTTTACTACTCTTGACCCTGACCCACAAATAGGTCAGGGCGAGAGTGGTGGGCCAGTGATAAAACTCATGAACGGGAATTCCTCAGATTACGACATATAGCAGATGACGTGTCGTCCACGTAAGCCCACTAGGCTCTTGGGGGCTGCGGAGGTAGAATCAGTGTGGTGCATTGGGGACTTTTCTCAAGGCCTCATCTCCGGGCTTACACCCCCACTTCTCTCCCCCGAGCCATCCAGCAGCCGAACTTACACCCCCTTTGCTCGTCTCCGAGCTGTTGCAGGACTGAGCTTTCTCGGCCTCCTGGCTTGTCTCCGAGCCATCCACCGAGCAGAGTTTCCTCGGCTTTCCTGACCAACCGAGAGCGCGGAGCCCAAGCGTCCCCGCCACAGCTCCGTGTATCTCACCAAAGCGAGATATCTGCCGTCCCACGTTCCGCATCCCACGCTAGCACGTCGCTCCATTAATGAGCGTATCCCGCCACTAATGAACGGATCCTACCATCGACGCAGGCATAACACGGGGGCGTAACGAATGGCGAGGATCTCGCGCCGGCTCGCTTCATGCGACCACCATATAAAGCCCTCTTTTCAGACGACTCATGTAACTCGAACTCATTCTGATACGTCGCTACTCTGCTCTTATTTTACGGTACTATCTTAATTGTCGGAGGGTCCTATGCTGGTGTCCCATCCCAGGACTTCCCTTGCAGGTAGCTCGGCGTCAACAACATCCAACAACCCATTGAGATCCACACAATAATTCTTGTACCCAATCTCAACCGCTCGAAACCGTTCGCAGCCAGATTGACGGAGGACAACATCTGAGAAAGATTCCGACCTCCAGCATCTAGACATAAATCAACTCACCTGATCCATCCCTGTTTCGTTCGGTAACTTTCTGGTAAATTTACCCCCGGATCTCTCTCTCTCTCTCTCTCTCTCTCTCTCTCTCTCATAACAATGTTTTCGGTCCAATCCCTGCTTCTCTTGGCAATCTTCAATGAGGAACTATTGACCTTTCAGGAACGAACTCACTGGAGATGCATCGTTTCTATTTGGTAAATCTTAGCCTACAACCCAACTTGATATTTTGAGTAATCGGTTTGGATTTGATTTGAGGAATGCGAGTTTTTTCATGAATTCCACGTTGTTGGATATGAACGATAACATGATATATAAGGGGATTCCAGCTCTGATTAACGAGTTGAGTGATTTGGTTCTTTTCAATAATAGGTTGTGTGGAGAGAAACCTAGTGGGGTTGTTAAAGCCAAGTTCGATGAATATTATATTTTCATAACAAGTGTTTGTGAGGTGCGCCATTGGCTGCTTGCAAGTGAAATTATGTAGGGAGCTTTGTTCGTAATTTGATGTGTATCAAGAATAAGTGAGAATACATTATGTATGTTTCGGGAGGTAAAGAATTTATGAACTTGTCTTTTGCTCATGCATAACTATAATTATTAACATTTAGAAAAATTATGAGGATATTTCTTGGAATCTGCCGGTTGCCATTTTAATTTGAGATCTTTCCTATTTTGAGTAAAAAGCAATTTTTTTAATTTAATTTTTTTGGCACTTACACGTAAGTTCTAACCTATGCATACAACACACAACACATCCACACACACACACGCATTTAGGACACCCACGAATTTTCCCCGAAAGCGTTAATTTGTGGCCACTTCCCTTCATGGGTTTCCTGGGTTTCGAATTCCGCACTCTATCCAAAAGAGGAAGTACCCATATCAGCTGAGCTATAGCTAATTGGTAGTAAAATAGCAATTGGATGAATGAAATTGTCATTATTGTAGACCATTGGTTTTGGGGAAATTTAAGTGACACACGTAATAAAAGAAGAGATTTTGATCGGAATTAGAATCATTTATTCTCAAGAACAAGTAAAAAAACATTTAACTTTTACGGACACTTCCGAAAGCCAAAGAATGATACTCAATCCCCTGACTTTGTCATTTGCATGTATAAGGTAAATCTGTTATAAGTAGGCCTAACTCAGTGGGTATGGCTTTCTTTTCAAAATAAGAGATTGCCGGTTCGGTTTTCGATAGGACCTATTCAAGATAAAAAAAAAAGTATCAACTCTTCATCAGGAATATTCATTTTCCTCTCTAGTCTCTTATTTATGACTTCATTATAGATGACAAACTAACATGGATAATCGAACTTTACCTTATGGCCCTACTCAAATACATTAGAACCTTATAACTTACTTTGGCATGGGCAACTATGTGGGACCCAAGGCGGTGTGTGCGCTGTGAGCTTGTATGTGTTGTGTGCGTTGGCGTGTTGTTTCCATGGGTTAGTCTTAGGGCAAGTTCCAAAAAATAAAAACTTACATTGCCGTGTGTAATACACATGATTAAATTAATGTCAACATATTAGAAAATAAAAAGATTTGTTTATTATGTTATTTAAATATATTTATACCTACTTTAATTTTTTTTATTACTTTATTATTTAAAAAGATTCCAGAAGAATTGAAAAGTTAATAATGATATTCTAAAGCCAAAATATTGGGATGTATGAGAATTTTTATTCTGCATGTTATCATTAAATTTAAAATTTGGTGATTTCAATTTGAAGAACCCTTCCAGTATAGGATTAATAGTAAAAAAAATAAGAAAATGAAATTACAGGGATGAAGCAAGTCTTCTCTATCTTTCTTTTAATTTTCCAATTTCCTTCTCTCTTTTAATCTACTAAACAATCCAAGTGAGAGAGTAGAGAAAAATAAAGGGACAGAGAAAACTAGAAATTCGCTAACTATTTTCTTTCACATAATCCAATTAAAAAGTAAGAAACTAAGAATCCATCAACGATTTGATTGCAATTAATATATGATGTCATACAACAACATAATCCTTGGCAAAGTTACCATGAAAGAGGAGATGTTAAATAGACTCGGCTTTCTCATGCCGGAGTTGGATAGATGGTTCAATAGAGCGCATGATGTTTGCCTGATTCATCGGAAGTGCATCACATAAGTACATCTAAATAAAATGTCTAAACTTTAGGTAAAATGGATTTATTGTTTCAAATTTTGTCTGGAACTGAAAATTCCTAGTTCCCTTGCCACTACAACCATGGCCGATGCGGCATCGAAAAACTAAAATTTCAAGAGGAGCACTAGAAACTGCAGACTTTAAGTGACGTAGATACATAACAAGCAATCAAGCACAGCGGAAAGTCTATGGATCAAAAGTTTACCGATATACCTTATATTGGTTGTATGATCGTTCCCCATCCACGTCACGTTGAAGATATGATCTTTAGCATCTCCAAGTAATGACCGGAGGGGGACCGGATTTAGATAGAAAGCGAGAATCTCTCTTGATCACCCCGCAAATCAATCAAAACTAGAAGAGGGTGAGGAAAGGAGACGACTTTCTCTTATTTTTCTCTATAGAAAAACTCTCTATATTGTATATATATGATCCCATATGAAACCTTAGCCTTCTATATATGAATATATATGATGCCCACTCATATGGACGGATATTGGGCCAGTTCGGACCCAATGACTAACATACTCCTACTCACATATTTAAGTGGGTGCCTTCCATAACTTCTTGAGCTGGTTCCCTGAACCATTGATTTCCTGAATCAATTGTCTCCCTGAGGATCTCCTCATTTTCTTCCTCATTCTTATATTATATATATATATATATATATATATATATATATATACAACGTGGACTATTGAAAACTTCAACCGGGTAGCCTTACAGCCAGACTTGTTAGGACCGACATAAAGATCTCCCTAAAAGAAAACAACATAAACCAAATATATGTTAGGCTTGTGAAATCTCATACTCCAAATCCGATCAAACATGTCTGCTCAAGTACTTTCGGTCCATCTCAGAAGCGTACTCGAACATCTAAGTATATCTCTCGATCCATCGCATTCTTAAACTTCGCCACCATGGCGTCAATAGAAGTTGGCCATGCAATACAATTAGGAGACATTCCAATCGATCTTCCTCCATATCTGAATAGTTAGGACTGCTATTCACACGTTTTTCTAACATTACCCCGTATGTGTGGTATATTGTCATCGTAGCAGAAAATATCAGCCAAAACAGCAGACGCTCATAACATGCCTACCGAGACAGCCCAGTGTCGCTAAGGGTATAAACTGCCCGTCCTTCCGTGAAGGAGGTCGTCATAAGGACTCACACAATAGTGAGATGGGATCCATCTCTCAACCTCCTTATGTGCATATTCCAAACACACGTCGTATGATAACATGCTACGGTATAAAATTCTCTCTTTGAAAGCGTATGCCATTAAGGTTATACTATACGGACCCAAGTCCAATCATTCTGTAATTGACTTGCCCGACTATATCACCCTGCGATATGCCTGGGATCTTTTGACAAGTTCCACCCCGTGCGACGAGTCAGACCTCTAGTGCGGCTATATGTAAACAGATAAAAGTGGCCATATGATAACCACTTTGGTCGCTCGGCCTACATCACATGGTAACCTTATCCTAACCCAGTCATGGCGGCTCTATTAAGTGCTCCCACTGTCGCCATACATAGTATGCAACATCATAGTCACTGCTCCGAACAGATGATATCTAGCACTTAGTCTCACCTTCGTATGCTTCCTTAGCATAAAGAGGATTTCTCGTGTGAGGGAGAATTCCTACCTGCTGATATATCCTTATTAAATGTGTGCCCTGCACACATCATGTACCTCATACACTTCGTTTACCCTGTACACTTGTACTCTATCCCTAAAATAGTTAAACAAAATATAGAAATATCCATCCCAGATAAAAAAGAAAGAAAGTTATACACCATCGATCTTAAAATATGCATCTATAATGTCGTCACCCATAATAATAATGTCAAATATAAGAGTAAGTTCTATCAAACTATCTGAAATGCAATACGTCACCTAGGACGAAACCCAAACGCATATAGCGTTACTCAACTCTTTCCTTCGTCATCGGATTCCCGATCGTCTGACGTGAAGAAAAACTCTATAGCATGTACCACCTTCTCATGCCACTTACTCCTCGATGAAGCGTCGTTAAATATACAAGAAGTTCAACTTCCCATATATATGTGGGATTGTTTGAGTATGCTATCGTTGATATGATGTCCCGATAAAAAAACCATGATTTCCTTGCGTGCGAAATCACGCACAAACTCTTAAGGAATCACTTCAGTCTAGCAGCCTTTTTGGCGCTATAAAGATAGCACCGTATTCCACCTAAATGGTTAAAAAGCTAAACAATCTGCTTCTTGCCATTATGACCAATGGCCCTGCCATTATGCAAAAAAGCACATGCAGATATGGATGTACGCATACCCAGACTGTCGGCCAAGTCGGCATTTGCATGTCTATATGACTGCAAACCTGATTCCTTATAGCACTAGGTATTATGGGTCGTCCCACATAAATACAAGAAAATCCTCGTCACTTCATCCCAATAAACAAACCCTAATACTAAGTCTAATAGGCAAGCGTTATATATCTGGTCAAGTATACACTATGCATGCATTAGACTACTGACTATGAAAAATGGAACCCATAAAATTTGTCCTTCTTCGTCAAGTGTCTTATAGCAAAGATCAAGGCTAAAAATATGTCCATTAGACTGGAGTAATAAATTGAAGTGATTATGCAGGCTGAACCGTTTTAAGACATACCTCATGTGAGTCTTCGAAGACAAACATAGGATGCTCTTGAAACGACTCCTCTAGGATCCAA
The DNA here is from genome assembly GCA_030015575.1 of Agapanthus africanus. Classification (NCBI taxonomy): domain Eukaryota; kingdom Viridiplantae; phylum Streptophyta; class Magnoliopsida; order Asparagales; family Amaryllidaceae; genus Agapanthus; species Agapanthus africanus. The sequence goes on from JASDDO010000019.1 coordinate 319,725,988, forward strand.
TTCCTAAGCACAAACTCAACATTTCATGTGTCCTCTATAGCGAGAACAACCACTTTAAGTGTTATTCATTATCTCCAAGTCACTTTTGGTCATCACTACATCGTTCATAACAAGATCTCTGAACTTACAGTTGTCATATTTAATCATAGTCAGTCCATATCCAATATTGATTGATGACATCGAACCAATAACTGCCTGGATAAGTGTTTCAAGCCATAAATGGACTCTCTGAGTCGATTTGAGTCCCCTTGGCATTGAAATCCGTAGGCAGATCTCCCGGATCTCCTTATCAAAATCTCCATCGACAATACGATCCAAGTCCCCAGGACTAGCTTAAGATCTTTATGTGCAACGATACGTAAAGGAAGGAGAAATAGACGCAATCATCATCCCGGTGAAAAGTGTTTATTCGTTGTCTACCTACGCTAAGTGAATCTCTTCGCCAATAAGTGTGCCTTGTATATCTCTACAATATCCTCCTCCTTTCTCAAGACTTAAAAAAAACTCAGTTTTATCAACAGTCTTGCTTCTGGTAGGATAATTTGACCAAATCTCAGACTTGATCCTCTAACGTTGACTCTTGCACCTCTTCTATTATCGTTATTCACTCATTCATAATAGGCCTAGAAATAGTGTTCTCATGTGACTTAGGTTTCAGAATCAATGCAGTTTTACTATAGACATCTCCCCTTCGATATCAAAATATCGTCGGGGTGTCAATTCACAACATATCTACAAGTTTCTTGAGGATCCATGATTGGCTCCGACCCATCAGCGAAAATATCGCACCCACTATCGCCAGCCGTTGAAGGAACTAATTCCTTCTGCATAACTGACCGACTTGGTGTCTCTTCAATCTCGTATAATCTTAAATCCAGACCTACTTCTGCCTTTTGCGAAAATTCTTCCCCGAAGAAATCGCTTGATGTTCCTTCCTGAGGAAATTGTTCGTTTTTTTCTCTCTGAGAGAAATCAATGTTGCATGACCAAATGTTAGTCACAGTCCTATCACATACTCATGGACACAAATGGCCTCCCAGGTCTTTCGTTCAACCACTACTCATAAGGTGTTGAATGTACTGTCTTCGAAAACACATGACCAAGAACATAAGCAGCTGTCAACATTGCATCTTCCAAACAATATGGAAAATTGGCTTTTGCCATCATGTTTCTTTATCATATCTAGAGATTTCTTTGTTCTTCTCACTACAACATCATCTTGTCGTAGAGTTTATGGTGTCATCAGCTATCTGACGATTCCCCTTTCTTCATTCAATTCCATGAACTGCTAAAAAAATACCCATGGCTTGCTTACAATTACCAAAACTGCTCCAAAATAAACACGCACAACCCTGTTTGCGTGAACTGACTCTACACTTTACTGATCCAGCGTTTGATACAAATCAACGTTTCAGTTCCGTGTGAGATTAATAACATATCGAGTAATTATTAATGAAGGTGTTGCATTAGGAAACTCCAATGCGTGTCTTCATATTTATTGGTCCATATTTATCAAAATGAATTATCTGCAATGGATATCCAAATGGTTTTCCTTTGGTAGTTTTGCCTTTAAGTTGACTCTCACAAGTAAATGCTTTGACTTTGGCTCAAATGCCAACTCATCCACCCCAGGTGGTTAAGTCATCTCATCTATTCGTTGACTTAATATACCATGCCACTCATGATATTTATAAAAGGGTCAATTCTCAAAATCATAAGAAACTCCTAAGGAAAATTGTCCTATTAAGCTTTCCAAATATTCTTAGCCGAAACTGAAATTTTAACTGACAGGAAGATAATTTGTGAATAGTTATCTGCATCCCTGATGCAGAATTGACTTATATGTCCTTAACATATTATTTGCTTGCATAAACTTTTCTACTTCAAGCAGAAGGCCTGCTTCCACTCAGTACCCTGACAAGTGGAGCGGTTCAAATTCCCACAGTCAAACGTTGGACTTATTATATTCATTATTACTAGCATATTTCTCCATGTTAGATGACTTAAGTTTTTGGCGCGTTATTCCTGTTTTCGTAGCCCGATTGAACTCTTCTTACATTAGGACACCCGCCCTTGCGCACTGTTGACCTCTTCAACATATCATCAGCGCTCTTGGTTCTATCGCTCCTGCTGAATAAACCTTAAGCCTCAGTTACTCAAACGCACTAGCAAACGTCAACACATCTGCTTTTCACATAACTAACTTCTTCGTATATCGAGTAGAAAAAAACATATAACCGTTTATTGCTATCGCTCAACAGTCTAACTGGACCAGTATTCTTCAGATCCCGGATCGATGAAGATATAATTCTTAAGTGTATCCACATTACTTGGTTTGACTCATTATATAAAAATAAGGTCAAAACCGAGAAATAATATGACGTTTGTTTACCGTCGAAAACAGAGATGAACCGGGATAGGTCGTCTTACCTGAATTTGGTGGCAGATTCTATTTGGGACATATCCATCCACCTCTCCGAAGATATCAAGTTGATTTATTGTAACGTATATCAGAGGTTTGGATAGATGCGACCGTTATAGCATGACTTTATCAGATCCCCCCTCATATGTGAAGGGTTTTTGATTATGGGGACGCTCTTTCCTACAGACGCAAGCCCTTGCAGTTATTTACGTTATCGTGTTGCGATAACAATTTTCACCTGTTCCGGTAGGTCACTTCATGTCGTGTTATATATATATATTATTTATTATGGTTGTCCGTGAATTGTATACGGAGACTAGTTTATATTGTCGCCTGTAGGGCACGGATTAGTCCAAATCCGTACATATATATTATAGGAGTAGAACTTAGGACGCAGATCTCGTATGAAAGAGGTCCATTAGTTCGAGATATGTCATCTGAGAATCGTTAATCATATTTGAGACTAAGATAGACTCAGGAATATGTGGTTAAGACTCGTTAATCCTGTTTTCGATTAAGATCAACTTAACAAGTATGGATTAAGGACCATTAGTCATGTTTGAGACTAAGATCACTTGGCTTTATTGTTATTTTGATCAATTCATGACATTTGAGAAACCAGAAACGTCATCATTTAATTAAACTCGGTTTAAGTAATTAAATGATGTGTTGTAGTATAAGTGCTCAGGTATATGTGCCACACATGCTCGTTTATTTCATTTGAAAAAGATGCGCACGTACGTTGCACGTGGTTACGCACTGTTTTGTTTCAAAGATGTTGTGCATGTGTATCACATGACACATCTATTATAGGTTTCAAGTTATATATGTGCACATGTATATACGTATGTATATATTTAGTAAGTCAATATGCATTGCATGCGACATTTGCACATCGGTACGCATGCCTTCGTAGGCGATTTTTATTAAGCGCACACACGTGTGTATCATGTGATACGCATGCCTTCAGAAGCAATTTTTATTAAGTGCGTACACGTATGTATCACATGGTGCGCACATCCCCGGGGCATTATTTTCCCAAGAGCAGCAACTTTTATCATTAAGCACGCACTGATTTGGATGTGCACTTATTTCTATTAGAAAGCACAAGCTTTCGTTAAGAAGTCATGACTTCTGTTTTATCTTCTTTTCTTCTTCTCTTATTTGCAGAGAAGTGAAAACCATGGATGTGCAATTTTTATTTGTTTTTTGGTGCGCGTCTTATTTTTAAGAACGAAGGATGAATCCTAAGATAATTTGATCTCTTTTAATAACGAATTAATGGATTCAAAGAGAAGCAAAATCTTCTATATAAAAAGCGAAATATTTTTTAATGGAAAAAAGAAGCTTTTTCTTCATCTCTACCTTGCACAATTTTTTTTGATGAAGGAAAAGTCTTGAGATTTTTCAAGCTTATTAAGAGTTTTTCTTTTCTTTCATTTCTTCATATGAGGCTCCAATTTATAAGAGAGAAGAAATTATGCTTTATTTTGTTTGTTTTAGTTTGTTTCGATCACAACCTGATTCCAGATTGATTCAAAAAGATTTAATTGATTTATATCGATTAAGGGTGACATGCACACCGTTGGATCCTTGATCCACAGATATTTCTTGTTAATGTGTTTAAGCAATAAAATATTTTTCTGTTAATTAAGGATTTTGTTTGCTCATTGATAAAAATTTATTTCCTTTTTAATAAGCGTCTGTTTATGAGAAGACGCATGTACTTGCACTTGTTGTTGATTAAGTATGCATTGCGCCTGTGCGTTGCTCGTGCATATATGCGCATATGTCATACGTGCAATTATTTTATGCGCGCTCGTGTTATATGACTTTGTCATAAAACATGCGCGCGCATTTGTATATTCGTATGTTTACGAAGCGACAAACAAGTGTCGAGTTATGATTCATTGATTTTGTCTTAGAACTTGCAAGAAGGCGAACTGTCTTATCAGACCATATAAATAGGTGTCATTTTCTTCACTCCTTTTAGAGATGTACTTCCCTGAAGCTCTTATTTTCTATTAGAAACCTTTACTTTTTTACTAGTTTGGTAAGTGGGTTTGTGCATCTCTGCCTTTACACACTCAATTTGAACTACGCATCCTTTTTTTGGTTGGGCATTTGACTTAGCTTGCGCATCCTTTCGGTTGCGCACTTAATTTAAGATAAACCTTAAAAGTTTCTTTTAATTTCAAAGATGTCACTTAAGTTTGGTCTAAATCAATCAAAAAAATTTATCTTTTAGTTTGAAGTTGGATATTTTTAGTCCATCCTTTTAGTGAACTAACGCCTCTCCAGTTTTTTTCTTTCAGGTGTCATAGCTAGCCGCCTTTATTCGATCAGAGAGATTTTATCCCATGCCGACATCCGCTTTTATGAGCCAGCTTTTACTGACATTCAGTGTGAAGATGTGCTTCGTCGTTATGAGGCTCACAGTGGGAAAAAGCTTCATCGACGCTCCACTTTGCTTTGGCTGATATTTCAAGCCATCCATAAATACCATTCCTAGGGATATGGATGTAATGCCTCTCCGTGCTCTTGACCCAACCGCGGATAAGGTGCATTTAGTTTTCCTGACGGGGTTTATCTCTAAAGGGTTGAGAGACCGTGCAACCGCCCTTCTGCATGTAATCTTCCAACAGCGGGCGATCTTATCTGCATATGATTGAGGTGAACAGACGTGAGGATAAGGATTTCGAGTCTTTATCGGAGTCTGTTTATGACTTCACTCATCCTTATAACTCAGTCAATCTATTGCTGTTCTGAACTTTCGGGCGATGTAATAGCCTTTTGATTGATCTGCTGAAAAAGTGTTTTTGTAAAGTTACCGCAATCAGGACAGTGTCGCTAGTAGCTAGCCGCGATGAGTACGGGTCGTCCGCAGGGAAACGTGAACCTTTTTCTTGCTTTAGACAAGTTGATAAAAATATGGGTTGATTGGTTGTGGATCCATTTTAATACGGATGTAGAATTTATAATGAAAAGGCTTGTAGGGTTCATATGATTTAGTAGTAATGGATGACTAATTAAAAATAACGCATTTTATCTTTTAATAGTTTAAAAGTAGATCGATAGTGATGAATGTAGATTATGGTTCTTTTGGAAGAAACTAGGGTTTCCCCACTCTTAACCCCTGTTCTTGCATTGATCTCTATTCATGTCTAGCCTTTACCAAAACAAGTGTTAAATAGATCTCGAATCGTGGTCGTGACTAACAATAAATTATTAGCGCGCCCGATAAGGATGTTAACATTTATTTTGCTAAAGTTTATAGACTTTAAAATGTATAAAAGAAATTAAATGATTTTATCATCCATTGATCTACCCTAGCCTACGAATCCTAGCAAGCTAGGAATTACTCACTTATGGTTTGAGATTTAGAAAGGTTGAAGAATGAAAACATGATGAAGATGAAGAAATTAAATGCAGAAATTAAGTGCGGAAATTAATTGCAAAAAGACTGATAAAAATACTGCCTTTATTAATCAACTATTGCATTTACAAATCCTTTAAAGGTAGATTACAAGAGCCCTAGTTTTTGCCCTCGCTCTCTATCTTGTTGGAGGTAGATGACTAGCTGATGATCATCTGGATGCGTGGTTCGTTTTGGACCACTTGATCTCTTCGGTTTGATTATTTTTGATGTGAAACTCTCGGTCCTATATATAGTCACAAAAATTAGAAACCCTAGATACCATATGTGATTATATGCTGAAACGATCCAATCCAAAAAATCTCTCATCCAACAGCTATCATGATGCCGCGGATCCGCCACAAATCATGGTCTTTGGCCGCCCAACCGCGGCGTTTTGGTGGAATCATCACCTGGGATTTCTTCAACTCTCTTCTGTTGACATTTGGAGATCACTTCGATGTCTGGATTCTGAAAATAATGCACTGAGTCTCTGCCGTTGCTAAATCTTATGATTTGCTTCCATATTTCGGCAGATTTGATTCCGACATCTCGGATCTCTTGGATTCCAGTCCTGATCTAATATCTGCATAATATCTCAAGTCATGGTGTTAGTAATATTTGGTATTTTTGAGATATTATCCTAAACATTTTATATGATATTATATGTTAAGAATATTGATTAGAAATATTTGATATGATATGCATATTTTAATTGCTAATATTTTATATAAATATTATATGCATGTATTTCCCCTCATTATGTTAATTATAATATAAAAACATATGATAATAAACTTTTTACACATAAACTCTCATATGTTCTATAATTATAATAAACACCTTTTAGAACTTAACAATAGTGGGGAAAATAATCATTCAAATGTGCAATATTTTAGACTAATCATTTTTTCTTTTATTTGTCTTTTACTTTTCAGTATTAATCTGTAATCCTCCTTTTTGACGTATTAATGAAAAGCCTCTCTTCTTTTACAACCGCACTTCTTTTTTATTTTTGTGCTGAAGTTTGCTTTTGTTGTAAGAACCTATCGTTAGCATATGTGCATAGGCCTTGGATTGGCCTTCATGTGCGCATGTTTATAGGCGCACAAGCTGTAACGACTCTAAAATTCCCATACACTTTTATTGATCCAATGTTAATAAAAGAGTGTATTTCTATTCTGGTTTCGAGTTATAAGTTATTATTATTAACTTATGTACAAGAAGTAACTTGTAGCTCACTGGTTAAGTCTCCACACTACTGTCCCTTAGCCTGCAAGTTTGAATCCTATTGATTCCAATTATTTTTAATATTTTTCTTTTTAAATTTTTCGGAAGCTCAAGAGTTGCACGTCCATTACACGGAGAAATGAGGAGTTGCAAATAAATCAAACAATATAAATGATACATAAATACCCATATGAATGCACTGCACGAACCCCGATACCAAACTCCACTTTTGAGCCGCCGGTTTTCTTATTTTGACCGCCACCGACGGTTGATATGGTCCCAAATCCCCCCCCCCCCAAAATTTTTTTCCCGTGCATCCCTTTAGCTCTCCACTCCTCCTTTTTTCTATTTGATTTTCCTGCAATTAACTAGAGAACCCCAGACCTTTCATCTACCCCTGTTACTCTCACTTTTAAGATATTTTTATTATCTCTTTAATTTCCTCTACACATATATTTTCCCCTATAAATATCTAGTCTTTTCTTTTAGTTTTTCTCTTAAATTATTCTGAAAATACCACTCAAAAATTCTAACTCTCAATTATCCTCAAGTTCATCTCACTTAATATCAAGGTGAAGGCAAGCTCTCGAAATCGAAGCACTCAAAAAAAAATCCTTCTAAGATTCCTCCACTGCCACACAACTTGCTTAGGGGACGTCGGTAGATCAAGCCTACTCTCTTAGTCACAATTTCGGTCTCAGTTCTACAAACCGAAACCTCTACTCTTCTTTCTCGTTCTAGTATGAATGTGCAACTGTAAGTCTCCATCCCTATCTTTTTTCTCCTTCCCCTCCTATATCTAGATTTGTAAGTCCCAACCCTCTTGACATCATTCTTTTTGCTCTTTCTTATATCACCATCAAAATACGACTTTCTAGCGGCTAACTTCACTTTTAAACTAATTGTTGTAAAACTTTGATGTATCCATTATAATGTCATGCTAATATTAATAAGGAATTATCACTTACCATTATACCATCATTACATGTCATGCTTCACTTACATACCATATGAATTTAAAATGAATTTTGTTATTGTTAAAACTACCCTAGAATGCATGTAAAGTTAAAATACTATAGTTATTTATTCTTGTTAAATACTAATTCCTATGATATATTAATCATTCATGGGGTAACGACCTACCCTACACGCACACATGGAAAACATAGAACAATCATTGTTTGTCACAAAGAAAAATATTTTGCTAAAATACCCTCACGTTCAAAATACGATAAATTAACGATAATTCAAATCCTTTGCAATTATGTATCTACAACCCTTTTAGGGGAACCTATTTATGGAAGGTGTGGGTTATTGCACGTCTTTGGGATAGTAGAGCGGGATACAGAAGTTCTCACGGAGCATTTGGTCTCGAAAGGAATAAAAATATGTTTTTTAAAGAATACGATATTTTAACAAATTAAATCATTTGAAAATTTTATAAATCATAAATCCATATTTCATTTTCTATGAAAACAAATTTTGAAAAACTATATTTTTAATATGAAAATTAAAGCTACACAAAAAATACCATCAAGTTTCTAAAAGTATAGTTTTTATAAAACTACCATAATTTTTAAAAAGCTAGGTTTTATCATAAAATACCACTAAAACTAAAATACATTTTCACAAAAAAAACTCTTAATATTCTAAGTCACCCTCGAGATTTTTTTTTTTACAATATTAAAATATTTTTCATAAAACCCCCTCGAGAAATGCAAACAATGTATACAACATGAATAAATCTTTAAGGACCCTAAATTAATATAGGTTTAAGCGGTATCATTTCTTTTGAGCCCTAGGGAGCCGGATAAAGTGAGTGCTTGCGTACTCAGGTTAGACAAAACTGCAACTTAACGGAGTTATCAATGGCAATTGTCTTGGAAAAAAACACAAATCCTGTCGTCCATACACAACAGTTGTCCGATTACTCCTGAACTTAAGAGTGCAGAAGATTAAAACTATTTAAATCTAGTAATATGAAATGACTATAACCGAAATACAAACTCGAACATGACTCAGATTTGAACTTGAACTCGAACTCGAAACTGAACTGGATACTTGAAGTTAACATGAATAGCTGAACCCAATGTCTACTTTTGAAACGACTTGACTCGAACCATGAATAAAACTTGGCATTATTACATAAATTCTTGGCATGATTACATGAATCCTTTATCTTGACATGAACTCAATCTTGCAACTTGATGTATTCATGGATTCGAGCAAGGCTGGTAACTTTAACTGTAATCTAGAATACACGGGGTGTTGGGGGCTGTTTAAGTGTGAATCCAACGAAATCTCAGGAGTCTCCCTAGATCATGAATCCATATCTACTAACACAAGCAATCTATCATGAGGACCCGTGTTTCCTTACTCCTGGATTATAGCCTGTTGAGTTTGGAATACTTCAACACTAGGTTGAAGTCCCATTACTAACACTTGATTCGGGCCCGTGGTTCCTTACCCCTGAATTATAGCCTGTTGGGTTTAAGAACACTCTTGAGATTGGTTGACATTCACCCTTAAACTTGTGTTAGATTAATTTACCCTTGTAGAGACCTTTTAGGACACTTATATGCACTTCATATTCACTATACCTACAATACACAGCCATGCTATACTAAGCTCATGTTACTTTATCCTGATATATAGAACTGCAATGTTATATAGAATTGCCATGCTTATATTAAATGACATGTTTAAAACAACATTTCTCCTAGACTATTGTTTCATGATATCCAATCCCAACTAATCATTATACTTTTATACTTCACACCTTTATTTGGGGACTTACCGAGCAAAAGTTCGTTGACGGGCATCCACTCATCTCTTTCTTCTTTTGGATGTTCGTCAGGTAGTCTAGAGACTGATGAGATAGAAGAGACTGTAGGGGATTACGACTAGACCACCACTCAAGTTTAGCTCAACTCATCTTTTCTTTCAGTTTTTGTATGCCACATGTTTAAGCATTTCTGTTCTTGTATTTCTTTTTCAGTTGAACTCATATTGTAAATGTATCATGTTTGAATGTAAATAAAGTTGTTGAAGTTTAAATCTCATGTTAATTTCTTGTCATTTTATATTGCTCAATTACGCTTAGCGTTTTTATTCCGGGAAATGACCTTTTTGAAATAAATACGTCGCGGGCCTCGTTACGTATCTGCTTCCATATTTTGGGAAGCGGGGTGTGACATAAGCCGATCGAACCAATTTCATCATGTTTGCCTGTACATAGCTGCACAAGTCAACCAAGCCCCTTCTATCATGTGCGCATGTATATAACTGCGCAAATTGATCAAGTCACTTCTATTATGTGTGCCCTTGACATCTGATGCATACTTAAGCTGGTGCGAACAAATGCCCCCCATCGATTGCGTGCGCATGATATGCATGCGGGTGTGATCAATGTAGAACTGTGAACCGCCGGATTTGCCTCGAGATTTGCTGAAGGTGAACTGACTTTTAAACCCTATAAAAGGGTCGCAATCTCTCATTCGAAGTGCATTACCTTTTTTACCTTCACTTGCATACTTTAAGAATTGTTCTCTTTGCGCACAGACTTCTCTAGTGCTTACGCACTTGCTCGAACCTTTCGCTTCCTTTTCAGAAGCTTTTGCTTCCTTAACTTCAAGCGGTAAGCGCGTTGCGCACTTATGTTTTTGATCCACTTGCCTAGTGCGCACTTATGACTTACGCACTTGCCCTTAACTTGTTAACCGAGCATTTGTTTTAGAGGCGCCATTTTGGATTAGGCCTTAGTTTAAGCGCTTCAAAGAAACTCAAACATTTTAGTTTAAGGACGTAAAAAAACTAGAACACTTAGACCTAAATATTTAGACAGTTTTGCCTAATACTCTTGTGGAGTTTCTTAAATTCGTAGTTAGGACTCCCGCTGTTCAGGGTATACCACGATTACTATTTTAACGCCCTCTCATTTTCTTTTGCCTTTCAGATAAAATGCTATATCCATCGGACTTCGGTTATGAGCATCAAAAGAACTTGCGTCCGGATGAACCGATGGACTCAGAGATCTTTCAAATGATACGGACTCACGATGCCCCGCAACAGTGTCTACATCTATGGGCTGGATGGTATAACCAAATAGTCCAGGGCTGAGTCAGCTTTCAATGTGAGGTACCTTCCGATCCTTTGGGGGATATTCAGTATACCGGGCCTCCACCAATTGCTTTCCTGGCGGAGGTGGATGACTGGATAGCTCATAATAGGTTGCAACCATCCGCGGAAGGAGTGACAACACCGACGCCAGTGGATCTTTTAGGACGTCGGATGAGCCAACATGAGGCTAGGCTATGGGGAATACCTTACAACGTGGGTATGATCCCGAAATATTTGGCCGGCTATGTCGGCTGGGCCAGGTTCATCCTGTCGACGGAGAGGACATTGCTGGAGCGCATCGGGTTTTACGGAGCGGTCTATGCTTCACTGTTTGAGTACCCCAAGACTGGGTCCTGGTGGGTGAAGTTTTTCTCCGAAAAGTGGAACGTGCAGACAAGCACCATTATGATGTTTGACCGGAAGGCATCTATCCCTCTGTTGGAGTTCCAGCATATATCTAGGTTGTCAATCACGAGTGAACACTACAAGGAGGCAGTTCCCCATGACGAATTTGTCTTTGCCACGGGCTCGGCTGCCGGAGATTTGACGAGTGATAATGAGATAGCTTTCCTACTACCGGGCCTTAAGAAAGTGCTAACCATTTTTGAGGAGATGCACAAGGCATCTAGAGGAGAAGAAGTTACTTTTGAAGCCTTGATTGCTAGATTCGTACACCTGCACACTCTTAGGGGCGATATTGATAAGCATGCTGACATGAGAAATCCTTTTAGTCAACGCATGTAGGGGAAAGATCCCACGGTGATGGAGAAATATTTTTGTCCCAGCACATCCTGTTGGAGATAGTGCCCTCATAGTCAATTATTGGATCGCAGGTACGTGATTGCAATGATTGCGGAGGACCTATACCGGTAGGACAGTCTTACTCGAGATAATAGTATGCTATCTGGTTTACCTTTATCAGTCGTGTACATGTTCAGGTGACTGATTACATGTTACACTTTGATAGAGCCCTTAGGATCTTGCTTTACTACCAACAGTATGATGGCGATCATATATGTGAGAGTTGGGTGGTTTATACGCATATCCTTAATTTTGGTCCCTAGTCGTGGGAGTTTCGAGACAGGGCATCGATACTCCGGAGTAAACTAGTGTATACAGTCGAGACCCCGACGAGGGGCGGTGGCCAGTCTCATAAGCCACTAGTGTCAGTTGGATCACCTAAGATGTATACAGGTGCTCATTGGGTTATGAGTACACCGGACAGGACTCGTCGGGAACCTGCTAGTTGGTATTATACATATCGTCAGATAGCAGTTCCCTGATGACATGTGTACAGGTTAGTTCATCGACCTGAGGTCGTCATTTGTCTTGTGTGAGTTCTCACTGTGCTTTGATTTCTACCCTACCACGGCTCAAAGGAGTCGTGAAAACAGGTAGCTTTTGGGTACAGTCCCGAGCCACATGGAGGCACGTGAGCGGATCGGCAGGGGATTCGTCTCTCCCGGTATTGGGGGTGAGGTCGTGCTGTGTCTAGGAGAGCCATTACACAAAGCCCACGGCCGTGGCAGGAGATTTACTGGTAGGTACTCCAGTAGTATCTCAGGGTGTTATTGGGCTACACTCCGACACGACTTATACTGCTATTAGGGGTCTGACGTTACTAGCCCCCTAGGCAGATATGCGATACTCATAGACGAATGGACCGGACTGTATATACATTGTCACTGTTAGGCTCAATAGGGTTTCCGGATGAGTTCGCTCATCGGCCTCCCTTGAGGTCAGTCCATGGGCAGCCGTTACGCATAGCTAGTGCCGCTGACGGTTTGTAGTTAAACCCACTGCCAGGGTACTGACGAGTCATTAGATTCCCCCACAGACAGTTTCTTAAGTTCGGGCGAAACGTTGTAGAGGCCGTATGGTTTTATGGCAGGGTTCGGAAAATGCACGTGCGTTTACGCACGTGTCAGATTTCGGGCAGATGATACCGGTCGGTTTTGGTTTAAGCCGGATCCGAGTATTATATTGAGTAAATATAATATCTTTTTCTCAGTTGCATTTGTATTCGGTCATAATACAAATGCGGGTATATTTATACAGTTACGGGGTTATCCTGAAATTCGTTTCGGGATCGCTTTTGGAAGTTGCCAGTTTCCAGTTTTCTATCAGCCGTCTTTTAACATTCGGTTAAAGACGGATTTATCTTTTCTTGGATGAGGGTAAGTCATGCTTCTAGAAGGTTCTAGAAGAGGTGACAAGTCTTGTGACTCACTTGTTCATTTATGGTGCAATTATTGTGTTCACACTTTGTATTCACACTAGATATTTTCTTGTGTTCACACATGATATTTGTTCTTATGGTCACCTACCTCCTCCTACACTCACCCCCCACCTCCTTATATGTGGCCGGCCCCCTCTCCTCCACTTCACTTCACTTGAGAGAAAAGATTATGGTTGTTGAAAGAAAAGATTAAAGTTTTGGATACATGGAAATTTCATAGTTCATTTCTCATTCCATTTCATTTCGATTGGCAACTTCATTAACCGATCGTCCACGGCTTTGGACGAAGTGAGACAAAGTAATCTACTCATTCTCTACATCATTCTTGGTCGTCTCTTTTAGCAAACTTGACGACCGAGTTGCCTCGAGTCAGATTCGGGAGCCCGTTTAAAGAATCGTTGACGTGGTGCCACCTGGACGAGCAGATCAGAGATCGACGAGATCGGAGCAGCCGCAACGGAGCGTGGGATGATGGTTAAAGAACGAAGGACTCGGATCGTTCGGTATAACCTTTCTACTCTCTTTACAGTTTGTTAGTTTAGCAATAATGGCAGATCCGAATTATAGTATACGATAGCGCCAGTTAAAAAGTTTTTGTTCCGCATTTGGCGTCTGTAGACGGCCGGGGCGCTACCGTAGACTTACACATCCCCTTATGAAGTTAAGGATCTTGCAGCTCCGGGGATCGATCAGAACTCCTTTTTTTATAACTTTCATAGGCCTATGGTTGAGCTGGTTCGCAATCTCTGTTCACCCAAGACTGACGCGGGCTTCCGTTTTCCACCCTGCCGATCACATAGCTTCAGGTACAAGGCTAACCATTGGTATCGCTGGGCTATCATTCCTATATCAGGGTCTCACTGAATTAGCCACCTCGGACGACCCAGGGGAGGAGCATGTGTACATGTCACTGCACTATTTCGGCGTGTGGATCCACCTACACGTGAACGAGGCGTATAGCGAGCACGTGCAGCCGATGTTTTTTTATACGGGTTTATTTCCCATGGTAATGAAACTGTTGGTGAGTTTTTCTCACTCTACATCGAAGTAGAGAGGCGGAATGCACAAAAAATAAATTTTTAAGTAAGCACAACCAACTTAACCCAAGTGATCAAACCATAACCCTAAAGTAGCAACTATTAGGAGTTTTATCTACTATGAAAGAAAGGTTATACCGAATGATCCATGTCCTTCGCTCTTCTACCCTCTTCCTTAGCTTCTTGAGGTCTCTTTGATCGAGCTTGACTGCCGGTCTTCCACCGTCATAGATAATCCACCCGAGAGATGTGATTCATGGCTCTAGCTCCACACTAAAAATCAATGGAGCAACTAAAGACTCTAGGATGGTAGTATAGAGTGCTTAGAGATGTAGTAGTATTGTTCTAGTGTTTTTCTATCTCACTTCAACCCTTGATTCTCAACTCATGAGAGTGTAGGGTTGAAGAGGAAGGAGAAGCTCAAGAAAGGAGAGAGAATGCGAATGATGAAAATGAAAAATCTCATAACATCACAATAATGCAAGCGTGGTTTTGTTAAAAAATAGTTTGCAATATTAAAAACCAACCATACTTGAATAGTGTAGACAAATGAATTATCCTATGCAACTATGCTTCACACCATTCTCATGCCACCTCACCCCTCCACCTCATTTCTAATTTCTTATAAAAGAAAAACCAAGGAAATGAGGTGTCCTCCTTCTGGATTGTTTTCTGTATAAATACGGAATACATTCTACCGTATATATATACCTCTATTTGTATCAAAATAAAAATACCCAAAGAGACAGAATAACACAATGAACATAATACTAGAATATACATATTGAAATATATATATATATGTAAATTATTAATCAATACTTGATTTAATAATTTGGCTTAATCCTAAGCCGGTTAGTATTATCAACCGTCCGATCGAAAACCCGGATAACACTAGAATATACATATCGAAATATGTATATGTAAATTATTAAATCAATACCTGATTTAATAATTCGGCTTAATCCTAAGCCGGCTAGTATCATCATTCGATCAGAACTCTGCACGTACCAAAATACGGCCACTACATCATTTCGCCTGAACCAGGGAAACCCTATGTGTGGGACTCTAAAGACTCGACAGTACGGTGGCAGTGGATTTAACCACAAGCATATCAGCGACACTAGATGTACGTAACGGCTACCCAGGTACCTGTCAAAAAGGAAGGCCGACGAGCAAGCTCATCCAAACCCCTACTGAGCCTATCCGTGATAATCTCTGTACAGTCCGGTCTCTTCGTCTAAGAGTATCGCATACCTGGTCTAGGTGGTGGTAAACGTCAGACCCCTAATAACCTGATAAGTCATGTCGATTTGACTCAGGACCGATCTGAGAAACTATTGATCTAACCATCCATAAATCTCAACTGCTTTAGCT
Source organism: Agapanthus africanus (assembly GCA_030015575.1). Lineage (NCBI taxonomy): Eukaryota > Viridiplantae > Streptophyta > Magnoliopsida > Asparagales > Amaryllidaceae > Agapanthus > Agapanthus africanus. The sequence goes on from JASDDO010000019.1 coordinate 319,741,827, forward strand.
AAGGTCTTATGGTTCTGACCAACCGGACACAGTGCGATATCGACTCCTAATACCGGGAGAGACGAATCCCTGACAATCACTCACTTTCTCCATGTGGCTCGGGACTGTACCTAACCAAAACCTGTTTGCACGACTCAGTAGAGATGTGGTAGGGTAGTGATCAAAGTACAGTGGGAACTTACACGAGACAAATGATGATCTCATGTCTAAAGACTAACCTATACTCATGTCACCTGAGAACCGCTATTTGACGATAGGTATAATACCATCTAGAGGTTCTCGGCGAGTCTGTCCAGTGTACTCACCCCCAGTGAGAACCTGCATACAATCTAAGGTGGTCACACCAATGGCTGTGGGACCAACCACTGCCCCTCGTCGGAGTCTAGAAACGTATACACAAGTCTACTCTGGAATATCGATGCCCAGTCTCGATACTCCTGCAACTTGGGGCCTTTAAGGATGTTCTTATAGACTACCTAGCTTCCACAAGTATGATCGCTATCATAACACTGGTAGTCAAGCAAAATACTATGGGCTTTATCAACATGTATCCGCCATATATGATATCGAGTATAACATATGCACGTGTTAAGATAAGGACAAACCAAAATATATACTACCGTGAAGAGTCTTTATCAACATGTATATGCAATACAAAGCAGTAAGAAAAACAAATACACATGTTCACATAAAGATAACTCAAATAGTATACTATATAACTGAGCAAGATTATCCTGTACATACATATCCCCAGCATCCTATATGATACAGGCCTGTAGGGCATACATATCCAATATATACATATCCCTAGCATCCTATATAATACAAGCCTCTAGGGCATACATATCCAACAGAAACTCGTCGGGGCTGCAATGCACAAACCAAACAGAGATATCCGCTGGTTGTGCCTCAACCCTCTCAATTTTCGAGAGCAGAAGCAAATTTATTACGATGATTGGGTGCTTGTAAGATCTTACCATACTGGTCAACCTCTACTAGATGTATTAAAGGAGGGTAATTTGAGCTAGCCAAATAAGGACATCGCCTATCTTTATTCGATCTGCCTGGGTTTCTTGGTGTATCGACGGAGTAATGATGTCGCCTATATAGCCCTTACCGCTTCTCCCGGCAATTTGGGTTTGACCAAGGCATTCCACTACAAGCTTTTCATTGCGAGCCTGTTTTTATAAGGGAGTCAGCGAAAAATGCCATTCACCACTTTATGAGGTTGGGTACCGGATCCCGCTTCGCGGTTCCTGATCCGAACCGTATTCCTCGACTCTAATCGGCCTTCCGATCATGGTACTCATCGTCTATGGCTGGGGTCATTGACCACGATAAACATGTTTTCCTTGGTCGCCGGGGTGCGATAAGGGCATCGAAACCCGGCTTTCCCTTGAAACCGAGTTCGGTCATTCTTCCTTCCCTTCCTTGAGAAGGGACACCGGCAGCTTCTCCCGCTGTCCGGGAACTCAGGACAGCTCGAGCTTTCGGGAGCATTCAGGCAGAACTTGTTCCTGGTACTAGGAGAAGAATGACCACTGGTAAAAAGTGAGCTCCATCGCCGATTTCTTCTGGACCTTCCGGCAGGTCATGTCATACTGGCGGCATTTTGCCTACTGATGATCTTATTTTTGCACCGGAAGTGTCGCTATCTGGTGGAGTTGACGTTGCGGGTGACTCACCATCCAATTCGGAGATAGGGAAGCATATGCCAAAGGTACTGTTAAGAAAGAAGAGGGTCCTTACAACTGCCACTGGCTCCCACAAGAGATTTCTTATGGCTGGCCCTGTATCTATTCCGGAGACCCAAGCTTCCCTGACCCAAAGCATTTCTGAGTATGGGACAAATGTCGATGTTATCTTCCGAGAGTCATCCGCTGCGGAGGCTGTCGACTTTGCGGCAGCCGTTGTAGAATCATTGGAAGAGGATGACGATGCTGACCTTCAGGCAGTGTTATCTGCCTCTGCATAACTTGCTGCGGAAGAAGCAGAGAGGACATGAGTGCTTGCGACAACCAGTATAATTCTTCTGTTTTTCCTTAAGTATTATTTGTTTTGTAAATGATATTATGTGTCTAATCATTTTTAGCGATATCCACTGAAGAAGTCATCCAAGCGTCCCTCGATTCGAAGAAGTACGCATGAGGCAACGAGCCACCCAGGGTTCCAGCGAGATCCTTTTTTCTGATGTTCTATATGCGCGATGCACCATTTATTTTGTATACTTATTGATTTCTTATTTCTGTGATTTTCTCAACAGATGCTAGCGAATGATCATCTGGTATTCATATATCAGATATCCTTCCTCGAAGAACTACCACGCGTTCGTTGAGGTTGACTACTCTTGCTCACGGCCCCTCTCTGCTGTCGTAGGAAAGAGCACTTAAACAACATGTGCCAGTCACTCTTGATACCGAACCAATCGACGATGAAGAGGTTCAACTGGTACATGCCCAGAGAAGATCTCTTCGGAAACCTAAGGCAGAAGAAACACGTCGTCTCCATGAGGAAGCCATACTTCGGGCCTCTTCAGGTAAAAAGGTCTTTCTTTCTGTTTATCCCTATCCAAGTGCTTATTTTATTAACCCCTTGGTGACTGTCTCTACAGCGGGTGCTAGTTCCAATAATCAAGCTATTGCTGATATCCCTGAAGAAGGAGAAATCCCTTCAGCGGAGGTCACCGTGTCATCTGTGGAGCCGGCGAATGACGAACATATTAACCCTTACATGGATGAGCTTGACTATTCAGGTTTCAATATGAACGATCCTATTGCTCCTGAAATCATAGCCTCTATTAGTGGCTCGCGGGCATCTGACGAGACCAACAGTGTAGCGACAGCGGCTATTGACTCAAGAGCCTAGGCTCCTTCCAATTCTGTGAAACGACGTAGTTCTATTAAGGAAGGCATTGAGGTCAGCGGCGTTCGGGGAACGTCCGGTCCCACTGACTTCCACAGGGCCTATCGGTATTTCCCGCTGCATTTGCTTCATGCTCATTTTCATCTTCATCAGATATATTTGCTGATGCATTTATTTTTGTTTCAGGTATAAGCGCGCCAACAACTTCATCATCTTCACCATCAAGATTTTCCACCGTCGCGATTCCTGATGTTTTACAACCTGGGAAGGCTGGCATTATGACCATTTTCACCTCTTCTACCTCTTCTGCGATGACGATGGAAGGTACCTTTTGACTTTATTGTTTATCATCTTTCATGCCAACTCCATCCTTATATCGTTCGTCTGATGTTTCAGCGATGGGTCTGATCTTGTTTTAACTTGCCGGTGCTATTTGGGCAAGGCTAGGTCACAGCTCATCTTCTAGCCTAGCACTTGGATCCAACGTCGGTAAGCTTCATGCTTTTCCTGTTCTTTCCTGGTTCTTTTACAAAGATTATCACTCACAATGACTTATGATGCATTTCTGTAGCTTATAGATGATGAGAGCGCAGGGAAACCTGCTACACTTCCTAATTTTCCAGCTTAGGTAGATCTGGTCCATTTTGAGTGCCAGGTCGCTATGCCTGCTGGGCCTTTTGCCCGACGCACATCTCTGGTAATGGCAGTGAGCAGTTTACAGTCGCAAACAGCTCTTATCATGGAACTGAATGCCGAAGTTTCATATTCCGCAGGAGAATTTGCTGAGGTAGTTAACCTCATGTTAGGAATTTTCAATATCTATCATGAAGAATCCCCGGTTCGCACTTGGGTTGACTACTGTCGGCGAATTGAAGCATGCATTCATGAGAGTGAGTCTAAGCGTTCAGCCGCTGAAGTACAATTGTCAAGGTCTCAGCTAACCGAACGAGTCGAAGGGTGTGTTGCCCTTATTGAGCCGAAAAGCAAAGGCTGATCCGGAGAAAGTCAGAGGGTGAAACGGCCTCCTGGGAACTTGGACGCCTAAGAAGTCAGCAAATAACCACTGCTAATATGGTACATGCACTCCGTAGAGCGCTTGCCCAAGCTATGGCCAGAGGAATGGCTTTGGACGATGAAGTAGCTTCTATGGAAGCAGTGGTGTAGGGCTATATTGCTGAGAAGCGTGCAATTGACAGTAAACTCGCTAAACTCCATCGCCAAAAGGAAGAGACTGAAGTCCTACTAGCGACTTTGGAGAAGAGAGAGGGAGCTAGAAGAGAGGAGAAGATATTTTGCTAACTTGCTAGGAGCTCCACCTTCGTGATATGCATATATACATATTTTTTTGTACTTCTTTCTTACAGATTGTATCTTTTAACCACTTTAATTCATGAATAAAAGATATCTCCTTTTGTATTTAATTTGCATCTCTCTGTCTCCTAATTGCTCTGACATGGTGTGGATTACTTTATTTACTCATTTCGGAGTGTTTAGTTTACCTTTCCTTTAGCTTTATAGGCAAACTCACCCTAACGTTAAATATAGATAACCCCCTTTTTTATGATAGGGGTCCGTTAGGTTTGCGGTACTGTGTTAAGTCCATCATACTATCGCGTTAGCTGATATATTCTCGATATGCAATTCCTTGGGTCGCGGCTCGAGTAGCCCCGCGTTTGTCGTGTCTTTGTTCCCTTCTGAGGTTGGACAAGACGTCTTCAAGTAATCTTCTTAGGTTGGAATATCCATATTACAATCGGAAGATCAAGCGTTAGGTATTTTCGTGGTGCTTTACTTGAGGTTAGGCTTGATTTGAAGCCCTGATGAGTCATAACCGCACCCTTCTGGGGTGGGATGACATCCAATGGTCCTTAGGCTTGCCATCAAGACCCGAAACTAGGCACATGCCGTCACTTCGCTTTTATTTTGGTGTCGCACCGATTCTTCACTGAAGCAAGGTAGACATCCGTATGACCTTTATGCTGTATGTATTGCCATTGAGACCCGGAGCTAGGAATCTGCCATTGCTCCGATTTGACAGTTGCGCCCGCATCTTGTTGGAATGAGGAGGAACGTAGAGGCAATCTCTATGCTATAGATGTACCATCAAGACTTAGTTCTTTTTTTGACAAAGTATGGTGGGAAGATATGGTCCCCTTTCTTTCATTTATGCCCATGAATTATATACAAGAGTCGCTGTGGACCTACTTGCAGAGCAGAATTTTTTTTATTTTTTTATTTTTTTAAATATTTTTTTTTTTACTCACTCATCAATTTTACTATGAGTCGGAGACTTGGAGTCTGACGCCAGCTTCAGCATCAGTATCGCTGCAACTGGAATATTGCCAGGAGCGACTCATCATATGCCATTCCTAATTTCGACCAAGTGGTGGCTTAGATAACATGTTTAGATCCCTGCTAACTAAGGCTTTTGTTCAATTTTATGAGCCGTAAGGGTCTCATAAAGGTATTTCTCCCTATGGGTCGTGAGGATCTCATAGGTGTATTTTCTCCTTAGAAGTTGTGAGGACTCCTAAGTGTATTTTACTTAAATAAGTCCTAAGGACTTGCAAGTGTCGTTCACCTTCTCGAGCAATATTTCTCGTTTTTTGTAGGACTTGGTTAAGGATATATTTATTTACGCCCGTGGATTGTATACAAGGGTCGATATTGGACCGCCTGTAGGGCATAAATTTGTGGGGTTTTAATGGCTTAAGAACATATTTAGATCCCTGTAGCTTAAGGTTTTTTGAATCCCATAATCCGTGAGGGTCTTACAGAGGATATATTCTTCTTACGATTCGTGAGGATCTCGTAAGTGTATTTTCTCCTTAAGAATTGCATGGATTCCCAAATGTGTTGCTCCTTTGTGAGTCATAAGGATCTCACGCAGGTGTTTTCTCCTTACAAAGTCGTGAGGACTTTGCAAGTGCAACTTTTCCTTTCTTTTAATGAGTTTGCACCCTCTCGGGTTTTCACAAGCTCACTGATAGCCCTACTGTTTTTACTCATGGTGCCCTTTCGGGTTTTCGTCCGTGCCTATTTCGCTTGTGGACGTACCATTTTTTTAGGCGACCCGTAAGATATCGCATTAACAGTTGTAGGTCATGACATTCTTTGAAGGACCGCATCATATGGGACCTGAGAAGAATGTGAATTATTCATGCCCGTGGATTGTGTTTTGCTGGTCATATAACCCATAACGTAGGGAAACATGCTAGTTTAAGAATATCACGATCCAATTTAGTTTAGGGACGTTTCGGTCCAACATTCCCATAATTGGGGACGACTATTAGTTTAAGGACATCTCGGTCCATTATTAGTTTAGGGATATTTCGGTCTAACATTCCCATGTTTGTGACGAAGTATTAGTTTAAGGAATTTCGGTCCATTATTAGTTTAGGGATGTTTCAGTACAACATTCCCATGTTTGGGACGAATATCATTTGGCACCACTTGCAGAGTCTTGACTTAGGAAGATAACGAGCGGACACAAGCGTTGTCATCTATCATTAACCTAAGTCGCGACTCTTCAGACGAAGTACATTTTGAGAAATCGACCATTTATCGGCCGAAATGGCCTTTCGCCATGCATATCTATGAGCAGATAAGCTCCACCCTGGTAGACTTTAACTATGATGTATGGGCCTTTATAGTTTGGCTCAAACTTGTCCCATTTTGCACGATTGGAAATCATTGATCTTTTGATAACCAGCACGAGTTCACCTTGGTGGAATGTTCTCAGCTTGGTCAGTCTTTCATATGACCGTGTCATCCTTACCTTATAAGCCTCCAGGTTTTGCTGAGCTACAAGGCGTGTTTTGTCAAGAGCATCGAGTTTCTTGAGCCTAAGATGAGCATTTTCTTTATCCGTTAGCTCATATTAAACTGCCACTCGTAATGAGGGGAGTTCAATCTCCAGTGGAAGTACTGCTTCAGCGCCAAACACCAATGCGTATGGTGTTGTATTTATGACAGTTTTGAATATTGTTCGGTACGCCCAAAGAGCTTCATGCAGCTTCTCGTGCCAGTTCTTTTTATTTTTGGACACCGTCTTTTTTATAATCTTGGTCAATGTCTTGTTGAATGCTCCAGCTAGACCATTGGCCCTAGGATTATAGACTGAGAAGTATTTTCAGTCTATCTTGTGTTGCTGTGCGAAGCGACTTTTTTGTGGCTTCTATAGGAAGATCCATTATCCGAGATTATCCGTCGTGGTGTTCCGAACCGGTAGATTACATGGGTTTCGAAGAAGTGTAGGATATTCTCCGTCTTTATTTCCCTTAGAGGCACTGCTTCTGCCCATTTAGAGAAGTAGTCGGTCGTTGCCAGTATAAACCAATGTCCTCTGGATGATGCTGGTTCAATAGGGCCGATTATATCCGTTCCCTACATCTCAAATGGCCAGTTGGCCACTGTCGGATGTAGCGGATTCGGATGCTGATGTATGAAGTCCCTATGTATTTGGCACGAGTGACACTGTTTCGCATATTCGAGGCTGTCCTAGATCATCATGGGCCAGTAGTAGCCCAACCTTTTAATCTTTAGTTTCATTTTTGGTCCTGCTTGATGAGAGTCGCAAAGTCCATCGTGTACTTCTTGGATGACTTTCTTTGCTTCTTTCGGCCCTAGACATCTTAACAATACGAAGTCGAAAAATCTCTTGTATAGAGTATCATTGACGAAGGAGAACGATAGAGCTCGTTTCATGAGCTGGTTTCTAGATGACGCATCTTCAGGTGTGCTTTAGGACTTGAAGTAGCTTATGAAGGCTTCTCTCCAGTCCTTGACCTCCTCTTCGTTCTCTATTTGGAGAACTTCTTTTTCGGTTGTTTCTTTCTCTTCAGATAGTTCTATCAGGAATTCCGATGGTATATCTGTTGGCACCAGGATCCTGCAGTTTTAAACAATGATCCTTACGTCATCAAGGTATTCGTCGGCCAATTCTTTAGCCAACTTGGCTAACGCATCCACCTTGCTGTTTTCCGCTCGCGTTATGATTTCCAGAGTATAGAAAGGAATTTGGGTCAGCAGTTGCTGCACTCTTTCTCTATACATTATTAGTTTTGCCTTGCATGTCTTATAGTCACCATTTACTTGACTGACAATCAACTGAGAATCTCCATATATGAGGAGGTGTTTAATTCTCATATCGATAGCGATCTCAAGACCGGCTATCAAAGCTTCATATTTCGCTTCATTATTGGTCCTGGGTTCTGTTAAGGAGAGGGCATAACGCTATATTCCTCCTTGCGAGGTCACAAAGATAAGACCTGTTTCCCTCAATAAAAGAGCAAGGCTCTGTTCAAAATTGGAAAGGGCAGTGCCTCACGTGCCTTGCACGAGGGCGCCAGCGCCAAGACTTCAAAACTCTGAGGCAGCGCCTCACGTGCCTTGCACGAGGGTGCCAGCCCCGAGGGTTAAAAACTCTAAGGCAGCGCCTTACGTGCCTTGCACGAGGGCGCCAGCGCCGAGAGTTAAAAACTCTTAGGCAGCGCCTCACATACCTTGCACGAGGGCGCCAGCGCCAAGGGTTCAAAACTCTGAGGCAGCGCCTCACGTGCCTTGCATGAGAGCACCAGCACCGAGAGTTAAAAACTTTGAGGTAGTGCCTCACGTGCCATCCACGAGGGCGCCAGCGCCGAGAGTTAAAAACTCTTAGGCAGCGCCTCATGTGCCTCGCACGAGGACGCCAGCACCAGAACTAAAAGCTCTCTATTAAAATAGAGCCGTTGAATCAAAGATCCAATGGAGATGATAAATCATCAGAGTACAAAATTAAATTCTGTTGAAGAAATATTCCTCAAATCTTTCTAAACAAGAATGATTACTCTCTATAAAACAGAGTACCGCTGGATTAAAAAATCCATTGTTGATTAAAAATCACCCATATACAGAAAAATTTTGTATGTGAAAATATTTCCCTAATCTTATTAAAAACAAGAAAAATATCTTCTGTAAAACAGAAGTCCTTGGATCAAAGATCCAACGGTGGATAAAATCCCCAAATCAATCAGGATCTCTCAACGAGAGATTTCTTTAACTAAATCAACATACTAGCCTCTACTATATAAAGGACTCAAGACTTCAAGTCTTGTATAGAGAGACCCCCCCATAAGCTTGAGAGCAATCAAGAAGAAAGCTTCAAGCGGGAAGAAGGAAGAACAACTCTCTTCGAGGTAAATAAAAATAATAAGAGAGATCAGAGCATCTTATTTGCATATCCTAGGGTTTAACTATTATAAAAGAATTTAGTTATTTTCCTGGATCTGAGATCCATGAGACAAGTCTCCCACAAATGAGAATTTAATTCTCATAGGAATGAACTTGTTCTTGGGGATCAAAGATCCATAAAAAACAGAGAATTGAACTCTTCAGAACAGAATACACGAAGAAAACCTAGCGCCAAGCGCCTCACAGGTCCCTCACATGAGCGCTGCTCAATAAAAAGTGCTTAGCACTCAATGGTTGGCGCTCAGCGTCAAGCACCTCACGTGTCCCTCATGTGGGCGCTTCTCAATAAAGAGTGCTTAGCACTTAACGGCTAGCCCTCAGCGCCAAGCGCCTTACGTGTCCCTCATGTGGGCGCTGCTCAATAAAGAGTGCTTAGCACTCAATGGTTGGCGCCCAGCGCCAAGCGCCTCATGTGCCCCTCACGTGGGCGCTGCTTAATAAAGAGTGCTTAACACTCAATGTTTGGCGCCCAGCGCCAAGTGCTTCACGTGCTCCGCACGTTGGCGCCATAAAGAGTGTTTAACGCTCCATAAAAAACAAAAAAGGGAAAGTAAGCAAAGTATGAGTGTCAGAACCATATGAATGCTCAGCATTGTTTGCACAGAAAAGGGACTGAGCCCATTCAAGTGTTTAACACTTTATTCGAAGACTGAGTGGGCTGCGTCCAAGTTGACCAAATCCCTAATTCAGATCAACCGAGCCCATATGCTCATCATTTTCCAAATTGATCTTAGTACCGAACATGACTACTGATCTTCCAACAGACATTGGTTCAAGGGTATATATCCTCACACCTCTGATACATGTCGTTGTAATTCTTTAGCGTCTTCAGAGAGGTAGTGGGTCCCAATAACCAACGATTATTTGGTGCACTCCCAAATTGACAGGCATATCCCAATACGGAACGCAACGTCCTTAAACTAGCTATGGACCGCAACGTCCTTAAACTAACACAATGGAGCCCAAATGCTCTTTTGTTGAGTCTGAGTGATCCCAAAATCCTGTTGAGTGGATCTTAGTCTAAAATTAGACTAACGTATCCTCAACAAACATTTAAGTTGATCTTAATCTCAAATGAGATTAACGATCCTTAAATCAACCCAAACCCAAATCTAAGAATATACGGATTTGGACTAATCCACGCCTTACGGGTGACAACATAAATTAGTCTCTGTATACAATCCACGGGCAACCAAAAATAAAACAAACACACACGACACGAAGAGAACTTCTGGAGCAGGAGAAAGTGGTTACCGCGATGCGGTAACGTAATTAACTGCAGGGGCTTGCGCCTGCAGGGAAGAGCGTCCCCACAATCAAAAACCCCTTGCAAACGAGGGGGAATCTGACGAAGTCTGCTACAACGGCCGCACCCATCCAAACTTCCGATATACGGTGCCATAAATCAACTTGGCATCTTTGGAGTGGTGGACGGATAAATCCAAATAGCATATGCCCCCCAATTCAGGCAAGACGACCTACGCGGTCTCGTCCCCCATTTTCGGCGGTGAACAAATTCTGGCACGCCCGGTGGGACCTTTTCCTCTTTCCACTCCACACTTCATGTGTAGTGTTCGCGAACAAATCACGGTTTAATATAGTTGCCCTTGGATTTGTGGTACTACGATTTGGTGTCTTGCTCATGTGCATAAAAGTAAAAGATCAATGGTTTCTAGCTGCACAAACTGCAACAGCAACTCCCGCTCCGCCCCGACTGGAGGAGTAACTTACGAGCCCAATGCGACCTGCATCTTTTTAATGCCAGTGGAACAGGTGACTCAAGCCACCACTGGATTGTTCTTTGTGACCATGCTCCCGCCAGCAAGCTTCAGTGCCCCAGTGCCATCACAGGAGGCTCCAAAGAAGTCGGTCTTCGATCAGCTTGCAACCATCGCGGCCCCTCTCAACGGGTCGTCCAAGTCTGCCACCTCAGTCTTCGACAGGCTGAGCTTAAGCTCAAGTGGGCCCATAAAGAGGCTCGCGATACCTGAGAAGGCTATCCCAAAACGGATAGTCCTCCTAACTCCTGCTGCGGGTGAGGTCGTTAAAAGTGCTTTCCCTACCCGAAAGTCAGTCTTCGACAGGTTAGACATTCTCTCTCAACGGACGTCAATTTTCAACATGCTGGCACCAGCAGTAGCCCATCATCAGAGCAAGGGGCATGACGAAGCCATTCCCATAACTGAGGCAATCCCATCGGCAAGGCATGCTCGACTTCGCCATTGGTGCCGAGTGAGGAAAGCTGGGGGCAACTCTCCCTCTGGACTTACTCCACCAGCTCCAATAGTGGAAATCGATGCTGCTGTTCCAACTGGGAACATCTTCGAGCTGCTCAGGAGGGTGCGCAATAACTCTCCAACCAGACGAAATATCATCAGAAGGGCTGAACAGGATTTAAAAACTCGAAAACAACAACCCAATGACTACCTGATAGATCATCGACCAAAACCATGACGGAGGCGTCACCAGGTGTAACGGCTTCTTCACTCTCTCTCGGGGGAATAGATTATGCACCCATAGCTTCTTCCCCTGACTCGAAGAATGCCGTCGTAACACTTGTGTAATATTTCAGAAAATATAAAATATTATTTTTGGAATTTAATATTAAAATAATATATTTCGTGAAAACTACCCGATTTGCGAAATTGGGGTTTTCGTAAAATGGTATAAATATATACCAATAATTATGAAATAATTAGAGATTAAAATGATTTATTCATTTAAAAATATATTTATTGGATCTAGCATTTTTATAAATTATTATATGCAAGTTTGAAATTAAACCTGATTAGTGTACTGCTAATCGCGATTAAGCCAAATCCGTGTTTCTAAATTTTTCTATAGCTAATGCACCATGGCATGTTGCATTGTTGTTGCATGTTATGTTATTTTTTGGTTTCATGTTGTATTTGGTTTTGTGAAGAAAAGAAAAGGGAATATAACAGAATACTAGGAATTGGCAAGAGAGAGAGTGTGATTAGGCTTGAATAATTGAGAGAGAGGGTGAGAATAAGAGGGAGAGAAAGAGAGGGCTGCCATCTATCCTCACCCCCATTGTTTCTTCATCTCCTCCTTCAACTCCTTCTCCATCTCCTCTACCCACATGACCCATCTCAATTCCCTAACCAAAACCCTATACTCCCTTCACAAAAGATGATCCCCACCTCTCTACAAACCCATTGGACCTTTCAAAGTTTGATTTTGATGACCTTGGGCATCTAGGGTTTTTCTTGAGTTGCCCAAAAGAGCTATTTCCTACACCATTAGCTTAGTAATTTAGTTGCTTTAGTTTCTATTTTAGTTTAGAATTGATTTAGTGATGGTAAGTGATGTTGGAAATTCCGAGAGAAAGGTTAGGGTTTGAGTTGTGTTGTGGTGATGTGTAGTGTCTGTTACAAGACCTTAGAGTTAGAATTCCGGTTAAACTAGAGACTTGAAACCCAACACTTGAACTTAGAAGTTTTTCGATATCAGGTTTTAACAGTTTGCGAGGTTTGTATGATATCTGCTATGACCCGAGAGCACCACTAAGTAAGTTCCCTTCACAGTAAGACGTACAGGCCACATAGAAGCAACCCTAGAAACCTGAGCCCCTAATGAGCATTTCTGGATGCAGATTTAATGGGTTTGGCCGCAAATTGCGGCCAAGTCGTAGTGGTTTCGTGTGATTTTTAGACCATAGCTTCCTTATCTGATATCTAGAGCAACCCAATATGTAAAATGTTCTAGTTTGGCCTAGGGTGAAATCTGGAAGTGGTTTTCCTAGGTTGTTATTTTCGTGTTTTGCGATTTCTGAAATTAGGATTGATGTTTGGATTTGTATTTGGTTGTTGGGCGTTTGTACGTCAACAACAAGGGTTGTTTGATTGTTTTGCATGCGTAGGCTATAGGTTTTAACCTATGAGCGCACTGTGTGCCGTATTGGTTTTCCGGACTTGATTTTAATAGCATTGCGACTATGTATTTATTGTAGGTAACTTCGCATGGATTCCAAGACGACGGAGCATGGCGTCATTGACTTCGGCAAGCAAGGATCAAGGTGAGTAGATCTATATCTATGGGGGAATTCGGGTGGATGGCGTATAGCACCCCGCAAATTATAAATGGAAACCGATCTATAGGATGCAGTCGTAGAAACCTACATTAGGAACTAGGGTTATGGTTAAAAAGATAGTTAGAGATGATATAGTGATTGAATATATATATTGGGATATAAGATGAAAGCTTATGGATATGAAAAGTGAAAGTGAATCACGACTTATAGATATGTAGTTGCATTAGAATAAGTATGGGTTTTAGAGTAGCATGACATTTGATGTATAAGGTAGAATGTATATATATAAAATGGACTTGATGTAAGATGACATAATGCGATGAAAAGGATATACGATGTGATATGATGACTTGATTGATATGTTGGTATACGGATGCGAGTCGATATGAGAGGATTGATACCTTTGCCGGTTCCCTGATATGAGATTGGTATGGCTGTGACCTGAAATATAGGTATATAGATATATATAATGTTGTGAATCATGAGTGATATGCCGTAAGAGACATTAGGTCCGTACCCTCGTTGTCATATAGGTTGATAGGATCCCCAATTGTTAATGTCGTCGTACGATGATTTACCGTGCATGATGAGTTTTATGATGATTGATCCGTACTTTTGACTAGAGGATGACGTACGATGGATTATACCGTACGTAATATTATGAGGCTGGATGCCGATTGATAGATTCGCCGATCCAGTCATGTTAGATACGTATACCTTATAGTATTTAGCTGACGATTTACTTGTGCTACGTTTATGTCATTCTCATTGCATTCTATATACCTGTGCTAATACACCTACACCATTATCGATGATGCGTATGTTACACTTACACAGATTGGCCGGCTCACACACTTCATCATCGATAATTGCTATGTCACTTACACAGTAGAATTGCTGCATCATGATATGACTCCTTGCATGATTTACTTGCTATGTTCACATCATTACGATATGTTGCCTGAGATACTGTTATTGTCACATCACTGTTCCATGTTGCATGATATACGGATATGTTAACATTTCTGTCATATGTCGCATACATCATGCTTTATGATTACACGTATTGAGATATGTTGTTTTCATGAGATTTATGGATTTGAGAACCGTGGTCAAATTTCAAAGGAAATTATGTGTTGTTTTAAAAACCCGGTTTATCTTGATATGATATTTTGAGACGTCCACCATATGTTTTCTCGGTTCTGAGAGTGGCATGTGAAACCCGATTCGAGGAGCGGGAGGCACCGTCTGCGGGTACATGATGGAAACGGTATAGTTCCGCGGGGCAAGAGGTGATTTTCGTGGTGTAGACGATGAACCTGGCAGAGGGAGTATTACCTACCGGTGATAGTATTTGGACTCGGCGGTTATCCGAAGGATACCGACCGGAGTAGTGAGATGGATATAAGGGCCGATCTGAGGATGCGGCGCCTGAAGGGTTTGTTCTCCTCCGAACACAGAAACGCAATCATGTAGGTCCGTCTTGCCTGAATTTCGAGGGCAGATGCTATTTGGTATTATCCGTCTACCTCTCCGAAGATACCAAGTTGATTTATGACACCGTGTATCGAAGGTTTAGACAGATGCGGCCGATATAGCAAACTTCGTCAAATTCCCCCTCGTTGAAGGGTTTTTGATTGTGGGGACGCTCTTCCCTGCAGGCGCAAGCCCCTGCAGTTAATTACGCTACCGCATCGCGGTAACCACTTTCTCCTTCTCCAGATGGTCACTTCGTGTCGTGGGTGTTTATTTTGTTTTTTGTTTGGTTTCCCGTGGATTGTATACGGAGACTAATTTATGTTGTCGCCCGTAGGGCGTGGATTAGTCCAAATCCGTATTTTCTTAGATTTGGATTTGGGGTTGGGTTTAAGGATACGTTTGTCTCATTTGAGACTAAGATCAACTTAAACGTTTGTTAAGGATACGTTAGTCTAATTTTTAGGCTAAGATCAACTTAACGGGATCGTTTAGATCCAACAAAAGAGCATTTAGGCCCTATTGTTTAGTTTATGGACATTGCGGTCAATTACCAGTTTAAGGACATGGTGGTCCAAAGTTTAGATGCAAACACCAAATAATTATTGGTCATTGAGACCCACTACCTCTCTGAAGACGTTGAAGAATTACAACGACATGTATCAGAGGTGTGAAGAGATGTACCCTTGAACCAAATGCTAGATTGAGAAGGAATGGGATGAACATTACTTTGAATGCCATTTGAGATCAATTTTGAAAGACCTGAACGTAATCAGGGCTCGGTTAAAAACAAGGTTTTGGATTTGGGAGACTTAGCTAACTTAGGCTAAGATTGGCCTATCATAGTGTTAAACACTAGCCTATGTTCGGCGCTCACGTGCTCCCACGTGAGGTCTTAAAGTGTTGTCTTAGCACTGAATATTTAAAGCGCTCATGTGAGGTCACGTGAGGCGTTTTGAAGTAGTGTTAAACACTGAAGATATGAAGCGCTCACGTGGGGTCACGCGAGGTTTCTGAAGTAGTGTTAAACACTGAAGATTTGAAGTGCTCACGTGGGGTCACGTGAGGTGTTTGAAGTAGTGTTAAACACTGAAAATACAAAGCGCTCACGTGAGGTCACGTGAGGCGATTGAAGTAGTGTTAAACACAGAAGATTTGAAGCGCTCACGTGAGATCACGTAAAGCGTTTGAAGTAGTGTTAAACACTGAAGATACGAAGCGCTCACGTGGGGTCACGTGAGACGTTTGAAGTAGTGTTAAACACTGAAAATATGAAGCGCTCACGTGGGGTCATGTGAGGTGTTTGAAGTAGTGTTAAACACTGAAGATTTGAGGCGCTCACGTGAGGTCACGTGAGGCGCCTGAGATTTGGCACAGCTTCTTTGAATTTGTTCCCTTTTTCTTTTCTGAGTGTTAAGCACTATTGGGTCACATAGGATCACGTGAGCCCTCCCCAAAGACTGAAAGCTGCCTCTGTTTTATTCTCTTTTGAAAAGTGCTAAGCACTATTAAGGGGTCACGTGAGGCGTCCCAAAAATAGGGTTTATTCCCTTTTCTCTTTTATAAGTGTTGAGCACTTCTCAGGAGTCACGTGGGGTCACGTGACTAGATCTCAGTCTTTCCCTTTTTTGTTCTTCAAAGGTATTGACGTGGGGACACGTGATTTTTTATTGTGTAACATTGAACACTAATATGCATCACCAGGCTGTTCTTCTATGGTTCTGAGGAATCGCGTTCTTCTTTTGTTCTTTGTAGGGATTAAATTCTTTTTAAAAGGTTAAACTCTAGTTCCGTAGGAATTAAATTCCTATATGTTTTGTAAGAGTTAAACTATTTTGGATTCAGTTCTTTCTCCTAGGTTTTGAATCTGCATGGCAGAATCTCCCCGATGAGAATTAAATTCTCAACTTGTGGGGAGATCTGCTTCTGCAGATCTTAACCAGAGGAAGAACTAAGTTCTTTGAGAAGAGTTAAACTCTTGGTTTGAGAATTAAATTCTCTTTTTGTGGGAGCTTTTGGGATGAGTTTCTCTATATTTAGAAAGAGAGATCATTGGTCGTTGGGACCCACCACCTTCCCGACGACGCTGAGGGATTACAGCGCCATATATCGAAGGTGTGGAGTGATGTACCCTTTGAACCATGTCCCACTTATCAGGAGGAAGAATATGTTGAAGCTTGAACTCCTAACTGCTGAAAAAGGTCTCTTTGCATTCGCGCACGTGCGTCGCACGTGTTGGGCGCACGTGCGTCGCACGTGGCGGGTGCACATCATGGGGGCAGCTAAGGCCCTAACATGGAGAACTAAGCTCCTTTGAGAATTGAATTCTCCCACGTGCGTTGCACGTGTTTGACTCACGTGCGTTGCATGTGGCAAGCATGTGGCGGGCGCGTGCATTGCACGTGGTGCACATGGCGCTTGTGTATATGCGCATTATGGGGGGGCAGCTAAGGCCCTAACATGGTGAACTAAGCTTCTTTGAGAATTAAATTCTCCCACGTGCGTTGCACATGTTTGGCTCACGTGCGTTGCACGTGGCGCGCATGTGGCGGGCGCACGTGCATTGCACGTGGCGCTTGCGCATATGCGCATTATGGGGGGCAGCTAAGGCCCTAACATGGAGAACTAAGCTCCTTTGAGAATTAAATTCTCCCACATGCGTTGCACATGTTTGGCTCACGTGCGTTGCATGTGGCGGGCGCACGTGCATTACACGTGGCGCACATGGCGTTTGCGCATATGCGCATTATGAGGGGGCAGCTATGACCCTAACTTGGAGAACTAAACTCCTTTGAGAATTGAATTCTCTATCTTTTCTAAGAGGTATCCCCTCTTATTTATATGGGAGTGGTAGAGAAGAGATCTCTCTTTTTCCCGATGTGGGACTAAAAATGCATCCCCCATGTAGTAGAGCATTACTTTAGATTACACGTGCGTAGCACATTTGCTCATAACTTTTGATCTCGGGTGAATTATGAGGCCCATAATATATCAAATCGAAGGATTTTTCGAGTCGCTTTCGATACCCTCAGAATTTAGCAGTTTCTAATTCAGGAGTTTGTCAAAATACATTCCGGAAAATATTGGTTCGCATTTTCTTCCTTAGATTACACGTGCGTAGCATATTTGCTCATAACATTTGATCCCGGATGAATTATGAGGCCCATAATATATCAAATCGAAGGTTTTTTCGAGACGCTTTCGATACTATCAGAATTTAGCTGTTTCTCATTCAGAAGTTTGTCAAAATAGAGCTCGGAATTACTGGTTTGCATTTTCTTAAGCGTATCACTGCCATTTGATACCTTGGGCTCTTTTGCGCAGAAATTTTTGGCGGGAACAAATGCCCCCACTACTTTGCCCACGTAAGTATGTACGTTGGTGAATTGGTGCAGAGTTATGCATAGCCATAGAATTGAGGGCTTAGGAGACAAGTTTTAGGGTTCTTATAGCCTAAGACTTTTTCTTCTTCATGAGCCGTAAGGGTCTCAAGAAGGTTTTTTCTCCTTACAGGTCGAGAGGATCCCGTAGGTGTATTTTCTCCTTAGGTTCGTGAGGACTCCTAACTGCGTTTTCTCTTGAGAGTCATAAGGATCTCACTAGAGAATTTTCTCACTTACAAGTCGAGAGGACTCATACGTGATTGTTTCCCTCCTTGTCGATGTTCGACTTCGGAGAGTGTGGCCCGTAGATAGTCCACCTTGACTTCCTTGCAGGGCAGCGATGGCTTAGGAGACCGTGTTAGGATCTGCCACCTAAGACTTTTCAACTTTATGAGCTATGAGGGTCTCATAAAGACTTTTCTCTCTACAGGTCGAGAGAATCCCGTAGGTGTATTTTCTCCTTAGGGGTCGTGAGGACTCCTAAGTGCGTTTTCTCTTGAGAGTCGTAAGAATCTCACAAGAGAGTTTTCTCCCTTACAAGTCGAGGGGACTCATAAGTGATTGTTTCCCTCCTTGTCGATGTTCGACTTTGGAGAGTGTGGCCCGTAGATAGTTTATCTTGACCTCCCTTCAGGGCAGTGATGGCTTAGGAGACAGGGTTAGGATCTTCCGCCTAAGACTTTTCAACTTTATGAGCCGTGAGGGTCTCATAAAGGCTTTTCTCCCTACGAGTCGAGAGGATCTCGTAGGTGTCTTTTCTCCTTAGGAATCGTGAGGATTCCTAAGTATGCTTTCTCTTGAGAGTCGTAAAGATCTCACAAGAGAATTCTCCCGCTTATAAGTCAAGAGAACTCGTAAGTGGTTGTTTCCTTCCTTGTCGAGATTCGACTTCGGAGAGTGTGGCCCGTAAATAGTATGCAAGAGTCCATCTTGGACCAACTTACAGGGCCCCAATGCTTAGGAAACAGGTATTTATCCCCATTGCCTAAGGATTTTCCCTACGAGTCGAGACGAATCGAGAAGTTCCCGCAAGGACACTAATTTCCTTACTAGTCGAGACGAATCGAGAAGTTCTCACAAGGATGTCCTAACGTCACAGTTAACCACTGCTCTTTACGACAGAGGTCCGTTAGGGTCTGTGGTACTAGGGTTTTGTCTGTCGCACCGTCGCGTTAGCTGATGTATTCTTCGATAGGCAATCTTGCTGTTCGAGTAGCCTTGCGACTGTCGTGTCTCTGATCCCTTCGGGGGTTGGACAAGACGTCTTCAAGAAATCTTCCAGGTAGTATTACCGTCGAAAGAGCAAGCGTTAGGGATATTCCATGTTGCTTTTTACTTGAGGTTAGGCTCAGTTTGGGAGCCCCGATGAGTCATAACCACTCCGCGCTGGTGTGGGATGATCTCCGATATTCTTTCAGGTTTTATATGAGTTGACGTCAAGACCCTGAAGCTAGGAATATTGCACTCGCTTCGTTTGCTGGCATTACGTCTGCTGTATCGAGACGAATGTCGCAGTTGTCTCTAGGTTGTTGGTGAACCGTCGAGGCTTGGAACTAGGGACTTTGCCATGGCTCCATTATTGCTGTCGCGTCTGCATCTTGTTGGAGGAAGAACGCTGGGGTGACATCGCGTCTGCTATATCGAGACGAACGTCGAGGTGGTCTCTAGGTTGTTGGTGAACCGTCGGGACCTGGAACTAAGGACTTTGCCATGGCTCCATTGTTTTGTGTCGCGTCTGCATCCTGCTGGGGGAAGAACGCTAGGGTGACGTCGCGTCTGCTGTATCGAGACGAACGTCGAAGTGGTCTCTAGGTTGTTTTTGAACCGTCGAGACTTGGAACTGGGGATTTTCCCGTGGCTCCGCTTTGTTTTGACCTTGGGGTCGCTTGTTGACGTCACGTCTGCATTCTGTTGTAGTGAGAAGAAACGTTGTTGTTGGTCTCCAGGCTGTAGATGTGGCTGTCGAGACTTAGAACTAGGGACTCTGCAATGGCTCCGTTTATTGACGTCGTATCTGCTTCTGGTTGGAACGAGAAGGGACGCCGTTGTGGGTCTCCAGGCTGTAGATGTGGCCGTCGAGACTTGGAACTAGGGACTCTGACATGGCTCCGAGATTGATTGTCGCATTCGAATCCTGCTGGAATGAGGAGGAACGCTGTTGTGATCTCTCGGCTGTAGATGTTGCCGTCGAGACTTGGAACTAGGGACTCTGCCATGGCTCCGAGATAGTCTCTAGGTTATCTGTGAACCGTAGAGTTTTGGAACTAGGGACTTTGCCGTGGCTCCATTTGTTGACGTCGTATATTCCTGCAAAGACATTGATTTCTCTGCGGGTCGACACAAAAAAGAGATGCTCTCGTCAAGGATGCTAATTTCCCTGAATCGAGGTATTTGCCAAAGACACTGATTTTCCTGGGGGTTGAGACGAATCGAGGTATTCCTGCAAAGACACTGATTTCCTTGCGGGTCGACACGAATCGAGATGCTCTCGTTAAGCACGCTGATTTCCCTGAATCGAGATGTTTGCCAAGGACACTGATTTTCCTGGGGGTTGAGACGAATCGAGGTGTTCCTGCAAAGATACTGATTTCCTTGCGGGTCGACGCGAATCGAGATGCTCTAGTCAAGGACGCTGATTTTCCTGAATCGAGATATTTGCCAAGGACACTGATTTCCTTGGAGTTGAGACGAATCGAGGTATTCCTGCAAAGACACTGATTTCCTTGCGGGTCGATGCGAAACGAGATGCTCTCGTCAAGGATACTGATTTCCCTGAATCGAGGTATTTGCCAAGGACGCTGATTTCCTCGGAGTTGAGTCGAATCGAGAGATTCCTGCAAAGACACTGATTTCCTTGCAGGTCGACGTGAATCGAGATGCTCTCGTCAAAGACGCTGATTTCCCTGAATCGAGGTATTTTCCAAGGACGCTGATTTCCTCGGAGTTGAGTCGAATCGAGAGATTCCTGCAAAGACGCTGATTTCCATGCGGGTCGACGCGAATCGAGAAGTTCTCGTCAAGGACGCTGATTTTCCTGAATCGAGATGTTTGCCAAGGACACCGATTTCCTCGGAGTTGAGACGAATCGAGAGATTTCTGCAAAGACACTGATTTCCTTGCGGGTCGAAGCGAATCGAGATGTTTTCGTTAAGGACGCTGATTTCCCTGAATCAAGATATTTTCTATGGACA
Source organism: Agapanthus africanus (assembly GCA_030015575.1). Taxonomy (NCBI): domain Eukaryota; kingdom Viridiplantae; phylum Streptophyta; class Magnoliopsida; order Asparagales; family Amaryllidaceae; genus Agapanthus; species Agapanthus africanus. Next base: position 319,763,024 of record JASDDO010000019.1, read on the forward strand.
CTGACTTCCCTGGGGTTGAGACGAATCAAGGTATTCCTGCAAAGACACTAATTTCTTTACGGGTCGACGCGAATCGAGATGGTCTTGTCAAGGACGCTGATTTCCCAGAATCGAGGTATTTTGCCAAGGACACTGATTTTCTCAGAGTTGAGACGAATCGAGGTATTCCTGCAAAGACGCTGATTTTTCTGCGGGTTGATGCGAATCGAGATGCTCTCGTCAAGGACGCTGATTTCCCTGAATCAAGGTTTTAGCCAAGGACACTAATTTCCTCGGAGTTGAGACGAATCGAAGTATTCCTACAAAGACACTGATTTCTCTGCGGGTCGACGCGAATCGAGATGCTCTCGTCAAGGACGCTGATTTCCCTGAATTGAGGTTTATGCCAAGGACACTGATTTCCTCGGAGTTGAGACGAATCGAGGTATTCCTGCAAAGACACTGATTTCTCTGCGGGTCGATAGGAATCGAGATGCTCTCGTCAAGGACGCTGATTTCCCTGAATCGAGGTTTTTGCCAAGGACACTGATTTCCTCGGAGTTGAGACGAATCGAGGTATTCCTGCAAAGACACTGATTTCCTTACGGGTCGACGCGAATCGAGATCCTCTCGTCAAGGACGCCGATTTCCCTGAATCAAGGTTCTTGCCAAGGACGCTGATTTCCCTGAGGGTCGAGACGAATCGAGGTATTCCTGCAAAGACATTGATTTCTCTGCGGGTCGACGCGAATCGAAATGCTCTCGTCAAGGACACTGATTTCCCTGAATCGAGGTTTTTGCCAAGGACGCTGATTTCCCTGGGGGTTGAGATGAATCGAGGTATTCCTGTAAAGACACTGATTTCTCTGCAGGTCGACGCGAATCGAGATGCTCTCGTCAAGAACGCTGATTTCTCTGAATCGAGATTTTTGCCAAGGACATTGATTTCCCTGGGGGTCGAGGCGAATCAAGAGATTCCTCCAAAGACACTGATTTCTCTGTGGGTCGACGCGAATCGAGTTGTTCTCGTCAAGGACGCTGATTTCCCTGAATCGAGATATTTTGCCAAGGACACTGATTTCCCTAGGGTTGGTTGACTTGTTTCCGAGCAGAGAATTGATCCGGCGGGGAGGTCATTGGTGATGTTGCGTCTGCTGTAACGAGATGAATGTCGAGGTGATCTCCAGGCTGTCTGTGAACCGTCGAGATTTGGTTTCTTTTTCTGATGGAGCCTGGTGGGAAGGTATGGTTCCCTCTTTGTTTGTGCCCCTGGATTGTATACAGGAATCGATATGATCTCACCTGTAGGGCAAAAAGTTTCATTTTATATATATATTTTTTCTTTCCGTGATGCTCTATCATTTCAGCTTTTATATCGCGAAAGTCGCGATTGCCCGATCATTTCGGCTATTTTTCGCGGTGTCCAATCATTTCGGCTACTTGTTTTATTTACTCACTGCTTTTTATTGCGAGTTTCCCAATTATTTCGGCTATTTCGTATGCATACATTTTTACTTGCTGATTTTGTTGCAAGTTGCACCATCATTTCGGCTATTTCATATGCATTTGTGGCTCGCTGACTTTTCACTGCAAGTTTGGGATTTGATACCGATTAAGGCATCAGCATCGCTACAACTGGGATATTGCCAGGAGCGAATCATTATTTTCCTTTGTCGATGTCGAACAAAGGTGGCTTAGTAAACAGGGTTAGGATCCTGTCGACTAAGGCTTTTAACTTTACGAGCCGTAAGGGTCTCATAAAGGTATTTCTTCCTACGAGTCGTGAGGATCTCGTAGGTGCGTTTTCTCCTTAAGAATCGTGAGAATTCTTAAGTGTATGGTCTCTTATAAGTCGTAAGGATCTCACAAGAGTGCTTTCTCCTTATAAGTCGAGAGGACTTACAAGTGTCGTTCACCAAATAGGGGAATTTCACACCATTGGTGGAACTGGATGGAGGAGACGTTTATTTATGTCCGTGGATTGTATACAATGGTAAGTATTGAACCGCTTATAGGGCCGTCTGGGGAATGTGATGGCTTAAGAACAGGTTCAAATCCCTGTAGCTTAAGGCTTTTGAATCTTACGAGCCGTGAGGGTCTCATAAGAAGCTTCTCCTTACGAGTCGTGAGGATCTCGTAAGTGTAATTTCTCCTCAGGAATCGTGGGGATCCCTAAGTGTGTTGCTCCTTTGTGAGTCGTAAGGATCTCACGCAGGTGTTTTCTCCTTACAAGGTCGAGAGGACCTCACAAGTGTCTTTTAACGAGATTGCGCTCTTTCAGGTTTTCACAAACTCGTCGGTAACCCTGCTGTTTTTACTCACGGAGCCCTTTCGGGTTTTCATCTATGCCCATTTTGCTTATGGGCGTACCGTTTTTTTTGTTTTTTTCACGAGTCTGCGCCATTTCGGGTTTTCACAAACATCGTCGGTAGTCCTGCTGTTTTTACTCACGGCGCCCTTTCGGGTTTTCATTCGTGCCCATTTCGCTTATGGACATAACTTTTTTTTTGGGTTTCAAGTGGGATATTCCACTTGACTATAGGACTCGTTTGTAAGCCTCTTGATATCCTTTCTATTCTTTGAGAAGAAAGGACCATCTTACGTAAAGAATCTTCCTCCAGTGAGAAATATACCCCTTGTGTATACCTCAGGGGGAGCGAGTACCCACTCCATCGCTCATTTTAGTGACAGGTTGTTTCAAAGTCGCTCATTTTTTTTGTTGAGCGTCAGCGAAAAATACCACCTTACCTCCGCTTTTCATTCATCTTCATTAGATGATGAAGGGTCTTGACTCAGATGATCCAATCGAGTCATTTTATCCATGAGCTCTTGGAAGGCTGTCGGCTTGAAGAGGCCCATATACGAGGACGCCTTCGAATTTGGGTCAAGGGTGGCTATGAGCATTCCCATGGCTGCAACTTCATCGATGCGTTGCTTGTATTTGACCAGAGATTTCGCCATCGGTTAACACATTGAACCCAAGTCTCATTCGGTCTAACCCTTTCGTTGAACAATGCCGTCACAATAGTGCGTTTATTCACACTAGCGAATCTCTGACAGGAAGGCATCTCCATTTCGTCGAAGGTATTCATGGATTCATTCGGGAGTTCCGTATACTATTCGAAGGAAATGCCCGCCAGACAGCCGATGAACTATCAGAGGAGAAGTATATCAGTATTGTCGCACATGGGTTCAAATCGCGCAATGTGCCGGCGAGAATTCTCAGTTCCTTTGCACATGTGGCACGTTGGAAGTGTGTACTCTGGAGGGTACTGTATTTGATTGTGCCATGTCGGATACGGTCGACCAATCTTGATTGATCTATTTGCGGCTTCACTGGCATGGTGAGCTTCAATTTGCTGAGCGATATATTCGTTCAGCTTTGCTTTTAGGAATCATTTCCTCTTCATCCATTGATGAGCTTTGCAGAGGATTTGAAATGTCATCCTTATCTTTAAGACCGACTACCGGCAGTTCATCTGCCAGTGGTTCTGATTGAACCATCATTCCAGCCATATTCTGAATCAGAAGGGTCATCTGGTTCATTTTAGTGGACATTTCTGCCGCTTTTGTATCTCCTTTATTCAGAGCGCGCTTTAGGAAATTAATATCCGACTCCTTCTCTATTCTTTCTCCAGGTGCGTCTTCGGGATTTTCCTTAGACGATGGATTAGCGAGTGGTGCCGCTTGAGCAACCATCTTCTGCAGCTTTTCACCTTGCAGTTGAACTTTTGTTAAGAACCGAGTTTGAGGTCGGTGACTAGTAGAAGCTCGAATTTCGTTTTTGGAATTCACCACATAGACTATGTGAACTACCCTGCCCCCAGGCTTGGGGTGTTTGGAGTTTTTGGCCTTTGGAGTTTGCTTCGGGCACTTGAGCTTTATTGGGCCTCCTTTTTTTGTGAAAAGCCGCTTTGGTTTTGGGAGGAACCGCTGTATCAAGATCCGTCTTGGGGTGAGTCCCCTTCACCTGCTTCCACACCTTATATATAGACGAGGAAAGTTGTCTCAGGGAGAGAACTAGTTTTTGCTCTCATAGGATCTCCATGGGCTGGGGAGACTTCTTCAATATTGCGATAGGAGAATTTTGTCTGACCCTTCACAATCAATTTGAAGTTGTTCCCAGTTGGAACAACAACATTCACCACTGGGGTTGAAACAGGACTATACGGAGAACTGCCCCCAGCTCATTTTGTATGACGCTGATATCGACATCAACTGTTTCTTACGGCCGGGATTTGATTAGCTTCAGGATTTTGCCAAGCCTACCACCTGTTTCCTTTGAGAGCTTGAATATCCTGCCCCCTGCGTTAGCAAAGCTGCAGCTTAGGGAACCAGCCTGCGGAAGACAGACTTCCTCTGGGCTTCCTCCAGCGGCGTTGAGGTACCGAGGGTGGGAGCACTGATCCAAAGAGAAGCCCGTTGACTTCTTGAAGAGCCAGATTGTAGAGATTTGAGGCTGAAAGTGGCCCATACTTGACTCCACCAGATATGACAGAGCCTAAGTTGGGGTGAGTAAAAGCAAACGCCATTCTCGAAAAAGACGAAATGCCGACTTCGGTATCCACTCCCCTAAGGGAAACCACAAACATACACACCGCGATTATCTTATCGCAGGAAAAACATGACACACAAAGTGTGGAGTGGAAAGAGGAAAGTGTCACACCGGGCGTGCCAGAATCTGTTCTCCTCCGAACACAGAGACGCGACCGCGGAGATCCGTCTTGCCTGAATTTCGAGGGCAGATACTATTTGGTGCTATCCGTCCACCTCTCCGAAAATGCCAAGTTGATTTATGACACCGTGTATCAAATGTTTAGACAGATGCGGCCGATGTAGCAGATTTCGTCAGATTCCCCCTCGTTAAGAGGTTTTTAATTGTGGGGACGCTCTTCCCTGCAGGCGCAAGCCCCTGCAGTTAATTACGCTACCGCATCGCGGTAACCACTTTCTCCTTCTCCAGATGGTCACTTCGTGTCGTGGGTGTTTATTTTGTTTTTTTTTGTTGCCCGTAGATTGTATACGGAGACTAATTTAAATTGTCGCCCGTAGGGCATAGATTAATCCAAATCCGTATTTTTTTAGATTTGGGTTTGGGGTTGGGTTTAAGGATACATTAATCTCATTTGAGACTAAGATCAACTTAAATGTTTGTTAAGGATATGTTAGTCTAATTTTTAGGCTAATATCAACTTAACGGGATCGTTTAGATCCAACAAAAGAGGATTTGGGCCCTATTGTTTAGTTTATGGACATTGCGGTCAATTACCAGTTTAAGGACATGATGGTACAAAGTTTAGATGCAAACACCAGATAGTTATTGGTCATTGGGACCCACCACCTCTCTGAAGACGTTGAAGAATTACAACGACATGTATCAAAGGTGTGAAGAGATGTACCCTTGAATCAAATGCTACATTGAGAAGGAATGGGATGAAAATTACTTTGAATGCCATCTGAGGTCAATTTTTAAAGACCTGAACATAATCAGGGCTCGGTTAAAAACAAGGTTTTGGTTTTAGGAGACTTAGCTAACTTAGGCTAAGATTGGCCTATCATAGTGTTAAACACTAGCCTATGTTCGGCGCTCACGTGCTCCCACGTGAGGTCTTAAAGTGTTGTCTTAGCACTGAATATTTGAAGCGCTCACGTGGGGTCACGTGAGGTGTTTGAAGTAGTGTTAAATACTAAAGATTTGAAGTTCTCACGTGGAGTCACGTGAGGTGTTTGAAGTAGTATTAAACACTGAAGATATGAAGCACTCACGTGAGGTCACATGAGGCGTTTGAAGTAGTGTTAAACACTGAAGATTTGAAGCACTCACGTGAGGTCACGTGAGGCATTTTAAGTAGTGTTAAACACTGAAGATACGAAGCGCTCACGTGGGGTCACGTGAGGCGTTTGAAATAGTGTTAAACACTGAAGATATGAAGCGCTCATGTGAGGTCACGTGAGGCGTTTGAAGTAGTGTTAAACACTGAAAATATGAAGCGCTCACGTAGGGTCACGTGAGACGTTTGAAATAGTGTTAAACACTGAAGATATGAAGCGCTCACGTAGGGTCATTTGAGGTGTTTGAAATAGTGTTAAACACTGAAGATTTGAGGCGCTCACGTGAGGTCACGTGAGGCGCCTGATATTTGGCACAGCTTCTTTGAATTTGTTCCCTTTTACTTTTCTGGGTGCTGAGAACTTTTGGGTCACGTGGGATCACGTGAGACCTCCCCAAAGACTGAAAGTTGCCTCTATTTTATTCTCTTTTAAAAAGTGCTAAGCACTATTAAGGGGTCATGTGATGTCACGTGAGGCGTCCTAAAAATAGGGTTTATTCCCTTTTCTCTTTTATAAGTGCTGAGCACTTCTCCGGGGTCACGTGGGGTCACGTGACTGGATCTCAGTCTTTCCCTTTTTTTGTTCTTCAAATGTATTCATGTGGGGACACGTGAGCTTTTATTGTGTAACATTGAACACTAATATGCATCACCAGGCTGTTTTTCTATGGTTCTGAGGAATCACGTTCTTCTTTTGTTCTTTGTAGGGATTAAATTCTTTTTAAAGAGTTAAACCGTAGTTCCAGAGGAATTAAATTCCTATATGTTTTGTAAGAGTTAAACTCTTTTGGATTCAGTTCTTTCCCCTAGGCTTTGAATCTGCATGACAGAATCTCCCCGATGAGAATTAAATTCTCAACTTGTGGGGAGATGTGCTTCTGCAGATCTAAACCAAAGGAAGAAATAAGTTCTTTGAGAAGAGTTACACTCTTGGTTTGAGAATTAAATTCTCTTTTTGTAGGTGCTTTTGGGAGGGGTTCCTCTATATTTGGAAAGAGAGATCATTGGTCGTTGGGACCCACCACCTCTCCGATAACGCTTAGGGATTACAGCGCCGTATATCGAAGGTGTGGAGCGATGTACCCTTTGAACCATGTCCCACTTATCAGGAGGAAGAATATGTTGAAGCTTAAACTCCTAACTGCTGAAAAATGGCACTTTGCGTTAGCGCACGTGCGTCGCACGTGGCGCTTGCACTCATGGGGGACAGCTAAGGCCCTAACATGGAGAAATAAGCTCCATTGAGAATTGAATTCTCCCACGTGCGTTGCACGTGTTTGACTCACGTGCGTTGCACGTGGCGTGCATGTGGCGGGCGTGTGCATTGTACGTGGCGCACATGGCGCTTGCACATATGCGCATTATGGGGGCAGCTAAGGCCCTAACATGGAGAACTAAGCTCCTTTGAGAATTAAATTCTCCCACGTGCGTTGCACATATTTGGCTCACGTGCGTTGCACGTGGCGCGCATGTGACGGGCGCTCGTGCATCGCACGTGGCGCACATGACGCTTGCACATTGTAAGTCGATGTACTACACCCCAGAACTTGTGGGGAGGCGGAATTTTCAAAAACGATCTTGTTTAGTGAACGAACATCGACTAACCGCTTGAATCGAAGCTAAACTATAAATAACCAAACACAAAGTGTTTCTAAACTACTGTGTTTAGGGATTATACCTAATGAACCAACTCCTTCGTCTTTACGATCTCCTTGTCCTCCTCGGCCTTCTCTAGGTAGCAGACGATCCACCCGAGAGCAAAACTCCAAGCTAAACCTCTAAACCTGAGGCAACTAACCTTCTTGGATTGCTAATCAAAGAAGCTAGGATGAAATAGAGTGATGGTTATGGATTGATTAGTCTTACTAACCCTTGTACTCAACTCATGAGAAGGGAAGATTAGTCTTTGAAGAGGGAGAGCTTGAGGAGAGAGAAGGTGAGAATGAATTATCAAATGAGAATAGTAATCTATCATAATAAATATGAAGCATTCTTATTTATGAGAAAAAGAATAATACATAATGAATAAGCATGCTTCACAAATATCTAATGGTGATTCATTGTCATGACTCACTAAGCATTTATCATGCATTAATGATATGCATGAATCACCCTCATGACTCACTAAACTCATTTAATGCAAATGACACCTAAACCTCCTTAGTCACCACCTTCTAGAAGCTTCTCGAGTAATTACGAGAACGCCCCTCCGATCCGTAAAAATACGGAAAACTTTAGACTGTATAAATCCAATAACCGGATACCAGTAACTGGCTTAAACCAAAGCCGACTGGTAAAAACTGTCCGAAAGTCGTACGCGCGTAAACACACGTATGCGTCCGAACCCTTTGTCGCAAAACCATGCGACCTCTATATCGTTTTGCCTGGAGTAGGAAACTCTCTGTGTGGGACTCTAGAGACTCGACTACTACGCTGGCAGTGGGTTTAACCACAGACCGCAAGCGGCACTAGCTGTACGTAACGGTCCCCAGGTAGTTGTCGATAAGAAGGCCGATGAGGAAACCCATCCGAACTCCTACTGAGTCTGATGTGACAATCTCCATACAGTCCGGTCCGTTCGTCCAAGACTATCGCATATCGGGCCTAGGGGGCGGCAAGCGTCAGTCCCCTAATAGCGGTATAAGTCGTGTCGGAGCGAAGCCCATTACACCCTGAGAAACTACTGGAACCTACCAGCAAATCTCGCTTGCCCTGGCCAGGGACTTTGCGTAATGGCTCTCTGACACAGCACGATATCTACTCCCAATACCGGGAGGGATGAATCCTGTCTAACCGCCACTGCCTCCAAGTGCTCGAGACTGCACCCAACTGCTACCTGTTTGCACGACTCCTTTGAGCCGTGGTAGGGTAGCAATCTAAGAACAGTGGGACACACTCGAGGCGAAGTAGCAGTGTCAAGTCTGCGGACTATGCTGTACTCATGTCACCTGGGAACTGCTCACTGACGACTAGTATCAAACCAACCAACAGTTCCCTGTGAGTCCTGTCCGGTGTACCCGTAACCTAACGAGCACCTGCATACTATCTCCAGTACGACGTACTGACGGCTGTGGGACAGACCATCTCCCCAACTGGGATGAGAAGCGTACACACTAGTCTACTCCGGAGTATCGATGCTCTGTCTCGATAATCCAACGACCAGGGACCTGAATAAGGATGTGCTTGTAGACTACCCAGCCCCCACTAGTGTGACTGCCATCACAATGCTGGTAGACAAGCAAGATCCTAAGAGCTCTATCAATACGTACACTCACATATTAAGATAGAAAAACCAAGTAGCATACTACCATGTTTAGCAAGACTGTTATAGACATGTGAATATCCCAAGCTTCCATTAAGTAATATACAAACTAGTATGATACAGTAATGGCCTTCTAGGGCATAAACACTAACAATCTCCCACTTGCACTAGGGCCATGTACTGGCATATCGTAGACCGATGATCTCGAGTAGCCTCTCGAACTGAATCTGAGGTAGGGCCTTCGTGAATGGATCATCAATGTTCTCTTCAGAAGCAACTCTCCGAACCTCGATCTCCTGACGATCAATGATCTCCCTGATCAGGTGATACCGCCTCAAGATGTGTCTGGACTTCTGATGGGACCTTGGTTCCTTCGCTAAAGCTATAGCTCCGTTGTTGTCGCAATACAGAGGTATTGGATCAACTATGGTAGGAACCACCTGAAGTTCTGTTAGGAACTTCTTCATCCAGACTGCTTCTTTTGCGGCATCGCAAGCAGCTATATACTCCGCTTCCATTGTCGAGTCAGCAACGGTGTCCTGCTTGGAGCTCTTCCAGCACACCGCCCCTCCATTGAGGGTAAAGACATAACCCGGCATGGACTTGGAATCGTCCTTATCACTCTGGAAGCCGGAATCAGCAAAGGCCTCCAACCTGAGGTCTTTTGCGCCGTAAACCAAAAACATCTCCTTAGTCCTCCTCAGGTACTTGAGAATGTTCTTTACTGCTATCCAGTGCTTCTCCCCTGGGTCTGACTGATACCGGCTTACCACACTCAGTGCGTAAGCTACATCTGGTCTGGTACACAACATCGCATACATTATAGAGCCTACCGCAGAAGCGTAGGGTATAATAGACATGCGTTCCCTTTCTAAATCAGTCTTGGGAGACATCTCTTTGGAGAGGGTGATTCCGTGACAAGCCGGTAAATTACCGCGCTTAGAATCTTCCATACTGAATCTTTTCAGTACAGTGTCGATATACCTGGACTGCGAAAGTCCCAACATCCTCTTGGATCTATCACGATAGATCCGGATCCCCAGAATGTACGAGGCATCACCCAGGTCTTTCATGGAGAACCTGTGTGACAAGAATCCTTTGACAGATTGTAGCATAGGAATGTCATTTCCTATTAATAGAATGTCATCCACGTACAAGACGAGGAATACGACACTTCTGGCTACAACTTTACTATATATGCACGGTTCATCTGGATTTTTGATAAAGTCATATTCTTTGACTGTCTCATCAAAACAGATGTTCCAACTCCGCGATGCCTGCTTTAGTCCATAAATAGACTTAAGCAGCTTGCATACTTTCCCGCTGCTCCCACTCTGATTGAAACCCTCTGGCTGATCCATATAGACGCACTCTTCTAAATTTCCATTCAGAAAAGCCGTCTTTACGTCCATCTGCCAGATTTCATAATCATGGAAGGCAGCAATAGCAAGAAGGACCCGAATGGATTTGAGCATAGCCACTGGAGAAAAAGTTTCGTCATAGTCCAAACCAGGTCTTTGACGAAAACCCTTTGCAACAAGTCTAGCCTTATAGGTTTCCACCTGTCCATCTACCCCAATCTTTTTCTTGAAGATCCATTTGCATCCTATGGGTTTTACCCCATCTGGAGCAAAGTCCAAAGTCCATACTTTGTTGGTGTACATGGACTCCATCTCGGTCCGCATTGCATCTAGCCATCGTACCGAGTCGCCGCTCTGGATGGCCTGCTGGAAGTCAGTAGGTTCATCATCATCTATGATGCAATCCTCTCTATCCCCATCTATGAGAAAACCGTAGTATCTCTCAGGTGGATGAGACGGCCTACTACTCCTGCGGAGGGGTGCGGGAATGTTCTGTTCTTCTTGAACCTCTGGTTCTACCAAACTTTCAGTAACAGTTTGTGGTTCTGGAATTTCTTCCAGTTCTACTGCGCTCCCACTCTTCTGATTTTCTAAAAATTCAGTTTCTAAGAAGTGGGCATGACGAGAAACAAAAACCTTTTGTTCCTCTGCGTAATAGAAATAATATCCCTTAGAGTTCTTTGGATATCCCACAAGCTGACACTTTACTGATCGTGCCTCGAGCTTGTCCACATGCTGCTTTTTTACAAAAGCTGGACACCCCCATGTCCTAAAATGTTTTAGACAGGGTTTCTTCCCACTCCACATCTGATATGGTGTGGTATGCACAGTCTTGGTTGGAACCTGGTTCAAAAGATATGCCGCTGATTCTAGCGCATAACCCCAGAAAGATCGCGGTAACTCAGCATTACTCATCATGGATCGTACCATATCCAATAGGGTTCGATTCCGTCTCTCCGATACACCGTTATGCTGTGGAGTGTATGGAGGAGTAAGCTGAGAGAGAATTCCATTCTCTTTTAGGTAACCAAGGAACTCGGCACTAAAGTATTCACCACCTCGATCAGATCTAAGTGTCTTGATACTTTTGCCGGTTTGGTTTTCTACTTCATTCTTATACTCTCGGAATTTCTCAAAAGCCTCGGATTTATGTTTCATCAGATAAATGAATCCGTATCTTGAGTAATCATCCGTAAAAGTAATGAAATAGGAAAAACCATCTCTCGCATGTGTAGACATTGGACCGCATACATCACTGTGTATGAGTCCTAAGAGCTCGCTCGCTCTTACTCCTTGTCCAGTAAATGGAGTCTTTGTCATCTTTCCTTTGAGACAGGATTGACAAGTGTCATAAGTTTGATATTCGAACGAGTCCAAATATCCTTCTCTATGCAACTTAGTCAACCTTCTCTCATTGATGTGACCCAGTCTACAATGCCATAAGAAAGCTTTATTTAAATCTGAAGACTTTCTTTTTAGTGTGTTCTGGACATTGAAAATTTGGAGTCGGTTTAAAATATATATGCCGTTATTTAGAGTACCGGACCCAATCAAACCATGATTAAGGTGGATATTAACAACATCTCTTACAAACGTGAAATCATAACCTTTATTTGATAACAAGGAAACTGATATGATATTACACGTTAAGCTTGGTACAAAATAACAGTTATGCAAAACCAAAATATGTCCACTCGTCAATCCTAGGTGATAATCCCCAACGGACGCAGCTCCCACGCTAGCTCCGTTAGCAACCCTGAGGATCATATCACCTTCCTTCAGCACTCTACGGTTTCTCAGTGCCTGCAATGAATTGCAAATATGAGATCCTGATCCGGTATCCAATACCCAGGAAGTAGAGTTGATCGACAGACAATTCTCAATTACAAACACACCTGAAGTCGAAGCCACAGCTTGCTTCGGTTCCTGGTTCTTGGCGTTCCACGCCTTGCAATCCTTCTTCCAGTGCCCTTTCCTGTGATAATGGAAGCACTCATCCAGGCCAACTACCGGTGCTGCAAACTTTTTCTTTCCCTTCCCTCTCACCTTACTAACACCTCCTCTAGGTTTGGGTGCGGCCTTCTTCTTCCTTCCTTTGGCCCTAGCCTTAGACCCGGAAGAAGATGAACCGCCAACAAACATAGCGGGTGTTTCCCTTACTTTCTGCAAGGTGCCCTCTGCACTCCTTAACATGTTCAGGAGTTCCGCAAGTTCAACTTCTTTTCCTTGAAGATTGAAGTTGAGGATAAACTGGGCGTAGGTGGGAGGAAGGGACTGGAGAATAAGGTCTGTATAGAGCTCATTATCCAAAGTCGTCCCAAGGTCTGCGAGCTCTTCAATATAGCCGATCATCTGTAGGACATGTTCACCTACCGATGACCCGACAGCCAACCTCGCTCGAAACAAGTTCTTAGAGGTCTCGTATCTTGCTATACGAGATTGCTCTCCATAAAGTTCCTTTGTATGGAGAAATATGCCATCTAGGGACATATCCTCGTGCCTCCTCTGATGTTCATTGTTCATTGAGGCAAGCACGATGCACTTGGCTCTCGCGCAATCTAAATCCCAGGTTTTGCGGATTTCCTTATCCGCATTGCTGGATTTGGGACCAGGGACAGCAGGTGCCGTAGCGGTGAGGATGTACCCCAATTTGTCATAGGTCAAAGCCATTTTGACATTCCGCAGCCAATCTTTATAGTTTGGCCATGTCAGTATATTTTTCTCTAAAAGTAACTTAAGTCCAGTCATTTTCAGGGTCGCTGCAATTAGGAGAGAGAGAAGAAAACTCTTTAGCATGTTGCTCTTGCAAGTTTAGAGTGGTTTTTAGTTTATCTAAACTGGATGGCTCCCACTGTTGCTCGAATCCTTCCTCAAACCATAAAAGAAGAATTAGCCAGGACTATTCTCACCGTACAATACTTGCTTAACCGTTCAGCCAGGCCAGTGTCGATACTTCGAGAGAGGTTTTCCAACGCTTTCGCGAAGTTCCTTAATTAAATAACCTCTTTTCTCTGGGGGCGTAACCCCGCTGACACCTTTCTGGACACCTACTAGGTTTATAGCATTGATCGTTAAGTGACGAATATCCTGATAAGTAGCATATACTCACAGTAGGATCGGGATCCAAATATCATCGTCTGATAATGTTGTAGGAATGCTACCAACATTCATCAAACTCAAAATGGTATGCATCTCTTTGCAAATTTCAGTTTCTTTAGAAATTCCCGATATTCATTTTTGCCCCATGTTCTTATGATCTTGACTAAGGGCCAATAAATCATAAGTCACATGTCAAGTTCTGCCCATCATTATCCTGTTGATTTGAACCCATCCGTATATACTCTTGACTAAGGGCCAAACAAAGTAATACGACTGTCCCAAACCAACTCATCTATCTATGCAACAAATGAATACCCCAGTAGCTACCAATCACTATGTCTTGACTAAGGGCCAAACAAACATAGCTTGAATACTACTGACCATTCATAAGAAATGACGGAGGGCTACGACTAGTTTTGGCGAAACCGTGAACGTAGTGAACTTGATATAACCGAAGGAACCTGATAGCTTTTAAAAGGAGTGGTTAAATCTCCGCATTTAAAAATATCTGTTTTAAAAATAACCGAGTGGTTTCTTTTAAATTGTTCCAACGATTTAAACATGGTTTATTTTCTTTGCATTATAGATAATGCGTCCCATCATTAACCTATCATTGCAGAAAACAACGAAAATACAACGTCCTCTTATGCCATCCGCATTCGCCACGGGGTCCCGTCATTACCCGTTAGGTTACTTAACTAACGACAGAGCGGGGGCTGGGCTAGCGCGGGTGTAAAACATAAGTGACGTCTAAATAGCTATCATATATATAGATATTTTACATTCGTCTGACGCAATGATATACATTCCAGAACACAGATAAACAATATTGGATTTGCAAGCAATCTGTATTTCTTTTGAGCCTGCAAGAAAAGACAGATTACACAGTTGTGATGAATAGCCGTTACCCCACCCTCGACCCCTACGGGTACGGCAAACTACCCGCCCGGCAGTTTGTGTACCCCACCTTGGGTCAGTCCTAGGAGCAAAAACAGTAAAATGAAATAATACAACGGTGGCTACAACCGCAACCTGGATGTGCCCCGCAAAAATAATATTACAACAAATTACATTTACAACAAATGAATTAAATAATAACCCATTGCTAAACCCCGGCTATACACCACAACAGTCCAATATAGTTCATATGCACAAACAGATATAACCATTACAGAAATGTGCAACCCCCTGCCAATCGACATACTAGCAGTTAGGGGAGGTTTACGAACACATTTATCAATCACAGATATAATCCAATATGCAAATACTGTACAATTTTGATCGATCAAACGCTTTTAATCTTGCTCCAATACTGCTCTGTAAACTTGAAACCTGGGCAAAATTAAAAAATACCAGAGAATCCCAAATATCACAGAGAACCACCACAAGAAAAATGGCTCCCTGAGTCGTCAACTCGGCGGCGGAAGCGCGGCGCTACAGGTGCTAGCCGCCGTGGATCCGCGGCGCCGTGGGCGATTCAGGGGACCAAATTTTTTGTGTGTTCTTATACTGTCATTTTAAGCTTTCTGAACATCCCTGAAAAATTTTTGGACTTCATTTATAAATCGACAGAAACATGATTTTTCGGGCTTTTCCGGTTTCGTTTTTTCCGTTCGAAATTCATACAAATTTGCAAAAAGGTTATTTAATGTTTAGCGAGGCTCTGATACTACTGTAAGTCGATGTACTACACCCCAGAACTTGTGGGGAGGCGGAATTTTCAAAAACGATCTTGTTTAGTGAACGAACATCGACTAACCGCTTGAATCGAAGCTAAACTATAAATAACAAAACACAAAGTGTTTCTAAACTACTGTGTTTAGGGATTATACCTAATGAACCAACTCCTTCGTCTTTACGATCTCCTTGTCCTCCTCGGCCTTCTCTAGGTAGTAGACGATCCATCCGAGAGCAAAACTCCAAGCTAAACCTCTAAACTTGAGGCAACTAACCTTCTTGGATTGCTAATCAAAGAAGCTAGGATGAAATAGAGTGATGGTTATGGATTGATTAGTCTTACTAACCCTTATACTCAACTCATGAGAAGGGAAGATTAGTCTTTGAAGAGGGAGAGCTTGAGGAGAGAGAAGGTGAGAATGAATTATCAAATGAGAATAGTAATCTATCATAATAAATATGAAGCATTCTTATTTATGAGAAAAAGAATAATACATAATGAATAAGCATGCTTCACAAATATCTAATGGTGATTCATTGTCATGACTCACTAAGCATTTATCATGCATTAATGATATGCATGAATCACCCTCATGACTCACTAAACTCATTTAATGCAAATGACACCTAAACCTCCTTAGTCACCACCTTCTAGAAGCTTCTCGAGTAATTACGAGAACGCCCCTCCGATCCGTAAAAATACGGAAAACTTTAGACTGTATAAATCCAATAACCGGATACCAGTAACTGGCTTAAACCAAAGCCGACTGGTAAAAACTGTCCGAAAGTCGTACGCGCGTAAACGCACGTATGCGTCCGAACCCTTTGTCGCAAAACCATGCGACCTCTATATCGTTTTGCCTGGAGTAGGAAACTCTCTGTGTGGGACTCTAGAGACTCGACTACTACGCTGGCAGTGGGTTTAACCACAGACCGCAAGCGGCACTAGCTGTACGTAACGGTCCCCAGGTAATTGTCGATAAGAAGGCCGATGAGGAAACCCATCCGAACTCCTACTGAGTCTGATGTGACAATCTCCATACAGTCCGGTCCGTTCGTCCAAGACTATCGCATATCGGGCCTAGGGGGGCGGCAAGCGTCAGTCCCCTAATAGCGGTATAAGTCGTGTCGGAGCGAAGTCCATTACACCCTGAGAAACTACTGGAACCTACCAGCAAATCTCGCTTGCCCTGGCCAGGGACTTTACGTAATGGCTCTCTGACACAGCACGATATCTACTCCCAATACCGGGAGGGACGAATCCTGTCTAACCGCCACTGCCTCCAAGTGCTCGGGACTGCACCCAACTGCTACCTGTTTGCATGACTCCTTTGAGCCGTGGTAGGGTAGCAATCTAAGAACAGTGGGACACACTCGAGGCGAAGTAGCAGTGTCAAGTCTGCGGACTATGCTGTACTCATGTCATCTGGGAACTGCTCACTGACGACTGGTATCAAACCAACCAACAGTTCCCTGTGAGTCCTGTCCGGTGTACCCGTAACCTAACGAGCACCTGCATACTATCTCCAGTACGACGTACTGACGGCTGTGGGACAGACCATCTCCCCAACTGGGATGAGAAGCGTACACACTAGTCTACTCCGGAGTATCGATGCTCTGTCTCGATAATCCAACGACCAGGGACCTGAATAAGGATGTGCTTGTAGACTACCCAGCCCCCACTAGTGTGACTGCCATCACAACGCTGGTAGACAAGCAAGATCCTAAGAGCTCTATCAATACGTACACTCACATATTAAGATAGAAAAACCAAGTAGCATACTACCATGTTTAGCAAGACTGTTATATACATGTGAATATCCCAAGCTTCCATTAAGTAATATACAAACTAGTATGATACAGTAATGGCCTTCTAGGGCATAAACACTAACACACATATGCGCATTATGGGGGGAAGCTAAGGCCCTAACATGGAGAACTAAGATCCTTTGAGAATTAAATTCTCCCATGTGCGTTGCACATGTTTGGCTCACATGCGTTGCACGTGGCGGGTGCACGTGCATTGCACGTAGCGCACATGGCGCTTGCGCATATGCGCATTATGAGGGGGCGGCTATGACCCTAACTTGGAGAACTAAGCTCTTTTGAGAATTGAATTCTCTATCTTTTCTAAGAGGTATCCTCTCTTATTTATATGGGAGTGGTAGAGAAGGGATCTCTCATTTTCCCGTTGTGGGACTAAAACTGCATCCCCATGTAGTAGAGCATTACTTTAGATTACACGTGCGTAGCACATTTGCTCATAACTTTTGATCCCGGATGAATTATAAGGCCCATAATATATCAAATCGAAGGATTTTTTGAGACGCTTTCGATACCATCAGAATTTAGCTGTTTCTAATTCGGGAGTTTGTCAAAATACAGCCCGGAAAATACTGGTTTGCATTTTCTTCCTTAGATTACACGTGCATAGCATATTTGCTCATAACGTTTGATCCCGGATGAATTATGAGGCCCATAATATATCAAATCGAAGGTTTTTTTGAGACACTTTCGATACCATTAGAATTTAGCTGTTTCTCAGTCAGGAGTTTGTCAAAATACAGATCGGATAATACCGGTTCGCATTTTCTTAAGCGTATCGCTGCCATTTGATACCTTGGGCTCTTTTACGCAGAAATTTTTGGCGGGAACAGGGTTGCCTAACACGACAGCAAGGTTTCGGGAGGCATTGGCCATGCTATTTTAAAAATTTTGCCGTTCTAGTTAACCCTACCCTAGAATCGTTACTAGAAAACCCGACGAAACATAATGTAAACACTTTACATCTAAAGTGAATAAGGAATACAACCTTTGTAGACCGGTCTTTCACTTCAATAGCTTCGTGTAGTAGTCCCTTCTCTGCGATCATGAACTCCCGGACTCTAGAGAGGCTTCCATGAAGAAACGAATAAGTTTGCATCGAAGTTTTCGAGGCCGAAAATGATCTGCGTCGAGGAGATACTAACCCATGCTACCCCTTCACTAATTGTAGAATTAGTGAAGCAAACACCCTATACTAAATGGTTAGTAGTAGAGGATGATGAAATAGGAATTTTACTCACTTTAGAAATAATTTTCTTCATTTTCCATTGAAGCTAGAAAGCTTGAGAGGAAGAAGATGAAGAAATCTCTCATGATAAATTATCAAGTCAAGAATTGCAACCATGGGTGAGTTGACATCATATGCTCCCTTGTAGAGAGTTTATTATGGCTAAGTGATAATGGTTAGGTTTATAAATATCTTAGGTAAAACAAATTAGTGGACTTGGTCAATGAACATTACAAGCTTCTACAAGCTACTAGCCATGACAAAATCCCACCATTTTGTAATTACCAAAATAAATAAAAACCCTAATTATCATCATAAGCATGTGTGTGTCTCATACACCCATCTTTCATGTATCATCAAACATGACACAATATCATGTACACAAATATATATCACATATATACAATGTGCACAAAGTGAGAAAAAAGAAATCATAAGTGAGCAAGTATTAGTTAATGTAACTTAATATATCAAATATATAATTATACATTAAATTATTAAATCAACACTTGATTTAATAATCCGGCTATATCACACATTACCGACTAATATCAAATGTAACAACTTATCGAATCAACACTTGATCCGATAGCCCGGCTATATCACATATAACCGACCGATGTCACATGTCGCGAGAATTGAATACGGTATCACATATCGTATTAATCTCGATCCCGCACATATCACATAAGTGCTCCTACTTCGTTTCGCTTGAGCCAAGAAACCTCTGTGTAGGACTCTAAAGACTCGTCAATACGCTGGCAGTAGGTGATGATCATATCATACACCCACAAGCCGCAAGCGGTCTGCTAAACGTAACGGTCACCCGGGTATTCAGCAATCAGAAGATCAACAAGTAAGCCTGCTCGTACTCCTGCGATTCCAATCAGTAACACTGACGTACAGTTCGGTCTCTTCATCTGATATGTTGTATATCACAGCCTGCGGGGGGTATAACGTCAGACCCCAATAGCCTGATAAGTCATGCCGATGAAAGGTCCATAACGGTTTGAGAAACTACTAATAACACTTATCAGTAAATCTCAGCAACCCTGGATAGGGATTTCCTGTTATGGCCAATCGAGCATAGCGCAACATCAACTCCTAATATCGGGAGAGACGAAACCCCTTTTATCGCTCATTGCCTCGATGTGACTCGGGACTGTACCCAAAAACCACCTTTTTGCACGATCTCTTGACCGTGGTATGGTGGAAATCAAAGCACAGTAGGAATCACACAAGACTCTATGACGATCTCAGGTCTACAGACTAACCTGTACCAGTGTCACCAGAGAATTGCTATCCGACAATAAGTATAATACCATCTAGGAGTTCTCGGCGAGTCCGTTCTGTGTACCCAATCTCCACTGAGCACCGGTATACCTTCTCTGATGTCAAACACCAATGGATATGGGATTATCCATCGCCCATCATATGGGTCGAGAAGCGTATACGCTAGTCTACTCTGGAGTATCGATGCCCTGTCTCGATACACCCACGACTAGGAACATTTGAAGGATGTACTTGCCAACTACCCTGTCCCCACTAGTATGATCTGCATCATAATCCTGGTAGTCAAGTACTCGTCCTGAGGGCTTTATCAACATGTAATAGAGAGACTATAAGTGTACATGTTAAGATAAAGAGGAACCAGATAGCATACTATCATGTTGAGCAATGAAGTCCTCCCTATATATGTCCAAGCATCCACTACAATATACATCGCATGTACAGTAATGGCCTCTAGGGCATACATATAACTAACAATCTCCCACTTTCACTAAGGCCATCTATTGTAATATCCATTACCCAACAATATAGCTGTGGTTGTAGTATCCCATACTCAATCATCCCATAGAAGTCTCTCTACGGGTGAGGCCTTTGTGAGAGAATCCGCTGTGTTATTCTTCGAGTCTACTCTCGTATCCTCGATCCCTTGGAGATCATCCATTTCCCTGATCAGGTGATACTTGCCTGAGAATATGTCTGGAACGCTGATGGGACCTTTGTTCCTAGGCCAAAAACACAACTCCATTATTGTCACAATAACAGTTATTGGATGCTCAATGGTAGGAACCTTGTTCATCTCATGAACAAGAAATTCCCAGACAGCCACTTTGGCAGCATCAATGGTAGCAATGTATTCAGCCTTTATCGTTTAGTATGTCACGGTATCTAGCTTGGAACTCTTCCAACATACCGTCCCTCCACTGAGGGTAAAGACAATGCCTGTGACTGACTCTCAGCCGACCTTATCACTCTGGAAGCTCGAACCAAGAACATTCATTTAGTGCTTCTCAAGTACTTAAGAATGTCCTCCATTGCTTTCCAGTGATTCTCCCAAGACCCGATTGATTCCTGATCACTACACCTAGTGAGTCATCTATATCTGGTCTGGTACATAATATCGCATACATGATAGACCCTACTGCCGAAGCATAGGATATCCCTTCCACGCGAGCTCTCTCCAAATCAGTCTTGGAAGAAATCTTTTTGGAGAGAGTAATTCCTCAGTAAGTGGGCGAACCACCATGCATAGAATCTTCCATACTAAACCCCTTTAGTATGGTGTTATTGTACCGGGATTTGGGACACTCCCAAGATCCACGTAGATCTATCACCATAGATCATAATCCATAAGATGTAGTAGGTATCATCCAAATCTTCTATAGAGAATCCTCATGATAAGAGGAGCTTGACTGAATGTAGCATAGGACACTATTTCCTATCAAGAGTATGTCATCTACATATAATACATGGAAGACAACCTTACTCTCTATAGCCTTCTTGTATATACATGGTTCATCTACCTTTTTGATGAAGTCAAACTCTTTGACTACCACATCAAACCAGATATTCCAACTCCGCGATGCGCGCATTGATCCTGATGGACTTAAGCATAGCTTTGAAAGTCTCATCTTTTCCATTTACACCAATACTCTTCTCAAGATCCATTTGCTCCCAATGGGTTGTACCCCTTTAGGTGCAACATGCAAAGTCATACTTTGTTGGTGTACATAGATTCCATCTTTGATCGCATAGCATCCAGCCATTTCACAGAGTCGCCACTTTTGATGGCCTGCCTGAACCCGGTTGGGCCATTATCTCATGATGCAATCCTCGCTCCCACTGTCACCGAGAAGACCATAGTATCTCTCAAGTGGATGAGGAATCCTACCAGATTCGCGGAGAGGCTGAGGTTCGTTGGAGACCATTCAATCCTTTGGTTTCACCAAATCATCAGCTGTTAGTTTGTCTAGCTGGGACTCCTTCCAATTCTACCTTATGACTACAAATCTCTTCACAAGAAATTCTTTTTCTAAAAGAGTGGCATGCTGAGAAACAAAACACCTTTTGCTCCTCAGAGTGGTAGAAGATATTCCTTCGCAAATGTTTGGGATATCCTAACAAATTTATACAGGACTGACGTTGCCTCGAGCTTTTTCGGATTCTGCCTTTCAACATAGGCCGGACAACCCTATATCTTAACTCATTTAAGACATGGTCTCTTCCCACACCATATCTCATATGTAGTGGTAGGCCCTGATTTGGACGGAACCCCATTCAATAGGTATGCAACTAGCATAACACCAAAAGGAAACAGGTAACTCAGCAGTACTCATCATAGAGCGCACTATATCTCTTAGGGTGCGATACCTCCGCCCCGATACACCGTTGTGCTGTGGTGTACTCGAAGGAGCAAGCCGAGAAAGAATCACATTCTCCTTTTAGAAAATCCAGGAACTCCATGCCTTGTATTCCACTCTCGATCTCATCGAAGGACTTTAATACTTCCACCCGTTCGGTTCTCAACTTCAAGCTTATATTTCTAGAATTTCTCAAAAGTTTCAGACTCATGTTTTAACAGGAACACATGTCCGAATCTTGAGAGATAGTCGATGAATGTAATGAAGTACTAAGAACCAACCTTGGCATTTGTAGACATAGGACCGTATACATCATCATGTATGCGTCCCAAGAGTTCACTAACTCTTTCTCTGTTTCCAGTAAACGAAGTATCGGCCATTTTACCTTTGAGACAAGACTGACAAGTATCATAATAAGAAAATTCAAACAGATTCTCATATTTGTTCTTATGTAACTTAGCTAGTTGTATCGCATTGATATGACCTAGTCTGCAATGCCACAAGAAAGATTCGTTCATTTCTGAACTACTGCTCTTGTGTGTGTTCTAGATACTTTGAACTGTGGTTTGATTTAGAACGTATATGCTATTATCTAGCGTGCCTGATCGAATCAACTCTTGATTCAGGAAAATGTTCTCAACATTATCTTCCAATACAGAATTATATCCTTCTTTAACTCAGTAAAGAACATGATGTAATGTTGTATATCAGGTTCGGTATGTAATAACATTTGTTCAGAATCAATGTATTAATACAATGTGATATCTGCTAACAGACTTGGCTGCAACAATTGTACCATTCTCTAACTCTTAGAGATATATCACCCATTCTCAGTTCTCTACCTTTCTGTATCCCATGTAACAGATTACATGTGTGGGATCCTAATCCGGTATCTCATACCTTGGACGTAGAGGATACAGAGAAACAGTTCTTGGTAATGAACACACCTGAAGAATATGCATCAACATGCTTAATCTTCGATTGGGTGGCATGGGAATCCGGATATTCCCTTATTTCCTGCTCGGACTTATAACAATTATAAGATAGAGCGGAACCAACGTTCCCTAGCTTAGTATAATAAGCAGGTTCGGTCAATGCATCCATATTATTATCTTGATTAAGGCGTGACATGGTCGCTACCAGGAGAGAGAGAGAAGAAAACACTCAGCGTGCGCTCTTGCAAAATTAGATTGGTTATTAGTTTATCTAATCAGGATGTCTCCCACTGTTTTAGTCAAATCTACCTTCAAATCCTAAAAGGTAAGATTAACCGGGATTACACCCTACAAGTTTGCCTATCTTTCGGCCAGGCTAGTGTCGGTACTTTGAAGGAGGTTTCCCGTGCTTTTGCACGGACCTAATTAAAATAAACCTCATTTTTCCAGGGACGTAACCCCGTTAACACCTTTCTAGACACCTACTTGATTAGCTAGTTGTAATGTGTAAAACTCTCTCAGGAGTAACTCTTACTCGTAGTGGGTATCGGGATCCAACTATCTCATAAAAGGTATGCAATCTCATTGCAAATTCCAACACTTGAAATTCCCGATAATATTTTGCCCTTAGCTTCCTATGACCTTGACGAAGGCCAACAAACCATAGGCTGCTAGTCAAGTTCAACCCATACATTTCATGATTGAATTAAACTCACCCGCACGACCCTTGATGAAGGCCAACAAAGTCGCACGACTACCCTAATCCAATCGCATCTCATGCTTTAGCAGATAAGCACTAGTTAGCTACCGCACACTACGCCTTGACGAAGGCTAACAAACGTAGCACGAATACTAAGTAGCATTTATCTGAAATGACGGAGGGCTATGACAGGTTTTTAAGAAAACCTTTTGCGTAATGAACTTGATCTCGTTGTAGAATCGAGTGAATTTTAAAAAGAGTGTTTTTGAGGCTTTTACCAGTTTAGCTACAGAGGTCACTCCCGGTGAAGGGATCTCGGCTCTTTCCTTATCGAATAAGGTGCATGATATTTCACAAATACCACTATGCAAAGTATAAACTATAGAAGCAATCAAAAGACAAACCGAATGGGTTGTAGCATCTGCTAGTTTCGTTAAAAAGGTCACTCCCGGTGAAGGGATCTCGGCTCTTTCTTTATCGAATAAAGTGCTGGATATTCTACAAGGAATACCGCTATGCAAAGCAAGAACTAGAGCTACCGGTTTTTAAACAAGTTTCTATAACATCTTTTAGGTTTCTTTTAGTTCATTAATCTCATTAATGAAGTCCCATCTATTTTATGCTTCCTAAGCATCACAGAAGAAACGAAATCAGCAATATTTATTATATCTCATATATATAATATAGGCATTCGTTTCAGAACATATCAAGTGATCACATCATAAAATATCAGCAGCAGAAGAATCACATATGAAATATTGGATATACTAGGAATTCCGTGTTTTAAATTAAGCCTGTATAAAACATGGATTCCACGGTCGTGATGAATAGCCAAACCCACATCCCTAGACCCCTAGGAGAGCGGCAAGCAACCTTACAAATTCTAGAGTTAGGAGACCCGGTCTCAACTCCTTGGGATGGTCTCCTACTGGACCCTAGAACCCGGTTACTTGTTCTCCCTGCCTTGGGTCTATCCTAATGCGGAAAAGTAAATAATATACATCAATGGTGACATCATCCTCAACCCGGAAATGCCCCAATAAAAGAATATTACATACAAGCTTTTATATGAATGAAAATGAAAAACTCCCATCTCACATAAAAACCCCTGGCTATTCAGAATATGACGATCCAATATAACATATCACATCAACACATAACATCGCATGTCATCAACGTAAGTAAATATGCGTATCCCAATTGTCGTTGACGTATAGCAATGAAACCGACGATACACAACATATTACGCTTACGGTCGCAGAAAAGAAAGTGAAAAACTACAACAGTTGGAATCCGCAACCACCTTAGACATCATAAACCCAATGTATCACATACTTTGGATTTCATGCCCAACCAAATGAATTCCTTAGACATCACATGCCTAACAATTATAAACCCCGCATTTTAGTCTCGATATTGAAAACACTTTCCAATAACCTGTCGGGTAATTCAACAAGATTCCCGATAACCTGATCGAATCTCGTCGGAAACTTTATTAGACGGCCGCACCCACGATGCTGTCAACGAAGTGTACTAAGGCGGAACACCGCGTCCGTGAGTACTCGAACGGATGCTTTTGGCAACAGGGTTCTCCTACAGTCACTTGGTCGAGGCTTTGGGGCGTGGCTATCTAGTAAGGTTACCCGGAGAGTATCCGCGTACACAACGTAATTGTGAGGGGCTTTTGATCCACATCAAAATTCCGTGGCAACCGATCAAATGAGACTAAACTGCTAGATTTATAAAATTCAAACTAGTTATCTCATAACCAATTATGTGGATTCCAAATATTGTATCACAATCACAGATAGTTAGACGATGTTAAACTTTTCGATCGAATAGGCAAGGACCCAAAATTTCCCAACAAGCTCAACACTTGATCGGAGTTCAAAAAGTACCCAGAACATGCCACAACACCTATGAACTAACCGTAGAAGGGTCAACCAACGTCTCACCTGTGGCACTGCTGAACTACTACAAATCGTAGGGTTTGATGGCGGTTCTGACGGTCACATAATCGAGTTAGGGTTTCGTTCTTCTAGAGGGTCCACAGAATCGCTTGCAAGATTTTCTGAAAATTTTAAACTCGGAAAAATCCAACTCTTGGAAAATTTCAGCGAGGGAAATATTGGGTTATTGATATCCGTACGAACTTTTTAACGTCGTCTAAATAACCCGAATACATGTTAGAATTATGATTACGAAACATTCCGAATTGCTTTTGTAGAAAGTTAACATCACATGAAAATTTAGCAAAAACAAACAACACCTGAAACACCAAAACCCAGAGACTGGAACAAACTGCAAAATTCAACCCTGGAAGCCTCCAGAAAACCGAGTACACCGGTTTTGTGAGGTGTCTGGCCGGCCAAAAACCGATGTCTGGGGTTCAATTTTATACTGTGTTCATGTTATATCACATACAACATTCTGTAGTTGTTTAAAAAAAATTTTGAAGACCTTTTAAAATCGAAAGAGACTAAGTTATCGTATCGGGTGTTTCGGAGTAGTTTCGGTTTCGTAATCCTAGCAAACATCGTCTAATTTTCTAGCATAGCTCTGATACCACTGAAGGGTTGCCTAGCGCGGCAGCAAGGTTTCGGGAGGTATTGTCCATGCCATTTTAAAAAATTTGCCGTTCTAGTAAACCCTACCCTAGAATCGTTACTAGAAAACCCGACGAAATATAATGTAAACACTTTACATCTAAAGTGAACAAGGAATACAACTTTTGTAGACCGGTCCTTCACTTCAATAGTTCCGTGTAGTAGTCCCTTCGCTGCGATCACGAACTCCCGGACTCTAGAGAGGCTCTCATGAAGAAACGAACAAGCTTGCATCGAAGTCTTCGAGGCCGAAGATGATCTACATCGAGGAGACACTAACCCAAGCTACCCTTTCACTAATTGTGGAATTAGTGAATCAAACACCTTATACTAAATGGCTAGTAGTAGAGGATGATGAAGTAGGAATTTTACTCACTTTAGAAATAATTTTCTCACATATTTTCTTCATTTTCCATTGAAACTAGAAAGATTGAGAGGAAGAAGATGAAGAAATCTCTCTTGATAAATTATCAAGTCAAGAATTGCAACCATGGGTGAGTTAACATCATATGCTAACCCTTGTAGAGAGTTTACCATGGCTAAGTGATAATGGTTAGGTTTATAAATATCTTAGGTAAAACAAATTAGTGGACTTGGTCAATGAACACTACAAGATTCTACAAGCTACTAGCCATGACAAAATCCCACCATTTCGTAATTACCAAAATAAATAAAAACCCTAATTATCATCATAAGCATGTGTGTGTCTCATACACCCATCTTGCATGTATCATCAAACATGACACAATATCATGTACACAAATATATATCACATATATACAATATGCACAAAGTGAGAAAAAAGAAATCATAAGTGAGCAAGTATTAGTTAATGTAACTTAATATATCAAATATATAATTATACATTAAATTATTAAATCAACACTTGATTTAATAATCCGGCTATATCACACACAACCGACGAATATCAAATGTAACAACTTATTGAATCAACATTTGATCTAATAACCCGGCTATATCACATATAACCGACCGATGTCACATGTCGCGAGAATTGAATACGGTATCACATATCGTATTAATCTCGGTCCTGCACATATCACAAATGTGCTCCTACTCCATTTCTCTTGATCCAGGAAACCTCTGTGTAGGACTCTAAAGACTCGTCAATACGTCGGCAGTAGGTGATGATCATATCATACACCCACAAGCCGCAAGCGGCCTGATAAATGTAACGGCCACCCGGGTGTTGAGCGATCAGAAGATCAACAAGCAAGCATGCTCGTACTCCTGCGAATCCAATCAGTAACACTACCGTACAGTCCGGTCTCTTCATCTGATATGTCGTATATCACAGCTTGGGGGTGGTATAACGTCAGACCCCAATAGCCTGATAAGTTATGCCGATGCAAGGTCCATAATGGTTCGAGAAACTACTGATAACACTTATCAGTAAATCTCAGCAACCCTGGATAAGGATTTCATGTTATGGCCAATCGAGCATAGCGCAACATCAACTCCCAATATCGGGAGAGACGAAACCCCTCTTATCTCTCATTGCCTCGATGTGACTCGGGACTGTACCTAAAAACCACCTTTTTGCACGATCTCTTGACCGTGGTATGGTGGAAATCAAAGCACAGTGGGAATCACACAAGACTCTATGACGATCTCGGGTCTACAGACTAACCTGTACCAGTGTCACCAGAGAACTGCTATCCAACGATAGGTATAATACCATCTAGGAGTTCTCGGCGAGTCCGTTCAGTGTACCCAGTCTCCATTGTATACCTTCTCTGATGTCAAACACCAATGGGTATGGGATCATCCATCGCCCATCATATGGGTCGAGAAGTGTATACGCTAGTCTATTCTGGAGTATCGATGCCCTGTCTCGATACCCCCACGACTAGGAAAATTTGAAGGATGTACTTGCCGACTACCCTGTCCCCACTATTATGATCTGCATCATAATCCTGGTAGTCAAGTACTCGTCCTAAGGGCTTTATCAACATGTAATAGAGAGACTATAAGTGTACATGTTAAGATAAAGAGGAACCAGATAGCATACTTTCATGTCGAGCAATTATATGTCCAAGCATCCACTACAATATACATCGCATGTACAGTAATGGCCTCTAGGGCATACATAAAACAAACAACGCCTGAGATATATGAGGATTTACGTGTCGATGCTGGACACGGGTTTCATGATATTTCGAGTGTCGATGTTGGACACTCAGGTTCCATGATCTTGATGTGTCACTGATGGACACACGTTGATTTATATTCTCATATTTACATGCATATGCTTTCATGATATTTACATGCATGATGTTGTTGTGTTATTGGTTGACACGTGGATGGGATCCACATGCTGATATGCATTTATTATTGTTGGCATATATGTAGATACGATCACCCTACATATCATAGTATTACCTTAATGATATAGTTGACCTAGGAACTCGTTGTTTATTCGATTTCTACCTGATGATTTTTTCTACTCACAAGTTGGAAACTCACCCCTGTTGTGCCACAGTTCTTGCAGGTTGACCGCATGGATCGGTAGAGGTATCGTTGGCACACAGCTTGCATTCGGGTGTTTTGCTTGGTAGGTGGTGCATGTTTAATCGTACCACTATTGTATTTATTATTCATATTGTATCTAGTCAACTCCATCAATCAAAATTAGTATTTGTATAAATAGTAAGACTTAGAAAGACTTGTAGTTGCGAGACTTAGAGCGAGGGTTTATGTTCGATTGGTGGGTTTGATGTCTTGCCTTACATTATCTTTTTGGTGTTGATCTTCACCGTTGGGCGTCGTATACTTATTTTATGACTTGCGTGGTTGTGAATCCGCCGTTTGGCGAAGAGCTAGCTCCCGCTTAGGGATGCCTTTTATATCATTATGTATTTGTGGTTTTGGATCAAAATATACAAAGGAGGTGCTGCCCAAATTTTTAAAAGATGAAACATGTTTTTCAACTACTAAAATCCACTTGCATTTCTCATGTTCCATTATCTCTGCATTTAAGAAAACTTTTTATTTTATCATACCTTTATTTCAAAACTTCACCTCTTTTATTTTCTTAAAAAGGTTTAGATTTCTAGGCTTCGGCTTACTTGATTTACGTTGCGTCTTTAAACATGGCATGAATTAAGTGCCGGTCATGAACAATATTTTCGGGTTGTGACAAAGTTGGTATCAGAGCGCTAGGTTTAACCTTGGTTCGAGTCTATGTTTGACCATGCGGAGTCTGGGGCGTAATTTATTTCGGAACCTAGGCTTGACCTTACGGAACTTAGACTTGAACAAGGGGGGTATTAGATCCGAACTTTCGTTTCATAGGCTGACCCTGATTGATGGAGTAGGTAGCTTGAGTAGAGTGACGTACCGTATGTATGTTCCGCGGCATATTTACTATACGATACTCCACTTAAGAAACCTTAGGATGTACATATTTTGAGATCTGTGATTCTCTTCGTCCCCATGATTATACATCCATTTGAGATCCTTGATTCTATTCGTTTCCATGATCATACTACCATTGATTCTATTCCTCCTTATGATCATGTATCCATTCTGGATCTGTTGTTTCCTTTCATTCCTTGATCTGTTTTCATTGATACATACTTGAGGTTCCTGTCATCATGGTTTGAGCGCAGATTGAGCTGCTACTAGTGATGTGATCAGGGCGATCTCATCATGAACGAGGACTGACCATCATGTTTTCTGGTGACATGGGAACGTATCGATTTAGTGTTTGTGTTGTGACTTCTCGTTTGAGGCGAGTATTCGGTTTTGCACAGGATGATCGGGCTATTGTTAGAGGCTGCCTGTCGTGAGAGAACTGTTGATGTACAGCCTACCTCAGAGATCGTGATGTCGTCTACCTTGCAGACAGATGACCCAGCTGTTGCTGAGATTGATGGGATGTCGCTTCCAGACCTTACGAGCGGAGATTGTTGGAGCTTTCAGGCAGAGATGCGACAGACGATAGCTAATCTATCCTGAGTGGAGAGACGAGGGTGATTCGTCAGATTTGATACGCCGACGCAGGCCCAGTTGAGTTGAAGATTTCCAGTGTGGAGAATCTTATTCTGATCTAGAGTAGATCGATCTAGAGATGACGTTGTTCGTTTGATGATCCGATAGGAGATCAGTAAGTGGACCAGTTTCAGATAGAGGACCTCACCCAGATGCATTGAGAGATGATCGAGAACGGATGAGTAAGGTATATTCTTCCGATGATATGGACGAGTTCCCGAGGACGTGTTCGGCTAGAGATCTTCCACAGAGTGATGAAGATACCAAGTTTGCGATTTCGAGTCCGTGTGAGAGATTCTGGATTGACTGTAGCCGAGACAATTGCAGTACGCAGATAGCATGACGTGACGTCGAAACGGACGATAATAAAGATGAGTGGAACAAGAGGTTCGTGCGAGATGTCAACGAGCTGCTGTTACTCCCCGTTGAGATTAGAGATCGGATATGTATACAGAGAGTTGGGATACGGCCAGTTCCTGAGGAAATGCTGTGCTGAGAACGCAAATGTCCAGAAGACGAGAAAAGATTATGCAAGAGTACCAGCCTCCATATAGTTCGACATAGGCGAGATTGGAAGGGACCCTGAGCAGGTTCTTTCCAGGACACTGCTTCAATAAGATTTGCACTGAGGATCAGATGTGTGACGTGTATTCAGAGGACTAGAGGCCGACGCCAGTGACGTGCTGCTTTATGAGTGATCATACTAATTGGCCGAGAGTTTACCGGAGAAGTGCCAGAGCGGAATCGTTCCCGTTAGTACACCGTACCGGACCGACAATCCGACGGATTGCGAGATTGGTAATCCACAGAGAAAATGAGGACCCAGAAACAGAGGATGCCAGACCGTGAGCAAGAGGCAAGCGGATGTTCTTGTTCCGCCAGTTTGGGCGCATCGACACATTTTTTTGGGCATTGTAGGAGGTGTACCTCAATGTCATTTGTTGCGATTTGCGTTTGTGATCCGAGTATCACGCTTATATCGCTTGGATTTGAATTTTGATGATTGAGTTTCATGATATTGTTTTCGTGCACCATGGCAGCACCTACTGGGTATTTACACTTTGTGCGTAGTTATTGCATTTGATATATGTTTTTATACACCATTGTGTTGGTTTATGAATTGTGCATATTTATTGCACTTGATATTGATTTTGTGCCTTGGCCGCATATATTTATGATTTCATGGATTTCATACAGTTGATTTGATTTTATGCATGTGGTACGCACTCGATTTGATTTTTGCACTCGGTATAGCTCACATATGCTTGCAGTGCATTGATATGTGTTTTGTGCACATAATTGCACATGTTTTTAATTTTAAATACCTTGGTACACTCGGTGTTGTTTTTTTTTTCTTTTTTTTATATACGCATTTGAGTTATTGATGAGACTCTGTACATTGGTTGTGTTGGATATAGTGTCCTCAAAGTCAATTATTGGATCGCAGGTACGTGATTGTGATGATTGAGGAAGGGCCTATACCGATAAAACAGTCTTACTCGAGATGATAGTATGCTATCTGGTTTGTCTTTATCACTGTTACACTTTGATAGAGCCCTTAGGATCTTGCTTGACTACCAGTAGTATGATGGCAATCATATATATGGGAGCTGGGGTCTATAAGCACATCCTTAAAGTGTCCCTAGTCGTGGGAGTTTCGAGACAGGGCATCGATACTCTAAAGTAGACTAGTGTATAAAGTCGAGATCCCGACGAGGGGCGGTGGCCGGTATCACAAGCCATTGGTGTTAGTTGGATCACCTAAGATGTATACATGTGCTCATTGGGTTATGAGTACACCAGACAGGACTCGCCGGGAACATGCTAGTTGGTATCATATATATCGTCGGATAGCAGTTCCCTGGTGACATGTGTACAGGTTAGTCTGTCGACCTGGGATCGTCATTTGTCTCGTGTGAGTTTCCACTGTGCTTTGATTACAACCCTACTACGGCTCAAAGGAGTCGTGCAAACAGGTTTTAGTTGGGTACAGTCCCAAGCCACATGGAGGCAATGAGCGGATCGTCAGGGATTCGTCTCTCCCGGTATTGGGGGTGAGATCGCGCCGTGTTTAGGAGAGCCATTACACGAAATCCCTGGCCAGGGTAATCGATATTTACTAGAAGGTATTCCAGTAGTATCTCAGGGTGTTCTGGGCTTCACTCCGACATGACTTATACAGCTATTGGGGTCTGACGTTTACCAGCCCCCTAGGCCCTATATGCGATACTCATAGACGAACGGACCGGACTGTACCGATATTGTCACTGTCAGACTCAGTAGGGTTTCTGGATGAGTTCGCTCGTCAGCTTCCCTTCCGATCAATACATAGGCAACCGTTACGTACAGCTAGTACCTCTGACGTGCTAGAGGTTATACCCAGTGCCAGTGTGTTGATGAGTCATTAGAGTCCCCCACAGACAGTTTCCCATGTTCGGGCGAAACGTTGTAGAGGCCGTATGGTTTTATGGCAGGGTTCGGAAAATGCACGTGCGTTTACGCACGTGTCATATTTCGGGCATATAATACTGGTGGGCTTTGGTTTAAGCCGGATCCGAGTATTATACTATGTAGATATAATATTTTTGTCTCAGTTGCATTTGTATTCGGTCGTAATACAAATGCAGGTATGTTTATACTGTTACGGGGTTATCCTGAAATTCGTTTCGGGATCGCTTTTGGAAATTGCCAGTTTCCAGTTTTCTATCACCCGCTTTAACATTCGGTTAAATGCGGATTTATCTTTTCGTCACTTGGGTGAGTCATGAGGGTGAAGTGTGTGGAAGCTTCTAGAAGTTGTGACTTGGATTAGTGAGGTGGTCTTGATTCATTGGTTGCATTTAATGAGTTGATGACTAGGTTAGATGAATCATTTGTTGCATTAATGTTTATGCAAGGTGTATCAGTGAGTCACCTTTAGCATTAATGTTTCTTGTAAAGCTTTAAGATATTTATCCTTGATCTTTTACCTTATAATTACCACCCTTTGCTCCTACACTCACCTCCCTCCTCTTCATATAGTGGCTGGCCCCCTCTTGGGTGAAAAGGGATTGGTTCATTTGGAAAAAGGATATGAAATTTGCTTCATGGAAATTTCATAAGTTGATTTCTCATTTCACCCGATCCAAAAAGGAAACTTCATCAACCGTTCATCCATATCTTTGGATGTAACGAGACAAAGTGTTCTACTCATTCTCTACATCAATCTTAGTCATCTCTTTTGGCTACTTGATGATCGAGTTTCCTCGGTTCAGAAGCGGGAGCCTGTTTAAAGATCCGTCGACGTGGTGCCACCTGGACGAGAAGACTGGAGATTCAGGAGATCAGAGCAGCCGCAACAAAGCGTAGGATGATGGTTAAAGAACGAAGGACTCGGATCATTCGGTATAACATTTCTACCCTCTTTATAGTATGTTAGTTTAGCGTTAATGGCAGATCCGGGTTATAGTATGCGATAGCGCCAGTTATAAAAGTTTTTGTTCCGCATTTGGCGTCTGAAAGACGGCCGGGGCGCTACCGTAGACTTACATTGGTATAAGAGCCACGCCATTAAGCTTTACTAACTTGTGCTAACGCGTTTAAAATATCGATCGAACGGATTTTCGCAAAACTATAATTTTCTGTACAAAGTTTCTGTCGATTTTAAATCAGATCTAAAGATTATTTTGAGCATCACAGAAAATTGTGCAGGCTTCTTGAAGAAAACTGGTGAAATTTCATCATGTGATCCCACAGTACAGCCATAGATCCGCGGCCCAAACCAGGGTTTGGCCGCGGATCCGCCGTGATATTGTGAGAACAGTGAGTCAAATTTCTACAGTGTGTTCTCCATGGTAAATTATGGTTTTTAGTATATTTCTTTTGGGCCCAGATTTTATTACTGTACACCAGATGTACGTAGAGCCCACTTCGGGAAGTTTTGTTGATCGAAATTTTAAACTTGTTAGTTTACAATACTTATATTATATCTCCGACCGTGAATGTCATTCGAGCGGTAAATTACGTCTAATTGCTATAGTTCTTTTAGACGGATTTACGAACGTGACATTCGCGTTGATGTTCTATGTTGTGATGTGATAATGCGGATATGTCGTGGTGGATAGCAGTGTGCAATGGTAGTGCAGTTTGGATTTATTTGTATATTTGATATTGCGGGGTGAGCGTCCAACATGTGGACTGCCGTCACTGCCTGTTTGTATATTATTCTTTTGGGGCACGCCCGGGATGAGGTCGATGTACCCGTTGTATATATTTTCTTTTCTGTACTAGGATTACCCCGCGGTGGGGTGCACGGATAGCCGGGTTCTAGAGGGCAACGGGCCCGCATCTCATGG
Source organism: Agapanthus africanus (assembly GCA_030015575.1). NCBI lineage: Eukaryota > Viridiplantae > Streptophyta > Magnoliopsida > Asparagales > Amaryllidaceae > Agapanthus > Agapanthus africanus. Next base: position 319,797,521 of record JASDDO010000019.1, read on the forward strand.
CGTTGAGACGGAGGGGGCTTCACTCTAGAATTTGCGGGCTATTCGCCGCACTCGTAGGGGGTACAGGTTGACCCAAGGAGGGGTCCTCAAGTTACCGGATTCCGTGAAGTGCTGGGTGGTCCATTCACTTTGCTGTAGGGGGCTGCCTCGCTTCAGGTTTTGGCGGGTAACTTGCCGCACCCGTAGGGTTCTAGGTTTCATTGCACAGGCTATCCACACGACCAGGGGAACGTCGGGTTTCAGTAGTGGCTCTGTGAAATCTGGGGATCCCAGATTATCTGCATTGTTCTGTGATGCTTATTACTTTTCTGTAATGTTGCATTTATAATACCTGGAGCGATTATTATATATTGGTATATATACTAGTAGATGTTGTATATGTTTTGCACCCGCGCTAGTCCAGTCCCCGCTCTGTCGTTAGTTAAGTAACCTAACGGGTAATGACGGGACCCGGTGACGAATGTGGATGGCATATACGTACATTTTATTTTCGTTCTTTTCTGGTGTAATTAATTGATGGGACTGCATTGATTCTTATCAATGCAAGGATAAAACAAACCTATATTTGATGTTGTTGGAACCAATTTTAAAAAGTGTTATTACAAAGACGTTTCCTTTTGTTATGCATAGAGGTATTCGGTTATGAATATCCAGCACCTCATTCGACGAGGCAAGGGCAGAGATCCCTTCACCGGGAGTGACCCCTTAGGCAGAAGTTTGCGTCAGGGTAATAACTTCACTATAGTCGATTACAAGTTGTTTTGAATCATGGTATTCGGTTATGAATATCCTGCACCTCATTCGACGAGGAAAGAGCCGAGATCCCTTCACCGGGAGTGACCTCTTTAGCAAAGGTTTTCGCCACTATATTTTTTTATAAAAAGCTATCAGGTTCCTTCAACGAGATCAAGTTCATTACGTTAAAGGTTTTTCGCCAAAAACCAGCCGTAGCCCTCCGTCATTTCTTATGGATGGTCAGTAGTATTCAAGCTATGTTTGTTGGCCTACGTCAAGACATAGTGTTTGGTAGCTACTGGGGTATTCATTTGCTGCATAGATAGATGCGTTGGTTTAGGACAGACGTATAGCCTTGTTGGCCTACGTCAAGAGCTTGTACGGGTGCTTCAAATTAATCTGGACAATGACGGGTAGAACTTGACATGTGACTTATGATTTGTTAGCCTACGTCAAGGTCATAAGAGCATAGGATAAAAATTACATCGGGAGTTTCAAACATACAGGAAACTTGCCAAACTTGTGCATACCTTCTGGAGTGTGATAACGTGAGTGGATACCGTCACGTTATCATGCGATGAGAGTTGGATCCCGATTCCCACTGATGAGTTGGTTTACTCTTCGGGTGATCCCGACTAATTCTTCTTTCAGGTTTGGAGGAGAATTTGAGATTACAGTGGGAGGTTTCCTGATCAGATAAAGTGATAACCATTCTGATCTAGGTTAGAGTGCACGTAGAGTGTTTCTTTTCTCTCTCTCTTTGGCAGCGACCTTTGACCGACCCTAGACTATGACTCAATGACCAAGTTGACCGAACCTTCTTAAAATACTGGCTTTTGGATTATCCGAGTTGCATAAGTCATTGCCGCTCCTTCTTTTACCCTCTGTATTTCTCAGAACACCCCGTATTACTACGGACATCCACTTCCATTGGATAGATCCATCGTATGGTTATATACGAACTCGAAGGGACTTCTTCGAGGATGGATCAAGGTTCAGGAGAAATAGAATTGGTTTATTCAGTTGTCTTCTATTATCACCTTATCTCAGATTGCGAGTGCTCCTAAGATTAGGAGAGTACACCTATTATGCTTATTGGATAGTCTTCTTCCAAGCCATAGGCAGGTGCCGAAAGGTAAGGAATGAAGAAAACCAATTAGCCTAAGTAGGGTGTACAGAAGGTAATAACTAAAGACCAAATAAAGGAATTAGAAAAAGGGCAAAGTAAATTGCGACTGTTATCATTCACGACCAAACCGCATACTTCATCGCCACTCCTATTTCACCTTTGCTTTTTTCCCAGTTCGGGAGAAATAGAATAAGGTATTATTTAGTTGTCTTTTATCATCACCTTCTCTCAAGCTGCGAGTACTCCTAGGATTAGGAGAGTACACCTATTATGCTTATCGGATAGTCTTCTTCCAAACCATAGGCTGGTGCCGAACGGTAGGGAAGGAAGAAAACCACTTAGCCTAATGATGGTGTACAGAAGGTAATGAATAAAGACAAATAAAGGGATTTCAGGTGATGGCAAACAAATATACGGTTAAAGTCATGAATTGGATTATGGAAGAGGCATTACTAAGAATACCAGGATAACCCTTCGAAACATTTTCAAGTTTCAATTACACTGTGCATTGTTAATTGTAAACTGATTTCCCAATTAAACCCTTGCTCCTTGGTATGTATTTACCAGGTATGCTTCTCACATCTGTATGGTTTTATAGATGATGAGAGGGAGTAAGCTATTGGGAATTAGGTGACCATCCTCATTATATCGGAATTCTTTGTAATTGATGATATTTGAGGAAATCTCCTGGGTACAGTTTTCAACCTACGACGCACAGGTTTTGAGTTATTCAACTCAGCGGACTTATACAAAGTATTGTATGTTGTCCAGTGTCCATCAAGACAAAGGGGTTGGTCCTCGTACTCTATTCTGTTTACTTGTGACTTCTCTAGTTTTTAGACAAGTGTTTCGTAGAAATACAATATCTAAGTTTTGAGAAGTTGTTGGTATAGGAATAAAGTAGAGAACCAGGAGTCACAAGTATCGGGATTCTTCAAAGAAATCGAAGATGTAGATTCTTGTGATTGGTATTCAGTTAAAGGTTTTGAGAAACTAGTTTCTTTTTCTGGTTACTCATAATTGGATGGATTCCTAAGTTGAGTAATGCTGATTAGCCTTTCTCCATTAAGTTGATATGCACTGGAGACAGTTGCATGATTTGAATCTGGTTCCAATTAAATATGTGCCAAAGTTTTTATATTGGATATAGAATGGTTCATATCTTAACGATGTTAAGGTACGGTGAGTTGTCCAGCTTATGCTTAAAACCAGACTTTGGATAACTCAAGGCACGTTTCTGTAATGGCAGTTTGTGGGTTGACCCTGGCTTTGACGAGGGTTGACTTTCTACCATATGGAAGATCAATAGTGATATTGTTCTAGACTCGCCACAGTTTTAGTAAAATGGATTTTTTCAGAAAACAATAGTGGGAGTATGGTAGAACTGGAAGTGATTCCAGAACCGCAAACGATTACGGAAAATTTAATAGGACCTATATATTCAATCAGGTTTGACATTCCAATAGCCACTCCGCAGATATGGTGGGTAACCTCAGACACCCGAGAGGTGCTCCGGTAGCCTCAAGGACGGTAACAGGGAGGTTCTTGTTTACCCAGACTTGACACTACTATTGCTCCAGACTATGAGACTCGGCAGGAGGATAAGTATAGGGTCGTTCTAAACTAGCTTTAGAAGTGTACGTATATATATTTCTGCCAGAGGGTTGTCGTAGTCAGTGGGAGCAGCGAAAGCATAGTGGGCAAGTAGCTTATGTCTATTTATAGGCTTGAGCACATATAGCGGAGATAAGATCATCTATTTTTTGATGTGACGGTCATGAGTTTGACTTCATCAGAATAGGGGATGGATCTGTTAAGAAGGTAGTAGGGTGTGATGTCCTGGTATTTGGATGACATACACAGAGTAGGAAGTAAAATTCCTATACTATGATCGGTTGTACTGTGGTCGTCACACAGTTGTTTCTCCACAAAGGATATGGATATAATATCTGACATTCTGGTTACTAGATCTATAGTTTTAGATCTAGATTTGGGTAGTTTCCCAATGTGGGTACATTGAAAGTATTCTAATAGTATTTTAGAATAGATGACTCCTGACATGATGGTGTACCTGCAGGTGATGGAGTCACCCTCTCTAAAGGTGCATGATTGGCAGATCACTTGCTTAGGCAATTGAGTCAATCGTGAGATGTCAAGTACCACACCAGATGTTGTTTTTGCACTAGATGCGATAAGTTTATATTAATCCAATCCAGAAGAAACATAAGGAAGCAGTTTTACGGATTTGATGACAGCAGCCTCCTTCGGGAGATGGTTATCATTCCAGGCTTCAAAGGTGACATAGATGACAGAGTGATTGTCAGAGTTATAGTTTTCCATCTGACGAGGGACAGTATTATGGACAGGTGGTCCAAGAGGATACTGTGGGAGGCATAGTGCTGGATACTGATTAGGTTCAGTGATTAATACAGTCTAAGAAGTTTGAATTTGGAGTTCATTAATGAAGCAAGTCCCATCAGATATCCAGACATATTCTAAGACAGGTATTACTCGATTCGGGAGATGGTTTTCTCCATGAACTTGAAATTAAGAGAGACACAGAAAGAAACATCAGGACGGATCCACTCACTGAGGCTATTTCTCGAACACAATAGTTTTGCAAAACGAGCTTTGTGAAACTGATTAGTAGAGGAGTTGGACGTTCGGTATCACACGGGCTGTGAGTATGCGACATCGCAATAATTAGCCTTAAGTGCAAGTGGGAGATTGTTGGATATAGTGCCCTCAAAATCAATTATTGGATCGCAGGTACGTGATTGTGATGATTGAGGAAGGGCCTATACTGATAAAATAGTCTTACTCGAGATTATAGTATGCTATCTGGTTTGTCTTTATCACTGTTACACTTTGATAGAGCCCTTAGGATCTTGCTTGACTACCAGCAATATGATGGCGATCATATATGTGGGAGCTGGGGTCTATAAGCACATCCTTAAAGTGTCCCTAGTCATGGGAGTTTCGAGACAGGGCATCGATACTCCAAAGTAGACTAGTGTATACAGTCGAGACCCCGACGAGGGACGGTGGCCGGTCTAACAAGCCATTGGTGTTAATTGGATCACCTAAGATGTATACAGGTGCTCATTGATAGGACTCGCCGGGAACATGCTGGTTGGTATTATACATATCGTCGGATAGCAGTTCTCTGGTGACATGTGTACAGGTTAGTCTGTCAACCTGGGATCGTCATTTGTCTCGTGTGAGTTCCCACTATGCTTTGATTACTACCCTACCATGGCTCAAAGGAGTCGTGCAAACAGGTTTTAGTTGGGTACAGTCCCGAGCCACATGGAGGCAGTGAGTGGATCGTCAGGGATTCATCTCTCCCGGTATTGGGGGTGAGATCGCGCTGTGTTTAGGAGAGCCATTACACGAAATCCCTGGCTAGGGTAATCGAGATTTACTGGAAGGTATTCCAGTAGTATCTCAGGGTGTTCTGGGCTTCACTCCGACACGACTTATACAGCTATTGGGGTCTGACGTTTACCAGCCCCCTAGGCCCTATATGCGATACTCATAGACGAACGGACCAGACTGTACGGATATTGTCACTGTCAGACTCGGTAGGGTTTCTGGATGAGTTCGCTCATCAGCTTCCCTTCCGATCAATACATAGGCAACCGTTACGTACAGCTAGTACCTCTGACGTGCTAGAGGTTATACCCAGTGCCAGTGTGTTGATGAGTCATTAGAGTCCCCCACAGACAGTTTCCCAAGTTCGGGCAAAACGTTGTAGAGGCCGTATGGTTTTATGGCAGGGTTCGGAAAATGCACGTGCGTTTACGCACGTGTCATATTTCGGGCAGATAATACTGGTGGGCTTTGGTTTAAGCCGGATCCGAGTATTATACTATGTAGATATAATATCTTTGTCTCAGTTGCATTTGTATTCGGTCGTAATACAAATGCGGGTATGTTTATACTGTTACGGGGTTATCCTGAAATTCGTTTCGGGATCGCTTTTGCAAGTTGCCAGTTTCCAGTTTTCTATCACCCGCGTTAACATTCGGTTAAATGCGGATTTATCTTTTCATCACTTGGATGAGTCATGAGGGTGATGTGTGTGGAAGCTTCTAGAAGTTGTGACTAGGATTAGTGAGGTGTTCTTGATTCATTGGTTGCATTTAATGAGTTGATGACTAGGTTAGATGAATCATTTGTTGCATTAATGTTTATGCAAGGTGTATTAGTGAGTCACCTTTAGCATTAATGTTTCTTATAAAGCTTTAAGATATTTCTCCTTGATCTTTTACCTTATAATTACCACCCCTTGCTCCTACACTCACCTCCCTCCTCTTCATATAGTGGTCGGCCCCCTCTTGGTGAAAAGGGATTGGTTTATTTGGAAAAAGGATGTGAAATTTGCTTCATGGAAATTTCATAAGTTGATTTCTCATTTCACCCGATCCAAAAAGGCAACTTCATTAACCGTTCATCCATAGCTTTGGATGTAATGAGACAAAGTGTTCTACTCATTCTCTACATCAATCTTGGTCATCTCTTTTGGCAGACTTGATGATCGAGTTGCCTTGGTTCAGAGGCGGGAGCCCGTTTAAAGATCCGTTGACGTGGTGCCACCTGGACGAGAAGACTGGAGATTCAGGAGATCAGAGCAGCCGCAACAAAGCGTGGGATGATGGTTAAAGAACGAAGGACTCGGATCGGTCGGTATAACATTTCTACCCTCTTTACAGTATGTTGGTTTAGCGTTAATGGCAGATCCGGGTTATAGTATGCGATAGCGCCAGTTATAAAAGTTTTTGTTCCGCATTTGGCGTCTGAAAGACGGCCGGGGCGCTACCGTAGACTTACAGGTTGCACCCGATTTATATCATTGAGCATTCTTTTTACCAGATTTGTGTTTTCCGTGTGCATTTGTACTTGATGTTCATTTTCGTGCATGCTACCGCACTAGATGTTTTATACGAACCTGATGCGCTTGGGTTGGATTTTTGCGCATATTAGGCGCTTGATATTGGATTTTGTGCTCATTGGATGCACTTGACTTAGATTTTATTCGTGCATGTTGGATGCACTTGATTTAGATTTCATTTGTGCATGACGGATGCACTTGATTTGGATTTTCGCGCATGTTGGCCGCATGATATGAGAAATGATTTTGTGCACACCGAATGCACACGATTGGGATTTTATTCGTGCATGTTAGTTGCACTGGGTTGAGATTTTCATGCACAATAGATACACCAGATGTTGTTGTCGTGCACACCCGTTGCACTGGATAGGTGCTTTCTTGCACACTCAGTGCACTTAGTTTTGCTTTGTGCATATTTTAGCACCTGTATTTGGATTTGATTTCCATGCGCACCAGACACACGTGATTGTTGGATACGCCTTTTGAGGCTGATTTTGCTCTTGAGCACTTTGTTTTCATGACGGGTACTATATTATATAGTAGCCGAACATGACTGATCTGAGGACAGTACCTGAGTACTTTGCATGCATAAAAAGTCCAACAAGAGGTTTTCAAAAAGGAGTTATAGTCTCGCTATTTCTTATATGTCCGTGAGCGACACGAATGTTTACAATTAAAACCTTTTGGGATATTTCAAAACGGCGGAACGTATATTTGAGCAAAACATATATGAACGTATATGTATTACTTTATAAATGAGCATCCGTCACTTATGCCGTGAGTTACGCATCACACGGCAATTCAGAAAAGATTTTGCATGTGTTTTATTCAGTTTTTGAAGATTTTTCCAAGGATGCGTACTATTCACGTATAATAGTATTTGACTAGTACATATTGGATTTCAGTAGTGGATTTCGAGATCTGTATCTCCATTGTAACTCCGAGGATATGCATGCAAATCCGAAGATTATTGTGACGCTTGACGAAGTTCGATTTGAGTTTTGTATTCGTTTTCATGCGCACTTGATGCGTTGTGGTATTTCTATAGCTTCCGTGATTTCGGAGACCCGTTGATTGAGTTGAATTTTGAAATGTTTTAGTATTTGGGGGTTTAAATTTAAATTCAGGGACCGAATTTATTTAAGGGGGGAGATTGTAACATTTCAGAAAATATAAAATATTATTTCGGAATTTAATATTAAAATAATATATTTCGCGAAAACTACCCGATTTGCGAAATTGGGGTTTTCGTAAAATGGTATAAATATATACCAATAATTGTGAAATAATTGGAGATTAAAATGATTTATTCATTTAAAAATATATTTATTGAATATGGCATTTTTATAAATTATTATATGCAAGTTTGAAATTAAACTCGATTAGTGCACTGCTAATCGCGATTAAGCCAAATCCGTGTTTCTATATTTTTCCACGGCCAGTGCACCATGACATGTTGCATTGTTGTTGTATGTTGTGTTATTTGTTGGTTTCATGTTGTATTTGGTTTTGTGAAGAAAAGAAAAGGGAATAGAATAAACTAATAGGAATGGGCAAGAAAGAGAGTGAGTGACTAGGCTTGAATAATTGAGATAGAGGGTGAGAATAAGAGGGGGAGAGAGAGAGAGAGAGGGCTGCCATCTATCCTCACCCCCATTGTTTCTTCATCTCCTCCTTCAACTCCTTCTCCACCTCCTCTACCCTCATGACCCATCTCAATTCCCTCACCAAAACCCTATACTCCCTTCACAAAAGATGATCCCTACCTCTCTACAAACCCATTGGACTTTTCAAAGTTGGATTTGATGACCTTAGGCATCTAGGGTTTTTCTTGAGTTGCCCAAAATAGGTATTTCCTACACCATTAGCTTAGTAATTTAGTTGCTTTAGTTTCTATTTTAGTTTAGAATTGATTTAGTGATGATTAGTGATGTTGGAAATTCCAAGAGAAAGGTTAGGGTTTGAGTTGTGTTGTGGTGATGTGTGGTGGTTGTTACAAGACCTTAGAGTTAGAATTCCGGTTAAACTAGAGACTTGAAACCCAACACTTGAACTTAGAAGTTTTCTGATATTGGGTTTTTACAGTTTGCGAGGTTTATATGATATCTGCTATGACCCGAGAGCACCACTAAGTAAGTTCCCTTCACAGTAAGACGTGCAGGCCACATAGAAGCAACCCTAGAAACCTGAGCCCTTAATGAGCATTTCTGGCCGCAGATTTAATGGGTTTGGCCGCAAATTGCGGCCAAGTCGTAGTGGTTTCGTGTGATTTTTGGACCATAGCTTCCTTATCTGATATGTAGAGCAACCCAATATGCAAAATGTTCTAGTTTGGCCTAGGGTGAAATCTGGAAGTGGTTTTCCTAGGTTGTTGTTTTCGTGTTTTGCGATTTCTGAAATTAGGATTGATGTTTGGATTTGTATTTGGTTGTTGGGCGTTTGTACGTCAATAACAAAAGTTGTTTGATTGTTTTTCATGCGTAGGCTATAGGTTCTAACCTATGAGCGCACCGTGTGCCGTATTGGTTTTCCGGACTTGATTTTAATAGCATTGCGACTATGTATTTATTGTAGGTAACTTCGCATGGATTCCAAGACGACGAAGCATGGCGTCATCGACTTCGGCAAACAAGGATCAAAGTGAGTAAATCTATATCTACGGGGGAAGTCGGGTGGATGGCGTAAAGCACCCCGCAAATTATAAATGGAAACCGATCTATAGGATGCAGTCGTAGAAACCTAGATTATGAACTAGGGTTATGGTTAAAAATATAGTTAGAGATGATATAGTGATTGAATATATATATTGGGATATGAGATGAAAGCCTTAGGGATATGAAAAGTGAATGTGAATCACGACTTATAGATATGTAGTTGCACTAGAATAAGTATGAGTTTTAGAGTAGCATGAAATTTGATGTATAAGGTAGAATGTATATATATAAAATGGACTTGATGTAAGAAGACATAATACGATGAAAAGGATATACGATGTGATATGATGACTTGATTGATATGTTGGTATACGGATGCGAGTCGATATGAGAGAATTGATACCTTTGCCGGTTCCCTGATATGAGATTGTTATGGCCGTGACCTGGGATATAGATATATAGATATATATAATGTTGTGAATCATGAGTGATATGCCGTACGAGACATTAGATCCGTACCCTCATTGTCATATAGGTTGATAGGATCCCCAATTGTTAATGCCCCCGTACGATGATTTACCGTACGTGATGAGTTTTATGATGATTGATCCATACCCTTGACTAGAGGATGCCGTATGATGGATTATACCGTACGTGATATTGTGAGGCTGGACGACGACTGATAGATTCACTGACTCAGTCTTGTAAGATACGTATACCGTATAGCATTTAGCTGACGATTTACTTATGCCACGTTCATGTCATTCTTATTGCATTCCATATACCTGTGCTAGTACACCTACACCATTATCGATGATGCGTATATTATACTTACACAGATTAGCCGGCTCACACACTTCATCATCGATAATTGATATGTCACTTACATAGTAGAATTGCTGCATCATGATATGACTCCTTGCATGGTTTACTTGCTTTGTTCACATCATTACGAAATTTCGCCTGAGATACTGATATTGTCACATCACTGTTCCATGTTGCATGATATACAGATATGCTTACATTTTTGTCATATGTCGCATACATCATGCTTTATGATTATACGCATTGAGATATGTTGTTTTCATGAGATTACTGGATTTGAGAACCGTGGTCAAATTTCAAAGGAAATTATGTGTTGTTTTTGTCACGACCCAAAATATTAGCTAGCGACCAGCACTTAAATCACGCGACGTCTACAGGCGTAACGTAATTCAAGTAAGCTGAAACCCAGAAATCTAAACCTTTTTAAGAAATAAAGTGGTGAAACTTTGAAATAAAGGTATAGTAAATCATGTTTTGTCTTTTGAAAATTTGGCCAGCACCTCCCTTGTAAAAACTAATCCCGAAAACGGGTACAACACAGAATATAATAAAGCATCCCCAAACGGGAGTAAAACACACCCAACGGCGTAAACAACCACCACAAGAAAATAAAGTAAAGCAAGACATCAACCCCAAAAGCGAACATAAAACCCATCGCTCAAGTCTCGCAACTACAAGTCTTCTAAGTATGCAACATATATAATAACTAGTTTCTGAATTGATGGAGTTGACGAGATACAACAGGAATAATAATACAAGAGTAGCATGATCCAATAGGTACCACCTACCAAAAGCAAATCACCCGAAAACAGCTGTGTATCAACGATATCGCTACTGATCATGCGGTCAACCTGCAAGAACTGTGGCACAACGGGGGTGACTTGCCAACTCGTGAATAGAAAATATCATCAAGTAGAAATCGAAATAAACAACGATTCCTAGGTCAACTATATCATAAAGGTAATAGTATGATATCTAGGGTGACTGTAACTGCATATGTGCCAACACATAATAAATGCCTATCAGCAAGTAGATATCATCCAACAATAATCAAAGCATGTATGCAGGTGGATCTCGTCCAACAATATAATCAATGCATGTATGCAGTGGATCTCGTCCACGTATCAACCACTGACACAACAACTCCTATATGTAAATATCATAAAAGCATATGCAGGTAAAAATGAGGATATAAATCAACATGTGTCCCTCGCGACACAACAAAATCACGGAACCGGAGTGTCCACATCGACACTCGAAACATCATGAAACCCATGTCTAGCATCGACACGTAAATCCTCATCTGTCAGGCGCCGTCAACATGACCGGCCCTGATGTCAGTACATCTTATGGAACCTGAGTGTCCACATCGACACCCGAAATCCACGTAGCATGTCTGAACATGACTCCGGTCAGTATCCCCAGATATCCGCCGAGTCCAAATAATATCACCGGTAGGTAGTGGTCCCTCTGTCAGGCTCATCGTCTACACCACGAAATCACCTCTCGCCCCGAGGTACCATATCGGGTCTACCATATACCCACAGACGGTGCCTCCCACTCCTCGAATCGGGTATCATATGCTAATCTCAGAACCGAGAAATCACATGGTGGACGCACTGAAATATCATATCAAGAGAAACCGGGTTTTCAAACAATACATAAATTTCTTGAAACACCCCCACGGTTCTCAAATCCATAAATCACATGAAATCCATGTCTCAATGCGTAAATCCATGAAAAACCGATATATGCAACATAAAACCGCAATATGAGCATATTAAGGGAAAACCGCTCTTTTAAATAAATCCAGCCTTTAAAATATATCATGCGGTTCCCAAATCCTCCGAAATCAAGTGCAGCATCATATGAGGTGTACATGTAACTGTAGCAAGATATAAGTATTTACATGTAAGCAAGTATGTATGATGCATTTCATAAGCACAATAGCATAAAAATCAACGTCTCCAAATCACATGTCAATACAATACCTCTTAAGGGTATATGCAGCTATAGTAAGATATGTGAGTGTACATGTCAGTATGTATGCATGATGTACATGTAGCTGTAACAAGGTATGTGGGTGTACATGTCAGTATGTATGCATGATGTACATGTAGCAGTAACAAGGCATGTGGGTGTACACGTCAGTATGTATGCAAGATGTACATGTCAGTATATCGTGCAACCTAGCATAGTGATGTGAATATGGCAAGTATATCATAGCATGATGTAGCAATTCTACTGTGTAAGTGACATAGTAATTATCGATGATGAAGTGTGTGAGCCGGCAATCTGTGTTAGTGTAACATACGCATTATCGATAATGGTGTAGGTGTACTAGCACAGGTATGTGAATTGCAATGAGAATAACATGAATGCCGCATAAAGTACCTCGTGAACTAAATTCTATAAGGTATACGTGTCTACAATATGTATCTGAGTCGGTGAATCTTGCAATTGGTATCCAGCCTCACAACATCACGTACGGTACAATCCATCGTACGACATCCTCTAAATAAGGGTATGGATAAATCAACAGGTAAAACTCATCGCGTACGGAAATCTATCGTACGGAAGCATTAAACAAATAGGGATTCTATCAACCTATACAACATCGGGGTACGGATCTAAGTCTCGTACGGCATATCACTCAATACGCAAAATATTATCCATATATATACCTATCCCTCGGGTCACATCCATGTCCATCTCGTATCAGGGGACCGACAAAGGTATCAACAATCTCATATCGACTCGAATCCATATAACGACATATCACACTAAGTCATCATATCATATCGTATACTCATTCATCACATTAATATCTCGCATCACATTATATAAATGTCGCACTTGTTCTTTTTCAATTCGTACCTATCATGATTCACTTATCATTTCATATTCTCATATGTCAATATGTTCATTAACATCAACTTCTATCATATTATCGTTTGTAAATCCTACAATCATGTCCGTCGCATATCATTTATCAGGATAAAATAATCAAACGATATTCCATATCAATGTTTGCGGGGGTGCTATACGCCATCCACCCGACTTCCTCCGTAGATATAAATCTACTCACCTGCTAGACTCCTCGCTTAGCCGTAGTCGATGCGCTTCGTCGTCTCGAAATCTACGCGAAGGTACCTACTGTTCCCCGCCGAAAGACGCGGACGAAGACGCGGCGGACGTCTCGCCTGAGTTTCGGGGTAGATGTTAATTGGTGTTATCCGTCCACCTCTCCGAAGATGCCAAGTTGATTTATGACACCATGTATCGAAGGTTTAAACGGATACGGCCGATGTAGCAGACTTCGTCAGATTCCCCCTCGTTTAAGGGGTTTTTGATTGTGGAGACGCTCTTCTCTACAGGCGCAAGCCCCTGCAGTTAATTACGCTACCGCATCGCGGTAACAACTTTTTCCTTCTCCAGATGGTCACTTCGTGTCGTGTGTGTTTGTTTTGTTTGTGGTTACCCGTGGATTGTATACGGAGACTAATTTATGTTGTCGCTCGTAGGGCGTGGATTAGTCCAAATCTGTATCTTCTTAGATTTGGGTTTTGGTTTGGGTTTAAGGATACGTTAGTCTCATTTGAGACTAAGATCAATTTAAACGGATCATTTAGATCTAACAAAAGAGCATTTTGAACTCTATTGTTTAGTTTAGGGACATTACGGTCGATTACCAGTTTAAGGACATGGTGGTCCAAGGTTAAGGACATCATAATCCGTAGGTTTAAGGACCCCATAGTCCAGGTTAAGGACACCGTAGTCCATGGGCTTAAGGACCCCACAGTCCAGGTTAAGGACACCGTAGTCCATGGGCTTAAGGACCTCACAGTCCAGGTTAAGGACACCGTAGTCCATGGGCTTAAGGACCCCACAGTCCAGGTTAAGGACACTGTAGTCCATGGGCAGGACCCCACAGTCCAGGTTAAGGACACCGTAATCCATGGGCTTAAGGACCCCACAGTCCAGGTTAAGGACACCGTAGTCCATGGGCTTAAGGACCCCACAGTCCAGGTTAAGGACATCGTGGTCCGTGGAATGTATGGTTGTCGGGACCTTTCACCTCTCTGAAGACATTGAAGGATTACAACAACAAATATCAGAGGAGTAAAGAGATGTACCCTCGAACCGGTGTCAGTTGGTTGAAAGATCTGTAGTCCAATTTGGGACTAAGATCTGTTAAATATTCATGAGCAGGTGGGCTCAGTTAACAGAAGTTGAGGACTTATGGCCAGAATTGGGCTAAGTCCAATTAAAATGTTTAACATTTTATTGTTCTGGGCTGTTGAGCCTTTATTTGGGTTTGGCCCTTTTAATAATGCTGAGCATTAGATCCTGACATTTTTTGTCTTGTATTGAATGCATAGCATTCATCAGAACAGTGTGTGTTCTGACAGCGTGCCACGTGGAGCGTCAGGAGCTTTGCGCCAACTAAAGAGCGCATTGCGCTTCTGCCAAGTAGCGCACACGAACAGGACACGTGTCGCGCTTAGCGCTAAGCGCTAGATGATGTGCGCATTGCGCTTCTGCTGAGTAGCGTACACGTGAATGACACGTGGCGCGCTTGGCGCTGAGTGCGAGATGATGAGCGCATTGCGCTAAATTATGAGCGCGTTGCGCTATTGGTTCAGTGGCGCACACATGAATGACACGTGGCGCGCTTGGCACTTTGCGCCAGTCCATGAGTACAGTGCGCTATTTCAAGAGCGCAAATCGCAAGTTGCCTATGTGGTTGACACGTAGCACGTTTTGGCGCTGAGCGCCGGTCCAAGGAGCGCAAAAGCGCAGTTCTTGAGTGCAAGGCACTTTTCAGTAGCGCAAAGCGCACTTGATCAAATTTAAGATCAGAGAACAAGTTTATGTTCTTTAAAAGGAGGCTTTGCCTCAAAATTCAAGAACAATAGTTCTTTTCCATTGTAGATCAATGATCCGTGAAGGAAGTAAATACTTCTTTATTGTTTGATGAGATCTTTTTATCTCTTTTATGAAAGACCTTAGTCTTTTTTAGATCTATGATCTTTTTTAGAAGATAGTTCTTCTTTCCATGAGATGATTTCATCTCTGTGTTCATTGCTCATGTTCTTTACCTTGAAGAGATGATCTTCTTTTGCTAAAAGCTTGCTTTTCTTTTTTTGAGTTTTCTCAAAATTTGTAGGGGAGTTTCTCTATCTCAAACTTGAAGTCTTGGGGCCTTTATATAGGGCAAGCTGATTTTTTGAATCAGTTAAAGAGATGTTTCTCTGATTGATTTAGGGATATTTCCCACCGTTGGATCTCTGATACTGGGGCTTCTGTTTTACAGAAGGCAATTTTCTTGGTTCTAACAAGATTGAGAAAATATTTCCAAAACAGAATTTTAATTCTGATTAATTAATGATTTATCATTATTAGATCTTTTGATCTAACGGTGGGAAATTTTAATTCCAGCGCTGGCGCACCAACGTTTGACACGTGGCGCGCAGCGCAGGGCGCAGCGCACCTTGCGCAGCCTGCGCTAGCGCACCTGTGTTTGACACGTGGCGCGCAGCGCAGAGCGCTGGATCTGAAGTTTTGCTTCAATTCTTTTGAATTTTGAATTTTAAAACAGAGCTTTGCTCTGATTGGGGGTGCGCTGCCTAGGGCGCAACGCACTTGGTGCTAGCCCATCTGTGTATGACACGTGGCACGCAGCGCAGAGCGCTGGATCTGAAGCGTTTTTTCAATTCTTTTGAATTTTGAATTTTAAAACAGAGTTTTGCTCTGATTGGGGGTGCGCTGCCTAGGGCGCAGCGCACCTGGCGCTAGCCCATCTGTGTTTGACACGTAGCGCGCAGCGCAGAGCGCTGGATCTGAAGCTTTGCTTCAATTCTTTTGAATTTTGAATTTCAAAATAGTGCTTTGCTCTGATTGGGGGAAACAAATGCCCCCCCACCGTTGCGCTCACATGGCGCACACGTGAGTGCAGCGGTGGCAGCATCTGAGTCCTTGGATCAACTCAGAAGTTGAAGTGGCGGTTCAATGCCTATAAATAGGACCTTTGGTCCCTTAGATGATCATCATCTTCTTTCTTTGAGAACTTTTGTTCAGAGCACAGCTCTTTTGTTTAAGAACTCTTCCAAACTTAAGTGAAGTTTTTAAAAAATTTGATAAATTGGAGTTTTACCCATTAACAGAGCCTTGCTCTTTATAGATCTTTGATCTGCAGAAAACCCATTTAGGGTTTCATTAACAGAGCTTTGCTCTCAAGAACCCATAGATCTAAAAAGATCTTTTCTTGGGTTTCTTAGCCCATGAACAGAGCCTTGCTCTTTAGATTTATTAATCTTTGATGAAGAACTCTTAAGAGTTTGTTAATGGATCTTGAGGATCCCAGAATTTTTTAATTCATAAAAATTAATTGATTTTAATTTTCTTCATGGATTTTTCCATCATCATTACAGAGCCAGGCTCTTAAGAGATCTTGCTCCTTCATGAACAGAGTTTGACAAGTGTCACTCTGTCATAGAGCTTTGCTCTCAAAGGGAGATTTTCTCCTTTTCCTGAGGGATTTCTCATTCAATGAGAATTTTCCTGAGGATTTCCTCATTAATTAACAGTCTCATCCAATGATGAGGCTGTTTTATTAATTATCAATTGATGAATTGTCATCTAGATTTTGTGGGTCCTCTTTTGGTCCCTTTTCCACTGCATTGCAATGTGGTACAACTTTAAAAGTACCGAGTGTCAAAAATTTAGGATTAAATTATAGCACTGGCAGTTGATTTCTGTCCCTTTTTTTGCAAGCGACATGTCTTTCGATCTCTCTTTCCCGTTTTTTCGTTCAGAAGGCGGGTTTCTTGAGGCGCTTGTGGACCGGGAGGTTCTTGCGCTCATCAAAGACCATGACCCGGAACACAAAAATCTTCACTTGTGGGGATAGATAGTACGACCAGATTATCAGAAGTCGTCGAAGCTTCTCTTGAGCGACGCCGTCGGAACTTATCTCGTCGATCCCATATGCGGATGCACCCCCGGTGAACTATGCCGTGGAGGTTGTCAATTGGACTTCGGAGGGTCTTCTTCAACCTTCGATCGCCGCCATACCCATGCAGTTGCCGGCGGCTTTGGATACCCTGGGGCGGCGCATATGCCAGGGCGAGTCACGCTCTTGGGGACAGCCCTACAACATCGGGCTGACTCCCCGTCATCCGGCCGGGTACTTGCTGTGGGCCCGGTACATCTTGTCGGCGAAGAAATCCCAGCTGTTAAAGCTCAGCTTATACCATGCGATTTATGCTTCACTGTTCCAGTATTCTGCAACTCCCACATGGTGGATTAAGGCGTTCTTGGAGCAGTGGAACATCCCTACTCATACCTTCCTTCTACTGGACAGAGAGGTCCCCATTTCCTTGGAAGAATTCGCCGAGGTTTCTGGTCTACCGGTCAGGGGGGAGCATTACGAGTGTAAGTGCACGGCGGCGCCCCGGCCGTCAATCCGACGGCCAAATGCGGAAGCGGTGATAAACTTTAATTTTGCAAACTAGCAAACCGGCACCACCGCGCACTAAACACCCGGATCGAACCATTAACTAGTCCTAGCTAACTACAAGATAGGGAATAGAGATATACCGACTGATCCGAGTCCTCCGGTCTTCTCGTCGTCGTCCCGATCTCCTGCGGAATGTCCTGTCTCCACCTCGTCGCCGGAAGTGCACCACATCGCCTACTTCTTTTACGGGCTCCCACCTCAATGCCGAGGCAACTCGGGCATGAAGCTGGCTAGTCGACGTGCCCAAGATTTACTGTAGAATGTGTTGTGCGGAACTCATATCTCATTTGGGGTAATGGAGTTGCCTTTGGTGGAGGAATGATACTTAGAGTTTTGGAGATTGATCTTGTGGGATTTTGCAACATGAAATGAGCCAAAAACCCACACCAAAATGAATTGGGCAGCCCCTCCCCAAATGGCCGGCCAAGTGTGTAGCATGAGAGTGGGAAAAAGTCAAGGGGGAGGTGACCAAAAAAATAATGCAAGAGAGAGAGAGAGGAATGGTTATCATATGGAAAAATGATCACCAAAAACATCAACACTCAACAACCATATCATCTCCCATCATCAACAATCATGTCCACAAAAGTCATGCCACCATGACACAAAGAAAGTCAAGCAAGGTCAAAGGATGGTGCACCATCTTGATAAAAACAATATGCAATCACCACCCTCCACAAAAGCTTATTTGCACAATTGCAAATAAGCCCTCCTCCACCAATCTTCGGCCAATGAACGATACAAAGGAAATTGACCGAAACGGAAAGCAAACTGGCAACTCCAGAAAATTGGTCCCGTAATAAATTACAGGAAAACCCCGATACTGTGCATACACACCCGCATTTGTATTCCGACCGAAATACAAATGCAATGAGACAAAATCTACACTGTACTATACTAGGATCCGGCTTAAACCAAAGCTGGCTAGTAATATCCGTTCGATCCTGATCCGTGCAATACCGCACGTATCTGATCGAACCCTGCCATATATCCATACGGCCTGTAGTACAAACTGTCCGATCCTGATCCGTGCAATACCGCACGTATGTGATCGGACCTTACCATATCTCCATACGGCCTGTACAGCTTTTCGCCCGAAAGCTTGAGTAACTGAATGTGGGGGACTCTAAAGACTCGTCAACACCTTGGTTGTGGATTTAACCACTAGCACGTCAGAGGTATAAGCCAATACGTAACGGGCTACCAGGCATTGACTAAAAGGGACGTCTGTGAGCGAACTCAGCCTGACACCCTACTGAGCCTGTCAGTGACAATATCCGTACAGTCCGGTCCGTTCGTCTATGAGTATCGTATGGCGGGCCTAGGGGGTTGGTAAAAGTCAGACCCCTAAAAGCGGTACAAGTCGTGTCGGAGTGTAGCCCAGAACACCCTGAGATACTACTGGAATACCTACCAGTAAATCTCCTGCCTTGGCCAAGGACTTTGTGTAATGGCTCTCCTAGACACAGCACGACCTCACCCCCAATACCGGGAGAGACGAACCCCTGAAGATACGCTCACTGCCTCCATGTGGCTCGGGACTGTACCCAACTAAAACCTGTTTGCACGACTCCTTTGAGCCGTGGTAGGATAGTAATCAAAGTACAGTGGGAACTCACATGAGACAAATGACGATCCCCAGGTCGATGAACTAACCTGTACACATGTCACCAGGGAACTGCCATCTGACGTCTGGTATATGACCAACTAGCATGTTCCCGGCGAGTCCTGTCCGGTGTACTCATAACCCAATGAGCACCTGTATACATCTTAGGTGATCTAACTGACACCAATGGCTTGTGAGACCGGCCACCGCCCCTCGTCGGGGTCTCGACTGTATACACTAGTCTACTCTGGAGAATCGATGCCCTGTCTCGAAACTCTCACGACTAGGGACCTTTTAAGGATATGCTTATAGACCCCCAGCTCCCACTTATATGATCGCCCTCATACTGCTGGTGGTCAAGCAAGAATCCTAGGGGCTCTATCAACGTGTAATAGCGACCTGTAAGGTCACCTAAAGCAGTACATGATGATAAAGGTAAACCAGATAGCATACTATCATCTCGAGTAAGACTGTCCTACCGGGATAGGTCCTCCCTCAATCATTGCAATCACGTACCTGTGACCTAATAATTGACTCTGAGGGCACTATCTCCAACAATCTCCCACTTGCACTCAAGGCTAATTATTGCGATGTCGCATACTCACAGCCTGTGTGATACCGAACACCCAACTCCTCTACTAGTCAGTCTCTCAAATCCTGTTTGGGAAACTATTGCGTTCGAGGAATAGCCTCAGTGAGTGGATCCGCCTTGATGTTTCTTTCTATGTCTCTCTATATCTCAATTTCGCGGAGAAACCCATCTCCCGAAATGAGCAATACCAGTCTTAGAATGTGTCTGGATGTCTGATGGGACCTAGCTCATAAATGAACTCCAAATCCAAACTTCTTAGACAGTACCGACTACTGAACTTAATCAGTGTCCTGCGCCATGCCACCCTCAGTATTTGCCTTGGATCACCTGTCCAAAATACTGTCCCTAGTCAGAAGGAAAAACTATAACTCTGACAACCTCCTTGTCGTCCAGGTCACCTTGAAAGCCTGGAATGATAACTGTCTCCTGAATGAGGCTGTCGTTATCATATCCCTAGAACATCTACTTATGTTCTAAAACTGCTTCCGACTGTTTCTCCAGGATTGGATTAATGTCAACTTATTGCATCTAGTGCAAGAACAACATCTGGTGTGGTACTTGACATCTCATGATTGACTCAATTGCCTGAGCAAGTGATCTGTCAATCATGCACATCCCTCTCTACTTTAATCTATAAGACACCTTTAGAGAGGGTGACTCCATCACCTGCAGGTATACTACCGTGCCAGGAGTCAACCATTCTAAATACTCACAGAATGTTGTCAAAGAACCCTGATTGGGAAACCACCCAAGTCTTGATCTAAAACCATAGATCTAGTAACCAGTATGTCTGATATAATATCCAAGTCCTGTATGGAGAAACCACTGTGTGACGACCAAAGTATAACCGATCGTAGTATAGGAGTTTCCTTTCCTCCTCTGTGTATGTCATCCAAATATCATGACATCACACCCTACTACCTTCTCAACAGATCCATCCCCTATTCTGATGAAGTCAAACCTATGACTGTCACGTCAGAAATAGATGATCTTTCTCCGCTACATCTGCTTTAGTCTATAAATAGACATAAGCTGCCTGTCCACCAATGCTTCCGCTGCTCCCACTGACTATGACAACCCTCTGGCAGAGTCATATACACGTACACTTCTAAAGCAAGTTTAGAACGACGCTATACTCATCCTCCTGCCGGGTCTCACGGTCTGGAACAACAGCAATGGTAAGTCTGGGTAAACAAGAACCTCCCTGCCACCGTCCTTGAGGCTACCGGAGTACCTCTCGGGTGCCTGAGGTTACCCACCGTATCTGCGGAGTGGCCAATGGAATGTCAAACCAGATTGAATCTTTAGGTTCCTATCAAATCTTCAGTAATCGTTTGTGGTTCTGGAATCACTTCCAGTTCTACCATACTCCCACTACTGTTTTCTGAAAAAAATCCATTTTTATTTTAAAACTGTGGCGAGTCTAGAACAATATTACTATTGATCTTCCAGATGGTAGAAAGTCAACCCTCGTCATAGCCTGGGTCAACCCACAAACAGCCATTACAGAAACGTGCCTTGAGTTATCCAGAGTCTGGTTTTAATCATAAGCCGGACAACTCCCCGTACCTTAACATCGTTAAGATATGAACTATTCTATATCCAATATAGAACCAGAGGCACTGATTTAATTGAACCAGATTCAAATCATGCACCTGTCTCCAGTGCATGTCAACTAAATGGAAGAAGGCCGATCAGAGTTACTCAACTTAGGAATGCTTCCAATTATGAGTAACCTGAAAGAGAAGCAAGTTCTCTTAATCATTACTATCAACCGAATACCACCCACAAGTATCTACATCTTCGATCACCTTGAAGAATCCTGATACTTGCAATACCTGGTTCTCTACTTTATTCAAATACCAATAACTTCTCAAAATTCGGACCCTGTGTTTCCACGAAACACCTGTCTAAAAACTAGAGAAGTCATAAGTAAACCGAATATAGTACGAGGACCAACCCCTCTGTCTTGATGGACCCTGGACAACATACAATACTCTGTATAAGTCTCTTGAGTCTGATAACTCATTCCCTGTGTATTGTAGGTTGAAAACTGTACATTTGGTTAAGAAGAATTACACCGCTGTTTAATGCTCCTTACCTAACCATCCACTGATATAGGTAAATGTCATAGACATAATTTCAAAAGGTATATCTCACTCTACGAAAATAGACATACAGATATATCAATTTGAAATTGGTGCACAACAGCGGATATTCAAAACCAAATATTTGCCGACCGGCAAACAGCCCAGGTGATTTCCTCAAATATCACTGATTACAACGAATCCCGATATAATGAGGATGGTCACCTAATTCCCACTAACCTACTCCCACTCATCATCCGTAAAACCATACAGATGTGAGAATCATAGCTGGTAAATACATACCCTGGAGCAAGTGCTAATTGAGAAATCAGTTTTCTTTTAACAGTACACAGTGAAACTGAAACATTGAAATGTTTCGATGGGGTATCCCGGTATTCCTAGTAATGCCTCTTCCAGATTCACGACTGTAACCGTATAATTCTTTGCCACCTCTCCAAATCCCTTTATATGTCTTTAGTCATTACCTTCTGCACACCCCTTTAGGCCAAATGGTTTTCTTCTTTCCCCACCGTTCGGCACCAGCCTATGGTTTGGAAGAAGACTATCCAATAAGCATAATGGGTGTACTGTCCTAATCCTAGGAACACTCGCAATGCGAGAGAAGGTGAAGATAAAAGACAACCTGAATGAACCTTATTCCTATTTCTCCTGAACCAGAATCCATCCTCGAACTGGAACAAGTTCCTTTCGAGTTCGTATATAACCATACGATGGAATATCCAAATAACTATGGATCTTCGTAGTGATATGGAGTGTCCTGGAGAAATACAAAGGTGATGTGGGAGTGGTAAATGAAATACTTGGTTTGGTCGTGAATATCAGTTGCAATTTACTTTGCCCTCCTACTAATCCCTTTATTTGTCTTAACTTAATACCTTCTGTACACCATCGTTAGGCTAATTTGTTTTCTTCATTCTCTACCGGTCGGCACCAGCCTAAGGTTTGGAAGAAGACTATCCAATTTGCGTAATAGGTGTACTATCTCCTAAACCAAGGAGTACTCGAAACTTGAGAGAAGGTAAAAGGAAAAGACAACTGAATAGTCCTATCCATTTTCTCCAGAACCGGAAACCATCCTCGAATAAATCCCTTCGAGTTTGTATCTAACCATACGATGGTTTTGTCCAATGGAAGTGGACGTTCATAGTAATACGGGGTGTCCTGGAGAAAAGGGTAAAAGTAGGAGTGGCAATGAGGTTTGCAACTCTGACAATCTAAAAGCCAGTGTTTAAGAAGGTTCGATCAATTTGGTCACTGAGTCATAGTCTTAGGGTCGGGTCAATGGTCGCTGCCAAAGAGAGAGAGAAAAGAAACACTCAGCGTGCACTCTAACCTAGATCAGAACGGTTACCAATTTATCTAATCTGGAAACCTCCCACTGTACCGTCAAATTCTCCTCCAAACCTGAAAGAAGAATTAGTCGGGATCACCCGAGGAGTAAACCAACTCATCAGTGGGAATCGGGATCCAACTCTCATCGCATGATAACGTGACGGAATCCGCTCACGGTATCACACTCCAGAAGGTATGCGCATATCTGGCAAGTTTCAGTTCTTTTGAAACTCCCGATGTGATTTTTACCCCATGCTCTTATGACCTTGACTTTGGCCAACAAATCATAAGTCACATGTCAAGTTCTACCCGTCATTCTCCAGGTTGTTTTGAATCCACCCGTACCTACTCTTGACTTTGGCCAACAAAGCAGTACGACTGTTCCAAACCAACGCATCTATCTATGCTGCATATGAATAACCAACTGCTACCAAACACTGTGCCTTGACTTTGGCCAACAAACACAGCTTGAATACTATTGACTACCCATATGAAACGACGGAGGGCTACGAATGGTTTCTGGCGAAAACCTTTAACGTAATGAACTTGATATCGTTGAAGGAACGGATAGCTTTATAAAAATATACTGACGAAAACCTTCGCTAAAGAGATCACTCCCGGTGAAGGGATCTCGGCTCTTTCCCCGTAGAATGAGGTGCAGGATATTCCAACTGAATACCACGGTGCAAAGCAAAAGTAATCGGCTATAGTGAAGTTATTGCCCTGACGCAAACTTTTTGTCTAAGGGGTCACTCCCGGTGAATGGATCTCGGCCCTTGCCTCGTC
The DNA here is from genome assembly GCA_030015575.1 of Agapanthus africanus. Classification (NCBI taxonomy): domain Eukaryota; kingdom Viridiplantae; phylum Streptophyta; class Magnoliopsida; order Asparagales; family Amaryllidaceae; genus Agapanthus; species Agapanthus africanus. The sequence goes on from JASDDO010000019.1 coordinate 319,821,704, forward strand.
GACTGAGGAGCTGGATATTCATAACCGAATATCACTGTGCAAAACAAAAGAGAACGTCCTTGCAATAACAGCTTTTTTTTTTGAAAAGTGTTCCAACAACATCAGATTAGGTTTGTTTTTAACTTGCATTGATCCGAATCAACGCAGTCCCATTAATTGATCACACCACAAAGAACGAAAATAATATGACGTACGTATATGCCATCCGCATTCGCCACTGGGTCCCGTCATTACCCGTTAGGTTAGCTAACTAACGACAGAGCGGGGACTGGACTAGCACGGATGCAAAACATATACAACATCTACTAATATATATACCAATATATTATATTCGCTCAAGGCGTGATAAAAAAGCAACATCACAGAAATGTACAGCATCACAGAACAATACAGATATCTGGGATCCCCGGGTTTCACAGAGCCGCTGAAACCCGACGTTCCCCTGGTCGTGTGGATAGCCTGTGCAATGAAATCCTAGACCCCTACGGGCGCGGCAAGTTACCCGCCAAAACCTGAAGCGAGGCAGCCCCCTTCAGCAACGTGAATGGACCACCCAGCACTTCACGGAATCCGGTAACTTGGGCATCCCTCCTGGGTCAACCTGTATCCCCTACGAGTGCGGCGAATAGCCCGCCAATTCTAGAGTAAAGCCCCCTCCGTCTCAATGCCATGAGATGCGGGCTTGTTGCCCTCTAGAACCCGGCTATCCGTGCACCCCTCCACAGGGTAAACCTAGTACAGAAAGTAAAATATACATACAACGGTTACATCGACCGCAACCTGGCTGTGCCCCAAAATAATAATACAAACAGGCAGTGACGGCAGTCCACATGTCGGACGCTCGCCCCGCAATATCAAATGTACATAATACAACAAAAAATGTACTAACATTGCATCCAGGCTATCCCCCACGACCAATCCGCAACATCACAGAACAATCACAGAACATCAACGTGAAAGTCACGTTCGCAAATCCGTCTAACCGGGCTATAGCAGTTAGACTGGATTTACCGATCAAGTGACATTCACGGTCGCAGATATAATGTAAATACTGTGAAAAATGTATGTAAAATATCCGATCGATCAAATTTTAACAAGTGGGCCCCAGGAACTACTGTAGCACATCAAGAAATTCTGGGCCCAAAATTAATATTCCAAAACCCCTAATTTCAACCCAGAAAGGAACTGTGGAAATTTGATACAGTGATCCTACTATAGTGCGGCGGAACCGCGGCCCAAAGGTAGGTTTGGCCGCGGTTCCGCGCTCCCATTGGTGAGTCACAGTGTCGAATTTCTACAGTCTCCTTATAATTTCCAGTACATCACTTTTCTGCAACCTGAAAAAATTTTCGACTCCAAAAAATTTCAACAGAAAACTGATGTGAAGGAAACGCGGAGTTTTGGAATTTTGGTCGATCGGAAATGTAAACACATTAAACAAAGCTAGACTAAGTTAATGGCGAGGCTCTGATACCACTGTAAGTGCACGGCGGCGCCCCGGCCGTCAATCCGACGGCCAAATGCGGAAGCGGTGATAAACTTTAATTTTGCAAACTAGCAAACCGGCACCACCGCGCACTAAACACCCGAATCGAACCATTAACTAGTCCTAGCTAACTACAAGATAGGGAATAGAGATATACCGACTGATCCGAGTCCTCCGGTCTTCTCGTCGTCGTCCCGATCTCCTGCGGAATGTCCTGTCTCCACCTCGTCGCCGGAAGTGCACCACATCGCCTACTTCTTTTACGGGCTCCCACCTCAATGCCGAGGCAACTCGGGCACGAAGCTGGCTAGTCGACGTGCCCAAGATTTACTGTAGAATGTGTTGTGCGGAACTCATGTCTCATTTGGGGTAATGGAGTTGTCTTTGGTGGAGGAATGATACTTATAGTTTTGGAGATTGATCTTGTGGGATTTTGCAACATGAAATGAGCCAAAAACACACACCAAAATGAATTGGGCAGCCCCTCCCCAAATGGCCGGCCAAGTGTGTAGCATGAGAGTGGGAAAAAGTCAAGGGGGAAGTGACCAAAAAAATAATGCAGGAGAGAGAGAGAGGAATGGTTATCATATGGAAAAAATGATCACCAAAAACACCAACACTCAACAACCATATCATCTCCCATCATCAACAATCATGTCCACAAAAGTCATGCCATCATGACACAAAGAAAGTCAAGCAAGGTCAAAGGATGGTGCACCATCATGATAAAAACAATATGCAATCACCACCCTCCACAAAAGCTTATTTGCACAATTGCTAATAAGCCCTCCTCCACCAATCTTCGGCCAATGAACGATACAAAGGAAATTGGCCGAAACGGAAAGCAAACTGGCAACTCCAGAAAACTGGTCCCGTAATAAATTACAGGAAAACCCTGATACTGTGCATACACACCCGCATTTGTATTCCGACCGAAATACAAATGCAATGAGACAAAATCTACACTGTACTATACTAGGATCCGGCTTAAACCAAAGCCGGCTAGTAATATCCGTTCGATCCTGATCCGTGCAATACCGCACGTATCTGATCGAACCCTGCCATATATCCATACGGCCTGTAGTACAAACTGTCCGATCCTGATTCGTGCAATACCGCACGTATCTGATCGGACCTTACCATATCTCCATACGGCCTGTACAGCTTTTCGCCCGAAAGCTTGAGTAACTGAATGTGGGGGACTCTAAAGACTCGTCAACACCTTGGTTGTGGATTTAACCACTAGCACGTCAGAGGTATAAGCCAATACGTAACGGGCTACCAGGCATTGACTAAAAGGGACGTCTGTGAGCGAACTCAGCCGGACACCCTACTGAGCCTGTCAGTGACAATATCCGTACAGTCCGGTCCGTTCGTCTATGAGTATCGCATGGCGGGCCTAGGGGGTTGGTAAAAGTCAGACCCCCAAAAGCGGTACAAGTCATGTCGGAGTGTAGCCCAGAACACCCTGAGATACTACGGAATACCTACCAGTAAATCTCCTGCCTTGGCCAAGGACTTTGTGTAATGGCTCTCCTAGACACAGAACGACCTCACCCCCAATACCGGGAGAGACGAACCCCTGAAGATACGCTCACTGCCTCCATGTGGCTCGGGACTGTACCCAACTAAAACCTGTTTGCACGACTCCTTTGAGCCGTGGTAGGGTAGTAATCAAAGTACAGTGGGAACTCACATGAGACAAATGACGATCCCCAGGTCGATGAACTAACCTGTACACATGTCACCAGGGAACTGCCATCTGACGTCTGGTATATGACCAACTAGCATGTTCCCGGCGAGTCCTGTCCGGTGTACTCATAACCCAATGAGCACCTGTATACATCATAGGTGATCTAACTGACACCAATGGCTTATGAGACCGGCCACCGCCCTTCGTCGGGGTCTCGACTGTATACACTAGTCTACTCTGGAGAATCGATGCCCTGTCTCGAAACTCTCACGACTAGGGACCTTTTAAGGATATGCTTATAGACCCCCAGCTCCCACTTATATGATCGCCCTCATACTGCTGGTGGTCAAGCAAGAATCCTAGGGGCTCTATCAACGTGTAATAGCGACCTGTAAGGTCACCTAAAGCAGTACACGATGATAATGGTAAACCAGATAGCATACTATCATCTCGAGTAAGACTGTCCTACCGGGATAGGTCCTCCCTCAATCATTGCAATCACGTACCTGTGACCTAATAATTGACTCTGAGGGCACTATCTCCAACAACGAGGAGCTGCTTCCTCTGGATGAGTACGTTTTTGCCACCAAGCCGGTGGTGATGGGCCTCACGCCAGAGAACGCCATTCAGCACCAGTTCCCTAGTCTGATAAAGGTACTGAACATGTACGAGAGCCTCTTCCTGGAATCCAGAGGTCGGGGGGTCAGTTTTGCGGACTTCATTGCCCGGTTTCTTCGCCCGGAGATTTTGTCGCAACGAGGCGAAAAGTTTGCCAAGCTTGATGATCCCTTCGGCTTTGGCTTGGACCGTCAGCCGGTACTGGAAACTGATCAGAAGGGCTTTTTTCTTCCTGATGTTGCGATCATCCCTCTGTCGGAAATCGCTACTCCGGGCATTGACGAAGAGGCTTTCTTTCTTAGGTTTCTTGGGCTATGGTTGAGTTGGTTCGCGCTCCCTATGCATCCTCGTTACATGAGGCCTTCCGTCTTCTACCCCGCGCATCGCATGGTTGCCGGAATACTAGTGGCCATCGGGATCGCCGGATTATCCTACCTATACCACGGTCTCAGCGTGGCGGCGGATACCACTGAGCCGGGGGTGCATCCTGCCAACTTCCCGATGCATTACTTCACTTCATGGATGGAGATGCACGTGCTCGAGGTCTTTGGCATTCACAAGAGACCTTCGTTTTACGAGAGATGCAAGTTCCCTCGGATTATGCGACTGGTTGACACCTCTATCGTGAGTCCGTCACAGCGGGAGACTAGGGGCTTGCTCCTTCGTCCGTGCATGGTCGGAGATGGTATGTCTTTCACAGACAAAGTCTTGACCATCGGCCAGGAAACTTCAAAGGCGGTGCTGTCATTGCGCGACATTTTTAAGGACGGGGCCTCCATATTGAAAGCCCGGGAGATTCTCAATTTATACTCCATCAGGCCGGGTTTTCTGGTATTCAGGCAAAATGATGCGGCTCTATTCATGAGATACAACCACCATCATTTTGCCAAGTAGCTGAGTTATAATCAAGGAATCCCATTGGAGGCTTCCTTGGTAGAACCCGTTGCCACCAAAGAGGGAACGTGGGGCGCGCTGCATCATTTCATGCGTTTGAATACGGGCTCTCACTTCTTTATCAATGAGCCGAGTTGTATCCCGAGGGCCCTTAATGTGCACATGGCCTGGTATCAACATGCAATGGGAGCTGTTATCAGGGAGGAGAAGCAGCTACTACTCGACCGCAAGGGCGCACCCCCTGCTAGTGACCGAAACCTCGCTTTGAAGTGAAGGAACATTGTCCTTCCTCCACTCAGAGAAGCTGCTGTGATTGAAGTCCCCGGCGATAGGCCTGAGCTACCGGTGCCCCGTGCTCCCGTGGAAAAGGTGGATGTACTACCGGTGCCCCGTGCTCCCGTTGAGACGGTAAATGTAGCTTACCCCGAATCTGGCATGGGCTCAGATATCGGGACTCGTCACCCTAAAGTGACCACCAAGCGTAAGCTTGTGCTGGCTGCGACTGGAGCTCGATCGCAGAAGAGGAAGAAGAAGTCGGTCCTCTCTCTAGACGCTGTACTTGGCCTGGAGCCTTAGGCTCCTTATAACGAGGGCGTGAGAGAATATGGGACTAATGAAGGTCCCTTCATAGCGCCGGAAGATACTGATCTCGAGGCCGCTATTGCAGCTTCTGTGCGATCCGCAAGCCACCAAGCGGAAATGGCCACCCTCGCGCAATCGAGTAAGTATAAGCCGTAACTTCTGTTATTGCACTATGTTTTTATTTTTATTATCATGCCTTGACTAACATTTTTCCTTCTGTAACAGGCTTCACCACTGAAGAGGCTCTGGCGGCTTCCCTCAGGACCTTCGAGGAGGAGGAGAGGAATCGCGCTTTGTTGGGCATTGGTATGTCTCGGCTTATTGCATCTTCATTCTCCTTCCTCATGGACAATCTGGCCCCTTCTTTATCTTATCGCAGGGACTACAATACCGATCCCGCAAGGCGATGCGGAGATTCTTTCCGGGCCAGCCACCGAAGTCTCGGCCTCTTCGGCATTGCCGAAAGAGGCCTTACTCAAACGACCAATGACGGAATCCTTGACGGCTCCAGAGGTAACCCTTGGTGCGGACGATAACGTCCTGTTGATGGAGGCGTCTAGAAGGTCCGCTTTGATAGCTCGGGCAGAGAGGAAGCGCCGAATGTGCACAGCAAGGGAGCGTAGTGCCGCCTTAGCCGCGGGTGCGGGTTCGAGCACCGCTACCCTTGCCCCTACTCTTTCAGAGGATGCTCCGGCTGCCTTGTCTACTTCCCACAGACAGGTAGCCCGTGCCGCTTGGGAAGCAATCGGAAAATCGAATCAAGGTAACATGACATTAGGTTGTTCTGTCAAAGTTTTAATTTTCAGGCTCTCATATATTCTATCTTGTAGGGCCAAGTCTTGCCGAAGAAGTGGCGGCGACCGCCGAGCCTGGGGCAACGGTAGAGGAGGTAGACGTGATTGCCGAACCCAAGGCGGCGGTAGGCGAGGTGGCTGCAATTGCCGAGCTCGAGGCAGCGGCTGGTGAGACAGTCACGATTGCTGTGCCTAAGATAGCTGCCATTGCCGAGCCCGAGGTGGCGATGGGTGAGACGGGTACAGCCGCCGAGCCCGAGGTAGCCATTCTGTCGCAAGAGTCGGGCACTGCCCCGATCGTCGCTCTTTCCGCTCGCGGCTCTTTGCCATCTCCTGGCGTCGTAAGCGTTACGACGGCTCTCGTAGAGTCCGAGGATGAGGCGACAGGCAGCGAAACCATTCCGATGGAGGAGGGTGGAGCAGTCGCTATATCAAGTGACGCCCTTGTTGCGATTCTGACCGGCGACTCACCAGGTAGATTTTGGGTCATTGCTTCTTTTTTTGTTCTGCAATCCCTTTCAATCTTTCCTGACAGTATTTATCTCGTTTCTAATGCAAGCGTGGCGAATGTTGAGGTTGCGCTACCCGAGGCAGCGCCATCAGTTACCGCTTTGACGGTGACCACTCTTCTACCTTCTCTCATACCATCTCAGATGTTGGAAGGTGTGGATTTGTGACCCATTAGTCTTATTTATAGGCTGTAAAATTTATGTACTGATATTGCATTACTGCGTCTTTGCAGGAGTCCTTTTTGATCACCTGTATCAGGTGCTGCACCCACATTTCTCCTTCCAGTCAGAGATTGCCTCATCCAGTGGCTCTGGTGAGTACCGCCTTTAGCTAATGTCTTTTCTTTTCTTTTTACGGGTAGCCAAGTCGTTGCTAATCCTTCTTTGTTTCGACTGCAGCACAACAGATCGAAGGAGGAGACGAAAGAATAGTTGTTCTACCAGTACTCCCGGCCTTGCCATCTACCTCAGCCGGTATAGTAAACTTCATTGTTTTTAAACATTCTCTATTTCTTGAACCGTCATTTGACCGTGATTTGTTTTGCAGCGGTGATACCGACTCCAACTCCGTTCGAATCTCAAGTTATAATGCCAGTGGGCGCCTTCTCTCGACGGGCATCTTCCAAAGGCGCTGTGAATAGTCTGCGTATGTTGAGCGACTACATCGAGGAGCTTAACATGGAGACTCCCACATTCGCTACGTATTTTGCCACCGAGGTCAATCCTATGCTGGCGACGCTCGTGAACTTTCATAGTGAGGGCGTCGTTGAGTCTTGGGTTAGCCACTGCAGGAAAATCGAGGCTTGTTTGTATGAGCTCGAGGTCAGACGTCCTGCTCCCGAGGTCCTGGCTGTGAACTCTCAACGGGCTACGTGGGTCGAGCAGAGCACTCCTTACTTCCATCATCTTGAACAAGAAGTGGCCTTAAAGCATAAGGAATGTGAAGAGACTTCAAGCGAATCTGCTCAACTGCATGCTCAGGTTGACACCAATGCTGTGCAGTTGAAAACCATCTTTGAGGGCCTTTTACGATGCATTTCTGATGGGTTAACGCTAAGGCAGAAGCTCGACCTCATCGAGCAGGATGCGCAGAGTCGTGAGGCAGCTCGGCGGGTCGTTGATGAACGACTTTCATCTTATTTGCAGCAGTGGGCTCAGGTTGAAACGGAGTTGGCCGTGGCAGCTAGCTGACCGTGACGAGAGGCTGAAGGGAGTGTGCGAGCAATTGATTGGCCTACTGAAGACGCTTCCCTCCCAATAGTTGCATTTTGCGCCATTTGTAAATTTTGAATAAAATGTATTCATTTTTCTTTATCCTTTCAGATGATGTAGCTTGTACTCAATTAAATTCATGAATAAAAGATACATTTCTTTCGCACTGTCTTGTGTCATCTTTCTGCTTTCTTCTTTCTTTTGTTATCATCATGTCACCTTAGCAAACATAGCCGACAGATGATAAGGTGAGCATCTTGTTTTGGCTTCTTCGAGAGGTAGTGATGGCTTAGAAAGCAGGTTCAGATCTGATGCCTAAGACTTTTCAATTTCATGAGCCGTGAGGGTCTCATGAAGACTTTTCTCCTTAGGAGTCGTGAGGATTCCTAAATGTGTTTTCCCTTATAAGTCGTAAGGATCTTATAAGAGAGTTTTCTTCCTTACAAATCGAGAGGACCCGTAAGTGTTTAATGAGATTGACATGTAAATGACATATTTCCATGACGGGGTCATATGAATGACGTACTTTCGAGACGGGGTCACGTGGATGACGTGTTTCCGCGACGGGGTCATGTAGATGATGTGTTTCAGCTACGGGGTCATGTAGATGACGTGTTTCAGCTACGGGGTCATGTGGATGACGTATTTCCGAGACGGGGTCATGTGGATGACGTATTTCCGTGACGGGGTCATGTAGATGACGTGTTTCCGCGATGGGGTCATTTGGATGACGTATTTTCGAGACGGGGTCATGTGGATGACGTATTTCCGAGACGGGGTCATATGGATGACGTATTTCCGAGACGGAGTCATGTAAATGACGTATTTCCGAGACGGGGTCATTTGGATGACGTATTTCCGAGACGGAGTCATGTAGATGACGTATTTCCGCCACGGGGTCATTTGGATGACGTATTTCCGAACGGGGTCATGTGGATGACGTATTTCCGAACGGGGTCATGTGGATGACGTATTTCCGAACGGGGTCATGTGGATGACGTATTTCAGAGACAGGGTCATGTAGATGACGAATTTCTACGATGGGGTCATTTGGATGACGTATTTCCGAGACGGGGTCATGTAGATGACGTATTTCCGCGACGGGGTCATTTGGATGATGTATTTCCGAACGGGGTCATGTGGATGACGTATTTCCGAACGGGGTCATGTGGATGACGTATTTCCGAGACGGGGTCATGTGGATGACGTATTTCCGAGACGGGGTCATGTTGATGACGTATTTCCGCGACGAGGTCATTTGGATGACGTATTTCCGAGATGGGGTCATGTAGATGACGTATTTCCATGACGGGGTCATTTGGATGACGTATTTCCGAACAGGGTCATGTGGATGACGTATTTCCCAACGGGGTCATGTGGATGACGTATTTCCCAACGGGGTCATGTGGATGACGTATTTCCGAGACGGGGTCATGTAGATGACGTATTTCCGCGACGGGGTCATTTGGATGACGTTGCGTCTGTTGTAATGAGACGAATATCGAAGTGGTCTCCAAGTTGTCTGTGAACCATTGAGATTTAGAGTAGGGGCTTTGCCGTGGCTCCAGGGTTGATTGCAGCGTCTGAATCCTGGTGGAATGGGGAAGAACGCTGTTGATGATCTCTAGGCTATCCCTGAACCGTCGAGATTTGGCTTCGTTTTCTGATGGAGCCTTGGGGGAGAAGGTGTGATTCCTTCTTTGTTTGTGCCCCTGGATTGTGTACAGGGATTGATATGATATCACCTATAGGGCATAAATTTCATTTTATTTTATTTCTTTCCGCGATGCTCTATCATTTCAGCTTTTATATCGCGAAGGTCGCGATTGCCCAATCATTTCGGCTATTTTTCGCAGTGCCCAATCATTTCGGCTATTTGTTTTATTTACTCGGTGCTTTTATTGCGAGTTGCCTAACCATTTCGGCTATTTTGTATGCATAAATTTTTACTTGCTGATTTTGTTGCAAGTTGCCCCATCATTTCGGCTATTTTGCATGCATGTGTGGCTCACTAGCTTCTTTGCTGCAAGCTTGGAGTTAAATACCGATTTCGGCATCAGCACCGCTACAACTTGAATATTGCCAAGAGCGAATTATCATTTGCCTCTGTCGATGTCGAACAAAGGTGGCTTAGCAAACGGGGTTAGGATCCTGTCGACTAAGGCTTTCGACTTCACGAGCCGTAAGGGTCTCATAAAGGTTTTTCTCCCTGCGAGTCGTGAGGATCTCGTAGGTGCGTTTTCTCCTTAGGAATCGTGAGGACTCCTAAGTGTATGGCTTCTCGTAAGTCGTAAGGATCTTACAAGAGGGCTTTCTCCTTGTAAGTCAAGAGGACTTACAAGGGTTGTTCACTGTGCCAACATATCCCTAGTCACGGATGGGACTTTGTTAGGGAAATGTTTATTCGCATCCTTGGATTGTATATAAGGGTCAATATTGAGCCACTTGTAGGGCAGTGTCGGAAGTTGTGGTGGCTGCTTAAGAACAGGTTCAGATCCCTGTAGCTTAAGACTTTTGAATCTTATGAGCCGTGAGGGTCTCATAAGAGGGTTCTCCTTACGAGTCGTGAGGATCTCGCAAGTGTAATTTCTCCTTAGGAATCGTGGGGATCCCTAAGTGTGTTGTTCCCTTGTGAGTCGTAAGGATCTCACGCAGGTGGTTTCTCCTCACAAGGTCGAGAGGACCTTGCAAGTGTCTTTTAACGAGCTTGCGCCCTTTTGGGTTTTTCACAAAACTCGCCGGTAGCCCTGCTGTTTTTACTCACGGAGCCCTTTCGGGTTTTCATCCGTGCCCATTTTGCTTATGGACATGCCATTTTATTTTTTTTTCTTTCTTTTTTTTTATTCTAACGAGCTTGCGCCCTTTCGGGTTTTCACAAAACTCGCCGGTAGCCCTGCTGTTTTTACTCACGGAACCCTTTCGGGTTTTCATCCGTGCCCATTGTGCTTATGGACATACCGTTTTCTTCTCTCTTTTTTTCTTTTTTTTGTATCAGCTTTGGGATGCTGTAGCCCACAGTAGTTTATTGACGTTTCGGTCAACATCCAGTTTTAGGACATAGTGGTCCATTGTTAGTTTAACGACGTTTCGGTCTGTTGTTAGTTTAAGGACATTTCGGTCCGTTGTTCGGTTACTACTTATAGAGTTTGGGCTTAAGAAGATAGCGAGCGGACATGGTCGTCGTCATCTATCATTGACCTAGGCCGTGACTCGTCAAGCGTAGTACTTTTTCAGGAAGCGACCATTTATCGGCCTGAAGGGCCTTTCGCCATGCATGTCCATGAGTAGATAGGCCCCACCCTGGTAGACCTTGTCTATGATATACGGGCCTTCATAGTTCGGCTCGAATTTCCCCCGTTTGGCATGATTGGGGATCATAGGTCTTTTAACCACTAGCACAAGTTCGCCTTGGCGGAATGTTCTCGGCCTAGTTAATCTTTCATATGAGCGCGTCATCTTTGCTTTATAAGCCTCCAGATTTTGTTGCGCTATGAGCCGGGTTTCATCAAGGGCATCGAGCTCCTCAAGCCAAAGGTGAGCATTCTCTTCGTCCGTTAGCTCGTAGTGAACTGCCATTCGTAGAGAGGGTAACTCTATCTCGAGGGGGAGTACCGTCTCTGTACCGAATACCAATGCGTACGGAGTTGTGTTCGTGGCCATTTTGAACGTAGTTCGATACGCCCAGAGAGCTTCATGCAATCTCTCGTGCCCGTCCTTCTTATTTTGAGACACCGTCCTTTTTACAATCTTTGTCAAGGTCTTGTTGAAAGCTTCAGCTAGACCGTTAGCCCAGGGATTATAGACTGAAGAGTATCTCCAGTCCATGTTATGCTGTTGTGCGAAGCGGCTGATCTTGTAGCTTCTATAGGCTGGCCCGTTATCGGAAATGATCCGTCTCGGAGTTCCAAACCGATAAATGACGTGTGTCTTGAAGAAATGGAGGATATTCTCCGTCTTCACTTCCCTCAGTGGTACTGCTTCTGCCCATTTGGAGAAGTAATCAGTTGTCGCCAAAATGAATCGGTGTCCTCTGGACGATGCTGGTTCGATGGGGCCGATTATGTCAGTTCCCCACATTTCGAACGGCCAGCTAGCCACTGTTGGGTGTAGTGGATTTGGATGCTGATGGATAAAGTCCCCGTGAACCTGGCACGAATGGCATTGCTTCGCGTATTCGAGGCAGTCTTGGATCATCGTGGGCTAATAATAACCCATCCGTTTGATCTTCAGTTTCATCATCGGCCCGGCTTGGTGAGAACCGCAGAGTCCGTCGTGAGTTTCTTGGACGACTCTCTTTGCCTCTTCAGGTCCCAAGCATCTTAGCCACAGGGAATCAAATGACCTTTTATACAGAGTATCATTGACGAAAGCAAAAGACCGAGCTCGTTTCATAAGCTGATGTCTTGAGGACGCATCTTCAGGTGTTCGACGGGATTTGAAATAGTCTATAAAGACTTCTCTCCAATCCTTAACCTTTTCCTGGTCTTTTATTTTTAGGGTTGTTTGCTCGGTAGCTCCCTTCTCTTTGGACGACTCCGGAGATATTTCTGCCGGTGCAAGAATCCGACGGCTTTGCACAACGATCCTCACGTCATCGAGGTTCTCTTCGGCCAGTTCTTTAGCGAGCTTGGCTAATGCATCCACCTTGCTATTTTCCACACGCGGTATACTTTCCAGCATGTAGGAGGGATGAGAGTCAGCAGCTGCTGCACTCTTTCGCCGTACTTCACCAGCTCTGGCTTGCATGTTTGATAGTCGCCGTTTACTTGACTAACGACCAGCTGGGAGTCTCCGTATATAAGGAGGTTTTCAATTCCCATGTCGATAGCGATCTCAAGACCTGCTATAAAAGCTTCGTATTCGGCTTCATTGTTCGTCCTCGGCTCTGTTAAGGAGAAGGCAAAGCGCATTATCCCTCCTTGTGGAGTCACAAAGATGAGGCCTACCCCTGATTTGATTATAGGGGTGCTTTGTTTGCGCTTCTTCATGGAAGACGCCCCATCAAAATAGAGTTCCCATTGGGTATCATTCTCTCTTCTCTCCCTGTCGATCGTGTCAAATGCATGTTCGTCTGGCAATTCGCGGTTCAAGGGAGAGTCAGCAGGTATCGAATGTTCAGCGAGGAAATCGGCGATGGCCTGGCCTTTCACTGCCTTAAGAGGCCGATGAGTTATCGAGAACTCCATCAAGAGCAAGGCCCACTTAGCAAGTCGTCCTGTCAATATGGCCTTTGACATTAAATATTTGAGGGGATCCACCTTTGATATGAGATAGACCTCATGTGCCAACGCATAGTGTCTGAGCTTCGTTATTGCGAAGATCAACGCCAGGCAGTGTTTTTCGATGAGGAAGTAATTGCTTTCTGCCCCCAGGAGAACTCGACTCAAATAGTAGAGAGCTCTTTCTTTCCCTTGGTCGTTCTCTTATGCCCATAGCGCGCCTAAGGAACCTTCGAGGGCAGTTGTATACAGAACTAGGGGTTTTCCCTTGACTGGAGCGGTTAGCACCGGAGGATTCTGTAGGTATTGCTTGATTTCATCCAGTGCGCTTTGGCATTTGCGATCCCAGACAAACAGGGTTCCCTTCTTCATCAGGTGACTGTAAGGACGGCACTTACCTGAGAGATTGGCTATGAATCGCCGGATATACGCGAGCTTTCCTTGGAGAGACCGTAATTGCTTGAGATTCCTTGGCGGAGGCATTTCCATGATTGCTTTGATCTTTGATGGATTTATTTCGATGCCTCGGTGTCGGACGACGAATCCTAGGAACTTGCCCGAGGAAACTCCGAACGCGCATTTGAGAGGGTTCATTTTCAAGTTGTATTGCCGAAGGCGCTAAAACACGATCTTCAGATGTTTTAAACGTTCCTCGTATGATTTGCTTTTTACTACGAGGTCGTCGATATAGCATTCGATGATTTCATGTATGAGGTCATCGAAAATCTTCGTTATGGCCCTCTGATAGGTGGCACCGGCGTTCTTTAGACCGAAAGGCATCACCTTGTAGCAGAATATACCCAAAGGGGTTTGGAAAGCGGTGTGCTTCTGGTCCTCGGGATGCATCTTTATCTGATTGTAACCTGATGAGCCATCCATGAAGGAGAAAACTTCATGAGTGGACGTATTATCTATCATCAGCTCAGTGACTGGTACTAGAAAGTCATCCTTTGGGCAAGCTTTGTTGAGATCCCGAAAGTCCACACATATGCGCACCGTCCTATTTTTCTTCATCACCGGGACGATGTTGGCGATCCAATCAGGTATTGAACCTCTTGGATGAAGCCGGAGTCGATTAGTTTCTTGACCTCGGCGTTGATGCTCATCTCAAGCTCGAGCCGCATTCTTCTCGGTGCCTGTTTAATCGGCTTGACATCCGGGGAAATTGCCAATCTGCGGACAGCAATCTCTGGATCGAATCCCGGCATCTATGAATAGTTCTATGCGAAGCAATCTCTATGCTGCATGAGCACGTCTTTTAGCGTAGCTACCTTTTCCTCAGACAATAACTCACTGACGAATGTCGGCCGCGGGTCACTTGTCGTCCCCAAATCAATTTTCTTGAGGTTATCTGCAGTAGTGTGTATTCCATCTTCCAGCTCTTTCGGTGCCGGTGGAAATTCTGAGATCACCTCATCATCATTGTTTTCGAAGCACCAGGGGAGGTCATCCATATCTCGGGCTCTTCTTCTGATAGCGTTATCATTTGACAAGTACGAGATCGCTTCCAAAACCGATGTTGATCTGGTTCTGCTCTCGTGGTCTTCGGTTCATGCTTCTGCGGCGGGGTTATTTTCCAATTGCTGGATAGAGCGAACCTGCCCTGTTGATATTGGTCTTCGACCCAGTTCTTGAAGGTGAAGCGGTCTTCGAGAGGATGTCCTATTGCTCGGTGATAAGAGCAATAGTCTGGGTGAGAGGCCTCGTTGGCTTGCTCAGGGTGTTTGGACTCCAGAAGTGTAATCATTTGATGTTTTATGGCAAGATCAAATATCTTCCGTGTTTTGTCCTGGGGAAAAGAGTATGCTCGACCCATCTTCTTTATAAGAGACAAATCCGGATTGCTCGATTCCCGATCGCATGGCTTCTTGGTCCCGCTTTGTCGCTGTCGAACGGCTTTCCCGCTCTTTGATTTATTTTTGCCTCTGCGTCGGGCCTTTTGTATGACGGGTTAACAAGGAGGAGCATTTTCATTTTTCACAGCCTGTTGAAAGAGGCGTTGCGTCCTGGCTTTCTCGTAGATGGCCATTTCGCGATTATGGTCGTCTCGAACCTTTTGACCCACTTCCCTTATAAGCTTGTCCATCTGTTCTTCAAATGACAAACTTGGCATTTTCACGATAGGAGCTCGTTCTGGTTCAGGGTTAGCATCTTCCCACAGAGCATCTCCTTCTTCATCAAAGTCATGTATGATGTAGCAGTCGCGGAATAGTTCCTGTTTCTTGGATCGAACATATCCAAGCCCGATCGTTTCCATTCTCCTGTTGGGCAACTTTTGTTGAGTTCCGGGAACGTTCCAGATCCTGTTATAGAACCGTGCTTGTCGAGCAGTTTGCTTAAGGGGTACACCTTGGCGCCTCAAGAGTCTCTTTAGTCCGTCTGTGTAATATCTAGGCAAACGGATGGGCTGGAGTCTGTCAAGTGTAGAATCAGCACCATGCCAAATTTCTTTCTCCACTTTGGTTTCCCCGGATCGGTAGAATAGGATCGCCTTTTCACCTTTTCGCGTGGGAGGGACGTAGAATGTCTGCAGTTCTTCCACACTGTAGGTATCTAGCGCATCTAGTTCTTTATGATGCTTGGGCGGAACCATGACAACTTGCAAACTTTGATCTTCATCAGCGAAGGTTTGTATTAATGGTCGAGCAGGGAATACGGCATTGACCTCATCTTCCGAGTCACTGCCGAAGATCAACATAGGAGTGGACGGTCCCGGCTTGTTGTACTGGGGCGGACCTGAGTAAACTATCTCTTCTTCCTCCTCGGTATCACTCCCGAAGACCGGAATGGTGGTAATGGGTTTGTTCTTCGGTTTGTGGCATCTTTCCGTGTCCTCAAAGTCTGGTAAGAAGTATTGTGCATCTTCGTACTTTCGGACTTCGTTCACGGAGAATGGGTTTAGTTCTCCTATCATAGTATACTCGAGACCATCTTTGAAATACCTCATACACTGATGTTGTGTAGAAGGGATGATGTTGTACTCGTGTAACCAGGGCCGACCGAGCAAAGCATTGTAGCATGTCTTGGCGTCAATGACGTGAAACTTAATGTCCGTGACAAGCAGCCCAAAGCGTAACGTCAATATTACGGACCCAAGCGTCTGTGACGACTGGGAGTCAAACCCGGAGATGGTGATCTTATCACGAGAGAGGTGTTGAATGCACATGCAGATTTCCTTTAACACCCGTACGTTAAGGAGATTGACGGAGGACCCATTATCGACCAGGATTTTACCTATCCTGATGTCATGACAGTATCCGAAGACATATAGGGGACGGTTGTGCTCGCATGTCCCAAGGAGGAGATCTTCATCGCCGAAGGTGATATCGGCTGTGTGTACTTCTTCCAGCTCGTCCTTCATCTTTTCTTCGGCGAGAAAAGCTTGGAATTGCTCGGGCTCTTGCAGTGCCTTGATTAAAGAATCTCTCGCCTCTTTGGATAGTAGAAGGGCGTCAAGAATACTGAGCTACGAGGGTATCTTCCTCAAGTGTGCCACAACGTTGTAGTCCACCTTACTTTTCTTTGGCGGGTCCTTGGCCGTCAGCTTTTCGACGGCTTGGTCATCAAGGATGATATCTTCAGAGACTTTTTCTTTCCCCATATCTTTTCTATTTGACCCATTGTTCGAGGGTCCAAGATTCTTTTCGAGCAGCGTACGATTGCGCAGCTGAATATTTTCACAGGTCTTCGGTTCTTCCTCTTTCCCTAAGGTGGATTCTTTAAAGAGAGGGCCAAGAGCCATTTCTTCGTCAGAGTCGCTCCCAAAGGTGAGAACTTGCGATCCCCCAACGTTGACCATGCGACAGTTGCCGGTAGTTCTTTTACGCTCCCCGGTCGTACTTCTTTGCTCCCGACAGGTTTTGCGTTTCATCCGCTTGAAATGTTGCCGGTGAGCAACATACCCCTGCCACCATCTTCCAAAAGCGCTGCACTCTTCGGTGGGGTGCGCAATCTTTCGATGATATCAGCAGTAGCTAGGGTGTGTTTCCGCTTCACCAAGAATGTTTCCTTTGGAAGGTGGCAGCTTCATTCCAATTGATATGGCTTTGGCGAACCTCTTTCTCGTCTTGAACCTGTTTTTATTTGCGATGGATGTACTTTGATCTGGCGGGAGTGTTTCAACCCTTTCGTCCAGTCGCCGACGTTTGGCCTTTTCAAATATAGCCATCTCACGCTCCGGATCAGTTTTGCTTTTAAGAAGAGCTTCGTTCAGGAATGCATCAATCATTTCATCTGACGGCTCTAGAAGTTCCGGTTTAGGATTTGCCCCCAGTTTCTCGGTGCAAGGAGCTTCCTCATTGTCTATTGACGAGTGAGAAATCACATGGCAGCTTGCTACATAATCTTCATATTCATCCGACGAGTCTTCTCCATCATCTCTGTCCTCTAGGACGTGGCTGAGAAATTCTTGGAGTGTGACTGGAGTCAGCGCCTTCTGGTTATACTCACCAGGCTCCACGGGCTTCTTGGATTTTTTCTTCTTCTTCAAAGATTTCGACGGCTGGGTGTGAGTGCTTTGGCTATCACCACCGATCTTTGGAGTTGGACACGGTTTTAACATTCCTTCGATAATCTCAGGTTCGAGTGGATTTTTCCACCTGATCGCCGGGCATGTTTGGAGATCCTTTAGCATTCTTTTCGTCTTGGCTGAAAGAGCGACCTCCCATGGAGATTCTTCTACGAAAGAGCATGATGCCCCCGGTGTATCCGTCTTCTTGGGAGTGTGTGGCCGAGGCGGGTTCACCTTCCAATTCTCGGATAATACGAATTTGCCCTGCTGGTACTGATCTTCTATCCAGCTTTTGAAGATGTAACAATCCTCGATCGGATGGCCCAACATTCGGTGATAAGGGCAATAGTTAGGATTGCTAATGTCGCCTGGTTGCGCTGGGCGTCTTGTCTCCATCAGAGTGATAAGCCTATTGCGCAATGCAATCTCGAATAACCTCTTCGTCTTGTCTCGAGGGAACGAGTAAGGGCGTCTCATTTTATCTTCGAGAGATCGAGTTCTATTATTCTGGCGATCCACTAGTCTTAGACCACTGGGCTGCTGTTGGGCATTAGCGACAATGATCGCTTTCCCCTTTCCCTTCTCATTCCGAGGCTCCGGCTTTAGAGGAGACGGTCTATGACCCATCTGGTCCATTTGGGCCAGTTTGTCTATCAAGGCCTGGAAGGTGGTAGGCTTGAAGAACATCATAAATTGTGAGATGGTTGCTTGAGGGTCCAGAGTGCCCACGAACATGCCCACCGCCGACGCTTCTTCGATGCACTGTTCGCATTTCGACCACAGATTCCGCCATCGTATTGCGTATTGAACCCACGTTTCACCTGGTTTCACCCTGGCATTGATCAATGCCGTTATTGGGGTGGGTTCACTAGCACTCGCGAATTGCTGGATGAATAATAGCTCCATTTCTGCGAAAGTCTTGACGGGGTCGTTTGGAAGTTCAGAATACCACTCAAATGCCGTCCCCGACAAGCTGCCGATGAATTGGTGGAGCAAAAGTTTATCATCGCCCCCTATGTTGCCGCAAAGAGCCCTGAACTGGGCGACATGCTGGTGAGGATTGCCCGTCCCTTTGTACACATAGAATTTGGGGATCGTATATCTCGGCGGGTACTTTATTTGATCATACCAGCCTGGGTACGGTCGCCCAGTTTTAACAACTTGACCGTCCGCTTCGTTCGCCTGGTGAGCTCGTATTTGCTGAGTAATATAGTCATCCAGAGCGGCCTTGGAAATAGTTTCCTCTTTAGCAACTGAAAGAGCCGGAGAAGGATTAGACGTCTCCCCTCTATCGTCTTTGATAACGATCGGAGGGTCTTCAGCTGGAGGATCCGGCTGTAACATCATCCCTACCATATCCTGGAAGAGAAGCGCCATTCGTTTTATGTTGGTAGCTTGTTCTGCCACTTCTCTTTCCTTCTTTTCGAGGACTCTGCGTAGGAAGTCAGCATCGGTTTCTTGTTCGTGACGCTGCTCTGATGATGCCTCCGGGCTTTCTTTTGGCCTGGTGAGTGCGGCCATTACGGTCAGCATCTCCTGAAGTTTCTGCTGTTGTTGTTCCTGAGCCCTTGTTATTGATCGGGTGAGCGGTCGGTGGCCCGTCGAAGTGCGGCTTTCCTCTTATCCGGAAGCCATGTATACAGTATGCACCGTTATACCCCCAGACTTGGGCCATTTGGGCTCAGCGTTTTTATGGTCCGCCACGTTCACAGGGGCTTTCTCTGGCCTCCTTCTCTTTCGAGTGGTTGACGTTGAGGGGGCCGTTGCGATGGGCACCCAGATGATTGTCGTCCTTTGTGGCTTGCCAGGACGGTTCTCCTCCTGCTGAACCCTCAGCTTCTTCTGTCAGCGAGGATAGTCCTGATCGATCGCTGACTCCTGGACCCTTCGCCAGACTTTGTAGACTTTGGAGGACAGCCGTTGAGGGGGTTGATCCGGCTTTATTTCTGTAACATTCTCCACCGTTGGAGAAGATCTTTTCAGTACGGCGGTAGGAGAATTCCAGCGCACCTTGTTCAGCACTTCAAAGCTGTTCCCGGTTGGAACAGCAGCGTCGACTTCCACCGTTGGGGCTGGTGGAGTTAGCCCAGAAGGGGAGTTGCCCCTAGTCTTCCTTACTCAGCGCCAGTGGCGACGTCGAGCGCGTCGAGCTGTTGGGATGGTTTCAGCTTGAGGGGCGACCTCGTCTTGGCCCCTGTTCAGGTGAGGCGCTGTCGGTACCAGCCTCTTGAAGACCGACATCCATTGATTAGCGGTATCCAATCTGTCAAAGACAGACTTTTGAGCGGGAGCCGGAGTGGGAGCCGTAACAGTCAATCTTGTGAAGACCGACCCTTTGGCAGGAGAAGCCGTCTTGATGACTTCGGGAGCAGAGATGGCTATCCTTTTCGGAATAACCTTTTCTTGAATTGCAAGCTTCATCATGGGCCCACGTGAACTTTGGCCCAATCTGGCGAAGACTGAGGCGCTGGAGCTGGACGACCCGTTGAGAGAGGCCGCTGTAGTTGCAAGCCGATCAAAGACTGACTTCTTGGGAGCTTCTTATATTGGTATAGGAGCGCTGAAGCTCGTAGGCGGGAGCATGGTCCCGAAAAACAGCCCAGTGGTGGCCTGAGTGACCTGTTCCACCGGCATCGTGAACAGGGAGGCCGCTTGGGGCCCGTAAGGTATGCCTCCAGATGAGGCGGAGCACGAGTTACAATTGCAGTTGGAACACTTCACTCAAGTGGATGCCATTGATGTTTCGCTTTCTGCGCCAAGCAAGAAACCAAATCTTAGTACCTCGAACCCAAGGGCAGCCATATCAAACCGCGATTCATTCGCGAACACGACACACGAAGTGTGGAGTGGAAAGAGGAAAAGGTCCCACCGGGAGTGCCAGAATCTGTTCCCCGCCGAAAGACGCGGACGAAGACACGGCGAGCGTCTCGCCTGAGTTTTGGGGCAGATGCTAATTGGTGTTATCCGTCTACCTATCCGAAGATGCCAAGTTGATTTATGACACCATGTATCGAAGGTTTAAACGGATGCGGCCGATGTAGCAGACTTCGTCAGATTCCCCATCGTTTGAGGGGGTTTTGATTGTGGGGACGCTCTTCCCTGCAGGCGCAAGCCCCTGCAGTTAATTACGCTACCGCATCGCGGTAACAACTTTCTCCTTCTCCAGATGGTCACTTCGTGTCGTGTGTGTTTGTTTTGTTTGTGGTTGCCTGTGGATTTTATACGGAGACTAATTTATGTTGTCACCCATAGGGCATGGATTAGTCCAAATCTGTATCTTCTTAGATTTGGGTTTTGGTTTGGGTTTAAGGATACGTTAGTCTCATTTGAGACTAAGATCAACTTAAACGGATCATTTAGATCCAACAAAAGAGCATTTTGAAGTCTATTGTTTAGTTTAGGGACATTGCAGTCGATTACCAGTTTAAGGACATGGTGGTACAAGGTTAAGGACATCATAGTCCGTAGGTTTAAGGACCCTACAGTCCAGGTTAAGGACACCATAGTCTATGGGCTTAAGGACCCCACAGTCCAGGTTAAGGACACCGTAGTCCGTGGGCTTAAGGACCCCACAGTCCAGGTTAAGGACACCGTAGTCCGTGGGCTTAAGGACCCTACAGTCCAGGTTAAGGACACCGTAGTCCGTGAGCTTAAGGACCCCACAGTCCAGGTTAAGGACACTGTAGTCCGTGGGCTTAAGGACCCCACAGTCCAGGTTAAGGACATCGTAGTCCATGAAATGTATGGTTGTCGGGATCCGTCACCTCTCTGAAGACGTTGAAGGATTACAACGACAAATATCAGAGGAGTAAAGAGATGTACCCTCGAACCGGTGTGAGTTGGTTGAAAGATCTGTAGTCCAATTTGGGACTTAGATCTGTTAAATATTCATGAGCAGGTGGGCTCAGTTAACAGAAGTTGAGGACTTATGACCAGAATTGGGCTAAGTCCAATTAAAATGTTTAACATTTTATTGTTCTGGGCTGTTGAGCCTTTATTTGGGCTTGGCCCTTTTAATAATGCTGAGCATTAGATCCTGACATTTTTTGTCTTGTATTGAATGCATAGCATTCATCAGAACAGTGTGTGTTCTGACAGCGTGCAACGTGGCGCGTCAGGCGCTTTACGCCAATTAAAGAGCGCATTGCGCTTCTGCCAAGTAGCGTACACGAACAGGACACGTGTCGCGCTTAGCGCTAAGCGCTAGATGATGAGCGCATTGCGCTTCTGCTGAGTAGCGCACACGTGAGTGACACGTGGCGCGCTTGGCGCTGAGTGCGAGATGATGAGCGCATTGCGCTAAATTATGAGCGCGTTGCGCTATTGGTTCAGTGGCGCACACATGAATGACACGTGGCGCGCTTGGCGCTTTGCGCCAGTCCATAAGTGCAGTGCGCTATTTCAAGAGCGGAAAGCGCAAGTTGCCTATGTGGTTGACACGTAGCACGTTTTGGCGCTGAGCGCCGGTCCAAGGAGCGCAAAAGCGCAGTTCATGAGTGCAAGACACTTTTCAGTAGTGCAAAGCGCACTTGATCAAATTTATGATCGGGGAACAAGTTTATGTTCTTTAAAAGGAGGCTTTGCCTCAAGATTCAAGAACAATAGTTCTTTGCCTTTGTAGATCAATGATCTGTGAATGAAGTAAATACTTCTTTATTGTTTGATGAGATCTTTTGATCTCTTTTATGAAAGACATTAGTCTTTTTTAGATCTATGATCTTTTTTAGATGATAGTTCTTCTTTTCATGAGATGATTTCATCTCTGTGTTCATTGCTCATGTTCTTTACCTTGAAGAGATGATCTTCTTTTGCTAAAAGCTTGCTTTTCTTTCTTTGAGTTTTCTCAAAGTTTGTAGGGGGGTTTCTCTATCTCAGACTTGAAGTCTTGGGGCCTTTATATAGGGCAAACTGATTTGTTGAATCAGTTAAAGAGATCCTTCTCTGATTGATTTAGGGATATTTCCCACCGTTGGATCTCTGATCCTAGGGCTTCTGTTTTACAGAAGGCAATCTTCTTGTTTTTTACAAGATTGAGAAAATCTTTCCAAAACAGAATTTTAATTCTGATTAATTAATGATTTATCATTATTAGATCTTTTGATCTAACGGTGGGAAATTTTAATTCTAGCGCTGGCGCACCAACGTTTGATACGTGGCGCGCAGCGCAGGGCACAGCGCACCTACGTTTAACACGTGGCGTGCAGCGTAGAACGCAGTGCAGCCTGCGCTAGTGCACCTGTGTTTGACACGTGGTGCGCAGCGCAGAGCGCTGGATCTGAAGCGTTGCTTCAATTCTTTTGAATTTTGAATTTTAAAACAGAGCTTTGGTCTGATTGGGGTGCGCTGCCTAGGGCGCAATGCACCTGGTGCTCGCCCATCTGTGTTTGACACGTGGCGCGCAGCGCAGAGTGCTGGATCTGAAGTGTTCCTTCAATTCTTTTGAATTTTGAATTTTAAAACAGAGCTTTGCTCTGATTTGGGGTGCGCTGCCTAGGGCGCAGCGCACCTGGCGCTAGCCCATCTGTGTTTGACACGTGGCGCGCAGCGCAGAGCGCTGGATCTGAAGCGTTGCTTCAATTCTTTTGAATTTTGAATTTCAAAATAGAGCTTTGCTCTGATTAGGGGAAACACCTACAATCAATATGAATCCGCAAAGCTATTAACATCAAATTCCGAAATCCAAATACGGCACGCGGTGCGCTCATAGGTTAGAACCTATAGCCTACGCATGCAAAACAACCAAACAACCCTCGTCGTTGACGTACAAACGTCCAACGACCAAATACAATATCCAGTCGTAAAACCAAGAAATCCAAATACCGGAAAACATAGCCAAAACCCTAACTAGGGTCACTATACATAAAAACTGCCACGCCAAAAACCCAATCGTACCAATACTCATTCACAACACAATAATTATCGTGGATAATAATATTTACGTCATCTCCACGTCCATTAAAACCCACATCTAATTTTACCGAAAAACTAGTAAATACTTTATATCATTTTAGCTCAAGTCTAAAAGTTTACACAAATTCTAGCAATCACAATCATCGCAAAGTAGCATAACTAAGTCACCAAAACCTTTACTACAATTTTAATCTCATCCAAATAGGATTTAGTAAAACTTAGTTTGCTAAAAAAAACTCAATTAGAAAAATTAGGAATTTAACAAATAACATTCTCACAAATTGATTAAGTTTTCCAAGTCTACACATCTTGATTAAACACTTTCACAAATCAAAACCCTAACTTGATTTTCATAACCTTTTCATGAAAATTCTAAACATGCAATTAAAGCTATATTAAACACCTAATAAGCAAGCTTTAAGGATTTAAACAACAAATTAAAGATTTGGGTTAGAGTTTATACCTCACAAACTAGATCTCAAATTAGCAACAAACTCCAAATTTTAGCATCCAAAATGATCACTTTCATTAAGATCTAAGCTTGTTTAGGCTTAAGGAATAATGGGTAATGATTTATTTATGAGTTTGTGGGATTATTTGAGGATTTGTGAAGAATTATTTGAGCTTGAGGAAGATGAAAATGAGCAAGAGAAAAAAGAAGGCAGCACATGAGGGGGGCTCGGCCATGAGCAAAGGATGAGGGGGTTTTGTGTAATGTGTGGAAAAATCTAGCTAAAAACAACAATAAATGCTAATAAATGCAATAATTATCCAAAGCCACCTCATTTCATTTTCTTTAAAATTTTATCTTTAATCACAAATATCTAGATATTTTAGTATGGATGGATTTAGCTTAATCTAGTGATTAAATTAGCATAGATTCATATTAGAAGTAATTAACCCAAACCAAAATTGTAATTACCACTAATTAAGTGCATAATTAACAACTTAAAATAATAATATAATTAGGGAAATATCAAAGTGAACCAAAACTTCCAAATGACCACTAAAACCCGCAAACTAGCACTATTCTAGTTAAACTAGGTGTAGTCAAGTCTATACTGAAATTTGATCTCATTCCAGGTTTTACGGAAAACACCGACTATTTTACCCAAAAAACGGAAAATTCGCATAATGATTTCCAAACGTTACTGTTTAAAAACCCGGTTTTTCTCGATATGATATTTTGAGACGTCCACCATGTGTTTTCTCGGTTCTGAGAGTGGCATGTGAAAACCGATTCGAGGAGAGGGATGCACCATCTGCGGGTACATGGTGGACCCGGTATGCTTCCCCGGGGCAAGAGGTGATTTTCGTGGTGTAGACGATGAGCCTGGCAGAGGGAGTATTACCTACCGGTGATAGTATTTGGACTCAGTGGTTATCCGGAGGATACCGACCGAGTAGTGAGATGGATATGAGGGCCGATCTGAGGATGTGGCGCCTGAGATATATGAGGATTTACGTGTCGATGCTGGACACGGGTTTCATGATGTTTCGAGTGTCGATGTTGGACACTCAGGTTCCATGATCTTGATGTGTCACTAATGGACACACGTTGATTTATATCATCATATTTACATGCATATGCTTTCATGATATTTACATGCATGATATTGTTGTGTCATTGGTTGACACGTGGATGAGATCCACATGCTGATAGGCATTTATTAGTGTTGGCATATATATAGATACGGTCACCCTAGATATCATTGTATTATCTTTATAATATAGTTGACCTAGGAAGTGGTTGTTTATTTGATTTATACCTGATGATTTTTTCTACTCACGAGTTGGCAACTCACCCCCGTTATGCCACAGTTCTTGCAGCTTGACCGCATGGATCAGTAGCGGTATCATTGGCACACAGCTTGCATTCGGGTGTTTTGCTTGGTAGGTGGTGTATGTTTGATCGTACCACTATTGTACTTATTATTCATATTGTATCTAGTCAACTTCATCAATCAAAATTAGTATTTGTATAAATAGTAAGACTTAGAAAGACTTGTAGTTGTGAGACTTAGAGTAAGGGTTTATGTTCGATTGGTGGGTTTGATGTCTTGCCTTACATTATCTTTTTGGTGTTGATATTCGCCGTTGGGTGTCAAATACTTATTTTATGATTTGCGTGGTTGTGAATCCGCCGTTTGGCGAAGAGCTAGCTCCCGCTTTGGGATGCCTTTTATATCATTATGTATTTGTCGTTTTGGATCAAAATATACAAAGGAGGTGCTGCCCAAATTTTTAAAAGACAAAAGATGTTTTTCAACTACTAAAATCCACTTGCATTTTTCATGTTCCATTATCTCTGCATTTAAGAAAACTTTTGATTTCATCATACCTTTATTTCAAAACTTCACCTCTTTTATTTTCTTCAAAAGGTTTAGATTTCTGGGCTTCGGCTTACTTGATTTACGTTGCGCCTTTAGACGTGGCGTGAATTAAGTGCCGGTCACGAACAATATTTTCGGGTCGTGACAACTTGTGATGCCCGCCGATACCAAGGAGCCATAGGGATAAAGAGCAGCGGTCTGGACAGTCCCATATTCCCGAGAAAGAGTAGCCACTTCAGGCTCTGTAACAGTCAACGTTTCACCTGCCATACCGTCGCCAAGACTCGGCCCTACGTAAAAGAAAATGAGTATGTCAGAATTCAAGGACCAAGTTCTAATAAAATATTGGGCGTTACGTTACCTTGGAGCAGCTTTTCAGTTTCTTCCCGAGTTGCGCATGCAACCTGTCTATGGGCGGTAGACAGGGCAGAGGGACCATCCGCCGAAGGAGTATCAGCAAGCGGAATACTTCTTGAGCCTGCACCTACGGCCAAACCGGCATCGCGTTCCCTCGCCGCATGCTTCCTGTGCTTCCTTTCGGTCTGAACAGTGAGAAATGATCTCCTCAAAACTTCCGACAAAGGGACGTCTTCATCCAAACCGAGCTCTGCCTACGGAGCCGCTACGGCATCCATCATCGGCTGCTTCAGCAAAGCCTCTTGATGTGACTTTGGGAGGGTCATAGCCACAGTAGTTGGCTTTAGAAGTTTTGTTGCATCGCCACTTGGGATCGGCACTGCACTTGGAATAACCTGAGTTGAAGTAGTCCCTGCAATAAGGTGAAAGAGAGGGTCAGAGAACAAATAAAAAGAATAAATGTGTAATGAAGCAATTTATACCAAGACCCAAAGAAGAGCGGAGCCTCTCTTCCTCCTCGAACGTCTTGAGGGAAGCTGCGAGAGCCTCTTCGGCAGAAATACCTGTTGAAAAAGAGAGCGTTAGTAAAAGAATAATAAGGAGAAAAGGGAGAGCCGCAGAAGAATATAACTGAAGTATACCTGACTTCGCGATAGTGATCAACACCGCTTCCTCGTGAGCCAGTTGCTTGGAAGCTGCAAGGGCAGCCTGAAGATCAGTATCAGTCGTAGGCGTGTCCAACAAACCCTCATTAGTCCCGTACTCGCACAAACCCTCGCTGTAGAGAGCATGGGGCTCCTGGACAAATATGACATCGGCAGAAAATAGTGATTTCTTCTTTTTCTGCGAACGGACGCCAGCGGCCGATGACAAGAGCTTGCGCTTGAGAGACATTTTCAGACGGCGGGTCCTGATTTCCATACCAGCGCCAGATTCCGGGGACGCCATGGCTACCACAGTTATGGGAACACTGGGTTGAGGCTTCTCGGGGAAGACGCGTGGGACCACAACCATAGTAACTTATATTAAGGAGGGACGAACGGAGGTCCGTCTCTTTAAAGGGACCACTGGGTTACCAGCTGGGACAATATCCTAATGATCAAGCAATAGCCGCCTTTCTTTCCTGATAACAGCACCCATCGCATGCTGGTACCACGCCTTGTAGGCGTTCAAAGCATTCAGCACGTAGCTCGGCTCGCTGATGAGAAAGTTGGACCCTGTATTTAGTCGCATAAAGTGATGCAGCGCGCTGTGAATACCCTCTTTCGTAGCAACCAGATCGGCTAAGAATGCCTCGAGGGGAACACCCTGATTGTAGCCCGACTGTTAAGCGAAGCGGTGCGGGTTATACCTTATAAACAGTGCCGAGGCGTTTTGCCTGAACACTAAAAAGCCCGGCCTAATAGAATACAAGTGCAGGATTTCCCGAGCCTTCAACCTAGGAGCCCCGTCTTTGAAAGTATCACGCAGTGGTTGTACTGCCTTGGTAGATTCCTTGCCGATAGTTAAGACTCTATCGACAAAAAACATACTATACCCGACCATACACGGGCGAAGGACCAAGCGTCGAGCCTCTAGCTGCGACGGATCTAACGCAGAAGAGTCAACTAGAAACATGAAATGGGGAAAGTTGTAGCTGTCATAGAAGTGGGGTCATTTATGAACACCGAAAGCACCCAACACGGGCATCTCGACCCAGGACGTGAAGTAGTGCAATGGAAGATGTACAGGTTTTATCCCTAACTGAGTAGTATCTGCTGCTAAGCTTAGGCCGTGATATAGATGAGCTATCCCTACAATTCCAATGGCTACACGCGTCCCTATGGCCATGCGGTAGGACGAATAAAAAACGGACGGCCTCATGTAGCTACGGTGCATCGGAAGCACAAACCAACTCAATCACAGGCCGATGAACACCAGAAAGAACGACTCTTCATCGACGTCTGAAGCAGCAAGTTCTGAAAAAGGGACGACCGGAGTGTCTGGAATAAAGAAATTTTTAGATCCGCTTCCGCCGTTGGCTGGTTATCCAAACCGAAACTAAATGGGTCGTCAAGATTGGCAAATTTTGCAGCTTGTTTTGACAAAACTTCAGGGCGAAGAAAGTGGGCGATGAAATCTGCGGAGACGACTCCACGCCCTCCAGACTCTAAAAACAGACTCTCATAAATGTTCAACATTTTGATTAGGCTCGGGAACCGGTGTTGAATGGCATTCTCCGAAGTGAGGCCCATTACCACTGATTTGGTGGCAAAGATGTACTTATCAGGGGGAAGTATCTCCTCGTAATGTTCCCCTCTGATGGGTAAGCCTGAAATTTCCGCAAACTCCTCACACCTACTGATCTTCCAACGGACATTGGTTCAAGGGTACATCTCCTCATACCTCTGATACATGTCGTTGTAATTCTTCAACGTCTTCAGAGAGGTGGTGGGTCCCGATAACCAACGACTCTTTGGTTCACTCCTAAATTAATGGGCATATCCCAATACGGACCGCAACGTCCTTAAACTAGCTATGGACCACAACGTCCTTAAACTAACACAATGGAGCCCAAATGCTCTTTTGTTGGGTCTAAGTGATCCCAAAATCCTGTTGAGTGGATGTTAGTCTAAAATTAGACTAACGTATCCTCAACAAACATTTAAGTTGATCTTAATCTCAAACGAAATTAATGATCCTTAAATCAACCCAAACCCAAATCTAAGAATATACAGATTTGGACTAATCCACGTCCTAAGGGTGACAACATAAATTAGTCTCCGTATACAATCCACGGGAAACCAAAAATAAAACAAACACACACGACACGAAGTGAACTTCTGGAGCAGGAGAAAGTGGTTACCGCGATGCGGTAATGTAATTAACTGCAGGGGCTTGCGCCTGCAGGGAAGAGCGTCCCCACAATCAAAAACCCCTCGCAAACGAGGGGGAATCTGACGAAGTCTGCTACAACGGCCACATCTGTTAGTTATATGTATGCCCTAGAGGCCATTACTGTACATAGGATGTATATGGTAGTGGATGCTGGGACATATATAGGGAGGACTTTCTCGCTCGACATGATAGTATGCTATCTGGTTACTATTTACCTTAACGTGTATGCCGATAGTCTCTCTGTTACATGTTGGTAAAGCCCTTAGGATGTGTACTTGACTACCTGGACTATGATGCGGATCATACTAGTGGGGACATGGTAGTCTACAAGTACATCCTTCAAAGTCCCTAGTCGTGGGTGTATCGAGACGGGGTATCGATATACCAGAGTAGACTAGCGTGTACCTTCTCGACCCATACAGATGGGCGATGGATGATCCCATATCCATTGGTGTTTGACATCAGAGATGATATACGGGTGCTCAGTAGAGACTGGGTACACTGGACGGACTCGCCGAGAACTCCCAGATGGTATTATACCTCACGTCAGATGGTAGTTCTCTGGTGACACTGGTACAGAGTAGTCTGTTGACCCGAGATCGTCATAGAGTCTTGTGTGGTTCCCACTGTGCTTTAATTTCCATCTTACCACGTCCAAGAGAGCGTGCAAAACGGTGGTTTTTGGGTACAGTCCCGAATCACATGGAGGCAATGAGCGATAGGAGGGGATTCGTCTCTCCCGGTATAGGGGGTTGATGTTGCGCTGTGTTCGATTGGCTATAACAGGAAATCCCTGGCCAGGGTTGCTGAGATTTACTGGTAAGTGTTACCAGTAGTTTCTCGAATTGTTATAGACCTCGTATCGACACGACTAATCAAGCTATTAGGGTCTGACGTTTACCACCCCTAGGCGAGATATGCGACATATCAGACGATCAGACCGGACTGTACGGTAGTGTTACTGGTTGGATTCACTGGAGTGTGAGCGGGCTTGCTCGTCGATCTTCTGATCGCTCAATACCCGGGTGGCCGTTATGTTTAGCAGACCGCTTGCGGCTTGTGGGTGCTTGATATGATCATCACCTACTGCCGGCGTATTGACAAGTCTTTAGAGTCCTACACAGAGGTTTCCTGGCTCAAGCGAAACGAAATAGGAGCGCATATGAGATATGTGCGGGACCGAGAATGATACCAGTATGTGATACTGTATTCGATTCTCGCGATATATGACATTGATCGGTTATATGCGATATAGCCGGGTTATCGGATCAAGTGTTGATTCGATAAGTTGTTACTGTTAATATTAGTCGGTTATATGCGATATGACCGGATCGTTAAATCAAGTGTTGATTTAATGATTTAATGCATAATTATATATTTGATATATTACTTTGCATTAACTAGTATCGGTTCACTTTAAATGGATTTTCTCGCTCGGGTGTGCGCATTGCATATGCGATATGATTTTGTGCACATGCTTGTATCATGTTTGATGATACATGCCTTTTTAATTAAGTGTATAGAATTAAACCTTGGTTAATGGAATGGTTAGGGTTTACTATTTGCTTATTCATTTTATTCATTTATTTATTAATCTTTTTCTTATTGGAAAAAGGAAATGAAATGATAAAATGGTGGCATTTCTTTTGTTCATTCATGAAGCTTCATGAATGCTTTGACTTGATGACCATTTTGTTTTTAGCTTAACCCTAACCATTGCATTAAACCATGATTAGTTCTCTACACTTAACTATGGTCATGTTATGATAAGGATTGATAATTCTTTTCTTTTTGAATTAACTTATCATAACATAATTCTTCTTTTTCTTCCTTTCTTCACTTGAAGAAAGCAAGCTCCATCAATGGTGATTGATGGAAATGAGTGAGAAATCCAATTCTAAAGTCTACCCACTTCCTATTTCTTCATCCTCTACCTCTTTCCAAGTAGTAGAGTGTGTTTCCTTCACAAGTTTTCATGACTTGGTGAAGGTGGAGCTTGATTTAGCGATGCCTCGACGTAGATCATCTTCGGCATGGACATCGACGACCTAGCTCGCCATTTCTCCGACGAAGCCGACGCTAGAGCCCGGGAATTCATTTGAACAGCAAAGGGACTTCGTTGCGGAGCTATGGAGGTGGTGCACCGGATCTACAAAGGTTGTATTTCCGTTTCTTTGTAGTTAAGTTGTTAACTAGATTATATTTTCGCCTAGATTTCTAGCCAACGGTCCATAGTTTAGGGTTTCTCGGCACCGTAATTTTTTAAACGGGTATGGTTGATGCCTTGTGAGACCTCTTGAGAGTGCCTAGGAACCCTACAGTGGTATCAGAGCCTAGCTAGAGCCTTAGGCGAAGTCTAGACGAAGTTTGAAACCCGAACGAACCCGAAACCCGATCACAAACTTGCTCTCTGTCCATTTTTTAAAAATCTGGATTTTTCCATATTAAAAATATGCAGAAAATTAAGCAGGGTTTTTTATGAATTACTGTGCAAAACGGAGCCCTGACTCCGTCAACCCACCGCGGAACCGCGGCCTTACCCCACGTGGAGCGGCGGTTCCGCGGCCGTTATGTTGAATCGTTGACTTTTGTTTGCACAGTAATTGTTATATTTGACTCTTCTGTTTTCTGGATAATTTTAATATTTTATTCAAGAGTTGAATTTTCGGGGTTGTTTTGGGGATTCGGTGTTTCGATCGGAGTATCAAATTTTGTCTATGTGGCTTTCCGGATAAATTTTAGAATATGTTAAAAAGTTCGACCGGATATAAATACCCAATTTTTCCCCTGTCGGGAAATTTCCAAGTGTTGGATTTTTCCGTAGTTTAAAGACGTTCTAAGTAGTGCAAGTAACTCGATGGACCCTCTAGAATACAACAAACCTTAACTCGATTATGTGACCGTCTTGAACTGCCCTTTGAACTTTCGGGTTTGGGGCAGTACGGCGTGCCACATGTGAGGCGTTGACTTGACCCTTCTACGGCTGGACCGTTGGTACTGAGGCACGAACTGAATGTTTTTAGACTTGATTCATGTGTTGATCTCTATCGGGAAAACTTGGGTGTTCGATTGTTCGATCGGAAAGTTTAACATTTTCTATTTATCTGGAATGGGATACAATAATTGGAATTCACAAGTAGTTATGAGATAACTGAATGAATGTTATAAACATAGCACTTTAGTCTCACTTGATCGGTTGCCACGGAATTTTGATGTGATCAAAAGTCCGTCGCAATCACGTAGCGTACGCGGATACTCGCCGGGTAAACTTAATAGACAGCCTCACCCCATAGCCCCGACCAAGTGACTGTAGGAGAACCCCGTCGCCGAAAGCATCCGTCCGGGTGCTCGCGGCAGCGGTGTTCTGCCTTGGTTCACTTCGTCGACGGTATCGGGGGTGCAGCCGTCTACTGAAGTTTGCGACGAGCATTCGATCAGGATGTCGGGAATCTTGTTGAATTGCCCGACTTGATATTGAAAAGAGTTTTCGATTTTGAGACTAAAATGCGGGGTTTATAATTGTTTGGCATGCGATGTCTAAGTAATTCATTTGGTCAGGCATGCGATGTCTTAGGTGGTTGCGGATTCCAACTGTTGTAGTTTTACACTTTCTTTTCTGTGACCGTAAGTGTAATATGTGATATCGCCGGTTTCGTTGCTATATGCCAACGACAATTGGGATGTGCATATTTACTTACGTTGATGACATGTGATGTTATGTGTTGCTGGATATGTTATATTGGATCGTCGTGATTGAATAGTCGGGGGTTTTTATGTGAGATGAGTGTTTTTCATTTTCATTCATGTAAAAACTTGTATGTAATATTCTTTTATTGGGGCACTTCCAGGTTGCGGAAGATGTCACCTTTTGCATATTATTTACTTTTCTGCACTAGGATAGACCCAAGGAGGAAGGCACAAGTAACCGGGTTCTGGAGACCAGTGGAAGACCAACTCGAGGAGTCGAGTCCGGGTCTCCTAACTCTAGAATTGGTAGGGTTGCTTGCCGCTCTCGTAGGGGTCTAGGGGTGTGGGTTTGGCTATTCATCGCGACCGTGGAATCCGTGTTTTATACTGGCTCGTGGACGTCCTAGTATATCCAATATTTCATATGATTCTTCTGCTGCAATATCTGTGATGTGATCATGTGATGTTCTGTGATAGATACAGTATATAGTATATATGATATATTATATAGGCGTTACTTATGTTTTACACCCGCGCTAGCCCTGCCCCGCTCTGCCGTTAGTTACCTAACCTAACGGTGCACGAGGGGACATCGAGGCGAATGCGGATGGCATAAGCGTACGTCGTATTTATCTGTGATGTTTAGGTATTTAAATGATGGGACTTCATTAATGTGATTAATGAAAGAAAAGAAACCTAAGATGTTGTAGAATCGAATTTCAAAATTAAAACTGGTAGCTACAGTTCTTGCTTTGCACAGAGGTATATGTGATATATCCTGCACCTTATTCGATGAGGAAAGGACCGAGATCCCTTCACCGGGAGTGACTCCTTTAGCAATAACTGGCAGATGCTACACACTCGGTTTGTCTTTTGATTGCTTTTAAGAGTTTTTGCTTTGCACAGTGATATATATGATATATCCCACACCTCATTCGACGAGGAAAGGACCGACGATCCCTTCACCGGGAGTGACTCCTTTAGCAAAACTAGAAAAGCCTCAAAAACACTCCATTTTTAAAATTCATTCGATCCTACAACGATATCAAGTTCATTACGCAATAGGTTTTCAGAAAAACCTGTCGTAGCCCTCCGTCATTTCAGATAAATCCTGTTTAGTATTCGTGCTGCGTTTGTTGACCTTGTCAAGGCGCAGTGTGCGGTAGCTAACCAGTATTTATCTGCTTATGCATATGATGCAGATTGGGTTAGGGTAGTCGTGCGGCCTTGTTGACCTTGTCAAGGGTCGTGCGGGTGGGTTTGATTCAATCAGGAAATGACGGGTTGAACTTGACTTGCGGTTTATGGTTTGTTAACCTTATCAAGATCATAGATCGTTCGGGGCAAAATATTATCGGGAATTTCAAGTGTTGAAATTTGCAATGAGATTGCATACCTTCTATGAGATAGTTGGATCCCGATACCCGCTGCGAGTAAGAGTTACTCCTGGGAGAGTTTTATACATTACAATTAGCCGATCAAGTAGGTGTCTAGAAAGGTGTCAACGAGGTTATGCCTCTGGGAAAACAGGTTTACATTAATTAGGTTCGTGCGAAAGCACGGGGGACCTCCCTCAAAGTACCGACACTGGCTTGGCTGAAAGATTGGCGAACTTGTAGTGTGTAATTAATCCCGGCTAGTCTTTCCTTTTAGGGTTTGAAGGAAGATTTGATAAAAAGCAGTGGGAGCCATCCTGATTAGATAAAATAATAACCAATCTATTCTTGAAAGAGCGCACGCTGAGTGTTTTCTTCTCTATCTCTCCAGGTAGCGACCATATCACGCCTTAATTAAGATAATAATACGGATAATTGACCGAACCCGCTTGTTATACTGAGCTGGGGAATGTTGGTCCCGCTCCAACTTATAATTGTTATAAGACAGAGCAGGAAATTGGGGATTACCAGAATTCTCGTGCCGCCCAAACGAAGAGAGTGCATGCTGATGCATCATCTTCGGGTGTGTTCATTACAGAGAACTGTTTCTCAGTATCCTTTACGTCCTGGGTATGTGATACCAGATCAGGATCCCAGATATGTAATCTGTTATATAGGGCTACAGAAAGGTAGAGGACTGAGAACGGTGATAAGTTTCATGAGGCAGAAAATGGGGCAAGAGTTGCAACCAAGTCTGTTGGTCACTGTCACCCTGTATTACCAATACATTGGTTCTGAACGAATATTATTAGATACCGAACCTGATATACAAAATCATATCAGTCTCTTTATAAGTAAAGAAAGGATATAATTTTGTATTGTTGGATAATGTTTTGAACATTTCCTATATCAAAAGTTGATCGGTTCAGGCACGTTATCTAAAAGCATTAATGTTCTAAATCAAACTACAGTTCTTAGTATACGGAACACACACAAGAGGAAGAGTTCAGAAATGAACGCATCCTTCTTAAGGTATTGTAGACTAGGTCATATCAATGCGACCCGACTAGCTAGAGTTACATAAAGATGCATATTTAAATTAGTTTGAATTTACATCTTGTGAAACTCGCCAGTCATGTCACAAAGATAAGATGACCATAGCCCTGTTTATTGGAAACAGAGAAAGTGTTAGTGAACTCTTGGGATGATACATGTTGATGTATGAAGGTCCCCTGTCTACACTTGCCAAGACCGGTTCTTTATACTTCATTAAATTCTCTGATGATCTTTCGAGATTCAGACCTATGTTCCTGTTGAAACACAAGTCTGAACCTTTTGAGATATTCACAGAATATAAGTTAGAAGTAGAGAACCAAATATACGGGTATAAGTATTATGTCCTTTGATAAGATCGAGGAGGAGAATACTTGAGCACGGAAATCCTGGATTATTCTAAAGGAGAATGAGATTCTCTCTTAGCATTACTCCTCTGTATACACCATAGCACGATGGTATATCGGGGCGGAGCAATAACACCCTATATGATAAGGTGTGCTCTATGATGAGTACTACTGAGTTACCTTTTTCCTTTGGGGGTTATGCACTTGAGAAGCTGCATACCTATTGAATAGGGTTCCAATCAAATTAGTTGCCTACCATTTCATATGTGATATGGAAAGGGAAGAGCCCATGTCTTAAGCTAGTTAAGATTTGGGGTTGACCGGCCTATGTCTAAAAGCAAAATCCGGACAAGCTCGAGGCAAGGTCTGTAATGTAGAACTGGAAAGGTTCCAGCTATGCAAACTACAGAAGATGATTTGATAGAACCAATAGGATTCAGTAGATTCCAACGAACCTCAGCCTCTCCGCCGATCTAGTAGGGTTCCTCACCCACCTGAGAGATACTTCGGTTTCTCTATGACAGTGGGAGCGAGGATTGCATCATAAGATGATGACCCAACTAGTTTCGAGCTGGCCATCAAGAGTAGGACTCTGTAAGAATGGCTGGATGCTAAGCGATCTGAGATGGAATCCTTATACACCAACAAAGTATGGACTTTGGTTGCTATATCTGAAGGGTTAAATCCCCATCAGGAGCAAGTATATCTTGAGAAGATTACTTGGTGTAGATGGAAAAGTTGAGACTTTCAAAGCTAGACTTGTTAAAAGTTTGCATCATTGACCAGGCGTGGAAAATGATGAAACCTTTTCTAAGGAGCTATGCTTAAGTCCATCCAGATCCTACTTGCCACGGCTACACACCATGACTACGATATCTGGCGGTTGGGTGTCATGACTGCTTTTCTAAATGATGTTTTAGAAGAGTGCATCTATAAGTACACAGCCAGAGGGCCTCGTAGACAGTGGGAACAGCGGAAACGTGTGCAAGGTGTTTATGTAATAAAGCAGGCATCGCGGGGTTGGAACATCTGTTTTGATGTGTTAGTCAAAGAGTTTGACATCATCAAAATGGTAGATGAACCTTGTATAAACAAAAAGGTAGTAGGGAGTATGGTGGTGATCCTCGTAGAGTACGTGGATGACATACTCTTGATAGGGAAGGAGTTTCCTATGCTACGCTCGGTCGATCTCCGCTTATCACAATGATTCTCCACATAGGATCAAAGTGATACCTACTAAATCCTAGCTTTTGGATCTATGAGATAGATCTAAATGGATATTAGGACACTTACTAGTTGTAGTGAGATGGTATCAATTGATCCTGGGGAGAATCACTGGAAGTGTTCCAGGATGATAAAGACGACTGAATGTCAGTCACAGGCATTGTCTTTACCCTAAGTAAAGGGACGGTATGTTGGAAGAGTTCCAAGCTAGATACCGTGACATACTAGACGATAAAGGCTGGATACATCGCTACTTAAGATGCTACCAAAGAGGATGTTTGGGTGTGTATTAGTTCATGAGATGAACTACGTTCCTACCATTGTGAGACAATGGAGTTGTGGCTTATGCCAAGGAACGCCGGTCCCATCAGTGATCCAGAGATATTCTAAGGCAGTATCACCTGATCATGGAGATGGTTGATCTCCAAGGTGATCGAGGCATGGAGAGTAGACTCAGAGGACAACACAGCGGATCCACTCACAAAGGCCTGTTCCCAAAGAGAGACTTTTATGGGATAGTTGAGTATGAGATACTACGACCACTGCTACAGATGGCCCTAGTGCAAGTGGGAGATTGTTAGTTATATGTATGCCCTAGAGGCCATTACTGTACATAGGATGTATATGGTAGTGGATGCTGGGACATATATAGGGAGGACTTTCTCGCTCGACATGATAGTATGCTATCTGGTTACTATTTACCTTAACGTGTATGCTGATAGTCTCTCTGTTACATGTTGGTAAAGCCCTTAGGATGTGTACTTGACTACCTAGAATATGATGCGGATCATACTAGTGGGGACATGGTAGTCCACAAGTACATCCTTTAAAGTCCCTAGTCGTGGGTGTATCGAGACGGGGCATCGATATACCAGAGTAGACTAGCGTGTACCTTCTCGACCCATACAGATGGGTGATGGATGATCCCATATCCATTGGTGTTTGACATCAGAGATGATATACGGGTGCTCAGTAGAGACTGGGTACACTGGACGGACTCGCCGAGAACTCCCAGATGGTATTATACCTCACGTCAGATGGCAGTTCTCTGGTGACACTGGTACAGAGTAGTCTGTTGACCCGAAATCGTCATAGAGTCTTGTGTGGTTCCCACTGTGCTTTGATTTCCATCTTACCACGTCCAAGAGGGCGTGCAAAACAGTGGTTTTTGGGTACAGTCCCGAATCACATGGAGGTAATGAGCGATAGGAGGGGATTCGTCTCTCCCGGTATAGGGGGTTGATGTTGCGCTGTGTTCGATTGGCTATAACAGGAAATCCCTGGCCAGGGTTGCTGAGATTTACTGGTAAGTGTTACCAGTAGTTTCTCGAATTGTTATAGACCTCGTATCGACACGACTTATCAAGCTATTGGGGTCTGACGTTTACTATCCCTAGGCGAGATATGCGACATATCAGACGATCAGACCGGACTGTACGGTAGTGTTACTGGTTGGATTCACTGGAGTGTGAGCGGGCTTGCTCGTCGATCGTCTGATTGCTCAATACCCGGGTGGCCGTTACGTTTAGCAGACCGCTTGCGGCTTGTGGGTGCTTGATATGATCATCACCTGCTACCGGCGTATTGACGAGTCTTTAGAGTCCTACACAGAGGTTTCCTGGCTCAAGCGAAACGAAATAGGAGCGCATATGAGATATGTGCGGGACCGAGAATGATACCAGTATGTGATACTGTATTCGATTCTCGCGATATGTGATATTGATCGGTTATATGCGATATAGCCGGGTTATCGGATCAAGTGTTGATTCGATAAGTTGTTACTGTTAATATTAGTCGGTTATATGCGATATGACCGGATCGTTAAATCAAGTGTTGATTTAATGATTTAATGCATAATTATATATTTGATATATTACTTTGCATTAACTAGTATCGGTTCACTTTAAATGGATTTTCTCGCTCGGGTGTGCGCATTGCATATGCGATATGATTTTGTGCACATGCTTGTATCATGTTTGATGATACATGCCTTTTTAATTAAGTGTATAGAATTAAACCTTGGTTAATGGAATGGTCAGGGTTTACTATTTGCTTATTCATTTTATTCATTTATTTATTAATCTTTTTCTTATTGGAAAAAGGAAATGAAATGATAAAATGGTGGCATTTCTTTTGTTCATTCATGAAGCTTCATGAATGCTTTGACTTGATGACCATTTTGTTTTTAGCTTAACCCTAACCATTGCATTAAACCATGATTAGTTCTCTACACTTAACTATGGTCATGTTATGATAAGGATTGATAATTCTTTTCTTTTTGAATTAACTTATCATAACATAATTCTTCTTCTTCTTCCTTTCTTCACTTGAAGAAAGCAAGCTCCATCAATGGTGATTGATGGAAATGAGTGAGAAATCCAATTCTAAAGTCTACCCACTTCCTATTTCTTCATCCTCTACCTCTTGCCAAGTAGTAGAGTGTGTTTCCTTCACAAGTTTTCATGACTTGGTGAAGGTGGAGCTTGATTTAGCGATGCCTCGACGTAGATCATCTTCGGCATGGACATCGACGACCTAGCTCGCCATTTCTCCGACGAAGCCGACGCTAGAGCCCGGGAATTCATTTGGACAGCAAAGGGACTTCGTTCCGGAGCTATGGAGGTGGAGCACCGGATCTACAAAGGTTGTATTTCCGTTTCTTTGTAGTTAAGTTGTTAACTAGATTATATTTTCGCCTAGATTTCTAGCCAACGGTCCGTAGTTTAGGGTTTCTCGGCACCGTAATTTTTGAAACGGGCATGGTTGATGCCTTATGAGACCCCTTAAGAGTGCCTAGGAACCCTACAGCATCCATCCAAACTTCCAATATACAATGCAATCAATCAATTTGGCATCTTCGGAGAGGTGGACGGATAAATCCAAATAGCATATGCCCCTAAATTCAGGCAAGACGACCTACGCGGTCTCGTCCCCTGTTTTCGGCGGTGAACAAGACCCACCCCGGCTTATATTATGGGAGAGTTCTTCTTTCGCCACTTCATGGATGATGCTCCATCGAAGTAGAGTTCCCATCGAAACTCATTTTCTTCTTTCTCCTCTTCGACTGCGTCGAACGCGTGTTCATCCGGTATCTCGCATTTAAGGGAGAGTCAGTTGGTATCGGATGTTCCGTAAGGAAGTCGGCGATGGCTTGTCCTTTCACCGCTTTGAGGGTCCGATACGTTATCAAGAATTCCATCAACAGTAGGGCCCATTGGGTCAGCCTTCCCGTCAGTTTGGCCTTTGACATCAGATACCTAAGAGGATCCACCATTGATATGAGATGGACCTCATGCGCTAAGGCGTAGTGTTTGAGATTCGTTATTGCGAAGATTAGCACCAGAAAGTGCTTTTCGATGGGGGAGTAGTTGCGTTCTTCCCCCAGGAGAACTTGACTTAAATAGTACAAAGCTCTTTCCTTTCCTTAATCGTTCTCTTGTACCTACAACACACCTAGTGAACCTTCAAGGGCCGTTGTATATAGGATAAGGGGCTTTTCCTTTACCGGAGCGGCCAATACTGCCGGATTTTGTAGGTATTTTTTGATTTCGTCCAATGCATTTTGGCATTTCTGATCCCAGATGAACAGGGTCCCTTTATTCATTAGATGGCTATAGGGACGACACTTTCCGGATAGGTTGGCTATGAGCCGCTGGATATACGCGAGCTTTCCTTGGAGAGATTGCATCTGTTTGAAGGTTCTTAGCGAGGGCATTTCCATGATCGCCTTGATTTTTGAAGCATCAATTTCGATACCTCGGTGACGGATGATGAAGCCTAAGAATTTTCCTGGGAGACTCCAAATGCGCACTTTAAAGGGTTCATTTTCAGATTATATTTCCGAAGATGCTCAAACACGACCTTTAGATGTTCCCAGTGTTTCTTATGAGATTTGCTTTTGACCACAAGGTCATTGATATAATATTCAACGATCTCATGTATGAGGTCATCGAATATCTTCGTCATGACTCTTTGGTATGTAGCTCCGACGTTCTTCAAACTGAAGGGCATCTCCTTGTAGCATAATACGCCTAACGAAGTCTGGAAGGCGGTATGCTTCTGGTCTTTAGGATCCATTTTTATTTGGTTGTATCCTGAAGATCTATCCATGAAGGAGAAGACCTCGTGGGTGGATGTGTTATCGATCATCAGCTTAGTAACGGGCACCGGGAAATCATCCTTCGGGAATTCCTTATTGAGGTCCCGAAAGTCCACGTAAATGTGGACTGTCCCATTTTTCTTCATCACCGAAACGATGTTAGTGATCTAGTCGGGATATTGAACTTCTTAGATGAAACCGGAGTCGATTAATTTCTTGACTTCAGCATTGATACTCATCTCAAGTTCGAGCCACATCCTTGGCGTCTGTTTGACTAACTTTATGTCAGGCAATATAGCCAACTTATGTACCACTACTTATGGATCTAAACCCGGCATTTCGGAGTAGTTCTAAGCGAAGCGGTATTTGTACTGCATAAGCTCATCTTTTAATGTGGCTACCTGTTTTTTGGACAGTAGCTCACTGACAAATGTCGGCCTCGGATCATCCTCCGTTCCCAGGTTGATTTTACTTAGGTTGTTCGCCGTGGTATGTATTCCATCTTCTAGCTCTGTTGGTGCTGGTGGAAATTCTGAGATCTCCTCGTCATCGTCTTCGTTTGCGAAGTATCCGAAAAGGTCAATCATATTCTTGTCCCTTCCCTCTTTTGAGAGTGTTATCATATGCCAGGTACGAGCCGGCTTTCATTTTTGCTGTCGAGATGG
The DNA here is from genome assembly GCA_030015575.1 of Agapanthus africanus. NCBI lineage: Eukaryota > Viridiplantae > Streptophyta > Magnoliopsida > Asparagales > Amaryllidaceae > Agapanthus > Agapanthus africanus. Next base: position 319,863,149 of record JASDDO010000019.1, read on the forward strand.
TCCAATCCTGACGGTATAGGTATTTTTTGGCTCATGATTTTTTGGCGGGCTTATCCTCCAGCTGTCGAATAATATAAACTTGCCTTGTTGACATTGGTCCTCGACCCCGTTCTTGAACGTGAAGCAATCTTCAAGGGGGTGACCTACTGCTCAGTGATAGGAGCAATAATCTGAATGATGAACTTCATTCATCTGTTCGGAATGCCGAGACTCTGGAAGCGCCATCATTTGGTGCTTCATAATAAGGCTGGAGATCTTTCCCGTCTTATCTCGAGGAAATGAGTATTTCCGACCCATCTCCTTTATAAGGGACGGGGTAAGAGCGAACTTTTCTCGTTTAGAAGGCGTCCTAGACTTGCTTTGTTGTCCTTGAACGTTGCTATCGATTGCTGCTTCATTCGCATTTCCGCTTCGGAATTTCCCTCTTTCACGGGGGTACACAGTGGGTTGTGAATGGAGAGTATCATGATCTACTCCTTTAACTGATTGGTGACTGAGACATTGCATCTTGACCTTTTCATATATGGCCATTTCACGACTATGGTTGTCTCGGTTATCTTGACAAGCTTCTTTTATTATCTTGTCAATTTACTCTTCGAGTGACGGACTTCAGTTTCTTCGAGCAAGACTTTTCCCTTGTTTGGCAGCATGACTGTTTGGAGAAACATTTTCTTCTCCATTCGAGCTGTTTATAGTGTGGCAGCTGTAGATTTGCTCCCGCTTATTGGAATAAACATATTCTATCCCAATTGTTTCCATCTTCCCGTTAGGTTTCTTTCGTTGAGTCTCGAGAATATCCCAAATCTTTCTGTAGAATTGAGCTTGCCGAACTGTTTGTTCAAGAGGTACGCCTTGGCGCTTTAACAGCTTTTTTAAACCCTCCGCATAATATCTTAGCATACAGATAGGCTAGAACATGTCAAGAGCGGGGTTGGCACCATGCCAAACTTCTCTCTCCACCTTAGTCTCCATAGATTTATAGAAGAGAATCGCCTTTTCATCTCTTCGTCTTGGAGGCACGTAGAAAGTTTTCAGTTCATGCATGCTGTATGTATTGAGCGTGTCAAGTTCCCTATAGTGTCGAGACAGAGTCATCATAATATATAGACTCCGATATGCTTCAACAAGAGTTTGTATTGATAGGCGAATGGAGAATACCACGTTCGCCTCATTTTCAGAGTCACTGCCAAAGACTAGGATAGGGGTCGATGGTCCGAGCTTGTTGTTTTCCCTCTGAGGTTATCCCAAGTAGACTGTTTTTTCGTCTTCCTTAGTATCAATTCCGAAGACCGGGATGGTGGCTATGTACTTTTTCTTATTCTCCGGCTTATGGCACCTTTCAATGTCTACAAAACCCGGCTGAAAGTACTTTACATCTTCATACTTTCACACTTCTTTCACCGAGAAAAGATTGAGCTCTCCTGTGACGGAGTACTCCGAGCCATCTTTGAAATACTTCATACACTGATGTTGTGTAGAAGCGATGACGTTGTACTCGTGTAGGCAAGGCCTGCCTAGTATAGCGTTGTAATAAGTCTTGGCATCAATGACATGGAATTTGATGTCAGGGATGAGCAGCCCGATGCGGAGCGTCAATATTACGGACCCAAGTGTCCATGACGACTGCGAGTCGAAACACGATATGGTAATTTTATCTCGGGAAAGGTGCTGAACATTCATAGATATTTCTTTCAGCACTCTCACATTGAGAAGATTGACAGAGGATCCGTTGTCGACAAGGATTTTTCCTATCTTGATGTCATGGCAGTACCCGGTGACATAGAGCGATCGATTGTGTTCGCATGTGTTAGATATAGTGCCCTCAAGGCAATTATTGTGATTGTAAGTAGGCGATTAAGTTAATTGAGAGAGGACCTATACAGGTATAACAGTTTTACTCAAGATGATAGTATGTTATCTGGTTTTTCTTTATCATTGATGAAGCCTGTAGGATTGTTGCTTGAGAACCAACATTATGATGGCGATCATATATGTGGGAGCTGGGTTGTCCATAAGCGCATCCTTAAATGTCCCTAGTTGTGAGAGCATCGAGACTGGGCATCAATATTCCGGAGTAGACTAGTGTATACGTTTCTAGATCCCGACGAGGGGCGGTGGCCGGTCTCACAAGCCATTGGTGTTGTGTCACCTAAGATAGTATACAGGTGCTCACTGGAGATGAGTACACCGGACAGACTTGCCGAGAACTTCTAGATGGTATTATATCTATCGTCGGATGAAAGTTCTCAGGTGACCTGAGTACAGGTTAGTCCTTTGAACTGAAGTCGTTATTTGTCTCGTGTGAGTTTCCACTGTATTTTGATTACTACCCTACCATGGCTCAAAGGGTTATGCAAATAAGTTTTAGTTGGGTACAGTCCCGAGCCACATGGAGGCAATGGTCAACTGTCAGGGATTCGTCTCTCCTGGTATTAAGATTCGATGTCACGCCGAGTTCAGTTAGCTATCACCAGAAATTCGTGGCCACGGTGAATGAGATTTACTGATAGTTGATCAGTAGTATCTTTGTTGGTGATAAGATTGACTCAGACACGACTTATCGGGTTAGTAGAGGTCTTATGTTATCTACCGCCTCGACCCGATATGCGATACTATTTGACGAAGAGACCGGACTGTATAGAGATTGTCACATTCAGGCTCAGTAGGGTAAGGACAAGCTTGATTGTCGACCCCCCAGTCAACAAGTACATAGGTAACTGTTACGTACAGCTAGTACCGTTGATGTGCTTATGGTTAAACCCACTGCCAGCGTATTGTCAAGTCTTTAGAGTCCCCACACAAAGGGGTTTCCCGGTTTAGGAGGTAGATGTAGGAGCCGTACGTTGGTAAGTGCAGGGGTCCGATTAAATACATGTACGGGATACACGGATTTTAATCGGGCAGTTGATAATACTAGCCGGCTTAGGATTAAGCCGGATTATTAAATCAGGTTATGATTTAATAATTTATATATGTATTTTGATACATATATTTTAGTATTATTGTTCTCTATTCATTTTCTCTCTTTACTGCTATCCGTATTTTTATACGAATACGCGTATATGTAGCGATACATATACCAGGTGAAGTATTCCGTATTTATATGGGAATGCTTCTATAAGAAGGACACCTCATATTTGCTTTTCATTTTAGAAAAATAAATGCAACATGAGATGGCATAAAGCATGCTTGTGATTGTAGAGAGGAATGGCTTGGATTGTGATGTGCATTTATTGGTGCACTATTGCATCATGGTTGTTATTTATGTAGCCATTCTCTTTTCATTTAGGACGATCTTTTTTTCATCCTTCATGCCTCATAGGAGAAAAAAAGACTTAGCCATTTTTCTCTTCTCATTCTCCTTCTTCTTCTTGCACTCATGAGTATGGATTCTTGAGGGAAAAGTTTAGTGAAATATTTCTACATCACCGACTATCCACACCTAGCAAGTTTGGATCATTGGATAGAGCCTCCTCCGGTTTTCCTCGGGTGGATCTTATGCGGCGAGGGTGGTCGATTTTCAAGCGCGATCCCGACAGCTACGAGTTTGGAGAGTTCTTCCACAATTGGGTGGACACGCGACAAAGGTTATAGTTTCTCAACCTTTGTATTTCTAGTTAGCTGGTTTTTGGTTTTTGGATCGTATCCTAGGTTTTACGGGTGTTCGGTGCTCGCATCAATTTTTTTTCGCTTCCGCCTCGGCCGCGGCTTCCGTGGCACAGGCACCGAAACCCAACATGGTATCGGAGCCACTCCATAAACCTTAACTAGCTAGTTTGCATTTATTTAGAGTTTCGATTGACGGAATTTGCTGATTCACATTTCCATTTCATTGCCCGCTGTTTGAATTTTCAAGTTGTTCAAAAAATTGTTCAGGATGCCTTAAAATTATGTGCAGGCAAAACTAGAGGCCAGAAAAAAAATTGGGCACATGAGCCCAAAATTTGGTCGCGGAACCGCCGCCTAACATGCTATTTGGCTGTGGTACCATAGTCCAATTTTGGCCGTTGTGCCCTAAATTTTTTCTGGTGCTCTAGGTTGTGGAAATGTGATTTTTAGGATATTTGGTTTTGGCCCAGATTTGTTTGAGTACTGGTTTGTACTTGGAGCCAATACGGAAAGTTTTAATCGATCAAAATTTTGAATTTGTGGTTTTCAGCGCATTTGTTAGTTTCTGCGACCGTGAATATCATAGTGCGGTATAATCCGACAGGTTGCTATATGTACAATCAGACGGGTTTACAAACATGATATTTAAGTTGATGTTCTGTGTTGCACTGATATTACGGATGGATTATCGTGATGGATAGCCTTGTGTGCAATGTTAGATGTATAGTTCAGATTCATTTGTATATTCATTATTGCAGGGTGAGCGTCCAACATGTGGACTGCCGTTTCTGCCAGTTTGTATATTCTTTTATTGGGGCATGACCGGATTAAGTTCGATGTTACCGTTGTATATATATTTTCTTTTCTGTACTATGATTACCCCATGGAGGAGTGCTCGAATAGCCGGGTTCTAGAGGACAACGGGCCCTTATCTCATGGCGTTGAGACCGGGGGGCCTTACTCTAGAATTGGCGGGCTATTCGCTACACTCGTAGGGGGTATAGGTTGACCCACGGAGGGGTGCTCAAATTACCGGATTCCGTGAAGTGTTGGGTGGCCAATTCACTTTGTTGATTGGGGTTGCCTCACATCTGGGATTGGCAGGTAACTTGACGCACTCGTAGGGGTCTAGGTTCTTCATTGCACTGGCTATCCACACGACCAGGGAACGTCGCGTCTCATTTATGGCTCAAATGAAACGCGGGACTCCTAAATTATCTGCTATTCCATATTATTGTTCGCATGCTTGTGATGATTTTTATCTTCCTGTGATGACTATTATCTGCCTGCGATGTTGATAGATATACATATTAAATATTTAGTAGATGCTTCTATATATTTTGCATCCACGCTAGTCCTGTCCCCGCTCTGCTGTTAGTTAAGTAACCTAACGGTGCATGACGGGGCCCCGTGGCGAATGCGGATGGAATATAAATAACATGTTATTTTGGTTGTTTCTTTTGTGGCTTAGTGTAGGGTTCCTAGGCACACTAATGAGGTCTCACAACAGATCAAACATGCTCAATTCAAATTTTTTCATGTGCCTACAAACCCTAATACGGATCGTTAACTAGATGATAAGGCGATGCAAGCAAGTAAACAACTTTATTGCTAAAGGAAAGTGACTACAACCTTTGTAGATCCGGTCCTCCACCTCCATAGCTCCGCGTTGACGTCCCTCCACTGCGATCATCGGATCCCGGACTCTAGTAATGGTTTCATCGAAGAAATGATCGGGCTAGGTCGTCGACTTTGATGCCGAAGATGATCTACGTCGAGGCAACACAAGATCAAGCTCCAACTTCACCAAGTCATGAAACTTTTGAAGAAAACACCCTATACTACATGGCAAGTGGTAGAGGATGAAGAAATAGGAAGTGGGTTCACTTTAGAATTGGATTTCTCACTCTTTTTCTCAAGTCACCATTGAAGCTAGCAAGCTTCTTTCTTCTTGAAGAAGAAGAAAAAGAATATGATAAGAATAATTAAATAAATGGAAAATAATGTGATTCTTATCATAATGCAACCTTGGGTTAGTTTAACAAGTGTAGAGAATAAACTAGGGTTTATTTGAATGGTTAGGGTTAAGGAAAAAACAAAATGGTCAAAGCTTTCAAAGCTTCATGAAGTTTCAAGAATGAAACAAATTAAGCCGCCATTTTATTCTTGCCAAAATAAACAAATAAATAAATAAAATGAATAAGTGAATAATTCAAAGCCCTAACCATTCACTTAACCATGGTTTAAAGTAAACATACACCCAAGCTTGCATGTATCATCAAACATGATACAATCTAGTGCACAAAAATATATCACATATACTACATGTGCACATCAAGTGAGAAAATCCATCTTAAGTGAACAAATACTAGTTAATGTAAAGTAATATATCAAATATATAATTATACATCAAATCATTAAATCAACACTTGATTTAATGATCCGGTCATATCGCATATAACCGACTAATATCAAGTGTATCAATGTATCGAATCAACATTTGATTCGGTAACCCGGCTATATCACATATAACCTGCCGATGATACAAATCGCGAGAATAGAATCCAGTATCACATACTGCTATTATTCTTGGTCCCGCACATATCTCATATGCGCTCTTATTTCGTTTCGCTTGAGCCAGGAAACCTCTGTGTAGGACTCTAAAGACTCGTCAATACGCCGGCAGCAGGTGATGATCATATCAAACACCCACAAGCCGCAAGTGGTCTGCTAAACATAACGGCCACCCGGGTATTGAGCGATCAGAAGATCGACGAACAAGCCCGCTCATACTCCTGTGAATCCAACCAGTAACACTTACCGTACAGTCCGGTCTCGTCGTCTGATATGTCGCATATCTCGCCTAGGGGTGGTAAACGTCAGACCCCAATAGCTCCATAAGTCGTGTCGATATGAGGTCTATAACAGTTTGAGAAACTACAGGTAACACTTACCAGTAAATCTCAGCAACCCTGGCCAGGGATTTCCGGTTATAGCCAATCGAACACAGCGCAACATCAACTCCCTATACCGGGAGAGACGAATCTCCTCATATCGCTCATTGCTTCCATGTGATTCGGGACTGTACCCAAAAACCACCGTTTTGCACGCCCTCTTGGACGTGGTAAGGTGGAAATCAAAGCACAGTGGGAATCACACAAGACTCTATGACGATCTCGGGTCAACAGACTACTCTGTACCAGTGTCACCAGAGAACTGCCATCTGACGTAAGGTATAATACCATCTGGGAGTTCTCGGCGAGTCCGTCCAGTGTACCCAGTCTCCACTGAGCACCCGTATACCATCTCTGATGTCAAACACCAATGGATATGGGATCATCCATCGCCCATCTGTATGGGTCGAGAAGGTATACGCTAGTCTACTCTGGTATATCGATGCCCCGTCTCGATACACCCACGACTAGGGACCTTGAAGGATGTACTTATGGACTACCATGTCCCCACTAGTATGATCCGCATCATAGTCCAGGCAGTCAAGTACTCATCCTAAGGGCTTTACCAACATGTAACAGAGAGACAATCAGTGTACACGTTAAGGTAAAGAGAAACCAGATAGCATACTATCATGTCGAGCAAGAAAGTCCTCCCTATATATGTCCAAGCATCCACCACAATATACATCCTATGTATAGTAATGGCCTCTAGGGCATACATATAACTAACAATCTCCCACTTGCACTAAGGCCATCTGATAGCAGTGGTTGTAGTATCTCATACTCAACCATCCCATAAAAGTCTCTCTATAGGAAAAGGCCTTTGTGAGTGGATCCGCCGTGTTGTCCTCTGAGTCTACTCTCCTAATCTCGATCACCCTGGAGATCAACCATCTCCATGATCAGGTGATACTGCCTTAGAATATGTCTGGATCACTGATGGGACGGACGTTCCTTGGCATAAGCCACAACCCCATTGTCACACAATGGGAGAAACAGAGTTCATCTCATGAACTAATATACACCCAGACAGCCTCTTTGGCAGCATCTTAAGTAGCGATGTATCCAACCTTTATCGTCTAGTATGCCACGGTATCTAGCTTAGAACTCTTCCAACATACCGTCCCTCTACTGAGGGTAAAGACAATGCCTGTAACTGACTTTCAGTCGTCCTTATCACTCTGGAACCTTTCCAGTGATTCTCCCCAGGATCAACTGATACGATCTCACTAGAACTAGTGAGTATCCTAACATCCAATTAGATCTATCTCATAGATCCAAGACCCAGGATTTAGGAGGTATCACTTTGATCCTATATGGAGAATCATTGTGATAAGCGGAGATTGACCGAGCGTAGCATAGGAAACTCCTTTCTTATCAAGAGTATGTCATCCACGTACTCTACGAGGATCGTCACCATACTCCCTACTACCTTTTTGTTTATACAAGGTTCATCTACCATTTTGATGATGTCAAACTCTTTGACTAACTCATCAAAACAGATGTTCCAACTTCGCGATACCTGTTTTATCACATAAAACATCTTGTACACGTTTCCGCTGCTCCCACTGTCTATGAGGCTCTCTGGCTGTGTACTTATAAACGCTCTCTTCCAAAACATCATTTAGAAAAGCTGTCATGACACCCAACCACCAGATATCATAGTCATGGAATGTAGCCGTGGAAAGTAGGATCCGGATGGACTTAAGTATAGCCACTGGAAAAGGTTTCATCATTATCCACGCCTGGTCGATGACGAAAACTTTTAACAAGTCTAGCTTTGAAAGTCTCAACTTTTCCATCTACACCAAGTAATCTTCTCAAGATATACTTGCTCCAGATGGGGATTTAACCCTTCAGATATAGCAACCAAAGTCCATACTTTGTTGGTGTATAAGGATTCCATCTCAGATCGTTAAGCATCCAGCCATTCTTACAGAGTCCCTACTCTCGATGGCCTGCTCGAAACTAGTTGGGTCATCATCTCATGATGCAATCCTCGCTCCCACTGTCATAGAGAAACCGAAGTATCTCTCAGGCGGGTGAGGAACCTTACTAGATCGGCGGAGAGGCTGAGGTTCGTTGGTAACTATTGAATCCTTTGGTTCTTTCAAATCATCAGCTGCAGTTTGTATAGCTGGAACATTTCCAGTTCTACAGAACTGACTTTGCCTCGATCTTGTCCGGATTTTGCTTTTGACATAAGCCGGACAATCCCAAATCTTAACTTACTTAAGAGATAGGCTCTTCCCATACCATATCTCATATGGAATGGTAGGCACGGATTTGATTGAACCCTATTCAATAGGTATGCAGCTTCTCAAGTGCATAACTCCCAAAAGGAAATAGGTAATTCAGTAGTACTCATCATAGAGCACACCTTATCTAATAGGGTGCTTTAGATCCGCCCCGATATACCATCGTGCTATGGTGTATACGGTGGAGTAATGCTGAGAAAGAATCTTATTCTCCTTTAGAACAGTCCAAGAATTCCGTGCTCAAGTATTCTCCTCCTTGATCACATCAAAGTAAATAATACTTATACCCGTTTTGGTGCACTACTTCTAACTTATATTCTGTGAATATCTCAAAAGGTTCGGACTTGTGTTTCAACAGGAACATATGTCTGAATCTAAAGAGATCATCAGAGAATATAATGAAGTACAAAGAACCGGTCTTGGCATATGTAGACAGGGGATCTACATACATCAACATGTATCATCCCAAGAGTTCACTAACTCTTTCTCTGTTTCCATTAAACAGAGCTATGGTCATCTTATCTTTGTGACATGACTGGCAAGTTTCACAAGATGTAAATTCAAACTAATTTAAATATGCATCTAAATGTAATTTCAGCCAGTCGGGTCGCATTGATATGACCTAGTCTACAATGCCTCAAGAAAGATTCGCTCATTTCTGAACTCTTCCTCTTGTGTGTGTTTCGTATACTAGGAACTGTAGTTTGATTTAGAACGTCAATGCTTTTAGATAACGTGCCTGAACCGATCAACTTTTGATATAGGAAATGTTCAAAACATTATCCAACAATACAAAATTTTATCATTTCTTTACTAATAAAGAGACTGATATGATTTTGTATATCAGGTTCGGTATGTAATAACATTTGTTCAGAATCAATGTATTGGTAATACAGGGTGACAGTGACCAATAGACTTGGCTGCAATACTTGCCCCGTTCTCTGTCTCATGAAACTTATCACCCGTTCTCAGTTCTCTGCCTTTCTGTAGCCCTATGTAACGGATTACATATCTGGGATCCTGTTCCGGTATCAGATACCCAGAACGCAGAGGATACTTGAGAAACAGTTCTGTGTGATGAACACACCCGAAGGAGATGCATCATATGCACTTTCTTCGTTTGGGCGGCATGGGAATCTTGGTATTCCCCTATTTCCTGCTCTGTCTTATAACAATTATAAGTTAGAGCGGGACCGACGTTCCCCAGCTCAGTATAACAAGCGGGTTCGGTCAATACATCCATATTATTATCTTGATTAAGGCATGATATGGTCGCTACCTGGAGAGAGAGAGAAGAAAACACTCTGCGTGCGCTCTTACAAGATTAGATTGGTTATTTATTTTATCTAATCAGGATGGCTCCCACTGTTTTTATCAAATCTTCCTTCAAACCCTAAAAGGAAAGACTAGCCGGGATTAATTACACGCTACAAGTTCGCCAATCTTTCAGCCAGGCCAGTGTCGGTACTTTGAGGGAGGTCCCCCGTGCTTTCGCACGAACCTAATTAATGTAAACCTCGTTTTTTCAGAGGCGTAACCTCGTTGACACCTTTCTAGACACCTACTTGATCGGCTAATTGTAAAGTGTAAAACTCTCCCAGGAGTAACTCTTACTCGCAGCGGGTATCGGGATCCAACTATCTCATAGAAGGTATGCAATCTCATTGCAAATTTCAACACTTGAAATTCCCGATAATTTTGCCCCTAACCTCCTATGACCTTGACAAAGGCCAACAAACCATAGGATGCTAGTCAAGTTCAACCCGTCATTTCCTGATTGAATTAAACCCACCCGCATGACCCTTGACAAAGGCCAACAAGGTCGCATGACTACCCTAACCCAATCTGCATCATATACATAAGCAGATAAGCACCAGTCATCTACCGCACACTACGCCTTGACAAAGGCCAACAAACACAGCACGAATACTAACTACTACTTATCTGAAATGACGGAGGGCTACGACAGGTTTTTCTGAAAACCTATAGCGTAATGAACTTGATATCGTTGTAGAATCAAATGATTTTAAAATGGAGTGTTTTTTAGGCTTTTCTAGTTTTGCTAAAGGGGTTACTCCCGGTGAAGGGATCGTCGGCCCTTTCCTCGTCGAATGAGGTGCGGGATATATCACATATATCACTGTGCAAAGCAGAAACTATAGAAGCAATCAAAAGACAAACCGAGTGCGTAGCATCTGCCAGTTATTGCTAAAGGAGTCACTCCCGGTGAAGGGATCTCGGTCCTTTCCTCATCGAATAAGGTGCAGGATGTTCTATAATGAACACCGCGATGCAAAGCAAGAACTGTAGCTACCTGTTTTTATTTTGAAATTCGATTCCACAACATCTTTTAGGTTTCTTTTCTTTCATTAATCAAATTAATGAAGTCCCATCATTTAAGTCCACCTAAACATCACAGATAAATACGACGTACACTTATGCCATCCGCATTCGCCTCGATGTCCCCTCGTGCACTGTTAGGTTAGGTGACTAAGGCAGAGCGGGGCAGGGCTAGCGCGGGTGTAAAACATAAGTAACGTCTATATAATATATCATATATACTATATACAGTATTTATCACTGAACATCAAATGATCACATCACAGATAACGCAGCAGAAAATATCATATGAAATATTGGATATACTAGGACGTCCGAGTTTTCAATACGAGCCAGCACAAAACACGGATTCCACGGTCGTGATGAATAGCCAAACCCACACCCCTAGACCCCTACGAGAGCGGCAGGCAACCCTACCAATTCTAGAGTTAGGAGACCCGGACTCGACTCCTCGAGTTGGTCTCCCACTGGACTCCAGAACCCGGTTACTTGTGCTCCCCTCCTTGGGTCTATCCTAGTGCGGAAAAGTAAATAATATACAAAAGGTGACATCTTCCGCAACCTGGAAGTGCCCCAATAAAAGAATATTACATACAAGTTTTTACATGAATGAAAATAAAAAAAACACTCATCTCACATAAAAACCCCGGCTATTCAAACACGACGATCCAATATAACATATCCAGCAACACATAACATCACATGTCATTAACGTAAGTAAATGTGCGCATCCCAATTGTCGTTGACATATAGCAACGAAACCGGCGATATCACATATTACACTTACGGTCACAGAAAAAGAAAGTGTAAAACTACAACAGTTGGAATCCGCAACCTCTTTAGATATCGCATGCCTAATCAAATGAATTACTTAGACATCGCATGCCAAACAATTATAAACCCCGCATTTTAGTCTCATTATCTAAAACACTTTTCAATATCAAGTCGGGTAATTCAACAAGATTCCCGACATCTTGATCGAATGCTCGTCGCAAACTTTAGTAGGCGGCCGCACCCCCGACGCCGTCGACGAAGTGCACCAAGGCGGAACACCGCTGCCGCGAGCATCCGAACGGATGCTTTCGGCAACGTGGTTCTCCTACAGTCACTTGGTCGAGGCTATGGGGTGAGGTTGTCTATTAAGTTTACCTGGCGAGTATCCGCGTACACTACGTGATTGCGACGGACTTTTGATCGCATCAATATTCCATGGCAACTGATCAAGTGAGACTAAACCGCTAGATTTATAATATTCATTCAGTTATCTCATAACTACTTGTGAATTCCAATTATTGTATCACATTCCAGATAAATAGAAAATGTTAAACTTTCCGATCGAACAATCAAACACCCAAGTTTTCCCGAAACAGCTCAACACATGAAATAAGTTTAAAAACATTCACTTCGTGCCTCAGTACCAACGGTCCAGCCGTAGAAGGGTCAAGCCAACGCCTCACATGTGGCACGCCGTACTGCCCTAAACCCTAAGGTTCAAAGGGCAGTTCAAGACGGTCACATAATCGAGTTAAGGTTTGTTGTCTTCTAGAGGGACCATCGCGTTACTTGCACTACTTAGAACGTCATTAAACTACGGAAAATCAATTGGAAATTACCCGGCAAGGAAAAAAGTGGGTATTTATATCCGGTCGAACTTTTTAACATATTCTAAAATTACCCGGAAAAACACATAGACAAAATTAGACAATCCGATCGAAACACCGAGTCCCCAATACAACCCAGAAAACTCAACTCTTGAGTGCAGATTTAAACTTCCCAGAGAACAGAGGAAACAGATACGGGCATTGCTGTATAAAAATTAATCCCTAATCAGTACAAACGGCCGTGGAACCGCCGCGAATAGCATGGTAAGGCCGCGGTTCCGCGGCGATCTAGTGGAGTTAGGGGATCGTTTTCTACAGTAACTCTTATAATTTCCTGCTCTATTTTCTGAGAATTTTTAATTCACAAAAATCCACAGTTTTGAAAATTGTCCAGAGAGGGTTGAATGGTTAGGGTTTCGGGTTCGATCGGGTTTCTAACTTCGTCTACTCATCGTCTAAGGCTCTAGCTGGGCTCTGATACCACTGTAGGGTTCCTAGGCACACTAATGAGGTCTCACAACAGATCAAACATGCCCAATTCAAATTTTTTCATGTGCCTACAAACCCTAATACGGATCGTTAACTAGATGATAAGGCGATGCAAGCAAGTAAACAACTTTATTGCTAAAGGAAAGTGACTACAACCTTTGTAGATCCGGTCCTCCACCTCCATAGCTCCGCGTTGACGTCCCTCCGCTGCGATCATCGGATCCCGGACTCTAGTAATGGTTTCGTCGAAGAAATGATCGGGCTAGGTTGTCGACTTTGATGCCGAAGATGATCTACGTCGAGGCAACACAAGATCAAGCTCCAACTTCACCAAGTCATGAAACTTGTGAAGAAAACACCCTATACTACATGGCAAGTGGTAGAGAATGAAGAAATAGGAAATGGGTTCACTTTAGAATTGGATTTCTCACTCTTTTTCTCAAGTCACCATTGAAGCTAGCAAGCTTCTTTCTTCTTGAAGAAAAAGAAGAAAAATAATTTGATAAGAATAATTAAATAAATGGAAAATAATGTGATTCTTATCATAATGCAACCTTGGGTTAGTTTAACAAGTGTAGAGAATAAACTAGGGTTTAGTTGAATGGTTAGGGTTAAGGAAAAAACAAAATAGTCAAAGATTTCAAAGCTTCATGAAGTTTCAAGAATGAAACAAATTAAGCCACCATTTTATTCTTGCCAAAATAAACAAATAAATAAATAAAATGAATAAGTGAATAATTCAAAGCCTTAACCATTCACTTAAGCATGGTTTAAAGTAAACATACACCCAAGCTTGCATGTATCATCAAACATGATACAATCTAGTGCACAAAAATATATCACATATACTACATGTGCACATCAAGTGAGAAAATCCATCTTAAGTGAACAAATACTAGTTAATGTAAAGTAATATATCAAATATATAATTATACATCAAATCATTAAATCAACACTTGATTTAATGATCCGGTCATATCGCATATAACCGACTAATATCAAGTGTATCAATGTATCGAATCAACACTTGATTCGGTAACCCGGCTATATCACATATAACCTGCCGATGATACAAATCACGAGAATAGAATCCAGTATCACATACTGGTATTATTCTCGGTCCCGCATATATCTCATATGCGCTCCTATTTCGTTTCGCTTGAGCCAGGAAACCTCTGTGTAGGACTCTAAATACTCGTCAATACGCCGGCAGCAGGTGATGATCATATCAAACACCCACAAGCCGCAAGCTGTCTGCTAAACGTAACGGCCACCCGGGTATTGAGCGATCAGAAGATCGACGAGCAAGCCCGCTCATACTCCTGTGAATCCAACCATTAACACTTACCGTACAGTCCGGTCTCGTCGTCTGATATGTCGCATATCTCGCCTAGGGGTGGTAAACGTCAGACCCCAATAGCTCGATAAGTCGTGTCGATATGAGGTCTATAACAGTTTGAGAAACTACAGGTAACACTTACCAGTAAATCTCAGCAACCCTGGCCAGGGATTTCCGGTTATAGCCAATCGAACACAGCGCAACATCAACTCCCTATACCGGGAGAGACGAATCTCCTCATATCGCTCATTGCTTCCATGTGATTCGGGACTGTACCCAAAAACCACCGTTTTGCACGCCCTCTTGGACGTGGTAAGGTGAAAATCAAAGCACAGTGGGAATCACACAAGACTCTATGACGATCTCGGGTCAACAGACTACTCTGTACCAGTGTCACCAGAGAACTGCCATCTGACGTAAGGTATAATACCATCTGGGAGTTCTCGGCGAGTCCGTCCAGTGTACCCAGTCTCCACTGAGCACCCGTATATCATCTCTGATGTCAAACACCAATGGATATGGGATCATCCATCGCCCATCTGTATGGGTCGAGAAGGTATACGCTAGTCTACTCTGGTATATCTATGCCCCGTCTCGATACACCCACGACAAGGGACCTTGAAGGATGTACTTATGGACTACCATGTCCCCACTAGTATGATCCGCATCATAGTCCAGGCAGTCAAGTACTCATCCTAAGGGCTTTACCAACATATAACAGAGAGACAATCAGTGTACACGTTAAGGTAAAGAGCAACTAGATAGCATACTATCATGTCGAGCAAGAAAGTCCTCCCTATATATATGTCCAAGCATCCACTACAATATACATCCTATGTATAGTAATGGCCTCTAGGGCATACATATAACTAACACTTAGAAACTTAAATTGATGGGAACACATTATCTGAATAATGCAAGGAAAAATAAACCAAAATGATGTTGTCGAAACCAATTTTAAAACTACTCGGTTTTCTTCAAAACTCATAGTCGTATTATTTTGTTTTGTATAGAAGTATTTGGTTAGGAATATCCCGCACCTCATTCTATGAGGGAAGAGCCTTGATCCCTTCATTGGGAGTTCGTTCTTAAGAAAAAATTTATGTCACTAGTTTTAAAAAGTGGAGCTTAAACCACTCCATTTCAAAGCCACTCGAGTTCTTTCAACGATATCAAGTTCATTACATTAAAGGTTTTCCGCTAAAAACCAGCCAAAGCCCTCCATCACTTAAGACGGGTAGCGCCTAGTATTCATGCTACGTTTGTTGGCCTTCGTCAAGGCATAGTGTATGGTAGGTAGGTGTTACTTTTCTGCAGTATAGAGATGCATTAATCTAGAACAGTCGTACAGCCTTGTTGGCCTTCATCAAGGGCGAGTATGGATGGGTTTAGATTAATCAGGACAATGACGGGTAGAACTTGACTTACGACTTATGATTTGTTGGTCTTCATCAAGGTCATAAGACGCTTGGGGAAAAAACCATATCGGAAGTTTCAAACATACGGGAAACCTGCCTAGTTTGCACATACCTTCTGGAGTGTGGTAATTTTAGTCGGCTTCCGTCAAAGTTATCACACAATGATAGTTGGGTACCGATTTCTACTGATGAGTATGTATTACTCCTCGGGAGATTTTTCATTTCACAATTAGCTAACCTGTTAGGTGTCTAGAAAGTGTTAACGAGATTACGCCTCTGCGAAAATGGGGTTATTAATTGGGTCCATGCGAAAGCATGGGGGACCTCCCTCGGAGTACCAATACTGGCCTGGCTGAACGATTAGAGAACTTGTAAAGTGTAAATGATCCCAAATAGTTCTCCTTTTAGGGTTTTTAGGAGAATTCGAGGAAACAGTAGGAGCTATCCTGATTAGATAAAGTGAAAACTAATTTAATCTTGATAGAGTGCACGCTTAGTGTTTCTTTTCTCTCTGTCTCTCTCTGGTATAGCGACCAATGACTTACCTTAAAAACTCATGAACCAAGTTAACCGAACCTTTTTACACCTTTGGGCTTCGGATTGTCATGATTCACGACAAAGTCATACATATCCCTGCCAGTCCTTCTTTACCCTTTTCATTTCTTCAGAACACTTCGTATCACTATGATGATCCATATCATTTGGAACGACCATCGTATAGTTACATACGAACTCGAAGAAGTTACATCAGTCGAGGATGGCCACTGGTTCTGGAGAAATTGAATAGGATTATTCGGTTGTCTCTTCCCTTTACTTTCTTTTAGGTTGCGAGAGCTCCTTGCATTAGGAGAGTACACCTATTACGCTTATTGGATAGTCTTCTTCCAAACCTCAGGCTGGTGCTAAAAGGTAGGGAAGGAAGAAAACCAGTTAGTGCAGGCACGGTGTGCAGAATGTAAGATGTAGAGACATATAAAGGGATTGAAGTGAGGGTAAAGGAAATTACAACTACTGTCATGAATCTGGATAATGGAAAAGGCATTACCAGGAATACCTAACCACCCCCCATGAAACATTTTCATGTTTCAGTATTTCTGTGTACTTGTAAAAGAGAACTGTTTTTCCAATCAATTCTGACTCCAGAGTATGAATTTACCAGATTTGGATCTCACATCTGTACGGTGTTAGATGTTGAGTAGGAGTAGAATATTGGGAAACGGGCGATTTGATCCTTAATATCAGAATTCGTTGCAATTGGTGATGTTGGATTAAATCGCCTGGTTTTGCTTAATGGCAAATGTTTGGTTTCTAATAACCGTTGTTATGCACCAAATTTTAAAATGAAATATCTATACCTTTATTTTATAAAGTGAGATATACATTTTGAAAATTATGTTGTAAACATTTACCTTTATCAGTTGAGGATAAGGTAAGATGTATTGAATAACGGTGTAAGACATTCTTAACCAAGATACAGTTTTCAATTTACAAAACACATAATTTGAGTTGCTATACTCTTGGGACTTATACATGAAAATGTATGTTGTCCAGTGTCCTTCGGGACAAGGGGTTGGTACTCTTACTTCATTCAGATTAACCTATGAGTTCTCTGGTTTTAGACACGCATTCGTTGTAATGCAAGGTCCAAATATCTTGAGAAGTTTATAGGTATAAGAATAAAGTAGAGAACCCTACGTTGGAAGTATCAGGATTTTTTGAGATGATCGAAAATATAGATACTTATGCTAAGTATTCAATCATAGTATTGAGAACTTGATTCTCTCATAGGTTGCTCATCCGTGAGTTCACTCCTTGATGAGTAATGTCGTATTGTCCTATTTACCATTAGGTAATATGCACTAGAAACAGCTGCATGACATTTGAATCTGGTTCCATCTAAATTAGTGCCTTGATTCTATATGAACATAGAATGGTTACATATCTTGAGATTGTTAAGATATGGAGTTATCCGGTTTTTGTTTAAAAGAAAAATCCGGACAAACTCAAGGCACGCTTCGGTAATGGCGGTTGGTGGATTATCCCAAGCATTCGCTAGGAATTTTTTTTCTACCATTTTCAAGATCAATAGTTACATTGTTCTTGATTCGCCACCATTTTATAAAAGGAATCTTTTTGGAAAAGAAACTAGTGGGAGTATGGTAGAATTAGAAGTGATTCCAGAACCACAAACGGTTACCGAAAATTTAGTAGAACCTAAGCATTCAATTGGATTTGATAAACCATTAGCCACTCCGCAGATTTTAGTAGGTGACCTCAGACACCCGAGAGATACTTCGGTTTTCTCGTAGACGGTGATAGAGAGGTCAGCATCATGGTGATGATGACCCTAAAAGTTATCAGTAAGTCATAAGAAGTGGTAACTTCCAGGCGACCAGATACTTCATATCTAAGATAGACTCCATGCACTTCAGCAAATCATGGATTTTGCGTTTTGCTGGGTGCTCCTGAAAGGGTAAAACCCATTAAGAGCAAGTAGATCTTTCGAGATTTGTGCAAGTGGAAAGATACTAACCTAATAAGTTTAGACTTGTTGTAAAGAGTTTTCTTGAATACCCTTTGTGGATTGTGATAAGACTTTTATTTTAGTGTCTATGCTGAAGTCCATACGGATATGACTTGACACTGTTGTTCCTCCTACTTGTTATCAACAGGTCATAGGAAGTGGTAACTTCCAGGTGACCAGGTATTTCATACCCAAGATGGACTTCATGCACTTTAGCAAATCATGGATTTTGGACTATGCTGGGTGCTCCTGAAGGGGTAAAACCCATTAGGAGCAAGTAGATCTTTCAAGATCTGCGCAGGTGGAAGGTACTAACTTAATAAGGCTAGACTTGTTGTAAAGAGTTTTCATCAAATACCTATTGTGGATTGTGATGTGATTTTTACTTCAGTGTCTACACTGAAGTACATATGGATATGATTTAGCACTGATGCAGTTCATGTATATGATATCTGGCAGGTGGGTGACTATAACATCTTTCCAAATAGGATTTTAGAAGTGCACGTGTATATGACTCTGCTAGAGGGTTACCATTGCCAGTGGGAGCAGCGGAAGGTGTGAAAGTTGCTTATGTCTATTCATAGACTGAAGCATGGATAGTGGAGACAGATCATCTGATTTGATGTGACAGTCAAGGTGATTGACTTCATCAAAACAAAAGATGAATCTAGTAAGAAGGATGTAGGGAGTATTGTCCTGGATTTAGATGACATACTCTAAGTAGGAAGTGATGTTCCTATACAGTGTTTTCTCCGCGTTGGATTTAGATGACATACGACAATCGGTCAAATTTTGGTTGTCACACAGTGTTTTCTCCGCGTTGGATATGGATAATATATCAGGAATTCTGGTGACTAGATCTGAATTTGGGATGTTTCCAAATTAGGTACTTAGACAGCATTCTAAAAGTATTTTAGAATGGATGACTCCTGGCGTGGTGGCGTACCCGCAGGTGATGGAATCACCCTCTCTAAAGAGATGTCTTCTAGACTCATGAGGAGAGGGACTAGCATGAATGACATATCATTTGCTTAGGCAATTGAGTCAACCATGCAATGTCTTGTACAAAACTAGATAGATAATTCTGGTTTAAGATCTAGATTTAGGATGTTTCCTAATCGGGTACCTGGACAACATTTTAAAAGTATTTTAGAATGGATGACTCCTGGCGTGGTGGTGTACCCGCAGGTGATAGGGTCACCCTCTCTAATAAGGATGTCTTCTAGACTGATGAGGAGAGGGACTGGCATGAATGACATATCATTTGCTTAGGCAATTGAGTCAATCATGCATTATCTTATACAACGCTAGATATTGCTTTTGCACTAGCTGCAATAAGCATATATTAATCCAATCCTGGAGAAACAAAGCGAAGCTATCATGAACATAAGAGGATATTCTTGGTATAAGATAACGGCAGCCTCCTCTGGGAGGCGGTTATCGGTTTAAGGCTTTCAAGGTGACCTAGTTGACAAAGATACTGTCAGGATTTTGAGTTTAGCCTCTTCTGAGAATCAGTGTATTGGATAGTGTTCCAATAGGGATACTAAGGTAATCTTAATGGAAGATGCCGGTTATGACTCAACAGAGGATACAGCCTAAGAAGTTTGTTGGATAGAGCTGTTCATTGATGAACTTGGTCCCATCAAGTATCCAGACAAATTCTTGAGGCATGGTATCGCTCAGTTTGGGAGATTGTTGATCTCCAGAAAGTTGAGAAATAGAGAAATGAAGTTGGAACATTGTAGCGGATCCACTCACTGAGGCTATTTCTCGAACAAACTAAGTTTCACAAACATAGTTTGCGAAACTGATTAGTAGAGAAGTTGGATATTTGGTAGTGCACGAACTGTAGGTACGCGATACCGCAATAATTGGCCTTAAGTGCAAGTGGGAGCTTGTTGGATATAGTGCCCTCAAGGCAATTATTGTGATCGCAAGTAAGCGATTATGATAATTGAGGGAGGACCTATACAAGCATAACAATCTTACTCGAGATGATAGTATGATATCTGATTTGTCTTCATCATTGATGAAGCCTGTAAGAATGTTGTTTGACAACCAGTATTATGATGGCGATCATATATGTGGAAGCTGGGTTGTCCTTAAGCGCATCCTTAAGTTTCCCTAGTCGTGAGAGTATCGAGACTGGGCATCGATATTCCGGAGTAGACTAGTGTATACGTTTCTAGACCCCGACCAGGGGCGATGGCCGGTCTCACAAGCCATTGGTGTTGTGTCACCTAAGATAGTATACAGGTGCTCGCTGGAGGTGAATACACCGGACGGACTCGCCGAGAACTTCTAGATGGTATTATATCTATCGTAAGATAGAAGTTTTCAAGTGGCATGATGTCATGACCCAAAGTTCGGCCCATGACCGTCACTTAACCACGTAACGTCTACAGGCGTAACGCGACTAAGTAAGCCGAACCCAGAAATCAAAACCATTTAAAGTAGTGAGTGTTGAAAACATTTAATGCAAATATTAGTTTAAAACATTTAGAAAACCTTAAGTAGTTTAGTAAAATTCTTTAAAGTTCGAGTTATTATCTTAAAAAATTTGGCAGCATTTCCTTTGTAAAAACCAGCCCCGAAATCGGGTACAAGACAAGATATGAGTAAAATGATATACAATAAGAATAACGCATCCCAAACGGGAGCAATCACGCCCAACGGCGGAAAAAATCACCACAGTAATAGTATACGATACCGTAGCGAAGAAATGAGCAATATAAGTGAAAGCAAGTATCATGAAAGATAAAACAGTATAAATAAAGTCAGCTCACAACGAGCTCGACACCAGAGTACAAAATAATATACATCGTCCTCACAACTGGTCTCTAAGTCAATACATGAATAGTAGATGGAGGGTACTAGATACAATAGTATGTACAACTGGAAATAAACAGATACCGCAAAAACCCACCTATCAGCAATAGGGCTCACACGCCAACTGCAATGGTATCTGTATCAAAAGATGTAAGGAAGTAGCCTGCCGCGACTACTCTGAGAGACAACCCGCAAACACTGTGGCACAACGGGGGTGAGTTGCCAACAGGTTTTTCTGAAAATGACGGAGGGCTACGACAGGTTTTTCTGAAAACCTATTGCGTAATGAACTTGATATCGTTGTAGGATCGAATGAATTTTGAAATGGAGTGTTTTTGAGGCTTTTCTAGTTTTGCTAAAGGAGTCACTCCCGGTGAAGGGATCGTCGGTCCTTTCCTCGTCGAATGAGGTGCAGGATATATCATATATATCACTGTGCAAAGCAGAACTTTTAAAAGCAATCAAAAGACAAACCGAGTGTGTAGCATCTGCCAGTTATTGCTAAAGGAGTCACTCCCGGTGAAGGGATCTCGGTCCTTTCCTCATCGAATAAGGTGCAGGATATATCACATATACCGCTGTGCAAAGCAAGAACTGTAGCTACCTGTTTTATTTTGAAATTCGATTCTACAACAACTTAGGTTTCTTTTCTTTCATTAATCACATTAATGAAGTCCCATCATTCAATGTACCTAAACATCACAGATAAATACGACGTACACTTATGCCATCCGCATTCGCCTCGATGTCCCCTCATGCACCGTTAGGTTAGGTAACTAACGGCAGAGCGGGGCAGGGCTAGCGCGGGTGTAAAACATAAGTAACGTCTATATAATATATCATATATACTATATACTGTATCTATCACAGAACATCACATGATCACATCACAGATATCGCAGCAGAAGAATCATATGAAATATTGGATATACTAGGACGTCCGTGTTTTCAATACGAGCCAGTATAAAACACGGATTCCACGGTCGTGATGAATAGCCAAACCCACACCCCTAGACCCCTACGAGAGCGGCAAGCAACCCTACCAATTCTAGAGTTAGGAGACCCGGACTCGACTCCTCGAGTTGGTCTCCCACTGGACTCCAGAACCCGGTTACTTGTGCTTCCCTCCTTGGGTCTATCCTAGTGCGGAAAAGTAAATAATATACAAACGGTGACAACTTCCGCAACCTGGAAGTGCCCCAATAAAAGAATATTACATACAAGTTTTTACATGAATGAAAATGAAAAACACTCATCTCACATAAAAACCCCCCGGCTATTCAAACACGACGATCCAATATAACATATCCAGCAACACATAACATCACATGTCATCAACGTAAGTAAACATGCGCATCCCAATTTTCGTTGACATATAGCAACGAAACCGGCGATATCACATATTACACTTACGGTCACAGAAAAGAAAGTGTAAAACTACAACAGTTGGAATCCGCAACCTCCTTAGACATCGCATGCCTGACCAAATGAATTTCTTAGACATCGCATGCCTAACAATTATAAACCCCGTATTTTAGTCTCAAAATCGAAAACATTTTTCAATATCAAGTCAGGCAATTCAACAAGATTCCCGACATCTTGATCGAATGCTCGTCGTAAACTTTAGTAGGCGGCTGCACCCCCGATACCGTCGACGAAGTGCACCAAGGCGGAACACCGCCACCGCGAGCACCCGAACGGATGCTTTCGGCGACGGGGTTCTCCTACAGTCACTTGGTCGGGGCTATGGAGCGAGGCTGTCTATTAAGTTTATCCGGCGAGTATCCGCGTACGCTACGTGATTGCGACGGACTTTTGATCACATCAAAATTCCGTGGCAACCGATCAAGTGAGACTAAACTGCTATGTTTATAACATTCATTCAGTTATCTCATAACTACTTGTGAATTCCAATTATTGTATCACATTCCAGATAAATAGAAAATGTTAAACTTTTCGATCGAACAGTCGAACACCCAAGTTTTCCCGATACAGATCAACACATGAAATAAGTCTAACAACATTCAGTTCGTGCCTCAGTACCAACGGTCCAGCCGTAGAAGGGTCAAGCCAACGCCTCACATGTGGCACGCCGTACTGCCCCAAACCCGAAGGTTCAAAGGGTAGTTCAAGACGATCACATAATCGAGTTAAGGTTTGTTGTCTTCTAGAGGGTCCATCACGTTACTTGCACTACTTAGAACGTCTTTAAACTATGGAAAAATCCAACACTTGGAAATTTCCCGACAGGGGAAAAATTGGGTATTTATATCCAGTCGAACTTTTTAACAGTTTCTAAAATATCCGGAAAAACATAAACATAAACGAAGTTAAATTATCCGATCAAATTAACGAATCCCCAATAAAACCCTAGAAAACTCAACACCTGAGTGGAATTAAAAAATTCACATAAAAAAATGCCAAGAAAGGACCTAAGAATAAATATATGAAATTTGAGGGACTAAGTCCAAATTTGGGCCGCGGAAGCGCCGCCAAAACCCTGGTTTGGCCGCGGTTCCGCGCTCCAATTATTGAATTAGTCAACCAAACTTCACAGTAATTCTTAGTTTTTCCTGCTTATTTTTCTGCATATTTTTAATTCACAAAATTCAACAGTTTTGAAAAATGTACAGAGAGCGATTTTGCTTGGGGTTTCGCGGTTCGATCGGATCTCTAATTTCGTCTACCGATCGCCTGAGGCTCTAGCTAGTCTCTGATACCACTGTAGGGTTCCTAGGCACTCTCAAGAGGTCTCACAAGGCATCAACCATGCCAATTTCAAAATTTACGGTGCCGAGAAATCCTAAACTACGGATCGTTGGCTAGATTTCTAGGCGAAAATGAGACTAGTTAACACTTAACTATAAGAATCGGAAATATAACCTTTGTAGATCCGGTGCTCCACCTCCATAGCTCCGCAATGAAGTCCTCTCGCTGTCCAAAACAAATCCCGGGCTCTAGCGTCGGCTTCATCGGAGAATAGGCGAGCTAGGTCATCGATGTCCATGCCGAAGATGATCTACGTCGAAGCATCGTTAGATCAAGCTCCAACTTCACCAAGTCAAGAAAACTTGTGAAGGAAACACACTCTACTACTTGGCAAGAGGTAGAGGATGAAGAAATAGGAAGTGGGTAGACTTTAGAATTGGATTTCTCACTCATTTCCATCAATCACCATTAATGGAGCTTGCTTTCTTCAAGTGAAGAAAGGAAGAAGAAGAAGGAAATTGTTATGATAAGTTAATTTAGAAAATAGAAAATAAAAGAATACTTATCATAATCAACCATGGTTAAGTGTAGAGACTAAACTCAAGTTAAGTGAATGGTTAGGTTAGGTATGAAGACAAAAATGGTGACTAAGTCAAAGCTTCATGAAGCTTCAACATAAATCCAAATTAGCCACCATTTTCCTTTTGCCAAAAATGAATAAATAAACAAATAAATGAATAAGTAAAAACCCTAATCATCCACTTAACCATAGTTTAATACTTTACACTTAACCAAAAAGCATGTATCATCAAACATGATACAATCATGTGCACAAAATCATATCGCATATGCAATGCGCACACTCGAGTGAGAATATCCATTTAAAGTGAACCGATACTAGTTAATGCAAAGTAATATATCAAATATATAATTAAACATTAAATCATTAAATCAACACTTGATTTAACGATCCGATCATATCACATATAACCGACTAATATCCAATGTGTCGGTTTATCGAATCAATCCATGATTCGATAACTAGGTTATATCGCATACAACCTTCCGATACATTCATCGCGAGAATGGAATACGGTATCACATACACGCATTATTCTCGGTCCCGCACATATCTCATATGCGCTCCTATTTCGTTTCGCTTGAGCCAGGAAACCTCTGTGTAGGACTCTAAAGACTCGTCAATACGCCGGCAGCAGGTGATGATCATATCAAGCACCCACAAGCCGCAAGCGGTCTGCTAAACGTAACGGCCACCCGGGTATTGAGCGATCAAAAGATCGACGAGCAAGCCCGCTCACACTCCTGTGAATCCAACCAGTAACACTACCGTACAGTCCGGTCTGATCGTCTGATATGTCGCATATCTCGCCTAGGGGTGGTTAACGTCAGACCCCAATAGCTCGATAAGTCGTGTCGATTTGAGGTCTATAACAATTCGAGAAACTACTGGTAACACTTACCAGTAAATCTCAGCAACCCTGGCCAGGGATTTACGGTTATAGCCAATCGAACACAGCGCAACATCAACTCCCTATACCGGGAGAGACGAATCCCCTCCTATCGCTCATTGCCTCCATGTGACTCGGGACTGTACCCAAAAACCACCGTTTTGCACGCCCTCTTGGACGTGGTAAGATGGAAATCAAAGCACAGTGGGAACCACACAAGACTCTATGACGATCTCGGGTCAACAGACTACTCTGTACCAGTGTCACCAGAGAACTGCCATCTGACGTGAGGTATAATACCATCTGGGAGTTCTCGGCGAGTCCGTCCAGTGTACCCAGTCTCTACTGAGCACCCGTATATCATCTCTGATGTCAAACACCGATGGATATGGGATCATCCATCGCCCATCTTAATGGGTCGAGAAGGTATACGCTAGTCTACTCTGGTATATCGATGCCCCGTCTCGATACACCCACGACTAGGGACTTTGAAGGATGTACTTATGGACTACCATGTCCCCACTAGTATGATCTGCATCATAGTCCAGGTAGTCAAGTACACATCCTAAGGGCTTTACCAACATGTAACAGAGAGACAATCAGTATACACGTTAAGGTAAAGAGCAACCAGATAGCATACTATCATGTCGAGCAAGAAAGTCCTCCCTATATATGTCCCAGCATCCACTACAATATACATCCTATGTACAGTAATGGCCTCTAGGGCATACATATAACTAACAATCTCCCACTTGCACTAGGGCCATCTGTAGCAGTGGTTGTAGTATCTCATACTCAACCATCCCATAAAAATCTCTCTCTGGGAACAGGCCTTTGTGAGTGGATCCGCTGTGTTGTCCTCTGAGTCTACTCTCCAAACCTTGATCCTCTGGAGATCAGGTAATACTGCCTTAGAATATGTCTGGATCACTGATGGGACCGTCGTTCCTAGGCATAAGCCACAACTCCATTGTCTCACAATGGTTGGAACGTAATTCATCTCATGAACCAATATACACCCAAACATCCTCTTTGGTAGCATCTTAAGTAGCGATGTATCCTGCCTTTATCATCTAGTATGTCACGGTATTTAGCTTGGAACTCTTCCAACATACCGTCCCTTTACTGAGGGTAAAGACAACGCCTGTGACTGACATTCAGTCGTCTTTATCACTCTGGAACACTTCCAGCGATTCTCCCCAGGATCGATTGACACCATCTCACTACATCTAGTGAGTATCCTAACATCCATTTAGATCTATCTCATAGATCCAAAATCCAGGATTTAGTAGGTATCACTTTGATCCTATATGGAGAATCTTTGTGATAAGCGGAGATTGATCGAGCGTAGCATAGGAAACTCCTTCCCTATCAAGAGTATGTCATCCACGTACTCTATGCGGATCGTCACCATACTCCCTACTACCTTTTTGTATATACAAGGCTCATCTACCATTTTGATGATGTCAAACTCTTTGACTGCTTCATCAAAACAGATGTTCCAACTCCGCGATGCCTGCTTTATCTTATAAAGCATCTTGCACACGTTTCCGCTGCTCCCACTGTCTACGAAGCCCTCTGGCTGTGTACTTATAGACTCTCTCTTCTAAAACATCATTTAGAAAAGTAGTCATGGCACCCAACCGCCAGATATCGTAGTCATGGTATGTAGCCGTGGCAAGTAGGATCTGGATGGACTTAAGCATAGATCCTTAGAAAAAGTTTCATCATGATCCACACCTGGTCAATGATGCAAACCTTTAACAAGTCTAGCTTTGAAAGTCGCAACCTTTCCATGTACACCAAGTAATCTTCTCAAGATATACTTGCTCCTGATGGGGATTTAACCCTTCAGATATAGCAACCAAAGTCCATACTTTGTTGGTGTACATGGATTCCATCTCAGATCGCTAAACATCCAGCCATTCTTACAGAGTCTTACTCTCGATGGCCAGCTCGAAGCTAGTTGGGTCATCATCTCATGATGCAATCCTCGCTCCCACTATCATAGAGAAACAGAAGTTTCACTCAGGTGGGTGAGGAACCCTACTAGATCGGCGGAGAGGCCGAGTTTCGTTGGTAACTATTGAATCCTTTGGTTTTATCAAATCATCTGCTGTAGTTTGTATAGCTGGAACCTTTCCAGTTCTACATAACAGATCTTGCCTCGAGCTTGTCCGGATTTTGCTTTTCAGACATAGGCCGGACAACCCCAAATCTTAACTAACTTAAGAGATGGGCTCTTCCCTTATCATATCAAATATGAAGTGGTAGGCAACTGATTTGATTTGAACCCTATTCAATAGGTATGCAGCTTCTCAAGTGCATAACTCCCAAAAAGGAAACAGGTAACTCAGTAGTACTCATCATAGAGCACACCATATCATATAGGGTGTGATTGCTCTGCCCCGATATACCATCGTGCTATGGTGTATGCGGAGGAGTAATGCCGAGAGAGAATCTCATTCTCCTTTTGAATAGTCCAGGAATTCCGTGCTCAAGTATTCTCCTCCTTGATCTCATCAAAGGACATAATACTTATACCCGTTTTGGTTCTCTACTTCTAACTTATATTCCGTGAATATCTCAAAAGGTTCGGACTTGTGTTTCAACAGGAACATATGTCTGAATCTTGAGAGATTATCAGAGAATATAATGAAGTATAAAGAATCAGTCCTGGCATTTGTAGACTGGGGACCTACATACATCAACATGTATCATCCCAAGAGTTCACTAACTCTTTCTCTGTTTCCAGTAAACGGAGCTATGGTCATCTTATCTTTGTGACATGACTGGCAAGTTTCACAAGATGTAAATTCAAACAGATTTAAATATGCATCTATGTGCAACTTAGCTAGTCGGGTCGCATTGATATGACCTAGTCTACAATACCTCAAGAAGGATTCGTTCATTTCTGAACTCTTCCTCTTGTGTGTATTCCATATACTAATGAACTGTAGTTTGATTTAGAACATCAATGCTTTTAGATAACGTGCCTGAACCGATCAACTTTTGATATAGGAAATGTTCAAAACATTATCCAACAATACAAAATTTTATCATTTCTTTACTAATAAAGAAATAGATATGATTTTGTATATCAGGTTCGGTATCTAATAACATTCGTTCAGAATCAATGTATTGGTAATACAGGGTGATAGTGACCAACAGACTTGGCTGCAACTCTTGCCCCATTTTCTGCCTCATGAAACTTATCACCCGTTCTCAGTTCTCTACCTATCTGTAGCTCTATGTAACAGATTACATATCTGGGATCCTGATCTGGTATCACATACCCAGGACGTAGAGGATACAGAGAAACAGTTCTTTGTAACGAACACACCCGAAGATGATGCATCTGCATGCACTCTCTTCGTTTGGGCGGCACGGGAATTCTAGTAATCCCCAATTTCCTGCTCTGTCTTATAACAATTATAAGTTGGAGCGGGACCAACATTCCCCAGCTCAGTATAACAAGCGGGTTCGGTCAATAATCCGTATTATTATCTTGATTAAGGCGTGATATGGTCGCTACCTGGAGAGAGAGAAGAAAACACTCAGCGTGCGCTCTTGCAAGAATAGATTGGTTATTATTTTATCTAATCAGGATGGCTCCCACTGCTTTTTATCAAATCTTCCTTCAAACCCTAAAAGGAAAGACTAGCCGGGATTAATTACACACTACAAGTTCGCCAATCTTTCAGCCAGGCCAGTGTCGGTACTTTGAGGGAGGTCCCCCGTGCTTTCGCACGAACCTAATTAATGTAAACCTCGTTTTCCCAGAGGCGTAACCTCGTTAACACCTTTCTAGACACCTACTTGATCGGCTAATTGTAATGTATAAAACTCTCCCAGGAGTAACTCTTACTCGCAGCGGGTATCGGGATCCAACTATCTCATAGAAGGTATGCAATCTCATTGCAAATTTCAACACTTGAAATTCCCGATAATATTTTGCCCCTAGCTCGCTATGACCTTGACGCATGCCAAACAACCCATAGTCTGCTAGTCAAGTTCAACCCGTACATTTCTTGATTGAATTAAACCCACCCGCACGACCCTTGACGTATGCCAAACAATGCCGTACGAATACCCTAATCCAATCGCATCGTATGCTAGCAGATAAGCACTAGTTAGCTACCGTACACTACGCCTTGACGCATGCCAAACAACCGCAGCACGAATACTAACTAGTACTTATCTGAAATGACGGAGGGCTACGACAGGTTTTTCTGAAAACCTATTACGTAATGAACTTGATATCATTGTAGGATCGAATGAATTTTGAAATGGAGTGTTTTTGAGGCTTTTCTAGTTTTGCTAAAGGAGTCACTCCCGGTGAAGGGATCGTCGGTCCTTTCCTCGTCGAATGAGGTGCAGGATATATCATATATATCACTGTGCAAAGCAGAACTTTTAAAAGCAATCAAAAGACAAACCGAGTGTGTAGCATCTGCCAGTTATTGCTAAAGGAGTCACTCCCGGTGAAGGGATCTCGGTCCTTTCCTCATCGAATAAGGTGCAGGATATATCACATATACCGCTGTGCAAAGCAAGAACTGTAGCTACCTGTTTTATTTTGAAATTCGATTCTACAACATCTTAGGTTTCTTTTCTTTCATTAATCACATTAATGAAGTCCCATCATTCAATGTACCTAAACATCACAGATAAATACGACGTACACTTATGCCATCCGCATTCGCCTCGATGTCCCCTCATGCACCGTTAGGTTAGGTAACTAACGGCAGAGCGGGGCAGGGCTAGCGCGGGTGTAAAACATAAGTAACGTCTATATACTATATCATATATACTATATACTGTATCTATCATAGAACATCACATGATCACATCACAGATATCGCAGCAGAAGAATCATATGAAATATTGGATATACTAGGACGTCCGTGTTTTCAATACGAGCCAGTATAAAACACGGATTCCACGGTCGTGATGAATAGCCAAACCCACACCCCTAGACCCCTACGAGAGCGGCAAGCAACCCTACCAATTCTAGAGTTAGGAGACCCGGACTCGACTCCTCGAGTTGTTCTCCCACTGGACTCCAGAACCCGGTTACTTGTGCTCCCCTCCTTGGGTCTATCCTAGTGCGGAAAAGTAAATAATATACAAACGGTGACAACTTCCGCAACCTGGAAGTGCCCCAATAAAAGAATATTACATACAAGTTTTTACATGAATGAAAATGAAAAACACTCATCTCACATAAAAAACCCCCGGCTATTCAAACACGACGATCCAATATAACATATCCAGCAACACATAACGTCACATGTCATCAACGTAAGTAAACATGCGCATCCCAATTTTCGTTGACATATAGCAACGAAACCGGCGATATCACATATTACACTTACGGTCACAGAAAAGAAAGTGTAAAACTACAACAGTTGGAATCCGCAACCTCCTCAGACATCGCATGCCTGACCAAATGAATTTCTTAGACATCGCATGCCTAACAATTATAAACCCCGCATTTTAGTCTCAAAATCGAAAACATTTTTCAATATCAAGTCGGGCAATTCAACAAGATTCCCGACATCTTGATCGAATGCTCGTCGTAAACTTTAGTAGGCGGCTGCACCCCCGATACCGTCGACGAAGTGCACCAAGGCGGAACACCGCCACCGCGAGCACCCGAACGGATGCTTTCGGCGACGGGGTTCTCCTACAGTCACTTGGTCGGGGCTATGGAGCGAGGCTGTCTATTAAGTTTATCCGGCGAGTATCCGCGTACGCTACGTGATTGCGACGGACTTTTGATCACATCAAAATTCCGTGGCAACCGATCAAGTGAGACTAAACTGCTATGTTTATAACATTCATTCAGTTATCTCATAACTACTTGTGAATTCCAATTATTGTATCACATTCCAGATAAATAGAAAATGTTAAACTTTCCGATCGAACAGTCGAACACCCAAGTTTTCCCGATACAGATCAGCACATGAAATAAGTCTAACAACATTCAGTTCGTGCCTCAGTACCAACGGTCCAGCCGTAGAAGGGTCAAGCCAACGCCTCACATGTGGCACGCCGTACTGCCCCAAACCCGAAGGTTCAAAGGGTAGTTCAAGACGGTCACATAATCGAGTTAAGGTTTGTTGTCTTCTAGAGGGTCCATCACGTTACTTGCACTACTTAGAACGTCTTTAAACTATGGAAAAATCCAACACTTGGAAATTTCCCGACAGGGGAAAAATTGGGTATTTATATCCAGTCGAACTTTTTAACAGTTTCTAAAATATCCGGAAAAACATAAACATAAACGAAGTTAAATTATCCGATCAAATTAACGAATCACCAATAAAACCCTAGAAAACTCAACACCTGAGTGGAATTAAAAAATTCACATAAAAAAATGCCAAGAAAGGACCTAAGAATAAATATATGAAATTTGAGGGACTAAGTCCAAATTTGGGCCGCGGAAGCGCCGCCAAAACCCTGGTTTGGCCGCGGTTCCGCGCTCCAATTATTGAATTAGTCAACCAAACTTCACAGTAATTCTTAGTTTTTCCTGCTTATTTTTCTGCATATTTTTAATTCACAAAATTCAACAGTTTTGAAAAATGTACAGAGAGCGATTTTGCTTGGGGTTTCGCGGTTCGATTGGATCTCTAATTTCGTCTACCGATCGCCTGAGGCTCTAGCTAGTCTCTGATACCACTGTAGGGTTCCTAGGCACTCTCAAGAGGTCTCACAAGGCATCAACCATGCCAATTTCAAAATTTACGGTGCCGAGAAACCCTAAACTACGGATCGTTGGCTAGATTTCTAGGCGAAAATGAGACTAGTTAACACTTAACTATAAGAATCGGAAATACAACCTTTGTAGATCCGGTGCTCCACCTCCATAGCTCCGCAATGAAGTCCTCTCGCTGTCCAAAACAAATCCCGGGCTCTAGCGTCGGCTTCATCGGAGAATAGGCGAGCTAGGTCATCGATGTCCATGCCGAAGATGATCTACGTCGAAGCATCGTTAGATCAAGCTCCAACTTCACCAAGTCAAGAAAACTTGTGAAGGAAACACACTCTACTACTTGGCAAGAGGTAGAGGATGAAGAAATAGGAAGTGGGTAGACTTTAGAATTGGATTTCTCACTCATTTCCATCAATCACCATTGATGGAGCTTGCTTTCTTCAAGTGAAGAAAGGAAGAAGAAGAAGGAAATTGTTATGATAAGTTAATTTAGAAAATAGAAAATAAAAGAATACTTATCATAATCAACCATGGTTAAGTGTAGAGACTAAACTCAAGTTAAGTGAATGGTTAGGTTAGGTATGAAGACAAAAATGGTGACTAAGTCAAAGCTTCATGAAGCTTCAACATAAATCCAAATTAGCCACCATTTTCCTTTTGCCAAAAATGAATAAATAAACAAATAAATGAATAAGTAAAAACCCTAATCATCCACTTAACCATAGTTTAATACTTTACACTTAACCAAAAAGCATGTATCATCAAACATGATACAATCATGTGCACAAAATCATATCGCATATGCAATGCGCACACTCGAGTGAGAATATCCATTTAAAGTGAACCGATGCTAGTTAATGCAAAGTAATATATCAAATATATAATTATACATTAAATCATTAAATCAACACTTGATTTAACGATCCGATCATATCACATATAACCGACTAATATCCAATGTGTCGGCTTATCGAATCAATCCATGATTCGATAACTAGGTTATATCGCATACAACCTTCCGATACATTCATCGCGAGAATGGAATACGGTATCACATACACGCATTATTCTCGGTCCCGCACATATCTCATATGCGCTCCTATTTCGTTTCGCTTGAGCCAGGAAACCTCTGTGTAGGACTCTAAAGACTCGTCAATACGCCGGCAGCAGGTGATGATCATATCAAGCACCCACAAGCCGCAAGCGGTCTGCTAAACGTAACGGCCACCCGGGTATTGAGCGATCAGAAGATCGACGAGCAAGCCCGCTCACACTCCTGTGAATCCAACCAGTAACACTACCGTACAGTCCGGTCTGATCGTCTGATATGTCGCATATCTCGCCTAGGGGTGGTTAACGTCAGACCCCAATAGCTCGATAAGTCGTGTCGATTTGAGGTCTATAACAATTCGAGAAACTACTGGTAACACTTACCAGTAAATCTCAGCAACTCTGGCCAGGGATTTCCGGTTATAGCCAATCGAACACAGCGCAACATCAACTCCCTATACCGGGAGAGACGAATCCCCTCCTATCGCTCATTGCCTCCATGTGACTCGGGATTGTACCCAAAAACCACCGTTTTGCACGCCCTCTTGGACGTGGTAAGATGGAAATCAAAGCACAGTGGGAACCACACAAGACTCTATGACGATCTCGGGTCAACAGACTACTCTGTACCAGTGTCACCAGAGAACTGCCATCTGACGTGAGGTATAATACCATCTGGGAGTTCTCGGCGAGTCCGTCCAGTGTACCCAGTCTCTACTGAGCACCCGTATATCATCTCTGATGTCAAACACCGATGGATATGGGATCATCCATCGCCCATCTTAATGGGTCGAGAAGGTATACGCTAGTCTACTCTGGTATATCGATGCCCCGTCTCGATACACCCACGACTAGGGACTTTGAAGGATGTACTTATGGACTACCATGTCCCCACTAATATGATCCGCATCATAGTCCAGGTAGTCAAGTACACATCCTAAGGGCTTTACCAACATGTAACAGAGAGACAATCAGTATACACGTTAAGGTAAAGAGCAACCAGATAGCATACTATCATGTCGAGCAAGAAAGTCCTCCCTATATATGTCCCAGCATCCACTACAATATACATCCTATGTACAGTAATGGCCTCTAGGGCATACATATAACTAACATGTGGAATGCGGATTGTATCACTTATGACCCCGTGGAAAACGTCCATAGAGGATCCTGGTCCTCGCAGAGCACGGCAGTGAACCCGTGTGAAGCATCCAGAGCCGAGCCTGGTCCTCGCCGAACACGGCAGTGAACCCGTGGGAATCATCTAGAGCAAAATTCCTGGCTACGTGAAACGCGGATTATGTCACTTCTGACCCCGTGGAAAACGTCCAGAGCGGATCCTGGTCCTCACAGAGCACGGCAATGAACCCGTGTGAAGCATCCAGATTAGAGCCTGGTCCTCACCGAACATGGCAGTGAACCCGTGGGAAGCATCCAGAGAAAAATTCCTGGTTACGTGGAACGCGGATTATGTCACTTCTGACCCTGTGGAAAACGTCCAGAGCGGATCCTGGTCCTCGCAGAGCACGGCAGTGAACCCGTGTAAAGCACCCAGAGCGGAGCCTGGTCCTCACCAAACACGGTAGTGAACCTGTGGGAAGCATCCAGAGCAAACATTGGACTATGGAGTCCTTAAATCCACGGACTATGATGTCCTTAACCTCGACCGTGATGTCTTAAAACTAACATCGGACTGTGGAGTCCTTAAATCCATGGACTATGATGTCATTAATCTCGACCGTGATGTCTTAAAACTAACAATGGACCGTAATGTCCTTAAACTAATTTTACCTTGGTTCAAGGGTACGTCTCGTCATTCCTTTGATATTTGTCGTTGTAATTCCTCAACGTCTTCAAAGAGGTGATGGGTCCCAACAACCACATGGACTATGACGTCCTTAACCTTGACCGTGATGTCTTAAAACTAACATTGGACTATGGAGTCCTTAAATCCACGGACTATGACATCCTTAACCTCGACCGTGATGTCTTAAAACTAACATTGGACTGTGGAGTCCTTAAACTCACGGACTATGACGTCCTTAACCTCGACCGTGATGTCTTAAAACTAACATTGGACTGTGGAGTCCTTAAACTCACGGACTATGACATCCTTAACCTCGACCGCGATGTCTTAAAACTAACATTGGACTGTGGAGTCCTTAAATCCACGGACTATGACGTCCTTAACCTTGACCGTGATGTTTTAAAACTAACATTGGACTGTGGAGTCCTTAAATCCACGGACTATGACGTCCTTAACCTCGACCGTGATGTCTTAAAACTAACATTGGACTGTGGAGTCCTTAAATCCACGGACTATGACGTCCTTAACCTCTACCGCGATGTCTTAAAACTAACATTGGATTGTGGAGTCCTTAAATCCATGGACTATGATGTCCTTAACCTCGACCGTGATGCCTTAAAACTAACATCGGACTGTGAGGTCCTTAAACTCATGGACTATGATCTCCTTAACCTCGACCGTAATGTCTTAAAACTAATATCGGACTGTGAGGTCCTTAAACTCACGGACTATGATGTCCTTAACCTCGACCGTGATGTCTTAAAACTAACGATGGACTGTGAAGTCCTTCAATTCACGGACTATGATGTCCTTAATCTCGACCGCGATATCTTAAAACTACGGTATCCTAGAAAACGTCCAGAGCGGAGCCTGGTCCTCGCCAAACACGGCAGTGAACCCATGGGAAGCATCCAGAGCAGCCCTTAACTCCGTGAAATGCGGATAAGTACAACTTCACCCATCACTTGCGGGTCCTCATGACTCATGAGGATGTAAATTCTCTTGTGAGATCCTTACGACTTTCAAGAGAAAACGCCATTGGGAATCCTCACGATTCTTAAGGAGAAATTACACCTACGGGATCCTCCCGACCGGTAGAGAGAAAATTCTTTATGAGACCCTCACGGCTCATAAAGTTGAAAAGTCTTAGGTGAAAGATTCTAACCCTGTCTTCTAAGCCACCACCGCCCTACAAAGAATCCAAGATTGATAGCTATATGCTACCTACAGATCGCACTCGCTAAAATCACATGGCAACAACACAGTAGAGAGATGACACAAGACATTACGAAGAACGTGTATCTTTTATTCATGAATGCGATTGGGTACAAAATACATCATATGAAAGAATAAAAGAACAAATACATTTCATTCAAAATTACAAATAGTGCAAAATTGTTATTGAGAAGAAGCGCTTTCAATAATCCAGTCAGCCGCTCGCGCACTTCCCTCAGCCCCTCTTCCTGATCAGCTACCGCGGCCAACTCCGCTTCGACCTGGGCTCGCTGCTGCAAGTAAGACGAGAGTTGTTCTTCGACGGCCCGCTGAGCTGCTTCACGATCTCGTGCATCCCGCTCGACGACGTCGAGCTTCTGCCTCAATGTTAGCCCATCAGAGATACATCGCAGAAGACCTTCGAAAATAACATTTAACTGGGCAGCGTTAGCGTCAACCTCAGCATGCAGTCGAGTGGACTCGCTCGAAGTCTCTTTACATTCTCTTTGCTTTAAAGCCACTTCTTGTTCAAGATAGCGGAAGTAAGAAGCGCTCTGCCCGATCCATGCAGCCCGTTGAGCGCTCATAGCCAGAATCTCAGGTGCGGGACGCCTAAGCTCAAGCTCATGCAAACAAGCCTCAATCTCCCTACAGCGATTAACCCAAGACTCAACGACGCCCTCACCATGAAAGTTCATGCGCGTCGCCAGCATAGGGTTAACCTCTGCGGCAAAATCCACAGCAGAAGTGGGAATCTCTGTGTCAAACTCCTCGATATACTCGCTCAGCATGCGTAGACTGGTCACAACACCTTTGGATGATGGACGCCTGGAAAAAGGCCCTGCCGGCATTATAATACGAGACTCGAACAGGGCTGGAGTCGATGTGATTGCTGCAAAATAGATCATAATCAGATGTTGGCTCAAGAAATAAAGAAAGTACACAAAAAGTAGAGTCTACTATACCGGCCGCAGCAGGGGGCAGAGCTGGGAGTACTGGGGGCGCAACGACAGCATCGTTTCCCCCTTCAATTCGTAAGGCTACAAGCAATATGAAGAAGTGTTAGCGGTAATGCGACTACCCGTTGAAGAAAAGGACGTCGTTTAGAAAAAAAATACTCACCAATACCAGCAAGGGGACTAATCTTCGACAAGAAGGAGCAATGTGGGTACAGCACCTGGTACAGGTGGTCAAAAAGGACTCTTACAAAAATGTGATGACGCAATGTCAGTACAGGAATTATACAGCCGAGAGACAAGACTGATGGGTCACAAATCCATACCTTCCAGCATCTGCGACGGTACGAGAGAAGGCAGAGAGGTGGTCACCGTCAGGGCGGTAACTGACGGCGCTGTCTCGAGTAGCGCAACATCAGCACTAGCCGTAGCTGCATTAGAAACAAGATAAACCTTATTAGGAAAGATTGCAGAATAAAAAAAGAAGAAGGGCGGTGACCCAAAATTTACCTGATGAATCGCCAGCCGGAGCCGTGACAAGAGCGTCACTTGATACAACGGTGGCATCTCCCTCCTCCATCGGGATGGTCACACCTCCCATCACCTCATCCCCTGACTCCACAGGAGCCGTCGTCACGCTCGCGACGCCGGGAGATGATAAGGAACCGTAGGCAGGGAGAGCGATGATCGGAGCGGTGCCCGACTCTTGAGAAAGAGCGGCCATCTCGTGCCCAGCAATCGTACCCGTTTCGCCCACTACCACCTCAGGCTCAGTGGTCGCAGCCGTCTCGTTCACCGCTGCCTTAGGCTTGTCCGTAGCAGCCGTCTCGTCCACCGCTGCCTTAGGCTTGTCTGTAGCAGCCGTTTCGTCCACCACTGCCTTAGGCTCGGCCATGGTAGCCGTCTTACCCGCTGCCGCCTCGGGCTCGGCAGTGGTAGATATCTCAGGCATAGCAGCCGTGACTGTCTCGTCAGCCACCATCTCGGGCCCGGCAACTATGGTTACATCGCCTACCGTCGCCTCGGGTTCAGCAGCTACCTCCTCCACCACCCCCTCGGGCTCAACGGTCGCCGCCACTCCTTCAGTAAGGCTCGGCCCTGCAGGACAAGATATATAAAAACTGATAATTTAAAAGTTTTGACAACGAAGTCTCAAAACACATTACCTGAGGTTGATTTACCGTTGGCTTCCCGAGCTGCACGTGTCGCCCATCTATGAACAGTAGACAAGGCAACCGGGAGCTCCTCTGAAGGAGTAGCAGCGGGAGTAACGGCACTTGAACCTGCTCCCGCAGCCAAAGCAGCACTACGCTCCCTTGCTGCGCGCCTCAGGCGCTTCCTTTCCTCCCGGGCCGTCACGACAGACCTTTTAGAAGCCTCCTTCAGCAAGACGTCGTCGTCCGTATTCAGGGTTACCTCCAGAGCCATCAAGGCTTCCATCATCGATTTTTTAAGCAGGGCCTCTTGCGGTAATGCCGAAGAGGCCGGGACTTCGGTATCTGGCCCGGGGAGAATTCCCACATCAGCTTGCAGGATAGGCCTTGTGGCCCCTGCGATAAGACAAAGAGAGGGTCAGATTACTCATAAGAAATGGAAGCAGATACATAGCGAACCGAAATGTACCAAGGCCTAAGGATGCTCTAAGTCGTTCCTCCTCCTCGAAAGTTTTGAAAGAAGCAGCGAGAGCTTCTTCGGTAGAAATGCCTATTAAAGAAGGAAAAGCGTTAGTCGAAAAACAATGATAGAGGTATGATACAATGGAGAAAAAATACAGCTAATGATTACCTGATCGCGCAAGTCTAGCCAACCACTCTTTGCGTCTTGCCAATCGCTTAGAAGCTGCGATGGCAGCCGCCAGATCGGTGTCATCTGGCGGCATAAATAGGTTGCCGTTGGTCCCGTACTCACTCAAGCCCTCGCTGTAAGGAGCATGAGGTTCCTGACCAAATACGACGTCAGCAGAGAGGATCGACTTCTTCTTCCTCTTCTGGGCATGAACTCCAGTCGCAGCCAAAACCAGTTTGCGCTTTGTGGGCACTTTGGGACGGCGGGTCCCAATATCCGATCCCACGCCGGATTCGGGAGAAGCCACGTTTACCGTCTCCATGGGAGCGCAGGGCACCGAGGGCATGTCTATCGTCTCCACAGGATCACGGGGCAATCCACGCGTGGGGCTTAGCACGCGTGGAGGCTCAACTGCAGCAACCTCTCTTAGCGAAGGGGGTACAGCGATCCGTCGTTTCAAAGGGACTTTACGATCACTGGCGGGAGGTGCACTTTTGCGATCAAGCAGCAAATGCCTTTCTTCCTTAATAACGGCGCCCGTCGAATGCTGGTACCATGCCGTATATGTATTAAGGATCCGTGGGACACAACGCGGCTCGCTGATAAAAAAATGAGAGCCCGTATTCAGACGCATGAAGTGATGCAGCGCGTCCCGCATCCCCTCTTCAGTGGCAGTAGGTTCCAGCGAGAAAGCCTCCAATGGCACTCCTTAATTATAGCTCAATTGTTGGGCAAAACGATACGGGTTATATCTCATGAAGAACGCCGCATCATTTTGCCTAAACACCAGGAAGCCCGGTCTGATAGAATATAAATGGAGGGTCTCCCGAGCTGTTAGAACTGAGGCTCCATCTTTGAAAATATCCTGTAATGACCGCACTGTTGTGGTAGAGGCCTTTCCGATGGTTAACACCTTGTCGGTGAAAGTTATCCCGTCTCCAACTGTGCGGGGACGAAGGAGCAAACCTCTGGCGTCCCGTGGCGACGGATTTACAATTGAGGTGCCGACCAATCGCATAATCCGAGGGAAGCTGCACCTGTCATAAAATGAACGCCTTTTATGGATACCAAAAACGCCAAGTGCATGTAGCTCGAGCCATGACATAAAGTAATGCATCGAGAAGATCACATGCGGTACTCCAGGTTCAGTAGCATCCGCCGCTTGACTAAGGCCATAATACAGATGGGTTAAGCCAGCGACCTCGACAGCCACTTTTACCCCAATAGTCATCCGGTGAGCCGGGTAAAAGACAGATGGCCTCATACGGCGAAGGTGCATCGGGAGCGCGAACCAGCTCAACCATAGCCC
The DNA here is from genome assembly GCA_030015575.1 of Agapanthus africanus. Lineage (NCBI taxonomy): Eukaryota > Viridiplantae > Streptophyta > Magnoliopsida > Asparagales > Amaryllidaceae > Agapanthus > Agapanthus africanus. The sequence continues at coordinate 319,903,534 of JASDDO010000019.1, forward strand.
AAGAAATCCCAAAAAGAATGCTTCCTCATCCATTTCAGGGACTGTAATCTCCGCAAAAGGAACAACCGGGGAGTTAGGAATGAAGAAACTCTTCTGATCTACCTCCGTCGCTGGCAGGTTGTCTAAACCTAAACCGAAAGGGTCATCAAGCGTGGCGAATTTAGCAGCTTCCGGGGAGAAAACTTTCGGGTGAAGAAAGCGAGCGATGAAATCCTCAAAACTAACCCCGCGACTCCCAGATTCGAGAAAAAGGCGCTCGTAGATATTCAACACTTTGATCAGACTGGGAAACTGGTGTTGAACAGCATTCGCCGGAGTAAGGCCCATTATCACTGGTTTGGCACCGAAGACATATTCGTCCGTGGGAAGCAGCTCCTCATAATGCTCCCCTATGACCAGTAAGCCGGAAACTTCTGTAAACTCCTCTAAGGAGATTGACACTTCCTGGTCCAGTGCGAGGAAGGTGTTGTAAGTGCACGGCGGCGCCCCGGCCTCCATCCCGAGGCCAAATGCGGAAGCGGTGATAAACTTTAAATTTTTGCAAACTAGCAAACCGGCACCACCGCGCACTAAACACCCGGATCGAACCATTAACTAGTCCTAGCTAACTACAAGAAGGGGAATAGAGATATACCGAGTGATCCGAGTCCTCCGGTCTTCTCGTCGTCGTCCCAATCTCCCGCGGAATGTCCTGTCTCCACCTCGTCGCCGGAAGTGCACCACATCGCCTACATCTTTTACGGGCTCCCACCTCAATGCCGAGGCAACTCGGGTATGAAGCTGGCTAGTCGACGTGCCCAAGGTTTGCTGTAGAATATAGTGTAGAGGCTTGTGTCTCATTTGGGGTTCATGGAGGTGCCATTTTGGTGGAGGGATGATACAAGAACTATGTAGAGAAACTTAGGGATATTTTGGAGCATGAAATGAACCAAATACCCACACTCAAAATATTTGGACAGCCCCCAAAGAGAGTGGCCGGCCATGCATCTTGTAAGGGGGGAGTGAATGAGAGAGTGACCAAACTCAAGAGAGTGAATCAAGAGAAAATGCAATTGAGAGGAAGAAAAGGTTATCATCAAAAGAAATGATCACAAGCCTAAACTAACACTCCAACAACCTCATCATTAACAACCATGATGACAAACTATAACCAACACTCCATCTCAAAAGTCAAGTCATGATGGATAAATCAAGTCAAAGGATGGTGCACCCATCATGACACAAGAATATGCAAAGACCCCCTCCACAAATACTTATTTGCATAAATGCAAATAAGCCCTCCTCCACCAATCTTCGGCCATTGAAAGATACAAATGAAAATGACCGAAACGGAAAACAAACTGGCAACTCCAGAAAACTGGTCCTGTAATAAATAACAGGAAAACCCCGATACTGTGCATACACACCCGCATTTGTATTCCGACCGAAATACAAATGCAATGAGACAAAGTCTACACTGTACTATACTAGGATCCGGCTTAAACCAAAGCCGGCTAGTATTATCCGTCCGATCCTGATCCGTGCAATACCGCACGTATTTGATCGAACCCTGCCATATATCCATACGGGCTCTAGTACAAACTGTCCGATCCTGATCCGTGCAATACCGCACGTATCTGATCGGACCTTGCCATATCTCCATACGGCCTCTACAGCTTTTCGCTCGAAAGCTTGAGTAACTAAATGTGGGGGACTCTAAAGACTCATCAACACCTTGGTTGTGGATTTAACCACTAGCACGTTAGAGGTATAAGCCAATACATAACGGGCTACCAGGTATTGACCAAAAGGGACGTCTGTGAGCGAACTCAGCCTGACACCCTACTGAGCCTGTCAGTGACAATATCCATACAGTCCGGTCCGTTCGTCTATGAGCATCGCATGGCGGGCCTAGGGGGTTGGTAAAAGTCAGACCCCCAAAAGCGGTACAAGTCGTGTCGGAGTGTAGCCCAGAACACCCTGAGATACTACTGGAATACCTACTAGTAAATCTCCTTGCCTCGGCCGAGGGCTTTGTGTAATGGCTCTCCTAGACACAGCGCGACCTCACCCCCAATACCGGGAGAGACGAACCCCTGAAGATACGCTCACTGCCTCCATGTGGCTCGGGACTGTACCCAACTAAAACCTGTTTGCATGACTCCTTTGAGCCGTGGTAGGGTAGTAATCAAAGTACAGTGGGAACTCACACGAGACAAATGACGATCCCCAGGTCGATGAACTAACCTGTACACATGTCACCAGGGAACTGCCATCTGACGTCTGGTATATGACCAACTAGCATGTTCCCGGCGAGTCCTGTCCGGTGTACTCATAACCCAATGAGCACCTGTATACATCTTAGGTGATCTAACTACACCAATGGCTTGTGAGACCGGCCACCGCCCCTTGTCGGGGTCTCGACTGTATACACTAGTCTACTCTGGAGAATCGATGCCCTGTCTCGAAACTCTCACGACTAGGGACCTTTTAAGGATGTGCTTATAGACCCCCAGCTCCCACTTATATGATCGCCCTCATACTGCTGGTGGTCAAGCAAGAATCCTAGGGGCTCTACCAACGTGTAATAGCGACCTGTCAGGTCACCTAAGGAGTACACGATGATAAAGATAAACCAGATAGCATACTATCATCTCGAGTAAGATTGTCCTATCGGGATAGGTCCTCCCTCAATCATTACAATCACGTGCCTGTGACCCAGTAATTGACTCTGAGGGCACTATCTCCAACAATCTCCCATTTGCACTCAAGGCTAATTATTGCGATGTCGCATACTCACAGCCCGTGTGATACCGAACACCCAACTCCAGTACTAGTCAGTCTCACAAAGCCTGTTTGGGAAACTATTGCGTTCGAGGAATAGCCTCAGTGAGTGGATCCGCCTTGATGTTTCATTCTATGTCTCTCTAAATCTCAAGTTCGCGGAGAAAGCCATCTCCCGAAATGAGCAATACCTGTCTTAGAATATGTCTGGATGTCTGATGGGGCTTAGCTCATAAATGAACTCCAAATCCAAACTTCTTAGACTGTATCGTCAACTGAACTTAATCAGTATCCTACGTCATGCCTCCCTCAGTATTGCCTTGGACCACCTGTCCAAAATACTGCCCCTCGTCAGAAGGAAAACTATAACTCTGGCAACCTCCATGTCGTCCAAGTCACCTTGGAAGCCTGGAATGATAACTGTCTCTCGAATGAGGCTGTCGTTATCATATCCCTAGAACATCCACTTATGTTCTAAAACTGCTTCCGACTGTTTCTCCAGGATTAGATTAATGTCGACTTATTGCATTTAGTGCAAGAACAACATCTGGTGTGGTACTTGACATCTCATGATTGACTCAATTGCCTGAGCAAGTGATCTGCCAATCATGCACATCCCTCTCCCCTTTAGTCTGTAAGACACCTTTAGAGAGGGTGACTCCATCACCTGCAGGTACACTACCGTGCCAGGAGTCGTCCATTCTAAATACTCTTAGAATATTGTCTAAGTACCCTGATTGGGAAACTACCCAAATCTAGATCTAAAACCATAGATCTAGTAACCAGTATGTATGATATAATGTCCAAGTCCCATGTGGAGAAACCACTGTGTGACGACCAAAGTATAACCGATCGTAGTATAGGAATATCCCTTCCTACTCTGAGTATGTCATCCAAATACCATGACATCACACCCTACTACCTTCTTAACAGATCCATCCCCTATTCTGATGACGTCAAACCTATGACTGTCACATCAGAAATGGATGATCTATCTCCGCTATATCTGCTTTAGTCTATAAATAGACATAAGCCACCTGTCCACCAATGCTTCCGCTGCTCCCACTGACTACGACAACCCTCTGGCAGAGCCATATAGACGTACACTTCTAAAGCTAGTTCAGAACGACGCTATACTCATCCTTCTGCCGGGTCTCACAGCCTGGAACAACAGCAATGGCAAGTGTGGGTAAACAAGAACTTCCCTGTCACCGTCCTTGAGGCTACCGGAGTACCTCTCGGGTGCCTGAAGTTACCTACCTGTCTGCGGAGTGGCCAATGGAATGTCAAACCAGATTGAATCTTTTGGTTCTTATCAAATCTTCAGTAATCGTTTGTGGTTCTGGAATCACTTCCAGTTCTACCATACTCCCACTACTGTTTTCTGAAAAAATCCATTTTTATTAAAACTGTGGCGAGTTAAGAACAATATCACTATTGATCTTCCAGATGGTAGAAAATCAACCCTCATCATAGCCTGGGTCAACCCACAAACAGCCATTACAGAAACATGCCTTGAGTTGTCCAGTGTCTGGTTTGAATCATAAGCCGGACAACTCCCCGTACCTTAATATCGTTAAGATACGAACTGTTCTATATCCAATATAGGACCAGAGGCACTGATTTAATTGAACCAGATTCAAATCATGCTGCTGTCTCCAGTGCATGTCAACTAAATGGAAAGAGGCCGATCAGCGTTACTCAATTTAGGAATACTTCCAATTATGAGTAACCTGAAAGAGAAGCAAGTTCTCTTAACCATTACTATCAACTGAATACCATATACAAGTATCTATATCTTCGATCACTTTGAAGAATCCCGATACTTGCTACACCTGGTTCTCTACTCTATTCAAATACCTAAAACTTCTCAAAATTCGGACCATGTGTTTCTACGAAACACTTGTCTAAAAACTAGAGAAGTTATAAGTAAAACTAATATAGTACGAGGACTAACCCCTCTGTCCTGATGGACCCTGGACAACATACAATACCCTGTATAAGTCTTTTGAGTCTGATAACTCATTCACTATGTGTCGTAGGTTGAAAACCGTACTTATGGTTAAGAAGAATTACACCGCTGTTTAATGCTCCTTACCTAACCATCCACTGATATAGGTAAATATCATCGACATAATTTCAAAAAGATATATCTCACTCTATGAAAATAGACGTACAGATATATCAATTTGAAATTGGTGCATAACAACGGATATTCAAAACCAAATATTTGCCGACCGGCAAACAACCCAGGTGACTTCCTCAAATATCACTGATTACAACGAATCCCGATATAATGAGGACAATCACCCAATTCCCAATAACTTATTCCCACTCATCATCTGTAAAACCATACAGATGTGAGAATCAAACCTGGTAAATACATACCCTGGAGCAAGTGTCTAATTGGGAAATCAGTTTTCTTTTAACAGTACACAGTGGCACTGAAACATTGAAATGTTTCGATGGGGTATCCTGGTATTCCTAGTAATGCCTCTTCCAGATTCACGACTGCAACCGTATTATTCTATGCCACCTCTCCAAATCCCTTTATATGTCTTTAGTCATTACCTTCTGCACACCCCTTTAGGCCAAATGGTTTTCTTCCTTCCCTACCGTTCGGCACCAGCCTATGGTTTGGAAGAAGACTATCCAATAAGCATAATGGGTGTATTGTCCTAATCCTAGGAGCACTCGCAATGCGAGAGAAGGTGAAGATAAAAGACACCTGAATAAACCTTATTCCTATTTCTCCTGAACCAGAATCCATCCCCGAACTGGAACAAGTTCCTTTCGAGTTCGTATATAACCATACGATGGAGTATCTAATAAACTGTGGATCTTCGTAGTGATACGGAGTGTCCTGGAGAAATACAAAGGTGAAGTGGGAGTGGTAATGGAATACTTGGTTTGGTCGTGAATGTCAGTCGCAATTTACTTTCCCCTCTTACTAATCCCTTTCTTTGTCTTTACATAATACCTTCTGTACACCATCGTTAGGCAAATTGGTTTTCTTCATTCCCTACCGGTCGGCATATGCCTATGGTTTGGAAGAAGACCATCCAATTTGCGTAATAGGTGTACTATCCCCTAATCTAAGGGGTACTCGCAACCTGAGAGAAGGTAAAAGGAAAAGACAACTGAATAGTCCTATCCGTTTCCTTCAGAACCTGAAACCATCCTTTAATTCCTTCGAGTTCGTATATAACCATACGATGGTTTTGTCCAATGGAAATGGACGTTCGTAATAATACGGGGTGTCCTGGTGAAAAGGGTAAAAGTAGGAGTGGCAATGAGGTGTGCAACTCTGACAATCCAAAAGCCTGTGTTTTAAGAAGGTTCGGTTAATTTTGGTCACTGAGTCATAGTCTTAGGGTCGGGTCAATGGTCGCTGCCAAAGAGAGAGAGAAAAGAAACACTCAGCGTGCACTCTAACCTAGATCAGAATGGTTACCAATTTATCTAATCAGGAAACCTCCCACTGTACCGTCAAATTCTCCTCCAAACCTAAAAGAAGAATTAGTCGGGATCACCCGAGGAGTAAACTAACTCATCAGTGGGAATCGGGATCCAACTATCACCGCATAATAACGTGACGGAATCCGCTCACGGTATCACACTCCAGAAGGTATGCGCATATCTGGCAAGTTTCAGTTCTTTTGAAACTCCCGATGAGATTTTTACCCTATGCTCTTATGACCTTGGCGTGAGGTCAAAATATCATAAGTCACATGTCAAGTTCTACCCATCATTATCCAGGTTAATTTGAATCCACCCGTACATACCCTTGACGTAGGCCAAAATAGTAGTACGACTGTCCCAAACCAACGCATCTATCTATGCAACAGATAAATACCCGGCAGCTACCAAACACTATGCCTTGGCGTGAGGTCAAAATACATAGCTTGAATACTACCGAATATTTAACTGAAATGATGGAGGGCTACGAATGGTTTCTGGCGAAAACCTTTAACGTAATGAACTTGATATCGTTGAAGGAACCGGATAGCTTTTAAAAATATAGTGACGAAAACCTTCGCTAAAGAGGTCACTCCCGGTGAAGGGATCTCGGCTCTTTCCCCGTAGAAAGAGGTGCAGGATATTCCAACTGAATACCATGATGCAAAGCAAAAGTAATCGGTTATAGCGAAGTTATTGCGCTGACGCAAACTTTTGTCCAAGGGGTCACTCCCGGTGAAGGGATCTCGGCCCTTGCCTCGTCGACTGAGGAGCAGGATATTCCAACTGAATACCACGGTGCAAAATAAAAGTGAACGTCCTTGCAATAACAGCTTTTTGAAAAGTGTTCCAACAACATCAGATTAGGTTTGTTTTTAACTTGCATTGATCCGAATCAACGCAGTCCCATCAATTGATCACACCACAAAGAACGAAAATATACTGACGTACGTATATGCCATCCGCATTCGCTACTGGGTCCCGTCATTACCCGTTAGGTTAGCTAACTAACGGCAGAGCGGGGACTGGACTAGCGCGGATGCAAAACATATACAACATCTACTAATATATATACCAATATATTATATTCGCTCAAGGCGTGATAAAATGCAACATCACAGAAATGTACAGCATCACAGAACAATACAGATATCTGGGATCCCCGGGTTTCACAGAGCCGCTGAAACCCGACGTTCCCCTGGTCGTGTGGATAGCCTGTGCAATGAAATCCTAGACCCCTACGGGCGCGGCAAGTCACCCGCCAAAACCTGAAGCGAGGCAGCCCCCTTCAGCTCCGTGAATGGACTACCCAGCACTTCACGGAATCCGGTAACTTGGGCACCCCTCCTGGGTCAACCTGTACCCCCTACGAGTGCGGCGAATAGCCCGCCAATCCTGGAGTGAATCCCCCTCCGTCTCAATGCCATGAGATGCGGGCTTGTTGCCCTCTAGAACCCGGCTATCCGTGCACCCCTCCGCGGGGTAATCCTAGTACAGAAAGTAAAATATACATACACCGGGTATATCGACCGCAACCTGGTCGTGCCCCAAAAGAATAATACAAACAGGCAGTGACGGCAGTCCACATGTCGGACGCTCGCCCCGCAATATCAAATGTACATAATACAACAAACACTGTACTAGCATTGCAACCAGGCTATCCCCCACGACCGATCCGCAACATCACAGCAAAATCACAAAACATCAACGTGAAAGTCACGTTCGCAAATCCGTCTAACCGGGCTATTGCAGTTAGACAGGATTTACCGATCAAGTGACATTCACGGTCACAGATATAATGTAAATATTGTGAACTAATGTATTTAAAATGTCCGATCGATCAAAAATTACCAAGAGGGCCCCCAAGTACTACTGTAGCACATCAAGAAATTCTGGGCCCAAAAATAATATTCCAGAAACCCTATTTTCAACCCAGAAAGCAACTGTAGAAATTTGACACAGCGATCTCAACATTGTGCGGCGGAACCGCGGCCCAAAAGGGGTGTTTGGCCGCGGTTCCGCACTCCCGTAGTCGAGTTAGTATATCGAATTTTTACAGAACTCTTAGAATTTCCAGTACATCACTTTTCTACAACCTGAAAAAAATTTCGAACAAGAAAAAATTCAACAGAAAACTGATGTATGTGAAAACGTGGGTTTTTGGAATTTTGGTCGATCGGAAATGTAAACACATTAGACAAAACTAGACTATGTTAATGGCGAGGCTCTGATACCACTGTAAGTGCACGGCGGCGCCCCGGCCTCCATCCCGAGGCCAAATGCGGAAGCGGTGATAAACTTTAAATTTTTGCAAACTAGTAAACCGGCACCACCGCGCACTAAACACCCGGATCGAACCATTAACTAGTCCTAGCTAACTACAAGAAGGGGAATAGAGATATACCGAGTGATCCGAGTCCTCCGGTCTTCTCGTCGTCGTCCCGATCTCCCGCGGAATGTCCTGTCTCCACCTCGTCGTCGGAAGTGCACCACATCGCCTACATCTTTTACGGGCTCCCACCTCAATGCCGAGGCAACTCGGGCACGAAGCTGGCTAGTCGACGTGCCCAAGGTTTGCTGTAGAATATAGTGTAGAGGCTTGTGTCTCATTTGGGGTTCATGGAGGTGCCATTTTGGTGGAAGGATGATACAAGAACTATGTAGAGAAACTTGGGGATATTTTGGAGCATGAAATGAACCAAATACCCACACTCAAAATATTTGGACAGCCCCCAAAGGGAGTGGCCGGCCATGCATCTTGTGAGGGGGGGAGTGAATGAGAAAGTGACCAAACTCAAGAGAGTGAATCAAGAGAAAATGCAATTGAGAGGAAGAAAAGGTTATCATCAAAAGAAATGATCACAAGCCTAAACTAACACTCCAACAACCTCATCATTAACAACCATGATGACAAACTATAACCAACACTCCATCTCAAAAGTCAAGTCATGATGGATAAATCAAGTCAAAGGATGGTGCACCCATCATGACACAAGAATATGCAAAGACCCCCTCCACAAATACTTATTTGCACAAATGCAAATAAGTCCTCCTCCACCAATCTTCGGCCATTGAAAGATACAAATGAAAATGGCCGAAACGGAAAACAAACTGGCAACTCCAGAAAGCTGGTCCTGTAATAAATAACAGGAAAACCCCGATACTGTGCATACACACCCGCATTTGTATTCCGACCGAAATACAAATGCAATGAGACAAAGTCTACACTGTACTATACTAGGATCCGGCTTAAACCAAAGCCGGCTAGTATTATCCGTCCGATCCTGATCCGTGCAATACCGCACGTATTTGATCGAACCCTGCCATATATCCATACGGCCTCTAGTACAAACTGTCCGATCCTGATCCGTGCAATACCGCACGTATCTGATCGGACCTTACCATATCTCCATACGGCCTCTACAGCTTTTCGCCCGAAAGCTTGAGTAACTGAATGTGGGGGACTCTAAAGACTCATCAACACCTTGGTTGTGGATTTAACCACTAGCACGTTAGAGGTATAAGCCAATACATAACGGGCTACCAGGTATTGACCAAAAGGGACGTCTGTGAGCGAACTCAGCCTGACACCCTACTGAGCCTGTCAGTGACAATATCCATACAGTCCGGTCCGTTCGTCTATGAGCATCGCATGGCGAGCCTAGGGGGTTGGTAAAAGTCAGACTCCCAAAAGCGGTACAAGTCGTGTCAGAGTGTAGCCCAGAACACCCTGAGATACTACTGGAATACCTACCGGTAAATCTCCTTGCCTCGGCCGAGGGCTTTGTGTAATGGTCTCCTAGACACAGCGCGACCTCACCCCCAATACCGGGAGAGACGAACCCCTGAAGATACGCTCACTGCCTCCATGTGGCTCGGGACTGTACCCAACTAAAACATGTTTGCACGACTCCTTTGAGCCGTGGTAGGGTAGTAATCAAAGTACAGTGGGAACTCACACGAGACAAATGACGATCCCCAGGTCGATGAACTAACCTGTACACATGTCACCAGGGAACTGCCATCTGACGTCTGGTATATGACCAACTAGCATGTTCCCGGCGAGTCATGTCCGGTGTACTCATAACCCAATGAGCACCTGTATACATCTTAGGTGATCTAACTGACACCAATGGCTTGTGAGACCGGCCACCGCCCCTCGTCGGGGTCTCGACTGTATACACTAGTCTACTCTGGAGAATCGATGCCCTGTCTCAAAACTCTCATGACTAGGGACCTTTTAAGGATGTGCTTATAGACCCCCAGCTCCCACTTATATGATCGCCCTCATACTGCTGGTGGTCAAGCAAGAATCCTAGGGGCTCTACCAACGTGTAATAGCGACCTGTCAGGTCACCTAAGCAGTACACGATGATAAAGATAAACCAGATAGCATACTATCATATCGAGTAAGATTGTCCTATCGGGATAGGTCATCCCTCAATCATTACAATCATATGCCTGTGACCCAATAATTGACTCTGAGGGCACTTTCTCCAACAGGTGTGAGTAGGGATATTCCACTGCTCCAAAAAAGCCTTAACCCACCAGGTGGGAAGCGTAGGGTATTCGAAGAGAGAAGCATAAACAGCGGTATACAATCCAAGCCTCATCAACTGCGACTTCTTCGCTGACAGAATGTAGCGGCCCTATTGCAGATAACCGATCGGATGACGGGGAATCCGGCCTATGTTATATGGTTGTCCCCACGGCCGTGCTTCGTCTTAACAAATACGGCGTCCCAGGGTATCTAAAACCATGGGAGGCTGAACGGAAATCGAAGCTATAGCAGGTTGAAGAAGTCCTTCTGAAGTCCAATTGACCATCTCCACGGTGTAGTTCACCGGGGGTGAGTTGGCGTAATGGATCGCCGTGATAGTCTCCGAAGGCACCGCGCATGAAAAGCTTTGTCAACCCCTGATAATCTGATTGTACCATGATCCCCAAAGGTGAAGATTCTTATGTTCCGGATCACGGTCTCTGATCAAAGCTAGGACCTCCCGGTCTACGGGTGCTCCAGGGAATCCTCCCTCTGAACGAACGAATGGGAATGAAGCATCGAAAGACATGTTGCCTGCAAAAAAGGGGACGGAAATCAACTGTCAGTGTTGTAATTTTTAATTTCTGACACTTGGTACTTTAAAAATTTGTACCACACTGCAATGCAGTGGAAAGGGGACCAAAGGGGGACCCACAAAATCCAGATGACAATGCATCAATTACTGAAACAGCCTCATCATTGAATGAGACTGCCAATTAATGAGGAAATCCTCAAAGAATATTCTCATTGAATGAGAAATCCCTCGGGAGAAGGAGAAAATCTCCCTTTCAGAGCAAAGCTCTGTAACAGAGTGACACTTGTCAAACTCTGGTCATGAAGGACTAAAATTCCTTAGAAGAGCCTAGCTCTGTAATCATGATAGAAAATCCATCAAGGATTATCAAAATTAATGCTTGAGAATTAAAATTCTGGGATCTTAAAGATCCACGAAGAAACTCTCAAGAGTTCTTCATCAAAAGATCAAAAGATCTACGGATTATCTAAAGAGCAGAGCTCTGATTCATGGGATAAGAAACCCCAAGAAAAGATCTGTTTAGATCTATGAGTTCATGAGAGCAAAGCTCTGCTGGTGAAACCCTAAAAGGGTTTTCTTTAGATCAAAGATCTATTAAGAGCAAGGCTCTGTTGATAGGTAAGAACCCTAATTTGTTAAAATTAAAATTTCTAAATTTTACCTAAGAGTTTTAACTCTTGAAAGTTCTTAACAAAAGAGCTACGCTCTGAATGAAAATTCTCAAGGAGAAGATGATAATCATCTCAAGGACCAAAGGTCCTATTTATAGGCACTGAACTGCCTCTTCAACTTCTGAGTTGATCCAAGGGCTTAGATGTTGCCACCGCTGCGCTCACGTGTGCGCCGCGTGAGCGCAACGGTGGGGTGGCATTTGTTTCCCCAATCAGAGCAAAGCTCTGTTTTGAATTTCAAAAGTCAAAAATTGAAGCAACACTTCAGATCTTGAACGCTGCGCGCCACGTGTCAAAAGCAGACACGCCAGCGCTAGGAGTGCTGAGCCCTAGGCAGCGCACCCCAATCAGAGCAAAGCTCTGTTTTCAAAATTCAAAAATTAAAAATTTGAAGCAACGCTTCAGATCCAACGCTCTACGCTGCGCGCCACGTGTCAGGCACAGGTGCGCCAGCGCAGTTGCTCTGCGCTCCGCACGGCGTGCCACGTGTCTAACACAGGTGCGCTGCGCCGCTGCGCTTTGCGCTGCGCACCACGTGTCCAGCACAGGTGCGCTAGCGCAGTTGCGCTGCGCGCCACGTGTCTAACGTAGGTGCGCCAGCGCTGGAATTAAAAATTCCCACCGTTGGATCAAAGGATCTAATAATGATGGTAAATCATTAATTAACGAGAATTAAATTCTGTTAAGGAAAGATTTCTCGAAATCTTTCCAAATAACAAGATTGTGCTTTAAGCACCGCTGGATCAATGATCCAATGGTAAATAATGAATTACCAAAACAGAACAAATTCTGCATAGAAAGATTTCTCAATCTAAAACAAGAAGACTATCTTCTGTCAAACAAAAGCCTTAGGATCAAAGATCCAAAGGTAGGAAATATTCCCAAATCAATCAGAGAAAGATCTCTTAAACTGATTTAACAAATCAATTGGCCCTATATAAAGGCCCCAAAACTTCAAGTCTGGGGAGACAGAATAGAGAGAGAAAAAACCCTCTGCAAACTTTGAGAAGAACTCAAAGAGAAAGAAAGGCAAGCCTTTGAAGAAAGAAGATCATTTCTTCATCTTTAAAGGTAAAGAATTAATTCTTGAACAATAGAGATGAAATCATCTCGTAAAAAGAAGAAACATCTTCTAAAAAGATCTTGGATCTATAAAAAAGACCAAGATCTTTGATCAAACATAAAGAATTAAAAGATCTAATCATAAAAATATAAAAAAAGAAGTATTTTACTTCATTCACAAATCTTTTGATCTATAAAGGCAGAGCCTTTTAATAAAAACAAGAACTTTGGTTCTTGGATCTTGAGGCAGGGCCTTCTTTGAAGAACATAAATTTGTTCTTTGATCTTAAAATTGATCAAAATGCGCTCTGCGCTATTAGAAAGTGCTTTGCACTCATGAACCGTGCCCTTGAGCTCCTTGGATCGGCGCTCAGCGCCAAAACATGCCACGTGTCAACCATAAACACGATCCGCGCTTTGCGCTCCTGAAAACAGCGCACTGCGCTCTTGGGTTGGCACTCAGCGCCGAGCGTGCCACGTGTCACTCACTGGCGCACCCATAAATTAGCGCAGTGCGCTCATAAATTAAAAGCGCAGTGCACTAACAAACTAGCGCTTAGCGCTAAGCGCGACACGTATCCTCCTCGTGTGCGCTAACCGACAGAAACGCAATGCGCTCTTTAACTGGCGCAAAGCGTCTAACGCGCCACGTGGCGCACTGTCAGAACACCACTTTGTTCCTGATAAATGCTATGCATTTAATTCCAGACAAAATGTCAGAGCCCAATGCTTGGCATTATTAAAAGGGCAGAGCCCAAACAAAGGCCTAACAGGCAGAACAAAAAAAAGTTCTTTAACTGGACTTAGCTCAATTCTGGCCATAAGTCCTCAATTTAAATTGAACTGAGCACACCTGCTCTTCCAATCAATTTACACCCGATTCAAGGCTATATCTCTTCACTCCTTTGATATTCGTCGTTGTAATCCTTCAATGTCTTCAAAGAGGTGACGGGTCCCGACAACCACACATTTCACGGACTGTGGGGTCCTTAAACTCATGGACTATGATGTCCTTAACCTCGACCGTGATGTCTTAAAACTAATATCGGACTGTGGAGTCCTTAAATCCACGGACTATGATGTCCTTAACCTCGACCGTGATGTCTTAAAACTAATATCGGACTGTGGAGTCCTCAAATCCAAGAACTATGATGTCCTTAATCTCGACCGTGATGTCTTAAAACTAACAGCAGACTGTGGAGTCCTTAAATCCACGGACTATGATGTCCTTAACCTTGACCGTGATGTCTTAAAACTAACAATGGACCGTAATGTCCTTAAACTAATTATCTGTTGGAGATAGTGCCCTCAGAGTCAATTATTAGGTCACAGGTACGTGATTGTAATGATTGAGGGAGGACCTATCCCGGTAGGACAGTCTTACTCGAGATGATAGTATGCTATCTGGTTTACCTTTATCATCGTGTACTGCTTTAGGTGACCTGACACGTCGCTATTACACGTTGATAGAGCCCCTAGGATTCTTGCTTGACCACCAGCAGTATGAGGGCGATCATATAAGTGGGAGCTGGGGGTCTATAAGCATATCCTTAAAAGGTCCCTAGTCGTGAGAGTTTCGAGACAGGGCATCGATTCTCCATAGTAGACTAGTGTATACAGTCGAGACCCCGACGAGGGGCGGTGGCCGGTCTCACAAGCCACTGGTGTCAGTTGGATCACCTAAGATGTATACAGGTGCTCATTGGGTTATGAGTACACCGGACAGGACTCGCCGGGAACATGCTAGTTGGTCATATACCAGACGTCAGATGGCAATTCCCTGGTGACATGTGTACAGGTTAGTTCATCGACCTGGGGATCGTCATTTGTCTCGTGTGAGTTCCCACTGTACTTTGATTACTACCCTACCACGGCTCAAAGGAGTCGTGCAAACAGGTTTTAGTTGGGTACAGTCCCGAGCCACATGGAGGCAGTGAGCGTATCTTCAGGGGTTCGTCTCTCCCGGTATTGGGGGTGAGGTCGTGCTGTGTCTAGGAGAGCCATTACACAAAGTCCTTGGCCAAGGCAAGGAGATTTACTGGTAGGTATTCCAGTAGTATCTCAGGGTGTTCTGGGCTACACTCCGACACGACTTGTACCGCTTTTGGGGGTCTGACTTTTACCAACCCCCTAGGCCCGCCATGCGATACTCATAGACGAACGGACCGGACTGCACGGATATTGTCACTGACAGGCTCAGTAGGGTGTCAGGATGAGTTCGCTCATCGACGTCCCTTTTAGTCAGTACCTGGTAGCCCGTTACGTATTGGCTTATACCTCTGACGTGCTAGTGGTTAAATCCACAACCGAGGTGTTGACGAGTCTTTAGAGTCCCCCACATTTCAGTTACTCAGCTTTCGGGCGAAAGGTTGTAGAGGCCGTATGGAGATATGGCAAGGTCCGATCAGATACGTGCGGTATTGCACGGATCAGGATCGGACAGTTTGTACTATAGGCCGTATGGTTATATGGCAGGGTTCGATCAGATACGTGCGGTATTGCACGGATCAGGATCGAACAGATATTACTAGCCGGTTTTGGTATAAGCCGGATCCTAGTATAGTACAGTGTAGATTTTGTCTCATTGTATTTGTATTTCGGTCGAAATACAGATGCGGGTGTGTATGCACAGTATCGGGGTTTTCCTGTAATTTATTACGGGACCAGTTTTCTGGAGTTGCCAGTTTGCTTTCCGTTTCGGCCAATTTCCTTTGTTCCGTTCATTGGCCGAAGGTTGGTGGAGGAGGGTTTATTTGCATTGTTGCAAATAGGCATTTGTGGAGGGGGTCTTTGCTTTTTGTAGCATCATGATAGTCTTCATGATGGTGCACCATCCATTGACTTGCTTGACTTCATACTTCATGATGGCTTGACTTTGTTAGCATCATGGTTGTTGATGATGGTTGTGTGGAGTGTTGGCATTGCTTTGTGATCATGGTTGATTATGATAACCATTCCTTTCTCTTTTTCTTGCATGATTGATATGGTCACCCCCCCTTGACTTTTTCCTCTCTCCTTTTTCCTACATGGGCCGGCCACTTTAAGGGGGGGTTGATTGATTCATTTTTGTGTGGCATTTTTGGTTCATATTGTGCTAAGAAAAGAGCTCTCTAGTTGATCTCCAAAATCCTTTCTTTCCTCCACCAAAAATGGCACCTCCACTACCCCAAAATTGAGACACAAGTTCTACTACATATTCTACAGCGAATCTTGGGCACGTCGAGTAGCCGGCTTCGTGCCCGAGTTGCCTCGGCATTGAGGTGGGAGCCCGTAAACAAAGTAGGCGATGTGGTGCACTTCCGGCGACGAGGAGGAGACGGGGCTTTTCCGCAGGAGATCGGGACCATGACGAGAAGACCGGAGGACTTGGATCGTCGGTATATCTCTAACCCATCTTCTAGTTAGCTTAGACTTGTTAATGGTTACGATCCGGGTGTTTAGTGCGCGGTGGTGCCGGTTTGCTAAGTCCGCAAAATTTAAAGTTATTCACCGCTTCCGCATTTGGCCGTCGGATCGACGGCCGGGACGCCGCCGTGCACTTACAGTGGTATCAGAGCCTCGCCATTAACATAGTCTAGCTTGGTGTAATGTGTTTTACGTTTCCGATCGAACAAAATCCCGAAACCGCATTTTTCATGCACATCAGTTTCTGTCGAATTTTTTTTGAGTCCAAAAATTTTTCAGGTTGTCTCAGAGTGATGTGCAGAGAGTTCTAAGAATACTGCAAAATTTTGGTGAAGTGATGATTCCGTACGACCGCGGAAGGGCGGCCTAAGCCCCTCATTGGCCGCGCTTCCGCCGCAGGAATAAGACTTCAGTTCATCAATTTTTTTCAGTGGGCTTGTGGGCTTAAAATATGGGTTTTGGAATATTAAAATTGGGCCCAGTTTTTCTGTGAGTGCTGCAGTATTGGTTTGGGGGCCCACTTGTTAAGTTTGATCAATCGGATATTTTAAACACATTTTTCACAGTATTTACATTATATCTGCGACCGTGAATGTCACTCGATCGGTAAATCCGGTCTAACTGCTATAGCCCGGTTAGACGGATTTGCGAACGTGACTTTCACGTTGATGTTTTGTTTTTGTTGTGATGTTGCGGATCGGTCGTGGGGGATAGCCTGGATGCAATGCTAGTACAGTTGTGGTTGTATTATGTACATTTGATATTGCGGGGCGAGCGTCCGACATGTGGACTGCCGTCACTGCCTGATTGTATTATTATTTTGGGGCACGACCTGGTTGCGGTCGATGTACCCGGTGTATGTATATTTTACTTTCTGTACTAGGATTACCCCGCGGAGGGATGCACGGATAGCCGGGTTCTGGAGGGCAACAAGCCCGCATCTCATGGCATTGAGACGGAGGGGGCTTCACTCTAGGATTGGCGGGCTATTCGCCGCACTCGTAGGGGGTACAGGTTGACCCAGGAGGGGTGCCCAAGTTACCGGATTCCGTGAAGTGCTGGGTGGTCCATTCACGTTGCTGAAGGGGGCTGCCTCGCTTCAGGTTTTGGCGGGTAACTTGCCGCGCCCGTAGGGGTCTAGGATTACATTGCACAGGCTATCCACACGACCAGGGGAACGTCGGGTTTCAGCGGCTCTGTGAAACCCGGGGATCCCAGATATCTGTATTGTTTCTGTGATGCTGTACATTTTCTGTGATGTTGCATTTCTTTCACGCCTTGAGCGATTATAATATATTGGTATATATATTAGTAGATGTAGTATATGTTTTGCATCCGCGCTAGTCCAGTCCCCGCTCTGTCGTTAGTTAGCTAACCTAACGGGTAATGACGGGACCCAGCGGCGAATGCGGATGGCATATACGTACATCAGTATATTTTCGTTCTTTTTGGTGTGATCAATTGATGGGACTGCATTGACTCGGATCAATGCAAGTTAAAAACAAACCTAATCTGATGTTGTTGGAACACTTTTCAAAAAGCTGTTATTGCAAGGACGTTTACTTTTGTTTTGCATCATGGTATTCATTGGAATATCCTGCTCCTCAGTCGACGAGGCAAGGGCCGAGATCCCTTCACCGGGAGTGACCCCTTGGACAGAAGTTTGCGTCAGGGCATTAACTTCACTATAGCCGATTACTTTTGCTTTGCATCGCGGTATTCATTTGGAATATCCTGCACCCCATTCTACGGGGAAAGAGCCGAGATCCCCTCACAGGGAGTGACCTCTTTAGCAACGGTTTTCGTCACTATATTTTTAAAAGCTATCCGTTCCTTCGACGATATCAAGTTCATTACGTTAAAGGTTTTCGCCAGAAACCATTCGTAGCCCTCCGTCATTTCAGTTAAATATTCGGTAGTATTCAAGCTGTGTATTTTGACCTCACACCAAGGCATAGTGTTTGGTAGCTGCCGGTTATTTATCTGTTGCATAGATAGATGCGTTGGTTTGGGACAGTCGTACTACTATTTTGGCCTACGTCAAGGGTATGTACGGGTGGGTTCAAATTAACCTGGATAATGACGGGCAGAACTTGACATGTGACTTATGATATTTTGACCTCACGCCAAGGTCATAAGAGCATGGGGCAGAAATCACATCGGGAGTTTCAAAAGAACTGAAACTTGCCAGATATGCGCATACCTTCTGGAGTGTGATACCGTGAGCGGATTCCGTCACGTTATCATGCGATGATAGTTGGATCCCGATTCCCACTGATGAGTTAGTTTACTCCTCGGGTGACCCCGACTAATTCTTCTTTCAGGTTTGGAGGAGAATTTGAGGTACAGTGGGAGGATTCCAGATTAGATAAATTGGTGACCATTCTGATCTAG
The DNA here is from genome assembly GCA_030015575.1 of Agapanthus africanus. Lineage (NCBI taxonomy): Eukaryota > Viridiplantae > Streptophyta > Magnoliopsida > Asparagales > Amaryllidaceae > Agapanthus > Agapanthus africanus. The sequence goes on from JASDDO010000019.1 coordinate 319,922,363, forward strand.
GTTAGAGTGCACGCTGAGTGTTTCTTTTCTCTCTCTCTTTGGCAGCGACCATTGACCCGACCCTAAGACTATGACTCAGTGACCAAGTTGACCGAACCTTCTTAAACACCGGCTTTTTGGATTGTCAGAGTTGCAGACCTCATTGCCACTCCTACTTTTACCCTTTTCTCCAGGACACCCCGTATTACTACGAACGTCCACTTCCATTGGACAAAACCATCGTATGGTTAGATACGAACTCGAAAGAATTTATTCGAGGATGGTTTCCGGTTCTGGAGAAAACGGATAGGATTATTCAGTTGTCTTTTCCTTTTACCCTCTCTCAGGTTACGAGTACTCCTTGGTTTAGGGGTAGTACACCTATTACGCAAATTGGATTGTCTTCTTCCAAACCTTAAGCTGGTGCCGACCGGTAGGGAATGAAGAAAACCAATTAGCATAACGATGGTGTGCAGAAAGTATTAAGTTCAGACAAAGCAAGGGATTAGTAAGAGGGCAAAGTAAATTGCAACAGATTTTCACGACCAAACCAAATATTTCTTTACCACTCCCACATCACCTTTGTATTTCTCCAGGACACTCCGTATCACTACGAAGATCCACAGTTTATTTGGATACTCCATCGTATGGTTATATACGAACTCGAATGGAACTTGTTCCAGTTCGGGGATGGATTCTGGTTCAGGAGAAATAGGAATAAGGTTTATTCGGTTGTCTTTTATCTTCACCCTCTCTCATTGCGAGTGTTTCTAGGATTGGGACAGTACACCCATTATGCTTATTGGATAGTCTTCTTCCAAACCATAGGCTGGTGCCGAACGGTAGGGAAGGAAGAAAACCATTTGGCCTAAAGGGGTGTGCAGAAGGTAAAGACTAAAGACATATGAAGGGATTTGGAGAGGTGGCAAGGAATTATACGGTTACAGTCGTGAATCTGGAAGAAGCATTACTAGGAATACCGGGATACCCCATCGAAACATTTCGATGTTTCAGTCTCACTGTGTAATGTTAAAGGAAAACTGATTTCCCGATTAGATACTTACTCCAGGGTATGTATTTACCAGGTACGATTCTCACATCTGTATGGTTTTACAGATGATGAGTGGGAGTAAGTTATTGGGAATTGGGTGATTATCCTCATTATATCGGGATTCGTTGTAATCAGTGATATTTGAGGAAATCACCTGGGCTGTTTGCCGGTCGGCAAATATTTGGTTTTGAATATCCGCTGTTACGCACCAATTTCAAAATGATATATCTGTACGTCTATTTTCATAGAGTGAGATATACCTTTCTGAAATTATGTCTACAACATTTACCTATATCAGTGGATGGTTAGGTAAGGAGCATTAAACAGCGGTGTAATTCTTCTTAACCATAAGTACAGTTTTCAACCTACGACACACAGTGAAAGAGTTATCAGACTCAAGGGACTTATACAGAGTATTGTATGTTGTCCAGTGTCCATTAGGACAGAGGGGTTGGTCCTCATACTATATTCTGTTTACTTTTAACTTCTCTAGTTCTTAGACATGTGTTTCGTAGAAACACAGGGTCTAAGTTTTGAGGAGTTATAGGTATTTGAATAGAGTAGAGAACCAGGTGTAGCAAGTATCGGGATTCTTCAAAGTGATCGAAGATGTAGATGCTTGTGTATGGTATTCAGTTGATAGTAATGATAAAGAGATCTTGCTTCTCTTTCAGGTTACTCATAATTGGAAGTATTCCTAAGTTGAGTAACGCTGATCGGCCTCCTTCCATTTAGTTGACATGCGCTGGGGACAGCTGCATGATTTGAATCTGGTTCAATTAAATCAGTGCCTCTGTTTCTATATTGGATATAGAACAGTTCATATCTTAACGATGTTAAGGTACGGGGAGTTGTCCGGCTTATGATTAAAACCAGACTCTGGATGACTCAAGGCACGTTTCTGTAATGGCTGTTTGTGGGTTGACCCAGGCTATGACGAGGGTTGACTTTCTACCATCTGGATGAACAATAGCAACATTGTTTTAGACTCGCCACAGTTTTATTAAAAATGGATTTTTTCAGAAAACAGTAGTGGGAGTATGGTAGAACTGGAAGTGATTCCAGAACCACAAACGATTACTGAAGATTTGATAAGGAACCTAAAGATTCAATCTGGATTGACATTCCATTGGCCACTCCGCAGATACGGTGGGTAACTTCAAGCACCCGAGAGGTACTACGGTAGCCTCAAGGACGGTGACAGGGAAGTTCTTGTTTACCTACAATTGCCATTGCTGTTGTTCCAGGGTGCGAGACCCGGCGGGAGGATGAGTATAGCGTCGTTCTAAACTAGTTTTAGAAGTGTACGTGTATATGACTCTGCCAGAGGGTTGTCGTAGTCAGTGGGAGCAGCGGAAGCATTGGTGGACAGGTAGCTTATGTCTATTTATAGACTAAAGCAGATATAGCGGAAATAGATCATCTATTTCTGACGTGATAGTCATAGGTTTGACATCATCAGAATAGGGGATGGATCTGTTGAGAAGGTAGTACGGTGTGATATCCTGGTATTTGGATGACATACACAGAATAGGAAAAGAAACTCCTATACTACAATCAGTTATACTTTGGTCGTCACACAGTGGTTTCTCCACATGGGACTTGGATTTTACATCAGACATACTGGTTACTAGATCTATGGTTTTAGATCTAGATTTGGGTGGTTTCCCAATCTGGGTACTTGACAGTATTCTAAGAGTATTTAGGATGGACGACTCCTGGCACGGTAGTGTGCCTGCAGGTAATGGAGTCACCCTCTCCAAAGGTGTCTTACAGACTAAAGGGGAGAGGGATGTGCATGATTGGCAGATCACTTGCTCAGGCAATTGAGTCAATCATGAGATGTCAAGTACCATACCAGATGTTGTTCTTGCACTAGATGCAATAAGTTGACATTAATCCAATCCTGGAGAAACAGTCGGAAGCAGTTTTAGAACATAAGTAGATGTTCTAGGGATATGATAACGACAGCCTCATTCAGGAGACAGTTATCATTCCAGGCTTCCAAGGTGACCTGGACGACAAGGAGGTTGTCAGAGTTATAGTTTTCCTTCTGATGAGGGGCAGTATTTTGGACAGGTGGTCCAAGGCAATACTGAGGGTGGCATGGCGCAGGATACTGATTAAGTTCAGTTGACGATACAGTCTAAGAAGTTTGGATTTGGAGTTCATTTATGAGCTATGTCCCATCAGACATCCAGACACATTCTAAGACAGGTATTGCTCATTTCAGGAGATGGGTTTCTCCGCGAACTTGAGATATAGAGAGACATAGAAAGAAACAACTAAGCGGATCCACTCACTGAGGCTATTCCTCGAACGCAATAGTTCCGCAAACGAGCTTTGTGAGACTGACTAGTAGAGGAGTTGGATGTTCGGTATCACACGGGCTGTGAGTATGCGACATCGCAATAATTAGCCTTGAGTGCAAGTGGGAGATTGTTGGAGATAGTGCCCTCAGAGTCAATTATTAGGTCACAGGTACGTGATTGTAATGATTGAGGGAGGACCTATCCCGGTAGGACAGTCTTACTCGAGATGATAGTATGCTATCTGGTTTACCTTTATCATCGTGTACTGCTTTAGGTGACCTGACACGTCGCTATTACACGTTGATAGAGCCCCTAGGATTCTTGCTTGACCACCAGCAGTATGAGGGCGATCATATAAGTGGGAGCTGGGGGTCTATAAGCATATCCTTAAAAGGTCCCTAGTCGTGAGAGTTTCGAGACAGGGCATCGATTCTCCATAGTAGACTAGTGTATACAGTCGAGACCCCGACGAGGGGCGGTGGCCGGTCTCACAAGCCACTGGTGTCAGTTGGATCACCTAAGATGTATACAGGTGCTCATTGGGTTATGAGTACACCGGACAGGACTCGCCGGGAACATGCTAGTTGGTCATATACCAGACGTCAGATGGCAGTTCCCTGGTGACATGTGTGCAGGTTAGTTCATCGACCTGGGGATCGTCATTTGTCTCGTGTGAGTTCCCACTGTACTTTGATTACTACCCTACCACGGCTCAAAGGAGTCGTGCAAACAGGTTTTAGTTGGGTACAGTCCCGAGCCACATGGAGGCAGTGAGCGTATCTTCAGGGGTTCGTCTCTCCCGGTATTGGGGGTGAGGTCGTGCTGTGTCTAGGAGAGCCATTACACAAAGTCCTTGGCCAAGGCAAGGAGATTTACTGGTAGGTATTCCAGTAGTATCTCAGGGTGTTCTGGGCTACACTCCGACACGACTTGTACCGCTTTTGGGGGTCTGACTTTTACCAACCCCCTAGGCCCGCCATGCGATACTCATAGACGAACGGACCGGACTGCACGCATATTGTCACTGACAGGCTCAGTAGGGTGTCAGGATGAGTTCGCTCATCGACGTCCCTTTTAGTCAGTACCTGGTAGCCCGTTACGTATTGGCTTATACCTCTGACGTGCTAGTGGTTAAATCCACAACCGAGGTATTGACGAGTCTTTAGAGTCCCCCACATTTCAGTTACTCAGCTTTCGGGCGAAAGGTTGTAGAGGCCGTATGGAGATATGGCAAGGTCCGATCAGATACGTGCGGTATTGCACGGATCAGGATCGGACAGTTTGTACTATAGGCCGTATGGTTATATGGCAGGGTTCGATCAGATACGTACGGTATTGCACGGATCAGGATCGAACAGATATTACTAGCCGGTTTTGGTATAAGCCGGATCCTAGTATAGTACAGTGTAGATTTTGTCTCATTGTATTTGTATTTCGGTCGAAATACAGATGCGGGTGTGTATGCACAGTATCGGGGTTTTCCTGTAATTTATTACGGGACCAGTTTTCTGGAGTTGCCAGTTTGCTTTCCGTTTCGGCCAATTTCCTTTGTTCCGTTCATTGGCCGAAGGTTGGTGGAGGAGGGTTTATTTGCATTGTTGCAAATAGGCATTTGTGGAGGGGGTCTTTGCTTTTTGTAGCATCATGATAGTCTTCATGATGGTGCACCATCCATTGACTTGCTTGACTTCATACTTCATGATGGCTTGACTTTGTTAGCATCATGGTTGTTGATGATGGTTGTGTGGAGTGTTGGCATTGCTTTGTGATCATGGTTGATTATGATAACCATTCCTCTCTCTTTTTCTTGCATGATTGATATGGTCACCCCCCCTTGACTTTTTCCTCTCTCCTTTTTCCTACATGGGCCGGCCACTTTAAGGGGGGGTTGATTGATTCATTTTTGTGTGGCATTTTTGGTTCATATTGTGCTAAGAAAAGAGCTCTCTAGTTGATCTCCAAAATCCTTTCTTTCCTCCACCAAAAATGGCACCTCCACTACCCCAAAATTGAGACACAAGTTCTACTACATATTCTACAGCGAATCTTGGGCACGTCGAGTAGCCGGCTTCATGCCCGAGTTGCCTCGGCATTGAGGTGGGAGCCCGTAAACAAAGTAGGCGATGTGGTGCACTTCCGGCGACGAGGAGGAGACGGGGCTTTTCCGCAGGAGATCGGGACCATGACGAGAAGACCGGAGGACTTGGATCGTCGGTATATCTCTAACCCATCTTCTAGTTAGCTTAGACTTGTTAATGGTTACGATCCGGGTGTTTAGTGCGCGGTGGTGCCGGTTTGCTAAGTCCGCAAAATTTAAAGTTATTCACCGCTTCCGCATTTGGCCGTCGGATCGACGGCCGGGGCGCCGCCGTGCACTTACATTATCAACCGCAATGTCATTAAACTAAACAATAGAGCCCAATTGCTCTCTTGTCGGATCCAAATAATCCCGTTAAGTTGATCTTAGTCTAAAATTAGACTAACGTGTCCTTAACAAACATTTAAGTTGATCTTAGCCTCAAATAAGGCTAACGTATCCTTAAACACAACCCCCCCAAACCCAAATCTAAGAAAGATATGAATTTGGACTAGTCTACGCCCTACAGACGACAACATAACTTAGTCTCCGTATACAATCCACGGGCAACCAAACGTAAAACAAACACCCACGACACGAAGTGACCATATGGAGAAGGAGAAAGTTGTTATCGCGATGCGGTAGCGTAATTAACTGCAGGGGCTTGCGCCTGCAGGGAAGAGCGTCCCCACAATCAAAAACCCTTCAAACGAGGGGAAATCTGACGAAGTCTGCTACATCGGCCGCACCCATTTAAACCTTCGATACATGGTGCCATAAATCAACTTGGCATCTTCGGAGAGGTGGACGGATAGCACCAATTAGCATCTGCCCCCAGATTCAGGCAAGACGTCCAGTCTTCCCGGCTTCCAGCGGCAAACATCTTTCTTATTTAGAAAGATTTGGGAGATATTTTCTCCTAATAGAATTTAATTCTATATTTTGATGATTTATCATCTCCGTTGGATCTTTGATCCAACGGCTCTGTTTAACAGAGAGTATCTCAACTTTTTGTTAGGCAAACGTAGAATTTAATTCTACTTGGGCGTCGGCGCTCACGTGTTGTGCACGTAGGCACCACTTAAGAATTTAATTCTTATGATGGGTATTCCTGTGCTTTGCACATTGGCGTCCGTGTGATGAGCATGTGCGGCGCCATATAAGAATTTAATTCTTACTCAGAAAGTGCTTATGTGCTTTGTACATTGGCGCCGGCGTGAGGGGCACATGCGGCGCCGTATAAGAATTTAATTTTTACCCAGAAGCTTTTCTGTGCTTTACACATTGGCACTGGCGCCCTCGTGAGAAGAACGTGGGGCGCTGCCCCATTAAATTTCAACAGAGGTTTGCTCTTTTAATATATTTAAATATTGGGGAAACAAATGCCCCCCACCGTTGCTCTCACGTGGCTTACACGTGGGTGCAACGGTGTCACATTTTTCCACCGTTGGATCTTCTAGGGAGTTGAACCGTCCCTTCACATCTTATAAATAGGGCATTTTTCCCTTAAGATAACTGTCGTTTTGTCATCTTCCTTCTTCTTTCTTAAGAATTTAATTCTCTTCTCAGAGTTTAGATCTCTGCCCAAAGAAACTATTAGAGTTTAACTCTGTTTAAGAAACTTGGTAAGGATTATGACCAAATTTTTAACTCTTTAAAAGTGACTCTTTTTTGTTTTGGATTTTTAACCCATTAACAGAGCTTGGCTCTTTTTCTTGAAATGATCTCTTAGAGATCTAAGAAAACTTTATTTAGGGAGACCGTGGGTCTTAGAGATCTTAGGCTTTTACCCTATTACTCTGATCTTTAAAGGTTCTCTGGAATTTAATTCCAGTGTATTTCCCATGGGGATTTCTGGGATTTAATCCCATCATCAGAGAAATTCAATTCCGGTTTGTTCTACAGAGCTTAGCTCTGAGAAAATTTCTTTTGAAAATTTTTGGGAATTTTATTCCCTTTTCTTATTTTCTTTTCATGGTTTTATTGTAGATTCTTCTCACAGATTCAAATTTGTTGTGGAACACGTTCTTCGAGGACATTGGGAGTCTTGAACTCCACTGTTCAATGAGATTTTTCATTAAATGAGAATCCTTTTGGATTCTTACAATGAGTGCATGCCTCATCATTGATGGGGCATTACCTTGATTTTTTGGGGCCCATTGTCCCTTTTCTTTGGCCTGTGGTGACTTTAATATGCGAGAATGTAGTACAAATTTAGGTGTACTGAAAATGCTAAGGCCTTTAATTGTAGTTGATTACATTGTGTCGATAACTAACCCTCTATATTATTTTTTTAGGTATTATGGCTTCTGATTCCTCCTTCCCCTACGTTCGCTCGGAGAGCGCTTTCACCGACACGCCTACAGATCGAGAAGTCTTTGCGCTAATTCTGGACTATGTCCCAGAGAAGAAGTCTCTTCATTTGTGAGGGTCATGGTACAGTTACATTATTCGGGGTCAGCGCAGTTTTACTTATGCGGCGCCGTCAGAACCGATCCATCGATTTGTTACGCGTACCCTCCGCAGGTCGCTTACGCAATGGAAGAGGTCAACTGGACCTTGGAAGGTCATCTCCAACCTTCCATGACGTCGATACCAGTGCAGCTGCCGATGGCCCTAGACATTCTGGGGCGTCGCATATGCCAAGGAGAAGCGCGTCCTTGGGGCCAGGTCTATATGATAAGAGTGACCCCCCGTCATCCGGCTGGTTATCTGCAGTGGTCCCGTTACATTCTGTCGGCCAAGAAGTCGCTGCTGCTGAAGATCGGGTTATATCCAACAATCTACGCGTCCCTCTTTTATTACCACACTCCTCATGTGTGGTGGGTTAAATCCTTTCTGGAGCAATGGAATATCCCAACCCACACATTTCTCTTCTCGGATCGGGAAGTGTCAATCTAGTTGGAGGAATTTGCGGAGATATCTGGGTTACCCGTCAGAGGAGAGCATTGCGAGGAGATACCTCCTCCTGACGAGTACGTCTTTGCTACTGAATCGGTGGTTATGGGTCTTACCCCAGAGAATGCCGTTCGACACAAGTTTCCGAGCTTGATCAAAGTGTTGAACATATATGAGAGTTTATTCTTAGAGTCTGGGAGGCACGGAGTTAGCTTCACGGACTTCGTTGCCCGTTTCTTTCGTCCGGGGGCTCTATCGAAGAAAGCTGCGAAGTTTTCCAAGCTCGATGATCCGTTCGGATTTGGTTTGGACAAACTGCCGACTGTGAAGGCAGATTTGAAGAAATTCTTTATTTCGGATACTCCAGTCGTCCCTTTCGCAGAGATTGCCGCTCCAGACATTGATGAGGAGACGTTCTTCATGGGGTTTATCGGCTTATGGATATTTTGCGCTTCCAATGCACCCTCGCTATATGAGACCATCTATCTTTTATCCAGCTCATCGCATCGCCGTGGGGACATGCATGGCTATCGGGGTCGCAGGACTGGCTCACCTATATCATGGTCTGAGTAAAGCGGCCGACGCCACTTAGCCAGGTTTGAAGCCCGTAAATCTCCCATTGCACTACTTCACCTCATGGATCGAGATGCACGTGCTGGGTGCTTTTGGCGTGCATAAACAGCCTAAATTTTATGAGGGATACAATTTTCCTCGGGTCATGCAATTGGTCAATGCTTCTTCTCCAGACCCAACCCAGCGAGAGGCTCGGCGATTGCTTCTTCGCCCGCGCATAGTCAGGGATAGCATGACCTTCATCAACAGGGTCCTGACCATTGGCAAGGAATCTTCCAAAGTAATCAAGCCGCTCCACGATGTCTTCAAGGGTGCATCTTCTGCATTGAGGGCCCGGGAGATCGTTCATTTATATTCCATCAGGACGGGTTTCCTTGTATTCAGACAAGACGCCTCAGTGTTATTTATGAGATACAACCCGCATCGTTTCTCCCAGCAATCTGGTTACAACCAAGGCGTTCCCCTTGAAGTGTTCCTCATCAACCCGGTTGCTACAGAAGAGAGCGTTCGCAACGCGGCGCATCACTTCATGCGGCTAAATATGGGGTCTCATTTCTTGATTAGTGAGCTGAGCCATATCCAGAAAGCCCTGAATGCTTTTATCACTTGGTACCAGCATGCCATGGGTGCCATCATCAAATAGGAAAAGTGGATGCTTCTCGACCATAAGGATTCTATCCCGGCCAGTAATCCCGTGGTCCTGCTGAAGCGACGAGCAATTGTCTGTCCTTCTTTAAGAGAGGGTGCCACAGCTGTAATTCCGCGAGCCTTTCCGGATGTAAGTGCTCCCATGACTGTGGTGGCTGTGGCGTCCCCTGAGTTGGGTATCGGCTCGAAAATCGGAACTTGCCGTCCAAAGAAGCCCGTTAAGCGCAAACTTTTGTCATCGAGTGTTGAGGCCGGCTCGCAGAAGAAGAAGAAATCTTTATTCTCAGCTGACGTTGTATTCGGTCAGGAGCCGCATGCTCCTTATAGAGAAGGCTTAGCCGAATACGGCACCAACGTTGGTCTATTCGAAGCCTTTGTCGACGAGAATGCCGCTACTGATCTTCAAGCCGCTATCGAGGCTTCTGAAAGATTAGCCCGCGAGCAGGCAGTGCTTGCTTCTCTTGCGGCGTCCGGTATGTTCCATTTACATTCTTCCGTACACACATTTTTTCTTTGAATTTATTATGCTTTATTAGTGCTCTTTTTCTTAACAAGAATCTCCACTGAAGATGCTCTCTTGGCGTCCCTCAAGACATTTGAGGAAGAGGAGAGACTTCGCGCCTCCATGGGTCTCGGTATGTTTAGCGACACATTTACATATCTAATTCATTTCTTTCATACCCTGACTTCCTTCCTCTATTTGTTACAGGAACCATCGCCACTCATGTTGTTCCAAGTACCATGTCGTCCCTGGGTGGTGGTGCGGAGGAGCCTTCAGAGCCATCGACTATGGTTGAGGTCACCCCAGGGCAGCCATGGGAGGCATCTCTGAAGCAGCCGATGATGGATGTTACAGCAGATCCAGAGGCCGAGCCTAATTTGGACAAAGATGTCCCCCTGCCGGAGGTCCTGAGGAGATCTATTCGTACAGCTAAGGCTGAGAGGCAGCATAAAAAGAACCAAGCAAGGGAGCGTCAGGCTAAATTAGCCGCAGGCGTGGGTTCGAGTGATGCCCGACCTTCTGACGTTCCTATGGAGGATATTCCTCCTGCCTTGTCCACCGCTCATAGGAAGGTTGCGCGTGCGGCTCGCGAAGAGGCCGAGCAGTTGCTCCAAGGTAAAACAGCGCATGATCCCTTATTGAAACCTAGTTTGGCTCGTTTACTTTTCTAGGTTTCTTCTTACACTAATTTTTCTTGAATTATAACATATTTTCCCTTAAATGATGTGACAGGGCTGAGTTTGGGTATCAACGTGGTGGGTGAAGCGACCGCATTTGAAGAGTCTAGGGCGTCAGGCCATCCTGTCGAATCAGGGGCTGCTCCAACTGTTGTATCCTCCCCCTGGGGATCCTTAGCGTCGGCAGGTGATGCGAGCATGACGACGGCCCTCATTGATTCAGGGGACGAAGGTGTCGACGTTGAATCCATCTCCCCAGTGGTGGTGGAAACCGAGGAAGCCGTCATGGTTAGCGGCGCTCCAGACACCACTACGGTCTCTACCCCATCAGGTATTCCTTATGTTATTTCATTTGGGCTAATCAATCTTGCTAAACTTCTTTGCTAATATTTCTTTTATTCCGAATACAGATGCGGTAGACCCCGCGTTGTGCGAATTGAAGAATTACTGTCAGCCGCTGCCACGACTGTCACTGTTCCATCTCTCTCTTTTGTCCCCCCCCCCCCGAGTTCTTTCAGGTTTAATGACGGAAGGTAATGATTTTTCATTTCCTTATTTCAGTATAGATATTATTTCTTGGATTAACTTCTTTACCATATACTATTACAATGTTGCATGGGTGCTTTTTAACCGCCTATGCAAAATGCTAAGCTCGCACTTCGCCTTACAATCAGAATTCGTTCCTGCTTCGAACGTCGGTTAGTATATTTCTCATCTCTCATTTCATCTTTTCACGAGTGATCTTTCTATCACTAAGCTTTCTCATATTGGTGACAGTCTTATGGCTCGAAGGAGAAAACGAAGGAATACCAAAGCCTCCCAAGCTTCCTAATTTGCCACTTTCGACTACTGGTATGTTAGATCTCATTCATCATCGTCCTTTTTAGTTCTTAGGTCAAAATATGACCCTTCTTTGCGCGTGCTTTATTCTACAGCAGCTACGCCAGCTTTGGCTCCTCTTGAGTCTCGCATATCTATGCCTGCGGGGCCGTTCTCTAAGCGTCAGTCCTCCCGGGGTGCGGCAAATAGAAGACGGATGCTAAGCTAGTTTATCAAAGACCTCAACGTTGAAGCTCTCACTTCTGCTGCGGACTTTGCGGACGAGGTCAACCCTATGCTGGCGACGCTTGTGACTTTCCACAACGAAGACTTCATCGGCGTTTGGGTTGACTATTGTAGTCAAATTGAGGCTTATCTCCACGAGATCGAGCATAAGCGTCTCACACCTGAAGCATTAAACTCGAAGGCTCAACTGATCGTGTGGATCGAGCAAAGTGCCGCTTCCCTTCAATACTTCAAGCAGCAGCTGGCCCTGAGGCAAAAGGAATATGAGACAGCTTCTGGCGAATCCAGCCAATTGCACTCCCAGGTCGAAGCGAACGCCACGCAGCTGCAAATTATTTTTGGTAATCTCCAGCAATGCGTTTCTAAGGCAATGGCGCTGAGGCAGCACCTCGACTCCATTGAGCGGGGAATGCGAGATTGCGAAGTGGCTAAGAAGGAAATCGCTGAGAAGCTTTCATCAGGCTTGCAATAACGGGCCCAAGTTGAAGCGATGTTGGCTGCAATAGTAGCTCGTAAGGAGGAGCTGCGGGAAGAGAGTGAGCGGGTTGCGAATTTATTGATAGCTCCGCCTTCTTAATGGCTAAAATTGTATTCCCCCTTTTCTATTTAAATTGTATTTTTCAAACAATTTGATTCATGAATAAAGAATATATACATTTTTTTTGCATGCGCCTCTCTGTGTTTGATGTCTCAATTTAGCGCCAATTTGTTTATTCACTCGTCTCGGAGTCTCTAGTTTATTCACTCATTTCGGAGTCTCTAGTTTATTCACTTGTTTCTAAGTCTCTAGTTTATGTACTCATTTCGGAGTTTATAGTTTATTCACTCATTTCGGGGTATCTTTTGTTTATCTCCTTTGGGTTTACAGGCAAACTTGTCCTAATGTTGTATGCAAATAACCTCTGTTCTTTTTTACAACAGAGGTCCGTTAGGTTTATGGAACTAGGGTTTTGGTCCGTGGTACCGTCACGTTGGCCGATGTATTCCTCGATATGCAGTCTTTAAGCCACTGTTCGAGTAGCCCCGCGACTGTCGTGTCTCTGATCCCTTCGGGGGCTGGACAAGACGTCTTCAAGTAATCTCCTTATATCATATTACCGTCGGAAGAGCAAGCATTAGGAATTTTCCATGACGCTTTTTACTTGAGGTTAGGCTCAATTTGGAGCCCCGATGAGTCATAACCGCACCCTTCTGGGGTAGGATGATCTCCAATGGTCTTTTAGGCTTTATATGAGTTTCCGTCAAGACTCGAAGCAAGGAATATGTCGTCGCTTCATTTTTTGTTTTAACGATGTCGCGCCGACTCTTTGCTAAAGTAGGATAGACATCTGTAGAACCTCTATGTTGCATGTATTGCAATTGAAGTCCGGAGCTAGGAATATGTCATTGCTCCAATTTCATTTGATAGTCGCGTCCGCATCCTGCTGAAATGAGAAGAAGGTCGAGATAGTCTCTAGGTTGTATATGAACCGTCAAGACATGGAGCTAGGATTTTGTCGTTACTCCATTTTTTGTTTTGACCCTTTGGTCTTTTATTGACGTTGCATTTGCATCCTACTGGCATGGAAAGAACGTCGAGCTGGAGTTAGGATTTTTCCATCACTCCTTTTTGATTCGGCTCTTTGGAGCCTTTATTGATGTCGCGTCTGCATCGAGAAGGAACGTTGAGCTGATCTCTAGGCTGTAGATGTTGCCGTCGAGATCTGGCTCTCCCTTTGACAGAGCCTGGTGGGAAAATATGGTTCCCTTTCTTTCATTTGTGCCCATGGATTGTATACAGGAGTTGTTGTGGACCTACCTGCAGGGCAAAAAAGTTTCATTTTTATTTTTTTTTATTATATTTTTTTTTATTTTTTCGCGATGCTCTATCATTTCAGCATTTTATATCGCGAAAGTTGCGATTGCCCAATCATTTCGGCTATTTTTCACGGTGCCTAATCATTTTGGCTATTTCATTTTTTTATTTTTACTCATTATTTCTTATTGCGAGTTGCCCAATCATTTCGGCTATTTCATATGCATATTTTTTGCTCGCTGATTTTTGTTGCGAGTTGCCCCATCATTTCGGCTATTTCATATGCATATTTTTTCTCGTTGATTTTTGTTGTGAGTTGGAGACTTAGTCCTGATACCCATCTTGATATCAGCATCGCTGCAACTGGAATATTGCCATGAGCGAATCATCATTTGCCTTTGCGAGAACTTGAAATTTGATACCTATTTAGGCATCAGCATCGTTACAACTTGGATATTGCCAAGAACGAATCATCATCTGCCATAGTGAATTTGGACAAAGGTGGCTTAGCAAAAAGGGTTAGGATCCTGCCGACTAAGGCTTTTGACTTTATAAGCCATAAGGGTCTCACAAAGGTATTTCTCCCTACGAGTCGAGAGGATCTCGTAAGTGTATTTTCTCCTTAGGAATCGTGGGGATTCCTAAGTGATATTTTCTCTTGTAAGTCGTAAGGATCCTCCAAGAGTGTTTTCTCCTTATAAGTCGAGAGGACTTACAAGTGTCGTTCACCATATGGAGACATTTCTCACCATTAGTAGAACTTGGTAAGGGAATATTTATTCGTGCCCGTGGATTGTATACAAGGTCAATATTGGACCGCCTGTAGGGCAACTTGGGGGATATAACGGCTTAAGAACAAGTTCAAATCCCTGTATCTTAAGGCTTTTGAATCCTATGATCCATGTGGGTCTCTTAAGAGAGAATTCTCCTTAAGAGTCATGAGGATCTCATATGTGTATTTTTTTACGAGATTGCGCCCTTCTCGGTTTTCACAAGCTCGCTGGTAGTCCTGTTGTTTTTACTCACGGCGCCCTTTCGGATTTTCATCCGTGCCAATTTCGCTTGTGAACATACCTTTTTTTGTTTTTTATTTACCCGAGAGTTGTTTCGCCGCAGGTGCCCATCAATTTGTCGGTGGGACTTACGGGTGGCTTCAATGCTGGAATAATTGTGCAGCCAATGGGACTTGAGTTGCAATCTTTGCTTCTAAGAATTTGATTGCAATATAGATCTCAAGGAAATGTATCGCCGTATTTGGGGTGATGCGCTAGTTTAGGGACATTCCGGTCCATTATCGCCATGTTTGAGGCGAAATTTTAGTTTAGGGACTTTTCGGTCCATTATCGCCGTTTTTGAGGCGGATTGTTAGTTCAAGGACTTCTCGGTCCTTAATCGCCATATTTGAGGCGGATAATTAGTTTAAGGACTTCTCGGTCCTTTGTCGCCGTTTTTGGGGCGACGGAGCTTTTTTGTATACTATTCTTATAGTACTGACCCAGGAAGATAGCGAGCGAACACAAGCGTCGTCATCTATCATTGACCTAAGCCGTGACTCGTCAAGCATAGTATTTTTTGAGGAATCGGCCGTTTATTGGCTGGAAGGGTCTTTTGCCATGCATGTCCATGAACAGGTAGGCTCCACCTTAGTCGACTTTGTCTATGATGTATGGGCCTTCATAGTTCGGCTCGAATTTCCTCCGTTTTGCACGATTAGGGATCATGGGTCTTTTGACGACTAGCACAAGTTCGTCTTGGCAGAATGTTCTCGGCCTGGTCAGTTTTTCGTATGATCGTGTCATCCTCGCCTTGTAAGCATCCAGATTTTGCTGTGCTATAAGGCGAGTTTCGTCGAGGGCATCAAGCTCCTCAAGCCGAACATGAGCATTTTCTTCATTTGTCAACTCGTATCGGACCACTACTCGCAGAGAGGGGAGTTCTATTTCCAGGGGAAGCACTGCTTCCCTGCCGAATACCAACGCGTATGGTGTTGTATTCGTACCTGTTTTGAACGTTGTTCGGTACGCCCAGAGAGCTTCGTGCATCCTTTCGTGCCAGTCTCTTTTGTTTCTGGACACTGTTTTCTTTATAATATTTTTCAAGGTCTTGTTGCAAGCTTCAGCTAGACCGTTGGTCTTAGGGTTATAGACTGAAGAGTATCTCCAATTTATTTTATGCTGCTGTGCGAAGCGGCTGATTTTATGACTTCTATAAGCTGACCCATTATCCGAGATAATTCATCGCGGAGTGTCGAACCGATAGATGACATAGGTTCTGAAGAAATGGAGGATATTCTCCGTTTTCACCTCCCTTAGTGGTATTGCTTCTGCCTACTTAAAGAAGTAGTCAGTCGTTTCCAATATAAACCGATTTCCTTTGGACGATGCCCGGCCAATTATATCGTGTAACGTTTTGAAAATCGTTTCGGTGAAATTTCGGAAAAATCGGTAAAATAAGGGGGGTTTTCTGTAAAAAGTCAAAAATACAAATATCTTTATTATAAAATTAAATATACATATTGTAGCTATGTAATTGGTAGTATTTGGTGTTTATTGAGCCACTGGTAAAATTTCTAATTTTCTGGAAAAAAATTCCGAAATTAATTATTTAATATTATTTTAGGCCGTCACTAATACATTTTATTAGGGAAAATTACAAATTGGAATGGGTTGAAACAAATTTTGTACAACATAACAAATTAAACAAAATTTTAGCATGTTGTTTTTGAAATAAAATGAAGCTGTCAAACGGTTTTGTAAATATTGAAGAAAAAGGCTTTTTGTGAAAATAATTTAAATAGAAATTGAGGTTTGGTATTTACCTTCTTGTGTATGCACCCACTCACTCACTTACACTCACACACACCCATTCCCCATGGCTTGGCCGAGCTACCTTGAGCAGCCCCTCCCCATTCTCCCCTCCTTTTAAACTAAACAATGAAAAGAAAAGATAAAGGAAATAATAGAAAATTGAAGCATGGTCTTGTGTTGACTTGGGTTCCTTCTCTCTCCTTGACTTCACACACACCAACCACACTCATTTCCTCTCCTCTCCTGGCCGAAATCTGAACAGCCTCCCCTCTCTTGAATCCTCACTTTCTTCACATCAAAAATCCACAAGAATTCACTCAAAATCCAAACTAAAACCTTCCAAACTCCTAATTAAGCCTTACCCATTTCTCCTTAGCCTATACTAGCATGATTCTTGGAGCAAGTTAGCACTTTGGAGGTCAAGATTTGTCAAGCTAGATCTACAAATTGAGGTATAACTCCTAACCCTTTTGTTCAATTGTTGGTTATTGCTTTAATCTAGCTTAATTAGGAAATTAATCATGGTTCTAATTGAAAGATTTGGGTTTTCAAAAGAAGGATTAAATTATAGTTAGGGTTTTTGTTGTATGATTATGGTTGCAAAGTGTAATTCATCATATTATGAAATGAAAAACCTAATCTAATTGCTAGTTTGCAAATTGTTAGGTTGAAATTGTAATAATTAAGCTATATTGCTAACTAGGTTTTAGAAATTTAATTAAAATGTGGGATTAAAATCTAATTAGGGTTTTTAGCACATCATTAAGGTTTCCATGAGTGGTTTAATACCTTTGGTTCATGCAAAACCAAGCTTAGTTGTTGTTTTGTGCATTTTTACTTGAAATTGTTAAAATTTGATAAATTGCAAAACTAGAATTTTTAGTTTTATAAAAATTGATGAGATTAAAGTGTGAAAATGGTTTATATGACATAATTATGATATTTAGTGGATATTATGGCCATTAGTTTTGTTAAAACATCAAGTTTCGAATTAAAACGAAAATTAAGTGCTTTCTAGGTTTTCGGAAATAAATCGATTTGATTTATTTTGGGGTTTTGATGAGTTGCAATCTACTTAATATTATAATTAGTGAGTTTTGAAATCATGATTGGGGTGTTTGGGTTTTTCTCGATGGGTTGATGTTGGTACATCGACATCGAGGGTTCGTTTGACTATTCTTGCATGTGTAGGCGATAGGTTTTGACCTATACGTGATACGCGTGCCGATTTGGTTTCGTATGCCGTTTCGATTTCGAATTTGGTTTTATGCGACACAATACGTTACGACATGTAGGTACCCCCATGTGGACTTCGAGATGACAAGCAAGCGCGTGGCGACATCGGCACCGGCGAGCAAAGATCAGGTGAGTAGATTATATCTACGGGGGAAGTCGGGTGGATGGCGTATAGCACCCCCGCAATTCGTGGCGATGTATACGAATACGTATACACATATATATTTATTATAGGTTGAATTGAGTTTATTGATGATAAAGATGGATTCTAGGTATTCTTGGATTGATTTAAGTGTTAGTTGCGAGACCCTAGAGTAGAGGTTGCACCAACACACACGCACACACATACTTGCATACATTCTTTCTTTTACCTGTACGTATATGTGGATATGTATATTTACACATGGGTATGGGACTATGTGTTCATATACTGGATTTGAGGATAGTACTTGGGATTTGAGATGAGTCGATGAGATTCGATTTGAGGCCGTGAGATCGGTGATATGACAGGGTTCGCATTTGAGATACGACATGATGTTTTAGCGGGTCCTTTGGCGTAGTGTTTCATACACCTGCATGCATACATAGATGGTATCAGTATTGTACTAGACATAGGTCATTATCCCGGATCATGATATTTGATAAGACGATACCAGATGAATAGTGTGATTGATGTGACTTTGACCCGTACCCAGATTTGGGATGCCGTACGACGGATTTACGTACGAGCTATATATTGATGATAGATCCGCACTCTTGACTTGAGGAGATCATATTATAGATATTGTATCGACTGTAATACTTTGAGGCGGGATCACCGACTGATATATATATTGACTCAGATGTTAGGCGGTTTCCTTACTTTTTGTTTAGCCTGTTAGCTCAGCCCTATAGTTAGTGTAGTTGTTAGACTAGATTCGATTCCTACCTATTTCAAAACTAACGAATCGTGGGTATTTTAAAAGACAGGCCAAGGGATTCTACGAATATTTCAAACGACGCATCTTTTCTTAAAAACACCGTAGCCCTTATTTTCAAAAACACCACGATTCGTATTATTTCAAAAGGCACTACTGTATGACTTATAATTATATTAAATGCAGATTAGTTATCATTGTGTTTATTATTCATCTTCCGCACATTATTTCTGTTCGCTCCGCATCGCATACTTATATTGTGATTTCATATACCATTATTGATATCATGCTGTTAGGACACCAGCACCATTACCGATGATGCGTATGTTCCACGTACACTTACTTGCCGGCTCACACATATCATCATCGGTAAATGCCATGTCACGTACACTTTAGACAATACTATTTCATCGACATAGCTTGTTAGCTGGTAGTTTCAATATAATATTAGTGTACTTGCCTTATAGGCCAGTTTAGACATTGCAGTTATTACTTGCTACTTCATGCATATTATTATTCACTGTTATGCCGTATTATGGAGTTTTATACCTATATTTACTGTTTACGTGCTATTGATGATTGGATTTCGGATTTTCCTGAGATTTCCTAGATTTGGGGAAAACCGCAAGAACATTTATAAACTTCTTTCTCTCTCTTTTTAAATGGAAAGTGCGGTTTTCTCATGATGTATAAGTCGTCCACCATGAGTTTTCATGATTGGTGATGGATTTCGAGACCCGATTCGAGGAGTTGGATGAACCGTCTCGGGTACATGGTGGGCCCGGTAAGGTACCCCGGGGCGAGAAGTCCGAGTTGTATTCGGTGAGCCTGGCAGGGGAGCACTACCTACCGGTGATATTATTTGGACTCGTCGGCTATCCGGAGGATACCGGCCGGAGTCATGAGATGGTTATAGGCTGATCCGTTCTGTGGAGCCTGAGATATTGAGATTTGAGATTTGAGACACTGAGGCATTGAGATTTGATGGTACAGGTTAGTCCGGGCAACCGGAACCTGAGATATTGGGATTTGTGTTTTGTGTCGATACTTGACACGGATTTCTCTGTTGATTTCATTGAGGATACTCGTTTTATATACATACAGAAATCCCATTAAAATAAAGAAAATGGTTGTCTCACTCATTGCATTACATTTATACCTCATACATATGATACATTGCTACCTGAGGCACTGACACGAGCACTGGGATTACACTTATGTTTAGATGTTTACCCTTGCCACCTTTTTATACTTCAGACTTTATCATTTGAGGATATTACTGACCGTATGACCTAGGATTGCGTCATACATGCGATTTCTGCTCGTAAATGTTTTCTATTCACGAGTTGGCAACTCACCCCCGTTGTGCCACAGTTTCTTGCAGGTTTTGCCGTACAGTTTTCATTACGGCTTTATTGGCACAGTGCTTCCTTTCCGGGTGATTTGCTTGGTAGGTGGGTTCACTTGCATCGTGACCACCATTATACCTTGTATATTATTTATTTCAGTTGTATCTAGTTAAACTCCATCAACCAAACATGTATTTATTTCAGAGATAGAGACCAGTGATGTTTATTCTTTCGACCTTAGAGTCGCGCGTTGTATTTCTATAGATTTCTTGTTGTTTTGAGTTTCCTTTTCAGCTTTGATCCTCGCCCTTTGGCGTTGTATATTATATTGCTTGCGTGGTTGTGACCGTCGATTGACGAAGAGCTAGCTCCCGCTTGGGGATGCCTTTTTTTGTATTTTGTATACTATTCATGTTGTATCCTGTTTGGGGCCAGTTTTTACAAAGGAGACTCTGCCGAAATTTTCAGAAAATACTTGATGTTTTTAAAAACGCATAATTCGGCTTATGCTATTAAAACTACTTGCTTTAAGTTGGTTTTTCCTTCACTCTACTGCTTCTTTGGTTTTGATTTCTTGGTTTTGGCTTACTTAGATTACGTACGCCTCGAGACGTCCGTAATTTAAGTGTCGGTCATGTTCCGTACTATTCGGGTCATGACATATCGGTTCCCCATATTTTGAACGGCCAGCTAGCCACTGTAGGGTGTAGCGGATTTGGATATTGGTGGATGAAGTCCCTATGAATTTGGCACGAGTGACACTGCTTCGCATATTCAAGGCATTCCTGAATACTTGTGGGCCAATAGTAACCCATTCTTTTTATCTTCAGCTTCACCTTTGGCCCAGCTTGATGAGAACCGCATAGTCCGTCGTGAGTTTCTTTGATGTCTCTCTTCGCTTCTTCTGGTCCAAGGCATCTTAGGCACATACAGTCGAACGATCTCTTATATAGAGTATCATTGACGAAGGCGAAAGACAGAGCTCTTTTTATGAGCTGATGTCTAAATGACGCATTTTTGGGCGTTCGTTGGGATTTGGAGTAGTCTATGAAGACTTCCCTCCAATCCTTGACCTTTTCTTCGTCCTCTGCTTGAAGAGCTACTTGTTTGGTCGTTTCTTTTCTCTCGGATGGCTCTAATAAGTCTTCCGAAGATATATCTGTTGGCGCGAGAACCCGGCGGCTTTGCACAATGATCCTTACGTCATCGAGGTCTTCATCGGCCAGTTCCTTAGCCAATTTGGCCAGCGCGTCCGCCTTGCTGTTTTCTACACGCGGTATACTCTCCAGGATGTAGGAGGGGATTTGTGTCAGCAATTGCTGCACTCTTTCGCCATACTTTATTAGCTCTGGCTTACATGTCTGATAGTAGCCATTTACTTTGCTAACGATCAGTTGGAAATCTCCATATATGAGGAGGTCTTTGATTCCCATGTCGATAGCGATCTCGAGGCCTGCTATCAAAGCTTCATATTCAGCTTCGTTGTTAGTCCTTGGCTCCATTAAGGAAAGGGCGTAGCGTAATATCCCTCCTTGCGGAGTCATGAAGATAAGGCATACCCCGGCTTTGATTATGGGGTGTGTTTCGCTTTCGTTGCTTCATGGAGGATGCTCCATCGAAGTAGAGTTCCCATTGGGAATCATTTTCTTCTTTCTCTTCTTCGATTACATTGAACGCATGTTCATCTGGAAATTCCAATTTAAGGGGGAGTCGGCTGGTATCGGATGCTCCGCGAGAAAGTCGGCAATGGCCTGGCCTTTCACTGCTTTGAGGGGTCGATACATTATCAAGAACTCCATCAGGAGGAGGGCCCATCTGGCAAGCCTTCCTGTTAGTATGGCCCTTGACATCAGATATTTGAGAGGATCCACCTTTGATATGAAATGGACCTCAAGTGCCAAGGCATAATGTCTGAGCTTCGTTATTGCGAAGATCGGTGCCAGGCAATACTTTTCGATGGGGGAATAGTTGTTTTCTGCCCCCAAGAGAACCCGACTCAAATAGTACAGAGCTTTCTCCTTTCCCTCATCGTTCTCTTGTGCCCATAGCGCGCCTAGAGAACCCTCAAGGGCTGTTGTATATAGGATAAGGGGTTTTCCCTTAACCGGAGCGGTCGATACCGGTGGATTTTGCAGGTATTGCTTGATTTTGTCTAGTGCATTTTGGAACTTTTAATCCCAGACGAACGGGGTCACCTTCTTCATTAGATGACTGTAGGGACGTCATTTTCCGGAGAGGTTGGCTATGAACCGCCGGATATATGCGAGCTTTCCTTGAAGAGATCGCAATTGTTTGAGAGTTCTTGGCATAGGCATTTCCATAATCGCCTTGATCTTTGAAGGGTCGATTTCGATACCCCGGTGCTGTATGATGAATCCTAGGAATTTGCCTGAGGAGACTCCAAACGGGCATTTTAGAGGATTCATCTTCAGATTGTACTTCCGAAGACGTCGGAACACTATTTTTAGATGTTCCCAATACTCTTCATGAGATCTGCTCTTTACCACAAGGTCGTCAATATAGCATTCGAAAATCTCATGGATGAGGTCATCGAAGATTTTTGCCATGGCCCTTTGGTAGGTAGCGCGAGCGTTCTTTAAACCGAAGGGCGTCACCTTATAGCAGAATATACCCAGCGGGGTCCGGAAGGAGGTATGCTTTCGGTCTTCATGATGCATTTTTATTTGATTGTATCCTGAAAGTCCATCCATGAAGGAGAAGACCTCATGGGTAGATGTGTTATCGATCATCGGCTCGGTAACAGATACTAGGAAATCATCCTTCAGGCAAGCTTTGTTGAGCTCCCGAAAGTCCACGCAGATGCGCACCGTCCTATTTTTCTTCATCACTGGAACAATGTTAGCGATCCAGTCGAGATATTGAATTTCTTGGATGAATCCGGAGTCGATTAGTTTCTTGAATTCAATGTTGATACTCATCTCAAGTTCGAGCCGCATTCTTCTTGGTGCATGTTTGACTGGCTTTATGTTCGGCGATATGGCCAGTTTATGTAGGGTTCCTAGGCACACTAAGGAGGTCTCACAAGGCATCAACCATGCCAATTTCAAATTTTACGGTGCCGAGAAACCCTAGACTACGGATCGTTAACTAGATGTCTAGGCGAAAGATGCAACTAATAAACTACTTTACTAAAAGAACGGAAATACAACCTTTGTAGATCCGGTCCTCCACCTCCATAGCTCCACAATGAAGTCTCCTCGCTGTCCAAATGGAAACTCGGGCTCTAGCGTCGGCTTCATCGGAGAAATGGCGGGCAAGGTCGTCGGCTTCGTGCCGAAGAAGATCTACGTCGAGGCATCACTAGATCAAGCTCCCACTTCACCAAGTCATGAAACTTGTGAAGAAAGCACCCTATACTACTTGGCAAGAGGTAGAGGATGAAGAAATAGGAGGTGGGTTCCCTTTAGAATTGGATTTCTCACTTGTTTTCTCAAGTTGCCATTGTAGTAGCAAGCTTTCTTCATGTGATGAAGAAGAAGAAGAAGAAAGAAATGAATATGATAAGTTCATTTTAAATCCAAAAGAAAAATGAATACTTATCATATTCAAACCATGGTAATGTGTAGAGAGTTAATCATGGTTAAATGGAATGGTTAGGGTTAAGCATGAGACAAAATGGTCACTTGGTCAAAGTCTTCAAGAAGCTTCAACAACAAACAAAGTTAGCCACCATTTTCTCTTTATGCTTATCATTTCCAAAAATGAATAAACAAATAAATAAATGAATAAGAAAATGAAAAACACAACCCTAACCATTTAAATAACCATGGTTCAATCTTTACACAAACTCAAGTAAGCATGTATCATCAAACATGATACAATCAAGTGCACAAAAGTATATCACATATACAACATGTGAACTTCAAGTGAGAAAATCAATTTAAAGTGAACCAATACTAGTTAATGCAAAGTAATATATCAAATATATAATTATACATTAAATCATTAAATCAACACTTGATTCAATGATCCGGTCATATCGCATATAACCAACTAGTATCCAATGTATCGGCTTATCGAATCAATCCTTGAATCGATAACTAGGTTATATCGCATACAACCAGTCGATACATTCATCGCGAGAATGGAATACGGTATCACATACACGCATTATTCTCGGTCCCGCACATATCTCATATGCGCTCCTATTTCGTTTCGCTTGAGCCAGGAAACCTCTGTGTAGGACTCTAAAGACTCGTCAATACGCCGGCAGCAGATGATGATCATATCAAACACCCACAAGCCGCAAGCGGTCTGCTAAACGTAACGGCCACCCGGGTATTGAGCGATCAGGAGATCGACGAGCAAGCCCGCTCACACTCCAGTGAATCCAACCAGTAACACTACCGTACAGTCCGATCTGATCGTCTGATATGTCGCATATCTCTCCTAGGGGTGGTAAACGTCAGACCCCAATAGCTCGATAAGTCGTGTCGATATGAGGTCTATAACTGTTCGAGATACTACTGGTAACACTTACCAGTAAATCTCAGCAACCCTGGCCAGGGATTTCCGGTTATAGCCAATCGAACACTGCGCAACATCAACTCCCTATACCGGGAGAGACGAATCCCCTCCTATCGCTCATTGCCTCCATGTGATTCGGGACTTTACCCAAAAACCACCGTTTTGCACGCCCTCTTGGACGTGGTAAGGTGGAAATCAAAGCACAGTGGGAACCACACAAGACTCTATGACGATCTCGGGTCAACAGACTACTCTGTACCAGTGTCACCAGAGAACTGCCATCTGACGTAAGGTATAATACCATCTGGGAGTTCTCGGCGAGTCCGTCCAGTGTACCCAGTCTCCACTGAGCACCCGTATATCATCTCTGATGTCAAACACCAATGGATATGGGATCATCCATCGCCCATCTGTATGGGTCGAGAAGGTATACGCTAGTCTACTCTGGTATATCGACGCCCCGTCTCGATATACCCACGACTAGGGACTGTGAAGGATGTACTTATGGACTACCATGTCCCCACTAATATGATCCGCATCATAGTCCAGGTAGTCAAGTACACATCCTAAGGGCTTTACCAACATGTAACAGAGAGACAATCAGTGTACACGTTAAGGTAAAGATCAACCAGATAGCATGCTATCATGTCGAGCAAGAAAGTCCTCCCTATATATGTCCCAGCATCCACTACAATATACATCCTATGTACAGTAATGGCCTCTAGGGCATACATATAACTAACAATCTCCCACTTGCACTAGGGCCATCTGTAGCAGTGGTTGTAGTATCTCATACTCAACCATCCTATAAAAGTCTCTCTCTGGGAAAAGGCCTTCGTGAGTGGATCCGCCGTGTTGTCCTCTGAGTCTACTCTCCTAACCTCGATCACCCTGGAGATCAACCATCTCCATGATCAAGTGATACTGCCTTAGAATATGTCTGGATCACTGATGGGACCGGCGTTCCTTGGCATAAGCCACAACTCCATTGTCTCATAATGGTTGGAACGTAGTTCATCTCATGAACCAATAGACACCCAAACATCCTCCTCGGTAGTATCTTAAGTAGCGATGTATCCAGCCTTTATCGTCTAGTATGCCACGGTATCTAGCTTGGAACTCTTCTAACATACCGTCCCTTTACTGAGGGTAAAGACAATGCCTGCGACTGACATTCAGTCGTCTTTATCACTCTGGAACCCTTCCAGTGATTCTCCCCAGGATCGATTGATACCATCTCACTACAACTAGTGAGAATCCTAACATCCAATTAGATCTATCTCATAGATCCAAAACCCCGGATTTAGTAGGTATCACTTTGATCCTTTATGGAGAATCATTGTGATAAGCGGAGATTGATCGATCGTAGCATAGGAAACTCCTTCCCTATCAAGAGTATGTTATCCACGTACTCTACGAGGATCGTCACAATACTCCCTACTACCTTTTTGTATATACAAGGTTCATCTACCATTTTGATGATGTCAAACTGTTTGACTACTATATCAAAACAGATGTTCCAACTCCGCGATGCCTGCTTTATCACATAAAACATCTTGCACACGTTTCTGCTGCTTCCACTGTCTACGAAGCCCTCTGGCTGTGTACTTATAGACGCTCTCTTCTAAAACATCATTTAGAAAAGCTGTCATGACACCCAACCGCCAGATATCGTAGTCATGGTACGTAGCCGTGGCAAGTAGGATCTGGATGGACTTAAGCATAGATCCTTGAAAAGGTTTCATCATTATCCACGCCTGGTCGATGACGAAAAGCTTTAACAAGTCTAGCTTTGAAAGTCTCAACTTTTCCATCTACACCAAGTAATCTTCTCAAGATATACTTGCTCCTGATGGGGATTTAACCCTTCAGATATAGCAACCAAAGTCCATACTTTGTTGGTGTACATGGATTCCATCTCAGATCGCTAAGCATCCAGCCATTCTTACAGAGTCCCTACTCTCGATGGCCTGCTCGAAACTAGTTGGGTCATCATCTCATGATGCAATCCTTGCTCCCACTGTCATAGAGAAACCAAAGTATCTCTCAGGTGGGTGAGGAACCCTACTAGATCGGCGGAGAGGTTGAGGTTCGTTGGAAACTATTGAATCCTTTGGTTCTACCAAATCATCAGCTGCAGTTTGTATAGCTGAAACCATTCCAGTTCTACATAACTGATCTTGCCTCGAGCTTGTCCGGATTATGCTTTTAGACATAGCCCGGACAACCCCAAATCTTAACCAACTTAAGATATGGGCTCTTCCCTTATCATATCAAATATGAAGTGGTAGGCAACTGATTTGATTTGAACCCTATTCAATAGGTATGCAGCTTCTCAAGTGCATAACTCCCAAAGGGAAATAGGAAACACAGTAGTACTCATCATAGAGCACACCATATCACATAGGGTGCTGTTGCTCCGCCCCGATATACCATCGTGCTTTGGTGTATACAGAGGAGTAATGCTGAGAGAGAATCTCATTCTCCTTTAGAATAGTCCAGGAATTCCGTGCTCAAGTATTCTCCTCCCTGATCACATCAAAGGACATAATACTTATACCCGTATTTTGGTTCTCTACTTCTAAATTATATTCTGTGAATATCTCAAAAGGTTCGGACTTGTGTTTCAACAAGAACTTATGTCTGAATCTAAAGAGATTACCAGAGAATGTAATGAAGTACAAAGAACCGGTCTTGGCCTGTGTAGACAGGGGACCTTACATACATCAACATATATCATCCCAAGAGTTTACTAACTCTTTCTCTGTTTCCAGTAAACAGAGCTATGGTCATCTTATCTCTGTGACATGACTGGCAAGTTTCACAAGTTGTAAATTCAAACTGATTTAAATATGCATCTATGTGCAACTTAGCTAGTCGGGTCGCATTGATATGACCTAGTCTACAATACCTCAAGAAGGATTCGTTCATTTCTGAACTCTTCCTCTTGTGTGTGTTCTGTATACTATGAACTGTAGTTTGATTTAGAACATCAACGCTTTTAGATAGCGTGCCTGAACCGATCAACTTTTGATATAGGAAATGTTCAAAACATTATCCAACAATACAAAATTTTATCATTTCTTTACTGATAAAGAGACTGAAATGATTTTGTATATCAGGTTCGGTATCTAATAACATTCGTTTAGAATCAATGTATTGGTAATACATGGTGACAGTGACCAACTGACTTGGCTGCAACTCTTGCCCCGTTTTCTGCCTCATGAAACTCATCACCCGTTCTCAGTCCTCTACCTTTCTGTAGCCCTATGTAACAGATTACATATCTGGGATCCTGATCCGGTATCATATACCCAGGATGCGGAGGATACTGAGAAACAGTTCTTTGTATTGAACACACCCGAAGGAGATGCATCATATGCACTTTCTTCATTTGGGCGGCACGGGAAATCTGGTATTCCCCTATTTCCTGCTCTGTTTTATAACAATTATAAGTTGGAGCGGTACCAACGTTCCCCAGCTCAGTATAACAAGCGGGTTCGGTCAATATTCCGTATTATTATCTTGATTAAGGCGTGATATGGTCGCTACCTGGAGAGAGAGAGAGAAGAAAACACTCAGCGTGCGCTCTTGCAAGAATAGATTGGTTATTATTTTATCTAATCAGGATGGCTCCCACTGCTTTTTATCAAATCTTCCTTCAAACCCTAAAAGGAAAGACTAGCCAGGATTAATTACACACTACAAGTTCGCCAATCTTTCAGCCAGGCCAGTGTCGGTACTTTGAGGAAGGTCCCCCGTGCTTTCGCACGAACCTAATTAATGTAAACCTCGTTTTCCCAGAGGCTTAACCTCGTTAACACCTTTCTAGACACCTACTTGATCGGCTAATTGTAATGTGTAAAACTCTCCCAGGAGTAACTCTTACTCGCAGTGGGTATCGGGATCCAACTATCTCATAGAAGGTATGCAATCTCATTGCAAATTTCAACACTTGAAATTCCCGATAATATTTTGCCCCTAACCTCCTATGACCTTGACAAAGGCCAACAAACCATAGGATGCTAGTCAAGTTCAACCCGTCATTTCCTGATTGAATTAAACTCACCCGCACGACCCTTGACAAAGGCCAACAAGGTCGCACGACTACCCTAACCTAATCTGCATCATATGCATAAGCAGATAAGCACCAGTTAGCTACCGCACACTGCGCCTTGACAATGGCCAACAAACGCAGCACGAATACTAACTACTACTTATCTGAAATGACGGAGGGCTACGACAGGTTTTTCTGAAAACCTATTGCGTAATGAACTTGGTATCGTTGTAGAATCAAATGATTTTAAAATGGAGTGCTTTTGAGGCTTTTCTAGTTTTGCTAAAGGAGTCACTCCCGGTGAAGGGATCGTCGGTCCTTTCCTCGTCGAATGAGGTGCGGGATATATCACATATATCACTGTGCAAAGCAAAAACTCTTAAAAACAATCAAAAGACAAATCGAGTGTGTAGCATCTGCCAGTTATTGCTAAAGGAGTCACTCCCGGTGAAGGGATCTCGGTCCTTTCCTCATCGAATAAGGTGCAGGATATATCACATATACCTCTGTGCAAAGCAAGAACTGTAGCTACCTGTTTTATTTTGAAATTCGATTCTACAACATCTTAGGTTTCTTTTCTTTCATTAATCACATTAATGAAGTTCCATCATTTAAGTACCTAAACATCACAGATAAATACGACGTACACTTATGCCATCCGCATTCGCCTCGATGTCCCCTCGTGCACCGTTAGGTTAGGTAACTAACGGCAGAGCGGGGCAGGGCTAGCGCGGGTGTAAAACATAAGTAACGCCTATATAATATATCATATATACTATATATTGTATCCATCACAGAACATATCACATGATCACATCATAGATATCGCAGCAGAAGAAACATATGAAATATTGGATATACTAGGACGTCCGTGTTTTCAATACGAGCCAGTATAAAACACGGATTCCACGGTCGCGATGAATAGCCAAACCCACACCCCTAGACCCCTACGAGAGCGGCAAGCAACCCTACCAATTCTAGAGTTAGGAGACCCGGACTCGACTCCTCGAGTTGGTCTCCCACTGGACTCCAGAACCCGGTTACTTGTTCTCCCCTCCTTGGGTCTATCCTAGTGCGGAAAAGTAAATAATATACAAACGGTGACATCTTCCGCAACCTGGAAGTGCCCCAATAAAAGAATATTACATACAAGTTTTTACATGAATGAAAATGAAAAACACTCATCTCACATAAAAAAAACCCGGCTATTCAAACACGACGATCCAATATAACATATCCAGCAACACATAACATCACATGTCATCAACGTAAGTAAATATGCGTATCCCAATTGTCGTTGACATATAGCAACGAAACCGGCGATATCACATATTACACTTACGGTCACAGAAAAGAAAGTGTAAAACTACAACAGTTGGAATCCGCAATCTGCATAGACATCGCATGCCTAATCAAATGAACTCCTTAGACATCGCATGCCTAACAATCATAAACCCCGCATTTTAGTCTCAAAATTGAAAACACTTTTAAATATCAAGTCGGGCAATTCAACAAGATTCCCGACATCCTGATCGAATGCTCGTCGCAAACTTTAGTAGGCGGCCGCACCCCCTGCGCCGTCGACGAAGTGCACCAAGGCGGAACACCGCTGCCGCGAGCACCCGAACGGATGCTTTCGGCGACGGGGTTCTCCTACAGTCACTTGGTCGGGGCTATGGGGCGAGGCTGTCTATTAAGTTTACCCGGCGAGTATCCGCGTACGCTACGTGATTGCGACGGACTTTTGATCACATCAAAATTCCGTGGCAACCGATCAAGTGAGACTAAACTGCTATTTTTATAACATTCATTCAGTTATCTCATAACTTATTGTGAATTCCAATTATTGTATCACATTCCGGATAAATAGAAAATGTTAAACTTTTCGATCAAACAGTCGAACACCCAAGTTTTCCCGATATAGATCAACACATGAAATAAGTCTAACAACATTCAGTTCGTGCCTCAGTACCAACGGTCCAGCCGTAGAAGGGTCAAGCCAACGCCTCACATGTGGCACGCCGTACTACCCCAAACCCGAAGGTTCAAAGGGCAGTTCAAGACGGTCACATAATCGAGTTAAGGTTTGTTGTCTTCTAGAGGGACCATCGCATTACTTGCACTACTTAGAACGTCATTAAACCTCGGAAAAATCCAACACTTGGAAATTTTCCGGCAGGGGAAAGATTGGGTATTTATATCCGGTCGAACTTTTTAACATATTCAAAAATTATCCGGAAAGCCACATAGACAAAATCTGATACTCCGATCGAAACACCGAATCCCCAAAACAACCACAGAAAATTCAACTCTTGAATAAATATTAAAAATTCCCAGAAAATCCAGCATAATAAAATAGGAGTTACTGTGCAAACAAGGGAGGATGACGTCATCATTTCGCCGCGGAACCCCGCAGAAGCCAGGCTTCTGCCGCGGTTCCGCCGCACTATGAACAGTTCATGGAAAACATTTTGCACCGTAATTCTTAGATTTCCCTGCTGAATTTTTTAAGCATTTTTAATCTGGAAAAAACCCAGTTTTTAGAAAAAGTCCAGAGAGCATGTCGGATTAGGGTTTCGGGGTTTGTTCGGGTTTCAAACTTCGTCTACGCAACGCCTAAGGCTCTAGTTAGGCTCTGATACCACTGTAGGGTTCCTAGGCACACTAAGGAGGTCTCACAAGGCATCAACCATGCCAATTTCAAATTTTACGGTGCCGAGAAACCCTAGACTACGGATCGTTAACTAGATGTCTAGGCGAAAGATGCAACTAATAAACTACTTTACTAAAAGAACGGAAATATAACCTTTGTAGATCCGGTCCTCCACCTCCATAGCCCCGCAATGAAGTCTCCTCGCTGTCCAAATGGAAACTCAGGCTCTAGCGTCGGCTTCATCGGAGAAATGGGCGGGCAAGGTCGTCGGCTTCGTGCCGAAGAAGATCTACGTCGAGGCATCACTAGATCAAGCTCCCACTTCACCAAGTCATGAAACTTGTGAAGAAAACACCCTATACTACTTGGCAAGAGGTAGAGGATGAAGAAATAGGAGGTGGGTTCACTTTAGAATTGGATTTCTCACTTGTTTTCTCAAGTTGCCATTGTAGTAGCAAGCTTTCTTCATGTGATGAAGAAGAAGAAGAAGAAAGAAATGAATATGATAAGTTCATTTTAAATCCAAAAGAAAAATGAATACTTATCATATTCAAACCATGGTAATGTGTAGAGAGTTAATCATGGTTAAATGGAATGGTTAGGGTTAAGCATGAGACAAAATGGTCACTTGGTCAAAGTCTTCAAGAAGCTTCAACAACAAACAAAGTTAGCCACCATTTTCTCTTTATGCTTATCATTTCCAAAAATGAATAAACAAATAAATAAATGAATAAGAAAATGAAAAACACAACCCTAACCATTTAAATAACCATGGTTCAATCTTTACACAAACTCAAGTAAGCATGTATCATCAAACATGATACAATCAAGTGCACAAAAGTATATCACATATACAACATGTGAACTTCAAGTGAGAAAATCAATTTAAAGTGAACCAATACTAGTTAATGCAAAGTAATATATCAAATATATAATTATACATTAAATCATTAAATCAACACTTGATTCAATGATCCGGTCATATCGCATATAACCAACTAGTATCCAATGTATCGGCTTATCGAATCAATCCTTGAATCGATAACTAGGTTATATCGCATACAACCAGTCGATACATTCATCGCGAGAATGGAATACGGTATCACATACATGCATTATTCTCGGTCCCGCACATATCTCATATGCGCTCCTATTTCGTTTCGCTTGAGCCAGGAAACCTCTGTGTAGGACTCTAAAGACTCGTCAATACGCCGGCAGCAGATGATGATCATATCAAACACCCACAAGCCGCAAGCGGTCTGCTAAACGTAACGGCCACCCGGGTATTGAGCGATCAGAAGATCTACGAGCAAGCCCGCTCACACTCCAGTGAATCCAACCAGTAACACTACCGTACAGTCCGGTCTGATCGTCTGATATGTCGCATATCTCGCCTAGGGGTGGTAAACGTCAGACCCCAATATCTCGATAAGTCGTGTCGATATGAGGTCTATAACTGTTCGAGATACTACTGGTAACACTTACCAGTAAATCTCAGCAACCCTGGCCAGGGATTTCCGGTTATAGCCAATCGAACACTGCGCAACATCAACTCCCTATACCGGGAGAGACGAATCCCCTCCTATCGCTCATTGCCTCCATGTGATTCGGGACTGTACCCAAAAACCACCGTTTTGCACGCCCTCTTAGACGTGGTAAGGTGGAAATCAAAGCACAGTGGGAACCACACAAGACTCTATTACGATCTCGGGTCAACAGACTACTCTGTACCAGTGTCACCAGAGAACTGCCATCTGACGTAAGGTATAATACCATCTGGGAGTTCTCGGCGAGTCCGTCCAGTGTACCCAGTCTCCACTGAGCACCCGTATATCATCTCTGATGTCAAACACCAATGGATATGGGATCATCCATCGCCCATCTGTATGGGTCGAGAAGGTATACGCTAGTCTACTCTGGTATATCGACGCCCCGTCTCGATATACCCACGACTAGGGACTGTGAAGGATGTACTTATGGACTACCATGTCCCCACTAGTATGATCCGCATCATAGTCCAGGTAGTCAAGTACACATCCTAAGGGCTTTACCAACATGTAACAGAGAGACAATCAGTGTACACGTTAAGGTAAAGATCAACCAGATAGCATGCTATCATGTCGAGCAAGAAAGTCCTCCCTATATATATCCCAGCATCCACTACAATATACATCCTATGTACAGTAATGGCCTCTAGGGCATACATATAACTAACAGTTTATGTACTGCCACCTTTGGATCTAGACCTGGCATTTCAGAATAATTTCATGCGAAATAGTCTTTATATTGCATGAGCATATCTTTTAACGTGGCTATCTGTTTTTCAGATTGTAGCTCACTAACGAATGTCGGCCTCGGATCATTTTCTGTCCCTAAGTCAATTTTTCTTAGGTTGTCCGCCGTGGTTTGTATCCCATCTTCCAGCTCCTTTGGTGCTAGTGGAAACTCAGAGATCACCTCATCCTCGTCTTTATTTGCGAAGCATATGTGGAAGTCATCCATAGTCTCGTGCCCTCCCTCTTTTGAGAATGTTATTATATGGCAGGTACGAGTTCTCTTCCATTCTTGATGTTGAGCCGGTCCCATCCTCATGGTATAGGTTCTGTTTGGTTCATGCTTTTGCGGCGGGGTTACCCTCCAACTGTCGGATAAAGCGAACCTGCCTTGTTGATATTAGGCTTCTACCCAGTCTTTAAAAGTAAATCAATCTTTAAGGGTATGACCTATTACTCGGTGGTAGGAGCAATAATCCGGATGATAGACCTCGTTTATTTGTTCGGGATGCCGAGACTTCAGAAACGTCATCATTTGATGCTTCATGACAAGATTGAATATTTTTCTTGTTTTGTCTTGGGGGAAGTGTATTCCCAACCCATCTTCCTAATAAAGGATGGGCTCCAACCGAGTTTTTCTCAATTGCAAGGTGTCTTGGGTCTGCTTTTTTGTTTTCGAACGTTGTTTGCGTTCTTTACCCTATTTTTGCCTTTATTTCAGGATTTTCCCCTTTCGTGAGGACATACAGCAGGCCGGGGATGAAGAGCATTATAGTATTCCTTCTCCGCAGATTGATAATTGAGTCGCTGCGTCCTGTCTTTTTCATAAATGGCCATTTCGCGACTGTGATTATCTCGGCTCTTTTGACAAGCTTCTTTTATTAGCTTGTTAATTTGTTCTTCGAGCGACGGACATAACGTTCTTAGAGTGTGATTTCTCTCTGTTTCAACGTCACGGCTATTTGGAAGAGCGTTTACCCCTTCGCTGGAGTTGTTTATGACGCGGCAACTGTGGAACTGCTCCCGTTTCTTAGAACGTATCCGAGCCCGGTTGTCTCCATCTTACCGTAGGCCATCTTTCGCCAAGTCCCGGGAATATCCCGAATCTTTTTGTAGAATTGGACTTGTCGAACAGTTTGTTCGAGGGGTACACCTTGGAATCTTAATAGCCTTTTCAATCCCTCCGCGTAGTATCTTGGCAGATGGATTGGTTGAAGCCTGTCAAGTGCAAAATCGGCACCATGCCAGACTTCTTTTCTACTTTGGTCTCCGTAGATTGGTAGAAGAGGGTCGCCTTTTCACCTCTTCGTCTGGGAGGGACGTAGAAAGTCTGTAGTTCTTGTGCGCTATATGTATCGAGCGCATCAAGTTCTTTGTAATGCCGAAGCGGAGCCATTGTGATTTGCAGACTCTGATCTGTTCCGGCTAGGGTTTGCGCTGATAGGCGGATGGAGAACACTGCGTCGGCCTCGTCCTCAGAGACGCTGCCAAAGACCAAAATAGAAATAGATGGTCCGGACCTGTTGTTTTCTTTTTGGGGTTGCCCCGAATAGACTATTTCTTCATCTTTCTCGGAATCGCTCCTAAAATTCGGGGTAGTGGCGACGGACTTCTATTTATCCTCCGACATATGACACCTCTCCGTATCTTCGAATTCTGGTAGGAAGTACTTTGCGTCTTCATATTTTTAGACCTCGTTTATGGAGAACGGATTTAGCTTCCCTGTGACGGTGTACTCCAAGCCGTCTTTGAAATACTTCATTCACTGATGTTGTGTAGAAGGGATGACGTTGTACTCGTGTAACCAAGGTCTGCCGAGCAGAGCGTTATAGAAAATCTTGGTGTCAATGACATGAAATTTGATGTCAGTGACGAGCATCCCGGAGCGTAACGTCAGTATTACGGACCCAAGCGTCCCTGACGACTATGAGTCGAATCCGGAGATGGTGATTTTGTCTCGGTCCAGGTGCTGAACGTTCATGCAAATTTTCTTTAGCACCCTCATGTTGAGAAGGTTGACGGAGGATCCGTTGTCGACAAGAATTTTCATATTGATGTCGTGTCAATATCCAGTGACGTATAACGGGCGATTATGTTTGCACGTACCGAGGAGGATATCTTCATCGCTGAATGTAATGCCAGCCGTGTGGACCTCTGCTAGTTCATCCTTCATCTTCTCTTCCGCGAGGAAAGCTTGGAAATGATCGGGCTCTTGTAATGCTTTGATCAGAGAATCTCGTGCCTCTTTGGATAGGAGGAGAGCATCCAATATGCTCAGTTGTGAGGGTATTTTCCTCAAATGCGCTAAGACATTGTAATCCACCTTGTTTTTCCTAGGAGAGTCCCTGGCTGCGAGCTCTTTGACAACTCCATCGTCGAGGGCAATTTCCTTAGGGATTATTTCCTTCCCTTTGTCTCTTTTGCTCGAACCTTTGTTTATAAGTCCGAGGTTCTTCTCAGGCAGCGTGCGGTTACGCAGCTGAATGTTCTCACAGTTGTTCTCCTCCTCTTCTTTTTCGGAGGTGGAGTCTTTAAAGAGAGGGCTGATGGTTATTTCGTCCTCAGAATAGCTTCCGAAAGTAAGAACTTGGGGTTTTTCCCCTTCCAGACTGGTATCAACCATATGACAGTTGCCAGTCATTTTTTCATG
Organism: Agapanthus africanus; assembly: GCA_030015575.1. Classification (NCBI taxonomy): domain Eukaryota; kingdom Viridiplantae; phylum Streptophyta; class Magnoliopsida; order Asparagales; family Amaryllidaceae; genus Agapanthus; species Agapanthus africanus. The sequence continues at coordinate 319,958,370 of JASDDO010000019.1, forward strand.
CGCATCTGTCGCACTTCTTTGCCGTCGATGAGCTTCGCGTTTCATTCTCTTGAAGTGTTTTTGATGGGCAACATATCCTTGTCACCACTTCTTGAAGGCACTGCATTCCTCGGTGGGGTGGGTAACCCTCCGATGATATAGGCAGTAGTTTGGATATGGATCCTCTCCGTCGAGGCATATAACCCCAGGAGTGTTTCCTACGAGAGGCAGCAGCTTCATTCCCATTGACAGGGCTTTAGCGAACCGCTTCTCTGCCTTAATCCTGCTCGTATTTGTCGCGGGTATGCTTTGGTTTGGTTGGAGTAGTTTAAGACTCATGCTCGCCGCAGCTTCTTCATCCTGACACTGACGCTTAGAATTTTTGTATATGGTTGTTTCGCGTTCTCGGTCAGCTTTGCTTTTTCGAAATGCTTCGTTTAACAGCCTATCGATCGGGTCTTCTGGCAGTTCCGGGGATTTTAGCACCGATCCTGCGTTGTTTTCTGACGCCGAGGGAGTTTCTTCATCATTTGACGACGAATGGGAGACCATGTAGAAACTTGCTACATAGTCTTCGGTTGCTTCTGATGGGTCATTTTCCTCATCGTTGTCACTATCTTCATTCTTAAGAATTTCTTGAGGAACTCTTCGAGTGTGACCAGTGCCTATGCCTTCTGGTTGTACTCCTCCAGCGCGTCAATGTACTTTTGTAGGTCTGTGTGCTTTTCGTCATATTCGGTGGGCTGCACAGGCTTCTTGGTCTTCTTCTTTTTCTTCAAAAACTTTGAAGGCTTGACTTGGGGGTTTTGCCCTTTGTCAACAACTTTCGGTACGAGACGTGCTTTCAGCATCCCTTCGATGATTTTGGGTTCAAGTGGCCTTTTCCACTTGACTGCTGGACATGCCTGTAGATCTTTCAGTATTCTTTTGGTTTTAGCTGAAAGAACGACTTCCCATAGAGTTTCTTCCACGAGCGAGCATGATGCCCCCGGCGAATCCACCTTTTTGGGAGTGTGCTTTTGGGGCGGGTTTACCCTCTAGTTCTCAAATAGCGCGAATTTCCTTTGTTGATACTGGTCCTTGACTCAGTTCTTGAAGACATAGCAATCCTCAATTTGGTGGCTCACCATTCTGTGATAGGAGCAGTAGTTGGGGTTATTGACGTCGCCGGGTTGTGGTGGATGCCGTGGGTCTGGCAATGTGATGAGTTTGTTATGCACTGCCAACTCGAACAGTCTCCTTGTCTTATCGCGGGGAAATGAGTAAGCGCGTCCTAGTATTTCCTCTAAGGATGGGCGCGGACGCGCGTTGTTTTGGCAAACAGCCGGTTTTGAGCCGCTCGGCTGTTGTTGCGTATTGTCAATGAAGGCTGCTTTCCCTTTACCCTTGGCACTTCGAGGGTCCTTATTTGAGGAGGAAGGCTCGTAGCCCATCTTTTCCATTTGAGCCAGTTTATCTATCAGAGCCTGGAAAGTTGTTGGTATGAAGAATGTCATGAACTGGGACGCGGTCGTTTGAGGATCAAGGGTCCCGATGAACATGCCTATGGCGGGAGATTCTTCGATGCGTTGTTCGCACTTTGACCATAGGTTCCGACACCGGATCGCATATTGGACCCAGGTTTCTCCCGGTTTTACCCTATCATTAATTAATGTCGTAATTGGAGTGCGCTCGCTTGCACTGGCGAACAGCTGTGTGAACAGCGGTTCCATCTCGATGAATGTCTTTATGGAGTCATTTGGGAGCTCCGAGTACTATTTAAAAGCTGTTTCCGACAGGCTGCCAACGAACTGGCGAAGCAACAGTTTGTCGTCTCCTCTAGTGTTGCCGCACAGAGCTCTAAACTGTGCGACGTGCTGATGGGGGTTGCATGTCCCTTTGTATACATAGAACTTGGGGATCGTATATCCCGGCGGGTACTTGATTTGTTCATACAAGCCTGGATACGGTCGCCCGGTTCTGATGATTTGGCCAGCCGCTTCATTTGCTTGATGAGATTTTATTTGTTGAGCTATATAATCATCAAGAGCAGCCTTGGAGATCGTTTCCTCCTTGGCTGCTGATAAAGCCGGAAGAGAGTTTGATGTTTCCCCTCTATCATCCTCGACAATTATCGGCGGGTCTTCGGCCTGGGGTTCTAGCTGGATCATCATTCCAACCATGTCTTAGAACAAGAGAGCCATCTACTTTATGTTAGCAGCCTGCTTAGCAGCTTTCTTATCCTTTCTTTCAAGCACCCTTCGCAGGAACTCTGTATCGGTCTCCTGCTCCAGGCATTGTTCGGCTGTTGTGTCCGGGCATTCTTTCTGCCCGGTAAGTGCTTCCATTTTGGTCAGCATTTCCTGGAGCTTTTGTTGTTGCTCCTAATCTTTTGTCAGCGGCCGAGTTTGCGGTCGATGACCTACGGAAGCATAGCTTTCTTCTTTTCCGGAAGCCATGTGGACCGTATGTACGATCAAGCCCCCAGATTTGGGGCGTTTGGGTCCATCACCTTTGGAATTTGCCGCAAGCGGTGGGATTTTTTCCGGCCTCATCCTTTTGTGAGAGGTCGAAATTGAAGGAGCCGTTGTAGAATGTACCTGTGTAAAAGAAGTCCCTCGTTGTATTACGGAGGGATGGTCTTTTTCTTACCGAGTATTCGATTTCATCGGCCAAGGAGAGTAATCTTTGTTGATCACAGAGTTCTGGACTTTCCGCCAAACCCTGTGAATTTGCGAGGAGAGTCACTGATGGGGCTGCTCCGTCTTTGCCTGCATAATGACCTCTGTAGGTAGAGGCGATTTCTTTAGCACCGATGTTGGAGAGTTCTTGCGCGCCCTCCTGAGCAAATCAAAGTCGTTCCTGGTTGGAACAGTAGCATCAACTTCTACCATTGGAGCTGGTGGGGTAAATCCAGAGGGGGAGTTACCCTAGTTTTTCTCACTCGGCGCCAGTGGCGACGTCGAGCATGCCTACCAGAAGGGACCACCTTAGTTATGGAAGCGGCTTCGTCATGCCCCCAGCTTTGTAGAGGGGCTGCTGTTGGTGTCAGCCTGTTGAAGACCGACGTCCTGACTGGAGTTTGGGGAGGAACGGCCAATCTTTCAAAGATCGACTTTCTGGTAGGAGAAGCACCTTTGACGGCTTCGCCCGTAGCAGGAGTTGGGAGGGCTATCAATTTTAGGGCAGCCCCTTTAGGTATCACGAGCCTCTTTGCGGGCCCGTTAGAGTTCTTGCTCAGCCTGTTGAAGACTGAGACACCAGATTTGGACGGCCCGTTGAGAGGGGCCGTTGTGGTTGCAAGTCGATCGAAAACCGACCTCTTGGGAGCTTCCTCTTGCAGCGCTAAGGCACCGAAACTCACTGGTGGGAGCATGGTCCCAAAGAATAATCCAGTAGTAGCTTGCGCAACTTGCCCTACTGGCATTGAGAAAATTGAGGCCGCGTTGAGCCCGTAGGTCACTCCTCCAGTTGGGGTGGAGCAAGAGTTGCTGTTGCAAGAGGTGCAGCTGGAAGCCATCGATTTTTTCTGCACAGGAGCAAGACACCGAATTTTAGTACCTCGAATCCAAGGGCAACCATGGCGAACCGCAATTTTGTTCGCGAAACACGACACACAAAGTGTGGAGTGGAAAGAGAAAAAGGTCCCATCGGGCGTGCCAGAATCTGTTCACCGCCGAAAGACAAGTACGATCTGGGATAGATCGTCTTGCCTGAATTTGGGGGCAGATGCTATTTGGGTTTATCCATCCACCTCTACGAAGATACCAAGTTGATTTATAGCACCATATATAGGAGGTTTGGATAGATGCGGCCGTTATAGCAGACTGTTTACCCCAATCAGAGCAAAGCTCTGTTCAAATTCCAAAGCGGGAGATGAAGCAACGCTTCATCTTCCCCCAATTAGAGCAAAGCTCTGCTTGGAAATTTTAAACTTTAATAAAGGAAGCAATGCTTCAGTTGCACAAGCACTGCGCTGCGCGAAAGTGTCAGCGCAGATGCGCTAGCGCTGTGCGCTGTGCGACACGTATCAGCGCAGAGGCGCTAGCGCAGTTGCGCTGCGCTGTGCGCTGCGCGACACGTGTCACGCGCTGAGGCAATTGCGCCAAACAGAATTAAAATTCTAAAGAAATCTTTTCTGTTCTTGTTAAAACAAGAAGATTTTCTTCTGTAAAACAGAAGCCCTTAGATCAAAGATCCAACGGTGGGGAAAATTCCCCAAATCACTCAGAGAAAGATCTCTTTAACAAATTTAACTAATTTATGGGCACTATAAAAAGGACCCTAGGCCTCAATTCAAAGGCATCAACATTTTGGGAGAAATCAAGAACTTCAAACAGAGAGAACTTTGAAGAATTAGAGAGAATTTCTCAAGAACAAGAGAAAAAGGAAAAAACTTTTAGAAAAAGAGAAAATTCTCTTAAAAAACAGATCATTGATCTAAGAACAAAATCAATGATCTTCAAGAAAAAAGAAAAATAAACAATAACAGTGCCTTGCACTTTTTTATGAACCATTGGTTCTTTGAAAACAAGAAAAAAAAACTTGTTTTCTTTGATCTAAAATTGATCCAAAAGAATAAGAACAGTGCCCAGCACTTGCTAAAACTGCACTATTGCGCAAGCCGCCAGGAAGCGCCACGTGTCAGCAGTGCAACAGCGCAGCGCACTGCGCTGTTGCGCTTGCGCTCATCAGAGCATGACACGTGTTACTTCCATATGCGCTTGCGCTCTTTAATTTGCGCAAAGTGCCTGACAAGCCATGTGGGGCACTGTCAGAGTATTTAATGCTCTGTATTATTAAGAAAAGGGATAGAGCCTAATTAAAAGGCCTAACAGGCCTAATCAAAAATGCTATGCATTTTAAAAAGGGCAGAGCCCAAACAAAATAGATGCTATGCATCATTTATAAAAGGGCAGAGCCCAAACAAAATAGATGCTCTGCATCATTTATAAAAGGGCAGAGCCCAACCAAAACAAAGAAAAATAATGCAGTGAAGGGGCAAGGCCCTAGCACAGGTCCAATAGGCCAAAGACAAAAGAATATTGAAACTGGACTTAGCCCAGTCGTGGCCATAAGTCCTCAAATTAAATTGATTGAGCACAGCTGCTCCCTAAATCAATTTACATCCGGTTCGAGGGTACATCTCCGAACTCCTCTAGCTGTTCTCGTTGTAATCCTTCAACGACGTCAGAGAAGTGACGGGTCCCAACGACCACACATGAATATGGACTGCAGGGTCCTTAAACACGTGGACCGAGATGTCCTTAAACTAATATTGGACCGAGACGTCCTTAAACTAATATTGGACCGAGATGTCTTTAAACTAATATCGGACCGAGACGTCCTTAAACTAATATCGGACCGAGACGTCCTTAAACTAAAAGACCACCACGTCCTTAAACTGGCGACGGACCACTACGTCCTTAAACTGGCGACGGACCACTATGTCCCTAAACTGCAATATGGACCACCACGTCCCTAAACTAGAACACGGACCACTACGTCCCTAAACTGGAACAATAGAGCCTCCAAACGCTCTTTTGCCGGACCTAAGCGGTCCCGTTTAAGTTGATCTTAGCCCCAAATACGGCTAACGTATCCTTAAACATTCAAATGGACTATAAAACTCCAAATCAACTTTGGTTCAAGGGTATATCTCTGAACTCCTCTGACACCTATCGTTGTAATTCTTCAACGACGTCAGAGAGGTAACGAGTCCTGACGGCCATATAATAAAGGGATCACCACGTTAAGTTGATCTTAGTCTCAAACAGGACTAATGTATCCTTAACAAACGTTTAAGTTGATCTTAGCCGCAATACGGCTAATGTATCCTTAAACTAAAAACACCAAACCCAAATCTAAGTAAATACGGATTTGGACTAATCCACGTCCTACGGGCGACGGCATTACTCAGTCTCCGTATACAATCCACGGGCAACCACAGATAAAACAAACACACACGACACGAAGTGAAATTCTGGAGAAGGAGAAAGTTGTTACCGCGATGCGGTAGCGTAATTAATTGCAGGGGCTTGCGCCTGCAAGGAAGAGCGTCCCCACAATCAAAAAACCCTCAAACGAGGGGGAATCTGACGAAGTCTGCTACATCGGCCGCATCCGTCTAAACCTCTGATACACGGTGCCATAAATCAACTTGGCATCTTCGGAGAGGTAGACGGATAAAACCATATAGCATCTGCCCCGAATCTCAGGCAAGACGTCCTCACGTCGTCTCCGCCGCCATACGGAGGGGAACAGATTCTGGCACGCCCGGTGGGACCGAAACGTCCTTAAACTCCTGCGGTTCCAACGGGTCCTTCCACTTGATCGCTGGGCATGTCTGAAGGTCATCCTCTTTGTCTTGGTTGATAATACAACTTCCCAAGGAGCTTCTTCAACGACGGAGCATGTTGCCCCCGACGTATTCGTCCCTTTAGATGTGTGGGGCTACGGGGGATTCACCTTCCATTTGTCAGATAACGCGAACTTGCCCTGTCGGTACTGGTTTTAAGGCCAATTTTTGAAAACATAGCAATCTTCGATCGGATGGACTAGTACTCGATGATAAGGACAGTAGTTGGGCTCGTTGACGTCACTTGGTTGCAACGGACGTTTTGGATCTGGCAGATTTATGAGTCTGTTGCGTAATGCCAGCTCGAATAACTTTCTCGTTTTATCGCGGGAAAACGAGTAAGGACGCCTTAGTCTCTCCTCAAGGTCTACGTACGGGCGCATATTATTTTGACGCACGACCGGCTTCGAGTTGCTCGGTTGTTGTTGAGCATTAGCGACGACGATCGCTTTTCCCTTCCCTTTGACATTTCGGGAGTCCGGCTTTGGAAGAGGAGGTTTATGGCCCATCTGATCCATCTGTGCTAGCTTGTCAAAAGAAACCCCTGAAACGTCCTCGGACGAGCATCAAGAACAAGAAACTGACGCTGAATTCCTTCGTCGCGTACTGGAGAAGAAAGATAAAGAAGCTGCAGAACAGGCAGCCAACATAAAGAAAATGGCCCTCCTGTTCCAGGATATGGTGGGTATGATGATTCAACAAGATCCACCTGCTGAAGATCCCCTGATCATCCTTGAAGACGATAGGGGAGAGACGTCGAATCCTCCGCCAGCTCTGTCAGCAGCTAAAGAAGAGACAATCTCCAAAGCCGATCTGGACGAATACATAGCTCAGCAGATCCGGGTCCATCAAGCGACGGAAGCAGCTGGCCAGGTTGTAAAAACAAACGTCCTTTCACTGCCTTGAGAGGTTGATACGTTATCGAGAACTCCATCAAGAGCAGAGCCCATTTAGCGAATCGACCTGTCAGTATGGCCTTTGACATTAAATACTTAAGAGGGTCCATCTTCGAAATGAGACGGACCTCATGCGCCAACGCATAGTGCCTGAGCTTTGTTATCGTGAAGATCAACGCCAGGCAGTGTTTTTCAATGGGGGAGTAGTTGCTTTCTGCCCCCAGCAGAACTCGACTTAAGTAGTAGAGTGCTCTTTCTTTCCCTTGATCGTTCTCTTGTGCCCATAATGCGCCTAAGGAACCTTCGAGGGCGGTTGTATAAAGAATGAAGGGTTTTCCCTTGACCGGAGCAGCCAACACCGGCGGGTTCTGCAGGTACTGTTTAATTTCGTCCAGCGCGCCTTGGCATTTTTGATCCCAGACGAATGGAGTTCCCTTCTTCATCAGGTGACTGTAAGGGCGGCACTTGCCAGAGAGGTTGTCTATAAATCACCGAATATATGCGAGCTTTCCTTGGAGAGACCGCAACTGTTTGAGAGTCCTTGGCGGAGGCATTTCCATGATCGCCTTGATCTTGGACGGATCTATTTCGATACCCCGGTGTCGGACGATGAATCCTAAGAATTTGCCCGAGGAAACTCCGAATGCACACTTAAGAGGGTTCATCTTCAAGGTGTATTGTCGAAAGCGTTGAAATACAGTCTTTAGATGCTCGAGATGTTCCTCGTATGATTTGCTCTTAACCACGAGGTCGTCGATATAGCACTCGACGATTTCATGTATAAGGTCATCGAAGATCTTCGTCATGGCCCTTTGGTAAGTGGCACCGGCGTTCTTTAATCCGAAGGGCATCACTTTATAACAGAATATTCCTAAAGGGGTCCTGAAGGCTGTGTACTTCTGGTCTTCGGGATGCATTTTTATCTGATTATAACCTGACGAGCCGTCCATGAAGGAGAAAACCTCATGAGTGGACGTGTTGTCTATCATCAGTTCGGTGACTGGCACTGGAAATCGTCTTTCGGGGAGGCTTTATTGAGATTCCGGAAGTCCACGCATATACGCACCATCTCATTTTTCTTCATCACTGGGACAATGTTGGCGATCCATTCAGGGTATTGAACTTCCTGGATGAAGCCAGAGTCGATTAACTTTTTGACCTCGGCGTTGATGCTCATCTCAAGCTCGAGCCGCATTTTTCTCAGCGCCTGTTTGACTGGCTTGACGTCCGGGGATATCGCCAATTTATGCACAGCAATTTCTGGATCTAGTCCTGGCATTTCGGAATAGTTCCATGCGAAGCAATCTCTGTGCTGCATAAGCAGGTCTTTTAATAAAGCCACCTTCTCTTCAGATAGCAGCTCGCTGATGAATGTCGGGCGCGGGTCATTCGCTGTTCCCAACTCAATTTTCTTAAGATTATCTGCAGTGATATGAATTCCATCTTCCAGCTCTTTTGGCGCTGGTGAAAATTCTGAGATTACCTCATCGTTGTTGTTTTCGAAGCACCAGGGAAGGTCGTCTATGTCCTCGGGCTCTTCTTTTAATATTGTAATCATGTGACAGGTGCGAATTCGCTTCCAATCCCAATGTGGAACCGGTTCTTCTTTCGTGGCCTTGGGCTCGTGCTTCCGTGGCGGCGCTACCCTCCAGCTGTCAGACAGAGTGAATTTGCCAAGCTGATACTGATCTTCAACCTAATTTTTGAAGGTGAAGCAGTCCTCGAGAATCTGTTCCCCTCCGAAAACTGGAACAATAGAGCCCCCAAACGCTCTTTTGCCGGATCTAAATGATCCCGTTTAAGTTAATCTTAGCCTCAAATCTGGCTAACGTATCCTTAAACATTCAAACAGACTTTAGTCCCAAATTGGACTATAAAACCCCCAATCAACTTTGGTTCAAGGGTACATCTCTGAACTCCTCTGACGGTTCTCGTTGTAATCCTTCAACGACGTCAGAGAGGTGACGGGTCCCAACGACCACACATGAATATGGACTGCGCGGTCCTTAAACTCGTGGACCGAGATGTCCTTAAACTAATATTGGACCGAGACGTTCTTAAACTAATATTGGACCGAGACGTCCCTAAACTAATATTGGACCGAAACGTCCTTAAACTAATGTTGGACCGAAATGTCCTTAAACTAATGTCGGACCACCACGTCCCTAAACTGGAATATGGACCACCACGTCCCTAAACTGGCGATGGACCACCACGTCCCTAAACTGGAACATGGACCACTACGTCCTTAAACTGGAAATGGATCTAGACGATCCCGTTAAGTTGATCTTAGTTTCAAATCAGACTAACGTATCCTTGACAAACGTTTAAGTTGATCTTAGCCTCAATACGGCTAACGTATCCTTAGACTAAAAACACCAAACCCAAATCTAAGTAAATACGGATTTGGACTAATCCACGTCCTACGGGCAACGAGTAATTACTCGATCTCCGTATACAATCCACGGGCAACCACAAACAAAACAAACACACACGACACGAAGTGAAATTCTGGAGAAGGAGAAAATGGCTACCGCGATGCGGCGGCATAATTAACTACAGGGGCTTGCGCCTGTAGGGAAGAGCGTCCCCACAATCAAAAACCCCTCAAGCGAGGGGGAATCTGACGAAGTCTGCTACATCGGCCGCATCCATCTAAACCTCCGATACACGGTGCCATAAATCAACTTGGCATCTTCGGAGAGGTAGATGGATAAAACCATATAGCATCTGCCCCGAATCTCAGGCTAGACGTCCTCACGTCTCGGCCGCCGTTCGGAGGGGAACAGATTCTGCCATTTCGCGGTTATGGTCGTCCCGGACTTTTTGACCTGCTTCCCTTATAAGCTTGTCCATTCGTTGTTCGAACGACGGACTGGGCTCTTTTGCATATGGAACTTTCACTGTCTCAGAATTAGCGTCCTCCCATTGAGCATCCGCTTCTTCATCGAAGTCATACATGACATAGCAGCTGTTTAGTAGCTCTCGTTTCTTTGATCGGATATATCCAAGTCCTTTTGTCTCCATTTTCCCATTAGGCAGTTTGCGTTGAGTCCCGGGAACGTTCCAGACTTTGTCATAGAACTTGGCTTTTCGAACGGTCTGTTTGAAGGATATCCCCTACCGTTTCAGCAGCTTTTTTAAACCTTCCGTATAATATCTGGGTAGACGGATGGGTTGAAGTTTGTCCAGCGTAGGATCAGCGCCATGCCAGATTTCTTTCTCCACCTTGGTTTCTTCAGAGCGGTAGAACAGAATTGCTTTCTCGCTCTCTCGCCTGGGAGGGATATAGAACGTTCGCAGCTCTTCTACATTGTGAATATTAAGTGCGTCCAATTCTTTATGGTGTTTAAGCGGCACCATGGCGACTTATAGATTTTGTTCTTCGTCAGCGGACTTTCGTATTGAAGGTCGAGCAGAGAATACAGCATGGATCTCATCTTCCGAGTCGCTACCAAAGATCAACGTAGGAGCGGACGGTCCTGGCTTGTTGTGTTGGGACGGACCCGAACAAACTATCTCCTCTTCCTCCTCGGTATCACTGCCGAAGACAGGGATGGTGGCGTTAGCTTTGTTCTCTGGCTTGTGACACTTCTCCGTGTCTTCGAAATCCGGTAAGAAGTATTTGGCATCTTCATATTTGTGGACCTCGTTCACAGAGAACGGGTTCAGTTCTTCCGTCACGGTATACTCGAAACCATCCTTAAAATACTTCATACACTGATGTTGTGTAAAAGGGATGATGTTGTACTCGTGTAACCATGGTTGGCCGAGCAAAGCGTTGTAGCATGTCTTAGCATCTATGACATGGAATTTAATGTCCGTGACGAGCAACCCAAAGCGTAGCGTCAGTATCACAGATCCAAGAGTCTTTGACGATTGGGAGTCGAACCCGGAGATGGTGATCTTATCCCGAGCAAGGTGCTGGACGCTCATGCAGATTTCTTTTAACACCCGCACGTTGAGGAGATTAACGGAGGATCCATTGTCGATCAGGATTTTGCCTATCTTAATATCGTGGCAGTATCCTGAGACATAGAGGGGGCGATTATGTTCGCACGTCCCAAGGAGAAGGTCCTCGTCGCCGAAAGTGACATCGGCCGTGTGGACTTCCTCCAATTCATCCTTCATCTTTTCCTCGGCCAGGCATGCTTGGAATTGTTCTGGATCTTGGAGTGCCTTAATCAACGAATCTCTCGCCTCTTTTGATAGCAAAAGGGCGTCAAGAATGCCGAGCTGTGAGGGCAGCTTCCTCAGATGTGCTAAGACGTTGTAATCCACCTTATTCTTCTTTGGCGGGTCTTTGGCAGCTAGCTCTTCCACCACTTGGTCATCTAAGACGATATCTTCAGGGGCCTTTTCTTTCCCTTTATCTTTTCTGTTCGAGGGTCCGAGGTTCTTTTCGGGCAGCGTGCGATTACGTAGCCGGATATTTTCGCAGACCTTCGGCTCTTCTTCTTTTCCCGGAGTGGATTCTTTAAAGAGAGGGGAAAGTTCCAGCTCCTCATCAGAATCGCTCCCGAATGTAGGCACTTGTGATCCACCGGTGTTAACCATGCAACAATCGCCAGCAGTTCTTTTAAGCCCTTCGGTCGTATTTCTTTGCTCCCGACGAGTTTTGCGTTTTTCTCGCTTAAAGTGTTGTCGATGAGCAACATATCCTTGCCACCATCTATCAAAAGCTTTGCACTCTTGAGTGGGGTATGAAGCCTTCTGATGATATAAGCAATAGGAGGGGTGCGTTTCCATTTCACCAGTGATGTTTCCTTCAAAGAATGGTAGCTTCATGCCCATTGATATGGCCTTAGCAAACTTTTTCCTCATCTTGAATTGGCTTTTGTCCGCAGTGGGTGTACTTCGCTCCAGCGGGAGTATCTTAATTCTTTCGTCAAGGCGCTGGCATTTGGCCCTTTCGAATATAACCTCCTCGCACTCCCGATCAGCTCTGCTTTTTAATCGAGCTTCGTTGAGGAATGCGTCAATTTCCTCATCTGATGGCCCCAGAATTTTTGATTCAGGATCTGCCCCCAGCGTTTCAGTACAAGAAGTCTCCTCATCGTTCGTGAATGAATGGGAAATCATATGACAGCTCGCCACGCATTCTTCAGATTCATCTGACGAACTTTCTCCCTCACCTTCCTCTTGAAAGACGTGGTTGAGAAACTCTCGGAATGTAATGAGAGTCCGTGCCTTCTGATTGTATTCCTCCAGCGCGTCAATTTGTTTTTGCAAGTTCGTATGCTTGTCGCCCGGCTTCACGGGCTTCTTTGACTTCTTTTTCTTCTTCTTTGAAGATTTTGACGGCTGGTTGCGAGTGCTTGAGCCACCACCATCGGTCTTTGGGGTTGGACGTGGCTTCAACATCCCTTCAATGACATGCGGTTCCAACGGGTTCTTCCATTTGATCGCTGGGCATGTCTGAAGATCGTTTAGCATCCTCTTTGTCTTGGCTGATAATACAACCTCCCAAGGAGCTTCTTCAATGACGGAGCATATTGCCCTCGGCATATTCGTCCCCTTAGAGGTGTGGGGCTGCGGGGGATTCACCTTCCATTTGTCAGATAACGCGAACTTGCCCTGTCGGTACTGGTTTTCAAGCCAATTTTTGAAAACGTAGCAATCTTCGATCGGATGGCCTAGTACTCGATGATAAGGACAGTAGTTGGGCTCGTTGACGTCACTTGGTTGCAACGGACGTTTTGGATCCGGCAGATTTATGAGTCTGTTGCGTAACGCCAGCTCGAATAACCTTCTCGTTTTATCGCGGGGAAACGAGTAAGGACGCCCTAGTCTCTCCTCAAGGTCTACGTACGGGCGCGTATTATTTTGACGCACGACCGGCTTCGAGTTGCTCGGTTGTTGTTGAGCATTAGCGACGACGATCGCTTTTCCATTCCCTTTGTCATTTCGGGAGTCCGGCTTTGGAAGAGGAGGTTTATGGCCCATCTGATCCATCTGTGCTAGCTTGTCAATCAAGGCCTGGAAGGTAGTAGGCTTGAAAAACATCATAAACTGCGAGATGGTTGCTTGTGGATCGAGGGTTCCCACAAACATACCCACTGCGGGAGCTTCTTCAATGCGCTGCTCGCACTTCGACCATAAGTTCCGCCATCGTATAGCGTACTGAACCCACGTCTCGCCTGGCTTTACCCTGGCGTTAATCAGTGCCGTCATCGTGGTACGTTCACTGGCGCTTGCAAAATGCTGAGTAAACAACAGCTCCATTTCCGTGAAGGTTTTGATAGAGTCGTTCGGGAGCTCAGAGCACCACTCGAACACCGTATCCGATAAACTTCCAACAAACTGGTGAAGTAAAAGCTTGTCATCACCACCGGTGTTGCTGCAGAGTGCCCTGAACTGGGTAACATGTTGGTGAGGAATGCCCGTCCCTTTGTAGACATAGAACTTGGGAATTGTGTAACCGGGTGGGTACTTGATTTGATCGTACCAACTTGGATATGGCCGTCCTGTTTTTACGACCTGGCCAGCTGCTTCAGTCGCATGATGAACCCGTATTTGTTGGGCGATGTACTCGTGCAAATCAGCTTTGGAGATTGCATCCCCTTTAGCCGTCGACAGAGCTGGTGGAGGATTTGATGTCTCTCCCCTATCATCTCCAAGGACGATCGGGGGCTCTTCGGTCGGAGGATCCTGTTGTATCATCATCCCTATCATGTCTTGGAAGAGGAGGCCCATACGCTGTATGTTGGCTGCTTGTTCAGCAGCCTCTTTTTCCTTCTTCTCCAATATCCGAAGAAGGAATTCGGCGTCGGTTTCTTCCTCTTGGCGTTCATCCGAGGACGTTTCAGGGTTTTCTTTTGGCCCTGTAAGTGCAGCCATAGCATTCATCATTTCTTGGAGCTTCTGCTGCTGCTCCTGCGCCTTGGTCACTGATCGCGTAAGTGGTCGATGACCCGTAGATATGCGACTGTCCTCTTTACCAGACGCCACATAGACGGTATGCACTACGATGCCCCCTGACTTATGGCGTTTGGGTGCACCACCTCTGATATTTGTCGTTGGCGCGGGGGTTTTCTCCGACCTTCTTCTTTTGTGGGCCGTAGAAGTTGAAGGGGCTGTTGCTTTGGGCACCCAAGCGGTTGTCACCTTTCGTTGCTTAACCTTCGAAAATTGGGGCAAATTACGTCCTCACGTCGTCTCGGCCGCCGTTCGGAGGGGAACAGATTCTGGCACGCCCGGTGGGACCTTTTCCTCTTTCCACTCCACACTTCGTGTGTCGTCTTCGCGAACCAATCGCGGTTTGTTAATGGTTGCCTTCGAATTTCAAGTTACTAAGATTTGGTCTTTTGCTTGGCGCAGAACTCAAGATTCAATGGCATTTAACTGCACCAACTGCTCGAAATGCCACTGCAACGGACGCTCCACCTCACCAGGAGGTGTAGCATATGGGCCCCAAGCGGCTTCCTTCCTCGCTCTGCCGGCAGACCAGGTGACCCAAGCCACCACTGGCCAGTTCTTCGGGACCATGATCCCACCTACAAGCTTCTCTACGCCAATACCTGCACCGGAAGTGAACAAGAAGTTGGTCTTCGACCGGCTCACTGCCACGACGGCCCCTGTCAATGGGTCGCCCACTACCAAACCAACAGCCTCTGTTTTCGGCAGGCTAAATCAGAACTCTAAATTGGCTGTCCCAAGGAAGGCAATAACTGCTGCTCCAGAAGTCGTCAAGGCGGCTTCCTCTATCAAAGAGTCAGTCTTTTCAAGACTGACGATTCCTGCTCCTGCCCCTGCTCAAGGATCCGCCTTCGGCAGGTTGAATATCACCCCTCAAAAGACAACCTTAGTCTTTAAGAGGTTAACACCGGCGGCGCCTCATTCAGACAGGGGGCAAAAAGAAGATGTCTCAATCTCCGAGCCAGTCCCAACGGCTCGTCATGCTCGACGTCGCCATTGGCAACGAGTGAGGAAGGCAGGGGCAACTCCCCCTCAGGGCTAACTCCACCGGCTCCAGTGGTGGAAGTCAACGCTGCTGTTCCAACTGGGAACAGTTTTGAACTGCTGAGAAGAGTACGGAAGAACTCTCCAACCACTACACTGAAGAGATCTCCTCCACCTGCGGAGAGAGCTCCAGAAACGAAGCAAGAACAGCCCCTCAACGGCTGTCCTCAAAAATATACAAGGTTTGGCGAAGGGTTCAAGACTCCGTGATCGACCCAGATCACTCTCGTCAACAAAAGAAGACGAAAGTGCAAAAAGAAAAAGACCGTCCTATTAAACAGCAGGGGACAACAATCGCTAGGGTGCCCACTACAACGGCCCCTTCAACTTCAATGGCCCACAAAAGAAGAAGGCCGGAGAAAACCCCCGCGCCAATGACAAATATCAGAGTTGGTGCACCCAAACGCCCTAAGTCAGGGGGCATCGTAGTGCATACCGTCTATGTGGCATCTGGTAAAGAGGACAGCCGCATATCAACAGGTCATAGACCGCACACGAGGTCAGTGACCAAGGCTCAGGAGCAGCAGCAGAAGCTCCAAGAAATGATGAACGCTATGGCCGCACTTACAGGGCCAAAAGAAAACCCTGAAACGTCCTCGGATGAACGCCAAGAGGAAGAAACCGACGCCGAATTCCTTCGTCGGATATTGGAGAAGAAGGACAAAGAGGCTGCTGAACAAGCAGCCAACATACAGCGTATGGGCCTCCTCTTCCAAGACATGATAGGGATGATGATACAACAGGATCCTCCGACCGAAGAGCCCCCGATCATCCTTGAAGACGATAGGGGAGAGACGTCGAATCCTCCGCCAGCTCTGTCAGCAGCTAAAGAAGAGACAATCTCCAAAGCCGATCTGGACGAATACATAGCTCAGCAGATCCGGGTCCATCAAGCGACGGAAGCAGCTGGCCAGGTCGTAAAAACAGGACGGCCATATCCAAGTTGGTACGATCAAATCAAGTACCCACCCAGTTACACAATTCCCAAGTTCCATGTCTACAAGGGGACGGGCAATCCTCACCAACATGTTGCCCAGTTCAGGGCACTCTGCGGCAACACAGGTGGTGATGACAAGCTTTTACTTCGCCAGTTTGTTGGAAGTTTATCGGATACGGCGTTCGAGTGGTACTCTGAGCTCCCGAACGACTCTATCAAAACCTTTGCGGAAATGGAGCTGTTGTTTACTCAGCGTTTTGCAAGCGCCAGTGAACGTACCCCGATGACGGTACTGATTAACGCCAGGGTAAAACTAGGCGAGACATGGGTTCAGTACGCTATACGGTGGCGGAACTTATGGTCGAAATGCGAGCAGCGCATTGAAGAAGCTCCCGCAGTGGGTATGTTTGTGGGAACCCTCGATCCACAAGCAACCATCTCGCAGTTTATGATGTTTTTCAAGCCGACTACCTTCCAGGCCTTGATTGACAAGCTAGCACAGATGGATCAGATGGGCCATAAACCTCCTCTTCCAAAGCCGGACTCCCGAAATGACAAAGGGAAGGGAAAAGCGATCGTCGTTGCTAATGCTCAACAACAACCGAGCAACTCGAAGCCGGTCGTGCGTCAAAATAATATGCGCCCGTACGTAGACCTTGAGGAGAGACAAGGGCGTCCTTACTCGTTTCCCCGCGATAAAACGAGAAGGTTATTCGAGCTGGCGTTACGCAACAGACTCATAAATCTGCCGGATCTAAAACGTCCGTTGCAACCAAGTGACGTCAACGAGCCCAACTACTGTCCTTATCATCGAGTACTAGGCCATCCGATCGAAGATTGCTATGTTTTCAAAAATTGGCTTAAAACCCAGTACCGACATAGCAAGTTCGCGTTATCTGACAAATGGAAGGTGAATCCCCCGCAGCCCCACACCTCTAAGGGGACGAATACGCCGGGGGCAACATGCTCCGTCGTTGAAGAAGCTCCTTGGGAGGTTGTATTATCAGCCAAGACAAAGAGCATGCTAAACGATCTTCAGACATGCCCAGCGATCAAATGGAAGAACCCGTTGGAACCACAGGTCATTGAAGGGATGTTGAAGCCACGTCCAACCCCAAAGACCGATGGTGGTGGCTCAAGCACTCGCAACCAGCCGTCGAAATCTTCAAAGAAGAAGAAAAAGAAGTCAAAGAAGCCCGTGAAGCCTGGCGACAAGCATACAGACTTGCAAAAATAAATTGACGCGCTGGAGGAATACAACCAGAAGGCACGGACTCTCATTACATTCCGAGAGTTTCTCAACCACGTCTTTCAAGAGGAAGGTGAGGGAGAAAGTTCGTCAGATGAATCTGAAGAATGCGTGGCGAGCTGTCATATGATTTCCCATTCGTTCAAGAACGATGAGGAGACTTCTTGTACTGAAACGCTGGGGGCAGATCCTGAATCAAAAATTCTGGGGCCATCAGATGAGGAAATTGACGCATTCCTCAACGAAGCTCGATTAAAAAGCAGAGCTGATCGGGAGCGCGAGGAGGTTATATTCGAAAGGGCCAAACGCCAGCTCCTTGACGAAAGAATTTAGATACTCCCCCTGGAGCGAAGTACACCCACTGCGGACAAAAGCCAATTCAAGATGAGGAAAAAGTTTGCTAAAGCCATATCAATGGGCATGAAGCTACCATCCTCTGAAGGAAACATCACCGGTGAAGTGGAAACGCACCCCTCCTATTGCTTATATCATCAGAAGGTTTCACACCCCACTCAAGAGTGCTAAGCTTTTGATAGATGGTGGCAAGGATATGTTGCTCATCGACAACACTTTAAGCGAGAAAAACGCAAAACTCGTCGGGAGCAAAGAAATACGATCGAAGGGCTTAAAAGAACTGCTGGCGATTGTTGCATGGTTAACACCGGTGGATCACAAGTGCTTACATTCGGGAGCGATTCTGATGAGGAGCTGTAACTTGCCCCTCTCTTTAAAGAATCCACTCCGGGAAAAGAAGAAGAGCCGAAGGTCTGCGAAAATATCCGGCTACGTAATCACACGCTGCCCGAAAAGAACCTCGGACCCTCGAACAGAAAAGATAAAGGGAAAGAAAAGGCCCCTGAAGATATCGTCTTAGATGACCAAGTGGAGGAAGAGCTAGCTGCCAAAGACCCGCCAAAGAAGAATAAGGTGGATTACAACGTCTTAGCACATCTGAGGAAGCTGCCCTCACAGCTCGGCATTCTTGACGCCCTTTTGCTATCAAAAGAGGCGAGAGATTCGTTGATTAAGGCACTCCAAGATCCAGAACAATTCCAAGCATGCCTGGCCGAGGAAAAGATGAAGGATGAATTGGAGGAAGTCCACACGGCCGATGTCACTTTCGGCGACGAGGACCTTCTCCTTGGGACATGCGAACACAATCGCCCCCTCTATGTCTCAGGATACTGCCACGATATTAAGATAGGCAAAATCCTGATCGACAATGGATCCTCCGTTAATCTCCTCAACGTGCGGGTGTTAAAAGAAATCTGCATGAGCGTCCAGCACCTTGCTCGGGATAAGATCACCATCTCCGGGTTCGACTCCCAATCGTCAAAGACTCTTGGATCTGTGATACTGACGCTACGCTTTGGGCTGCTCGTCACGGACATTAAATTCCACGTCATAGATGCTAAGACATGCTACAACGCTTTGCTCGGCCGACCATGGTTACACGAGTACAACATCATCCCTTCTACACAACATCAGTGTATGAAGTATTTTAAGGATGGTTTCGAGTATACCGTAACGGGAGAACTGAACCCGTTCTCTGTGAACGAGGTCCGCAAATATGAAGATGCCAAATACTTCTTACCCAATTTCGAAGACATGGAGAAATGTCACAAGCCAGAGAACAAAGCTAACGCCACCATCCCTGTCTTCGACAGTGATACCGAGGAGGAAGAGGAGATAGTTTGTTCGGGTCCGTCCCAACACAACAAGCCAGGACCGTCCACTCCTACGTTGTTCTTTGGTAGCGACTCGGAAGATGAGATCCATGTTGTATTCTCTGCTCGACCTTCAATACGAAAGTCCGCTGACGAAGAACAAAGTCTACAAGTTGCCATGGTGCCGCTTAAACACCATAAAGAACTGGACGCACTTAATATTCATAATGTAGAAGAGCTGCGAACGTTCTATATCCCTCCCAGGCGAGAGAGCGAGAAAGCAATTCTGTTCTACCGCTCTGAAGAAACCAAGGTGGAGAAAGAAATCTGGTATGGCGCAGATCCTACGCTGGACAAACTTCAACCCATCCGTCTTCCCAGATATTATACAGAGGGTTTGTAGAAGCTGCTGAAACACCAGGGGATATCCTTCAAACAGACCGTTCGAAAAGCCAAGTTCTATGACAAAGTCTGGAACGTTCCCGGGGCTCAACGCAAACTGCCTAATGGGAGAATGGAGACAAAAGGACTTGGATACATCCTGTCAAAGAAACGAGAGCTACTAAACAGCTGCTATGTCATGTATGATTTCGATGAAGAAGCGGATGCTCAATGGGAGGACGTTAATCCTGAGACAGTGAAAGTTCCAAATGCAAAAGAACCCAGTCCGTCGTTCGAAGAACAAATGGACAAGCTCATAAGGGAAGCAGGTCAAAAAGTCCGGGACGACCATAACCGCGAAATGGCCATCTATTAGAAAGCCAGAACGCAACGCCTCCTTCAACAGGTCGTGAAAGATGAAAATGTCGCTCCTTGTCAACCTGTTATAAAGAAGGCTCAGCGCAGAGGCAGAAACAAGTCGAAAGGCCAAAAAGACGCTCAACAGCAAGAAAGCGGGGCTAAGAAGCCACGCAAGCGGGAGTCGAGCGTTATTGATCGGTCCCTCATGAAGAAAATGGGTCGAGCATACTCGTTTCCTCGGGACAAGACGAAGAAGATACTCGATCTTGCTCTAAAATATCAAATGCTTACACTGTCGGAGTCCAAAACCCCCGAACGAGCAGGTGAAGTCTCTGACCCAAATTATTGCTCCTGCCATCGAGTAATAGGGCACCCTCTCGAAGACTGCTTCACCTTTAAGAATTGGGTCGAAGATCAGTATCAGCTTGGCAAATTCACTCTGTCTGACAGCTGGAGGGTAGCACCGCCACAAAAGCACGAGCCCAACGCCACGAAAGAAGAACCGGCTCCACGTTGGGATTGGAAGCGAATTCGCACCTATCACATGATTACAATATTAAAAGAAGAGCCCGAGGACATGGACGACCTTCCCTGGTGCTTCGAAAATAGCAACGACGAGGTAATCTCAGAATTTCCACCAGCGCCAAAAGAGCTGGAAGATGGAATTCATACCACTGCAGATAACCTTAAGAAAATTGAGTTGGGAACAGCGAATGACCCGCGACCGGCATTCATTAGTGAGCTGCTATCTGAAGAGAAGGTGGCTTTATTAAAAGACCTACTTATGCAGCACAGAGATTGCTTCGCATGGAACTATTCCGAAATGCCGGGACTAGATCCAGAAATTGCCGTGCATAAATTGGCGATATCCCCGGACGTCAAGCCAGTTAAACAGGCGCCGAGAAAAATGCGGCTCGAGCTTGAGATGAGCATCAACGCCGAGGTCAAAATGTTAATCGACTCTGGCTTCATCTAGGAAGTTCAATAACCTGAATGGATCGCCAACATTGTCCCTGTGATGAAGAAAAATGGGACAGTGCGTATATGCGTGGACTTCCGGGATCTCAATAAAGCCTGCCCGAAAGACGATTTTCCAGTGCCAGTCACCGAACTGATGATAGACAACACGTCCACTCATGAGGTTTTCTCCTTCATGGACGGCTCGTCAGGTTATAATCAGATAAAAATGCATCCCGAAGACCAGAAGTACACAGCCTTCAGGACCCCTTTGGGAATATTCTGTTATAAAGTGATGCCCTTCGGATTAAAGAACGCCGGTGCCACTTACCAAAGGGCCATGACGAAGATCTTCGATGACCTTATACATGAAATCGTCGAGTGCTATATCGACGACCTCGTGGTTAAGAGCAAATCATACGAGGAACATCTCGAGCATCTAAAGACTGTATTTCAACGCCTTCGACAATACAGCTTGAAGATGAACCCTCTTAAGTGTGCATTCGGAGTTTCCTCGGGAAAATTCTTAGGATTCATCGTCCGACACCGGGGTATCGAAATAGATCCGTCCAAGATCAAGGCGATCATGGAAATGCCTCCGCCAAGGACTCTCAAACAGTTGCGATCTCTCCAAGGAAAGCTCGCATATATTCGGCGATTTATAGCCAACCTCTCTGGCAAGTGCCGCCCTTACAGTTACCTGATGAAGAAGGGAACTCCATTCGTCTGGGATAAAAAATGCCAAGGCGCGCTGGACGAAATTAAACAGTACCTGCAGAACCCGCCGGTGTTGGCTGCTCCGGTCAAGGGAAAACCCCTCATTCTTTATACAACCGCCCTCGAAGGTTCCTTAGGCGCATTATGGGCAAAAGAAAATGATCAAGGGAAAGAAAGAGCACTCTACTACTTAAGTCGAGTTCTTCTGGGGGCAGAAAGCAACTACTCCCCCATTGAAAAACACTGCCTGGCGTTGATCTTCGCGATAACAAAGCTCAGGCGCTATGCGTTGGCGCATGAGGTCCGTCTCATTTCGAAGGTGGACCCTCTTAAGTATTTAATGTCAAAGGCCATACTGACAGGTCGACTCGCTAAATGGGCTCTGCTCTTGATGGAGTTCTCGATAACGTATCAACCTCTCAAGGCAGTGAAAGGCCAGGCCATCGCCGACTTTCTTGCTGAGCATCCGATACCCGCCGATTCTCCTCTGAGCTGCGATCTACCAGACGAGCATGCGTTCGACGCAATCGACGGTGGGGATACCCGATGGGAACTTTATTTCGATGGAGCATCTTCCATGAAAAAACGCAAACAAAGTACCCCTATAATCAAATCGGGGGTAGGCCTCATCTTCATGACTCCATAAGGAGGGATAATGCGCTTTGCTTTCTCCTTAACAGAGCCGAGGACGAATAACGAAGCCGAATATGAAGCCTTGATAGCAGGTCTTGAGATCGCCATCAACATGGGAATTGAAAACCTCCTTATATATGGAGATTCCCAGCTAGTCGTTAGTCAAGTAAACGGAAACTACCAAACGTGCAAACAGGAATTGGTAAAATACGGTGAAAAGGTACAACAACTGTTGACCCAAATTCCCTCCTATACTTTGGAAAGCATACCGCGCGCGGAAAACAGCAAAGCAGACGCGTTGGCCAAATTTGCTAAAGAACTGGCTGACGAGAACCTCGATGACTTTAGAATCGTGGTACAAAACCGTTGGGTGCTTGCCCCAGCGGAAATACCTCCGGAATCATCCGAAGAAAAAGGAGCGAGCGAGCAGACGACCCTGCAAGTAAAAGATTGGGAAAATACCGAGGATTGGAGAGAAGTCTTCATAGACTACTTTAAATCCCACCGAATGCTTGAAGAAGCGTCCACAAGACATCAGCTCACGAAACGAGCTATGTCTTTCGCCTTCGTCAATGATACTCTGTACAAGAGGTCGTTTGATTCTCTGTGGCTGAGATGCTTAGGACCGACGAAGCGAAAAGAGTTGTCCAGGAAGTTCATGACGGACTCTGCGGTTCTCACCAAGCGGGCCCAAAGATAAAGTTGAAGATCAAACGGATAGGCTACTATTGGCCCATGATGATCCAGGACTGCCTCGAACATGCGAAGCAATGCCACTCATGCCAAATTCATGGGGACTTCATCCATCAGCATCCGAATCCACTACATCCAACGGTGGCTAGCTGGCCATTCGAAATGTGGGGGACTGATATAGTCGGCCCCATCGAACCAGAATCGTCTAGAGGACATCGTTTCATCCTAGCAACGACTGACTACTTCTCTAAGTGGGCAGAAGCGGTACCGCTGAGGGAAGTAAAGACGGAGAATATCCTCTATTTCTTCAAGATGCATGTCATATATCGGTTTGGAACGCCAAGACGAATCATCTCCGATAACGGGCCAGCCTACAGAAGCCACAAAATCAGTCGCTTCGCGCAACAGCATAATATAGACTGGAGATATTCCTCAGTTTATAATCCGCGAGCTAACGGTCTAGCTGAGGCCTTCAACAAGACCTTGACGAAGATCATGAAGAAAACGGTGTCACGAAATAAGAAAGACTGGCACGAAAGACTGCAAGAAGCTCTCTGGGCGTATCGAACTACGTTTAAAACGGCCACGAACGCAACGCCATATGCGTTGGTATTCGGTACAGAAGCAGTACTCCCTCTCGAGATAGAATTACCCTCTCTACGAGTGGCAGTCCACTACGAGCTAACGGACGAAGAAAATGCTCACCTTCAGCTTGAGGAGCTTGACGCCCTCGATGAAACCCGGCTCATAGCGCAACAAAATCTGGAAACTTATAAAGCAAAGATGACGCGCTCATATGAAAGATTAACCCGACCAAGGACGTTCCACCAAGGCGAACTCGTGCTAGTGGTCAAAAGGCCTATGATCCCCAATCGCGCCAAGCGGGGAAAGTTTGAGCAAAACTATGAAGGCCCGTACATCATAGATAAGGTCTGCCAGGGTGGGGCCTATCTACTTATGGACATGCACGGTGAAAGGCCTTTCAGGCCAATAAACGGTCACTTCCTAAAGAAATACTACGCTTAATGAGCCACAGCCTAGGTCAATGGTAGATGACGACGACTATGTCCGCTCGCTATCTTCCTAAGCTCAAGCTTTATAAGCAGTAGCCAGCCTTCTCCATGACGGACCGAAACGTCCTTAAAACTACTACCGCAGCGTCCTTAGGGTAACGAGATGAATAAAAAAAAGAGAAAAAGAAAATAATTAAAAATGATGATGATGATAAAAACGGTATGTCCATAAGCAAAAAGGGCACGGATGAAAACCCGAAAGGGCTCCGTGAGTAAAAACAGCAGGACTACCGGCGAGTGTTCGTGAAAACCCGAAAGGGCGCGACCTCGTAAAAAAAAGTAAATAAAAATAAAAGGAATAAAAAAACGGTATGTCCATAAGCAAAATGGGCACGGATGAAAACCCGAAAGGGCTCCGTGAGTAAAAACTGCAGGGCTACCGGCGAGTGTTTGTGAAAATCCGAAAGGGCGCAACCTCGTTAAAGAACACTTACAAGATCCTCTCGACCTTGTAAGGAGAAACCACCCGCGTGAGATTCTTACGACTCACAAGGGAGCAACACACTTAGGGATCCCCACGATTCCTAAGGGGAAAATACACTTGCGAGATCCTCACGACTCGTAAGGAGAACTCTCTTATGGGACACTCACGGCTCAAAAGAGTTGAAAGTCTTAAGTTACAGAGACCTAAACCTGTACTTAAGCAACCCCCACAACTTCCGATATTGCCCTACAAGTGGTTCAATATTGACCCATGTATACAATCCACGGGCGCGAATAAGCATTTCCCTAACCAAGTCTCATCCCTGACTGGGGATATGTTTGCATGGTGAACAACTATTGTAAATCCTCTCGATTTATGAGGAGAAAACCCTCCTGTAGGATCCTTACGACCTACAGAGGAAACGAACACTTAAGAATCCTCACGATTCCTAAGGAGAAAATACACCTACAAGATCCTCACGACTTGTAGGAAGAAATACCTTTGTGGGACCCTTACGGCTCATGAAGTCAAAAGCCTTAGTCGGCGGGACCTTAACCTTGGTCGCTAAGCCACCTTTGTTCGACATCGACAGAGGCAAATGATGATTCGCTCCTGGCAATTTCCCAGTTGTAGCGGTACTGATGCCGAAATCGGTGTCTAATTCCAGGTTTACGACGGAAAGCCAGTAGGCCGCATATGCATACGGAATAGCCGAAATGATAGGGCAACTTGCAATAAAAAGCAGCAAGTAAAAATGTATGCATGCAAAATAGCCGAAATGATTGGGCAACTCGCAATAAAAAGCAGGGAGTAAAAATAAAATAAATAGCCGAAACGATTGGGCACCGCGAAAAATAGCCGAAATGATTGGGCAATCGCGACCTTCGCGATATAAAAGCTGAAATGATAGAGCATCGCGGAGATAAAACAAAAAAAAATGATGATAAAACTTTGGCCCTACAGTTAAGATCACATCGATCCCTGTATACAATCCAAGGGCGTAAACAAACAAGAGGGAACCATACTTTCCCAACAGGCTCCGCCAGAAGACGAAGCCAAATCTCGACGGTTCAGTCCAACTCCGAAGAAACTAGTGTCTTCAGCAGATACCTCGACTCACGGATACAAACACTCCTTGACAAGAGCCTCCTGATCCGCGTTGACTCGCAGAGCCACCAGTGCCTCCTTGGGAAATTCTCGACTCATTTCAAACCCCAAGGAAACAAATAATCCTTGGCGCTAGGAAAACAAATAATCCTTAGCAAATTCCTCGACTCACGGATACAAACACTCTTTGACAAGAGCCTCCTGATCCGCGTCGACTCGCAGAGCCACCAGTGCCTCCGTGGGAAATTCTCGACTCGTTTCAAACCCCAAGGAAACAAATAATCCTTGGCGCTAGGGAAACAAATAATCCTTAGCAAATTCCTCGACTCACGGATACAAACACTCCTTGACGAGAGCCTCCTGATCCGCGTCGACTCGCAGAGCCACCAGTGCCTCCGTGGGAAATTCTCGACTCATTTCAAACCCCAAGGAAACAAATAATCCTTGGCGCTAGGGAAACAAATAATCCTTAGCAAATTCCTCGACTCACGGATACAAACACTCCTTGACGAGAGCCTCCTGATCCGCGTCGACTCGCAGAGCCACCAGTGCCTCCGTGGGAAATTCTCGACTCGTTTCAAACCCCAAGGAAACAAATAATCCTTGGCGCTAGGGAAACAAATAATCCTTAGCAAATTCCTCGACTCACGGATACAAACACTCATTGACGAGAGCCTCCTGATCCGCGTCGACTCGCAGAGCAACCAGTGCCTCCGTGGGAAATTCTCGACTCGTTTCAAACCCCAAGGAACAAATAATCCTTGGCGCTAGGGAAACAAATAATCCCTAGCAAACACCTCAACTCAAGGAAACAAACAATCCTTGACGAGAGCCTCCCGATTCGTCTCAACTTACAAGATGAAGCCTCAGGCAGCATGGACTAAAAAACTTGCTTCCTGAACAATGGGACCCTTCAAGTCGATCTAAACGGTCTCTTGCATACTATTCACGGGTCTCGCCCTCCAAAGTCAAATCTCGACAAGGAGGGAAACAACCGCTTATGAGTCCTCTCGACTCGTAAGAGGGAAAAAATTTCTTACAGGATCCTTACGACCTATAAGAGAAAACACACTTAGGAATCCTCACGACTCCTAAGGAGAAAAACCCACCTACGAGATCCTCTCGATCCGTAGGGAGAAAAGTCTCTACGAGACCCTCACGACTCATAGAGTTGAAAAGTCTTAGGTGGCAGATCTGAACCTGCAGCCTAAGCCATCGCTATCCTATGAAGAAATCAAGATGCCTACTCTATTATATGCTAATTATGATAACATGCTGATAATAAGAGAAGGCAGAAATCAAAAGAACATACAAGACATTGCAAAAGAAAATGTGTATCTTTATTCATGGACTTCAATCAAATACAAGATGAATCGCACAAAAGAATAAAGAATGGATACATATTATTTAAAAGGAAAATCTTACAAATACATTGATACAAAGGCAGCTACTGGGAAGGAAGCGTCTTAAGTATCTTTATCAGTTGTTCGCACACTTCCTTCCATGCATTTTCCCGATCGGCTACCACCGCTAGTTCATCCTCTACTTGAACCCGCTGCTGCATGAAGGATGCAAGCTGTTCCCCAACGACTTGCTGAGCTGCTTCACGGCCTCGGGCATTACACTCAGCGGCATTAAGCTTCCGCTTCAGTGCTAGCCCATTAGAGATACGCTCCAGGAGGCCTTCAAAGACAACTTTCACCTCGGCAGCATTCGTCCTAACTTCAGCGCGCAGGCGAGCAGTTGCGCTTGAGGACTCCTGACGTTCCTTCAACCGTAAAGCTGCTTCTTGCTCCAAATGGCGGAAATAAGAAGTGCTTTGCTCAAGCCAGGCTGTCTGTTGGGTGCTTATGGCCAAAACTTCAGGGGAAGGACGCGTCGACTCCAATCGATGCAGGCAGGCCTCGATCTCCCTGCGGTGATTAACCCAAGATTCGACGACGCCTTCGTTGTGAAAGTTCACGAGCGCCGCCAACATTGGGTTAACCTCCACAGCGAAATCTGCGGCAGAAGGGAGAGCGTCCATATTAAGCTCTTCGATATACCGCTCAGCATGCCCAAACTCATCACAGCACCCTTTGAAGATGGACGTTTCAAGAAGGGGCCTGCCGGTGAAAGGACGCGAGACTCGAGAGGGACTGGAGCCGGAACGACAGCTGAAAAGATAAAATGCGATTAAATGAGGATTCAATAGATATGGAAAAGTCATTCATAAGATAGTTTACTATACCGGTTGAAGCAGGTGACAAGGCCAGAAGGGCCGGTGGCGCGACCGATCTTTCTTCTCCCCCTTCGATTTGTAACACTGCAGTCAGGACAAGAGAGAGTTAGAAATAATTCCATCACAAAAAAAAGAAGAAGAAAGGTATCATTCGGGGACTATACTCACCAGCACCGTCAGAGGGAGAAGCGAGTTCAGATGGGAAGGAGAAGTGTGGGAGCAACACTTGATATAGATGATCAAAAAGCACTCCTTAAAAGATACAGTGGTATGATGTTAGTACAAGAATCATGCGGCTAAAAGATAAACTAATGAATCGCAGATCCATACCTTCCAACATCTGCGATGGCTTAAGGGAAGGCTGGGAGATGACCACCGCCAAAGTAGTAGTTGATGGTGCTCCTTCGAGCAATGGGTCATCGGCGCTGGTCGCACCTGCGTTGAAAACAAAGACAAATTTGTTAGAAAAGATTGCAAGATATAAAAAAGAATGACAGTAACTCAAAATTTACCTGATGAGCTGCCGGCTGAAACGGAGACGACTCCCCCCTCCATCGACATAAGACCACCGCCCGTGGCCTCATCGCCCGACTCGATGGGGGTCGTCGTCGTGCTCGCGCGACCAGGAGACGGCAGGAGATCATAGGAGGGGAAGGCAATGATTGGAGCGTTGCCGGATTCTTGGAAGGAAGCGGCTGACTCTTCCCCAAGAGTCGTGCCCATCTCATCCGCTACTTCTTCGGGCTCCGCCGTCTCCATCGGCTCATCCACCGTCACCACGAGGTCGCCAGCCTCAAGCACCTCGCCCACCACTACCCTCGGCTCGGTTATAACGGTCATTTCATCTGCCGCCACTTCAGGCTCGGCATCAATGACCTTCTCGGCTGCAGATCCCTCAACCTCTGTTTCAGGCTCCATAGCCCCAACGACGTTGCCCACCGTCAGCTCGAGTTCGGCAGGTACCGCCTCCTCTGTTTCCCTGGGTTCAACGATCTCCGCCTCCCCCTCGGTCAGACTTGGGCCTGCAGGATAGAATACATAAGAACCGATGGCTTTATAATCCTTACAACAAGATTCTGAAAGAAATGTTACCTGAAGAGGATTTATCATTTGCACTCCGAACCGCGCGCGCCACTTGCCTGCGAGCAGTAGATAAGGCGACAGGGGCCTCTTCTGAGGGAGTATCAACGCGAGGGATGGTGCTTGGGCCCGCTCCCATGGCCAAAGCAGCCCTGCGCGCCTTTGCTTCACGTCTCAATCGCTTCCTCTCCTCCTGAGCCGTTGAGACGGATTCCAACAGAGCCTCTTTAATTGAGGCGTCTTCGTCCGTGAATAGGGATGCCTCCAAATTTTTCAAGGCATCCCTCGTTGTTTTGTCAAGACGAGGCACTTGCAGCAGCTCCGACGAGACCAGGACTTCAGTAACAGGCTTGGGGAGGATCCCCGCATCAACTGGTATAGCCCCTGCAATGAAACAAAGGAAGAAGGTTAGGTTGACCATTAGAAGAGATAACAAATTTTTCTTATAAAAGAAAAGGGGGTGGGACGTACCAACGCCCGCTAGAGCGCGTTTCTCCTCCTCCTCTTGGAAGGTTTTCAAAGAGGCAGCAATAGCTTCTTCGGTAGAGACACCTGTTGAAAATGGGGGAAAGTATTAGTCAAAAATAGTGATAAAAAGTGCGATAAAGTGACGAAGAAAGCAGCTAATAGTTACCTGACTCGGCGAGTTTGCTTAACATCGCTTCGAGCCTTGCTGATCGCTCAGAAGCTGCAATAGCGGCTGCCAAATTGGTGTCTGCGGGGTCTACCAAGAAGCCCTTATTGCTGCCATATTCACTTATTCCTTCGGTGAGAGGGGCCTCAGGCTCTAAATTGAGGATCGCATCGAGGGAAAGGATCGACTTCTTATTCTTTTGCCCGCCAGCTCTAGATGCACCTGGAATTGATTTGCGCTTGGCAGTCACCTTGGGGCGGCGGGTCCCGATATCCGCTCCTGCGCCGGACTCTGGTGATATTACATTAACCGTCTTCGTGGGAGCACGGGGCGCCGGTGGTGCATTCACCATAGCATACAGCGGCAATCCACGCGGGGGGCTCAACACGCGTGGTCGATCGATTCCGGCATCTTTTAGTGGAGGAATGACCGGAATCCTTGGCTTCAGGGGGGCCTTGCAATCACTGCCAGGAGGCGCACCCCTACGGTCAACCAGCATGCGCTTTTCCGTTAAGATAACTGGGCCCATCGCATGCGCATACCAAGCCACGTACGTGTTGAGCATCTTAGGGACACAGCTGGGTTCGCTGATAAAGAAATAGGAACCCGTGTTAAGCCGTGTGAAATGGTGCATTGCATTCTTTATCCCCTCTCGGCTGACCACGGGCTTTTCCAAGAAAGCTTCCATCGGGACCCCTTGGTTGTAGCTCGATTGCTGAGCAAACCGGTGCGGGTTATACCTCATAAAGAGTGCAGTCTCACTCTGCCTGAACACCAAGTAGCCCGGCCGAATGGAATAGAGATGGAGGATTTCCCGAGCCTTCAATATGGAAGCCCCATCTTTAAAATCATCGCGTGGCGACACTACTGACTTGGTGGTCTCTGAGCCTATTGTTATGACCTTATCCACAAAGGAAACCTTCGCTCCCACCAGATGTGGACGAAGGAGCAGCCCCCTAGACTCCCGTGGGGGTGCAGCCACAATTGAAGCGCCAACTAACCGCATGACTCTCGGGAGTCTGCATTTCTCAAAGAACGGAGGAATCTTATGGGCTCCGAACACCCCTTGCACGTGCATCTCCATCCAAGAGGTGAAATAGTGCATCGGGAAGTTAGCAGGCTGCACCCCAGGCTTACTAGCGTCC
The DNA here is from genome assembly GCA_030015575.1 of Agapanthus africanus. Classification (NCBI taxonomy): domain Eukaryota; kingdom Viridiplantae; phylum Streptophyta; class Magnoliopsida; order Asparagales; family Amaryllidaceae; genus Agapanthus; species Agapanthus africanus. The sequence continues at coordinate 319,988,822 of JASDDO010000019.1, forward strand.
GCCGCTACGCTAAGTCCATTGTAAAGGTAAGCCAACCCAGCGATTCCTATCGATAACTGCAAACCAGCCACCATCCGATGCGCTGCGTAAAGGACGGAGGGCCGCATGTGGCGCGGGTGCATAGGGAGCGCAAAGCTGCACAGCCACAAGCCCAAGAATCCTATAAAAAAAGTCTCCTCATCCAAGCCCGGGACGACAATTTCTGAAAAAGGGACGACAGCGGCACTGGGGAGGTAAAAGTCTTGGTGGTCATCCTCCGATGTGGGTCGGCGATCCAAACCGAATCCAAAAGGGTCGTCGAGCCGGGCGAACTTCTCGCCCTGCTCCGATAAGAACTCCGGGCGAATGAAGCGGGCAATAAAATCTGCAAAACCGGTCGCCCGATTCCAGATGGAGTCCTTCATAGATCTCCAACACCTTCACCAAGCCTGGATACTGATGCTGAACGGCGTTCTCCGGAGTCAGGTCGAACACCAGCGGCTTGGTAGCAAAGACTTATTCGTCAGGAGGGAGCAACTCCTCGTAATGCTCCCCCCTCATCGGCAGACCCAAGAGTTCGGGAAACTCCTCCAAAAAAATAGAGACCTCCATATCCGTCGTCAAAAAAGTGTGGGTGGGGATATTCCATTGCTCGATAAAAGTTTTAATCCACCACGTTGGAGGAGAAGGATATTCGAAGAGCGAAACGTAGATGGCCGAATACAAACCGATCTTCATCAAATGAGTCCTTTTAGCCGATAAGATGTATCGGGCCCACTGCAAGTATCCGGCAGGCGGTCGCGGCACCAATCCAATATTGTAGGCCTGTCCCCAAGGGCGTGCTTCACCCTGACAGATGCGCCTCCCTAAAATATCTATTGCCGGCGGCGGCTGCACGGGAATAGCACCAATTGCGGGTTGGAGGAGGTCATCCGAATTCCAATTTTTAACCTCCACGGCATACTTCACCGGGGGTTTGTCCGCATAGGAGATTGAAGTTATGGGCTCAGACGGCGTGGCGAAACTGAAACTGTGACGACCCTGGATGATTTCATTGTACCACTTTCCCCACAAGTGAAGATTTTTGTACTCGGGATCATGGTCCTTAATAAGAGCGAACACCACCCGGTCCACTGGTGCATGGGGAAACCCTCCCTCCGAGCGAACAAATGGGAAAGAAAGGTTGGCAGACATGTTTCCTGTAGAAAGACAAAAATAACCGTTAGTGTTCCCACGCTTGGCACTTTGAAATCTTACACCACACTGCAATGCAGTGGGTAGGGGACAAAAGGGGGACCCACAAAATCTGGATGACGGTGCATCATTTAATAAGACAATCCCATCATTAGATAAGACTATCAATTCATGAAAAAGATCCCCAAGAGAATATCCTCATTGATGGGAAATCCCTAGAGACAAGGAGAAAATCTCCTCTTTTAGAGCAAAGCTCTGTCACAGAGTAACATTTGTCAAACTCTGGTCTCAGGGGAACAAGATTCCTCAAAAGAGTATAGCTCTGTGGTAATAATGGAAAGATCCATCAAATTTTTTAACACTTAAAAGAATTAAAATCTTGAAATCTTGAAAAATCCATGAAAACTTATAAAAAATTCATTTTTCAGATCTAAAAAGATCAACATTTGATCCAAGAGCAAAGCTCTGTTCATGGGTTAAAACCCATGGACAAGATCTCTGTGGATCTGTAAGTTTTTGAGAGTAAGGCTCTGTTGATGAAACCCTAAAGGGGTTTTCTTTAGATCAAAGATCTATAAGAGCAAGGCTCTGTTAATTAAATTTAATTTAATTTAAATTACTTAGAGTGATTCTAAGTCCTGAACTTTGAAGTTCTTGGGGAAAGAACAAGAGCAAGGCTCTGAAAGTTCTTAAGCAAGAGCAAGGCTCTGAGAATCAAAAATTCTTGAAAGTTGTAAAGAATTTTCTAAGGACCAAGGGTCCTATTTATAGGCGCATGCGCCCCTTCAACTTATCAGTTGATCCAAAGGCTGGGATCTTGCCACCGCTGCACTCACGTGCGCGCCACGTGAGCGCAACGGTGGGGGGGGCATTTGTTTCCCCCAATCAAGGCAAGGCTCTGTTTGAATTTCAAAAATTCAAATTTTCTGAAGCAACGCTTCAAAATCCCGTGCGCTGCGCGCAACGCGCCACGTGTCAGAAGTTGATACGTCAGCACAGTGCCCGAGGCAGTGCGTCCAATCAGAGCAAGGCTCTTTTAAAACAAAAAGTAAAGGAAGCAACGTTTCAACTGCGCAAGCGCTGCGCTGCGTGACACGTGTCTGCGCGGTTGTGCAAGCACAGCTGCGCAAGCGCTGTGCTGCGTGACACGTGTCTGCGCAGCAAGCACAGCTGCGTAAGCGCTGCGCTGCACGACACGTGTCTGCGCAGTTGTGCAAGCACAGCTGCGCAAGCGCTGCGCTGCGCGACACGTATCACGCGCTGGGGCGTTTGCGCAAAACAGAATTGAGATTTTAAAGAAATCTTTTCTGTTCTTGTTAAAACAAGAAGATTTTCTTCTGTAAAACAGAGGCCTTTGGATCAAAGATCCAACGGTGGGGAAAATTCCCCAAATCACTCAGAGAAAGATCTCTTTAACAAATTTAACTAGTTTATGAGCACTATAAAAAGGACCCCAGACCTCAATTCAAAGGCATCAACATTTTGGGAGAAATCAAGAACTTCAAACATAGAGAACTTTGAAGAATTAGAGAGAATTTCTCAAGAACAAGAGAAAAAGGTAAAAACTTTTAGAAAAAGAGAAAATTCTCTTAAAAAACAGATCATCGATCTAAGAACAAGATCAATGATCTTCAAGAAAAAAGAAAAATAAACCATAACAGTGCCTTGCACTTTTTATGAACCATTGGTTCTTTGAAAACAAAAAAAAACTTGTTTTCTTTGATCTAAAATTGATCCAAAAGAATAATAACAGTGCCCAGCACTTGCTAAAACTGCACTATTGCGCAAACCGCCAGGAAGCACCACGTGTCAGCAGTGCAACAGCGCAGCGCACTGACGCAGCGTACTGCGCTGTTGCGCTTGCGCTCATCAGAGCATGACACGTGTCACTTCCACATACGCTTGCGCTCTTTAATTTGCGCAAAGCGCCTGACAAGCCATGTGGGGCACTGTCAGAGTATTTAATACTCGGTATTATTAAGAAAAGGGACAGAGCCCAATTAAAAGGCCTAACAGGACTAATAAAAAATGCTATGCATTTTAAAAAGGGCAGAGCCCAAACAAAATAGATGCTCTGCATCATTTATAAAAGGGCAGAGCCCAAAAAAAATAGATGCTCTGCATCATTTATAAAAGGGCAGAGCCCAACCAAAACAAAGAAAAATAATGCAGTGAAGGGGCAAGGCCCTAGCACAGTCCAATAGGCCAAAGACAAAAGAATATTGAAACTGGACTTAGCCCAGTCGTGGCCATAAGTCCTCAAATTAAATTGACTGAGCACAGCTGCTCCCTAAATCAATTTACATCCAGTTCGAGGGTACATCTTCGAACTCCTCTGACAGTTCTCGTTGTAATCCTTCAACGACGTCAGAGAGGTAACGGGTCCCAACGAACACACATGAATATGGACCGAGGGGTCCTTAAACTCGTGGACCGAGATGTCCTTAAACTAATATCGGACCGAGACGTCCTTAAACTAATATCGGACCGAGACGTCCTTAAACTAAAAGACCACCACGTCCTTAAACTGGCGACGGACCACTACGTCCTTAAACTGACGACGGACCACTATGTCCCTAAACTGGAATATGGACCACCACGTCCCTAAACTGGAACACGGACCACTATGTCCCTAAACTTGAACAATAGAGCCTCCAAACGCTCTTTTCCCGGACCTAAGCGGTCCCGTTTAAGTTGATCTTAGCCACAAATACGGCTAACGTATCCTTAAACATTCAAATGGACTATAAAACTCCAAATCAACTTTGGTTCAAGGGTACATCTCTGAACTCCTCTGACACCTATCGTTATAATTCTTCAACGACGTCAGAGAGGTGACGAGTCCTGATGGCCATATAATAAAGGGATCACCACGTTAAGTTGATCTTAGTCTCAAACAGGACTAACGTATCCTTAACGAACGTTTAAGTTGATCTTAGCCGCAATACGGCTAACGTATCGTTAAACTAAAAACACCAAACCCAAATCTAAGTAAATACGGATTTGGACTAATCCACGTCCTACGGGCGACGGCATTACTCAGTCTCCGTATACAATCCACGGGCAACCACAGATAAAACAAACACACACGACACGAAGTGAAATTCTGGAGAAGGAGAAAGTTGTTACCGCGATGCGGTAGCGTAATTAACTGCAGGGGCTTGCGCCTGCAGGGAAGAGCATCCCCACAATCAAAAAACCCTCAAGCGAGGGGGAATCTGACGAAGTCTGCTACATCGGCCGCATCCGTCTAAACCTCCGATACACGGTGCCATAAATCAACTTGGCATCTTCGGAGAGGTAGATGGATAAAACCATATAGCATCTGCCCCGAATCTCAGGCAAGACGTCCTCACGTCGTCTCCGCCGCCATTCGGAGGGGAATAGATTCTGGCACGCCTGGTGGGACCTTTTCCTCTTTCTACTCCACACTTCGTGTGTCGTCTTCGCGAACCAATCGCGGTTTGTTAATGGTTGCCTTTGGATTTCAAGTTTACTAAGATTTGGTCTCTTGCTCGGTGCGGAAGAGAAGTCAAGCATCGATGGCCTCAACTTGTTCGAAGTGCTCCAACTGCAGCTGCAGCTCGCGTCCGGCCTCAACTGGGGGCATAACCTACGGGCCCCAAGTGGCCTCTTTGTTCACCATGCCCGTGGAGCAGATTACTCAAGCCACCACCGGGCTGTTTTTCGGAACTATACTTCCGCGAACAAGCTTCAGCACCCCCGTGCCCGTACAAGAAGCTTCTAAGAAGTCGGTCTTCGATCGACTTTCAGTTCCTGCGGCCCCTCTCAACGGGTCGCCCAACACCGGTGCCTCGGTATCCTCCAGACTGGGCCAAAACTCCTGTGAGCCCACAATGAAGCTTGCAGTCCCGGAAAGGGTTAGTCCAAAAAGAGTAGCCAAACCTGCTCCTGAAGTCATCAAGGCGGCTTCTCCTGCTAAAAGATCGGTCTTTGCAAGATTGACCGTCCCAACTCCCACTCCTACTCTTGCTGCTCAAAAGACAGCAGTCTTCAATAGGCTGACACCGGCAACCACCCCACACCTAAACAGGGGGCAAGAAGAAGCTGTTTCTGTCTCTGAGCCAATACCGATGACTCGTCGCGCCCGACGACGCCACTGGCGCCGGATAAGGAGGGCCGAAGGAAACTCCCTTTCTGGGATGACTCCGCCAACTCCGACGGTGGAAGTTAACGCTGCTATTCCAACCGGGAATAGCTTTGAGCTGTTGAATAGGATACGCAGAAACTCGCCAACTGCGGTCCTTAAAAGATCTCCTCCACCGGTAGAAACCGCCGTGGAAGCAGAAAAGCCGGTTCAATCGCTGTCCTCCAGGATCTATAAGACATGGCGACGAGTCCAAGAATCTGTCATTGATCCTAACTTCTCCCGCCAACAGAAGAAGTCGAAAGGTCGGAAAGAAGAAAATCCCCCGGTCAAGCAACGAAAGGTGACAACCGCTTAGGTGCCCAAAGCAACAATCCCTTCAACTTCTACGGCCCATAAGAGAAGGAGGCCAGAGAAAGTCCCTACACCTGCAGTAAATACCAAAGGAGGTGAACCCAAACGCCCTAGGTTTGGGGGCATTGTAATTCATACCGTCTGTATGGCGTCTGGTAAAGAGGACAGCCGCATATCAACAGGTCATAGACCGCACACGAGGTCAATGACCAAGGCTCAGGAGCAGCAGCAGAAGCTCCAAGAGATGATGAACGCTATGGCCGCACTTACAGGGACAAAAGAAACCCCTGAAACGTCCTCGGACGAGCGTCAAGAACAAGAAACTGACGCTGAATTCCTTCGTCGCATACTGGAGAAGAAAGATAAAGAAGCTGCGGAATAGGCAGCCAACATAAAGAAAATGGCCCTCCTATTCCGGGATATGGTGGGTATGATGATTCAACAAGATACACCTGCTGAAGATCCCCCGATCATCATTGAAGACGATAGGGGAGAGACATCGAATCCTCCGCCAGCTCTATCAGCAGCTAAAGAAGAAACAATCTCCAAAGCTGATCTGGACGAATACATAGCTCAGCAGATCCGGGTCCATCAAGCGACGGAAGCAGCTGGCCAGGTCGTAAAAACAGGACGGCCATATCCAAGTTGGTACGATCAAATCAAGTACCCACCCGGTTACACAATTCCCAAGTTCCATGTCTACAAGGGGACGGGCAATCCTCACCAACATGTTGCCCAGTTCAGGGTACTCTGCGGCAACACCGGTGGTGATGACAAGCTTTTACTTCGCCAGTTTGTTGGAAGTTTATCGGATATGGCGTTCGAGTGGTACTCTGAGCTCCCGAACGACTTTATCAAAACCTTTGCGGAAATGGAGATGTTGTTTACTCAGCGTTTTGCAAGCGCCAGTGAACGTACCCCGATGACGGCACTGATTAACGCTAGGGTAAAACCAGGCGAGACATGGGTTCAGTACGCTATACGGTGGCGGAACTTATGGTCGAAGTGCGAGCAGCGCATTGAAGAAGCTCCCGTGGTGGGTATGTTTGTGGGAACCCTCGATCCACAAGCAACCATCTCACAGTTTATGATGTTTTTCAAGCCGACTACCTTCCAGGCCTTGATTGACAAGCTAGCACAGATGGATCAGATGGGCCATAAACCTCCTCTTCCAAAGCCGGACTCCCGAAATGACAAAGGGAAGGGAAAAGCGATCGTCGTTGCTAATGCTCAACAACAACCGAGCAACTCGAAGCCGGTCGTGCGTCAAAATAGTATGCGCCCGTACGTAGACCTTGAGGAGAGACTAGGGCGTCCTTACTCGTTTCCCCGCGATAAAACGAGAAGGTTATTCGAGCTGGCGTTACGCAACAGACTCATAAATCTGCCGGATCCAAAACGTCCGTTGCAACCAAGTGACGTCAACGAGCCCAACTACTGTCCTTATCATCGAGTACTAGGCCATCCGATCGAAGATTGCTACGTTTTCAAAAATTGGCTTGAAAACCAGTACCGACAGGGCAAGTTCGCGTTATCTGACCAATGGAAGGTGAATCCCCCGCAGCCCCACACCTCTAAGGGGACGAATACGCCGGGGGCAACATGCTCCGTCGTTGAAGAAGCTCCTTGGGGGGTTGTATTATCAGCCAAGACAAAAAGGATGCTAAACGATCTTCAGACATGCCCAGCGATCAAATGGAAGAACCCGTTGGAACCGCAGGTCATTGAAGGGATGTTGAAGCCACGTCCAACCCCAAAGACCGATGGTGGTGGCTCAAGCACTCGCAACCAGCCGTCGAAATCTTCAAAGAAGAAGAAAAAGAAGTCAAAGAAGCCCGTGAAGCCTGGCGACAAGCATACAGACTTGCAAAAACAAATTGACGCGCTGGAGGAATACAACCAGAAGGCACGGACTCTCATTACATTCCGAGAGTTTCTCAACCACGTCTTTCAAGAGGAAGGTGAGGGAGAAAGTTCGTCAGATGAATCTGAAGAATGCGTGGCGAGCTGTCATATGAATTCCCATTCGTTCACGAACGATGGGGAGACTTCTTGTACTGAAACGCTGGGGGCAGATCCTGAATCAAAAATTCTGGGGCCATCAGATGAGGAAATTGACGCATTCCTCAACGAAGCTCGATTAAAAAGCAGAGCTGATCGGGAGCGCGAGGAGGTTATATTCGAAAGGGCCAAACGCCGGTGCCTTGACGAAAGAATTGAGATACTCCCACTGGAGCAAAGTACACCCACTGCGGACAAAAGCCAATTCAAGATGAGGAAAAATTTTGCTAAAGCCATATCAATAGGCATGAAGCTACCATCCTCTGAAGGAAACATCACCGGTGAAGTGAAAACGCACCCTTCCTATTGCTTATATCATCAGAAGGTTTCACACCCCACTCAAGAGTGCAAAGCTTTTGATAGATGGTGGCAAGGATATGTTGCTCATCGACAACACTTTAAGCGAGAAAAACGCAAAACTCGTCGGGAGCAAATAAATACGACCGAAGGGCTTAAAAGAACTGCTGGCGATTGTTGCATGGTTAACACCGGTGGATCACAAGTGCCTACATTCGGGAGCGATTCTGATGAGGAGCTGGAACTTGCCCCTCTCTTTAAAGAATCCACTCCGGGAAAAGAAGAAGAGCCGAAGGTCTGCGAAAATATCCGGCTACGTAATCGCACGCTGCCCGAAAAGAACCTCGGACCCTCGAACAGAAAAGATAAAGGGAAAGAAAAGGCCCCTGAAGATATCGTCTTAGATGACCAAGTGGTGGAAGAGCTAGCTGCCAAAGACCCACCAAAGAAGAATAAGGTGGATTACAACGTCTTAGCATATCTGAGGAAGCTGCCCTCACAGCTCGGCATTCTTGACACCCTTTTGCTATCAAAAGAAGCGAGAGATTCGTTGATTAAGGCACTCCAAGATCCAGAACAATTCCAAGCATGCCTGGCCGAGGAAAAGATGAAGGATGAATTGGAGGAAGTGCACACGGCCGATGTCACTTTCGGCGACGAGGACCTTCTCCTTGGGACGTGCGAACACAACCACCCCCTCTATGTCTCAGGATACTGCCACGATATTAAGATAGGCAAAATCCTGATCGACAATAGATCCTCCGTTAATCTCCTCAACGTGCAGGTGTTAAAAGAAATCTGCATGAGCGTCCAGCACCTTGCTCGGGATAAGATCACCATCTCCGGGTTCAACTCCCAATCGTCAAAGACTCTTGGATCTGTGATACTGACGCTATGCTTTGGGCTGCTCGTCACGGATATTAAATTCCACGTCATAGATGCTAAGACATGCTACAACGCTTTGCTCGGCCGACCATGGTTACACGAGTACAACATCATCCCTTCTACACAACATCAGTGTATGAAGTATTTTAAGGATGGTTTCGAGTATACCGTGACGGGAGAACTGAACCCGTTCTCTGTTAACGAGGTCCGCAAATATGAAGATGCCAAATACTTCTTACAGGATTTCGAAGACATGGAGAAGTGTCACAAGCCAGAGAACAAAGCTAACGCCACCATCCCTGTCTTCGGCAGTGATACCGAGGAGGAAGAGGAGATAGTTTGTTCAGGTCCGTCCCAACACAACAAGCCAGGACCGTCCACTCCTACGTTAGTCTTTGGTAGCGACTCGGAAGATGAGATCCATGCTGTATTCTCTGCTCGACCTTCAATACGAAATTCCGCTGACGAAGAACAAAGTCTATAAGTCGCCATGGTGCCGCTTAAACACCATAAAGAACTGGACGCACTTAATATTCACAATGTAGAAGAGCTGCGAATGTTCGATATCCCTCTCAGGCAAGAGAGCGAGAAAGCAATTCTGTTCTACCGCTCTGAAAAAACCAAGGTGGAGAAAGAAATCTGGCATGGCGCAGATCCTACGCTGGACAAACTTCAACCCATCCTTCTTCCCAGATATTATACAGAGGATTTGAAGAAGCTGCTGAAACGCCAGGGGATATCCTTCAAACAGACCGTTCGAAAAGCCAGGTTCTATGACAAAGTCTGGAACGTTCCCGGGGCTCAACGCAAACTACCTAATGGGAGAATGGAGACAAAAGGACTTGGATACATCCTGTCAATGAAACGAGAGCTACTAAACAGCTGCTATGTCATGTATGACTTCGATGAAGAAGCGGATGCTCAATGGGAGGACGTTAATCCTGAGACAGTGAAAGTTCCAAATGCAAAAGAGCCCAGTCCGTCGTTCGAAGAACAAATGGACAAGCTCATAAGGGAAGCAGGTCAAAAAGTCCGGGACGACCATAACCGCGAAATGTCCATCTATGAGAAAGCCAGAACGCAACGCCTCCTTCAACAGACCGTAAAAGATGAAAATGTTGCTCCTTGTCAACCTGTTATAAAGAAGGCTCGGCGCAGAGGCAGAAACAAGTCGAAAGGCCAAAAAGACGCTCAACAGCAAGAAAGCGGGGCTAAGAAGCCACGCAAGCGGGAGTCAAGCGTTATTGATCTGTCCCTCATGAAGAAAATGGGTCGAGCATACTCGTTTCCTCGGGACAAGACGAAGAAGATACTCGATCTTGCTCTAAAACATCAAATGCTTACACTGTCGGAGTCCAAAAACCCCGAACGAGCAGGTGAAGTCTCTGACCCAAATTATTGCTCCTACCATCGAGTAATAGGACACCCTCTCGAAGACTGCTTCACCTTTAAGAATTGGGTCGAAGATCAGTATCAGCTTGGCAAATTCACTCTGTCTGACAGCTGGAGGGTAGCGCCGCCACAAAAGCACGAGCCCAAGGCCACGAAAGAAGAACCGGCTCCACGTTGGGATTGGAAGCGAATTCGCACCTGTCACATGATTACAATAATAAAAGAAGAGCCCGAGGACATAGATGAGCTCCCCTGGTGCTTCGAAAACAATGACAATGAGGTAATCTCAGAATTTCCACCGGCTCCGAAAGAACTGGAAGATGGAATTCATACCACTGCAGATAACCTTAAGAAAATTGAGTTGGGAACAGCGAATGACCCGCGACCGACATTCATCAGCGAGCTGCTATCTGAAGAAAGGGTGGCTGCGTTAAAGGACGTGCTTCTACAGCATAGAGATTGCTTCGCGTGGAACTATTCCGAAATGCCGGGACTAGATCCAGAAATTGCTGTACACAGATTGGCGATATCCCCGGACATCAAGCCAGTCAAACAGGTGCCGAGGAGAATGCGGCTCGAGCTTGAGATGAGCATCAATGCCAAGGTCAAGAAGCTGATCGACTCTGGCTTCATCCAGGAAGTTCAATACCCCGAATGGATCGCCAACATCGTCCCGGTGATGAAGAAAAATGGGACAGTGCGCATATGCGTGGACTTCCGGGATCTCAATAAAGCCTGCCCGAAAGACGGTTTCCCAATGCCAGTCATCGAACTGATGATAGACAACACGTCCACTCATGAGGTTTTCTCCTTCATGGACGGCTCGTCAGGTTATAATCAGATAAAAATGCATCCCGAAGACCAGAAGCACACAGCCTTCAGGACCCCTTTGGGAATATTCTGTTATAAAGTGATGCCCTTCGGATTAAACAACGCCGGTGCCACTTACCAAAGGGCCATGATGAAGATCTTCGATGACCTTATACATGAAATCGTCGAGTGCTATATCGACGACCTCGTGGTTAAGAGCAAATCATACGAGGAACATCTCGAGCATCTAAAGACTGTATTTCAACACCTTCGACAATACAGCTTGAAGATGAACCCTCTCAAATGTGCATTCGGAGTTTCCTCGGGCAAATTCCTGGGATTCATCGTTCGACACCGGGGTATCAAAATAGATCCGTCCAAGATCAAGGCAATCATGGAAATGCCTCCGCCAAGGACTCTCAAACAGCTGCGGTCTCTCCAAGGGAAGCTCGCGTATATACGGCGATTTATAGCCAACATTTCAGGAAAGTGCCGTCCTTACAGTCACCTGATGAAGAAGGGAACCCCGTTCGTCTGGGATCAAAAATGCCAAAGCGCGCTAGACGAGATCAAACAGTACCTGCAGAACCCGCCGGTGTTGGCTGCTCCGGTCAAGGGAAAACCCCTTATTCTTTATACAACCGCCCTCGAAGGTTCTTTAGGCGCATTATGGGCATAAGAGAACGATCAAGGGAAAGAAAGAGCACTCTACTACTTAAGTCGAGTTCTGCTGGGGGCAGAAAGCAACTACTCCCCCATTGAAAAACACTGCCTGGCGTTGATCTTCGCGATAACAAAGCTCAGGCACTATGCGTTGGCGTATGAGGTCCGTCTCATTTCGAAGGTGGACCCTCTTAAGTATTTAATGTCAAAGGCCATACTGACAGGTCGACTCGCTAAATGGGCTCTGCTCTTGATGGAGTTCTCGATAACGTATCAACCTCTCAAGGCAGTGAAAGGCCAGGCCATCGCCGACATCCTTGCTGAGCATCCGATACCCGCCGATTCTCCTCTGAGCTGCGATCTACCAGACGAGCATGCATTCGACGCAATCGACGGTGGTGATACCCGATGGGAACTTTATTTCGATGGAGCATCTTCCATGAAAAAACGCAAACAAAGTACCCCTATAATCAAATCGGGGGTAGGCCTCATCTTCGTGACTCCACAAGGAGGAATAATGCGCTTCGTTTTCTCCTTAACAGAGCCGAGGATGAATAACGAAGCCGAATATGAAGCCTTGATAGCAGGTCTTGAGATCGCCATCAACATGGGAATTGAAAACCTCCTCATATATAGAGATTCCCAGTTAGTCGTTAGTCAAGTAAACGGCAACTACCAAACGTGCAAACCGGAATTGGTAAAATACGGTGAAAAGGTGCAACAACTGTTGACCCAAATTCCCTCCTATACTTTGGAAAGCATACCGCGTGCGGAAAACAGCAAAGCAGACGCGTTGGCCAAACTTGCTAAAGAACTCATGCCGAGAACCTCGATGACATAAGAATCGTAGTGCAAAGCCGTCGGGTGCTTGCCCCAGCGGAAATACCTCCGGAATCATCCGAAGAAAAGATAGCGACTGAGCAAATGGCTCTGCAAATAAAAGACCGGGAAAAGGCTGAGGATTGGAGGGAAGTCTTCGTAGACTACTTTAAGTCCCACCGATTGCCTGAAGAAGCGTCCACAAGACATCAGCTCATGAAACGGGCTCTGTCTTTTGCCTTCGTCAATAATACTCTGTATAAGAGGTCGTTTGATTCTCTGTGGCTGAGATGCTTAGGACCTGACGAAGCGAAAAGAGTCGTCCAGGAAGTTCACGACGGACTCTGCGGTTCTCACCAAGCGGGCCCAAAGATGAAGTTGAAGATCAAACGGATGGGCTACTATTGGCCCACGATGATCCAGGACAGCCTCGAATATGCGAAGCAATGCCACTCATGCCAAATTCATGGGGATTTCATCCATCAGCATCCAAATCCATTACATCCGACGGTGGCTAGCTGGCCGTTCTAGATGTGGGGAACTGACATAGTCGGCCCCATCGAACCAGCATCGTCTAGAGGACATCGTTTCATCCTAGCGACGACTGACTACTTCTCTAAGTGGGCAGAAGAGGTACCGCTGAGGGAAGTAAAGACGGAGAATATCCTCCATTTCTTCAAGACGCATGTCATATATCGGTTTGGAACGCCAAGACGAATCATCTCCGATAACGGGCCAGCCTATAGAAGCCATAAAATCAGTCGCTTCGCGCAACAGCATAATATAGACTGGAGATATTCCACAGTTTATAATCCGCGAGCTAACGGTCTAGCTGAGGCCTTCAACAAGACCTTGATGAAGATCATGAAGAAAACGGTGTCACGAAATAAGAAAGACTGGCATGAAAGACTGCAAGAAGCTCTCTGGGCGTATCGAACTACGTTTAAAACGGCCACGAACGCAACGCCATATGCGTTGGTCTTCGGTACAGAAGCAGTACTCCCTCTTGAGATAGAATTACCCTCTCTACGAGTGGCAGTCCACTACGAGCTAACGGACGAAGAAAATGCTCACCTTCGGCTCGAGGAGCTTGACGCCCTCGATGAAACCCGGCTCATAGCGCAACAAAATCTGGAAGCTTATAAAGCAAAGATGACGCGCTCATATGAAAGATTAACCCAGCCAAGGACGTTCCACCAAGGCGGACTCGTGCTAGTGGTCAAAAGTCCTATGATCCCCAATCGCGCCAAGCGGGGAAAATTCGAGCCAAACTACGAAGGCTCGTACATCGTAGATAAGGTCTACCAGGGTGGGGCCTATCTACTCATGGACATGCACGGTGAAAGGCCTTTCAGGCCAATAAACGGTCGCTTCCTAAAGAGATACTACGCTTAATAAGCCACAGCCTAGGTCAATGATAGATGACGACGACTATGTCTGCTCGCTATCTTCCTAAGCTCAAACTCTATCAGCAGTAGCCAGCCTTCTCAAAGTCGGACCGAAATGTCCTTAAACTAATAGCAGACCGAAACGTATTTAAACTACTACCGCAGCATCTTTTAGGCTGATGAGATATAAAAAAAATATATAAAAATAAAATTAAAAAAAACAGTATGTCCATAAGCAAAAAGGGCACGGATGAAAACCCGAAAGGGCTCCGTGAGTAAAAACAGCAGGGCTACCGGCGAATGTTCGTGAAAACCCGAAAGGGCGCGACCTCGTAAAAAATATATAAAAATAAAAAGAATAAAAAAAAAGCGGTACGTCCATAAGCAAAATGGGCACGGATGAAAACCCGAAAGGGCTCCGTAAGTAAAAACAGCAGGGCTACCGGCGAGTGTTCGTGAAAACCCGAAAGGGCGCGACCTCGTAAAAAATATATAAAAATAAAAAGAATAAAAAAAAGGCGGTACGTCCATAAGCAAAATGGGCACGGATGAAAACCCGAAAGGGCTCCGTAAGTAAAAACAGCAGGGCTACCGGCGAGTGTTTGTGAAAACCCGAAAGGGCGCAACCTCGTTAAAGAACACTTACAAGATCCTCTCGACCTTGTAAGGAGAAACCACCCGCGTGAGATCCTTACGACTCACAAGGGAGCAACACACTTAGGGATCCCCACGATGCCTAAGGAGAAAATACACTTGCGAGATCCTCACGACTCGTAAGGAGAACTCTCTTATGGGACCCTCACGACTCATAAGAGTTGAAAGTCTTAAGTTACAGAGACCTAAACCTGTGCTTAAGCAACCCCCACAACTTCCGATATTGCCCTACAAGTGGTTCAATATTAACCCTTGTATACAATCCACGGGCGCAAATAAGCATTTCCCTAACCAAGTCTCATCCCTGACTAGGAATATGTTCGCATGGTGAACAACCCTTGTAAATCCTCTCGATTTATGAGGAGAAAACCCTCATGTAGGATCCTTACGACTTACAGAGGAAAAGAACACTTAGGAATCCTCACGATTCCTAAGGAGAAAATACACCTACAAGATCCTCACGACTTGTAGGAGGAAATACCTTTGTGGACCCTTACGGCTCATGAAGTCAAAAGCCTTAGTCGGCGGGACCTTAACCCTGTTCGCTAAGCCATCTTTGTTCGATACCGACGGAGGCAAATGATGATTCGCTCCTGGCAATATCCCAGTTGTAGCGGTGTTGATGCCAAAATCGACGTCTAATTGCAGGTTTACGCCGAAAAGCCAATAGGCCGCACATGCATACGAAATAGCCGAAATGATAGGGCAACTTGCAATAAAAAAGCAGCAAGTAAAAATATATGCACGCAAAATAGCCGAAATGATTGGCCAACTCGCAATAAAAAGCAGCGAGTAAAAATAAAATAAATAGCCGAAATGATTGGGCACCGCGAAAAATAGCCGAAATGATTGGGCAATCGCGACCTTCGCGATATAAAAGCTGAAATGATAGAGCATCGCGGAGATGAAACAAAAAAAATGATGATAAAACTTTGGCCCTACAGTTAAGATCACATCGATCCATGTATACAATCCAAGGGCGTAAACAAACAAGAGGGAACCATGCTTTCCCAACAGGCTCCGCCAGAAGACGAGGCCAAATCTCGACGGTTCAGTCCAACTACGAAGAAACCAGTGTCTTCAGCAAATTTCTCGACTCACGGATACAAACACTCCTTGACGAGAGCTTCCTAATCCGCGTCGACTCGCAGAGCCACCAGTGCCTCCGTGGGAAATTCTCGACTCGTTTCAAACCCCAAGGAAACAAATAATCCTTGGCGCTAGGGAAATAAATAATCCTTAGAAAATTCCTCGACTCACGGATACAAACACTCCTTGACGAGAGCCTCCTGATCCGCATCGACTCGCAGAGCCACCAGTGCCTCCATGGGAAATTCTCGACTCGTTTCAAACCCCAAGGAAACAAATAATCCTTGGCGCTAGGGAAACAAATAATCCTTAGCAAATTCCTCGACTCACAGATACAAACACTCATTGACGAGAGCCTCCTGATCCGCGTTGACTCGCAGAGCAACCAGTGCCTCCGTGGGAAATTCTCGACTCGTTTCAAACCCCAAGGAACAAATAATCCTTGGCACTAGGGAAACAAATAATCCCTAGCAAACACCTCAACTCAAGGAAACAAACAATCCTTGACGAGAGCCTCCCGATTCGTCTCAACTTACAAGATGAAGCCTCAGGCAGCATGGACTAAAAAACTTGCTTCCTGAACAATGGGACCCTGCAAGTCGATCTAAAAAGATCTCTTGCATACTATTCACGGGTCTCTCTCCAAAGTCGAATCTCGACAAGGAGGGAAACAACCGCTTACGGGCCCTCTCGACTCGTAAGAGGGAAAAATTCTCTTATAGGATCCTTACGACTTATAAGAGAAAACCACACTTAGGAGTCCTCACGACTCCTAAGGAGAAAAACCCACCTACGAGATCCTCTCGGTCCGTAGGGAGAAAAAGCCTCTATGAGACCCTCACGGCTCATAGAGTTGAAAAGTCTTAGGCAGCAGATCTGAACCTGCGGCCTAAGCTATCGCTGTTTCTTGAGAGGGTCGGGATACTCGCTCTAATCATCCGTCAACCATGGTTATTAAGACAGCCTACTAACAATAAAAGAAAGAAGAAAATGACAGAAAGAACATCCGATTTACATTTGATCAAGCGTTCGAGACGCACTCATTTATGCATGGACAGAAGCTGCAATAGCGGCTGCCAAATTGGTGTCTGCGGGGTCTACCAAGAAGCCCTTATTGCTGCCATATTCACTTATTCCTTCGGTGAGAGGGGCCTCAGGCTCTAAATTGAGGATCGCATCGAGGGAAAGGATCGACTTCTTATTCTTTTGCCCGCCAGCTCTAGATGCACCTGGAATTGATTTGCGCTTGGCAGTCACCTTGGGGCGGCGGGTCCCGATATCCGCTCCTGCGCCGGACTCTGGTGATATTACATTAACCGTCTTCGTGGGAGCACGGGGCGCCGGTGGTGCATTCACCATAGCATACAGCGGCAATCCACGCGGGGGGCTCAACACGCGTGGTCGATCGATTCCGGCATCTTTTAGTGGAGGAATGACCGGAATCCTTGGCTTCAGGGGGGCCTTGCAATCACTGCCAGGAGGCGCACCCCTACGGTCAACCAGCATGCGCTTTTCCGTTAAGATAACTGGGCCCATCGCATGCGCATACCAAGCCACGTACGTGTTGAGCATCTTAGGGACACAGCTGGGTTCGCTGATAAAGAAATAGGAACCCGTGTTAAGCCGTGTGAAATGGTGCATTGCATTCTTTATCCCCTCTCGGCTGACCACGGGCTTTTCCAAGAAAGCTTCCATCGGGACCCCTTGGTTGTAGCTCGATTGCTGAGCAAACCGGTGCGGGTTATACCTCATAAAGAGTGCAGTCTCACTCTGCCTGAACACCAAGTAGCCCGGCCGAATGGAATAGAGATGGAGGATTTCCCGAGCCTTCAATATGGAAGCCCCATCTTTAAAATCATCGCGTGGCGACACTACTGACTTGGTGGTCTCTGAGCCTATTGTTATGACCTTATCCACAAAGGAAACCTTCGCTCCCACCAGATGTGGACGAAGGAGCAGCCCCCTAGACTCCCGTGGGGGTGCAGCCACAATTGAAGCGCCAACTAACCGCATGACTCTCGGGAGTCTGCATTTCTCAAAGAACGGAGGAATCTTATGGGCTCCGAACACCCCTTGCACGTGCATCTCCATCCAAGAGGTGAAATAGTGCATCGGGAAGTTAGCAGGCTGCACCCCAGGCTTACTAGCGTCCGCCGCTACGCTAAGTCCATTGTAAAGGTAAGCCAACCCAGCGATTCCTATCGATAACTGCAAACCAGCCACCATCCGATGCGCTGCGTAAAGGACGGAGGGCCGCATGTGGCGCGGGTGCATAGGGAGCGCAAAGCTGCACAGCCACAAGCCCAAGAATCCTATAAAAAAAGTCTCCTCATCCAAGCCCGGGACGACAATTTCTGAAAAAGGGACGACAGCGGCACTGGGGAGGTAAAAGTCTTGGTGGTCATCCTCCGATGTGGGTCGGCGATCCAAACCGAATCCAAAAGGGTCGTCGAGCCGGGCGAACTTCTCGCCCTGCTCCGATAAGAACTCCGGGCGAATGAAGCGGGCAATAAAATCTGCAAAACCGGTCGCCCGATTCCAGATGGAGTCCTTCATAGATCTCCAACACCTTCACCAAGCCTGGATACTGATGCTGAACGGCGTTCTCCGGAGTCAGGTCGAACACCAGCGGCTTGGTAGCAAAGACTTATTCGTCAGGAGGGAGCAACTCCTCGTAATGCTCCCCCCTCATCGGCAGACCCAAGAGTTCGGGAAACTCCTCCAAAAAAATAGAGACCTCCATATCCGTCGTCAAAAAAGTGTGGGTGGGGATATTCCATTGCTCGATAAAAGTTTTAATCCACCACGTTGGAGGAGAAGGATATTCGAAGAGCGAAACGTAGATGGCCGAATACAAACCGATCTTCATCAAATGAGTCCTTTTAGCCGATAAGATGTATCGGGCCCACTGCAAGTATCCGGCAGGCGGTCGCGGCACCAATCCAATATTGTAGGCCTGTCCCCAAGGGCGTGCTTCACCCTGACAGATGCGCCTCCCTAAAATATCTATTGCCGGCGGCGGCTGCACGGGAATAGCACCAATTGCGGGTTGGAGGAGGTCATCCGAATTCCAATTTTTAACCTCCACGGCATACTTCACCGGGGGTTTGTCCGCATAGGAGATTGAAGTTATGGGCTCAGACGGCGTGGCGAAACTGAAACTGTGACGACCCTGGATGATTTCATTGTACCACTTTCCCCACAAGTGAAGATTTTTGTACTCGGGATCATGGTCCTTAATAAGAGCGAACACCACCCGGTCCACTGGTGCATGGGGAAACCCTCCCTCCGAGCGAACAAATGGGAAAGAAAGGTTGGCAGACATGTTTCCTGTAGAAAGACAAAAATAACCGTTAGTGTTCCCACGCTTGGCACTTTGAAATCTTACACCACACTGCAATGCAGTGGGTAGGGGACAAAAGGGGGACCCACAAAATCTGGATGACGGTGCATCATTTAATAAGACAATCCCATCATTAGATAAGACTATCAATTCATGAAAAAGATCCCCAAGAGAATATCCTCATTGATGGGAAATCCCTAGAGACAAGGAGAAAATCTCCTCTTTTAGAGCAAAGCTCTGTCACAGAGTAACATTTGTCAAACTCTGGTCTCAGGGGAACAAGATTCCTCAAAAGAGTATAGCTCTGTGGTAATAATGGAAAGATCCATCAAATTTTTTAACACTTAAAAGAATTAAAATCTTGAAATCTTGAAAAATCCATGAAAACTTATAAAAAATTCATTTTTCAGATCTAAAAAGATCAACATTTGATCCAAGAGCAAAGCTCTGTTCATGGGTTAAAACCCATGGACAAGATCTCTGTGGATCTGTAAGTTTTTGAGAGTAAGGCTCTGTTGATGAAATCCTAAAGGGGTTTTCTTTAGATCAAAGATCTATAAGAGCAAGGCTCTGTTAATTAAATTTAATTTAATTTAAATTACTTAGAGTGATTCTAAGTCCTGAACTTTGAAGTTCTTGGGGAAAGAACAAGAGCAAGGCTCTGAAAGTTCTTAAGCAAGAGCAAGGCTCTGAGAATCAAAAATTCTTGAAAGTTGTAAAGAATTTTCTAAGGACCAAGGGTCCTATTTATAGGCGCATGCGCCCCTTCAACTTATCAGTTGATCCAAAGGCTGGGATCTTGCCACCGCTGCACTCACGTGCGCGCCACGTGAGCGCAACGGTGGGGGGGGCATTTGTTTCCCCCAATCAAGGCAAGGCTCTGTTTGAATTTCAAAAATTCAAATTTTCTGAAGCAACGCTTCAAAATCCCGTGCGCTGCGCGCAACGCGCCACGTGTCAGAAGTTGATACGTCAGCACAGTGCCCGAGGCAGTGCGTCCAATCAGAGCAAGGCTCTTTTAAAACAAAAAGTAAAGGAAGCAACGTTTCAACTGCGCAAGCGCTGCGCTGCGTGACACGTGTCTGCGCGGTTGTGCAAGCACAGCTGCGCAAGCGCTGTGCTGCGTGACACGTGTCTGCGCAGCAAGCACAGCTGCGTAAGCGCTGCGCTGCACGACACGTGTCTGCGCAGTTGTGCAAGCACAGCTGCGCAAGCGCTGCGCTGCGCGACACGTATCACGCGCTGGGGCGTTTGCGCAAAACAGAATTGAGATTTTAAAGAAATCTTTTCTGTTCTTGTTAAAACAAGAAGATTTTCTTCTGTAAAACAGAGGCCTTTGGATCAAAGATCCAACGGTGGGGAAAATTCCCCAAATCACTCAGAGAAAGATCTCTTTAACAAATTTAACTAGTTTATGAGCACTATAAAAAGGACCCCAGACCTCAATTCAAAGGCATCAACATTTTGGGAGAAATCAAGAACTTCAAACATAGAGAACTTTGAAGAATTAGAGAGAATTTCTCAAGAACAAGAGAAAAAGGTAAAAACTTTTAGAAAAAGAGAAAATTCTCTTAAAAAACAGATCATCGATCTAAGAACAAGATCAATGATCTTCAAGAAAAAAGAAAAATAAACCATAACAGTGCCTTGCACTTTTTATGAACCATTGGTTCTTTGAAAACAAAAAAAAACTTGTTTTCTTTGATCTAAAATTGATCCAAAAGAATAATAACAGTGCCCAGCACTTGCTAAAACTGCACTATTGCGCAAACCGCCAGGAAGCACCACGTGTCAGCAGTGCAACAGCGCAGCGCACTGACGCAGCGTACTGCGCTGTTGCGCTTGCGCTCATCAGAGCATGACACGTGTCACTTCCACATACGCTTGCGCTCTTTAATTTGCGCAAAGCGCCTGACAAGCCATGTGGGGCACTGTCAGAGTATTTAATACTCGGTATTATTAAGAAAAGGGACAGAGCCCAATTAAAAGGCCTAACAGGACTAATAAAAAATGCTATGCATTTTAAAAAGGGCAGAGCCCAAACAAAATAGATGCTCTGCATCATTTATAAAAGGGCAGAGCCCAAAAAAAATAGATGCTCTGCATCATTTATAAAAGGGCAGAGCCCAACCAAAACAAAGAAAAATAATGCAGTGAAGGGGCAAGGCCCTAGCACAGTCCAATAGGCCAAAGACAAAAGAATATTGAAACTGGACTTAGCCCAGTCGTGGCCATAAGTCCTCAAATTAAATTGACTGAGCACAGCTGCTCCCTAAATCAATTTACATCCAGTTCGAGGGTACATCTTCGAACTCCTCTGACAGTTCTCGTTGTAATCCTTCAACGACGTCAGAGAGGTAACGGGTCCCAACGAACACACATGAATATGGACCGAGGGGTCCTTAAACTCGTGGACCGAGATGTCCTTAAACTAATATCGGACCGAGACGTCCTTAAACTAATATCGGACCGAGACGTCCTTAAACTAAAAGACCACCACGTCCTTAAACTGGCGACGGACCACTACGTCCTTAAACTGACGACGGACCACTATGTCCCTAAACTGGAATATGGACCACCACGTCCCTAAACTGGAACACGGACCACTATGTCCCTAAACTTGAACAATAGAGCCTCCAAACGCTCTTTTCCCGGACCTAAGCGGTCCCGTTTAAGTTGATCTTAGCCACAAATACGGCTAACGTATCCTTAAACATTCAAATGGACTATAAAACTCCAAATCAACTTTGGTTCAAGGGTACATCTCTGAACTCCTCTGACACCTATCGTTATAATTCTTCAACGACGTCAGAGAGGTGACGAGTCCTGATGGCCATATAATAAAGGGATCACCACGTTAAGTTGATCTTAGTCTCAAACAGGACTAACGTATCCTTAACGAACGTTTAAGTTGATCTTAGCCGCAATACGGCTAACGTATCGTTAAACTAAAAACACCAAACCCAAATCTAAGTAAATACGGATTTGGACTAATCCACGTCCTACGGGCGACGGCATTACTCAGTCTCCGTATACAATCCACGGGCAACCACAGATAAAACAAACACACACGACACGAAGTGAAATTCTGGAGAAGGAGAAAGTTGTTACCGCGATGCGGTAGCGTAATTAACTGCAGGGGCTTGCGCCTGCAGGGAAGAGCATCCCCACAATCAAAAAACCCTCAAGCGAGGGGGAATCTGACGAAGTCTGCTACATCGGCCGCATCCGTCTAAACCTCCGATACACGGTGCCATAAATCAACTTGGCATCTTCGGAGAGGTAGATGGATAAAACCATATAGCATCTGCCCCGAATCTCAGGCAAGACGTCCTCACGTCGTCTCCGCCGCCATTCGGAGGGGAATAGATTCTGGCACGCCTGGTGGGACCTTTTCCTCTTTCTACTCCACACTTCGTGTGTCGTCTTCGCGAACCAATCGCGGTTTGTTAATGGTTGCCTTTGGATTTCAAGTTTACTAAGATTTGGTCTCTTGCTCGGTGCGGAAGAGAAGTCAAGCATCGATGGCCTCAACTTGTTCGAAGTGCTCCAACTGCAGCTGCAGCTCGCGTCCGGCCTCAACTGGGGGCATAACCTACGGGCCCCAAGTGGCCTCTTTGTTCACCATGCCCGTGGAGCAGATTACTCAAGCCACCACCGGGCTGTTTTTCGGAACTATACTTCCGCGAACAAGCTTCAGCACCCCCGTGCCCGTACAAGAAGCTTCTAAGAAGTCGGTCTTCGATCGACTTTCAGTTCCTGCGGCCCCTCTCAACGGGTCGCCCAACACCGGTGCCTCGGTATCCTCCAGACTGGGCCAAAACTCCTGTGAGCCCACAATGAAGCTTGCAGTCCCGGAAAGGGTTAGTCCAAAAAGAGTAGCCAAACCTGCTCCTGAAGTCATCAAGGCGGCTTCTCCTGCTAAAAGATCGGTCTTTGCAAGATTGACCGTCCCAACTCCCACTCCTACTCTTGCTGCTCAAAAGACAGCAGTCTTCAATAGGCTGACACCGGCAACCACCCCACACCTAAACAGGGGGCAAGAAGAAGCTGTTTCTGTCTCTGAGCCAATACCGATGACTCGTCGCGCCCGACGACGCCACTGGCGCCGGATAAGGAGGGCCGAAGGAAACTCCCTTTCTGGGATGACTCCGCCAACTCCGACGGTGGAAGTTAACGCTGCTATTCCAACCGGGAATAGCTTTGAGCTGTTGAATAGGATACGCAGAAACTCGCCAACTGCGGTCCTTAAAAGATCTCCTCCACCGGTAGAAACCGCCGTGGAAGCAGAAAAGCCGGTTCAATCGCTGTCCTCCAGGATCTATAAGACATGGCGACGAGTCCAAGAATCTGTCATTGATCCTAACTTCTCCCGCCAACAGAAGAAGTCGAAAGGTCGGAAAGAAGAAAATCCCCCGGTCAAGCAACGAAAGGTGACAACCGCTTAGGTGCCCAAAGCAACAATCCCTTCAACTTCTACGGCCCATAAGAGAAGGAGGCCAGAGAAAGTCCCTACACCTGCAGTAAATACCAAAGGAGGTGAACCCAAACGCCCTAGGTTTGGGGGCATTGTAATTCATACCGTCTGTATGGCGTCTGGTAAAGAGGACAGCCGCATATCAACAGGTCATAGACCGCACACGAGGTCAATGACCAAGGCTCAGGAGCAGCAGCAGAAGCTCCAAGAGATGATGAACGCTATGGCCGCACTTACAGGGACAAAAGAAACCCCTGAAACGTCCTCGGACGAGCGTCAAGAACAAGAAACTGACGCTGAATTCCTTCGTCGCATACTGGAGAAGAAAGATAAAGAAGCTGCGGAATAGGCAGCCAACATAAAGAAAATGGCCCTCCTATTCCGGGATATGGTGGGTATGATGATTCAACAAGATACACCTGCTGAAGATCCCCCGATCATCATTGAAGACGATAGGGGAGAGACATCGAATCCTCCGCCAGCTCTATCAGCAGCTAAAGAAGAAACAATCTCCAAAGCTGATCTGGACGAATACATAGCTCAGCAGATCCGGGTCCATCAAGCGACGGAAGCAGCTGGCCAGGTCGTAAAAACAGGACGGCCATATCCAAGTTGGTACGATCAAATCAAGTACCCACCCGGTTACACAATTCCCAAGTTCCATGTCTACAAGGGGACGGGCAATCCTCACCAACATGTTGCCCAGTTCAGGGTACTCTGCGGCAACACCGGTGGTGATGACAAGCTTTTACTTCGCCAGTTTGTTGGAAGTTTATCGGATATGGCGTTCGAGTGGTACTCTGAGCTCCCGAACGACTTTATCAAAACCTTTGCGGAAATGGAGATGTTGTTTACTCAGCGTTTTGCAAGCGCCAGTGAACGTACCCCGATGACGGCACTGATTAACGCTAGGGTAAAACCAGGCGAGACATGGGTTCAGTACGCTATACGGTGGCGGAACTTATGGTCGAAGTGCGAGCAGCGCATTGAAGAAGCTCCCGTGGTGGGTATGTTTGTGGGAACCCTCGATCCACAAGCAACCATCTCACAGTTTATGATGTTTTTCAAGCCGACTACCTTCCAGGCCTTGATTGACAAGCTAGCACAGATGGATCAGATGGGCCATAAACCTCCTCTTCCAAAGCCGGACTCCCGAAATGACAAAGGGAAGGGAAAAGCGATCGTCGTTGCTAATGCTCAACAACAACCGAGCAACTCGAAGCCGGTCGTGCGTCAAAATAGTATGCGCCCGTACGTAGACCTTGAGGAGAGACTAGGGCGTCCTTACTCGTTTCCCCGCGATAAAACGAGAAGGTTATTCGAGCTGGCGTTACGCAACAGACTCATAAATCTGCCGGATCCAAAACGTCCGTTGCAACCAAGTGACGTCAACGAGCCCAACTACTGTCCTTATCATCGAGTACTAGGCCATCCGATCGAAGATTGCTACGTTTTCAAAAATTGGCTTGAAAACCAGTACCGACAGGGCAAGTTCGCGTTATCTGACCAATGGAAGGTGAATCCCCCGCAGCCCCACACCTCTAAGGGGACGAATACGCCGGGGGCAACATGCTCCGTCGTTGAAGAAGCTCCTTGGGGGGTTGTATTATCAGCCAAGACAAAAAGGATGCTAAACGATCTTCAGACATGCCCAGCGATCAAATGGAAGAACCCGTTGGAACCGCAGGTCATTGAAGGGATGTTGAAGCCACGTCCAACCCCAAAGACCGATGGTGGTGGCTCAAGCACTCGCAACCAGCCGTCGAAATCTTCAAAGAAGAAGAAAAAGAAGTCAAAGAAGCCCGTGAAGCCTGGCGACAAGCATACAGACTTGCAAAAACAAATTGACGCGCTGGAGGAATACAACCAGAAGGCACGGACTCTCATTACATTCCGAGAGTTTCTCAACCACGTCTTTCAAGAGGAAGGTGAGGGAGAAAGTTCGTCAGATGAATCTGAAGAATGCGTGGCGAGCTGTCATATGAATTCCCATTCGTTCACGAACGATGGGGAGACTTCTTGTACTGAAACGCTGGGGGCAGATCCTGAATCAAAAATTCTGGGGCCATCAGATGAGGAAATTGACGCATTCCTCAACGAAGCTCGATTAAAAAGCAGAGCTGATCGGGAGCGCGAGGAGGTTATATTCGAAAGGGCCAAACGCCGGTGCCTTGACGAAAGAATTGAGATACTCCCACTGGAGCAAAGTACACCCACTGCGGACAAAAGCCAATTCAAGATGAGGAAAAATTTTGCTAAAGCCATATCAATAGGCATGAAGCTACCATCCTCTGAAGGAAACATCACCGGTGAAGTGAAAACGCACCCTTCCTATTGCTTATATCATCAGAAGGTTTCACACCCCACTCAAGAGTGCAAAGCTTTTGATAGATAGTGGCAAGGATATGTTGCTCATCGACAACACTTTAAGCGAGAAAAACGCAAAACTCGTCGGGAGCAAATAAATACGACCGAAGGGCTTAAAAGAACTGCTGGCGATTGTTGCATGGTTAACACCGGTGGATCACAAGTGCCTACATTCGGGAGCGATTCTGATGAGGAGCTGGAACTTGCCCCTCTCTTTAAAGAATCCACTCCGGGAAAAGAAGAAGAGCCGAAGGTCTGCGAAAATATCCGGCTACGTAATCGCACGCTGCCCGAAAAGAACCTCGGACCCTCGAACAGAAAAGATAAAGGGAAAGAAAAGGCCCCTGAAGATATCGTCTTAGATGACCAAGTGGTGGAAGAGCTAGCTGCCAAAGACCCACCAAAGAAGAATAAGGTGGATTACAACGTCTTAGCATATCTGAGGAAGCTGCCCTCACAGCTCGGCATTCTTGACACCCTTTTGCTATCAAAAGAAGCGAGAGATTCGTTGATTAAGGCACTCCAAGATCCAGAACAATTCCAAGCATGCCTGGCCGAGGAAAAGATGAAGGATGAATTGGAGGAAGTGCACACGGCCGATGTCACTTTCGGCGACGAGGACCTTCTCCTTGGGACGTGCGAACACAACCACCCCCTCTATGTCTCAGGATACTGCCACGATATTAAGATAGGCAAAATCCTGATCGACAATAGATCCTCCGTTAATCTCCTCAACGTGCAGGTGTTAAAAGAAATCTGCATGAGCGTCCAGCACCTTGCTCGGGATAAGATCACCATCTCCGGGTTCAACTCCCAATCGTCAAAGACTCTTGGATCTGTGATACTGACGCTATGCTTTGGGCTGCTCGTCACGGATATTAAATTCCACGTCATAGATGCTAAGACATGCTACAACGCTTTGCTCGGCCGACCATGGTTACACGAGTACAACATCATCCCTTCTACACAACATCAGTGTATGAAGTATTTTAAGGATGGTTTCGAGTATACCGTGACGGGAGAACTGAACCCGTTCTCTGTTAACGAGGTCCGCAAATATGAAAATGCCAAATACTTCTTACAGGATTTCGAAGACATGGAGAAGTGTCACAAGCCAGAGAACAAAGCTAACGCCACCATCCCTGTCTTCGGCAGTGATACCGAGGAGGAAGAGGAGATAGTTTGTTCAGGTCCGTCCCAACACAACAAGCCAGGACCGTCCACTCCTACGTTAGTCTTTGGTAGCGACTCGGAAGATGAGATCCATGCTGTATTCTCTGCTCGACCTTCAATACGAAATTCCGCTGACGAAGAACAAAGTCTATAAGTCGCCATGGTGCCGCTTAAACACCATAAAGAACTGGACGCACTTAATATTCACAATGTAGAAGAGCTGCGAATGTTCGATATCCCTCTCAGGCAAGAGAGCGAGAAAGCAATTCTGTTCTACCGCTCTGAAAAAACCAAGGTGGAGAAAGAAATCTGGCATGGCGCAGATCCTACGCTGGACAAACTTCAACCCATCCTTCTTCCCAGATATTATACAGAGGATTTGAAGAAGCTGCTGAAACGCCAGGGGATATCCTTCAAACAGACCGTTCGAAAAGCCAGGTTCTATGACAAAGTCTGGAACGTTCCCGGGGCTCAACGCAAACTACCTAATGGGAGAATGGAGACAAAAGGACTTGG
Organism: Agapanthus africanus; assembly: GCA_030015575.1. Lineage (NCBI taxonomy): Eukaryota > Viridiplantae > Streptophyta > Magnoliopsida > Asparagales > Amaryllidaceae > Agapanthus > Agapanthus africanus. The sequence goes on from JASDDO010000019.1 coordinate 320,016,391, forward strand.
ATACATCCTGTCAATGAAACGAGAGCTACTAAACAGCTGCTATGTCATGTATGACTTCGATGAAGAAGCGGATGCTCAATGGGAGGACGTTAATCCTGAGACAGTGAAAGTTCCAAATGCAAAAGAGCCCAGTCCGTCGTTCGAAGAACAAATGGACAAGCTCATAAGGGAAGCAGGTCAAAAAGTCCGGGACGACCATAACCGCGAAATGTCCATCTATGAGAAAGCCAGAACGCAACGCCTCCTTCAACAGACCGTAAAAGATGAAAATGTTGCTCCTTGTCAACCTGTTATAAAGAAGGCTCGGCGCAGAGGCAGAAACAAGTCGAAAGGCCAAAAAGACGCTCAACAGCAAGAAAGCGGGGCTAAGAAGCCACGCAAGCGGGAGTCAAGCGTTATTGATCTGTCCCTCATGAAGAAAATGGGTCGAGCATACTCGTTTCCTCGGGACAAGACGAAGAAGATACTCGATCTTGCTCTAAAACATCAAATGCTTACACTGTCGGAGTCCAAAAACCCCGAACGAGCAGGTGAAGTCTCTGACCCAAATTATTGCTCCTACCATCGAGTAATAGGACACCCTCTCGAAGACTGCTTCACCTTTAAGAATTGGGTCGAAGATCAGTATCAGCTTGGCAAATTCACTCTGTCTGACAGCTGGAGGGTAGCGCCGCCACAAAAGCACGAGCCCAAGGCCACGAAAGAAGAACCGGCTCCACGTTGGGATTGGAAGCGAATTCGCACCTGTCACATGATTACAATAATAAAAGAAGAGCCCGAGGACATAGATGAGCTCCCCTGGTGCTTCGAAAACAATGACAATGAGGTAATCTCAGAATTTCCACCGGCTCCGAAAGAACTGGAAGATGGAATTCATACCACTGCAGATAACCTTAAGAAAATTGAGTTGGGAACAGCGAATGACCCGCGACCGACATTCATCAGCGAGCTGCTATCTGAAGAAAGGGTGGCTGCGTTAAAGGACGTGCTTCTACAGCATAGAGATTGCTTCGCGTGGAACTATTCCGAAATGCCGGGACTAGATCCAGAAATTGCTGTACACAGATTGGCGATATCCCCGGACATCAAGCCAGTCAAACAGGTGCCGAGGAGAATGCGGCTCGAGCTTGAGATGAGCATCAATGCCAAGGTCAAGAAGCTGATCGACTCTGGCTTCATCCAGGAAGTTCAATACCCCGAATGGATCGCCAACATCGTCCCGGTGATGAAGAAAAATGGGACAGTGCGCATATGCGTGGACTTCCGGGATCTCAATAAAGCCTGCCCGAAAGACGGTTTCCCAATGCCAGTCATCGAACTGATGATAGACAACACGTCCACTCATGAGGTTTTCTCCTTCATGGACGGCTCGTCAGGTTATAATCAGATAAAAATGCATCCCGAAGACCAGAAGCACACAGCCTTCAGGACCCCTTTGGGAATATTCTGTTATAAAGTGATGCCCTTCGGATTAAACAACGCCGGTGCCACTTACCAAAGGGCCATGATGAAGATCTTCGATGACCTTATACATGAAATCGTCGAGTGCTATATCGACGACCTCGTGGTTAAGAGCAAATCATACGAGGAACATCTCGAGCATCTAAAGACTGTATTTCAACACCTTCGACAATACAGCTTGAAGATGAACCCTCTCAAATGTGCATTCGGAGTTTCCTCGGGCAAATTCCTGGGATTCATCGTTCGACACCGGGGTATCAAAATAGATCCGTCCAAGATCAAGGCAATCATGGAAATGCCTCCGCCAAGGACTCTCAAACAGCTGCGGTCTCTCCAAGGGAAGCTCGCGTATATACGGCGATTTATAGCCAACATTTCAGGAAAGTGCCGTCCTTACAGTCACCTGATGAAGAAGGGAACCCCGTTCGTCTGGGATCAAAAATGCCAAAGCGCGCTAGACGAGATCAAACAGTACCTGCAGAACCCGCCGGTGTTGGCTGCTCCGGTCAAGGGAAAACCCCTTATTCTTTATACAACCGCCCTCGAAGGTTCTTTAGGCGCATTATGGGCATAAGAGAACGATCAAGGGAAAGAAAGAGCACTCTACTACTTAAGTCGAGTTCTGCTGGGGGCAGAAAGCAACTACTCCCCCATTGAAAAACACTGCCTGGCGTTGATCTTCGCGATAACAAAGCTCAGGCACTATGCGTTGGCGTATGAGGTCCGTCTCATTTCGAAGGTGGACCCTCTTAAGTATTTAATGTCAAAGGCCATACTGACAGGTCGACTCGCTAAATGGGCTCTGCTCTTGATGGAGTTCTCGATAACGTATCAACCTCTCAAGGCAGTGAAAGGCCAGGCCATCGCCGACATCCTTGCTGAGCATCCGATACCCGCCGATTCTCCTCTGAGCTGCGATCTACCAGACGAGCATGCATTCGACGCAATCGACGGTGGTGATACCCGATGGGAACTTTATTTCGATGGAGCATCTTCCATGAAAAAACGCAAACAAAGTACCCCTATAATCAAATCGGGGGTAGGCCTCATCTTCGTGACTCCACAAGGAGGAATAATGCGCTTCGTTTTCTCCTTAACAGAGCCGAGGATGAATAACGAAGCCGAATATGAAGCCTTGATAGCAGGTCTTGAGATCGCCATCAACATGGGAATTGAAAACCTCCTCATATATAGAGATTCCCAGTTAGTCGTTAGTCAAGTAAACGGCAACTACCAAACGTGCAAACCGGAATTGGTAAAATACGGTGAAAAGGTGCAACAACTGTTGACCCAAATTCCCTCCTATACTTTGGAAAGCATACCGCGTGCGGAAAACAGCAAAGCAGACGCGTTGGCCAAACTTGCTAAAGAACTCATGCCGAGAACCTCGATGACATAAGAATCGTAGTGCAAAGCCGTCGGGTGCTTGCCCCAGCGGAAATACCTCCGGAATCATCCGAAGAAAAGATAGCGACTGAGCAAATGGCTCTGCAAATAAAAGACCGGGAAAAGGCTGAGGATTGGAGGGAAGTCTTCGTAGACTACTTTAAGTCCCACCGATTGCCTGAAGAAGCGTCCACAAGACATCAGCTCATGAAACGGGCTCTGTCTTTTGCCTTCGTCAATAATACTCTGTATAAGAGGTCGTTTGATTCTCTGTGGCTGAGATGCTTAGGACCTGACGAAGCGAAAAGAGTCGTCCAGGAAGTTCACGACGGACTCTGCGGTTCTCACCAAGCGGGCCCAAAGATGAAGTTGAAGATCAAACGGATGGGCTACTATTGGCCCACGATGATCCAGGACAGCCTCGAATATGCGAAGCAATGCCACTCATGCCAAATTCATGGGGATTTCATCCATCAGCATCCAAATCCATTACATCCGACGGTGGCTAGCTGGCCGTTCTAGATGTGGGGAACTGACATAGTCGGCCCCATCGAACCAGCATCGTCTAGAGGACATCGTTTCATCCTAGCGACGACTGACTACTTCTCTAAGTGGGCAGAAGAGGTACCGCTGAGGGAAGTAAAGACGGAGAATATCCTCCATTTCTTCAAGACGCATGTCATATATCGGTTTGGAACGCCAAGACGAATCATCTCCGATAACGGGCCAGCCTATAGAAGCCATAAAATCAGTCGCTTCGCGCAACAGCATAATATAGACTGGAGATATTCCACAGTTTATAATCCGCGAGCTAACGGTCTAGCTGAGGCCTTCAACAAGACCTTGATGAAGATCATGAAGAAAACGGTGTCACGAAATAAGAAAGACTGGCATGAAAGACTGCAAGAAGCTCTCTGGGCGTATCGAACTACGTTTAAAACGGCCACGAACGCAACGCCATATGCGTTGGTCTTCGGTACAGAAGCAGTACTCCCTCTTGAGATAGAATTACCCTCTCTACGAGTGGCAGTCCACTACGAGCTAACGGACGAAGAAAATGCTCACCTTCGGCTCGAGGAGCTTGACGCCCTCGATGAAACCCGGCTCATAGCGCAACAAAATCTGGAAGCTTATAAAGCAAAGATGACGCGCTCATATGAAAGATTAACCCAGCCAAGGACGTTCCACCAAGGCGGACTCGTGCTAGTGGTCAAAAGTCCTATGATCCCCAATCGCGCCAAGCGGGGAAAATTCGAGCCAAACTACGAAGGCTCGTACATCGTAGATAAGGTCTACCAGGGTGGGGCCTATCTACTCATGGACATGCACGGTGAAAGGCCTTTCAGGCCAATAAACGGTCGCTTCCTAAAGAGATACTACGCTTAATAAGCCACAGCCTAGGTCAATGATAGATGACGACGACTATGTCTGCTCGCTATCTTCCTAAGCTCAAACTCTATCAGCAGTAGCCAGCCTTCTCAAAGTCGGACCGAAATGTCCTTAAACTAATAGCAGACCGAAACGTATTTAAACTACTACCGCAGCATCTTTTAGGCTGATGAGATATAAAAAAAATATATAAAAATAAAATTAAAAAAAACAGTATGTCCATAAGCAAAAAGGGCACGGATGAAAACCCGAAAGGGCTCCGTGAGTAAAAACAGCAGGGCTACCGGCGAATGTTCGTGAAAACCCGAAAGGGCGCGACCTCGTAAAAAATATATAAAAATAAAAAGAATAAAAAAAAAGCGGTACGTCCATAAGCAAAATGGGCACGGATGAAAACCCGAAAGGGCTCCGTAAGTAAAAACAGCAGGGCTACCGGCGAGTGTTCGTGAAAACCCGAAAGGGCGCGACCTCGTAAAAAATATATAAAAATAAAAAGAATAAAAAAAAGGCGGTACGTCCATAAGCAAAATGGGCACGGATGAAAACCCGAAAGGGCTCCGTAAGTAAAAACAGCAGGGCTACCGGCGAGTGTTTGTGAAAACCCGAAAGGGCGCAACCTCGTTAAAGAACACTTACAAGATCCTCTCGACCTTGTAAGGAGAAACCACCCGCGTGAGATCCTTACGACTCACAAGGGAGCAACACACTTAGGGATCCCCACGATGCCTAAGGAGAAAATACACTTGCGAGATCCTCACGACTCGTAAGGAGAACTCTCTTATGGGACCCTCACGACTCATAAGAGTTGAAAGTCTTAAGTTACAGAGACCTAAACCTGTGCTTAAGCAACCCCCACAACTTCCGATATTGCCCTACAAGTGGTTCAATATTAACCCTTGTATACAATCCACGGGCGCAAATAAGCATTTCCCTAACCAAGTCTCATCCCTGACTAGGAATATGTTCGCATGGTGAACAACCCTTGTAAATCCTCTCGATTTATGAGGAGAAAACCCTCATGTAGGATCCTTACGACTTACAGAGGAAAAGAACACTTAGGAATCCTCACGATTCCTAAGGAGAAAATACACCTACAAGATCCTCACGACTTGTAGGAGGAAATACCTTTGTGGACCCTTACGGCTCATGAAGTCAAAAGCCTTAGTCGGCGGGACCTTAACCCTGTTCGCTAAGCCATCTTTGTTCGATACCGACGGAGGCAAATGATGATTCGCTCCTGGCAATATCCCAGTTGTAGCGGTGTTGATGCCAAAATCGACGTCTAATTGCAGGTTTACGCCGAAAAGCCAATAGGCCGCACATGCATACGAAATAGCCGAAATGATAGGGCAACTTGCAATAAAAAAGCAGCAAGTAAAAATATATGCACGCAAAATAGCCGAAATGATTGGCCAACTCGCAATAAAAAGCAGCGAGTAAAAATAAAATAAATAGCCGAAATGATTGGGCACCGCGAAAAATAGCCGAAATGATTGGGCAATCGCGACCTTCGCGATATAAAAGCTGAAATGATAGAGCATCGCGGAGATGAAACAAAAAAAATGATGATAAAACTTTGGCCCTACAGTTAAGATCACATCGATCCATGTATACAATCCAAGGGCGTAAACAAACAAGAGGGAACCATGCTTTCCCAACAGGCTCCGCCAGAAGACGAGGCCAAATCTCGACGGTTCAGTCCAACTACGAAGAAACCAGTGTCTTCAGCAAATTTCTCGACTCACGGATACAAACACTCCTTGACGAGAGCTTCCTAATCCGCGTCGACTCGCAGAGCCACCAGTGCCTCCGTGGGAAATTCTCGACTCGTTTCAAACCCCAAGGAAATAAATAATCCTTGGCGCTAGGGAAATAAATAATCCTTAGAAAATTCCTCGACTCACGGATACAAACACTCCTTGACGAGAGCCTCCTGATCCGCATCGACTCGCAGAGCCACCAGTGCCTCCATGGGAAATTCTCGACTCGTTTCAAACCCCAAGGAAACAAATAATCCTTGGCGCTAGGGAAACAAATAATCCTTAGCAAATTCCTCGACTCACAGATACAAACACTCATTGACGAGAGCCTCCTGATCCGCGTTGACTCGCAGAGCAACCAGTGCCTCCGTGGGAAATTCTCGACTCGTTTCAAACCCCAAGGAACAAATAATCCTTGGCACTAGGGAAACAAATAATCCCTAGCAAACACCTCAACTCAAGGAAACAAACAATCCTTGACGAGAGCCTCCCGATTCGTCTCAACTTACAAGATGAAGCCTCAGGCAGCATGGACTAAAAAACTTGCTTCCTGAACAATGGGACCCTGCAAGTCGATCTAAAAAGATCTCTTGCATACTATTCACGGGTCTCTCTCCAAAGTCGAATCTCGACAAGGAGGGAAACAACCGCTTACGGGCCCTCTCGACTCGTAAGAGGGAAAAATTCTCTTATAGGATCCTTACGACTTATAAGAGAAAACCACACTTAGGAGTCCTCACGACTCCTAAGGAGAAAAACCCACCTACGAGATCCTCTCGGTCCGTAGGGAGAAAAAGCCTCTATGAGACCCTCACGGCTCATAGAGTTGAAAAGTCTTAGGCAGCAGATCTGAACCTGCGGCCTAAGCTATCGCTGTTTCTTGAGAGGGTCGGGATACTCGCTCTAATCATCCGTCAACCATGGTTATTAAGACAGCCTACTAACAATAAAAGAAAGAAGAAAATGACAGAAAGAACATCCGATTTACATTTGATCAAGCGTTCGAGACGCACTCATTTATGCATGGACAGAAGACTCAGGACGAGAAATAAGACAAGCTGAAATAAAAAAGGGGTTTCCATTCATATTGCTAAAAATTCTTACAATCATAAAAGCAATGAATAAGAAACATTATTCAAATTATTACAACGGTATAACCTCAGATCCGGGGCACGGATTGAGGAATTCAAAAGTAAGGCCATCCAGAGTTCTTCTGGCCTTTCTAATTATTCTTATGCGCAGCCTCTCGCGCTCCTGTGTGTCAAGATCCTCAGCAAGCCCTTCCGGCCTTCGATAAGCAGCAACTATCGTCGTCTGCTGGAAGATTTGATGTAGGATGTCAATGAGGCTGTCCCGCCGTTTCTTCGAGATCAGCCCCGTCAGGTACACTGAATGCACCTTGTCTTCGGTATCATCCAGCGCATTGAGCGGTAGGGCCTCGTGAAGACCCGGAAGTGCTCTCCATATTGCTCCCAGCACGACTTTCAAGAGAGCCGAACGACGAGGAAGCAGCCAACCACCGCTTGCATTCAGACGACCCATGACCTCTGCACATTGAGCGTCTGTAAACTCCTGGTTTTGTTGACGACCCTGTGCGCGGATATCGTCATAGGTGATGAACTCGTGCAAACTGTATAGATGCACCGCCATTATGCCTGGAGGAAATATCACAGGAAGATTAGCGATAGAAGAAAAATAATATACACAGAGGGCTAAATTCCTCGAGGGCAAAGCTCTGTTCAGGGATTAGAACCCATGAACAAAAGCTCTGCAGATCTATAAGTTTTTTTTTTGAGAGCGAGGCTCTGTTTATGAAACCCCAATGGGGATCTCTTTAGATCAAAAGATCTGTGAGAGCAAAGCTCTTTGGTTGAGATTAATTTAAATTAATTTGATTTACATTAATTTTACTTAAAGTTTCTAACTTTGAAAATGAGTAAAACTCTGCTGGTGAAACCCCGAAGGGATTTTCTTTAGATCAGAAGATCTATGAGAGTAAAGCTCTGTTGGTTAAGATTAATTAAAATTAATTTAATCTAAGAATCAATTTTACCTAAAGTTTTTCTAAAAAAAAAACTTTGGAAAGGAGAGCAAAGCACTGGAGTTCTTGAAGGCAAGAGCAAAGCTCTGAAGTTTTTTGAAAACAAAAATCTGAAAGATGATAAGCATCTGTAGGGGACCAAAGGTCCTATTTATAGGCATCAAGTGTCTCTAAGTTCCAAAGGTTGCCACGGCGGTTGGAATTCCGCCACCGTTGCGCTCACGTTTGGGGCCACGTAAGCGCAACGGTGGGGGGGGCATTTGTTTATCCCAATCAGAACAAAGCTCTGTTCAAATTCCGAGACGGGAGATGAAGCAACGCTTCATCTTCCCCCAATTAGAGCAAAGCTCTGCTTGGAAAATTTAAAGTTTAATAAAGGAAGCAACGCTTCAGTTGCGCAAGCACTGCGCTGCGCGACACGTGTCAGCGCAGACGCGCTAGCGCAGTTGCGCTGCGATGTGCGCTGCGCGACACGTGTCACGCGCTGAGGCATTTGCGCCAAACAGAATTAAAATTCTAAAGAAATCTTTTCTGTTCTTGTTAAAACAAGAAAATTTTCTTCTGTAAAACAGAAGCGCTTAGATCAAAGATCCAACGATGGGGAAAATTTCCCAAATCACTCAGAGAAAGATCTCTTTAACAAATTTAACTAATTTATGGGCACCATAAAAAGGACCCTAGGCCTCAATTCAAAGGCATCAACATTTTGGGAGAAATCAAGAACTTTAAACAGAGAGAACTTTGAAGAATTAGAGAGAATTTCTCAAGAACAAGAGAAAAAGGAAAAAACTTTTAGAAAAAGAGAAAATTCTCTTAAAAAACAGATCATCGATCTAAGAACAAGATCAATGATCTTCAAGAAAAAAGAAAAATAAACAATAACAGTGCCTTACACTTTTTTATGAACCATTGGTTCTTTGAAAACAAGAAAAAAAAACTTGTTTTCTTTGATCTAAAATTGATCCAAAAGAATAATAACAGTGCCCAGCACTTGCTAAAACTGCACTATTGCGCAAGCCGTCAGGAAGCGCCACGTGTCAGCAGTGCAACAGCGCAGCGCACTACGCTGTTGCGCTTGCGCTCATCAGAGCATGACACGTGTCACTTCCACATGCGCTTGCGCTCTTTAATTTGCGCAAAGCGTCTGACAAGCCATGTAGGGCACTGTCAGAGTATTTAATGCTCTGTATTATTAAGAAAAGGGACAGAGCCCAATTAAAAGGCCTAACAGGCCTAATCAAAAATGTTATGCATTTTAAAAAGGGCAGAGCCCAAACAAAATAGATGCTCTGCATCATTTATAAAAGGGCAGAGCCAAACCAAAACAAAGAAAAATAATGCAGTGAAGGGGCAAGGCCCTAGCACAGGTCCAATAGGCCAAAGAAAAAAGAATATTGAAACTGGACTTACCCCAGTCGTGGCCATAAGTCCTCAAATTGAATTGACTGAGCACAGCTGCTCCCTAAATCAATTTACATTCGGTTCGAGGGTACATCTCCGAACTCCTCTGACAGTTCTCGTTGTAATCCTTCAACGACGTCAGAGAGGTGACGGGTCCCAACGACCACACATGAATATGGACTGCGGGGTCCTTAAACTCGTGGACCGAGACGTCCTTAAACTAATATTGGACCGAAACGTCCTTAAACTAATATTAGACCGAGACGTCTTTAAACTAATATCGGACCGAGACGTCCTTAAACTAATATCGGACCGAGACGTCCTTAAACTAAAAGACCACCACGTCCTTAAATTGGCGACGGACCACTACGTCCTTAAACTGGCGACGGACCACTATGTCCCTAAACTGGAACATGGACCACCACGTCCCTAAACTGAGACACGGACCACTACGTCCCTAAACTGGAACAATAGAGCCTCCAAACGCTCTTTTTCCAGACCTAAGCGGTCCCGTTTAAGTTAATCTTAGCCCCAAATACGGCTAACATATCCTTAAACATTCAAATGGACTATAAAACTCTAAATCAACTTTGGTTCAAGGGTACATCTCTGAACTCCTCTGACACCTATCGTTGTAATTCTTCAACGACGTCAGAGAGGTGACGAGTCCTGACGGCCATATAATAAAGGGATCACCACGTTAAGTTGATCTTAGTCTCAAACAGGACTAACGTATCCTTAACGAACGTTTAAGTTGATCCTAGCCGCAATACGGCTAACGTATTCTTAAACTAAAAACACCAAACCCAAATCTAAGTAAATACGGATTTGGACTAATCCACGTCCTACGGGCGACGGCATTACTCAGTCTCCATATACAATCCACGGGCAACCACAGATAAAACAAACACACACGACACGAAGTGAAATTCTGGAGAAGGAGAAAGTTGTTACCGCGATGCGGTAGCGTAATTAACTGCAGGGGCTTGCGCCTGCAGGGAAGAGCGTCCCCACAATCAAAAACCCCTCAAGCGAGGGAAAATCTGACGAAGTCTGCTACATCGGCCGCATCCGTCTAAACCTCCGATACACGGTGCCATAAATCAACTTGGCATCTTCGGAGAGGTAGACGGATAAAACCATATAGCATCTGCCCCGAATTTCAGGCAAGACGTCCTCACGTCGTCTCCGCCACCATTCGGAGGGGAACACAGACTTCATCAGATTCCCCCTCATTTTATGAGGGGTTTTTTTATTGTGGGAACGCTCTTCCCTGCAGGCACAAGCCCCTGCAGTTAATTACGTTACCGCATTGCGATAACCACTTTCTCCTGCTCTGGCGGTTCACTTCGTGTCGTGTGTATGTTTTGTTTGTTTTGGTTGCCCGTGGATTGTATACGGAGACTAGTTTATTTCGTCGCCCGTAGGGTGCGGATCAGTCCAAATCTGTATATTTTAGATTTGGGTGTGGGTCAAGGATTTGCTTGACGGGGTTTTGAACTTAAGTTGTATATTCCTACAGTTCAGAAATATTTTTGTTTGATTTAAGGACCGTTAATCCAGTTTGAGATTAAGATCGACTTAAATCTATAAGTGAGCATTTGGGCTCAGTTTGTTTTCGCTAAGGATACGTTAGTCTTGTTTGAGACTAAGATCAACTTAACAACATTTTGGGATTATTTTTACTTGAGATCCAGCAAAAGAGCATTTGGCTCAGCTGCAAGAAAACTTCATAGACTCGGCCAATTTGGGCTTAGTCTACTTAGTTCTTTTTTTATCCAAAAGTGCTAAGCACTTATTTGGGCTCTGTTTGTTCATCTCTTTCTTTTTATTTGAAAGTGCTAAGCACTTATTTGAGCTCTGATGCTCACATATATGTCATGTGAAGCATTCAGTCATGGGTGCTGCCCAACTTTAGTTATTTTGACTAAATGTAAAGTGCTAAGCACTTCTTATGGCGTCCACATGAGGTGTACGTGCGGCGCTGGGAGAATTAAATTCTCAACTTATGGGATCCTTAAGAACAAGATCTTCCTGATGAGAATTAAATTCTCAACTTATGGGAGACTTGTCTTGTGGATCTCAGATTCAGAGATTGAACTAACTTCTTTTTAAAAAGGTCAAACCCTTAGATGTGATACGATAGGCAAGGGAGATATTTTGATCTCTTTTCTTTACCTAGGGTTTTGAGAAGGAAGATCTTCTTTTTTGAGAATTTAATTCTCTGTTCTTTTTTAGAGCTCACTGTATTTTTGCAGAAGCTTATAGGGGTTTTTTCTCTATCTGTCTATCTGTGTGGGTATCTGCCTATATGTCTCTCTCTGTCTCTCTGTTTGAAACTTGAAGTCTCGGGTTCTTTATATAGTGGAGGCAGATTATTAATTAGTTTTGAGAAAATCTCTCATTGAGAGATTCCAATTGATTTAATTGGTCTCAAAATTGATTTGGGGAATTTTACCCACCGTTGGATCTTTGATCTAAGGACTTCTGTTTTACAGAATATATTATTCTTGTTTTTAACAAGATTGGGAAAATATTTTCCCATATACAGAATTTATTCTGTCAAGTGGTGATTTTTAATCACCATTGGATTTTTAATTCAAGGGTTCTTTGTTTTACAGAAAGCAGTCTTTTTTTGTTTAGAAAAATTGAGAGAATATATTTCCAAAATAGAAATTTTTTTTCTATGATTGGATCATTTATCCAACCGAGAATATCTTTCTTATTAAGAAAGATTTGGGAGATATTTTCTCCTAATAGAATTTGATTCTATATTTTGATGATTTATCATCGCCGTTGGATTTTTGATCCAGCGGCTCTGTTTAACATAGAGTATCTCAACTTTTTGTTAGGAAAACATAGAATTTAATTCTATTTGGGCGCCGACGCTCACGTGTTGTGCACGTGGGCGCCACTTAAGAATTTAATTTTTATGATGGGTATTCCTGTGCTTTGCACATTGGCATCCGCGTGATGAGCACGTGCGGCACTATATAAGAATTTAATTCTTACTCAGTAAATGCTTCTGTGTTTTGCACATCGGCGCCAGCGTGAGGAGCACGTGCGGCGCCGTATAAGAATTTAATTCTTACCCGGAAGCTTTTCTGTGCTTTGCACATTGGCGCTGGCACCCTCGTGAGAAGCACGTGGGGCGCTGCCCCATTAAATTTCAATAGAGCTTTGCTCTTTTAATATGTTTAATTATTGGGGAAACTGCGCCGCCGCCCTTCCTCCCCTGCGCCTTGGCGGCCATAATCTTCGATCAATCCATTGGCTCTGCGGAAGAAAATGAAGGAAAAGGTCAGCAGCAGGAATAAAAAAATTATGCTAAGCTTAAATTAATCGGCGAAGTCCTAACTTACCCCTGAAGCGCGTGGGACTGAGTCCCGCTCAGCTCAAGGCCTGCTCAGAAAGCAGAACATCAGCCCACTGAATTGGCTCCCACTGCGACACTACCCCCGTCTATAGGGTGTTTGACTGCTTGACCCTTAGGCAATCCTCCCTATGTCATTTGGTGGGCACTGGCCAATCCTCTCCCTCCGGAGGACTGACGAAAACAAACTTCTCCTTCCACTCGTGGATGGAAGAAGGGACGACCACTACCCCTAACCCATCCGTCCTACCCTTATGTTTTTTAAAAGAAAGGTAAACCCAGCTCGGCTCGTCCTTTCAAGTGCCAGGGTGATTTTTTTAGCGAAGGAAGGAAAGAAAGAGGCTCAAGTCAAAGGGGATCCGATCAGTCTTCAACCGGCCAGGAACCCGAGAAAAATTCTCCACGAGTTCGGAGCTAGCTGGCCCGGGGCAAGCCGAAAGCAATGGAGAACATCACAAATCTCAAATGAGAAGGGCAGACGCATCCCCGCTCGGAACGCTTCCAGGTACAGAGTAATCTTATTGCCCTGTACCTGGTCTGCTCGTTCACCCTCCCTGGCCAGACGAAGTGAATAGCCAGGGGATATGGAAACGAGCCCGGATATCGGAAAGCTCGTCCAATCGATTCAACATCAAAGGCGCATCGCGGGTATTTTCGATGCGCATCTTGGAGGCCCTCTTTACCACCCAACGACGAAGGACAAGGGCGTCGCCACACCTTGGGGGCGAGCCCGATGCCGAAGAAGAAAAGAAACTCCTTCGGCTATCGGAAGACGAGGAAGAAGAAGATGACCCACTGGACTCGGCTTCAGAAGCTGAAACCTTATTACCCGACTCAACCTTAACTACATCAACGGAAATTTCAGAAGAAGACATCTAACCTGATTCAAGGAAAGATCGGTTGAAAATGGATTTTGGCTGAAAATCTGACCTAAGTAACGAAGCCCCGGGCAATCTTCAGACAAGGGAGGCAACTAAACTAAAAGTGTTTCCTAAGAAAAGGCATCTCCTATTTATACGCCCAGCAAAAGCCATCCACCAAATCTGCTCCCGCCGAAACGAAGCATCATACCCCACGACCCCAATGACACTACGTGGCAACCGACCATTGGATTTTTCCCCCTCACACGGATCCGACTGGCGACATCTCGCAGTCCGCCACCCAATGGTGGCCATGTGGCACGAAGATCAACTGACTGAGCGAACGAAGCGACGTCCCCTTTATGGCGCAATCATTTCGCTGATCCGCTGACATCATCAAGAATACGTGCGGAAATCTAGACATGTCGTGAATCGCCGTGTGGATCCATAGATCGAAGAGACACGACCGCCAAACGGCACATCATGCCCAAACAATCCACCACAAAGATTACTCGGCACCAAGCCGAACGAAGAAAATCAAGCATTCCACTCTAACCTATAAAATAGGTCGGGACGAGAGTAGGGGGCTAATGACGATACTCGTAAGTGGGAGCTCCCCAGATCTTGACACATAGCGGATGACGTGTCATCCACGTAAACCTACTAGATTCCTGAGGGCTATGAAGCTGGAATAAATTAATGCATTTGGGACATTCCTCGACGCCTCGCCTCCGAGGTTGCGTCCGACCTTTTGAAAGATCTCCACGGAGTGCGTTCTCCTTTCGACTGACCGCCGGCTCACTTGCTCGTCTCCGAGCTGTCCTATAGCTGAGACTCCTCAGTTCACTTGCTCATCTTCGAGCTATCCTATATCTGAGATTTCTCAGCATCCCTATTTGGCCGGGAGCACGGAGCCCAAGCGCCCCCGTAACGGCTCCATGTATCTCTCCACGACGAGATCTCCGCCGCTCCATATCCCACATCCCACGCTAGCGTATCTCGTCATTAATGGACGTATCCCGCCATCAACGCGAACGTGACGCAGAGACGTAACGGACGACGAGAATCTCGTATCGGCTCGCTCCATGCGACTGCTATATAAACCCCTCTTCCAGACGACTCAGGTACGTCGAACTCATTCCAATACGCCGCTACTCTGGCCTAATATTCCTCGATACTTACTTGATCGTCGAAGGGTCCTACGGTTGCTTTCCACCTCGGTACTTCCCTTGCAGGTAGCTCGACGTCAACAACAACCAACAATCCATTGAAATCCACACGGTCAACCCTCGTCTCAATTCTCAACCATTCAGCACCACTGATAATAAGATCGACGGAGGATAATATCTGAGGGAGATTCCGACTTCCATCAGTTATCGACATTATTGATGTTACATGTAAACCGGAAGATAAATGAAAATAACAAATTTTTAATTCAAACGATCTAGCCGGAATGCTTCATTTACAATGAAAAGGGGAGGATCGTTAATTTTTTTTGCGGTTTTTATTGCTTCTATGATGGATTCAGGAATGCGAGGAAAATCATGGGCGATTATCTACTTGCATTGAAATATTTACTCTCCAAATTATTTCATTTCTTGTGCCAGCCAGTCAAATTGTTTGCAGTGATGCACATGTGCATTTTCGTCTAAATTAAAACTTGATATGATCCTTTTGGTTTTCTTTTATAATATATAACACCTATATTTCAGTAGAATTAAATTTTAATATGAAAAAAATTCTAGATTTGTTATTAAAATACATTATTTTTGTATGTTTGTATGTAGTAAATTTTTGTATGTAATTTTTTTGTTAAAAAATTTCTAGCAGAAATCTTGTCCTAGCTGGCAATAATATTGTCAAGAATACAGTCTTTATTAATAATAAGAATTAACATGTCCAAACTTGCATCAGAAATGTTTTGAAATAAATGAAATACACGCACCAGTGAACTTATAATTGGGAAATAACATTTCTTGTGGTTATGTGTAAATTCTCGATAGATTAGGTTTTATTTTAAACTTGGAATGGATTTTACTTCGTAGCTCCCCCCACCCCCTGCATGGCATGGGGGCTCATGCTAAGTTTCCTCAATAATTATACCTTCAATACTTACCTTAATCCACAGTTTGATGCCATTGAGAACAAGTCCTACAAGAAAATCTTCGAAAATAAACTTTTATATTCTGTTAACCATGCAGCCAAAAGACTTAACATGTCCTCTCTTAAAGAATCACAACCTAAGAAAAGGGAGCTTTACAGCAACAGAATGGATTTAAGTTACAAGATTGGCAATGTCATCAATTAATCGCTTGATTCAGCAAAAGCACAGAAAAGCCAACAATGCTAGGAATCCTCCCATTTCAACTCTGGCGGTCAAAGTCGATGCGGGCGACGAAGTGTGACCGGTGATGTCGTAAACAGTTTTGCTCACGTCGTTTCCGTCATCTCCGACTTTTATGGTCGATTGGCCTGCGGTGAAATATGTGGCGTTTAGTAATCTAAATACATAAATTATTCCACTTTAATCATAATAAGGCAACTTGGGCAGTAAATGAAGATAAATGATTTTCCTTTTTAAAGGGTGAATTTCAGTAAGGTGCCTTTAACTATCAAGTTTTTGCACTAAACTACCTTGGTGATTTTTTATCACAACAAACCCCCTTACAGTTTGGTGCAGAAAAACCTTAAAGTAGGGCAAAAAACAGTGATGATTGAAGGTATTCTAATGATGTAATTTACTCTTCTTTTAACCCAGAGTCTTGTTAGGCTTCTCTCTGATTCCGCTCTTACGATATGATGGTAACGATTTTAGACAAGTTCTTTGAAACCGATCAAATAGATAAATAAAAGAAAGAATGAAGACTTTTTCAATTTCAGTTGTATTATCAACCCCCCCCCCCCCCCCCCAACACACACACACACACAGAGATTTAATGCAACTTACAGTCAAAATCTGTCCATCCTATAGCTTGATTCTCAAGATCATAGACAACCAACTTGTTTGATAGGGCTATATCTGCACATATAAAAACAAAATTGCAGTAAAACTTTAAGCAAGAAAACTAACAGAAATAGATACGGTACAAGGTTTTTAGTCTTATCAAGCATATATACAGTATCTGTCAACTGTCTGTTAAACTTAAGTGTACAAGAAAAATATAATTGCCTTAAGAAATATTTCACTGTTAATACATCATAATTCAATTAATGTTTTCACTTAGGATTATAATTAGACTTTTTTGTTGTTGAGGAACAAAGAAAGGGTCAAAAATACCTTAGCCAAATAATGCATTTATTTTTCCAAAATAAATGATGAAGTGTTTCATGAAATATATGATATGAGAAAGAGTTGCAGATGAAAAACTTTGCCCCTAGTCAAAGTAACTAAAATGAGCTATACAGCAAATTCAACAAAAGCTTCATTCATCAACTTTCATCAAGAATTTAGTGAAAAGATCTTTTTCGCATATAAATTTCGTGTATAAAATCATAAATAAAAAAAAGCTTTTAATTAACATAAACTGAATTAAAGTTTCAGATATGATAACTTAGAACATTTTCCTGTGGATTTAAACATTGCACGTGTAGAAAATAAACAGAGAAAAATGTTCCAAAGAAAAATAAAATCTTGAGCAAATAAATGCATACCCCCCAAAAGAATCACAGATCTATCTCCACCATTTTGCCAACCGACGCACCAATTATCCTGCGAGGGTGACAAGCATAAATAGAATATATCTGGGTAAATCGACAGCAAAGATATATGACTTAAGTTTTTTACAATATACCTTACACTTTTGGGTCTTATTTGAAGGCTCTCACAAAAGTTTAAGATAATTATTTTTGCAGTTTACCAAGTTCTACATAGATTTTGGTAGCAAAAAATGTTTAGGGTATTTATATCAAAAACACTAAAAGTTTAAGGCGTTCTTGTGGGGTCTTTAGACCGCCTAAATGGAAATTTTAACCTAAACCTTAATGAACAGCACCAATTAGAAAAGTGCAAATTTTTAATAATTTTTTTTTTTGAAAATTCAAAAAAATTTGATAATGGCTACCCAAATTCTCAAGCTCAAGCATTTAGTAATTAGGACTGAAGTTGAGAGATATTCGATCCATTTTTAATTTGTTTCTAAAAGCAGTAATAAAGAAAGGAAAGGAGATTCACTTCAACCAAACTATACACATGCTGTTGTCGATCATAGTTACCTTAATTTTGAAGAAATAATCATGGGGAGATACTTTCAAGTCAACCGACATCTCTAAATGAAAAGTAACAACAGGAAAATCAGCATCCACACTGCAATAAGAAACGGAATAAAAGTATGAGTCATGTATACACACCTCATATCATTTTCTTAAGCTAATAATTTCGAAAGCCTTTGGATTTTTACATGTCAAACAGAAAATTGCAGTATGGATCAGGTACACGCAAAAAAATAAATAAATAAAAGTGGATACCTTCCAGAATAACTGAAGCACATAAAACCTTCAGTGTTGTTGACAAAATCCAGTACACGCAAAAAAATAAATAAATAAAAGTGGATACCTTCCAGAATAACTGAAGCACATAAAACCTTCAGTGTTGTTGACAAAATCCACATTTTGATGATTAGCAAAGATCTAGAAAAGGACCACAAATTATTGAATGGGTTATAAATAGAACTTTCAGAAAATGCAACAAGTAAAAATAAAGAGTTCACACCTCATTCACTAAGGGATCGAATGCTTCTGCAGGGATATAAGCCAAGGTTGTACCACTATCAATTATTGTCCCACTATTGTCTCCCGAAGCAAACAAAGCCTTTCGCAGTTTCAGAGTCTTGGTACCAACAGCAATAGACTTCAAATTGACATTGTAATGAGGCCTATTATAGTGAAATTTAAAATTAAAAAAAAGGTTTAGATTTTGAATGAATAAACTAATTTGGATTGGAATTGCGGAAGTTATAGCCTAGCGGTGGACCATCTTTGCGGTATAGCAAATGGCCTGGGGTTCAAATCCCGCTTACATCATGATACAACCTATTATTAAAAGAATGAATTGGAATTTACATTGCACTATAATTAGTAGTTAGCATAATGGGCATTGGAGCAATTTGCATGTCTTACTAAATCAAATAAATTCAAATTTTTCATGCCTCACCTAAAACATGGAAGGATAAATTAAAGGATGTATTGGGTTTGTCTATGCGAATCCCATCACAAAATGTATTTACATTGTATTCTATCCATTCACAAGGTTCTCATTAATTTTGAAAATCCTACAACCCCATTGATTATTCAGAATAGTTAATTAACAATATTTGATATATGAAGCTTATTAAAATCATAATACACAATTACACACCTCATACCTCGATAGGTAATTTGTTTGATACAATCTAAGAAAAAAGCTTCAATAATATAAATGGAAAGATATTAAACTCAATGTAAAGACGGGAGAAAATACAAAATAGGCATGATATACCCTAGAAGCTCCTATTAAAACAAGAGAAAATCCAAATTTTTGTGTGTTTCCATTCGTTTCTATACAGATTATCCTTCATCTATAGCAAAAATATGTCTACTAAATATAATCATCACTCAATAGATGGCTATACAAATACACGTGCACGGACACAACAAAACTTCCTAGAGGAAGGATTGTGGGCCAACTTGTACTATTGTTATAAAATATGGTAAATAGAAGAAATAATAGAGAAAGGTGTTTATGAGGGAAATTCCTGCCTGTGGCAGTCATAGAGTCAAACCTATACCACTATTTAGGACGATCGCCACTATCCATCTTAATCTTTGTGGCCTAAATCATAAATAGACCTACTTTCATGAGATTTTCATACTTTTAACGCATTGAAATAGTGGCGGAAAATGTTCAATTATCCGTAAACCGTTAATTGTACAACCACTATATGGAAAAAATCAAGAAATACACAAAAAAAAGTTGGTGCATCTTATTTTAGTGCTTTGAGATCAAAACAAACAGAAGCGCTCATCCAAAAAGTAAGCGGGGTTGACTTTCTGACCGCCATATGAGGGATTTTCCATTCTTGGCACCTTTTCTTTATTATTCTCCAGATAGAATAACCATAGCTATCAAAAACCTAAAATTGGAGAGTTGTCTTTAGTAATTTCAAATAAGACATGGTAACATACATATTGGGTACCAAAGGTGTCGTGTTCACTTTAGGTTCCACCACATTTCCAATAGCAAAAATCCCGCCTCCCTTCACAGGGTCTAAGCAATGAGAAAATATCTTCGGTATTTCTCCAGAAGACGCCAGTTGTGAAATCAACGAAAAATTTGCCTGCCCAAAACCAACTATTCCTTCGAGTCCTACATCTAACATGCCAGCTTGATGAGCAGCACAACTGTAAAAATTTAAACAAAA
The DNA here is from genome assembly GCA_030015575.1 of Agapanthus africanus. Lineage (NCBI taxonomy): Eukaryota > Viridiplantae > Streptophyta > Magnoliopsida > Asparagales > Amaryllidaceae > Agapanthus > Agapanthus africanus. The sequence continues at coordinate 320,036,457 of JASDDO010000019.1, forward strand.
AAATATTAATTATGAAGAAAATATAAGTACATATCTATATTCCAATATATGCACGGTACAAGCAAGGACGACGGAAAAAAGATATTATGATTTACAAACTTCAACACATATCAACAACATAGATAGATTTATACAAATGCTTTCATTTGTTTTGCGATAAAGTCAGGTCAATAGTGTAGTTTTAATGTTTGAATACAAAGTATTACTAATTATTGTCAAACATAAAAGTAACATTATTTTCCTTTTTTCCAGCATGAGTTTCTCATCGTAAATATGTATATCGATAATGTGAAGAAGACTAATCTCAAAAAAAGCATTTTGACGGGTTAAATGATTAAATATGGATAGCAGAAAGGCATTAATAAATAAAAAGATATATGAAATTATGATGTGGAAAAATTAATGGCAAATAGATGATAATACAATGATGCTCCAGTCTTCTAGATAATTATAACATGCATAAAGCCCCATAAGCGAGAATTAAATTCCTATATTGGTAAATTAACACTGTTGTAAAGCATTAAAGATAAGCTTCAGAGAAATTATAAATTTGATAAATATATAAGATTTCAACTATAAGACTTAAGGAGAGACCTTGTCAGCCGCTACAATGAAAGGGATTTATCCATGTATTTCAATTTTTGGAGTTGGTAAATTAAAAAGATAATGGAAACTGAAGTTTAATTACTAATAGTTATTGGTGCGAATGATAAATAATGGATAAACTTTTGGAACCAATTGTCCACCAAACGACGATGAAAATCAAGTTTAAATTCCAATGAATATCCAGAGTACATTATTAGCGTACGATTTAATAGCATACTCTAAAACCAAGAAGATGGAAATAAATATAGATACGTAGTCTAAAACTTAGGAAATATTATATAGCAACTTTTCCTTTACTACGAATCCAATGAATGCTCCAATTAGAAGAAGTCACAAAATTGTAGTTACTGACAAAGAGGGCTAGGGGCAGGCCTAAACATGCATGGATATATGCAATTAAAAAATATATTAATTGCCCATTACACCGAGGAGACAGTTTTTCACATAACAAAATGGAAGAAACGGATTCATATGGCCGACCCCAAAAAATTGGGAGAAAGACTACTTGTTTATATCATATTCGGTAATCGTAATATAGTGAAGCATGATTCAATATCATCTAAATATTACTCACCCGAATGAAACGTTTGCAATGGATAGTTGTGGTTGGCTATCCTCAGAGAGCTTGTTGTAACCAACTAAATCCGTTACGAAATATCCAGCAGTCGAGCTTCCATCACCATAAGTCACATTAAAATTGCATGGCGTATTAAGGGGGCATTCAGGAATTGGACCTTCTCCTCCTGCTATTACATTGCAGAAACTATCATCGCACCTAATTGCTTTTGAAGTTGGAGAATGTGCTGGATCATATGGTGTGGGCATTTTTCCCTACATGAAGGCAATAAATAAATGATTTTTTTTCAAAGAATAAAACTTAGAGAAGATAAGGTGACCTTCTAATAAGTCCTGCAGAATTCCTGATACCATTGAATCCATGGTCAAAAAGTTGGCCAAACAACTTTTCGAGTTCGTTGATTATTATAAATATTCTGGTTAAATGCATATAACGACCCCCTATATATCTCATCCAGCACCTAAACCCTTAAAGTTTATTAGCACATAATACCCCTATGGTAGTAGGGTTAGTTAACGATAGATCAGATTCCCCAACCGAGAACACCTCTCATTCCTCAACAGGTTTCCTAGCATATAACACCTCTAGGTTAGAGGATATAACCAGGTCAATTTGCTACGATAAGTCATATCGAGTCTTACTCTTGGGGTGTTCTGTGGTAATAAACTGGTTGAAGGATGATAAGTACGATAAGAGGAATGCATGTAGATCTTATATGCAATTACCCCCGAGTATATCATGTTAAGTTACTATTATTTAAGGTTACAATAGAGAAATACATGATTAACTAATATTTATGGCAATCCCTTTACTAAGAGCAAGAAAACTAATGAAGACATACCATTAGAGAAACCATAAATTCTTAAAACTTGAACAACTATATCTAGGATAGTCTAGCAACACAGATTTAGTTTAAAAACTATAAATATTTTTTAATTTTTGAATGGATGGCTGTAGCTAAGGCGGACCTAAAGCTAAGCCAGAGGGGGCACGACAGCACATGCCTCCACTGAAATTTTGACAAACATAGGATATCAATCATGAGTGGAACCTTTGAATTCATGTTATATATATTTATATCATAAATTAAACAATGATATTCTTACTTCTCTAGCTCAAGTAGGAGGATGTTTTGCTCCCCAATAAAAGATGAGTTCAAACCCCCAACATATACACATTTAATTTTGAATTTTATTTAATGGATATAGCTTTCGTTAAAAATTTCCTTAACAAGAAAAGTTTAGGCCCCGTATTAATAAGTTTTTAAATTAAAAGAAATCCCACATCTTAAACTAAGGTGTTAAAAGAATTTAAACCGAACATGGTTCCATATATTAATATTTGATTAGCTAAAAGCCTGGATTTTATGATGTAGTCCACGATATGGTCTATAGAATACATTCTAATTAATTATAGGTTGAGGGTTTCAATACTCAAAAGTTATTGCTAATAATATAAAACAGTCTATATTAAATTAGCATATGTATGATACTTTTTTAACATCAAGCAGTTAAACTTCTATATGAACTTTTGTTATTTGTAATGTGCCCCTGCCGACTAAAATTTTGCCCGCCGCTACCTGTATTAATTGTATTTCAATCAATAAAGATTATTGGGGTCCAGGATAACTTCCAGGTACTAAAAAAATAAAATAAAGAAAATGCAGCACAATATCATTAGTGTGAAGAGCAATTTTGTCTTAAAACTTAACCTATTGAATTGTGGAATAGTAATTTATATCAAGCTAACTTAACTCTCTAAACTAAAAGTATGAGATTGAATTTTCGGGGGGAGGGGGGGGCTTACACCAAGAAGGCTATTAGGCGGGCAACCATCACAAGGTGCACAATTCACCCATAGAAGGTCACTTCCAGTATCGACTTGCACTGTATAATTCTTGGGAGGCATCCCTATCGCAATATCGGTATAGTACAATCTGCATGGACATTTAAACACCATTTACATATATCCAACAAAAAAGAAACAAACGAAGACAAAATAAATGGGTAAAGAGGATCAACTGGTGGTGAAGCTAATGTGACACTAACTAGTATCTAGCTATTGCTTTTTCTCCAATTAAATAATCAGAATAACTTTGTCTCACATCATCTTAAGAATGGGTAATAACAATGGTATGTTGAAATATAAAATGTAGCCCATAACCTTCATCGCATCTTCCGAATTTTGGTTTACAAGCCGGAAAAACTCTACCGTGTGCCTGTCATATCTGCTCGGTCATGAAAGAGAAATAAGAGCATGGATCCCACCAAGCTGCCTGATGGGTGCCCAAAATTCTCCATCTCTTTCTCGTCTCCTGCCCGGGTGTTTTACACCTGGCACACTGATAATATCTCCACATGCCAAGGATTTAAGATGGTATCATAACCTCATCCTAATGTGCAATTTAAGTAATCTTAATACAAAAATGTCGTTGAACAATGCAGAAGATGCGGCCCCAACGCAAGGTTTTTACATGCACAATACTATAGAATGTGAATGTATATTCCTCATCCTTCACAATAACATCTGAGTTTTGGTGAATTGGAAAGGACTTAAAATGATAGTAGTGTTGTTAAGGTTGAATTATATTTGAAGAAATTGAAAATATTAGAGCAAAGCAAAAGCTTAAATTTCAGCTCACAAAAGACCACTAAACTTACAAGAGAGTGCTAGAATATAGAAATATATCTCCCAATGCAGCCCTCACCATAACGTTGAAGTTTTAGTATGGTGACAAGGACTTTGGGGGTTGTTGGTTGCTTGTCGCTGGAGTTATATGCAACGACGTTGCAACATAAACTTTGGAAAACGTGATCATGGCCCAGTAGCTAGGAAGCATGGACATTTCTATTAGCTTGCCGTGTTCGTATTCGACACGTATTGGACACTTAGACGCTCGGACACTCCGCGCGGCACCATGTTTGACATGCTTTCCATGTCTAACCAAATTAGATTGTCTGAAACTTCTACATTACGTAAAGGGTTGAGAAATAAGAATGTATATATGAGTGGACTACTTTGATACCTTGAGGATATAAGAATATTAAATATTGTATCTCTCATATCAGACTATTAGAGCTAGGAGTAAATGTTCAAATCGATGCAAAGTGAAGTCGGGTCTATGAAAGTCGTCTCCGATTAGAAAGGGTCGATATTTTGTTTTTTAACCTCTTATTGATTGCATTCTTATGTGTTTTACTTATAATTTTATATGTATTCATTTGTGCGCAAGAAACTTATAGTTATGGATGAAAGGTATGATCGTTATTTTAAACAAAAAAAAATCATGCTTTTAATGTTATACCGGGACATGTTGCTACTCCTAGTTTATTTATATTATGTTTAATATATACATATATAATAAAAGTATATAAAATATTATACCCGTATCCCCGTGTCCTCCATTTTATAATTTGTCATGTCCCGTGTCCGTACTCGTGTCTGTGTCCATACTTCATAGCATAGCAGTTATTAGAGGTACCACATAAGCTTGTCATAAACAACCCTAAGCATATTTGCATCAGATGTTGCATTTCCTTTTTTTTTCCTTTTCTTTTTATTTTTTTGTTCAACCAAACACAAAATTTTATTTGGGACAACAATCTAAATGTTAAAAACAACCAAACAATGGATTTCGGGAGTCGGGGTTATCATATGGAGCCAATGTTGGATTATCTATTTTTGGTAACAAAACAGCTCCTTAATGTCACATCAGCTCCATTGTAGGTATCAGTAAACAACGTCACTGCAAATCCCATTTATCCTATATTGAGAGATCAAACTTACCCAATATTGGAGGCAAGGCCGTTGCCCTCGAGATCAAGATCAACGGCAGAGAGGATTCGGGCATGGCGGCGAGCATCATGTTCCCTGAGATCAGCAAGGGAATGATGCCCGTCTCGGCCCGCGAACTTCCTTTGCACCTTGAAAACCCCTGAAGACCCATTAACATGATTGGGGGAAGAAATTAAAAGAAACAAGCATAAAGAAACGAGGCAGGAGGAGCTAAAAGGGTGTATAGGAGAAAAACCCATGGCAGCCCCTTTGCTCCTCCACCAATAAAGAGATCAAAACATTTGTAAACTTTTTAACTTACCCTTTGCTTCTATTTGGAGAAAAAAGGATCGTTAGGGACAGAGAGCTGATGGTGGAGAGAAGAAGGAGGAGGCTTTTCTAGGGTTGTTAAAATTTTCGCCATTGCTCCTTTTTAGTTGAGATGAGAGGAAAGCCCTAAATAAAGACAAAGGAGATACCTAAATAAAGCTTGATTGGTAACTGGAATATGAATTTTTTTTTTTTTTTTTTTTGACTGTATGGGACGGAACATAGTCGGATTTTGTTATCTCATGACAAGGATCTCATTTGGCCATGGATTAAAAATCAACCTTCCCCGAAAACCTTGTTTACTCTGGCCTTTGAACTTCCGTAAACCCTTTCTTAATATAGAATCTTCCCTTGGACTGAATGAGTAACCAGCTTACTTAATTAGTTGCTTAGATGACTTTGCATCTTTGGCACCACCCAAACTCTTAAAAGGCATGGGCAAAGAGGAATTACTGACTTTTGCGCCAGCACTTTTCTTAGAAGATCCTTGCTTTTGGCATAGCAGGCCTTCCATCAGAGTACTAGCATTTGGGCATGTGCCACGCACGTGGATTATGATTTTGCAAATAAAAATCAAGCGAGGTTTCAAAATCTTTCTTTCTTAATGCTTTTCTTAAATATATATAATAATAAAGTCCACTATTAACAAATAACAAGAATCTAAAATAAGATAAAACTATTTTTAATTTTAATTTTTTTTGATAAATATGTGGATAATCAGACACCTCATAGCATTAAAAAGTTTTTAATAGATACAAAGATACGCCATCAAGACCAGAATAGACATGCAGACATTCTCCAAAGCATTAAGCTTAGGTATACATGCCAAAAGCGAAAGTAGACCGAGTACCTCACATACCAGGGACGCTGAACCCAAAACACCATATCCTCAACTTCTCCATATACATGCTCCCACATCAACCAACCAAACTTTTCGAAACTTCATGGTTTTTTATGATGCTCACAGGTGGTATTTCCTCAAATTATGACACGTGGGGGGTGACGTGTCTCGAAGGTTGCGAAGGTGGAATAAATGAGTTGTATTAGGAGGATTCCTCAGGACTTCGTCTCAAGGAACGTATCTAACCTTTTCAGGAGACCTCCCTGAATACTCTCTACCTTCACCTAGCAAACTACCAATAGCTCGTCTCCGAGCTCTTTCAGTCTCATTGCTCGTCTCCGAGCCATCTGACATGTCGAGCTTCCTCGGCCTCCCGCTCGCCTCCGAGCTCCTAACATGCCGAGCTTCCTCGGCCTCCCAGCTCGTCTCCGAGCTCCTGACGGACCGAGCTTCCTCGGTTTACCCCGATCAATCAAGAGCACGGAGCCCATGCACCCCCGCAACGGCTCCGCGTATATCGCCAGGGCGAGATATCCACCTCCCCACGATCCGCGTCACACGCTAACGCATCCCTCCATTAATGGGCGCATCCCGCCATTTAAAGCAAGGATAACGCGGGGGCGTAACTGACGGCGATGATCTCGTACCTACTCGCTCCGTGCGACCATCATATAAACCCCTCTCTCAGACGACTCAGGTAACGGGAACTCATTTTCCAATACGCCGCTACTCTGTACTTATACATCGGCACTAACTTGATCGTCGGAGGGTCTTACGGTGGTCACCTATCCCGGGACTTCTTTTACAAGTAGCACGATGCCAAACACCAACCCATTGAGATCCACACTTAACAACTCTCAAGACAAATCTCAGCCACTAGATTGCTCTCGTCAGACTCGACGGAGGACAACATCTGAAGGAGATCCAAGCTCCATCAGTTGGCGCCGTCTGTGGGAAACGAAAGACTTTTTTTCCACCATAAAAGTTGATTTTCCGCTCTCGACCCAATGGCGAGCGACGACCGCAACGATCTAAATACGAGCCGTCACAACGGAGGCGGGAGCGGCTCTTCTCCCCCTCCTAACGCCATCAACGTCTTATCCACCCGGATAGACAGGCTCACATCGCCGGTAGATGCTCTCGTCCGCGTTCAAGCGGCAAGTCCTACCCACCAGGCCGCGGTTCCTGTCACGCCCCGCTTTCCGGTGTACGGGGAGGGGACACGACTGGGTCCGCTACGTATTTACTCCGAAGTAAATACGTTAAGCGTATCTAAGCAATATAAATTAAATGTACACAAGAAAAATGACAATAGATGAAATGGAACAGCAACTTTTATTTATTAACAATTCTTTACAAGTACAACTGGAAATGTAGATACATGAATAGAAAGCATTGCCTAAACAATGGCATAACTGAAATGAAAGGTATGTACAAGTATCTAAAGCTCTGGGTCAAAGGCTAACTGCTCCAAATCTTCAGTACTGGGCTCGATCTCCAGTGAGTCCGATCCACCTAACAACATTCCAAAGAAAGAAGAAAAGGAATGTCTTCAGCGAACAATCGCTCGGTAAGTTCCAAAGATGGGTAGAGATAGCATAGACAGAAAGAGAATATAACTAGTAATATTGGATTATTATGTTAACGCAGTTGTTTGTAGTTTGATACAGAATATGCCAGTGTATACGAGAGGAGTCACACTATCCGGAGACTAAAGTATACGGAGCACAAAGAACCGTTCAGCCACGGTACAACGGCAATGGATATTCAGGTTAGGTGTATTATGGTTACAGTCTCGTGCCACTTCTAACACATTCCGTACTAATCAACCCCTTTAAAACCCCGTAATGTCTTTTGTATTGATTGTATTATTTGTATAATAGATGGATGACTTGACGAAACTATGATATCAGTAAATGGAATGGATATAATGGATATTCATGTAAACAGAGTATATCTATGGTTCCGTTCAGTCAATATAGATTGATATAGATTGTATTTCATGGATTCATGTTGTATTGTAGTTTATACTTGAATCATATTCAAGTCAGGTTGAGACTCAGTCTGAGTCAGATACTTAAAAAGAAATTGAAGTCCTGAATTAGTTTTGATATTATCGGTAACTGCTGCACATGGACGGCAGAATTTGTGTCTTTTTCCAAGACAATTACCGTGTTGATAACACCGTTTATTAGATTGTCTATCTTAGATAGGCAAGCACCCATATTCTCCGGATTCCCGAGGCTCAAGAGAATTGGTCCCGCTTAAACCTATGTTTATTAGGGTCCTTATTGTAAATTAGTATAACTTGAGGAGGTTTTATGTAAAAATAGTTTAATATAATTTCAAAATACACCTCAAGTATTTAATTATCGTCTTTATGGTTTTTCATAGATGTATATTTTATAAAAATGAAATTTCTAGTGAGCTGAACCTAGTTTTCATTGTATATGGTATTTTATTGAAAAATTGGAATTGTATTATATTGAAATGGTACTTTCATGTAATTGTTATTCCTTTGATTTAAAAAACTTGGAATATTTGTATAATATATTTAAAATAGATCTTTTGATAATATTCATATATATATATATTTATATATATATATATATATATTTAAAAATAAATTTTATTTATTTTGTAGAAATCTCATTTTCTTAAAAATAGCATTAAAAATTCCATCGAGATCGAATGCTCCTTGCGGAGGTCTGCATCTCGCTCTACTAGGCTCGAGGACGTGCGATAATCCGCACCATCCCGATCGGGGTTCTCCAAAATGGGTTGTAAAAGCGTATTTGCAAGGAATTAGTTAACACTCTTTTTAAAGAAAACGGTTTTGTAAGTTTAGGGTATTTATTCGTAAAAACGTATCTTCCCATAATCTTGAATTCCAAAGTTCATCGTGCTATGTCCAATATGTATGTTGTGATGAGGTAGGTCCTTACCTCATGAGTTTTCTAAAAATAATACGGTTAAAAGTGGATAATAATATTGTTTGTAAATATGGTGGTATTTTACTATAAAAATGAGATAAAGATTGCAACATGATTTATTTTGAGATGAATCTTGTTCTAATGTGTTTCTTTATATTTGTTAAACATTATATGAGAGTATGGTATTTTATGGTTTAAGAAAAATGGAATTTTTAAAGAAAAACGAATCGGAAGCCGTCGGGTTTTGAAGAATAAAAGTTTTAGAATAGAAAAAGAGAGAGGGAGAGGGGACTTACTAGCTAATAAGGTAGAGTGGAGAAAGGGGAAGGGTAGGGAAGCGTCGGGGCATCATTTCGTCGCCGGAATCTTCTCGAAACGTCGTCGGAATCTTGCCCTTTGCTAACTCCACTTGCACAACTATATGGACTTGAGAATTTTTTAGAGTTTTGGCAGGGAATTTCTGAGTGGGAAGGTGTGAAATAGAGTGTGATATTTATTTGGAAAATTAGGGTTTTGAGGGTTAAAGAATGCATTAAAAATATGCATTCAAAATTGGATTAAAGGGTGATCTAATATTCTCTGGATGAATTCAGAGTAAACAAACAACATAGGGGTAGTGGGGTAGGCGAAGAGGTGTTAGGGTGAAAAAATGGGGAGCATTCCCTACGGGGAACCCGGCGGTGCCGGTCCCAACACCAATCTCTCCGGTCGTGAACCAGTGGTGGGGCTTGGGATTTTCACCACGTGTCTCTGTCGTCTCATATACCCCAGTGCACATGTTTGTTTATTCTGTAACTCTACATCTTACATGTAGTGCACGTGTAAACTCTTGGGCTTCTAAAAGATTAAAAGAAAAATTAATAAAAAGATAATGTGGCTGAAAGAATTCGATCACAGGGGCTACGTCACAGCAGTGCGAGGCTTTACCAATGAGCTATAAGTGTTTTCTTGCTGTTCAAAAGCAAATCAAATACTTATAATGTACACAGGATTGCAAATACTCCATTTGTACATTAATTTTTAAATAATTTTCTGTACATTGAAATTAGAGTTGTTATATTCTATCTTCCTTACAAAAAAATTCATTCTCGAAATTTACAATTATTTTAAAGACTAGTTTACAAACAAATGAGGGTATCTTGCACGCATGTCGTCCTCACGTTCCCATATTGATTCTCCTGGTGAATCTTTTCTCCACATCACTCGAACTAAGTTTACTTCCTTGTTCCGAAATGACTTCACCTTTCTATCCAAAATTTCAACAGGTTGTTGCTCACAAGATAAGTCTAGCTGTACAGTAAGCTAGGAGTGATCAAGAATATGGCTGCATACCTTCTGAGTTGGGATATGTGGAACACATTGTGCACTCCTTCCAATGAAGGTGGAAGTGCAAAGTGATAAGCAACTTCTCCGACTCGTTCGAGTATGTCGAAGGTCCAATATACCTCGGACTGAGCTTACCCCGTTTTCCAAAACGAATCACTCCACGATTCGGAGATATCTTCAAAAATACATATTCTTCCGGTTGGAACTCCAAGTGACGGCGCTTTGCATCAGCCCAGTGCTTCTGTCAATCTTGGGCTATGCGCATTCTTTCCCTGATAGTGCAAACTATATCGACTATTGCTACTATCATCTCAGGTCCAAGGAGTTCTCTATCTCCGATGTCGTCCCAACTTAATGGCGATCGAAACTTCCTTCCATATAAAGCTGCAAACGGTGCCATTCTGATACTTGCTTGGTAGCTGTTGTTGTATGAAAACTCTACAAGATACAGGTGATCTTCCCACGATCCTCCGAAGTCTAGCATATACGCTCTTAGCATATCTTCTAAGATTTGAATAATTCGCTCAGACCGATCATCTGTTTGTGGATGATACGCTGTGCTGAAGTTCAGACATGTTCCTAAGATAGCTTGCAGACTTTACTAAAATTGCGATTGGAATCTGGTGTCACGATCGGAGACAATGCAAACCGGTACTCCATGTAATCTCACGATTTCCTGCATAACTTCATGGGTATCAGAGATAGTACATATTTGAAGAGTTAAATCTTACATAGATTCATACTTATTTCCATGTACTTCTTTGCTTGTGTCTCAGTAGATTGGCCAACTCGAAATGAGATGAAGTGAGCCGACTTTGTTAGTCGATCCACAATAACCCATACCACATTGTTACCTTTCATGTTGCGAGTAAGTGTAGTCATGAAATCCATTGTGATGTGTTGCCACTTCTATTCTGGGATAGATAACGGTTGAAGTAAACCAGCTGTCCTGTGATGTTCAGTTTTTACTTACTGACACACCAAGCATTTTGCAACGCTTCTGGCTACTTCACGATTCATTCCATGCCACCAGTAATTTTGATGCAGATCTTTGTAAATCTTTGTACCTCCGGGGTGTATAGAATAAGGAGAGTTGTGAGCTTCTTTCATCAACTCTTCTCGCACAGAACCTTTTGGTACACACAATCTACTACCGTATCTCAAACATCCGTCTTCATGGATGATGAAATCTGTTCTAAGTCCACTTTCTACTTGTTTTCTGATTTTTTGCAACTTAGCATGACTTGCTTGAGCTACTTTGATCTGATAGACAATGGTAGATTGAACTTGTAAGTGCATCAAACTTGAAGCGTTACCTGGTATGACTACTTCAATCTCCAGCTGATGCAAATCTTATTGAAGCTTCCACTGTGCGGTGAGGTTCAATGCTAATGGTTGGCGACTAAGGGCATCAGGAACTACATTCACCTTCCCTGGGTGATATTGTAGGTTGATGTCGAAGTCCGCTGTTCAGTCGATAAAACTGCACATTTAATATGACATTTTTCCTACTATTTCTATATAATAAAAGATGTTTATTATAATATATGATATATATGAGGGTTTATCTGTTAAAATACTATTTTCATGTGTTTATATATTATAATTAACATTTGGTAGGAAAAAGTAAGCATATAATATCCATGCAATATTTGGCCTATTTAAATATGCTTACCTTATTAAATATTTTTGACCAATTCTCTTAAAATTAAAATATCATGACAAAATGGTTAAAGATAATATCTCAATAAAAACAAATTCTACTAACATTATTTATTGAGATAATTATGCAGAAATTATTTCAGGACTGGAATCAAGGAAAACCGAGTTATCGAGATCAAATCTGCCGAAATAGTAAAGTAAATTGAAGAAATCAATTCTGGCAGAGACGTAAAGAAGATTTTCAGATTCCATATACCAAAATAGTCTACATGTGTCACCAGAAGAAGCCTCAAGAGAAACGAACCCACGATCCTCCTAATCCACCGCGGATCTGCGGCCAAACCCACCATTACGCCGCGGTTCTGCCGCACTTCTAGGGTACTTAGGGCATGAGATTTTTTCTGTTGGGATCTTAACCACTGGTTTCCATATTAGGAAACTAGGGTAGTTAGGGCATGAGATTTTTTCTGTTGGGATCTTAACCACTGGTTTCCATATTAGGAAACTAGGGTTCTGGCTCTGGGACTATAAATAAAGACCGAGAGCCTCTTGGAAAATTCATCAAGCTTAAGAGATCACGAAGTCCACGACAGGCTCACGCATCCAGGCTGATCATCAACCGTTCACTACCTCCTTAGAAGAGATCGAGAAGCAAACTAGCATTTTGTAATCATTTTCTAAGGGAACAAAGTGTAAATGATTTTTGTTGATTAATAAAGATAGTTGTTTTCTTATTTTATTTCTTTGTAGTTTTTCATTATGTTTTCCCTCTCCATCTCTTCTTATCCCAACATACGCGAGTAATTCGTCGCTTGTTAGGGTTCATGGGATTAGGGTAGATTAATGGATGATGAAAATCCTTAAACTCTTTTTATGTCCTATAAAGTTTATAAACTTTATCAAAAGAATAGTTAACATCCTAATCGGGCGCGCTTCCAATTCATTGCTAGTCTTGACCGCGATTAGAGATTAGATTAACAATTGTTTTGGTAAAGGCTAGATATAAACAGAGATCCATGTCGAGATAGGGGTTAATAGTGGGAACCCTTTTCCCTCCAGATACCCTAATCTACATGCATTATTGTCGTTATAGTTTTAAATCTATTAAAGGATAAAAAGAGTAATTTTTAATTAATCATCCATAACTACTAAATCCCAATGAACCCTACAGGCCCCCCTTCTACTATAAAACCTATATCCGTAGTTAATCTAGATCTATATTTTGCATCCGTGTTTAACGTAGATCTAGATCTTACAACCGTTCTTCACCAATCTTTATTCTTCCTCCTTTCTTTCTCAACACGCCTAAAGTAAGAATAAAATATTCAACGTTTTCCGGAGGATGACCCGTACTCATCTCGGTCTAGCTATACGCGACACCGTTATTGATTGCGGTTAACTACTACAAAAATACATATCAATCAAATGGCGCCATTACCGGGGATCGAACCCGTACTCGTCTCGGTCTAGCTACACGCGACACCGTTATTGATTGCAGTTAACTACTACAAAAATACAGATCAATCATCCGCCATGAGTTCTAACCATCTTCTCTGCCGCATATTCAACTCTTTCTGAGTAAACACATATTTCAGACTCTTGTGATCTGTGTATATATCCACTCGTTCACCAAGAAGATAATGGTGCCAAATCTTGAGTGCGAAGATAACGGCCGCCAACTCCAAATCATGCGTCGGATAATTGTGCTCATGAATCTTCAGCTGTCTTAAAGCATAAGCTACAACTTTACCGTGCTGAGGTAGAACACATCCTAATCCTTTACCAGATGCATCGCAATGCACTTCAAAACCTCCAGATTGGTCTGGTATGACAAGGATAGGTGCTGATGTCAATCTTGACTTGAGTTCTACGAAAGCTCATTCGCATGCTTCTGACCACACGAATTCTTTATCTTTACGTGTGAGCTTAGTCAGAGGTGTTGCAATCTTTGAAAATCCTTCAATGAACCTTCTGTAATATCCTCCTAAACCCAAGAAACTTCGAATGTCCTTCACTGACTTCGGTGTCGGCCATTTGCTTACTGCTGATACTTTAGCTGGATCTACAGAGATTCCATCGCCTGATACAATATGTCCGAGAAAACCGTTCTGATCTAACCAAAACTCGCACTTGCTGTACTTGGCATAGAGTTGATTTTGTTGTAGAGTCTCCAGGACAATTCGTAGGTGTTCGGCGTGCTCTTTCCGACTCTTAGAATACACCAGGATGTCATCGATGAAGATAACAACAAATCTGTCTAGGTACTCTCGGAAAACTTGCTTCATTAGGTTCATGAATATAGTTGGTGTGTTGGTCACTCCAAATGGCATCACAAGAAATTCGTAATGACCATAGCGAGTTCTGAATGCCGTTTTATGAATATCAGATTCTTTGACCTTCACCTGATGATAACCCGAACGAAGATCTAACTTGGAAAAAACACAAGATCCACTTAGCTGATCGAACAAATCGTCGATGCGCGGGAGTGGATACTTGTTCTTTATAGTTACATCGTTCAGAGCTCTATAATCAGTGCACATTCGATATGAACCTTCCTTCTTCTTCACAAGTAGAACTGGCGATCCCCAACTTGAAGTGCTGGGACGAATCCATCCTTTCGTCAATAATTCGTCCAACTGAGTACAGACTTCCTTCAAACCTTCAGGACTTAACCGATACGGTGCTTTGATCACCGGTTGTGCTCCAGGTACTAAATTAATACTGAATTCAAGAGCTCGATCGGGAGACAAACCTGATATGTCTTCAGGAAATACATCATTGAACTATCTCTGGCTTCGATCCTTCTTCCGCTTGAAATGTTTCAATCACCGCCTTCTTCGATTTTACCTTTTATGTGCTTGGCTCCAGGATACGGTTTCCACTTTTGAAATAAAAGACCGGATGGTCTGGAATCTCGAACACTACCCTCCTTTGATGACAGTCTATGGTAGTATAAAAAGTTCTGAGCCAATCCATACCCAAAACGATATCAAAATTCGGTATGTCCAGCACCTTGAAGTCAGCATAGAATTCTCTGCTGTGGATGACCACTGGACACAGGTCGTATCTCATTGTTGTCTTTAGAATGCCATTCCCTGAACTGACATTCCAGTTGGATACGAGAGGTTTGACTGGAATCGTATGAGTTCAGACGAACCGTTGCAACATAAAGCAATGAGATGCTCCAGTATCGAAGAGTGCTGGTGCAGGAAGTGAGGCTGCTAAGATTGTACCTAAGTTATGTGGGATATGTTTTAGATATAAGAAAAAGATATATGGGTATGTATATAGACTGAAAGAAAGTTTGAAAGGAATTGTTACCAGTGATGACTTGGCCGGTGGCTTCAGCTTCTTCCACAGTCATTGTGAAAGCCTGTCGTCTTGGTACATTCCTCCTTGCTGGAGAAGCATTCCTCTGCCCGTTCCTTTGTACTTGAGGTACGTTCCTTTGAGCTTGATGGAACTGACGAGGAGGGCGTGCAGTCGGTCCACGAGGAGGTGGAGCGGGGAGAGCTAGTCTCGAAGCAGGTGCCTGGATGGCTGGGCGCTGCTGATAAGTAATTGCTGGTCTGGGTGCAGCATTTGGGTTATGTCTACGAGGACAAGACCCGATGTCATGAGTGGCTGAGCCGCAGACTAAGCAAAGGCGATTTGCACGCCAGCAGTTTTTCGCCAAATGTCCATCTCTTCTGCAGTAGATACAAAAGGCTGGGTTGGGCTGGTTGTTCGGTACTCCCGGTCTCCTGGGCACAAATTGTGGTCTTGAAGAGGCTCCTCTTGCTATCTGAGTGGCAGGGTGCTTCATCCCGGCAGATTAAGGTATGCCTTACATCTTCACTACTGTCTCATATCGGCGGGTAGCTTTCAGGGCCAACTCGTGGGTTGGGAAATCCCCTGTAGCTAAAGCAGCTTGGATTTCCGGATCTAACCCTTGCTGAAATCTTTTGGACCCGATCTCAGCAGTTGGTATTAAGTGTGCCGCGAACCTGTTAAGGTCTTGTGTTAGCTGTGTAATATGTGATATTTGAAAATCGAATACTGAGACATATCTTACTTACTAAGCATGGTAAACTCAGCATCATATTCATCCACAGATTTGGTCCACATAGAACCCTGTTGTAGGTGAATGAACTGCTGTTCCATGTCAAATCGGGCAATCTCTGGGAAGTTGTTCATCTCAGAAAACTGCATTTTAATACCGCTCATTCATTATCTATTTTGTTATATACCGGTGCTATTAACCAGTGTCTGCTCAGTAATTACAGATTACTGGTGTTCGTGATTAAATACTGGAAACAAACTCAATATCACGGATATAGCATTTGAAAGCCGATACTGCAAACAGAACAGAAAACCGACCGATATCCAAAGAGCTTTTACAAAATAAATGTGTGCACACAATTTTGGTCCAACACATACAAGTGTGCACATGACTCTTTGGTAGCTTGGACCATGGTAGGGCTGCCTTGGCACACAAATGATGAATTGTGCAAGTGGTAGACACATATGGCGTGATGGGCAATAAATGCATAAAGTTTTGATGTGATACTTTGCATCAAGTTTCCTTCCAATTCTATGCATGCAAACCAGGCTTAAACAGCTAAATCAAACTGCATAAGAGTGATGTTGGAGTAGACACAAGACCACCACATGAATACGAGCCTCTGTGCTCGGTTTTAGACCGGTCACACCCTCCGAGCTCGCCGGCCCCTATCCCCATTCGTCCCTGTTCAATCGAAAATAATGCAATTTGTAACACATCAATTTCCTCATTATTCTATTTATCTAAGGATAGTTGATATAAATATAACACATATTACCAGTTTGTCTGGAAAATACTGATTACGCCGTGTTATATATATATTCACCATTTTTTTATAGGAAATTGTGAGTTTATTACTTCATGCATGATATTATACATCTCGACACGTTTCAGTGAGATTTTGTGCAGAAAACTATTAAGGTCAAAGGACCGGAATCACAAATTTGCCGATAAAACGCAGCAAGTCAAAAACTGCAAATCTGGTAGAAACCAAGAAAGGATATTAAGATTCCAGAAATCAGAAGAAGACCCTAAAGCCAAAACCAAACAACTGTAGAAAATCCATTCAGAGATCCCACTAAACGGATGCGGATCCGCGGCCGATCGGACTCATTGGTGGTCGGTACTTTTTCCAGAGGCCTCCTTATAACTTCTTAGCTTCTCCAAGACGCTTCGAATTATGTAGATTTCTCTAGAAGCTTCCCTTCAAACCTCCAAGCTTCTTGTGCAAGCTTGATACCTACCTAACTTTCTATGCAAGCTTCATAACAACCTAGATTCTAGTGAAAGATAAACCTAGCTTCTAGTGGAAGATTGGAAGGACTATAAAAGGAGACCTAGGTCTTCATTCAAAAGGTTGTTCGGTTGTTGATTATTGAGCCAAATCATTGCACAAGTTGAGTGACACAACTTGATCTAAAACAAAAATCCAAAACAAATTCCAAAGTTAAGATCAAGATCCATTGAGAGCAAAACAAGCGAGCAATCAACGATCCTTCATTGCAACGCCGGTCATCATCCGAGCAAGAGATCCGCAATGATCCACGACTCACGGCGATCGAGCTTCGCAAAGATCGACGACAAATTCACCTCTTCAAAGGAGCGATCGAGAGCTTAATCTTGTACCTCGAATTGAGGAGTTGTGTAATTTGAAGAAGATTTAATGAAGGTGATAAATTGTTAATTCTCGTTTTCTATACATTCTCGCATTATGAAATTCTTCATTCTTGATTGTTTCATTATGATGCGTGAGTAAATTCTCCACTTATGGAGGATTCGAGAGAATTGATAGATCTAATGATGATCAAATCTTAATACTAATATTAAATCTTATGAGATTTGTGAACCTTAGAAAAAAGAATCGTTGATGACCTAATTTGGAATGAGATCACTTCTTGATTATTTCATTGCAAATTAGGGATCAAATGATTGATGATTTTTTTTGCCAGAGGCTAGATCCGAATGATTATGATTGAAAAGACAAGGGATAGTGAAGGAGAAACCCTAGCTTCTTCAATAGATCCCTAATCTTCATTCATCATCATCGATCTAGCTATAAATTATCAACATATAAGATTAGGAATTATTAGATTCATCATTAGCTATTAACTCAATCGAATTCTACAAGCTATTCTTCATAATCTTGATAATCAAATTGATTGGACATCTTCTTAATTTCTAATTCTTGAATGTATTCTTGATTTTCTTGAAATGACAACTCAATTAAATCTCGAAATACTTTCTTGAATTTTCTTTTATATTTTCTTTTCGACTCGATTAAAACAAATTCGAATAAGTACACACATCTCAGTGGACGATCCGTATTCATTAAAGCGCTACATCAACACCGTTAATTGATTGCGGTATAAATTTCTTTGGTTGTGATAAAACATTTCCTTACACACAAAAGATGATCAATCAAATGGCGCTGTTGCCGGGGATCGTGTGCTAATTTGTTCGTTTTTGTTATTTGAGTTGAAATTTTATTATTCCATCAGAATTTCTTAGATCAAAATCGCATCAAGTGCTTAACGATTTGTTGTGATTTTTGCAAGGGAATCTGGAATCATTGGAGCAAGATGAAAAATATTCAGATTATCTTAAGAAGTCCAGTAAGGTAACAGGAGCATCTGTACAAAATTTTGTGCAGAGAACTATTCATTCCACCGCGGAACCGCGGCCATAGCAAGAATTTCGTGGTGGATCCGCGGTGATCTTGAGGAATCAGAGCTCTGTTTCTCTGTGGTAACTTCTATACTTTCTTATCTCCTCCCTGCTCTTATCTATTAACCAATTTCTGCAGGATTCTTTGCAAAAATTCGCAGCGCCGGTAAAGAAAAAATTGTTACATGTTTGATCTTGGTTGTTTGCATATTTTAACACGGAAATTAAGGGGCAAAGACCAAATTCAGATTAGGTGGGGAGTTCATTACCCTTTCTAAGCCCCAAAAATCACAAAACTAGCATCCGTATCACCCTCATTAACTAAAAAATATCTAGACAAGACTCTAAGGATCGTCGCGCTCAATTAGGACAGAAGGAGGTCGTGGGTAATCTACTGTTTATCCGTGTTTCTTTTGTGGTGTCTAAGGCAAGTGTGTCTAAGGCAAGTGGTTACTTAATTAGGCCCACTACTTATGTAGTGGAGAACCTCCCACTTATCTGGCACTTACCTGACCACAGGAGGGATAAAGAGGCAGTCGAGAATCTATCCTGCGATTTGTCTTCTGGAAGTCTAGGAGCGGTCTAGAGACTTGACCTAGGTGACCATTAGATCTAGGGTTACTTGTGCATTGTTTGTGTGATTTTTCAAAAATCTGTCTTTTTCAAAAACCAAACACCAATCTACATTTTCTCTAATTATCACATATGCTGCCACTTGTGCTAAACCATTTAGTGCATGCTCGGCTGGACATAGGATACTAGTGCCCGTCTTGTCCGCGTTCCTCCTATCGACTCTGAAGTCGATATTTCTACATCTTCTTTTTCCTCACCACACACCACATCCACTTCGATGGATGGATCTCCATCGAACTTCTTTAACACTACTCTTCCACCGTCCGCAGGTGCGCAGAATCCACCCCACATCTCTCTCCAAGAAAGATGCTACCCTATTTGAGGTCCTCTTTCTACCCGTCTTTCCATTCCACCAGCCAATGGGGACAATTTCGAAATCAAACCTTAATACATCAATCTTTTACCCAAATTTCACTGTCTCGAGTCTGAAGACGCATACGTCTTTATTACCAAATTTGAAATGTGTGCGCTATGATGGGTACTTCACAGCTTTCTGCGGATGCTATGCATCCATGTCTTCTCCCATTCACTTTGTGCGATTTAGCCGAGAAGTGGCTGTATAACACAGCCGCACATTCTATTTCAAACTGGGATGAATTCGTCGTAGCTTTCTTAAAGAAATTTTATCCCAATCATAAGACAGCTCGAGCCCGTAGCGAAATAAATCAATTTACCCAGCTTCCCAATGAACCATTTTCGAAGTGTTTTGAATGCTTTAAGGATCTGTTAGTTCAATGTCATCATCACGGAATCCACCGATGGGATCTGTGCAGAATCATATATGAGGGCATTAATCCTACAACAAAACAGAATCTTGAATCCATGTGTCAAGGCAACTTCATGACTACTTCTTGAGGAACTCCGCAAAGATATTAAGCCTGGAGATTTTTAGAAGATTTCGCTGAAAAATCTTTACAGTGGGAGAGTGTAAGTTAACCATCGTCTAGGGGTGGTATCCATCAACTGGATGTTTCCATAGGAGTTAGAGCTGAAATGGCAGCAATGCAAAAGAAACTCGAAGCTATAGAACACAAATTTTTATTAGCCTCCCTAAATCAGAAGACACTCCCCAAAACTGTCTGTGGATACTGTTCTGATCCATCACA
The DNA here is from genome assembly GCA_030015575.1 of Agapanthus africanus. Lineage (NCBI taxonomy): Eukaryota > Viridiplantae > Streptophyta > Magnoliopsida > Asparagales > Amaryllidaceae > Agapanthus > Agapanthus africanus. Next base: position 320,056,951 of record JASDDO010000019.1, read on the forward strand.
TTTGACGAAAGAATGTCCATTGAATTCTCCGTTTCAAGGTCAAGAGCATACTAATGCTGCTTTCCAGCAAAGACCTAGAAACGATCCATATTCTTCCACTTATAATTAAGGTTGGAGGAATCACCCTAACTTTGCTTGGAACCAACAACAAACTCAAAACACGGTTCCAAACTAAAACAACTTTCAAAGGGTCCCTCCACAACAACAGCAACCACTACAATTGACTCAACACCCCTATCAATCACAAAACTTTCAAAATCCGGTCAACACTTCTGCACCGTATAATTCTTTGCAATTGACCGGTACTGATGATTCCTCTTCACTCGCACAAACCATGAATTTGATTCTGAAAAATTTCATGCAAGTTTCGGCTGAGATAAAGTCTTCTGTCGATGACATAAAAAATAACTCCGCCTCACACGGCAAGAGTATTAAGCACAAATTGCACGATTGAATTCCGAAATGAGTGCTATAGAGAAAGAGAAACTTCCGTCTCAACCCCTCCCGAATCCTGGGCATTCACAACACTACAATGTGAATGCCATTACAACGTTGAGATCCGGAAGAGTGCTGAATAATCAAGTCGGTGAAGAGATTGATAATCATGATGAATTAATCAATAAAACCCTGACTTTCACTTCCACTTCTGATCCTTGTTCGTCTACCCCACCACCTTCTTACGAGCCTATTCTTCGTTTCTCTCAAGGCTCGAACCCTCAGCATACCTCTTCTAGTCAACCAAAGACGATCCACACTCCTATTCTGGGATCAGTTCCATACACACCACCTTCTCCAATGTTGGACCCAGCTATTATTGCTAAATCTCTTTATCCGAATCGGTTAAGGGGAAACAAAATGAGTTCACATATGGAGAAGATTATGGAAATGTTTAAACAGGTTAACATCAATATCTCTCTCCTAGATGCTATACAACAAGTCCCGGCTTATACGAAAATTTTAAAGGACTTGTGCACTAGGAAGAGGAAGACTCAAGTGCCCAAAAAGGTCTTCATGACTAATAATATTAGCACTGCTTTTACCCCACAGTTACCAAAGAAACGTAAGCACCCTGGGTATCCTACAATCTCGATTTCTATTGGGTGTAAAAACATTAACCGTGTTTTACTTGACCTTGGCGCAAGTGTTAACCTTCTTCCATATTCTGTCTACGAGCAGTTAGGGATTGGAGAGTTGAAACCAGCTCATTGCACTCTCCAAATGGCAGACCGATCAATCACCAAATCTAGGGGTGAACTTGAAGATGTGTTGATAAAAGTCGGGAATTTATATTCCCTGTGGACTTTATTGTTCTTGATACGCAACCTGTAGCAAACCCACAGAACCAAATACCGGTGATTCTAGGTCGACCATTCTTTGCCACTTCCAATACTGTCATAAATTGTTGAAACGGTTCTATGACTTTATCCTTCGGGAAGATATCAATTGAGCTGAACATTTATAAGATTGGAATTCAGCCGTCTGAACCCTCTGCTCACATACTTGATGTCTGTTCTGTCCATGAGATTACTTCCGAAAGCTGCGAGGTTAATGAACTTTACTTTGAAAATCTCGACGACATTAGCACATCAATGTTTGATCTTGCACATCTTAGTGAGGACACTTTTTCCACTCTTGAGTCTGAACCTTTTGACTCTTCACTTTCTGAGTATGTATCCTTTGCATGCTATGAGCTTCTTCGTGAATCTGAATGTCATTCGCTTACCCCACCTTCTATTGTTTCTCCGCCAGCATTAGATCTCAAATTGTTACCTTCTCATCTTAAATATGCATATTTAGGTGAGAATGGGTCTTTACCCGTGATCATATCTGCTTCTCTTGCCTTAGAGCAGGAGAACGCGCTTTTGACGGTATTGAGATCTAATAGGCAGGCTTTTGGTTGGACTATGGCTGACATCAAAAGGATTAGTCTCTTGATTGTTGAACATCATATATATCTGATGGATGAAGCCAAGCCAACCCGAGAACCACAGAGACGGTTGAATCCCGTCATGAAGGATGCGGTAAAGAAAGAAATCGTCAAATGCCTTGACAGTGGTATCATTTACCCAATCTCTGATAGCCAATGGGTAAGTCTAATTCATGTAGTCCCTAAGAAATCTGGCATCATGGTTGTATCAAATGAGGCTAATGAGTTAATCCAGACACGCGCTCAAACTGGGTGGCGTGTATGTATTGATTATAGAAAACTCAATGCCGCAACGAGGAAAGACCACTTTCCTCTACCTTTTATTGACCAGATGTTAGAATGCTTAGCTGGACGGGAATATTATTGCTTCATGGATGGATACTCTGGCTATAAACAGGTCCCTATTGCTGAAAAAGATCAAGACAAAACCACATTTACTTGTCCTTTTGGTACATTTTCTTATAGACGCATGCCCTTAGGTTATGCAATGCTCCCGCTACATTTCAGCGGTGTATGATGGGGATATTCTCGGACATGGTCGAGAATTTTTTGGAGATTTTCATGGGCGATTTCTCGATATTCGGAGATTCTTTTGATGACTGCCTATCTTATCTTGACGCAGTTCTTACTCGTTGCAAAGAGAAGAACTTAACCTTGAATTGGGAAAAATGCCACTTCATGATCCAAGAGGGAATTGTGCTTGGACATGTCATTTCACGGAAAGGTATTGAGGTTGACAAAGCTAAAATAAATGTCATTCATAATCTTCCTCATCCCAAATGCGTCAAAGATATACGATCTTTTCTTGGCCATGCAGATTTTTACAGGAGATTCATTAAGGATTTTAGCAAAATTGTTAGACCTTTAACTCTTCTCTTGGCCAAGTACACAACCTTTCACTTTGACTCGAATTGTGATGTTGCATTTGACTCACTTAAAAACTCTCTCACTACAGTCCTCGTTCTATCATCTCCTGATTGGAATCACCCATTTGAGCTAATGTGTGATGCATCAGATTTTGCTGTTGGTGCAGTCTTAGGACAACACATTGAAAAGATGCCACACGTGATTTATTATGCAAGCAAGTCCTTGAATGATGTCCAAATTAATTATACAACTACTGAGAAAGAACTCATGGCAGTTGTATTTGCATTAGAAAAATTCATGCCTTACTTGATTGGTTCACCAATTGTTGTGTACACTGATCACTCCGCCTTAAAACATCTTTTGGCGAAGAAGGATGCTAAAGGTCGGTTAATACGTTGGATCCTTCTATTACAAGAATTTGATCTCGTCATTCAAGATAAGAAAGGATGTGAAAATGTTGTAGCCGACCATCTATCGCGCATCTCTTCTTCACCCGTGACCCTGCCAATTAATGACTCTTTTCCGGACGAACAACTCTTGAACGTATCTGACGAACCTTGGTTCATGGATATTGTGAATTATCTTGCTACGGGACTTATTCCCCGCGAATGGTCGAAACAGGACAAACATCGATTTCTTTCCCAAGTAAAACACTTTTACTGGGATGAACCCTATTTGTTTAAGTATTGTCTTGACCAGATCATTCGCAGATGTGTCCCGAATGATGAATTCAAGAGCGTTCTATCTTTCTGTCATAATCAGGCATGTGGAGGTCACTTTGGTCCTCGAAAGACGACGGAGAAGGTTCTGCAATGCGGTTTTTATTGGCCGACTTTATTCCAAAATGCATTTGATCATTACAAAACCTGTCCACAGTGTCAACACACGGGTAGGATTTCTCGGAGAAATGAGATGCCACTTCAACCGATCTTGGTGGTTGAAATTTTTGACGTTTGGGGTATGGATTTTATAGGTCCTTTTCCCAACTTTTTTGGGAATTTGTACATATTGCTTGCGGTTGATTACGTCTCGAAATGGGTGGAAGCTATTCCTTGTCGCACTAATGACAAAAAAGTTGTCATTAAGTTCTTAAAAGAAAATATCTTTTCGCGATTTGGACACCCACGTGCTATCATTAGCGATAATGGGACGCATTTCTGTAATCGGTCTTTTGAGACTTTGATGCGGAAATATGCAATCAACCACAAACTTTCCACACCCTATCATCCCCAAACAAGCGGACAAGCTGAGGTTTCAAACAGACAAATCAAACAAATTTTGGAGAAAACTGTTTCTAAAAATCGAAAAGATTTGTCAACCAAATTGACGGATGCTCTTTGGGCATTTCTTACCGCATATAAAACCGATTTAGGTATGTCTCCTTACCGTCTAGTGTTTGGAAAGGCTTGCCACCTTCCGGTCGAGATTGAACACAAAGCAATATGGGCCATTAAAGAACCGAACTTTGATTTAAAGCAAGCCTGCAACTTTCGGAAGCTACAATTAAACGAGCTAAGCGAACTCCGCGATGAAGCTTACGATAATGCTGTAATTATAGAACCGGACTAAGGTATTTCATGATAAAAATATTTTGAGAAAAACTTTTACACTTGGTCAACAAGTCCTTCTTGATGATTCACGTCTTCATCTTCATACGGGTAAGCTGAAATCTCGGTGGAAAGGACCTTTTGTTGTGCGGTATGTATACCCGCACGGTGCAGTTGAGGTTGAAAATATTGAAAACGGTACAATTTTCAAAGTAAATGGACATAGATTAAAACCGTATTTTTCCACTGACCCCATAGAAAAGCTCCTGTTTTTACAGGAGCCACTTTATCTTGACTAAAATTCCTCTGTCTCACCTCCATGTCTTGAAAAATACTGTATCATTTTTAGAATGGAGGTGAGTGAAAAGAATAAGTTTGGGGGAGATTTTCATGTATTATTGCCCCCGTTAATAAATTTCCTCCCAAGTCTACAGGTTTCTAAGATTTAACAGATGGCAACAGTGAGGACACTGTTGTAAACAGGATTGGGGGAGGTTTGTGTTTATTTACGCATCACTTTGCATATTACTTTGCATAAGCACAAAACATATAAAAAAATATTTAATATTTAATTTTATAATAAAAGATTAGATACTGAAAAATTACATCCAAAAGATTAGAAAAATTTAAGAAAACCTAGAAATTTAGAAGTTTTCTTAAACGAACTAGTAATAAGTAGTTATGAGCCGTTGTCCCAAGGGTTAGTAAGATGAAGGAAGTCACTAATCTGAGGATAAAAATAAATCTGAAAAATAGCTCCTATTCTGGAAGCCAAACATTTGAATGTTGATACCCTATTATACGCACTTACACACGTCTTGAAACTCGGGATAGTAGAGGATACCTTAAAATGCTCTTGTCTAAAAGCCAAAGTATGAAGAAAATAATAAATGAAGCATAAAAGATAAAATGGTGAAGAAAAATGAACACTGGTTTTGCAATCACCAAGGCAGCAATAAAAAAATATAGCGAGGGTGCTTCATCACCTAGTGCCTTAGACCAACTGGTTTGGGAGTCACTGCTAAGCCTTAAATGTTGCAAGACGAGAAAAATACTAATACGCCTAATAAGCAAGCACATGAGTAATCGGTCGGTTACTACCTCAAGAAGTATTAACGGTCGCATGAAAAATGTATGAGCAAATCCATCAAAATATTCACCGATTAAAAAGTACTGAGATAGATGGACAAGAGTATGATAGCTTGAATTGAATTCTCCGAGTATGGGGATGTTCTTTACACACATGTAGGGGTATATGATCAATGTTTGGAAGAAAGGTAGGAATGAAGAATAAAGACGATGTTTTATTGAAGGATGATGTGATTTCTAACATTTTTCTTGACTATTAAGATAAGGCTCATGACAACCGAAAAGCTAGTATAGTTGGAAACTCTAATTTTCAAAGTCTTTCTTTTACAATTCTTATCTTTACATGTAACTTTCAAGTCTTCCTTTTATTATAGGATTTTGTGGGTGCAATCCGCTGAAAACCCTTAGGAGACAACACTCCTCCTACTAGGGACACCTAGAGGTTTAAAGGCTTGTTGCACGTGCTCAGTGCAATCGTGTTTACCTACGAAAGTGTGCTAGTTAGTTTTTCTCTTTCTTTCTATTTTCTCCTTCTCTTGAATAAAAAAAGTTTGCTTGAGACGATCAAAATTAAGTTTGGAGGAATTTGTTCAGTCGAAAATAATGCAATTTGTAACACATCAATTTCCTCATTATTCTACTCATATAAGAATAGTTGATATAAATATAACACATATTACCAGTTTGTCTAAAAAATACTAATTACCCCGTGTTATATATATTCATCATTCTTTATAGGAAATTGTGTGTTTATTACTTCATGCATGATATTATACATCTCAACACGTTTCAGTGAGATTTTGTACAGAAAAATATTCAGGTCAAAGGACCGGAATCACAAATTTGCCGATAAAACGCAGCAAGTCAAAAATTGCAAATCTGGCAGAAACCAAGAAAGGATATTAAGAATCCAGAAATCAGAGGAAGACCCTAAAGCCAAAACCAAACAACTGCAGAAAATCCATTCAGATATCTCACTAAACGGCCATGGAACCGCGGCCGATCTAGGCCGATCCGCCGTGGATCCGCGGCCGATCTGACTCGTTGGCGGTCGGTACTTTTTCCAGAGGCCTCCTTATAACTTCCTAGCTTTTCCAAGACGCTTCGAATTGTATAGATTTCTCCAGAAGCTTCCCTTCAAACCTCCAAGCTTCTTGTGCAAGCTTGATACCTACCTAACTTCCTATGCAAGGTTCATAACAACCTAGCTTCTAGTGAAAGATAAACCTAGCTTCTAGTGAAAGATTGGAAGGACTATAAAGGAGACCTAGGGCTTCATTCAAAAGGTTGTTCGGTTGTTGAATATTGAGCCAAATCATTGCACAAGTTGAGTGATACAACTTGATCCAAAACAAAACTCCAAATCAAATTCCAAAGTCAAGATCAAGATCCATTGAGAGCAAAACAAGCGAGCAATCAACGATCCTTCATTGCAACGCCGGTCATCATCCGAGCAAGAGATCCACGACGATCCACGACTCACGGCGATCGAGCTTCGCAAAGATCGACGACAAATTCACCTCTTCAAAGAAGCGATCGAGAGCTTAATCTTGTACCTCAAATTGAGGAGTTGTGTAATTTGAAGAAGATTTAATGAAGGTGATAAATTGTTAATTCTCGTTTTCTATACATTCTCGCATTATGAAATTCTTCGTTCTTGATTGTTTCATTATGATGCGTGAGTAAATTCTCCGCTTGTGGAGGATTCAAGAGAATTGATAGATCTAATGATGACAAATTTTAATACTAATCTTAAGTCTTATGAGATTTGTGAACCTTAGCAAAAAGAATCGTTGATGACCTAATTTGGAATGAGATCACTTCTTGATTATTTCGTTGCAAATTAGGGATCAAATGATTGATGATTTTTTTTGCCAGAGGCTAGATCCGAATGATTATGATTGAAAAAACAAGGGATAGTGAAGGAGAAACCCTAGTTTCTTCAATAGATCCCTAATCTTCATTCATCATCATCGATCTAGCTACAAATTATCAACAGATAAGATTAGGAATTATTAGATTCATCATTAGCTATTAACTCAATCGAATCCTACAAGCTATTCTTCATAATCTTGATAATCAAAGACATCTTCTTAATTTCTAATTCTTGAATGTATTCTTGATTTTCTTGAAATGAAAACTCAATTAAAGCTCGAAATACTTTCTTGAATTTTCTTTTATATTTTCTTTTCGACTCAATTAAAACAAATTCGAACAAGTACACACATCTCAGTGGATGATCCGTATTCATTAACGCGCTACATCGACACCGTTAATTGATTGCGGTAGAAATTTCTTTGGTTATGATAAAACATTTCCTTACACACAAAAGATGATCAATTAGTCCCCATATTTTCCCTGTCCCTTCCTTGCAGTCACATCACCTCATTCTTATTACTTGTTTAATCTTTTTTGGTGCCTATGAAAACCAGATCAGTGAGCAAGCGAAGGGTTACCATGTAATATATAGTTTTGTCTTAAGTTTGTTTTTGGTTTAGGTTTGAGAGTGAGTGGGCTTCAACTTGGTCTCTTCTTCTTCTCCTCTCTTGAAGCTTTTATTGGAGAACTTCATTATGGAGGTTGAATGAGTTACCAATATCTTGTACCTAACTTGTGTTAATAAATTTGTTGTTTCTTTTATTACTTGCTTCATGTTCTTAATTGCTTATCATTTTCATCATGCTTAACTAATCTTCTTGGTGGTGGTAATGGTAAGGAAGTGAGTGAAAGGATTTGCCTCCTCCTCCTCTTGTTTATGTTTAATGTGCTTTAACATGATTATAACTTAAGAATTGTTTTATATATTGATGTGATATGGTATTTTGAAACAATGGTTACTTTGTAACCTCTTCATATACCATAATCATCCCCCTTCCCTATTTCACCATGTTTAAGTTAGAATCAATTTGGTGTTAAATTTGCTAAGTTTGGATACGGTATTTTGTGACCGAATGCTTGATAAACCCTCGGTTTTCATATACCCTATACTATCACATGCCCTTAGCAAAGTTAACACTAAAATTATTTGCTCTCACTCGCTACTTTGTGTTTTTGATATTGTCGTATGCTTGCTAACCCTTGTGTTTACTGTTGATACTCCAAGCTCGGACATACAAATGATAAGTGAATAAAACGGACTTGATTCGTGTTTTACGGCGAATATCGGAATTTGATGATTTATGCTTCGCAACCGCGTTGACAAATCATGCTTCATGCCGGGATCGACGTAAGGACGGACAACTCATGATCAAGGCAGCGTCGAAGGAATCGTCGCGATTCGACCTTCCAAGCCAAAGCCACAACCACTTCTTTCTTAACTTCTTTCTTTGTTTTCCTTGTTTTCATATTTTCTATTTTTTGTGACAAAACCAACCATTCGTTATTTGTTGAACTTTAAATCACAAGACCTAATACACAATTCCCTGCGGATCGACCCGTACCTACCGGCTTGCTACAACGTGCCATGCACTTGCGGTTTATAAATTTTAAAACGAGAAAGATCTCGCGTGCGCAATCCATTTCCTTAAAATCGTTTCCATATCCAAAACATACGCGTTTGCGCGCGCGGGTGAATTCCCAACAGAAGTATTTCACGTCGAACATGTCATGAAAAATCCTCCATTCGATCGGTTGGTCAAGACGGCTTTCTTCCGCCTTCCACCAAACTCGTGCATTGTCAGTGAGTTGCAGCTTTGCAACTCGAACCCAAGCCATCTCTGTCACTTGTGCTGCTACTAGATCATCCTCAATACTTTGAGCCCATTCCTCGGCTTCCAGAGGGCTCTCTTTTCCCGAAAACTGTTTTGGGTGCAATGTCCGAAATTGCTTTACTCCGGGCGCTTCCGCTTCTGGGCGGTTCAATAAGATAGCAGTCTGCTGCGCTGTCCTTCCAGGAGGCTTCAGATTGTCTCAAGTAGTACCGTTTGCTCATTAATCGGAGCAGCAACGGTAGGCTTAAGCGGTAGAGGTGGTGGTGTGTTGTTGAAATTGGTGCTGGTGTTGTTTGGAGAATTCATAACTTTGAAAGAAAATTTTGGGTTAGCATAGATTCAATATATATGAAATTGTAAGATTCAAAGAATATGTATTGTAACGAATGTTTTTAGTTGATGATTCTTGTGTTATATTGCTTAGGACTTCATGCAGAATTGACCCGCATGTCCATTCAGAACTGACATGCATGTCCATACAGAGCTGACCTACATGGTAGGGTTCCATGCAGAACTGACCTGCATGGGCCACCACCAAAACCTGTCACGTCCCGCTTCTCGGTGTACGGGGAGGGGACGCGACTGGGTCCGCTACGTATTTACTCCGAAGTAAATACGCTAAGCGTATCTAAGCAATATAAATTAAATGTACACAAGGAAAATGACAATAGATGAAATTGAAAAGCAACTTTTATTTATTAACAATTCTTTACAAGTACAACTGGAAATGTAAATAAATGAATAGAAAGCAGTGCCTACACAATGGCATAACTGAAATGAAAGGTATATACAAGTATCTAAAGCTCTGGGTCAAAGGCTAACTGCTCCAAATCTTCAGTACTGGGCTCGATCTCCAGTGAGTCCGATCCACCTGACAACATTCCAAAGAAAGAAGAAAAAGAATGTCGTCAGCGAACAATCGCTCGGTAAGTCCTAAAGATGGGTAGAGATAGCATAGACAGAAAGAGAATATAAACTAGTAATGTTGGATTATAATGTTAACACAGTTGTTTGTAGTTTGGTACAGAATATGCCAGTGTATACGAGAGGAGTTCTACTATCTGGAGACTAAGGTATACGGAGCACAAGTAACCGTTCAGCCACGGTACAACGGCAATGGATATTCAGGTTAGGTGTATTATGGTTACAGTCTCGTGCCACTTCTAACACATTCCGTACCAATCTACCCCTTTAAAACCCTGTAATGCCTTTTGTATTGATTGTATTGTTTGTATAATAGATGGATGACTTGCCGAAACCATGATATCGGTAAATGGAATGGATATAATGGATAGTCATGTAAACGGGGTATATTCATGGTTCCATTCAGTCAATATAGATTGATATAGATTGAATTTTGGTATTCATGGATTCATGTTGTATTGTAGTTTATACTTGAATCATATTCAACTCAGGCTGAGACTCAGTCTGAGTCAGATACTTAAAAAGAAATTGAAGTCCTGAATTAGTTTTGATGTTATTGGTAACTGCTGCATATGGACGGCAGGATTTGTGTCTTTTTTCAAGACGATTACCGTATTGATAACACTGTTTGTTGGATTCTTTACCTTAGATAGGCAAGCACCCATATTCTCCGGCTCCCCGAGGCTCAAGAGAATTGGTCCCGCTTAAACCTATATTTACTCGGGTCCTTATTGTAAATTAGTAAAACTTGAGGGGGTTTTATGTAAAAATAGTTTGATATAATTTCAAAATATATCTCAAGTATTTAATTATCGTCTTTATGGTTTTTCATACATGTATATTTTATAAAAGTGAAATTTCTAGTGAATAGAACCCATTTTTCATTGTATATGGTATTTTATTGAAAAATTGGAATTGTATTATATTGAAATGGTATTTTCATATAATTGTTATTCCTTTGATTTAGAAAACTTAGAATATTTTTATAATATATTTAAAATTGATCTTTTGATAATATTCATATATATATTTATATTTATTTATTTAATTAAAATAAATTTTATTTATTTTGTAGAAATCTCATTTTCTTAAAAATAGTATTAAAAATTCCATCGAGATCGAATGCTCCTTTCGGAGGTCTGCATCTCGCTCTACTAGGCCCGAGGATGTGCGATAAGCTACACCATCCCGATCGGGGTTCCCCAAAATCGGTTGTAGAGGCGTATTTGCAAGGAATTAGTTAACACTCTTTTTAAAGAAAACGGTTTTGTAAGTTTAGGGTATTTATTCGTAAAAACGTATCTTCCCATAATCTCGAATTCCAAAGTTCATCGTACTATATCCAATATGTGTGTTGTGATGAGGTAGGTCCTTACCTCGTGAGTTTTCTTAAGGTAATACGGTTAAAAGTGGATAACAGTATTGTTTGTAAACATGGTGGTATTTTACTGTAAAAATGAGATAAAGATTGCAACATAATTTATTTTGAGATGAATCTTGTTCTAATGTGTTTATTTATGTTTGTTAAACATTATATGAGAGTATGGTATTTTATGGTTTAAGAAAAATGGAATTTTTAAAGAAAAACGAATCGGAAGTCGGATTAACTCCGCTTCCGTCGGGTTTTGAAGAATGAAAAGTTTAGAATAGAAAAAGAGAGGGGGGAGAGGGGAATTACTAGCTAATAAGGTATAGGGGAGAAGGGAGAAGAGTAGGGAAGCGTCGCGGCGTCGTTTCGTCGCCGGAATCTTCTCGAAACGTCGTCGGAATTTTGCCCTTTGCTAACTCCACTTGCACAACTATATGGACTTGAGAATTTTTGAGTGTTTTGGCAGGGAATTTCTGAGTGAGGAGGTGTGAAATGGAGTGTGGTATTTATAGAGAAAATTAGGGTTTTGAGGGTTAAAGAATGCATTAAAAATATGCCTTCAAAATTGGATTAAAGGGTGATTTAATATTCTCTGGATGAATTTAGAGTAAACAAACAATATGAGGGTAGTGGGGTAGGCGAAGAGGTGTTGGGGTAAGAAAATGGGGAGCATTCCCTACGGGGGGCCCGACGGTGCCGGTCCCAACACCAATCTCGCCGGTCGTGAACCGGTGGTGGGGCTTGGGATTCTCGCCATGTGTCTCTGTCGCCTCATATACCCCAGTGCACATGTTTGTTTATTCTGTAACTCTACATCTTATGTATAGTGCATGTGTAAACCCTTGGGCTTCTAAAAGATTAAAAGAAAAATTAATAAAAAGATAATATGGCTGGGGGGATTCGATCACAGGGGCTTTGTCACAGCAGTGCGAGGTTTTACCAATAAGCTACAAGTGCTTTCTTGCTGTTCAAAAGCAAATCAAATACTTATAGTGTATACAGGATTGCAAATACTCCATTTATACATTAACTTTTAAATAATTTTCTATACATTGAAATTGGAGTTGTTACAGTTCCTCCTCCCCGGGACCACGACGTCCGTAGAAGGACGGATGAGCATGCTCAAGCTCTTAATCTCGCTCACGCTCATCTCAACGCCGGCGTGCCGACTCCGGCCACCTTGACCCGCGTGCGGCGATTGATTCCATGACCTGCTGGGCGCCGAACAGCTCCACGTCGCGATCCCAGCGAAGACTGGGCCGTCACTCCAATGCCCGCCGAGCGTTCTCTCCCCTGAGGAGGTGTCTGTCAGCTCACTTGCTTCCAGGCATGACCGACGCCCCAACTCTCGCCGGGGCCGCGCGAAAGGCGAGTGTAGGGACTACTCGAGAAAGGCCTCGCCCGAGGATTTAAGAAACTTGATAGAGTGAAATTGAAGCCGCACCGTCGCGCAGACCCGGAGTGGAGGTAGCCACCACTCCGACTATGCTGAATCCACGGGGTACCGCCACTGACTCGAAGCCCTCGAGAAGAAAATCGAAGGCATACAATCGGACGTCCATGCATCCGGCGAATGGGCCAAGTACTCTGCCGATTCACTAACGAAGCCCTTTACAAAAGAATTGTCATGCCCCGCTTTCCGGTGTACGGGGAGGGGACGCGGCGAGGCTCGCTACGTATTTACTCCGAAGTAACCACGCTAAGCGTATCTATATAAAGTAAAATGTACACAAGAGACAGGAATATAATGAACAACAACTTTATTTATTAAATCTTCTTTTACAGGTATAACTGGAATGTAAATACATGTCTGGAATGCAATGCCTAAACAATGGCATGAACTGAAATGAAAATATGTACAAGTAAAGTCTAATGCTCAGGGTCTTCTGTGAACTGCTCCAAGTGCTCTTGGCTGGTCTTGAACTCTTCAGAGTCAACTCCTCCTGACAACATTCCAAAGAAGAAGAGAAATAGGAATGTCTTCAGCGAACAATCGCTCGGTAAGTCCCAAAGATGGGTAGAGATAGAATAGACAAAAAGAGAGTATAACTTGTAACGTTTGATTATAATGTTAACGCAGTTGTTTGTAGCTTGGTACAGAATATGCCAGTGTATACGAGAGGAGTCCAACTTACACCGTGGACTTTGCTAACCCGTAGTATAAGGCTCCATCGAAAATACCACGGAACAATAGCATGGATGTAATTACGTCTTAAGTGACCACCTCGTGCCACCTTTAACATATTCCGTACCAGTCTACCCCTTTATAAACCCCGTAATGTTTATTGTATTGATTGTACTGATTGTATTGTATTGTCTTGTAGTAAATGGAAGACTTTCCGAAACCATGATATCAGTAGACAGAATGGATGTAAATGGATAGTCATGTAAACGGCATATATCCATAGTTCGGTTCGGTCGTGTTCATGTTGTTATAGATTGTATTCTGATATAGATGGATTCATGTTGTAAATGGAGTTATACTTAAATCATATTCAAGTCAGATTGATTGTATATATGCACGTGACTCTAACTGAGTCAGACTTTTAAACAGAATTGAAGCCTGATTGTTTTGGAGTTATCGGTAACTGCTGCACATGGATGGCAGGATTTGTGTATTTTTCCAAGACAATTACCGTGTGTTAATTTTTAGATTGTCTACCATAGATAGGCAAGCACCCACATTCTCCGGCTCCCCGAGGCTCAAGAGAATTGGTCCCGTTTAAACCTGTGTTTACTAGGGTCCTTATTGTAATTTGTATATCTTGAAAGGGTTTTATGTAAAAATAGTTTTGTTATAATTTAAAAATACACCTCAAGTATTTAATTATCGTCTTTAGGGTTTTCATAGATGTATATTTTATAAAAGTGAAATTTCTAGTGAGTAGAACCTAGTTTTCATTGTTCAAGGTATTTTAATGAAATACTGGAATTGTATTGTATTGAAATGGTATTTTCATGTAATTTGTGATTCTCTTGATTTAGAAAACATGGAATATTTGTATAATATATTTAAAATAGATCTTTTGATAATATTCATATATATTTATATATTTACTAAAAATAAACTTCATTTATTTTGTAGAAATCTTATTTTCTTAAAAATAGCATTAAAAATTCCATCGAGATCGAATGCTCCTTGCGGAGGCCTGCATCTCGCTCTACTAGGTCTGAGGACGTGCGATAACCCGCACCATCCCAAGTGGGGTTCCCCAAAATGGGTTGTAGAGGCATAATTGGAAGGAATTAGATAACACTCTTTTTAAAGAAAACGGTTTTGTAAGTTTAGGGTATTTATTCGTAAAAGCGTATTTCCCATAATCTAGAATTCCAAATTTCATTGTGCTATGTCTAATATGTGTGTTGTGATGAGGTAGGTCCTTAGCTCGTGGGTTTTCTAAAGGTAATACAAGGAAATACGTTGAATTATGTCGAAATGTAAAGTATATGGTATTTTACCGTATAAATGCGATAAAAGTTGCATAAAAGATTCTTTTAAGATAAAACTTATTCTAATGTGTTTATTTATGTTTATTGAACCTTATGAGAGAATATGGTAGTTTTTTGATTAAGAAAAATGGAAATTTTAAGGAAAAACGAATCGGAAGTCGGATTAACTCCTCTTTCAACGAGTTTTGAAAACTGAAAGTTTTAAAATAGTAGAAGAGGAGGGGAGAGGGGACTTACAAGCTACAAGAATATAGGGGAGGTAGGGTAGGACTATGGAACTGTCGGGGCGTTGTTTCGTCCCCGGAATCTTCTCGAAACGTTGTCGGAACTTCGCCCTTTGCTAACTCCACTTGCACAACTTGGGTCTTGGGAATTTTATAGAGTTTTGGCAGGGAATTTCTGAGTGAGGAGGTGTAAAATGGTGTGTGGTATTTATAGGGAAAATTAGGGTTTTGGGGTGATGAGGAATGAATTAAAAATGCATTAAAAATTTGGTTTAATGCTACTTTTTAATTCACTGTTTGTTTTTAATAAAAATAAATAATACAGGGGTTAAGGAGGAGGCCAAAGGGTATGGAGTTGAAGTTTGGAGACCAACCCCTACGGAGGGTCCGGCGACGCCTGGAAAAGGAATGATCTTACCGGTTGGATGGAGGTGTTGGGTGATGGGATTGCTGCCACGTATCCCTGTCGCTTGGTATACCCAGTGCACATGTTTGTTTATTCTGTGTCTTTTCATTTTACGTGTAGTGCACGTGTAAACTCTTGGGCTTCTAAAAGATTAAAAGATAAATTAATAAAAAGATAATGTGGCTGGAGAGATTCGATCACAGGGGCTATGTCACAGCAGTGCAGGGCTTTACCAATGAGCTACAAGTATTTTCTTGCTGTTCAAAAGCAAATCAAATTTATAACTTGTGCTCAGGCTTTGGTATTCCTTCTGTATTTTGGAAAATTTTGTACAGAAAATTTAGGGTTGTTACAAGAATTGTTAGCAGAGCACGTCTCGTCCAGGAAATACCGCCCAAAGTAGCCCTCTTCAACGGGAAATCCGACCCGAAGGACCACATAGACTCGTTTACGGGGGGCATGAGCTTTCAGGATAACTCTGACGCGGCTCAATGCCGAGCTTTCTCCACCACCCTAATCCGGGCTGGCCGGGACTGGTTCTGAGGACTCACACCATGCTCCATCTCGACCTTCGACGAGCTGGCCACCCAATTCCTCGGTCACTTCGTCGGGAATCGGCGACAGAAGAGGATGGTCGACTACCTATTCACCATCAAGAGCGGAGACAAGGAATCCTTCAAAGGATATGTCACCCGCTTCTATAACGCCCTCCTGGAGGTCCCTGAGTACCGTGATGAAACGGTTATCACCGCACTGAGGTCGGGTCTTAGGCACAAAGAGTGGCTCCGCTCTTTTGCATTAGCGCAACCTAAGACCATCGCCGAAGTGAAAGGCTGGACCGAGCGAGAAATCCAACTCGAGTACGAGGTGAACTCAAGCCTGCCCCGGGCCGACCAGCTAGACAGAAAGAAAAGGGACAGGGAGGAGAAAAAGAAAGCCGATCGTCCGAAGCCTTACTCCCCGAGGTTTCAGGAGTATACTCCCCTAAACATCTCCCAGACCGAGCTGCTGGAGGAAGCTAAAGGTGAGAGGTTCTTTAAGCTCCCGCTAGTCACCCAAAAGACAGGCAAGTGTCTCCGCGGCCCATTCTGCGCCTTCCACAGGATGCAGGGTCACCCGACTGAGAACTGCAAACAACTCAGTGACTACATCGAGGAGTTGATTCGCTCAGGCCACCTGGCGAAGTACCTGCGGGAAAAGCGGTAGGCGGAGCAGGAGCACAAGGACCAAACCCCTCCCGGGGAATTAACGATCGGGCAGATCATGGTCGTTACGTCAGATCCAGCTCGCGAAAGCGAGGGAGACCGCTGCATCCTCCTAGTCAAGGGTACACGCGGTATGCACACAAGAGGTACAGAAGGGACGAGCCGATCATTTTCACCGATGAAGACCTCTATGACATATCGTTCCCTCACAATGACCCTCTCGTAATAACGGCCAGAGTCCACCGTTACGAGGTCCAGAGGATATTGGTCGACTCAGGGAGCTTGGCGAATATCTTATTCTACGGCTGCTTCCAGCGTATGGGGCTAGGACCATCCAACCTACCTCCCATGTCCTCTTTGCGTTCACCAATCATTCCGTCCCTGCCGAGGGATTGGTCACCCTCCTCCTTAACATTGGAAAAGCGGGCAATACGCGGACCGTACCAATGGACTTTCTTATTGCCAAGGTCCCTTCATCCTACAACTTCTCCTAGGACGTCCGACCTTAAACACTCTCCGAGCCCAGATCTCGATTTATCATCTTGCGATCAAGTTTTCTTTAGATCAATGGGGAATGAGCTGGGTCTATGGAGACTAGCAAACCGCTAGGATTTGCCTCGCTTCGACGTCCACCGCCGGAGATCAAGGCGACGATTTTGAGGACATACCTGACTTCCAGGGGTTTTTAGATACACGCGACGACCAAATGGAAATTTGAGGTTTTCCCGGTGGAGCGTACCACCTGCAAGACGCCAGGGGGCATAATTTTCCCCGGCCTTACAATTCTGAAAAGCTCAAATTGTATAAGTAAAAATGTATTCTTTTTTGAAATAATGTAATTTCTGTTGGCGTTTAGTTTGTTAGTTGTATGTTTGCTCTAGAGGCCATTATTGTACATGATTGTATATTATAATGGATGCTTGGATATATATAGAGAGAACTTTCTTGCTCGACGTGATAGTATGCTATCTGCTTGCTCTTTATCTTAACATGTAGACTAGTATTGTGATACTGTCTTGCTTTCACATGTTGATAAAGCCCTTAGGATGTATACTTGACTACCAGGATTATGATGCAGATCATACTGGTGGGGCCAGGGTAGTCCACAAGTTCATCCTTTAATTGTTCCTAGTCGTGGGTGTATCGAGACGGGGCATCGATATTCCAGAGTAGACTAGCATATACGTTTCTTGACCCATTTGATGGGCGATAGATGATCCCATATCCATTAGTGTTTGACATCAAAGATTGTATACGGGTGCTCAGTGGAGACTGGGTACACTGAACAGGACTCGCCGAGAATTCCTAGATGGTATTATACCTAACGTCAGATAGCAATTCTCTGGTGACACTGGTACAGGTTAGTCTGTAGACCCGAGATCATCATAGAGTCTTGTGTGATTCCCACCGTGCTTTGATTTCTACCTTACCACGTTTAAGAGAGCGTGCAAAATGGTGGTTTTTGGGTACAGTCAAGTCACATGGAGGCAATGAGCGATAGGAGAGGGTTCGTCTATCTCGATATTAGGGGTTGATGTTGCGCTATGCTCGATTGGCCATAACAGGAAGTCCCTAGCCAGGGATAATACTGAGATTTACTGATAAGTGTTATCAGTAGTTTCTCGACCCGTTATGAGCCTCACATCGGCATGAATTATCAAGTTATTGGGGTCTGACGTTTACCACCGCCAGACTCGATATGCGACATATCAGACGAAGAGACCGGACTGTACGGTAGTGTTACTTATTGGATTCACGGGAGTATGAACAAGCTTTCTTGTTTATCTTTTGATCGCTCAATACCCGGATAGCCGTTACGTCCAGCTAGTACAGCTGACGGCTTGTGGGTGACTGATATGATCATTACCTATTGCCGGCGTATTGACGAGTCTTTAGAGTCCTACATAGAGGTTTGCTAGCTCAAGCGAAACGAAGTAGGGCACATGTGTGATATGTGCAGGACCGAGATTAATACGTGTATGTGATACCGTATTCTAATCTCGCGATATATGATATTAGTCGGTTGTATGTGATATGGCCGGGTTATTAAATCAAGTATTGATTTAATAATTTAATGTATAATTATATATTTGATATATTAATATACATTAACTAATATTAGCTTACTTAAGAATTGTTTTCTCCAAATACATTTAAATATATATCTGATATATATTAATGTATTTATTTTTGTGTCATGCTTGATGATACATTGGACATGGGTGTATGAAACTCATACCATACTTAAGATAATTTTAGGGATTTAATTATTAAGGGGAAAAAAATTAGTTGGAAAAAGCCATGGTTTAAGATGCTTGGAGAAGCCTGTGGAAACATTGACTTAGTCCCCTAATTTTGTTTTACTCTAGATATTTATTAACCCAACCATTATCTTTAGCCATGGTTGAGTCTCTACAAATATCATATATGATATTTCCTCACCCATGGTTGATCACTTCTTCTTCTTCTTCATCTCATTTGAGCTCACTAGGTTTTCTTGAGTGAAGAAAAGAAAAATAATTCTAAAGTGAGCAAAATTCCTACTTCACCAATCTATACCAAACTAGTCATTTAGTATAGGTTGTTTCATTCACTAATTCTCAATTAGTGAAGAGATAACTTGAGTTAGAGATTCTTCGACGTAGATCATTTTTGGCCTCGAAGATTCTTGAGCTAACTCGTTCCTTTCGCCTAGTGGAGCCTAAGGAGAGTCTAGGACACCACTACTTGGAGCAAAGGGACTACTACACGGAGCTTTAAAAGCGAAGGACCGGTCTACAAAGGTTGTATTCCTATATCACTTAGTGTAAAGCTGTTTACATCTTTTAAAAACCCTAATTCTCTAGTTAGATCCTTGGTTCGGGCTCGCTCGGCATCCTAAAATTTTTAAATAGCATACTTGATGCGTGCCGAAACACGTCGGGGGTGCTAAACGAACCCAGCAGTGGTATAAGAGCCTTGCTAGAGCATTAGAAGTAGTCTAGGCGAAGTTTAAGTGTCCGATCGACTTTTCAAAACCCGGAAAACCCGCTCTCTGGAAAAAATTTCAAAAGTTGGAATTTTTCTAATTAAAAATATCCAGATAATTGTGCAAGGTTTTCTATGGACCCATAAGAAAAACGATGGCCCAACTCGACCAAACGACCGCGAAAGCGCGGCTAAAGCATGCTTTTGGCGGCGGTTCAGCTGCGCCGTTGGTGAGGCAGAGAGCGTGCCTTCTTGTGTAGGTCCGTAGGTATTTGGGGCACTGTCTGGGTATTTTTAAATATGACTCAAGTGTTGAGGTCTCTGGGAATTTTGAGTGTTTGATAAATTGATCGAAATGTTTAACATCGTCTAGATATCTGTGATTTGTGATACAATATTTGAAATCCACAATAATTAGTTTTGTAAAAACTAATTAGTGCTTTGTAAATCTAGCAATTTAGTCTCTTTTGATCGGTTGTCATGGGGTTTTGATTCGGATCAAAACTCCGTCGCAATCTCGTATAGTACGTGAACGCTCGCCAGGTAACACTACTAGATAGCCACACCCCATAGCTCCGACCAAGTGACTGTAGGACCCCGTAGTCAAAAGCATCCGTTTGGGTGCTCGCGGCCGTGGTGTTCCGCATAAGTTCACTTCGTCGACGGCATCAGGGGGCACGGTCATCTACTAATGTTTCCAACGAGCATTCGATCAATGGTCGGGAATCTTGTTGAATTGCCCGACTAAATATTGAAAAGTGTTTTCAATTTGAGACTAAAATGCCGAGTTTATAATGTTAGACATGAAATTCGGAATATGTGATATTCTGGGTTTATGATGTCTAAGGAATTCATACGGTTAGGCATGAAATCCGAAGTATGTGATATTTCGGGTTTATGATGTTTAAGGATGTTGCGGATTCCAATTATTTTAGTTTTCGCTTTCTTTTCTGCGACCGTAAGTGTAATATGTGGTGTATCACCGGTTTCGTTGCTATACGTCAACGAAAATTGGGATACGCATATTTACTTACGTTGATGACATGTGATGTTATGTGTTGCTGTGATATATTATATTGGATCGTCGTGTTTGAATAGCCGGTTTTTTTTGCGTAAGATGAGAGTTTTTCATTTTCATTCATGTAAAAAACTTATATATAATATTCTTTTATTGGGACACTTCCAGGTTGAGGATGATGTCACCATTGATGTATATTATTTACTTTTCCGCATTAGGATAGACCCAAGGCGGGGAGCACAAGTAACCGGGTTCTAGAGTCCAGTGGGAGACCATCTCGAGGAGTCGAGTCCGGGTCTCCTAACTCTAGAATTGGTAGGGTTGCTTGCCGCTCTCGTAGGGGTCTAGG
This sequence comes from Agapanthus africanus, assembly GCA_030015575.1. Taxonomy (NCBI): domain Eukaryota; kingdom Viridiplantae; phylum Streptophyta; class Magnoliopsida; order Asparagales; family Amaryllidaceae; genus Agapanthus; species Agapanthus africanus. Next base: position 320,078,003 of record JASDDO010000019.1, read on the forward strand.
GATGTGGGTTTAGCTATTCATCACGACCGTGGAATCCGTGTTTTTTACTGGCTTAATTTAAAACACGGACCTCCTAGTATATCCAATATTTCATATGTTGACTTCTACTGCAATGTTCTGTAATGAGATCATATAACTGCGTGAGACGAATGCTTTATATTATATATATGATATATAATAAACGTTGCTTATATTTTGCATCCGCGCTTGTCACGCCTCGCTTCCTGGTGTACGGCAAGAGGACGCGATGAGGCCGCTACGTATTTACTCAGAAGTAAACACGCTAAGCGTATCTAAGCAATATAAAGTAAAGTACACAAGAGACGGGAATGTAAATGAACAACAACTTTATTTATTAAACATTCTTTTACAGGTACAACTGAAATGTAGATACATGAGTAGAAAGCGATGCCTAAACAATGGCATAACTGAAATGAAATAAATATATACAAGTGCCTACAGCTCTGGGTCAAATGGTATCTGCTCGAAATCTTCAATGTTGGGCTCAATCTCTAAAGCGTTCGAATCACCTGACAACATCCCAAAGAAAGAAGAAAGGAATGTCGTCAGCGAACAATCGCTCGGTAAGTTCCAAAGGTGAGTAGCGATAGAATTGACAGAAAGAGAATATATCTTATAATGTTTGATTATATTGTTAACGCTGTTGTTTGTAGCTTGGTACAGAAAATGCCAGTGTATACGAGAGGAGTCCCGCTATTCTGGAGACTAAGGTATACAGAGCATAAGGAACCGTTCAGCCACGGTACAATGGCAATGAATATTCAGGTTAGGTGTACTATGGTTACAGTCTCGAGCCACTTCTAACACCTTTCGTACCAATCTACCCCTTATAAACCCCGCGATGTCTTTTGTATTGATTGTATTGTTTTGTTATATAGATGGATGACTTGCCGAAACAATCATATCAGTAAATGGAATGGATATAAATGGAGAGTCATGTAGACGGAGTATATCCATAGTTCGGTTCGGTCAATATAGATTGATATAGATTGAATAGACGGATTCATGTTGAATTGTAGTTTATACTTGAATCACATTCAAGTCAGATTGATTAGATTGAGACTCAGTCTGAGACAGGTACGTTTGAAAAGAACTTGAAATCCTGAATTAGTTTTGATGTTATCGGTAACTGCTGCACATGGACGGTAGGATTTGTGTCTTTTTCCAAGATAATTACCGTGTTGATAACACCGTTTGTTAGATTGTCTACCTTAAATAGGTAAGCACCCATATTCTCCGGCTCCCTGAGACTCAAGAGACTGATCCCACTTAAACCTATGTTTATTAGGGTCCTTATTGTAATTTAGTATAACTTGAGGGGGTTTTATGTAAAACTAGTTTGATATAATTTTCAAAATACACCTCAAGCATTTAATTATCGTGTTTAGGGTTTTCATAGTTGTATATTTTATAAAAGTGAAATTTCTAGTGAGTAGAACCTAATTTTCATAGTATATGGTATTTTATTGAAATATCGGTATTGTTTTGTATTGGGATGTTATTTTCATGTAATGGTGATTCCTTTTGAAAACTTGGAATATTTATATAATATAATTAAAGTAGATATTTTGATAATAGATATTTATATATATATTTAAAAATAAATTTTATTTATTTTCTCGTAGAAATCTTATTTTCTAAAGAAAAATGCATTAAAATTCCATCGAGATCGAATGCTCCTTTCGGAGGTCTGCATCTCGCTCTACTAGGCCCGAGGATGTGCGATAATCCGCACCATCCCGAATAGGGTCCCTAAAAGTGGGTTGCAGAGGCGCAATTGCAAGGAATTGTTTAATACATCTTTTTAAAGAAATGGTTTTGTAATAGTTTAGGGTATTTTATTGTAACTCGTGTTATTCCTAAAAACATTGACCAAAAGTAAATCGTGTTATATCAAAGATGTGTGTTGTGATGAGGCAGGTCATTACCTCATAAGTTATCTAAAGGTAATACAAGTTTTGTGTTGTTTATGTCGTAAATGAAGTATGTGGTATTTTACCGTAAAAATACAATAAAAATTGCATAAAAGAATATTTTGAGATGAAACTTGTTTTAAAGTGTTTGATAATGTTTGTTAAACATTATGTGATAGTATGTAATTTTATTGATTAAGAAAAGTAGAGTTTTGTAGAATAACCGAATCGGAAGTCGGATTAACTCCGCTTCCGTCGGGTTTTAGAAATGAAAGATTTTAAAGAAGAAAAAGAGAGGGGGAAAGGGACTTACTGGCTTTAAGGAAAGGGGAGAGGTAGGAGGAGGTTTAGGGATCGTCGAGGCGTCGTTTCGTCGCCGGAAACTCCTTGGAACGTCGCCGGAACTTCGCCCTTCGCTAACTCCACTTGCACACTAAAGGGACTTGAGAATTTTTGAGAGTTTTGACAGGGAATTTCTGACTGAGGAGGGTATTTATAGGGAAAATTAGGGTTTAGAGGGTGAAAGAATGCATTAAAAATTGCATTAAAATTTGGATTAAATGGGGTTTTATTGTTCTCTGGATGAATGCAGAGAAAATAAACAATGTGAGAGAAGTGGGGTAGCTGAAGAGGTGCTCGGGTGAAAAGATGGAGACCATTGCCAACGGGGGACCCAGCAGTGCCGGCATTACCATCGGTTTCGCCGGTCGGAAACCGGTGGAGGAGCTTCAGATTTTCGCTACGTGTCCCTCAGGATTCATATACCCTCGTGCACATGTTTAAATATTCTGTGACTCTTCATTCGACGTGTAGTGCACGTGCAAACCCTTGGGCTTCTAAAAGATTAAAAGAAATTTAAATAAAAAGGTTAATGTGGCTGGGGGGATTCGATCACAGGGGCTACGTCACAGTAGTGCAAGGCTTTACCAATGTGCTACAAGTACTTTCTTGTTGTTCTAAAATAAAACAAATACTTATAGTGTACACAGGATTGCAAATACCCCAATTGTATATTAACTTTTAAACAATTTTCTGTACATTGAAATTGGAGTTGGTAAAGTGCTAGTCCTGCCCCCGCTCTGCCGTTAGTTATCTAACCTAACGGTGCATGACGGGACCCCGTGGCGAATGCAGATGGCATAAGCGTACGTTGTATTTTCGTTTCTTTTTCTGTGATGCTTAAGAAGCATAAATGATGGAACTTCATTAATGAGATTAATGAAAAGAAAAGAAACCCAATGATGTTGTGGAATCAAATTTTCAAAACTGGTAGCTCTAGTTCTTACTTTGCATAATGATATTCCTTTATGAATATCCTGCACCTCATTCGATGAGGAAAGAGCCGAGATCCCTTCACCGGGAATGACCTCTTTAGCAAAAGCTAGTAGATGCTACACACACTCGGTTTATTTTGAAAAACTCGATTATAAAAAGCGGAGCTTGAACGACTCCTTTTTTCAAATCACTCGATTCTATAACGATATCAAGTTCATTACGCAAAAGGTTTTCTTAAAAACCTGTCATAGCCCTCCGTCATTTCAGATAAGTGCTACTTAGTATTCGTGCTACGTTTGTTGATTATGTTAAGGCGTAGTGTGCGGTAGCTAATTAGTGCTTATCTGCAACCATATGATGCGATTGGATTATGGTAGTCGTACGGCTTTGTTGACTATATTAAGGGTCGTACGGGTGGGTTTAATTCAATCAGGAAATGACGGGTTGAACTTGGCTAGTGCTTATGATTTGTTGACTATGTTAAGGTCATAGGTTGCTAGGGGCAAAACATTATCGGGAATTTCAAGTGTTGAAATTTGCAATGAGATTACATACCTTCTATGAGATGGTTGGATCCCGATACCCACTGCGAGTAAGAGTTACTCCCGGGAGAGTTTTGCACTTTACAATTAGCTGATCAAATAGGTGACTAGAAAGGTGTCAATGGGGTTATTCCTCTGGGAAAACGAGGTTTATTTTAATTAGGTCCGTGCGAAAGCACGGGGAACCTCCCTCAAAGTACCGACACTGGCCTGGCTGAATGATTGGCGAACTTGTAGGGTATAATTAATCCCGGCTAGTCTTACCTTTTTAGAGTTCGAAGGAAGATTTGATAAAAACAGTGGGAGCCATCCTGATTAGATAAGATAATAACCAATTTAATCTTGCAAGAGCATACGCTAAGTGTTTTCTTCTCCCTCTCTCTCCAGGTAGTGACCATGACATGCCTTAATCAAGATAATAATATGGATGTATTGACCGAACCCGCTTGTTATACTGAGCTGGGGAACATTGGTTTCGCTCTTCCTTATAATTGTTATAAGTCTGAGCAGGAAATATGAGAATATCCGGATTCCCACGCGACCCGAACGAGGAATGAGCATATTGATGCATCTTCTTCGGGTGTGTTTGTCACCGAGAACTGTTTCTCAGTACAATTTACGTCCTGGGTATTAGATATCGGATCAGGATCCCACATATGTAATATGTTACATGGGCTAAAGAAAGGTAGAGAACTAGGAAAAGGTGATCATTCTGTAAGAGTAGGGAATGGTGCAAATGTTGTAGCCAAAGCAGTTGGCGAATATCACCTTGTATTACCAACTGGTAATACATTGATTCTGAACGAATGTTATTACATACTGAACCTGATATGCAATATTATATCAGTTTTTTTATTAAGTAAAGAAGGATATAATTTTGTATTACAGGATAATGTTATGAACATTTTCCTAAATCAAAAGTTGATTGGATCAGGCACGTTATGTAATGGCATATACATTCTAAATCAAACTACAGTTCTTAACGTACAGAACACACACAAGAGGAAAATTTCAGAAATGAATGAATCCTTCTTGTGGCATTGTAGACTAGGTCATATCAATGCGACACGATTATCTAAGTTACATAAGGATGAATATTTGAATCCGTTTGAATTTACATCTTATGAAACTTGTCAGTCATGTCTCAAAGGCAAAATGACCAAAACTCTGTTTACAGGACACGGAGAAAGAGCTATTGAACTCTTGGGACTGATACATAGTGATGTATGCGGTCCCATGTCTACACATGCCAGGAATGGTTTCTCGTACTTCATTACATTCACCGATGATCTCTCAAGATTCGGACATGTATTCCTATTGAAACACAAGTTTGAAGCTTCTGAGAAATTCAAGGAATATAAATGCGAAGTAGAGAACCAAACGGATAAAATTATTAAAATCCTTCGATCTGATCAGGGAGGAGAATACTTAAGCACGGAGTTCCTGGAGTATCTAAAAGAGACTAGGATTCTCTCTCAGCTTACTCCTCCGTATACACCACAGCACAACGGTGTATCGGAGTGGAGGAATCACACCCTTTTAGATATGGTGCGCTCTATGATGAGTACTGCTGAGTTACCTATTTCCTTTTGGGGTTATGAGCTTGAGACAGCCGCATACCTATTGAATCAAGTTCCATCAAAATCGGTGCCTAAAACACCATATGAGATATGTAGTGGAAAGAGACTATATCTTAAACGAGTTAAGATATGGGGTTGTCCGGCCTATGTCAAAAAGCAAAATCCGGACAAGCTCGAGGCAAGGTCAGTTCTTTGCAAGTTTGTGGGATATCCAAAGAATTCACAAGGATATATTTTTTACCACGCTGAGGAACAAAAGGTGTTTGTTTCTCAATATGCCACCTTTTTAGAAAAGGAATTTCTTGTAAAAGAAATTAGTGGCAAAGAGGTAGAACTGGAAGAAGTTCCAGCCACACAAACAACAACTGATGATTTGATAGAACCAGAGAATCCAATAGTACCCAACGAACCCCAGCCGCTCCGCAGATCTAGTAGGGTTCCTCATCCACCTGAGAGATACTACGGTTTTCTCATTGACGGTAGGAGCGAGGATTGCATCATGGAAGATGATGACCCAACTAGCTTCGAGCAGGCTATCACGAGTAGGGACTCTGTGAAATGGCTGGATGCAATGCGATTTGAGATGGAATCTATGTACACCAACAAAGTATGAATTTTGGAAGTTGCTCCTGAAGGGGTAAAACCCATTGGGAGCAAATGGATCTTTAAGAAGAAACTTGGTGTAGATGGAAAAGTTGAGACTTTCAAAGCTTGACTTGTTGCAAAAGGTTTTCGTCAACGATTATGTGTCGATTATGAAGAAACCTTTTCTCCAGTGGTTATGCTTAAGTTCATCCGGATCCTACTTGCCATCGCTGCATACCATGACTACGAAATCTGGCAGATGGACGTCAAGACCGCTTTTCTAAATGGTGATTTAGAAGAGAGCGTGTACATGACTCAACCAGAGGGCTTCGTAGATAGTGGGAGCAGCGGAAAGATGTGAAAGCTGTTTAAATCAATCTACGGGTTAAAGCAGGTATCGCGGAGTTGGAACATCTATTTTGATGTGGCAGTCAAAGAGTTTGACTTCATAAAAAACGTAGATGAACCTTGTGCATACAAGAAGGTTGCAGAGAGTAAGGTCGTTTTCCTCGTGTGTACGTGGATACATACTCTTGATAGGAAATGATGTTCCTATGCTGCACTCGGTCAAACTTTTCTTATCACAAAGATTCTCCATGAAGGATCTGCGTGATGCCTCCTACATCCTGGGGATTAAGATCTATAGAGATAGATCTAAATGGATGTTGGAATTGTCCCAATTCAGGTACATTGACACCATACTAAAGAGGTTTAGTATGGAAGATTCCAAGCGTGGGAAGGTATCAATCGGATCCTTCATGTATGTGATCTGATTTGGAGAGGGCTCAAGAATCAAGAATCAATCTCTCCAAAGAGATGTCCTCCAAGACTGATTTGGAGAGGGCTCGCATGTAAAAGATACCCTATGCTTCGGCAGTCGGGTCTATCATGTATGCGATGTTATGTACCCGACCGGATGTAGCGTACGCACTTAGTGTTGTAAGAAGGTATCAATCGGATCCTGAGGAGAATCACTGGACAGCTGTGAAGAACATTCTTAAGTACTTGAGAAGGACTAAAGAAATATTCTTGGTGTATGGTAACGGTGAACTTCAAGTGGAGCCATTTACCGATTCGAGCTTTCAGAGTGATAAGGACGACTCTAAGTCGGTCTCGGGTTTTGTCTTCACCCTCAATGGAGGGGCGGTATGTAGGAAGAGTTTCAAGCAAGATACCGTGGCAGACTCGACGATGGAGGCTGAATACATTGCTACCAACGATGCCGCCAAAGAGGCTGTCTAGATGAAGAAGTTCATAACTGGACTTGGAGTGGTTCCATCTATCGAGCATCCGATACCTTGGTATTATGATAACAATGGAGCTGTGGCTTTAGCCAAGGAACTCCGGTCCCATCAGCGATCCAGGCACATTTTGAGGCGGTATCACCTGATCCGGGAGATAATTGATCGCCGTGTTAGGGTCAAAATTTACACCTCGGTTGACCAAGTCAAAATCAAAGTCAACCCCAAGTCAAGTGGGTCCAAGCCTAGGTCAAGTGGGCCAATACCCGGGTCGAGCCCAAATATGAAGTGGCCGGCCTCCCCCCATGCCAAAATAAAATTTTTTGTAATAAATAATTTTTGGTGTATTTCCTTTTTTATTTTCTATGAATAAATATAAGGAAAATGGGCATAAAGCTAAATTTTTATAAAGCCCATGGCTTATGTGTTAAAAGAAATGGCACATGAGCCATGGGATGGGCAAAATGCCATTTTGTAAAGCCCAAGGGGTTATATGTAAAGTGTATAGCCTATAAAGGCAAACATGATGAAAATATCTGAAGATCTTTTTTCTCTCTCTAAAAAAAAATCAAGATTTGTGCTCTTTCTCCTTCCTCAAGGTTCTAAAACCTTCTTCTTTCTTTTGAATTAAATCAAGAGTTTTACTTTTCCTTTTCCAAAACTAAATAGTTTTTCACCATAAAACCCACAAAGGGGACTTTGGATCTTCCATCAAATCTTAAAAAGGAGAGATTTTTAAAATCTCACCCCTCTTGTTATCCAAGAGCCGGCCAACAGAGGAGGAAGAAGGAGACCCATCTCCAAAATCCCCACTTTGGGGAAGATTCAGGGCTCAAGGGAGAAGTCCCTTCATCAGCTCCAAAAATAACTTAGGAGTAGGTGATTTCATCATGCCCCCTGTTTTGGCGAAGAGTTGTCGCCGGCGTCAGCCTCTTAAAGACCGATGTCCGTTGAGAAGCCATGTCCAATCTGTCAAAGACAGACCTCTGGGCAGGGGAAGTAGCTTTGAGGACTCCGCCCGGAGCGGGAGCCGGAATGGCCAGCCTTGTAAAGACTGATGATTGTTAGAGATTCTGCGTGTTCAAGTTTAGTTAATTACCGCAATCAAAACGGTTTCGCTTGTAGCTAGCCGGTTGAGTACGGGTCGTCTGCAGGGAGATGGGAATCTTTTTCTATGTGTTTTAACGAGTTAAGTCCGTAAGTCCAGATTTGTTTGTGATTATCTAAGTGTTAAAATGATATGTAAAGAGAGCTTGTTAGGGTTAGGATTAGGTTAGTTTGAGTTAGGAGTCGCTCACTTCTTTCGTTGCCACTCTTAATATCGGTGTTACGGTAATCGGCAACAACGGAGATTAGCACGACTAGGAAGGAACTTGCGAGTATAAGCTAGGCTTTCCAACGCTTAAGTTCTTCCTTTTGGTGCTTGTCCGTCCGTTCTTGGCTCTTAGCCATAACCTCCGGTTAATTTAACCACAACCGGTCTCACTACGGAATCACCGCTATCATGTAGGATAGGGTGCCGTAGGGAGCGGATTGTGGTTCAATTAACGGGAGTCGATTTAAGATGTTGGGCAAGGAAAGAGTGAGAGAGATTTCCTTCTCTCAAACTTCCCTTATCCTACCCTAACAAGTATGGAAACTACTCACACATCACAATGAAAAGAAAACAAAACAAAGAGGAAGATAGAAAGAAAGAGATTAGAAGATAACAACTAGCTATTTGCGACCTCACCTCGGCAAGGATCAAGCGTAAGCATCATGGTTGTTTTAAGGATAAAGAAAAAGAGAAAGAAAGAAACAACAAGAAATAACAACAACTAAGTTAACAAATGAAAATTACAAGCATTCAACATAAGAGCAAGACAAGTATGATAATAAAATGAACTTCTTTATTCATCATTCTTCACTCACAAAAGCTCACTACAAGTTTTTCAATGGAGAAGAGATGAGAAGTGAAAGAAGATCAAGTATTCTAAAACCTAGAAAAAATACAAGATTATGCACACTTGGCTTCACAAGGTTCTGGACTATTTATAGGCAGGGGGATGGAAACCTAGGGCAAAATTCTGACCCTTCACGAAAATACAAATATACCCCTGAAGTTTGGCCGACTGCGGCGCCAGTATGGCCGCGGAACCGCGGCCTAGACCCCCCATTGGCCGCGGTTCCGCGGCCGTATGGAGGAGTTGGGCCCTCCAACTTTCTGTGCTTCCCTGGTTTTCTCTGTACTTTATTCTGGTATATGTGTTTTCTCAGATTTTCTTCACGATTTTTCCAGAATTTCTGTTGAGCAAAAGGTGATTTGATGTGGATCTTTTTGTCATGATTTCCTCGAGCTCCGTGTAGATTTCTTGGATCTTGTGTTGCCATTGAGCCTTGTGCATGAAAATGAAATTGATTTGCCATTTTGTCTCTTAAACTGGTGTGTGGCAACAGACGGATAAAGAGCGGAGATCCGTGTTTTATCTGTGGTTGGCAGGAACCCGGGGTTTTGACGTGTTTTTCCATGAATTTCATTGTTAAGAGCCGAGAACTTGTATCCTGCAATTGACTAGCAAACACGGCTCAAGAGTACCTACCGATAAGCAATATGATAAAAATTGGACGGTATAAAAATGCAATAATCTGATATGAACAACTGACTTCTTGGCAGAAGAAGCCTCTGCGATAATTTCGTCCACTTGAGCCGGGATGGCTATCCGCTTCGGGATGGCTGCTTCAGGTATCGCGGGCTTGTTGACGTTCTGGCCCAGTCTGTTGAAAACTAAGGCATTGAAGTTGGGCGACCCGTTGAGAGGGGCCGCGGCAGTGGTAAGTCGATCAAAGACTGACTTCTTTGGGGTTTCTTGCGATAACAGCGGGGCATTGAAGCTCACCGGTGGGATCATAGTCCTAAAGAACAGCTCAGTGGTGGCCTGAGTTACTTGCTCCACTGGCATTTTGAATAGGGAGGCCGCTTGGGGCCCGTAGGTTACACCTCAAGATGAGGTGGAACGTGAGTTGCAGTTGCAGCTAGAGCAGTTAGAGGCCATCTCTTTTTTCTGCACGAAAGCAAAACCAAATCTTAGTACCTCGATCCCAAAGGCAACCATATTAAACCGCGATTCGTTCGCGAACACGACACACGAAGTGTGGAGTGGAAAGAGGAACAGGTCCCACCGGACGTGCCAGAATCTATTCTCCTCCGAAACACGGAGACGCGACCGCGTAGGTCCTTCTTGCCTGAATTTAGGGGCAGATGCTAATTGGTGCTTTCCGTTCACCTCTCCGAAGATACCAAGTTGATTTATAGCACCGTGTATCGAAGATCTAGGCGGATGCGGCCGATGTAGCAGACTTCGTCAGATTCCCCCTCATTTGAGGGGTTTTTGATTGTGGGGACGCTTTTCCCTGCAGGCATAAGCCCCTACAGTTAATTACGCTACCGCATCGCGGTAACCACTTTCTCCTTCTCCAGATGGTCACTTCGTGTCGTGTGTGTTTTGTTTTGTTTTTGGTTGCCCGTGGATTGTATACGGAGACTAATTCATGTTGTCGCCCGTAGGGCGTGGATTAGTCCAAATCCATATCTTCTTAGATTTGGGTTTGGGGTTTGGGTTTAAGGATACGTTAGTCTCATTTGAGACTAAGATCAATTTAAATGTTTGTTAAGGATACGTTAGCCTAATTTCAGAACAAGATCAACTTAACGGGATCATTTAGATCCAACAAGAGAGCATTTGGGCTCTATTGTTTAGTTTAGGGACATTGCGGTCGATTACTAGTTTAGGACATGGTGGTCCAATGTTAGTTTAAGGATATCTCGGTCCAGTTTAAAGACATCATAGTCTGTAAAGATTAAGGATATCATAGTCCGTGGGTTTAAAGGAACCCCACAGTCCGAGGTTAAGGACATCATAGTCCGTGGGTTTAAAGGGACCCCACAGTCCGAGGTTTAAAGACGTCATAGTCTATAAAGTTTAAGGACATCATAGTCCATGAGTTTAAGGACCCCACAGTCCATGGAATAATTGGTTATCGGGACCCGTCACCTCTTTGAAGACGTTGAAGGATTACAACGACAAATATCAAAGGAGTGAAGAGATGTACCCTTGAACCAAAGTTGATTGGGAAATCTGTAGTCCAATTTAGGACTAAGATCAATTAATTAAATTATGAGCACATTGGTTCAGTTAAATCTGAATTGAGGACTTATGGTCAACTTGGGCTAAGTCCAATTAAGTTTCAAATGTTGACCCTTTGTTGGACTGTTGAACATTTTTCTGGGTTCAGCCCTCCCATTATTTAGCAATGCTAAACAGGGCTTTGGGGGCTCTGACAACATTTTGTCTTTGGCTGAGCACTACCCATTCATTATAGCTTTAGACTTTATTTTGAATGTCATATGAAATGATCAAGTTTGGAAGAATGTAGTTGGGGTTCAATCAAAGGGGAGATCTTGTCTCTGGAAAACTTAGCTGATTTGGGCTAAGATGATTTGAAAATAGTATTAAACACTAAAGCATATTTGGTGATCACGTGTTCCCACATGATGTGCTTAAAACAGTGTTAAACACTAGAGACAAAACGCTCAAAATAGTGTTAAACACTAAAAAATAGAGATGGTCACGTGGGGTCACGTGAGGCACCTGAAGATGGGGCCAGACTTTCTTTATTTTACTCCCAAAATCAGCAAATAAGTGTTAAACACTTAGCCTCTGTAATCATCACGTGTGGACACGTGATAGTGCCCATGTATTGGGTATTAATTCCTCTGTTTTCCCTCTTTTGCCCCTTTTAAAAAGGTATTAGTCAGGGGTCACGTGGGGACACGTGAGGCGCCCTGAATCAGTATTGCTTTTGGCTTTATTCCCTTCATTTTTGAGGGTCACGTGTGAGTACGTGAGGCATTGCCTCCAAGCCTTTTCTTCCTAATCTTAAGGAGTCTATTTAAGGGTCACGTGGGGGCACGTGACCATGTCTTATTCGTTCTTTTTTACTCACTGAGGATGAGGGTCACGTGTTACCACGTGACCAAGTTGGGTAATGATCTCTTTACGTGCATGGAGATTTTTAAATCCCTTATTTAAGAATTAAATTCTTTTATAGGGTTAAACCCTAATTTCATTTTAGAGGAATTAAATTCCCATGTGCTTTGAAAGAATTAAATTCTTATGTAGGGTTAAACCCTAGTTTCATTTGGAGGAATTAAATTCCTATAAATTTGGAAGAATTAAATTCTTATATAGGGTTAAACCCTAGTTTCATTTGGAGGAATTAAATTCCTATAAATTTGGGGGAATTAAATTCCTTAAACTCAATTCTCCCTCTAAGTTTTGGATCTGCATGGAGAATCTCCCCGATGAGAATTAAATTCTCAACTTGTGGGGAAATCTGCTTCTGCAGATCTTCAACCAAAGGCAGAACTAAGTTCTTATTCAGAAGAGTTAAACTCTTAAATTGAGAATTAAATTCTCTTTTTGTTTTATGGAGCTCAGATCTCTTTCCCCTTTCTCACCTAGGGTTTCTTTCTGAAGAATTTTTTTTCTCTCTGGAGAATTAAATTCTCTTCTTTTTTCTCTCTGTTGTTGTATTTTCCTTAAAAAATTCCAAGCCTCCTTCTCTTCTCTTCTTAGCTCCTATTTATAGGAGAAAGAAAATAATCAGTTTGTTTAGTCAATCTTTCATTCAAAGATTTTAATTGATTTTGTAACCAACATGATCTTTTAGATCACTCAGTGAATTTTATTCACCATTGGATTTTTAATCCAAAAGATATTCTGTTTGTTATTCTTGGTGAAATTCAGGGAAATCTTTCTTTGTATAGAATCTTTCTATAAATTGGTGATTTTTAATCACCATTGTATTTTTAATCCAACGGTGCTCCACTTTACAGAGCACCATCCTTTTTGTTTGGAAATATCTAAAATATTTTTCCAGTTAGGGTCTTTGATTTCCCTTAATTAGAATTTAATTCTATTAGTTCAGAAGGCTTAAGAGCTTATCACGTATTGGCACGTGATCCCACTTTTCGATCATTTTAAATAGAATTTAATTCTATTAATTAAAGAGCTTAGGAACCCATCACATGTTTACACGTGACCCCCCTGATTAATCATTTTGACCATAATTTAATTCTGTTGTTTTAAAAGGCTCAGGAATCATCATGTGTCAACACGCGACCCTTGGTCACGTGTGGATACGTGACGCCCCATTGGGGGTTTTCCTTGTCGATTTATTATTCCTTTTAATTCTTTTCAGTGGGTTTAAGGGCCCATCATGTGTGGACACGTGACTCCAATGATTCATTGTTTGATTAGAATTTAATTCTATAAATTAGAGATCTTAGGAACCTATCACGTGTCTGCACGTGACCTCTGGTCACGTATGGACACATGATGCCCTATTGGGGTATTCCTGATATTTTATGAGGAAACAACCACCATTGGATTTTTAATCCAACGGTGGTCCACTTTACAGAGCGCAATCTTTTTGTTTGGAAAGATCTAGGAAAATATTTTTCCAACTAGGGTTTTTGATTTCCCTTAATTAGAATTTAATTCTATTAGTTCAGAAGGTTTAAGATCCTATCACGTGTTAGCACGTGACCCTACCGATTGACCATTTAATTAGAATTTAATTCTATTAGTTCAGAGATCTTTAGGAACCTATCATGTGTTGGCACGTGACCCCTGGTCACGTGTGGGCACGTGATGCCCCATTTAAGACTTTCTTTCCTTTAACTCAGAGAGTTTTTAAGACCCCATCACGTGGTGGCACGTGACCCATGGATTAAGCATTTAACCAGCATTTAATTCTGTTGTTTTGAAGCACTCAGGAACTTATCATGTGTCAAAACGTGACCCTTGGTCACGTGTGAGCACGTGATGCCCCATTGGGTTTTTTCTTGCTGTTTTATTATACTTCAGTTTGCTTAAAGGCCTATCACATGCAGGCACGTGACCTCATTTGATTAAGATTCAATTCTTATCATTTCAGAGCCCTCAGGAAGCCATCACGTATCGGCACGTGACCCCCGATCACGTGTGCGCACGTGATGCCCCATTGGGGTTTTTCCTTGTATTTTATGAGGGAACAAATGCCCCCACAACGTTGTTCTCACGTGTTTGCACGTGAGTGCAATGCTATAACTTTTATGGCCGTTGGATCTGCCTAAGGAAGGGGGTAGATGAACCGTTTCCCATCACATCCTATAAATGCAGGGGTCTCTTCAGAAGCGCCTCCACTTTTTCATCTTCTTCCTCGATTGTTCTTGCCTTGAGAATTTAATTCTCTCTCTCGGAGCTTAGTTCTCTGTCCCAAATATTTTCAGAGTTTAACTCTGTCCAAGAAAGAATCCTTTCTTCAGGTAATGGTTTTGAACAGCCGAAGAACTTTTATACATAAAGAACTCTTTTTGGATTTTAAATCCACACCAAGGGTTTTTTCCTTCAAAGAACCCATCTTTCTAATCTTTTAGGAGTGCACAATCTGGGTAGCAAACCCCATTGTTAGGCATTTTTCTGATCTTAGAGATCGATGGTGATACTTGTCCTCTCTCTGGAATTTAATTCCATTTCCAAGAGCTTAGCTCTGCCAATTTTTCTGGGAATTTAATTCCTTTAAAGAACTCAGTTCTTCACACAGAACTTCTTGAGATATTCTTGCCCTGAGTTGTTCTTTACAAAAAACAAATTTTTTTCAGATAGATCCTTCTTGATTTGCATAGAGTTCTTACAGTGGGTTTTCTCCTTGGGGAATTGTTCCCCTCCGAAAGATGCGGACGAAGATGCGGTGGACGTCTTGCCTGAATTTTGGGGCAGATACTAATTGGTGCTATCCGTCCACCTCTCCGAAGATGCCAAGTTGATTTATGGCACCATATATCGAAGGTTTAAACGGATGCGGCCGATGTAGCAGACTTTGTCAGATTCCCTCTCGTTTGAGGGGTTTTTGATTGTGGGGACACTCTTCCCTGCAGGCGCAAGCCCCGGCAGTTTATTACGCTACCGCATCGCGGTAACAACTTTCTCTTTCTCCAGATGGTCACTTCGTGTCGTGTGTGTTAGTTTTGTGTTTGGTTGCCCGTGGATTATATACGGAGACAAATTTATGTTGTTGCCCGTAGGGCGTGGACTAGTCCAAATCCGTATCTTTCTTAGATTTGGGTTTGGGGGGTTTGGGTTTAAGGATACGTTAGCCTCATTTGAGACTAAGATCAACTTAAACGTTTGTTAAGGATACGTTAGTGTCATTTTAGACTAAGATCAACTTAACGGGAGCGGCAAGTAACACTGCCAATTCTAGGGTTAGGAGACCCGGTCTCGACTCCTCGAGATGGCCTCCCACTGGACCCCAGAACCCGGTTACTTATGCTCCCCTCCTTGGGTCTACCTAATGCGGAAAAATAAATAATATACACTGGTGAAATCAACCTCATCCCGGAAGTGCCCCAATTAAAAGAATATTACATACAAATGAATTTTACATGAATGAAAATAAAAACCCTCATCTCACATAAAATCCCCAGCTATTCAGAACACGACGATCCAATATAACATATCACAGCAACACATAATATCATATATCATCAACGTAAGTAAGTATACATACACCGATCGTCGTTGATGTATAGCAACGAAGACCGGCAATACAACTACATACTACACTTACGGTCACAGAAAAGAAATTGTAAAACCACAATATTTGGAATCCACAATCACTTTAGACATCGTAAATCCGAAATATCACATACTTCGCATTTCATGTCTAACTATATGAATTCCACATATTGTATCACATTCCAGATAAATAGACAATATTAAACTTTCCGAACAGATAATCAAATACCCAAGATTTCCTAAATAGCTCAACACTTGAGCGGAGTTCAAATAATCCCAGAATATGTCACAGTACCGATGATCCAGCCGTAGAAGGGTCAAGCCAACGCCTCACATGTGGCATGCCGAACTGCCCCAAACCCTAAGGTTTAGAGGCAGTTCAAGACGGTCACATAATCGAGTTAAGGTTTGTTGTCTTCTAGAGGGTCCACTGCGTTACTTGCACATTTTCCGAAAGATTTAAACCCGATAAAAATTCAACACTTGAAAGTTTTACGTACCGGGAAAAAGTGAGTTAATGATAACATTTTAACAGTTTCTAAATATCCGGAAAACATAACAAAATTAAATTTTCCGATCGAATCAACGATTACAAAATAAACCCCAGAACACTCAACACTTGAGTCAATTTAAAAATACCCAGAAATTATAAATAACAGAAATAGATATTACTGTGCAAAAAGATAAGTTAAACACCACTGTACGGCCGCAGATCCGCGGCCCAAGCAAGGATTGGCCGCGGTTCCGCGGTGGTCCGTACGTATTAGCCTGTCGTTTTGCACCATAATTCTTATAATTTCCTGCTGTTATTTTTAGGTATTTTTAATTCAGAAAAATCATAGTTTTTGAAAAATATCCAGAGAGGGCTCTAAAATTGCGTTTCGGTGTTCGATCGGAGTTTTAACTTCGTATACACGTCGCCTAATGCTATAGCTAGGCTCTGATACCACTGTAGGGTTCCTAGGCACTCTTGTGAGGGTTCATAAGGCATCAAACATACCCGAATAAAATTTTAGACGTGCCGAACAACCCAAAGCCGGGATCTTTGCTAGATTATTAGGGTTTAACATGCAAGCAAACATCTTTACTACTAAGTGTGAGAGATTACTGTTGGGGTAAAAATTTACACCCCGGTTGACCAAGTCAAAATCAAAGTCAACCCCGAGCCAAGTGGGCCCAAGCCCAGATCCAGTAGGCCCATGCCCGGGTCGAGCCCGAACATGAAGCGGCCGGCCTCCCCCCATGCCAAGATAAAAATTTTGTAATAAATAATTTTGTTGTATTTCTTTTGTTTTGTTTTATGGATAAATGTAAGAAAAATAGGCATAAAGCTAAATTTTTGTAAAGCCCATGGCTTATGTGCAAAAAGAAATGGCACATGAGCCATGGGATAGGCAAAATGCCATTTTGTGAAGCCCAAGGGGCTATGTGCAAAGTGTATAGCCTATAAAGGCAAAAGATAATGAAAATATCTGATAACTTTTTCTCTCTCCAAAAAAGTTTCAGAGCTGAGCTCTTTCCTGCTTCTTCTCCAAGGTTCTAAAACCTTCTCATTTCTTTTGAATTAAATCAAGAGTTTTACTCTTTCTTTTCCAAAACTAAGTGGTTTTCCACCACAAAACCCACATAGGGGAACTTGGATCTGTCATCAGATCTTAAAAAGGAGAGATTTTGAGATTTCACATCTCTTGATCTTCAGGATCCAGCAAGCAACAGGAGGAAGAAGAAGAACATCTTTCACTAAACCCCCCCAAAAAAGAAGAAAAACACATTCAGGAGTCCAACTCCTCTCTGATTTCTCTTCTGAGAAATTTTTTTTTAGGCTA
Source organism: Agapanthus africanus (assembly GCA_030015575.1). Taxonomy (NCBI): domain Eukaryota; kingdom Viridiplantae; phylum Streptophyta; class Magnoliopsida; order Asparagales; family Amaryllidaceae; genus Agapanthus; species Agapanthus africanus. The sequence continues at coordinate 320,095,586 of JASDDO010000019.1, forward strand.
AAAGCCTGTTGTGCCTCACCTGCGCGCTTGCGCAAGTGCGCAAGGCGCCCGCGTGCCGACACGTGGCGCGCGCGCTTGCGCACCTGCGCAAGTGCGCAAGGCGCCCGCATGCCGACACGTGGCACGCGTGCTTGCGCAACTGCGCAAGTGCGCAAGGCGCCCGCGTGCCGACACGTGGCACGCGCGCTTGCGCAACTGCGCAAGTGCGCAAGTCGCCCGCGTGCCGACACGTGGCGCGCGCTTGCGCACCTGCACCCAAGGTGCTGCCCCACGCATCCCTTGGATGCCTTTTCCCCCTCTTTTTATGTATATACACATATATATACATTTGTATACAAATGTACACATACACATACTCCGCAACATTCTCCCCCTCGAAAAATTTTTCGGGCCGGGGCGCTGCCCCGAACCCCGCAAGGGGGCTGCTAGCCCCCTTGACCCCCAGCCCGCTATCCGGGTAGCGGGACCCCCGTAAAAAACTCTGCGTGGCTCCCGATATATCCAAAACCCCCCTTTCAGAACAGAACACACGTATACTGCACGTTGAGTTCGCATGACCAGTTTAACCCGTTAATCGGAGGTTCACTCGCCCCAAAGGCGATGGGTAATTAACGGCAGCTTAGTCCGCGGCTGCCGGAGATTCGGATCCCCACAATCATTAAACCCCGGCGTACCCTAGGCCAGGGGAATCTGTAGTACGCCTGACAAGCGCGCGCGTATTCCCATCTCACTGGGGTGACGAAAAACACCCTACAGATTCTGGCACGCCCGGTGGGACCAATCTCTCCTTCCATATTTCGGGTTAAACGTTCATACGAACTCAATCAATATACATATTGATTGCCTATACTGAAATGATGTTTTTTTTTCCGTGCAGCAATCAACCTTCAACGACAATGTCTTCCCAGACGAATTCAACTTCCAAAGCGACCCCGATTCCGTACGTGGTCAAGATCAACGCTCGTGTGGTTCTCCCCGCAAGCCTCAGTCGACAATGGGAGGAACCGCCCCGCCAGTTTGGCTCTGTCATCATTTACCCTGCCGGAAGCGCTCATCTGGCAGAGATCCCAGCGGAACAGGTGGCCAAGCCGGTCTCAAGGGGTAAGAGGCCGAATGTCGTGATCGCCAAGGCACCACAACCGAAACTTAAGATGGTGTCTGAACGAGTCCCTGGCGCTCTAGCTGGGGGCAAGACTTCCGATGTGAAGGGCAACATTAAAAGTTGCGGACGAGCTCAGGCAATGACTCCAACAAATGCACAATCGGGCGTATCTCCAAGGCCCTCCATCAACCGGTATGCGGCGTCTTCCCAAAAAGCCGAAGTCTGCAAGGTGCTTAGAACAGAAAAGTTAAGGCAGAAGCGGCTCAGGTATCGAGCCAACAAAAGGGCCAAGGCTTCGGCCAAATGGAATCGTGTGAAGTTCCAAGTGCAGAGTTGCCCCGCGACGACGGCTGAGTCGGACGTAAGAATCAGCAATTCCTTCGAGCCTCTAAAGTGGGTTCAGAACAATGCCATGACCGCCAGAATCAAGAAGACAGCAGTCCGAACAGTGCCGCAAAGAGACGTGTCCCGGCCCCAACAGAAAAAGTATGACACTGTCTCATCAAGAGTCTATGAAGCATTCTGTGCCGCACGAAAGCAGCGGGGAAAACCCAGAAAAGAAGCGCCAGCACCATTCAAGAAACTGGTTAAGCCAGACGCCTTCAATCGACTACCAGCTACCGAAACAAGGGGGTCAAGACAGCGATCCACGAAATCAACTGCCAATGATAGAAAGACGGCCGGATATATCATCCATACGGTCTATATGGCGGGAGGACGCCCCAGCGACAACCTTCGCAGCAAAAGCAAGGATGGGGCCACCACATCCCAAGCTCAATCTAGCCCGAATGTGGTTGCCGCTGCCCAAGAACAGCCGCCCCTGCTGGATGAAGAAAACCCTCTCGATGAGGATGATAGGCAGAAAGACCCCTCGGTCCATGCAGAGTCAAGCTCGGACAGCGAGGAAGAGCCGACTTTCCGCCCTAGGACTGCGGAGCAAGAGCTGCTTCAAGAACTTCGAAAACAGCTCAGGAGCAAAGATAAAGAGATGGCCAAGCTCTATTCGAAGATTGACGACTTAACGAACGTGGTGATGCAGCTTACGGCTCAAATTGCTCGAGCGCCTCCTAATCAAGCACAAGCCGCTACTAATCAGCCGGGTGATGACAATCCGAGGCAGCCAATGCCTGTTCCTTTGGGACCAAGACTGGTCGAGCCAAATGAAAGCCGGCTACATTCCGCTTCTGGGGACGCCTTGGCCCCAGATAGCACCATCCCGCTAACACAGGATCGGATAATGGATTTGGTCACCAGCAAGGTTAAAACATTGGTGGCCGAAGCTGAAGCTCAGAAAGAAATCGGCAGTAGTGGGCGGCCATATCCCGCGCAGTACGATCTGATTGAGTTCCCAAGCGGCTACGTCATTCCTAAGTTCGGAAGATTTGATGGAACGGGGAATGCAAACCAGCACGTCGCCCACTTCAAAGCATCGTGCGGAAATACAGGGGGCAATGACGCGCTCCTTCTTCGTCAGTTTGTCAACAGCCTGACCGGCGTCGCCTTCGACTGGTATGCGAGTATACCGGACGGGTCCGTCATTACCTTTGCCCAAATGGAGTCCCTGTTTCGGCAAAGGTTCATGAGTGTCAGTGATAAAATCTCCATTGCCGACCTTGTGAGGACTAAGCCGGGGAAGAATGAAAGCAACACCGACTTTATCGCCCGATGGCGTAATCTCACAGTCAAATGCGAACCGCCGCTGGAGCAGGACCAGTCCGTCAGCCTGCTCATTGGGAACCTCAGCAATTGGATGGTCCCATTCTTGTGTACAGCGGGCCTCAAGACATTTCAGGAGCTAACCAAGAAAGTCCAAATGCTGGAACGCTCAAAGCAAGAGTCCCCGCCGGACACTCAGAGAGACAAAACCTGGAAAAGCAAGCGGGACGACAACCGTAGAAGCGGGAGTTCCAGCAGTACCAATGTCTTCAATGCCTCTGACAATGAAGAAAAGCGAAGGGCGGGCGAATCCAAAACCAACCGGTCTCGAAAGCCATTGCTGGGAGGAGATGGGCCTTCCCTAGAAGAGAAGAAGAACAAGGTTTACTCTTTCAGAAGGGACAAGGTCCGTAAGATATTTAAAGATGCCTTGAACAACGGCTTACAATTGCCGGAGTCGAAAAGACCCCAAGAAGCAAAAATGACCGACAATCCTCTGTATTGCCCGTACCACCGAGTAGTGAGCCATGCGATCGAGGATTGCTATATCTTCAAAGACTGGGTCGAGAAGCAGTACAAGGCTGGAGAGATCGAGCTATCCAAAAGCGTGTTGGTGAACAATCAAGTTGCAACCGCCAACTTTATACAGACGGAAGCCGAAGCCTTCTGGGAGCAGACAGCCGAACCCGCGGCCCTAAGAAATGAAACTGACTCATCGCGGCCTCCGTGGAGTACGCACATATCTAATAAGATGAAGAAGATGCTAAAGCTACTTCAGAAAGAGCCCAGGATGGAATGGGAAGAACAGAAGAAGCCTACCAGTCCAGCTGCCTATGCGGCTCCATCAGGCTCAAAATCCAAGAAGCTCAAGAAGAAGAAAAGTGCAGCTCGGCACGAAAAAGAGTCTGCAGGGAGATCGACCATTCAAAAATATATCGATTCCCTCGAAGAATATGAACAAAAGGAAAGAACATTGATTCAATTGAAGGAGTTCTTCCCTGTACAAGCGGCTGAAATTCTGGAGGAGTTAGAAGAAGACTCCAATGAAGAGATCCCAGTAGTGACCTGCTATGCCATCCATCTTGGCAGCGACTCCGAGGATGATCTCTGTTTTCCGGAAGAGGACGAGGAGCTCACCACAAAGGCCAATCAAATCCAGCTCAGAAGCGGCAGGGCTCTACCGCAAAATCAGGGCAACGCCCCAAAAGGGAAGGAAAAACATGTCGCTAATGAAGAAGATGGCAGAGAACCGGCCGATGAAAACATAAGTCCTTCCTCGGTGGACTATAATGTCTTGGCACATCTCCGGAAGCTTCCATCTCTCCTGAGCATCTACGACGCCTTGGTCCTATCTAAGGAGCTTAGAGACGTTCTCATCCATGCTCTACAAAACCCCGAGCGGTATCACGCTCACTTTGCGGAAATTAATATGAAAGAAGCCCAGCACGCTTTGCATGCCGCCGCAGTCACATTTAAGGATGAAGACTTGCTACTGGGAACGGCTGAGCATAATCGGCCGCTTTACGTGACCGGGTACAGCGACGGAGATCGAATTAATCGTATATTGATTGATCCGGGGTCCTCAGTGAACATCATGAACTTGCGAACTCTGAAGAGTTTGTCAATGGACGTCCGACACCTGTCGAGGGAAAGGATTGTCATTCAAGGGTTCAACCAAAATTGCCAGCAAGTTCTAGGGTCTATAGCTTTGCCAATCAAATTTGGGGATCTGCAAACTGAAGCTAAGATATACGTGATCGACGCCGACACATCTTATAAGATTCTCTTGGGGCGGCCGTGGATCCATGATTACGGCATCATTCCGTCGACTCTCCATCAATGCATGAAGTATACTAAAAATGGCGAAGAAAGACGTATTGACGGAGACATCCAGCCGTTCGGTGTGCATGAAGTCCGATACGAAGATTCTCGGTACTTTACGAACCACCAAAATGCTAAGCCACAACTGACTGAGGATAGAACGGCCCCAAGACTCAAAAGCAAATCTGTGCCGGCTATCACTTTCAAAAGCAAAAATACCCAAGTACGCCCACATTTCGGCAGCGACACTGATGAGTCCGACGCTGGAAGCCCGTCCTTCCGCCAAACTCGCCCTCATTTTGGCAGCGATACGGACGAATCTGTTACTGAAGGCCCATCTAGCAGCAAAGTCCGCCCTCATCTTGGCAGTGACACTGAAGAGTCAGAAGAAGAGGACCTGCCGTGCGACAGCTGTGCAGATCGACCCCCCATGCAGCAAGCGAAACTATGAGAGACCTTCGAAGTCGCAGAAGGGTCCCTGGCTATCACAAGGGTGCCGGAACGGATGAGCAAAGAGCTCGACGCATTGTCAGTCTCTACCGTGGACCAGCTGAAAACTTTCTACGTGCCCGGGAGGGAAAATGGACAGAAGGGCATCCTGTTTTACAAGTCAAACCCCGTTGTGCACCCGGGCGATCTGTCTGTCGCGTGCCTTCCATATGAGAGAGGCATAAGAGCCGTTCTCAATCCCAGATACTATGCGCCCGAGATGCGGGAATACTTTAAAAAGTGCGGATGCCGGTTATATCAAACGGAGTCCGAAGCAAAGTTTTACGAAGGGCTATGGCATCCGCCCCAGGTCCGAGCACTCATCGATGGACGAATTCCAGATAGACGGGGTATAGGCTACATTCAACCTGATTCCAAAGCGTGCTACATGATCCATGTTGGTGAGGCCAGCGAAAGATCAAAAGATGACGACGAGATAGCCGAGCCAGAAGAAGCTCCTCAAGAGCTCGAAGATGGCGGACAAGCAACCTTTGACGAGCTAACCGAGATTGACTTAGGAACGCCCGATAATCCAAGGCCGACCTACATCAGCTCGCTCTTGTCAGAGGAAATGAAAGCGCAGATAATTGCCCTGCTGCATGAGTTCGTTGACTGCTTCGCGTGGACATACAAAGAAATGCCTGGCCTTTCCCCTGAAGTGGCCGTACATAAGTTGGCTATATCTCCTGATGCTAAGCCAGTCAAACAAGCTCCTCGAAGAATGAGAAGGGAACTAGAAGAAAAGGTCATCGAGGAAACTAAGAAGCTCATCGATGCCGGCTTCATCAGGGAAGAGAAATACGCGGACTGGATCGCATGCATAGTCCCAGTGAAGAAGAAAAATGGGCAGATCCGAGTTTGTGTCGATTTCAGGGACCTCAACAAGGCATGTCCTAAAGACGACTTCCCGCTACCGGTCATGGAAATGATGGTCGATGACACCTCAAATTACGAGCTGTTCACTTTTATGGATGGCTCGTCTGGATATAATCAGATCAAGATGTCGCCTGAGGATGAGAAGCACACAGCATTTCGAACTCCGATCGGAATATATTGCTACAAGGTGATGCCGTTCGGACTGAAGAACGCAGGTGCTACATATCAAAGGGCAATGACCAATATCTTCGATGACCTAATTCATAAAGTCGTCGAATGTTATGTTGATGATCTGGTCGTTAAGACTGAAACCAAGGCCGATCATATCCAGGATCTTAGGACCGTTCTCACCAGACTGAGGGAATTTGATCTGAAGATGAATCCTCTGAAATGCGCTTTTGGCGTGTCATCGGGAAAATTCCTGGGCTTCATAGTTCGACATCGAGGGATCGAAGTTGACCCATCAAAGATAAAGGCCATCATGGAGATGCCTCCTCCGAAGAGTCTGACGCAGCTAAGATCTTTTCAAGGCAAGCTTGCTTATATACGGAGGTTTATCTCAAATTTATCGGGGAGATGTAGGTCCTTCTCAAAGCTCATGAAGAAAGGAGCTCCTTTTATCTGGGATGCCGAATGTCAAGCAGCGTTCGAAAGCATCAAACAATACTTGTTGCACCCTCCAGTGCTGGCTGCTCCCATTCCAAATAAACCGTTGATTCTCTACACTGCCGCGCTAGATGAGTCACTCGGTGCGCTCCTCGCCCAGAATAACGAGGAGGGAAAGGAAAATGCCCTCTACTACCTCAGTCGAACTCTAGTCGGGGCGGAACACAACTATTCCCCAATCGAAAAGCAATGCCTGGCTCTGATATTTGCTGTGAAGAAGCTGAGGCACTATCTGCTGGCTCATCGGGTTATGCTGATCTCCAAGGTCGACCCGCTCAAACACTTGATGACCAAAGCAAGCCTAGCCGGCAGGATGGCGAGATGGGCTGTCATGCTACTTGAGTTTGACATAGTTTATACCCCTCAGAAAGCAGTAAAAGGGCAAGCTATTGCAGACTTTCTCGCCGCTCATCCCATACCAGAAGGGTCGCCGCTAAATTGTGAGTTACCCGATGAACAAGTGCTGCACCTCGAGGAAGATGAGCCATGTTGGGAGCTCTACTTCGATGGAGCCTCGTCAATAAGGACCTCCAGTAAATCAAGCGTCCCGAAGATAAAAGCAGGGATAGGATTGGTGTTCATCACACCATCAATGGGAACCCTACGACGTTCTTTTGCTCTCACCGAGCCTCGAACGAACAATGAAGCTGAGTATGAAGCTCTGATAGCTGGTTTGGAACTCGCCATAGAAATGGAAATCCTTCGGCTACGAGTTTACGGTGACTCCCAGCTTGTCGTCAACCAAGTAAGCGGCGACTATAAGATATACAAACCCGAGTTAGCTCGGTACAGAGGTAGGGTGGTGGAACTCATGAAACGGTTCACTCATATCAAACTAACGAGAGTCCCTAGAGCGTTGAACGGAAAGGCTGATATACTCGCTCGCTTGGCCAAGGAACTGGCTGATCCTGAAATGGACGAAATTCTGATCACAGTCAGGAGCCGGCAAATTCTACCCCCAGTCTCTCTACGAGAAGAGGAAAGCGCGGAACAGAAGAGCAGTCCTGCGGAAGAAGCTTCGATCATCCAAGACGAGCCCGATTGGAGAGAACCCTTCATAGAGTACCTCCGATACGACAAGCTGCCCGAAGAAAAATCTGCGAGGATTCAGCTGAAGAAAAGAGCTCTCCGATACGTGTTTGTAAATGACACGTTATACCGCAGGTCATATGACCAACTCTGGCTCAGGTGTCTGTCATTGGCCGAAGCCCAAAAGGTCATGAAAGATGTCCACTCGGGCGTGTGCGGTGCTCACCAATCTGGCCCCAAGATGCGACTTCAAATCAAACGGCTTGGGTATTACTGGCCCACCATGATACGGGATTGCGGAGAGCATGCAAAGAAATGTTATCTCTGCCAAATTCACGGTGATTTTATTCACAAGCATCCCAACCCATTGCATCCTACAGTGGCGTCGTGGCCCTTCGAAGTTTGGGGCACCGACATTGTTGGCCCAATTGATCCTCCGTCATCTAAAGGCCACCGGTTCATACTGGCCGCGACAGACTACTTCTCCAGATGGGCTGAAGCTGTCCCGCTAAAAGAAGTCAAGACAAAAGATATTCTGACATTCTTCCAGCATAATATTCTATACCGCTTTGGTACACCAAGAAGAATCATTTCTGACAACGGGCCTTCTTTCAAGAGCTTCAATGTCTTAAGGTTCGCTACTCAGCACAAGATAGACTGGAGATATTCCTCCATCTATAATCCAAGAGCCAACGGGCTAGCCGAAGCCTTCAATAAGACTCTATGCAAGCTCCTGAGGAAAAATGCTTCAGCCAACAAGAGAGACTGGAATCTCAAACTTCACGAGGCGTTGTGGGCATATCGTACCACGCACCGTACTCCAACACAGTCCACTCCATACTCATTGCTCTTCGGAGTGGAGGCGGTCCTCCCCCTCGAAGTCGAAGTCCCAAGCTTAAGAATGGCCGTCCAACATGAGTTGACGGAGGAAGAAAACGTGCTCCTTCGACTTGAAGAACTCGATGCCCTCGAAGAAAAGAGGCTCGCGGTGCAGCAAAATCTGGAGCTATACCGAGCCCAAATGTCACGGGCCTATGACAAGATAACTCGTCTCCGCGCTTTCAAGAAAGGTGAATTGGTGTTGGTCCTCAAAAGACCGATCATCCCCAATCGACATGCCAAGGGAAAATTCGAGCCGAACTGGGAGGGACCATACGTCATCGAGAAAGTGTTCGACGGAGGATCCTACCAACTAATAAGTGCCGAGGGAGAAAGGCCCATGCCACCCATCAATGGCCGATATCTCAAGAAATACTACACATGAATGCTCCAAGTCGCAGGCGAATTGAGCACATCGGCCCTACGGTCTGGATCAGACATCCTGCAAAACCGTATACAATCCACGGGCGTAAATGACCCCTATTTCTCCCAAATCCTGCCGGTGAGACTACTTTTAAAGTCCCACCAGCGGCAAAAAAAAAACAAACAAAAAAAAAACGGTATGTCCACAAGCAAAACGGGCACGGATGAAAACCCGAAAGGGCTCCGTGAGTAAAAACAGCAGGACAACCGGCGAGTCTGTGAAAACCCGAAAGGGCGCAAACTCGTGAAAAGAGATGAAATACACTCGCAAAGCCCTCTCGACCTTGCGAGGAGAAAACCCCTGCGTGAGATCCTTACGACTCACAAAGGAGCAACACACTTAGGAATCCTCACGATTCCTAAGGAGAAAATACACCTGCGGGATCCTTACGACTCGTAGGGAGAAAATGCTTTTATGGGACCCTCACGGCCTATAAAATTGAAAAGCCTTGGGTGGTAGGGACCCAAACCTATCTCCTAAGCCATCGTTCCCCAACGGGCAATGGCAAATGATGAGTCGCTCCTGGCATTTCGCTTCAGTGTTAGCGGTGCTGATGCCGACCAAAAACCCAAATCCCGAGTCCTCCCAAGGCAAATGATGAGTTGCTCCTGGCATTATTCCAGTGCAGCAATGCTGATGCCAAACAAGATCCAAATTCCAAGTCCCCAAATGGCGAATGATGAGTCGCTCCTGGTACCAAATTCCAGTGCAGCGATGCAGACGCCAACCAAATTCCAAATCCCATACCTAACGGCGAATGATGAGTCGTTCCTGGTACCATATTCCAGTGAAGCGATGCAGACGCCGACAAAGTCCCGAAATTTTTCCGGCCCTACGGTCTGGATCATACATCCTGCAAAACCGTATACAATCCACGGGCGTAAAACAATCCCAATCTCTCCTAAGTCTTACCGGTGAGACCACATTCAAAGTCCCACTAAAAAAAAAAAGAAAAAAAAAAAGGAAAAAAAAAAGAAAGAAAAAAAAGGGTATGTCCACAAGCAAAATGGGCACGGAGGAAAACCCGAAAGGGCTCCGTGAGTAAAAACAGCAGGACTGCCGACGAGTTTGTGAAAACCTGAAAGGGCGCAAACTCGTGAAAAGAAGATGAAATGCACTCTCAAAGTCCTCTCGACTTTGAGAGGAGAAAATTCCCGCGTGAGAGCCTTGCGACTCACAAAGGAGCAACACACTTAAGAGTCCCCACGACTCCTATGGAGAAAATACGCCTACGAGATCCTTTCTACTCGTAGGGAGAAAATGCTTTTATGGGACCCTCACGGCCCATAAAATTGAAAAGTCTTAGGTGATAGGGATCTAAACCTGCCTCCTAAGCCATCAATTCTCAAATTCTCTCGGGGCAAATGATGAGTTGCTCCTGGCATTATTCCAGTGCAGCAATGCAGATGCCAAATAAAAACCAAAATTCCAAAGTCCTCTCCATGACAGATGATGGTTCGCTCCTGGTACCATATTCCAGTATAGCGATGCTGATGTCAACCCAAATCAAAATCAACAAGTCAACTTCCACTCGACGCCGTAAGAAGCGGAGCAAGTCAAGTCTACCCCTGACACTGCAAGAAGCAGAGCAAGTCAAATCAAGCATCGACCGTCCACGTCGCTAAAATGGCAGCACCGACCGTCCACGTCGCTAAAAGGGCAGCATCGACCGTCCACGTCACTAAAATGGCAGCACCGACCGTCCACGTCGCTAAAAGGGCAGCACCGACCGTCCATGTCGCAAAAAGGGCAGAATCGACCGTCCATGTCGCAAAAAGGGCAGAACCGACCGTCCACGTCGCTAAAAGGGCAGCACCGACCGTCCATGTCGCAAAAAGGGCAGAACCGACCGTCCACGTCGCTAAAAGGGCAGCACCGACCGTCCATGTCGCAAAAAGGGCAGAACCGACCGTCCACGTCGCTAAAAGGGCAGCATCGACCGTCCACGTCGCTAAAATGGCAGCACCGACCGTCCACGTCGCTAAAAGGGCAGCACCGACCGTCCAAGTCGCAAAAAGGGCAGAACCGACCGTCCACGTCGCTAAAAGGGCAGCACCGACCGTCCATGTCGCAAAAAGGGCAGAACCGACCGTCCACGTCGCTAAAAGGGCAGCATCGACCGTCCACGTCGCTAAAATGGCAGCACCGACCGTCCACGTCGCTAAAAGGGCAGCACCGACCGTCCAAGTCGCAAAAAGGGCAGAACCGACCGTCCACGTCGCTAAAAGGGCAGCACCGACCGTCCAAGACGCAAAAAGGGCAGAACCGACCGTCCATGTCGTAAAAAGGGCAGTGCCAGCTTCCCAAAAGGTGGGAACCAAATCAAGCCGCCTCCACGTGAAAGAAGATCCATCAATTTCATGCACACGACCTACATATGTGGTGTGCATTTATTGATGGGGGGCAATTTGTTGGGGTAAAAATTTACACCCCGGTTGACCAAGTCAAAATCAAAGTCAACCCCGAGCCAAGTGGGCCCAAGCCCAGATCCAGTAGGCCCATGCCCGGGTCGAGCCCGAACATGAAGCGGCCGGCCTCCCCCCATGCCAAGATAAAAATTTTGTAATAAATAATTTTGTTGTATTTCTTTTGTTTTGTTTTATGGATAAATGTAAGAAAAATAGGCATAAAGCCAAATTTTTGTAAAGCCCATGGCTTATGTGCAAAAAGAAATGGCACATGAGCCATGGGATAGGCAAAATGCCATTTTGTGAAGCCCAAGGGGCTATGTGCAAAGTGTATAGCCTATAAAGGCAAAAGATAATGAAAATATCTGATAACTTTTTCTCTCTCCAAAAAAGTTTCAGAGCTGAGCTCTTTCCTGCTTCTTCTCCAAGGTTCTAAAACCTTCTCATTTCTTTTGAATTAAATCAAGAGTTTTACTCTTTCTTTTCCAAAACTAAGTGGTTTTCCACCACAAAACCCACATAGGGGAACTTGGATCTGTCATCAGATCTTAAAAAGGAGAGATTTTGAGATTTCACATCTCTTGATCTTCAGGATCCAGCAAGCAACAGGAGGAAGAAGAAGAACATCTTTCACTAAACCCCCCAAAAAAAGAAGAAAAACACATTCAGGAGTCCCACTCCTCTCTGATTTCTCTTCTGAGAAATTTTTTTTTAGGCTAAAAGCCTGTTGTGCCTCACCTGCGCGCTTGCGCAAGTGCGCAAGGCGCCCGCGTGCCGACACGTGGCGCGCGCGCGCAACTGCGCAAGTGCGCAAGTCGCCCGCGTGCCGACACGTGGCGCGCGCGCTTGCGCACCTGCGCAAGTGCGAAAGGCGCCCGCGTGCCGACACGTGGCGCGCGCGCTTGCGCAACTGCGCAAGTGCGCAAGGCGCCCGCGTGCCGACACGTGGCACGCGCGCTTGCGCAACTGCGCAAGTGCGCAAGTCGCCCGCGTGCCGACACGTGGCGCGCGCTTGCGCACCTGCACCCAAGGTGCTGCCCCACGCATCCCTTGGATGCCTTTTCCCCCTCTTTTTATGTATATACACATATATATACATTTGTATACAAATGTACACATACACATACTCCGCAACATTCTGCGTGGCTCCCGATATATCCAAAACCCCCCTTTCAGAACAGAACACACGTATACTGCACGTTGAGTTCGCATGACCAGTTTAACCCGTTAATCGGAGGTTCACTCGCCCCAAAGGCGATGGGTAATTAACGGCAGCTTAGTCCGCGGCTGCCGGAGATTCGGATCCCCACAATCATTAAACCCCGGCCTACCCTAGGCCGGGGGAATCTGTAGTACGCCTGACAAGCGCGCGCGTATTCCCATCTCACTGGGGTAACGAAAAACACCCTACAATTACAACCTTTGTAGTCCGCTCCTTCGCTTCACAAGCTCCGAGTAGAAGTCTTTTTGCCGCGATCCACGAAATCCCGGACTCAAGAAAGGCTCCACGACTCAAATGATCCATGCTAGCTTGTAGTATTCCGTTTCTCCGATGATCTACGTCAAAGTTGCTATAACTCAAGCTCTCTCACTCTAATGAGGTGAACACCCTAATCTAATGGGCTAGATTAGATGAGGATGATGGAGTAGTATTTATGCTTTCTTTTTATATCATTTTCCCACAAGAAATCATCACAAAATGAATAACTAGTAAGGTTTCTCAAAACTTAAGCTTGAAGAAGATGATGAAAAAGAGTTAATCCTTTTGTGATGAATAATGAAAAGTATATATGAATTAATAATGTAACCATAGTTTAGTATGACAAGGATAACCCTTGTAGAGAATAAACTAGAGCTAGGGTTTGGTTAGGTTAAAGAATGAGTCATGGATAAATATCAACCATAATATATTAACCAAGACAAAAGGAATTCCTTCTAGAAGGAGCAAGAAGGAGCTAACCCTAATCAAACCCTAACCTTGTTTAATCTTCACTAAACATGTTCCATTATTAATCATATCATGTCACAATAATATATATCACATATATATTATATATTTGCAACAAAAGAAAATAATACAATTAACATATATCGCATATATATCAATGTATTATCCGGTGAGAAAATGAAATAATAAAGCGAGCCAACATTAGATAATGTAATACAATATATCATATATATTATTATACATTAAATCAGCGAATCAACACTTGATCCGACAATCCGGCTATATCGAATATAACCGACTAATATATCATGTACCGATTCATCGAATCAACACTTGATCCGATGTCCCGGTTCATATCTAAATATCGCGAGAATATAATACGGTATCTCATATCGTATTATCCTCGGTCCTGCGCATATCACATATGTGCCTCTACTCCATTTTGCCTGAGCCAAGAAACCTCTGTGTAGGACTCTAAAGAATCGTCAATACGCCGGTAGCAGGTGATGATCATATCAAACACCCACAAGCTGCAAGCGGTCAGCTAAACATAACAGCCACCCAGGTATTGAGCGATCAGAAGATCAACAAGCTAGCCTGTACGTTCTCCTGTGAATCTAATCAGTAACACTCCCGTACAGTCCGGTCTGTTCGTCTGATATGTCGCATATCAAGTCTAGGGGTGGTATACGTCAGACCCCAGTAACCGATAAGTCGTGTCGATGTGAGGCTCATAACGGGTCGAGAAACTACTGGTAACACTTACCAGTAAATCTCTATATCAGCCCTGGCCAGGGACTTCCAGTTATAGCCAATCGAACACAGCACAACATCAACTCCCTATACCGGGAGAGACGAATCCCCTCCTATCGCTTATTGCCTCCATGTGATTCGGGACTGTACCCAAAAGCCACTGTTTTGCACACCCTCTTGGACGTGGTAAGGTGGAAATCAAAGCACAGTGGGAATCACACAAGACTCAATGACGATCTCGGGTCTACAGACTACCCTGTACCAGTGTCACCGGAGAACTGCCATCTGACTTGTGGTATATCACCATCTGGGAGTTCTCGGCGAGTCCGTCCAGTGTACACAGTCTCCACTGAGCACCCGTACACCATCTCTGATGTCAAACACCGATGGATATGGGATCATCCATCGCCCATCATATGGGTCAAGATGCGTATACGCTAGTCAACTCTGGTGTATCGATGCCCTGTCTCGATATACCCTCGACTAGGAACAGTTATAGGATGTACTCATCGACTACCATGGCCCCACTAGTATGATCTCATCATAGTCCCAGTAGTCGAGTACAGATCTTAAGGGCTTTATCAACATGTGAGAGAAAGACAGTAAACCAGTACAAGTCAACATGTTAAGATAAAGTGAAACCAAATAGCATACTATCATGACGAGCAAGAAAGTCCTCTCTGTATATATCCAAGCATCCATCATAATATACATCATATGTACAACAATGGCCTCTAGGGCATATACATAACTAACAATCTCCCACTTGCACTAAGGCCAGCTGCTGTAGTATCTCATACCTAGCATCCCGAATAATCTCTCAAACTGTATCTGGGGAATGGCCTTCGTGAGTGGATCCGCAGTGTTGTCCTTCGTATCTACTCTCCTGATCTCGATCTCCCGGCGATCAACTATCTCCCTGATCAGGTAATACCGCCTCAGAATATGTCTGGACTTCTGATGGGACCTGGGTTCATTGGCTAAAGCCACTGCTCCATTGTTATCGCAATACAGAGGTATTGGATGCTCAATGGATGGAACCACACCAAGTTCACTAATGAACTTCTTTATCCAGACAGCCTCTTTGGCAGCATCGTTGGCAGCGATGTATTCAGCCTCCATCGTCGAGTCTGCAACTGTATCCTGTTTGGAACTCTTCCAACATACCGCCCCTCCATTGAGGGTAAAGACAAATCCTGAGTGCGACTTAGAGTCGTCCTTATCACTTTGGAAGCTGGAATCGGTAAAGGACTCCACCCGGAGTTCTCCATTACCA